>CM033322.1:15010827-16471923 GCA_019359835.1 Pharus latifolius
TTAATACGGTAACACCAGTACATGTCATAAGATTGAGCGGTTTGGGTGGCCAACCTGTCTTTGCTTCCTTCAAGCATCAGTATACTTTCAACGGGTGTTATGCAACTGAGTAGACATTTTTTCAACTCTAACAAGTGAATTGAAGTAGATTATCCAACCAAAAGAAACTGATTTGCTAGCTTGTATGTCACTTTTATGGGAATCAATCCTTGCCATATGCAAAAAAAACGGTAGAGATGTATCATTTGGGCTAATGGCCCCTGAAACTGTCTGAAAGTGTGTGTTAGTATCCACAATCTATAGGGTGTCAGAAGAACAGGATTAGCTCATTTAAAACATAGAAGTTATTAGATAAGTAATAATATATTTTCACCAATTGGATCAAAGTGCTTATTTATTTTTTTTATACATTTAATTTAGACTATCTATTGTACGATTAGACAATCAAAAATACATGCAAAACTCTTTGTGGAATAGCTCTTCTATTTTGGAGTTGATGTTTCCTCGGAAAACTTGGACAAAGCTGGGGCCATGGTTTCGTTGATATCATATGTGTGAGGACTTTGCATGAGCCACCTAGAATAATGACAATCATAGGATGCGCTCGCACCAACTACTGCTATTATGGTGTTACACCTCAACTAATCCTCCCCTAACTAAGCAGTGCCTTTAATTATCTCCTTCGTTAAGTTTCCCCGTAATAGCCACGTAGATCTTACGAGTAGTGAGTTTATTTATCGCAGATGTCTGCGTTGCATTAAAATTCAAGTGAGTACAGGGGGGACAGGTGGGATCCTCCGTAATTACGGCAAGATCGCATTTGTTACTAGTATAGTGCTAGCTAGTTCCAAACTTGCGAGTATATTTGGGCTCAGGCAGGTGCCAGGAAAAGTTTGATTGCATCGAAACTAAGTTTTTTCTGGCTTGGAAAAAAAAACTTGATTGTATTGAAATAAGTTATAGTTTGGTTTAAGACTGAGTGTAAGTGGGCCATATTCAAATATTTGGATAGGAACTAACTTGAAATTTGTTTTTTTAATTTTTTAAAGTCTAGTATTGATATCAAATGGTCTAGATCTTGTCCTAACTTTGAGCTAAATTGATTATCTTTCTACCTAGGCTAACTTGAATATGAAAAATTCTCTTGTTATTAAAAAATAAGAAAAAATTAACTTTATAACCATTTAGAAAGCACTCCGAAGAAACTTTGCCATCACAGATTGGGATAGACGAGGAAAACATTATTAGTATTAATATCATTTAACCTAAGTTAGCTAATATATTGATATCTGTTACTATCTCTGATGCAAAATAGATACTATTCTCTTAGCAAAAGGAAATTGATATGCAAAGGCTTGTCATTTTATATTTTTTAGATATTTTTTCATAGCCCTTATGAAAATGTTGATAGTGCATTAACCTTTGTTATATTGTTTGGTATACTGTCTTTTGCACTCAAAGCCGAAAAAACGGGTACTTCTTGAAAAGTATGTTATTGTCAATTTTCAAGAAGAAAAATCAGTTTAAATCCAATATTTCTTTTTCGCTCTAGCTTGGAATTTCTAAACTTTTTAGCTACTGTCACATTGGAGCTCGCTCAATAATGTGTTAGGACGGAAATTGTTTAGTAAATTTTGTATGTATAGGAAGTCTTTTGAAGTTTTCAGATCTCATATAGATGAATTTAGATGTGTGTGATGAAATATATTAAAAATTATTTACACAAATCTAATAATTTTAAAGGTTTTTGATACAGATAAAAACTTTTATGTACAATTTTCATCGGTGTGGGGTGCCCTAAAATCAGAAGCAAGTTACAAAAAGTAGGTATAGGTGTCACTGCCGCCTTTACAGCGTGCCAGCTTATGGAGAAATGCACACTCAAATTACTTTTGCAATGGCATTGTTGCAATTTGTTCTAACGTACAGTGTCAATTGGAATGTTTTGCTTTACTACCAGATACCAACTAACAAAATTAGCGCACTTCGCCACTTCCCACAAGATTAAGATGGTGTTTATCAAATAGCCCCCCACATTTTTCAGAAATACAGACCCCACATTTGTTTCACTTGCATCAAACCTTTTTCTGGAGACAAACCGCTCTAGCCATCATGAATCTACAATCTACTTGCAATAAATAATAGTTCACAGCCTTCTCTTGTAAACTAAACTTGCTATCTAGCGGGCTCAATCTACTAATTCAAACTTTTGTAAGATACAATCTAAAAATAAAGATCTTTCTAATTCCCTCAATAATAGTATTATAAATACTTACAAAATTAGCAAAACCATACACCTGCGACATTATTTTAACCAAATTATTATTATATTATACACATGGATTATATTTCAATCATTGAAAAAAGTGAACTGTATAACTTTTAAAAAATAAAGAGTTTGATTTACAACTATCTACTGTACAACTTTTGATTTTATTAGCTTAGACTTTATTTAATTCAGTTTCTGAAAATATAAAAATACTACTCATAAATAATTTAAAACCTTCCAAATTAAGTTAGCTAGAACAATTCCAACATTGTAATCCATCTCTACCCAGGGATTTTCTTGAAAAAAAATCTACCCGAGGACCTGGTCTGCAACATTACAAAAGTACAGGGGCCCAAGTGCATAAACCACCCAAAAGCCCCAAACCACCCGAACATCTCTGTCTGTTCATCTCGCTCTGCGCTCTCACACCCCCCACCTCCCTCCTCAGATCCGGCCACTCCCCTCCCCTCGCTTCCCACCTCCCGGTCCGAAACCCTAGACCTACCACTAGAGCATTGGAGAGCCATCGGCGTTCGCGTCGGAGATGGAGGCGGCGCTGGAGGCGGCGCGCGCCAAGGACACGAAGGAGAGGTTGGCCGCGGTGGAGCGACTGCACGAGGCGCTAGAGGCTGCGGCGCGGCGGGGGCTGACGGCGGCAGAGGTGACGGCGCTGGTAGACACGTGCATAGATCTCACGCGGGACGCCAACTTCCGGGTTGCACAGGGCGGGCTACAGGCGCTCTCGGCAGCCGCTGTGCTCGCCGGCGAGCACTTTAAGATCCACCTCAATGCGCTTGTCCCTGCAGCCGTCGAGCGCCTCGGCGACGGCAAGCAGCCCGTCCGCGATGCCGCGCGCCAGCTACTTATCACCCTAATGG
This sequence comes from Pharus latifolius, assembly GCA_019359835.1. NCBI lineage: Eukaryota > Viridiplantae > Streptophyta > Magnoliopsida > Poales > Poaceae > Pharus > Pharus latifolius. Next base: position 15,013,975 of record CM033322.1, read on the forward strand.
AGGTCCGCTTCCCTCGTTGTGATCTCATATCTATAGTCTCTTAATGGAAATGTGTGGGTTTTGGAAGCATGATGGAGCCGCTTGTACAACTAGACTTCGAGAGGAAGATCTGATTTTTTTTTTGGGTGGGTGCCTGAGCTCGAGCATAAGATCTGAACTTTTATTAGCTGCATCTTAGTGGATTAATAGGCTAGTTTTTGCTGGAAATGTGTGCTTGTGGGCTCAAATGCTGTTGCAAAATTTGAATTCTATGGGGAAATGCTAATTTTTTGAGTGAAGTTTTGTTGTTGCTTCAGGGCATGAAGAGAAAATTTGGGAGAAGTATAGATCTAAACTTTCTCCTGGTGTACATTCTGGTGTTTGCTCGAGTGTTTCGAGAGTATCTGATGGTTTTCTGGGATGTTGGTATCGGACTCTACTAGAGTTTTGCCAATTAGTTTATATCTGAGAATGTGATAGAAGGATCTGGGCTTCTACTTATTGTTTCACTATGTGAGTATATAGCGTTGAATGGATTTACTAAGATAAGAGTTAGCTGGTTTTCTTTTGTTCGTTTTGCTGAGTTGTTGACACAAATAGTGCTTGTTAGATCCTCTTAGGATACAATTTTGAGTGTTCTGGCAGTATTGTTGCCTCTTTCATGAATGTGGTTGATTCTTCTGTTAGATAATTCATGGTGGTTTAACTGGTGGGAATAGAGCAGAATTTGGTGCAAGTGATGTGGATTTTGAGTGCAGTGGTTGATGGGTGGATGCAGCCACTATGATTTTTTTACCTTTTGTGCATTTAGAATCTATAGTGTGCCTTGGTGCTGTGAGTTTCATCAAATTTCCTGACTGCTGCAATATTCTCGATATATATAATTCATGTTAGTGCCTTTCTTTTACTTGTCAGTATTGATTTGTAATGTTCACTTATCATTTTAGAAACACTATTTACCTGTCTATTTACATCTCATGTAGGACTTAATTTCATACCATGAGAATCAAGCCAAACACATTTGACTTTATTGTTCTCGAAGTACTGGATATTAGAGTGATGTTTTGAGTTTATCTGTATCTCAGGTTTCTTCACCAACAATCATTGTTGAAAGAGCCGGAAGTTATGCATGGACTCATAGGAGCTGGAGGGTGCGTGAAGAGTTTGTACGTACTGTTGCAGCTGCAGTTGGTCTTTTTGCTTCTACAGAGCTCCCCCTACAGCGAGTTTTGCTTTCACCTGTATGTCTAAGATCTGATGGTTCTCATTTTTATTCTTATGTGAATGTTCTCTAATTTTTTTTCTTACATGGTTGATTTTATTTCTTTTATGGTTGGTTTTTGTTAATTTTTGTGGCTTTACAGGTCCTGCAACTGATGAATGATTCAAACCAAAGTGTTAGAGAAGCTGCTATATCATGTATTGAGGTTCGCTGGCATGTTTATCATATAAACTTGCTTAATCTGATGCTTTTCAATTTTTCACTCATACTTTTGTCCATTTCATACTTCATATTTCACCAAATGTTCAATCATTCTTTTTTAACATTTCCAGCTTGTTCAACTTAGTAGTTGCATTCGTCTTATGCAAAGTGGATTATATGTAGGCTGAGTTTCTTCTGGTACTAAGCTAATGTAGTTGCAAAATTGAATCAGTCGCATGTACCTTCTCTTATAGTTTCATTCCTTTACTTTCTTGTACAATTTCAGTTATTTCAATTCTTCTGTGTAATACCCACCTACTTCTGTTTGAACTATAGTGTCTCACGGTTCTGATAATTGCTGTCCATATACTGATCAGGGTCATGGTAGTGATTAGCTCAAATTTTGGAGGAGTCCCATGGAGGCATGGACATGTTTACGGTTTAAACCAGTTCTAGCTGAGTGTTTTGTTTCTTGCATATAATACATTATCTAATGCATTACTGGCCTATGGCCAATTAAAATGACCAAATCACCTTTGGCTGATTCACAGCTGGGTTACTAGCCAGAATTTTCCTCATAGTAAACCATCTGGTAGACTGGTATCAGGTTGGGGACTGCTACTAGGCACCTCCCAGGCTCTGGTCCATTATTGATTCACAAACCCTGCTTTGAGTGATGCAAGAGTAATTCTTCCTAGTTATTTGTCAGCATATATATGTGAACGTAAAACATTCTGCCAACTATAGGTCTGCATGCAATTTCCTGTGATATTCTGTTTTTGTACACTTTTTCTTGAAGTACTTATGTTAGCATGATGGCGTATATGATCTCGAGATTAATGTGGTAATCTGAATTTCTATATTTTTACTACAGGAGATGTACAAATACATGGGATCTCAGTTCCATGAAGAGCTGCAGCGCCATAACCTGCCTCCTTACATGGTAATAATTTTGTTCATTTAGTCATTTATATCACATTGATCCTCTCCTGTTAGAAGCTTTCCACCTTGATAACACCACTTGTGCCACATTTGACCTTTTTAGACAAGGAGTCTCTTACTGAATAGATTATGGAATCTGTATATCCATGTTTTAAAGCCCTGCACAATGCACAGCTGGATTATCATTCCTTCCATTGTTCTGATGTATGCAGCTAAAAGAAATAAATTCAAGGCTGGATAAAATAGAACCTAAGGCTCCCTCAACTGATGGTGCTGTAATGCAATATAAGACCATGGAATCTAGATCTATTAGTGCTAATCCGAAAAGAGGCAGTCCAAAGACAAAAAGCACACCAAGGGAAAGTACATTATTTGGAGGTAAGTTTTGCATTTTGCACAAGAACATTTAACCCTATTTGCATTTTGAGTATTAGATGCGGGTTCATGGCAGTCATGAATTGCAAAAAATTTTGGTGTTGGTTGAGCATCAAGAGAGATCTTTATTTTCCCTGGTATGTATCTGGGTGTGAGATTTTGCAGCACACCAAAATTTGGTTTTAGCGGGACATGTTATGGAGTCTAGCCAACCATGGGAAGGTGTCAATCTTCGTGTTAGCTTTTGGGAAAAACACCAATCAATATTATTGGGACCAATAAGTCTATATATACAGGGCATGTACAAGACATAAAATAGAAAAGGAAAAAACCAATGTGGGTCCTAATCCTAATACAATTGTATACATTAACGACTGCCTCAAACTCAAGGCAAATCAATAGTCTTGAGTTTGGAAAGAAGAAGAGCATGTTACTCCCTAGTCTAAGATTTAGTAAAGAAATTAGCAATCTAAAGCTTTGAGGGAAAATAGCGAAGAGATATAGTCTTCTGATGGCAGTGAGACTGAGTGAATGAGGCATCAATATCAATATGTTTATTCAACTCATGTTTCATTGGATCGGAAGGAATCTGGATAGCATTGGTGTTGTCACAAAACACAATAGTTGGCATAGAAAACATGACACCTAAGTCAGCAAGCAACTAATGAAGCCAGATGACTTCAGCAGTAGTAGCCGCTATAGCTTGCTACTCAACTTCAGCATTAGAGTGAGAAATCACAATTTGTTTCTTGAATTTCCATGTAAGAAGAGATGTATCAAGAAAAATACAATAACCAGCGATTGAGCGCTTATCAACAGGATCACTCGCTTATGTAGAATCAGAATAGGCTTGTAGTTGGAGAGAACTATCGCTGGAGAAGAATAAGTTGTGAGAAGATGTCCCTCGTAGATAGTAACACACGAAGATGGGCATAATGAATAAAAGTAGGAGCACTAACAGATTGATTGAGCACATGAACATCATGAGATATGTTTGGTCTAGTAATAGTAAGATAAACAAGGCTACCAACAATCTACCTATACTGAGAGGGATCTAAAATTAGTGTGCTATTAGTCTGTCGTAGTTGAAGATGAAGCTTCATAGGAGTAGTAGCGGTCTTGTTATCTGTAAGACCATAATGAGAAAATAAGTCTAAAGTATATCATTGCTGAGGCAGGCGAAAACCATCAATTATGAAGGTGACCTCAATGCCCAGTAAATATTGAAGTAGTCCAAGATCAGACATCATGAATTGCTCATAAGATGTTGCTTCACAAAAGCAATATGAGAAGGATCATCACACGTGATAAGCATATCATCAACATGTAATAAGAGTATCGTCCAACCTCATGAAGAAGTATGAATAAATAAAGTAGGAGCATGCTCACAAGAGCAATAGGAGCAAAAGACTCATCATAACAGTGACCATGTTCCTGTTGAAAACCCCGAGCAACCAAGCAAGTCTTGTAGTGCTCAATAGATCCATCGGAGTGAGTCTTCACTTTAAAGATCCACATGCAAGTAATTGGAACATCCTATGTACCTGGGCGTTCTAAGGCTGAAAGCTCCTTAGTCATGGCCAATCACTACTCAGGTATGGCCGCAACATCCAAGTAAGTACAAGATTCCTAAATACCACTAACAGCAACAAAACTATAGTGATAAGGAGCAATAAGAGTATGGCGGTCACGAAAATCATACCAAGGTGCAAAAGGTGCCAGAGGATCATCAACATGGACCTCATCAAGGCTATCTATCCCGAGGGATATGAATCATCCAGTGAAAAAGGTTGAACATCTGCAAAAACTCGAAAACAAAGAGTATAATGAAGAGGATAAGGTGTAATAGTAGATAATGTGGATGAAGTCTCAGCAAGCAAAGGAACAACAGAAGACGGTTTGAAGGAACAACATAAGAAGACGGTTTGGATGTGGGAAGAAAAAGAAGACACTGTCTCCATAGCAGAGGACTGTGTGGAAGGAGATGCATAGAAAGGACGATCTTCAACGAAAGAAACATCCTGTGAGATACAAATCCAATGAGCGGAGGGATCATAACAACGATAATTTTTATGTTCAAAACTTTAATCATGAAAAACACACTCAATAGATTGAGCGGATAACTTGGTTTGCTCATGTGGAGGAAGGAGAACATAGCAAGTACAACCAAAAATACAAAGATGATCATATTGTAGAGACGAGACATTCACCAGCACTACAAACTTGTAGAATGGAGGAAGTCTACATATTAGTAAGATAAACAACAATGGACACTGTTTCAGCCCATAAATGTGGTGGAACATGGGAGGCAAGAAGGGTGTGAGCAATCTCTATGATATGACGATGTTTGCGTTCTGCAACACTGTTCTGAGCATGAGCACTTGAACACGATAGCTGTGGAAGAGTTCCTTGTTCAGTTAAAAAAATGGAAGGCATGAGATTAATGTTCTCCCAGAGTCAGACCGAAAGGTTTTAATAGAAGTGGAAATCGAGTTTTTTACCATGAGGTAAAAGATTTGTAAATGTGAAAAAACTCACTATGATGTTTCATAAAATAAATCCATGTATATCGAGAAAAATCACCTGCAAAAAAATAACATAATATCTGTGACCCCCTTCGAAAACAAAGGGAGCATGACCTCATACATCAGAATGAACTAAAGCAAAATGAATGTCAAAGTGAGACACACTAGAAAGATAAGGGAGTTATAGCTGCTTGCCAAACTTAGAACAAGTACAAGAAAAAGTATTATCAATAGAGAAGTCCTAAAACACTCTTGGCGAATAAGGGTAGACAAACGTGAACCACACAAATGACTAAGTCGATGATACCACTAAGGAAAGCTAGTGGGAAGAAGTTGAAGAGAACAAAAATAACAAAAGCTGGAACATGCAGATGATCAAGCACAAAGTGCGTTGGGGGTCCCTTGCGATGGTGAACTCCAATGAGTCCCTATTCGACGATCTTGCACGTAACAAGCATTGTCATCAAAACCAACAAAGCATTTTATATAAATTAGCTGACCAACAGAAATGAGATTCAACGACAAACTAGGCAGATGAGAAACATCTAGAACAATAAACTGAGAAGTGCAAAGAGTGTTATGAAGAGAAATAGGCAATGAGGTACTGGTAGTAGTCTGAACACATGATGCTTTATTCTGAGGAAAACAGGACTGAAGCAGTGTGATATCTGGTGTCACGAAAAGATGCACCAGAGTCCAATATCCAAGAGGAACCAACAATACTTGATTGTGAAATAGTAGGCGCAGCAGAAGCAACATATCTAGAGGACTAAGATGTTTCAGATGACGCAGCATCTTGGCTCGAAGAGGAAGCAATTTGTGCCCAAGCAAGCTAATGAAGAAATGTCATCAGCTCAGTCTGAGTTACTTGATCATGAGGATTAGCTGAAGCAGGGACCTTAGTAGTAGCAATAGAAGAAGCACCAAGATGAGGCTGATGATCCTGTAAACGCTTAAAACACTTGCCTTGATGATGGCCCAACTTTTGACAGTGGCCACACTGTATATTTCGGTGATTAGCTTGATGAGGAGCCGAGGGATGTGGTGAACTTGGAGGCAGGTTGGGAATACCAGCTAAAGAAAGTTGCTGAGCAGCCAAAACTATGTGTGGAGAGGACACTTGAGAGAGTGCAGCAAGAGATTGAAGATGAGTCTCCTCAGCAACAAGAGAAGCTAAAGCCTCCTCTTTGGTCGGAACTGTGGTGCGACCAAGAAGTTGAGGCTGAATAGGTTTAAATTTAGGACGAAGTCGCATCACAAACTCAGACAAGAGAATCTACTCCAGATCATAGCAAAGAGAAGTGTGATGAGTACAAGTCGGACAAGGATTAGATGGGATAAAGTCCAACTTATGCCAAATAGAGTCCAATTGACTATAGAACTCCACAGAGGAATCCTGCTCCTGAAAAACGACAAGCTGCTGAAGTAGTAAATACTTCCGAGCCTGATTGTGAGGAAGATATCGGCTCTTCAAAAACTCCCACATCTCATGTGCTGAAGGTAAATCACAGAAGTTCATTCTGATGAAAACTTCGGCACTATGACAAAGAACAACCTTGGTACAGACTTCATTAGCAAACCATTGCTCTAAAACCTCAGAAGTAGACTTCTCATCTGGTCGAGGAGAGGTACTAGTAATAAGGTCCCATAAACGCATCCCATCAAGAATAGTACAGGAACACTCATAATTTTGCATGTTTAGCCTACATCAGATGTGGATAGAAAACTAGGAGACATGTCGAAAGCCATAATCAACTATTGAACCAGACCAAGCAAATTTCTTCTAGTCAAACTAGAAGAACAACACCAACCACAAGGGATAACAGGGGCCTTGGTTCAATCCAATCAACCAAGCCTTGGTCTAGGTCCAACACAGAAGCGCCAACCACAAGGAACAAAAGCACCCACATAGCCTCGGTTCGGTTCGAGTTCACAACCTTGGTCATCACCTCCCAGAAGAGCAAACCACTCAAATAGAATCGTGTTGGAGCCAACAACAACGATGGCGGCGATGGTAGCAACAGCGGTGAATTGTGGCTACTAAATCTGATCTACGAAACCAAAGCAAATCGCGGCGAGGAACGGTGATCAGATCTCACGATTAGATCTGCAATGGGAAGAAGAGGTGGCGGCACTAATGATTAGATATGTGTGGAAGCAAAAGCGGTGCACTGACAACGGTAGAGATGGCGACAGAAAGTAGCAAAGGCAGCGGAGGACTGGATCCTGATCGATGATGAACAAAGCTACTACAGATCTACGGCACAACTTGTAGGATGTGGCTCCAAGATTAGACCGATGGTGAACTAGAGTACGAACCTAACTCTGATACCTTCTAGCTTCTGGGAAAAACACCAATCAATATTATTGTGGACCAATAAAGTGTATATATGCAGGGCATGTACAAGAGATAGCCTCGGTTCAGTTCGAGTTCACAACCTCGGTCGTCACCTCCCAGAAGAGCAAACCACTCAAATAGAATCGCGTTGGTGCCAACAACAGCGATGGCGGGGATGGTAGCAGCAGTGGTTAACTGTGGCTACTAGATCTGATCTATGAAACCAAAGCAAATCGCGATGAGGAACAGTGATCTGATCTCACGATCAGATCTGCAATGGGAAGAAGAGGTGGCGGCACTAATGATCAGAAATGTGCGGAAGCAAAGGCGCCGCGCATACAACGGTAGAGATGGTGACGGAAAGTAGCAAAGGCAGCGGAGGACTGGATCTTGATCGATGATGAACAAAGCCACTACAGATCTATGGCACAACTTGTAGGATGTGGCTCCAAGATTAGACCGACGGCGAACTAGAGTACAAACCTAACTCTGATACCATGCTAGCTTCTGGGAAAAACACCAATCAATATTATTGTGGACCAATAAAGTCTATATATGCAGGGCATGTACAAGAGATAGAATAGGAAAGGGAAAAACCAATAAAGACCTAATGCTAATACAACTACATACATTAACACTTCCAAGCAGCAGCATGGAGCCTTGCGTTGGAGTGCATGTACTGGGAACTTAGAACTTTCTCCACAAAACTGAAATTCTTTTGTTTCAGTTATAAATTATGATAATTATGACCAAGTGAGTTCTTAGACCAGATTAGGTTTTTCCAATCTATTGGTAAAATCTAGTGAGACGATGTTGGTGGATGGCACGTGTTGTTTCTTTTCCATATGTGCAGGTATGCTATGACAGGTGCCATCCTTCAAAGTGTTAGTCAATTCATCATCTGAAAATCCAGTGAGATAATAGTGGCAGAAGTCACATGTTGATCTGCCATAGGGCCAGACTCCACGTGTTTATTTATTCCACAGTTTTCAGTCCTTTATGACATTTTGTTCAGATATTATCCTTCAAGGCATTTAGTGTATCCATGATTTGAAAATTCAGTCTTAATGTGTGATCAATCTGAATTTATTACTTACAGGTGATACGGATATTGCAGAAAAGCCGGTAGAACCAATAAGAGTTCATTCAGAGAAAGAATTACTCAGGGAGATTGAGAAGATTGCAGCTACTCTTGTTCCAGAAAAGGACTGGTCTCTACGTATTGCTGCAATGCAAAGGATTGAAGCCCTTGTCTATGGAGGTTTATATTCTGCACCACTGTCGTAGTTTTGTACATAATTTTGTATTGTGATGCTAGTGGATAATTTCATTTGTAGAGAAGGTTTTGTATTGTCTGTTGGCTCAGATCTTATGGAATGTTTTCTTTTTTTATTTCCCAAATAGAAATCATTCATTGCATGGTAATGAAAGTTCAGTAACATGTTCCTTGGAACACTATTGGGGTGTTTGGTTTGGGAACCATCTCGTGTTAGAATAATTCCATCCGAACTTAGATGGAATGGGGTCATTCCACAAAATTGGTTAGGTGAACCCATTCCATATTTTGTATTCAACTCCACCTCTTGTGGAATGGATTGGTGCTAGAACAAAATCATTTCATTCCACTATCCAAACAAAAGTATATAGGATCAAATGAGCCCAGAATAGGGGCATTCTTGAAATCAAACACCCCCTATATATCTGAGCTGATCAGTTCGCGAATCTCTTGAAATATTCAATGGAGTCAAATGAAGGGAAACTCTGGCCTTTGTTAATGGGCTAACAACTATAGATTGCTAAATTTCTTTTTTTTTTTGTGTGGAAATATTAGTTCACAGAAAAGAGCACTCCATGTTAATTGATTTGAGATCTTAAGGATGGAACCGAAATTCCAGTTGCCTACCATGAAAAGTCTTATTTTCTAGCTTAAAAAAGTGAAAACCATTGTAGTTCAAATCCAGCACATTATACAGTTGGTGACCTGAAAAAATTGTCAGTTCTGAACCTTCATCATCATAGAGAGCAATGCAGCAGCCACTGTGGGAAGTTTGGAACTTCCTGTTGGGTAACACTTAAAAAGTTCCCATTATTAAACTGCAAGAGATATTTTCTGTGGACTAAAGGATGGCTACTTAATCCCAATTCACCTAAATAACTCTGAATTAGGATTTATCTTAGGTTTTTTCAGGGTAAAGAGTAGTGATACACTTAATTGAATGACGAAAAGTACTCGCTTCAGATAAACTACCAAATATCTCCTTTTACTTCTGTAAGATGGTAGAGGAGGAGGAATTCTGTTGGGTTTACACTTTTGGCATTTTATTTTATGCTTTAAAGTCCTACAACATTATAATGGTTTCTCTGAATTGATTGCACAGTTAGGTTTTAGTTGAGGAATTCAATTTCATATAGAATGTATCATCGACAGCCTTTCTCAAGTGATGTACTGGTCCATTTTATGTCTGATGTCAATGCTAAATGTGTGGTTCTTCAACTCATGTTTCAAATCTTAGCATTATACTGGGCTTATAAGTAAGGATGAAAATCGTTACTGCCTTGCTCATTTCAAAGCTTTGGAATACATCACCTGCACTGTTATATGGAAACTCAATATGGTCCATTTTGCTTCAAGACTGATATATGGCCATTGACTGTTCCTAATTTTGGCACATTAAAGTTGAAAGTGTAACCCCAAGGAATTTGGATGCTACATTGACTGTTTACATAGCAGAAATGTCATTGTTCATTCATTATTACTCCGCACTTTCTGGCTAATATCACATCTTTAGTTTGAAGCTAGGAACTTTTTTTTTTTTTTGCCAGGCGCTATTGACTATCCGTCATTTCTTATGCTCTTGAAGCAGCTGGTTCCTCCATTGTCTACTCAGTTATCTGATAGACGGTCTAGCATAGTAAAACAGGTACTCACTAATCTCTTTTTGTAAGTACAGAATTGATCATTTCCAATTTTATTCCTCTTCCCCTGTTTTGCTGGCCAAGATTGGTTGAAATTGGATATACATTTTTCCTGAATGTAGTACTGTTGTTCCGGGCCCTTCCTGTCAGCTTATTTAACTCGAACATATTAAGACATCATAATGTTGAAAATTTGTTGGCTACTCAAGGCAAAGTTTCTCATTTTACAAGTAATAATTACAGTGAATTTCTGCGGCATGTTTGTCTAGTGAGTGTTACAATGACAGAACAAACTTCTGGGTGATGAAAACTTGCTGACTCTTGTTTTTTTATCCAGGCATGTCATCTACTTAATATATTATCCAAGGAACTCCTTGGTGACTTTGAGCCATGTGCTGAACTATTTATTCCGGTAATTCTTTAAAGCAATTTTGCTACTGTTCATCATATGCTGTCAATAAATCTAACATATCTGAAATTCTCAGCTACTTTTTAAGCTCGTTGTCATAACTGTGCTTGTGATTGCCGAATCTGCAGACAACTGCATAAAAACTGTGAGACATATAGACATTCTCAATCTATGCACTTCATTACTTTCATGCATTATTTTCGCTGACATGCAATATCTTGCAGATTCTACGGAACTGCAAGGTTGCACGAATTCTTCCTCGCATAGCTGACACAGCAAAGAATGACCGAAGTGCAGTTCTCCGTGCTAGGTACCTGTGTTTCACATGGTTCAGTGTCCATGTGTCGTCAAGTTACTCAAGCTTACTTTTTACTATACCAGGTGCTGTGAATATGCGCTTCTAATATTGGAGTATTGGGCTGATGCTCCGGAAATACAACGTTCAGCTGATTTCTACGAAGATCTAATAAAGTGCTGTGTAGCAGATGCAATGAGTGAGGTAGGATTAAGGCCATCTGTTTGCTGACCTTTGGTCTCATTTACAACTCATTTGTTTTGTTTTTTTCATTCTTATTGCAAATTGGGACCACTTATGGAAAAAAATAATTCATATTCAAAATGATTTATGAATATCGAAAACAACAAAAGAATAAAGCACCTTGTGCTGCTTGGAAATTGAAGGTAATTATTCTCTCCCATGACGCCTTTTAGTGTCCAAGATGTGAAAAGGTGCATTTTTACCTTGTTTTCTGTTAACGTTCTTATCTATGTTTCTATGTCATAATTTGCTAGTTGGTGTTCAATGTCTTAAGTCAGATTTTTGATACCTCTGTATTTGATGTCTTATTTTGCTAGAGTTTACTAGTTTTTTGGGATAATTTCATCAACCATAAGTTCATAAGATGCTCATTATTCAAGATTGAAGCTTTCATATTCATTTAACTATTCTTGTGTTTAATGTCATTTGCAACTTAGGTCCGTGCAACTGCCAGAACTTGCTATAGGATGTTCACAAAGACATGGCCTGAGCGTTCCCGTCGGCTTTTCATGTCATTTGATCCTGCAATACAGAGGGTATGCCGTTCTACAATTATTTATTTATTGGCATTCTTTGGTCCCTTGCTTTCTTAATATAAAATCATAAATATCTGCAGATAATAAATGATGAAGATGGTGGTGTGCACAAAAGGTATGCTTCTCCATCACTACGTGAGAGGGGTGTGCAACCTTCACGTGCTTCATCTCATGCAAGCGGTGCACATATATCTGGATATAGCACTTCAGCTATTGTTGCGATGGACAAGGGTGCTGCTGTTTCTTCAGAATCATCTCTCTCGTCAAGCAATCTTCTTTTATCACAGTCAAAGACAATTGGGAGAAGTTCTGAGAGAAGCCTAGAGAGTGTGCTTAATTCAAGCAAACAAAAGGTTTCTGCCATTGAAAGTCTATTGAAAGGTGTAAGCATATCGGATGGGCACAATTTCTTAGTTGCACGCTCAACAAGCTTGGATCTTGGTATTCTTTTAGCTGCTTAGTTGGAAATTGCTATTCAGAAATTGAAGTACTCTTTTATTAGATAGTCCCTTCTTCCTAGTTATTACTTGACAATATTCTCATTTCTAATTTTGCTATAATACTTCATAAATTTCAGTTTCATATTTTCTTTTAATCCTAGTGCAGGAGTTGATCCTCCATCCTCTCGTGATCCTCCTGTTCCACTTGCAGCACCGGCTTCAAATCATCTATCTCTGCAGAACTCAGCACTGTTGGATTCATCTCTTACTACCATCACAGGTGCTAGTACAAGAAATGGCGGTTCACATTTGTTGGATATAATGACAACTCAGGTGGCCACCAAAGAGCGATCGAGGTCACCCTATGTGAGTAATATATCATCTGAACCCATGTCAGGCTTTTCACTGCCTTATCCAAGAAGATCTTCAGAGAGACTTCAAGATGTAGGCCGTGTGGATGAGATTAACGATATCCGGCCAACCAGGCGATTTCCGCAAATGCACATGGACAAACACCATGTTGATATGGCCTATAGGGATGCCATTAACAGAGATTCACATAATGCCTATGTTCCAAATTTCCAGAGACCGCTTCTAAGGAAGCAAGTGAGTTCAAGGGCTTCTTCAGGTGTCCGACACAGCTTTGATGATGGCCAAGTCCCATCTGGTGAAATTGCTAGATATACAGATGCTCTGGCATCTTTAAATGATGCGCTTTCGGAGGGTCTTAGTCCTAGTTCAGACTGGGTGGCTAGAGTCTCAGCTTTTGATTTTATTCGAACTTTACTGCAACAAGGCCAGAAAGGTATTCACGAAATTACTCAAAATTTTGAAAAGGTCATGAAGCTGTTTTTCCGTCATTTGGATGATCCTCATCACAAGGTTGCACAGGCAGCTTTCTCTACGCTTGCAGATATTATTCCAGCCTGCAAGAAGCCATTTGAGAGTTATGTTGAAAGAATTCTACCATATGTTTTTTCCCGGCTTATTGATCCAAAGGAGATGGTTAGACAACCATGTTCATCGACCTTGGAAATTGTTGGCCGAACATATGCTATTGATATGTTGCTTCCTGCGCTAGTACGTTCACTAGATGAACAAAGGTCTCCAAAGGCAAAATTGGCTGTTCTTGACTTCGCAAATAAGTCTTTCAGCAAGTATACTGTAGATTCTGAAGGTTATAGTAACAGTGGCTTCCTTAAGCTATGGTTTTCAAAACTAGCACCCCTAGTAAATGAAAAGAATGCAAAATTGAAGGAGGCATCCATTTCTGGAATTATATCAGTTTATTCTCACTTTGATTCAACAGCAGTGTTAAATTTTATTCTAAGTTTATCTGTTGATGAACAAAACCTATTGAGGCGAGCCCTGAAGCAATTTACACCTCGTATTGAGGTTGATTTGGTGAACTACTTGCAAAGCAAGAAAGAGCGTCCCCGACCCAAATCTTATGACCAAGTGGATTTTGGAACTTCTTCTGAAGATGGTTATGCACTGACATCAAAGAAGAACTATCCTTTTGCACGGTATTCTGCTAGCTCCCTTGATGCTGAAGCAGGGAAGAAGACGGACACAATGCAAGAATCAACACTTCTTAATGCCCCTATTGGTCGAACAAATTCTGATATGAGCACACATCATACCAACCAGAGTTTGGAACCTGCCACAGGAACTGAAGTTCTTGTGACAAGATGTAAAGAATCAAAGAACAATGCTAGCCCTGTTGCGGAAGCTACACGCTCATGGACAAATTATCCTGAAAAATCTGATGCCTCCATAGACAATGAAAATTCTATTAGTACTCCTCGCTTATATTTCAGCCGGCTTGTCATTTCTGATGGGCATAATGGTATTGATTCAAATCCTACTGGAGAAAGTGTTCAAGAGGGAGATACAGTTTTCAATCTTAGTCCTGTTAAGACTAGCTCACATGCCGATAACGAACCTAGCATCCCACAACTACTTCACTGGGTACTTGTGAAAGCTCCTTTTTTTCGCCATTATTGATTGTATATGCTTATGATGCTTCCTGGTTTTGTTTGTACCCGTATCCTATGAAGCATTATAACTCCACTTCTTTTTTTTCTCAAAAACTTTTAGATTAGCAATGATAGTGAAGTTTCAAGCTCAGAAAAGCGGGAGGCGTTACAACAGTTAGTTAAAGCTTCCCTCAATAATGATAGCTCTATTTGGACAAAGGTTTGCAACCTTATTTTCTCAATGTTCAGATATTACCTGCTTCCTTTTTGTTTGTCTTACCTGTTCTTGTGAACTTTCTTGACATTTGGACTTCATGTCTTTTAATTATATGTTAAAAGTTTGTTCTTATGCTATGCATTCTTTGAACTTTTTCGTCTAGCTTAAATCTCCAAGGGTTATTTTTGCTTGTAAAACATTAACATTTTTTTCTTTTCTTTTTTTTGTTTTTTTCAAAACCTCGGTTCTTGCTCAGCCTCAGAACAATGCCAACTGACTTTTTTTTTTTGGGTATGGTTAGCAACAAGTACCTTTGGAATGGCTTGAGGCATAGTGGACGTGATTGGTTAGTTTGCTATTGCAGGAATTGATGAATTCCATATCTTGTGAGGGTGGGGAAAGGGAGAAGAGGAAAAACAGTAATAGGGATATTTTAGGGTTAGTTTGCTATTGCTGGAATTGATGAATTCCATGTCTTCTGAGTTTGTGTTAAGCATGTCTTATCTTTTGCATAACATGTGCTATAACTATTTCATGACCAATCACAGTACTGGAGGTATTAAATTGCATGGATTTAATAGAAAGTAAGTTAGACCCCAAATTGCATGACTATTCGATTTATGATGCTTGTGTTCTGATGTCAGCCTCTATGTTTTGACAGTATTTCAATCAAATTTTAACGTCTGTGCTTGAGGTGCTGGATGATTCTGAATCTTCTACAAGGGAGCTTTCTCTATCTTTAATTGCTGAGATGCTCAACAATCAGGTTTGATATCTGGTGCATGTAAGTAGGTTTGGTTTGGTTGACTTCTTTTCTTGATTATAATAATTATTCTGTTTTCAGAAAGATGTGATGGAAGAGTCTATTGAGATTGTTCTTGAAAAACTCTTGCATGTGACCAAAGATGTTGTGCCAAAGGTGCATATGCCTTCACATCCCTCATAAAAACCGTTATTTCCTTATGTTAATTTTTTCTGTGCTCTTGCAGATTTCAAATGAAGCAAACCAATGCTTAAATGTTGTGTTGGCAAAATATGATCCTTTCAGAGGCCTTGCTGTATGAACTACCACTATTTTTGGTTCTAGTTATGGTAACTGATTCTATTCTTTGATGTTTACATTTTTTGGTCATACTGCAGGTTGTAGTACCTCTGTTGGTCTGCAATGATGAGAAGACACTTGTTGTGTGTATCAACTGTTTGACAAAGGTATTTTATGTTTGCAATTTTGATTCTTTTTCCCTCCCAACGTTTCCCATTGTAACTGAGTGGCATTACATTAGTTCATGGTAATTGAGTGATGAAGTGCCTATGTTATGCATGTATCAAATTATGTGGGGATCATCAATTGATAGCATATTTAATATCTCTGTTGATGGTGGCAACAACATTTGAGTTTTACAAGGACCATTGCCCTACCATTAATGTCTGATGCACCAATAAACAACATTTTGTGCCTATTTTTATTTAGGTTTGCTGGTCACCATTTGCACTAGTAGTTTGTCTGATGCATCAATAATGTGGCAATCATGAACATTTTGAATTACCAAGCGGTTCAAGATTGCAATTTTTTGGAATGTTAACAACCTGTCTTGAACATCATGATGACTTGTGTTCTCAGTATTAGGGCTGTCAACAAGCCAAGTTCGGTTTGGGCCCAGCAAAGCTCGGCTCGAGCTCGAAGGAAGCTCGAGCTTTTGATGTGATCAGGTTTTGAGCTCGTGATTGAGGTCAAGCTTGGCTCGAGCAAAGCTCAATCGAGCTCGAAATAAGGTTCAATTCTCAGTCAGTCACAGTCTCACATATATCAATAAAACGAGGACTATCAAAATTTTTAGCACAACTATACAAGTACACAAGTTTTAGTACAACAATACAAGTTTTAGCACAACATCATGAGATTTTTCGCCTCTGCAATTAGCACTAGATCATACAAAAGGTGAGTAAACATGCCTTCTTCAGTGACAGCTCACCGATGGAGGTCAGATCTGGATGTAAGGTGGTGGTGGCTAGCCAATGGAGGTTAGATTTGGACGGAGGGGATCTGGACAGAGGTGATCTGCTGATGGTGCACAGACTCGAACGGATCTGACGACTTGAGGGCACACGGATTTGTCGGCGGCAGCTAGGACAAGGAGCAGGAGTGACGGCGAGCACTAGGGCGAGGAGCGGATTTGCTGACTCAATGAAGCCAAATCTGTCGGCACACGGATCTGCTGGCGGCGGCGATAGCTAAGGTGACAAGCGGCAGCGTTGGCGGCTAGGGAATTGGGGACAGTGGGTTAGGAAGGGACTCGGGAAGGGTTTGGGGTGGGCGTGGGTCGGAATCGGAATAGGATTTAGGGTGGGTCATCCAGTCAGGCAAGAATATATACTTGAGCCTATTCGAGCTAGGCTCGAGTCGAGCTCAATCGAGCTCGATTTATGTCACAAGCTTGAGGTTGGGCTCGAGCTCAGCTCGATTGGGCTCGGGCTTGAGCTTGAGCCGAGCCAAAAATCGAGTCGATCTCGAGTACTTCGTGAGTTCAAGCTTTCTTGACAGCCCTACTCAATATATGATGGAGTGTTATTTCATCTAGTAATTGTTGCAGTATATGTATTTATGGGAGACCTATGGAACATTAACTGTTGGAAGAATATTGTGTTCAGAAATCTATTTTACTTTTTCACTTTTGTTTTAGAGTGCTTCTAGTTAATTAGGAAGACACCTTGAACAACCATTGTTGACTACTGATTTTCTTTGATAATCTTGTAGCTTGTTGGGCGGCTTTCACAGGATGCATTGATGACACAGTTGCCTACATTTTTGCCAGCACTTTTCGATGCTTTTAGCAACCAGAGTCCAGATGTTCGAAAGGTGAGTAAGTTGCTGTTTCCATGTCAGAATTCCCTTCTATAATCATAGAACCATGCAATTCCCTTGACTTGGAAGCTATCAAGCTTTTGTAAAAAAGGCAATGTGAAAACCAGGGCTCATATTTCACCTGCATTACGGCCATTCCATCTGTGAGTGGGATAGGAATTGGAGGGAGAGAGGCAGGTGGAATCAACTGAGTTGATATCAAATTAAACAGATGAAGTATAAATTATTTTATGAAATACCACTTACCTTAGGCCAATTACCTTCTGTTCCTGAATTTGATGCCATATAAAAAAACCATCACATAAACTGCTTGCTGATGATACTTGCTCCAATATAGAGTCTGATGTGTAATGGAGGAATCATTATTGTTCTTGCCTACTGAAATATATGCATGATAAATAGTGATCTGCTCTGCCGATCTAGAGGCTCCTAAGTCCTAGGTTTAAGGACTTGGGATACTTAAGTGAATAATTAATATCAATCTGACGCTGGATATAAATGAACTTCTCCCCAGTTTTATCCGGAAATGGTTTGCTGTCTACCTTTGTGCATTTGCATTATAGTTGATCCATGTTCTAATAGCCACATCTAGTTTATTTAGTACTATTTCGTGTTTGATCTTACCCAACTGCAATCCAATCCTAGATTCATGAATTGATGCTCGATACACATAACATATTCGTTTTCCAAATTTCCCTAGAAATGCTTTGATGGTTATTTTTTCCTTAGTTTTGAATTTTGGTGGACTTTTAAGTTTAAAGGTTGTGCATCTCTCAATATCCCTTGACCCTGCAGATACTGACTTTTTCGTCTGTTGTGTGTATTGAACATTCTTAATGCATTTTTTCCCGTGATTCATATTTGATATTATTTACACTTCTTTAGACTGTCGTATTCTGCTTGGTGGATATCTACATCATGCTTGGGAAAGCATTTGTACCATATTTGGAGGGACTTAGTAGCACACAGCTGCGCCTAGTAACTATCTATGCAAACCGGATTTCACAGGCAAGATCTGGCGCACCAATAGATGCTAACCAATGAGGCGTGATATTTTTGTTAGTGTTATTTTCTATATGACTATTTGTTTGGCAGAGCTGGGATTTTTGGGTTTCATTGGTTTGTGTATTTGTATAGTATAAACAGATTCCCTCCGTCCATTAAGTGCTCCTGGCTTTTGTTCCTTGTGTGATATGTGTTCCTTTTCCTTTTTCTTATTATTTTTCTGGGTGGGGGAGTGTGTTGTGAGTGTTACCCTCATTTGTACTATTTACATTGTACAAAGAATGGAAAATGTAGCTTTCTGGAGAATTTTTCTGGAACTTCTGTGGTGTTCGGATTTACATATTTGGTGCGGTTGTGTTACTAACATGTGTGACACGGAGTGGAAAACATGATGGGCACACATCGAACCGAAGGATGGCCGAATAGGAAAATCTTGTTGGAAATAGAATTTTTTATTAAATAATCGATTTTAAAGAAAAATCCAAAAAATATATTCCTAATTGTTTTAATTTCATGAAATGAACTTGGGTTGGATAGACAGTCTAAAGTCATGGTTCATGATATTTTTGGGACAAATTGGCTATTGTATTATATCATATTTAGCAAATTTAGCTAATTTTAAGTGGTAAGCAATTTTAACTATTACAATCATTTTATTTATGACCTTAAAACTTAAAGGGTAGTGTCACATGTCAGTATTATGTTTAGATGTCTAATGTCATTATCTATGGTGTCCACAAATCTAATTGAAATTGTTAAATTTGAATGTGTAATATCATAGTCGTAGTGTTAGATCTTATCTAATAACGTTGATGTGAATAGTCTATTTTTCTTACGTATTGGTGTGTTTGGTGGTAACATTATCAATTGTAGTGTTACACTATCTAATCTAATATTTCAATCCGTGACATTAAACTGTCTGATCAGTTTAGATCTATTTTATGAAAGTAAAGTGTTTTTAGGATGAATTTTTTGAATCTTTTTTAAAAATTGATTATTTAATAAAAAAAATTCTTGCAAATACCAACACATATATATAAATTAACGTAATTGTTATCAGGTTTGACATAGTGCATGTTTTAACTTTTAAGAACTGCTTGCTCTATTTAATTATTTTCCACTCATCTAGGTATATCATCAACGTCCCATAAGGATGAGCCCAATCCAGCAGTCTTAGTCACCGCCTGAGCATCATGTCGACCTGGCTTAAACACCCCAACCATAAGATGATGCATGGCGAGGCAGCAAATGCCTCAACTCTTGCCAATGGGCCCCATCGAGCCAAGCGACAAAGGAGCAGCCGCGTTGGAGCTATTCACGGTGCCTGAGCACGAGTCTTATGGATCCCACGATTTCACATCCCACACCATATTAGCAAGTGTGAAAGAGCAAACTGACAGGTGGAGTCAATAAATCGTTGGGTCCATGTATAAGTGGTTGGGTGCGAAATACATGCGTGCGATTCGGTGAGTGAGGTCATAGAGGTGGGCCTCACAAAACGGCTTGCCTCACTTGCCGCGCACAGCTTCACATTTTGCCTATGGTCACTAACAGATGGATCCAGAGCTATTTCAACCCACTTGTCAGTTTCAATATGATTTTTTTTTGTTTGCAGTACGAAAATTTAACTAATTTATTACTCGCATCCGCTCCACTCACAGCCACTCAGTGATAGTAGGCCCACGTCCTCCTGACCCCACATGTTAGTCACCAGTTGTTGTCTGTGGTAAAAAAATAGCAGTTGGGAATAATTTTTGAGTGGGACCCGCATGTCAGTAGCTAAGAAAATAACCACTGGAAATAGTCATTGTGTATATTTTATTTGTTTTTGGAGCAAAAAATTAATAAAAATTTTCTAAAGAGTCAGAAAAATTGTGAACAAATTACAAAAAATTTTGATACTCTTCCTGTAAATAGGACCCATCCTAAACTCATTTGCACTAACCGAGCTCACACTAGTCCTACGTTTCTTTAAAAATTCCATACGGATAATAATACCTCAGTGATTTCATTAACTGACTTAATTCTCTGAATTTAGCCGATGAAAATCAAGAAACACTCAATACTCAAGTTTCACCAAATTTTCCAAAACCCGCTCTAATGGCATATCTTCCATATGAACAGCCCCCTCCATAATCACATGTTCCTTCTTAACCTCCATACGGTCAAAATTATTTAAATTGTTGGGATACCGACCAATCTTACGCAGTTCTCATCTCCACAACTCCTATCAAAATTCACAATCCACGTTGGTGTCTAATAGCGATACCTTACATTCCACACCGCAAGTCGTTATCGATGACAACGACAATGATGATGGCAATATTGCTGCAAATATTGGAGGACAAAATAGGCGATCTCTAGTTATAACATGACAACATTCGACTTGTGAGTGCTTATTATAATTTGAAATTTCATCAATTTGAATTTTTTTTCTGGCTTTAGCTTCCAAATTTGTAAACAATTTATTTTTCCCATCTTCTAGATTTTTGTCTGGTTGAATAATTCTCTTGATCCGATCGATGGAAACGACAAAAAAAATTGACATATATTGGGGAAAAGTTGTGGCGACATACAACGAGAGCAATTCAAGAAGTCGTCGGAGATGTGAATCATTGCAAGAACCACTGGCAAAAAGCTAACAAAAGAATTGTTCAATTTAATGGTATTCGGTGCAGACTCAAAGAGGTGTACATGAGTGGTTGTTCGGACAACCAACTGCTGGCCTAGGCACACAAAATGTATAGGAAAGAGGTGGGTCATCCTTTCGTCCAGGACCACTAGTAACGGCTGTTTGAGATCAAACAAAGTGATGCAGAACCTACATTAACATTGGGAAAAACATCAAATTGAATGAAGTTGTTGCCTACCATTGAAGTATGTGCAAAGTAAGATTAAGGAGATGAATAACAAAGAGAAGGCCATATCATATATCTTATTATTTTAAGTATCCTATCATTTAATGTCTATACCTCAAAATCATGTACTCATTGTCTATGTATCTTATCTTAGTATTTTATGTGTCTTATCTTATTATCTTATGTATCCTATTTTTTTATGTCTGTATGGTTGGAATATTCTTCTTAGATCAGCCAATGGAATATATTCTTTTTCGATATACCTGTTGGGAACTAGTCGTTAGAGTATTCTTCTTAGATATAGCCATTGAAAATTAGACGTTTGAATGTATTCTTCTTGGATGTAGTTGTTGCAATATATATTCTTCTTGAACTATATATTCCGACCTCTCATCCCACCGATCACAACCCAAATTTCTTAACTTCAAACATCAAAGCCCTTTACTACTACTACTCTTAAAAATATTGTCTAATTCAAACTCAAGCATATGTGGTCATGAACAAAATAGAAAATTTTGTGGCACGATTCATAGAGGAGGAGCTAGTACCTCCCACCGTTGTTAGCACAGTAGTAGTAGGTACATCGAGAAAGATCACGAAAGTGTCTATAATCCTTTAATGGTCGACTACTTTTTATGACAATCCAATCTACCCTGATTACTTGTTTTACCAGAGGTTCCGGATGAGGGGATCCTGCTTTTTTCGAATTGTCAAAGGTCTTGAGAAGTGGTTGCCTTATTTGAATGAAAGGAGAAATTCCCTCCTTCGTAGGGCACCATCTCCTTTATAGAAATGCACTGCAATCATGCGTATATTGTCCTATGTCTCCCCGCAGATCCTGTTGATAAGTATGTGCAAATTGAGAAATCCACGACAATCGGGTGCTTGTAGCACTTCATCAAAGGAGTCATCGACAAGTTCCTCGATGAATATTTTTAGAAACCTACCATCGACAATATCCAACATTTACTCCAAAAAGAAGAGGCTCGTGGTTTTCCAAAGATGCTAGGAATCATCGATTGAATGCATTAGAAATGAAAAAATTACTTATTAGTATAGAAGGGACAATTCACCCATAGTGATTATAGAGTCCCGACCATTTTATTGGAAACTGTCTTCTCCCAGGATGTCTGGATATGACATGCCTTTTTTAGTGTTGTCAACTTCAATAACGACATCAGCATACTGAACTAGTTGTCCTTGTTTACCAATGTTTTGAGGGGGCAAGTTCTGTAGGTTCAGTACTCCGTAAATGAGATGCAATACAATATAGGGTACTGTCTAGCTAATAATATTTATCAAGAATGGTTTGCCTTTGTTAAGACGATATCCTTGTCCCAAATGGAGAAGTTTAAGTTGTTCACACAACATCAAGAAAGTGTAAGAAAAGATATGAAGCGGGCCTTCAGAGTCCTGCGATCGCGGTGTATCATCCCCACAACCATGCTCACTTTTGACAATGATTAACTCTTGTAAAAATCATGCGAGCATGTGTCATCATGCGTAATATGATAATCGAGGATGAGCGAGACTCTGATGGCGCACTCAATGATTTCTAAGATAGTCACGACCTCAGGGGACATCTACTGTAACATCACATACTTTTCACAATAGTGTTCTGTCTGTTTTTGCCGATGTACTCGCTCAAAATGTAGAGATTTAGACTCACCCCTCACATGTGTAATTCAAAAGGGATTTGATTGAGTAAATTTAACAATATTTTTTAGGTAGTCATACGAACGACTAGTTAATTTTCAATTACTACGTTTATATTATTGTTGAATAGCCAAATGTATCCATATACTCAATGTTATTTTTCTATGTTCCAATTTAATAAGAAAAATTATTATCTTTGTGTTAAATTTTTTAATTGCAAATTTCTAAAAATTTTTTATATTAGAATTGTCTAGAATTAATTTATTAATTAATTATTTTAACTATTACTAATCAATATTTTATGTGTCATATCTATGCAAAACATTATCAAGAGTCAATAAATTGGAGTGCTCCGCTCTTTAGGAGGCGTTTCACGCGTAAGTTCAGTCATGAAGTTTCTCGAAGCACCATGTATATTGAAGTGAATGATCTTCTGAGTGATGTTTCATATGTATGATACAGAATATTCTTTCAGTGATGTTTTTAAGAGACTCATAGGTTGGACTTACTGTATGGCTAACTGGGACGTTTTTGTCACATTAAGCGCCCGGCACGCCTATTATAAGGATTATTTTCGATAGCAACGCGGAGTAAATTGACGCGTCGCGGGGAAGGCCATGGCACGGTGCGCTCCTGAGCACCACCAGCACGTCGGCCTCGAACTTCGCCATGGCCTACTGAGGCAGGCACATGGGCACGGTTATCCCCTCTCTCCCGGACCTGCTCCTATCCTTCATCGGCATGTAAAACGTGGCCACCATCGTTGTCGCTGGCGCCCCAACACCGGCCGGCTCCACCCCAGCTCCACCTCTTGGAGGCTCGACTTCGTTAGGTCCGTCACCATGTACGTCCTAGCCATCGTGAACCGCGGCCGCCCCCTCGATACAAGCATGCCGACCACCGACTGTATGTACTCCATTATCCGCGCCTTCGCTGCTGCGATCAGCCCCACCGCGTGGCTCAGTGGGCTGCCGGAGAGCTCAACGGCCGTCGTCCGCGCCACGCCGAACGTGAGCGCGTTGCCGTAGAACCCCTCAGGGAGCGACGGATCGCGCTTAGCGCGGGCATTCATCACGAACATGAACCGCACCTCGTCACTGGACTCGTATCCAAGCGCGACGGTTACGACGCCGCCACTAAGAGGAAAGGGGTGCACCGCCTCAGCTGCGGCGGGAGCTGCCCCCGCAGCGTGGCGATCTCCTCGGGCCGAAGAAGAAGGCTCGGTGCACGAGCTCGTCTCTCAGAGGTTGCTTGTCGTCGGCAGCGTCGGCCACGGGCTCATCCTCCGGGTGGCGGTACATGACGCGCGGGGGGTCACGGGCGTCCAGGAGCTCCCTTCCCCACACCGGCAGCACGCTGGGCGCGTCCATGCGGCGCATGAGCTCGCCGACAGCTTTCAAGAACTGCGACATTCCCGGCGCGTCCTCGAGGTTGTGGCCTTCAACCTCGTCACCTTACGTGTGCATGTCACATACAAAATATGTACAAACTTTTCAACACCACTGCTGTTGAAGCTTAAATTAACAACTTAACAGTACAGGCGTGTCTGTGGGTAAGGGTAACTAGTTACCTGAACGCAAAGTCGGGAGCGGTCGATGACAACGGCAGTGTTGCTCTCTGGCAAGCAGAGAAGCTCACCGGTGCAAGGGATCGGCGGGTACAGAGTGTCCCCGAAGTCGTCCAACGTGACGTCAGCATCGGCCTTGACAAAGGAGACCCCGTCACCGGTGCAGTCCACCACGAGCTTTCTACCAGGCATCTCACAGAGCCGCCCGGCGATGGGGTAATAGTACACGAGAGCCGCGGCGAGCGCGTAGATCCCTGATAACCCTCGCCGGGTCCTGGCAGGTGCGCGACGGGCAGCTGCGGTAGAAGTAGATGACGGAGTGGAAGAAGCGGAGACTTTCCTGGTCATCGACGTCCCATAGCCGGCGTCGTCTTGGCCGGTGTGACGAGCTCGGGCTCGCCTCGGCGTGCGGTGAAACCGTGGAAGCCAGGGACGTGGCCATTGTACGCCCGCTTAAAGTTGTCAAGTTGCTGCTGCAGTAGTCATGCTTGTTGAGATGGTTATAAGTTAACATAAACTCATGATTATAAGTTAATATATATGTACTGATGTGCATATATATTAGCTCCGGAAGCGAGGTCTATAACATTGGGTTTCACAACACAAATATAAGACATACTTGTTGTTCAAAGATATTAAGAATGATGATTGAGATGTATTATATAAGATAATTAAATTATTTATATCGAATAACTGTGTTTAGATCATAATCATATATAATCGTGATTGAATTATCACGAAGCGGATTTTATACGGTTTTCCGAGACTGCAATTGGTTCTCAAAAAAATTTTCCCTAGCAGCCTGGCATGCATGGTAAACACCTACGCATGTAACAATGTATGGTGGATCTGATTTGACAATTCAGTCCATTCTACCACCGTGTTTGCTAGTAAGGCTCTCTCCAACCCTACCTCCTTCCTGACAGACTCTCCAGGAGAATATTCTTCGCCACATCAGCGAAGAGTCTCAACCAACCATTTTTTCTTCTCCAATGCATGGCTCTTCGAGAGACTCTTCGCGAGACCACTCCTCCAAGAGTCTCCCTCTCCAATGCAAAGACTCTTGGAGAGACTCTTGGGTGGACCCCACGTATTAAATATATAATTTTGGTTTTACCATCATATTAATAATTACATAATCTATATAAATAAATTAAAAATTGTATGACAATATTTCCAACATTTAAAAATATAATTTGCGGATCAAAAATTCGGCATAAATAAATATTTGTATTAAATTCGGTACAACAAAAATAAATATTTTTATTACATTGGACAGTTGAACATAACATTAAACGTACAACATTACATACATACATTGGTATTGAAACTTGAAATTTAACATCGACGTGCAAATAAAAAATATTAGAAAAGTGATATATAATGACTAATTTCCGTGGACACCTCCAAAACGCTCCCAAATGTGTTCAATCAAATCTATTTTGAGCGCTGCATGCATCGGTTGAGCCCGAATGTTGGTGTTTCTCTGGATCACATCAGCGAAAGCAGCTGTACCGCCATGTTGGATATTAGGCGGTGTTACGGTGGAAGTCCCTTGGATGTCTTCGAAATCGTAGAGTGGCCCGTCAAAATCTCGCTCATCCTCAACGATCATATTGTGTAATATGACACATGCCCTCATGATTTTCGCGAGAGTTGAATGTTGCCAAAAGCGTGCTGGGCCATGTAGGATGGCAAAGCGGGATTGTAGAACTCCAAATGCTCGCTCCACATCCTTCCTCGCTCCTTCTTGATGCTGCGCAAACAGTCTATGTTTGTCTGTTTGCGGCAGGGGTACCGTCTTCACAAAGGCAGCCCACTCTGGGTATATACCATCTGCTAGATAGTATCTCATGTTGTACTCGTGCCCATTGATGAAGTACTGCACTTGAGGAGCTCGTCCCTGCAAAATATCGGTGAACAAGGGGGATTGGTTCAACACATTTATATCATTGTTGGAGCCGGCAACACCAAAGAAGGCATGCCATATCCAAAGGTCCTATGAAGCGACCGCTTCGAGTATAATGGTTGGGACTCCGTAATCGCCGCGAGTAAATTGCCCTTTCCATGCAACTGGGCAATTTCTCCACTCCCAGTGCATGCAGTCTATGCTTCCGAGCATTCCCGGAAACCCGCGCGCCTCTCCTTGTTGCAATAGGCGCTGCATGTCTTCGACGCTGGGGCGTCGAAGATATTCCTCGCCGAAGTTGTCAATCACTCCGTCGACGAATTTTTTCAAGCATTCGATTGCTATGGACTCGTCAATCCATACGTACTCGTCGACAGCATCGGCAGGAGAACCGTACGTCAACAAACGAATGGCTGCTGTGCACTTCTGTAATGGAGACAACCCTCGGCGGTTAACGGCATCTACTCTCTCGGTGAAAAAGGTGGACCACTCACCAAGAGATCCGACGATACGAAGAAAGAGGGGCCTGCTCATCCGGAACCTCCGACGAAACATGTGGTCGGGGTACACCGGATCTTCGCAGAAGTAGTCCGCCATGAGCCACATATGGCCGGTTTCACGGTCCCTGTTGATGTATCGTCTGCTACTGCGCCGATGACGGCGGGTGGTAGAAGCCTGCAGCCTTTCTTGTATACCGGCAAGTACATGCTCTTTTAACTCCACCATGGCGGGATCTGGGTTGACGAATCCCACAAGGGCATTCCGTAAGGTATTTACGGACTCTTCACCTTCACTGTACGAGCTTGAACCAGAGCTGGACGGCATGTTTGAGGGAGAGGGATTTGATAGTGAGGAGTATTGCTGGGGATGAGAAATATGTGCACGGTCGATTCGGTTTATATAGGCCAGGATGAATATCCCAACGGCTATTTTTCAAACTCCAACGGCTATTTTCGAAAAAGATGAGTGCAACGACTATTTTTCAAACTCCAACGGCTATTTTCCGAGAAGATGAGTGCAATGGCTACTTTCAAAACATATGAGTCCAACGACTACTTTCAAACACATGAGTCAAATGGCTATTTCTTAAACATATGAGTCAAACGAAAATTTTTCAAACTTATTTCAATTGCAGAAAAGAAGGATACATAGGTGTACAACGACACCTCGAAAATAAAATGCTACACTACTCAGCCTAGTTTAGTTTGGCCTCCCGGATCAAATTTTTTACAAACTTCAACACTTCCGCATGATTCTTCATGTCCTCCTCGGTGAAGTTGGATTTGTCTATGGTGACCAATTTTGTTAAAGACCTTGCAAGGACCAGCTTCTGGTTGAGCTCGTCGTGTTTGCTCAGAGTGGAGGCCGCACGGGCTGTTGCCTCGACGCGCTCAGTGTTAGCTTTGACGAAGGCTTGCAGGTCTTCTTGTGCGGACGTGTTGCCCAAGGGAGATTTCTGTTTGCCTTTCCCCTTGCGCTTGTCCTTGGCGGTGTCGCGACCTTCTGGGCGCGTCTCCTCCACGAGCCGCTCATCTGGATTGGACGAGGACGATGTGTGCGCACCGTCCTCGCTCAACCGTGCTCTTTTGCCGGTGTCGACATATGTTCGGTTCCATTTAGGTTGGTCCCGAATATTCGTCCACCAGTGGTCCAGAGCGAATGCATGCCCTGTCTCACTCCTATACAGCTCGCAGGCTTGTGCCATTAGTTGGTCGTCCGAACGACCACTAGCGTACACTTTCTTCATCCTGCACCAACAACCATTAAACTTGACAACTTTTCTGTTAGTCCGGAGCCAGTGGTCTTTGCAATGCTTAACCTCCCTTCTACGATTTCGTGGGCTGCTCGCGTTGTACGCCGCAGCCACACTCGCCCAGTACGTGTCGAACTTTTTGCTGTTCCCGTCGACTGGGTCCAACGAGTTGTTCAACCACGCACTTATCTGCGCAACCGAATATAAATGGTGTGATAAAAAATGGATGTAAGAGTTTCAAATAAAATTCAGCAAAATGTTGAAATAATTCCTTCCACAATATCTGAATGTAAAAACGGAATACTCACAAGTCGAACATCGTCGACCGGTTGCCAAAGCAACCGCCTGCGCCCGGCAGGACCCGGGAGACTATGGTCGTCGTCGTCGTCCGCTCCGAGCTCCGGCGTAGATTGTGACGTACTCACGTCTGGGGGGGATGGGGATATGAGATTTTGCCCTAGACCTGGCTGTGGCGAGGGATGACCATACGAAGCCGGAGCACCAATAAAATGATAGTTTGGCCCATACGGTACAAATGGATGGCCTTGTGGAAATGAGTGCGGTGGTGCATATGCAGCGGGATGCGGATATGGAGGAGCATGTGCATACTGCGGGCCAGGGGGGTAGACAGGATGCCCGGACGGAAAAGATGGTTGTGGAAAATGAAGATTAGTGGGTGGATATGGTGGAGGATTTGAATTACCTGGTATTTCTAGATTTTCTCCAGTTGTACTAGGAGAACTAAGCCAGTTTACGAAACCCTCAGGAGGATTATTATCCATATCGGCGCCTAAAACTAATTTCGGTGCACAAAGTGTGTGAAAATGGGTGTGTAAAATGTTGTAAGATGGGTGAAATGGGTGAAATGAGTGTGGTGAAGTGAAGATATGAAGCATCTATTTATAGACAGAATTCTGTGAATTTTTCAGAATTTTTTCGAATTTTTCTGAATTTTTAAGGATTTTTTTGGAATTTTGGGTAATTTTTTAATGAAAAAATAATTAAATAAAGAGTAACGGCTAATTTTGCAACGGAAAAAACTCCAACGGCCTGAAATTCCGCCGCTGACAAGTGGGCCCGTCCAAAAAACGACCGTTGGATCGCTTTAAAAACTAAAAAAAATCAATCCGACCGTTGCGAGGTAAAACAGTCACTTACAAGTGGGTCCCGACATACTTTGTCCCCACATGTCATAGGTATATCCGTGTGAGTGCGGTAAAAAAGGACCGGCCGAATTAACCTGACGCAGTACTGTAGCCGGGCCCACAAACTGCGTGAAAACACTGTTCATCGCGCCCGTTGGTTTGACCTCTTCCTCTCCAACGAGCGTTCAACCAGTGCTCGCAGAGGTGGGGCCCGCCCTCGCCACGACCGCGTGGTCGCGCGTCCGAGCATTGTTCCACGCGTTGCTCGCGCGAGGCCGACCGCGGCTTCGATCATGAAGCGCCTCGCATGGTCGAGCGTTGCAGTTCGCCTAAGGTTATTTCTAATAGTGTTTATTTTTTTAATATATCACATAAGAAAAATACTGTGCTATCTAAACATATAGAGTCAAATAAAAATTAAACATTCAATATATTTGATTTTAGAGAAAAGATAGTGTGATCATAAAAATAAACATAATTTTCTATTTAAAATTTTTTATTATAATAAAATACAAAAAATCAGGAAAACTAACCCAACAAATATACAACTGATAGGTAAGTTAAAAATGTGTTGATTTTGTATGTCAGTAACAGAGTTTGGTGCAGTTGTGTGCACATGCGAAACAAGGCATATCCACTACGTGGGTGATGTGTTTTGTGAAATTCATACACATCATTTTGTGTACTCACACGTATATGTCTATTACTCATTGACACACAAAATTAACACACAAGATAGACCTCACAAAACAATGTAAAAAAACTTCTATCAAACCGACTTGCTCTAATGGCGTCGCTTACTTCACTTGCGCCCTCTCACGGCTTGGCAGTTGGAGACAGCCTAATACAGATGGTGGTTTGAGCACAGCGTACAATATGGAAAGGCGGGGGCGATCACGAGTCACGACGTTATTCTTTCATGGTTTGACATTGACATCACTCACACCTCTCTCTGTCGGCAGATCTTTTTGACAGCTTAATACTCCACTCTGTTCTTCTTTTACATGTGGTTTTTTACTTTTCACCAATCTCAAAGCTAACTTTAACTATTAGGTTTTATAACTACACATTTAGTAAAAATGTAACAGGTTTTAAAAAGTTTACTGCACGTCCAAAAATGACAAAAAAAACAACGGAGAAAATATTTCTTTTATATAATATAAACGTTATATATATATATATATATATATAGTTATCTAGTATATTATTTATGAAAAATATATATTATAACTTTATAATTACATAATATATTTTATCATTATTATTTATTTTATTAAATATATGTTTTTTTAGTTATGTATTATGTTACTTATGAAAAATATATCTTATAATTTAGAAAACTGTATACTATACTTCATTGAAATGTTATACATAACCAAAAGTATATAGACACTATAACAAATAAATATATATAATATATTTGATTTGAATGTTGGGAGTACATACACCTAAGAGTATATATATATAACATTTTTGTCAAATATATAGAAAAATGATCCTACACTACTAAGTGTACGTACATACTCTCAATATTGAAATACATTATACATACTTCTTTGCTTGTAGCTTACATACTATTTTGGGTATTAAGATGTATGTATAAAATTTTCAATGAAGTATGGTCTATATTTTTTGTAAGTTGTAAGGTATATTTTTTATAGTAATATACTATACAATTAAAAAAAGTATATATTTGACCAAAAACTATTAATCGAAGTGATATCTTGTGATATAAAAATCTGATTGACGATACATATTGATCTGATCGTTTTGAATTTATAATTTCACTGACTCAAACGGATCATCAATCAGCATTATAGGTGGAAAGATATCGATCCCAGAAGAATTGAAATGTTTGAGTTCATTTTTTTCATTAAATTGTACTGAAATTTTTTATTATTTCAGCATCGATATCTTTTGCTTTATAATTCTGATTGATGATCCATTTAAATTACTAGAACCATAAGACCAAAACGATTAGATCGACACAAACGGATCATAAACCGAACTTATATATTTGAAGATATAACAAGATATGATATTTTGTAATATATATAACTCGATTGATAATTCATTTATGTCGATTTGAGCATTTTAGTCTCACATTTTCACTGATTCAAACAGATCATTAATCGAAGCTACAGATAAAAAAAATATCAATACCGGAATAATTGAAATTTTGATGTATACTAAAGAATTAGATTGTGATGGCTCTGATTTGTTTGTCGCGGTTTGGAGGCTCGACAAATCAGCTTGTCGAGCCTCTAATCTGTGACAAGCTCTTGTCGTGTCAAGCCACGATATGCACATGTGGTAGGTCAGAAACACAAGTCGAATATTTAGATATCTCTCTCATTTTTCTCTCAAATTGTGTGTGCTACAGGATTTTGCTTGCCATCTGATGCACATTAAATGTGTGGTGGAGCAGTCTGTCGCATTGTTTACTGATCTAAACTAACCTACCGCACATTGGATATGCAGTATGTTCAACCGCACCCAAAATAGATTATTTTTATAAATTTTTGAACTTACATTAGTTTTATTTTTTTATTTAGATTATTAAAAAAAAGTCAAAAAAAAGTATCCACACATATGCCAAGCAGATCCAGAAACTCTTCTACAAGAGAAGACACCAACGTTTTCGCTGAAGTTAAGGGTGTGTTTGGTTGCCTGTATGAGGATAGGTTAGATCGTATCAGTGGGACATGTTGGATGAAATTAACAGGCTGTAAGATGCAGTAGGGATGTTGTTTGGTTGATTGAATCTCTGAATCTTGGATGAATGTTGAGTTTGTTTGATTGGCTGTATTAGAGTAGTGGTTTTCGTTGGCAGGACGTAGACATTGTGTTGGTGTTGTCTAACACGGCCTTGACAATGTCATCGTAGACGATGGCACTTTGTTCGCCGACAGCTAGCGGCGACTGCATCACGGTATAAGCGGCGACCTCGTCACGGTATAGGCGGTGACGGGACAAACTCATCAATGAAGTTTGGGGTTCTGGAACAGCCAGAGATGGCCAAACGGTGGCGAAGATCAACAGTGGCGACAAGACATGGAGTATTGTTCCAGCATGGTTTTGACATGCAAACTGGGAGCATTCCAGTATGTTTCAGCTGGTGGTCCAGTTGGGAAATGAGTTTGCTTTGGTGAAGCGGGGCAGGAGGATAAAATGGGGTCACTGGATTATGCTGGAGGTGAAGGCGGCATGGCGGTGGCACGCTGGTTTACTAAAATAGCAATTTCGTGATCAAGGCCTCGGTGAGGGAATCCAGGTGGTGGGGTAGCTTCTTGGTGTTATTGAAAACTCATTTACACCAAAGTCGTGGTCAGCAACAAGGCGACGACGACCAACGGCGAGTTTTACCCTAACTGAAATGGTAAAATAAGTACTCGTTGCTACGGGGTCAATACAGAGGGTAGTTGTGCATTGGACTATGTAGAGAAGGTTCATAGAGGCCCTAATTTGGTGTGGTAAGGTGAATTGGAAAGTGACGACGTCGATGAAGTTTGCGGTGACGCGGCAATATATAAGAGAGAAGAGCCTGATTTGGGTATTTTCGCTATGGGACCCCACCATCCAATCAAGTTGGAGGAAAGCTAGAGGGGATGAGGGAAACACGGAAGATGAGGTCAATTTTGACGGCAACCGGTCGGTGTGGTTCGGCAACAATGGTGTGCCTCGCCGTGGAACAGGACAATGTCAAACATAGCAAGCGATGGGGATTCTTGAGAATTCTTCTAAAGAGAAATGTACCTATGATTGAGAGAAATGTTTTACTCTACTGGCTTGATTAATTTTGATGACCGGAGTATAGTCCGATGAGCCAAACAGAGCACGGCGGCCAGAGGAGTAAAAACACAAAATTCTGGTGATTACTGGCGGCGGAACTCAAATGGTTGCTTCTGAAGCGTAATATGGGGTAGAGTGAGAGTTTGGGCGGCGGGCAGAACTGGTGGTGGCCAGCAGTAACCCATACGCGTGCAACCAAGCGACAAAGAATGCGAGAAGAAACGAACGCCTCTTGTGTATCCGCTGGTCAGGCTGAGGAAAACGAGCGGCTCTCGCGTTTTCGTGGACCAGACTCTAGAGGACAAATTGCACCACACGAGTCATGCTCAAATTGCATGTACAGACATCCAAACACAAGAAAATAACAGAAACTTACATCTTAGAGCTAGGCTCACTCGTTATGCAGCCATTCAAACACACCCTAAGTGTATAAGTGTGTCATCATGTGCTCCATATCAGATCATGGTATTCTATTCTGTACAAGGGTTAAAAAATAGTCCTTTAAGTCCAAGAAATATCCCTTCTTTTCACTTTTTTAGCAACATCGTCCAGGAAAGTTCGCTTTGATTCTTTAATATTTTTTGGTGGCCTTACCGCAGCAAACGAGGAATTCCAACGAAAAATCCTTGAAAAACATGGCCGGAATGCTTTAAAAAAAGGGGACTTTTGGAGCTCCGGCACTTTAGACGGTCGCAACCAAAGGCATTAAAACCGTCAAACCTTTGACCTGCAAATTTCAAAACTCCACTTTATATAATTAGGCATATCATATAGCGGTTGTTACAAGTTGTGTATGAATAAAATTTGTTTATATATTTATATATATATATATATATTATTCTATACCCACTCCTAGAATAGTTATTCTATACCCAATCTAGAAACCGTCTGATCTAAATTACTAGAATAAAGTATAACCGTTGGATAGAGATAGAAATTTAATGTCGTTTTATTTCATAACGACAGTAAATATTTAAAATATTTTATTGTTACTGATCGATATCCGCACCAACCGCCTCTTCATCTTCTTCACTGCGCTCCCACGTTTTGTTCACATCCAATAAATTTATATTATATGACCAGTAAATTTACTGAAAAAAATATATAGTATATGTCTATAGTATATGACCAGTAAATTTATACTACACGACCAGTAATTTTGCTGACAAAAATTTATAGTATAATCTATAATATGTGACTAGTAAATTTACTAGTCATATACTGTACATTTACTGGTCCGTCTAGTAAATCTGTGGTATACGATCAATAAATTAATTTATATTACGCGATCAATAAATTTACTGACAAAAATCTATACTATGTGACCAGTAAATTTACTGGTCATATACTATATATTTACTGATCCGTCTAGTAAATCTGTAGTGTATGACCAATAAATTTATATTACGCGACCAGTAAATTTACTGACTAATATGATTTCGGTTGTTATGTTTTAGTCAGTTCCTATTTTTTAGAGATAGTGCGCGGTTATAACAAATCGTGTGAGTTCCTATTTTTAGATATAATGGTGCCGTTTATGGTAGTTACTACCGTTAATAAAATTCTAATCTCGATATATGATCCAATGATACAGAAGGTGCGCATAGAATAGTTAGTCTAGGGGTAGGCATAAAATAACTATTCTAGTATTTTAGGAGTGGGTGTAGAATAGTGTATATATATATATATATATATATATATATATATATCTTTTAAGAGTGAATAAATTAAACTATCTTGAGTTAAAATCTCGATAGACACATTCCATAAGTAAGGATTAGTGGATATAGATGCATGCGTGAATTTCATTCTAAAAGAACGTACATACGATTTTTTTTTATTTCAAACTTAACTGAAGATAACTTGTTCAATGCCTTAATTTT
The DNA here is from genome assembly GCA_019359835.1 of Pharus latifolius. Lineage (NCBI taxonomy): Eukaryota > Viridiplantae > Streptophyta > Magnoliopsida > Poales > Poaceae > Pharus > Pharus latifolius. Next base: position 15,049,023 of record CM033322.1, read on the forward strand.
CCATATCCATGTTTGACCGCCGGGTCACGTCTTCAATCGCATGAGCACATTTACGCGATTTCCTCCCACAATTCTATGTGGAAAGATGTCTCAATGCCCAAGTCCAACCATGGAATTAAGAATATGATCCTGTGAACGCCAACCTATCCAATTTACATGACCTATTGGCAAACACGGTATTGGCAAACAGGGTTAACTCATACCATACCTATGAGACTTTTGAACTGTTCAAAACGCAACAACCATCCTTACATGAGTACATACATAAGTGTCTACCATGCATGCATGCCTCGCTGCTGTATAAGTACGTACATCAGTACAAACATATCAGCATGTGCTAGTAATTGCCAACATTTCAAGAGGCAAGAGTACAAGACCACACCAAGCATAAAGTACATACCACTAACAATGACCACGTCCCTGGTTTTCACCGCGCGCCGAGGTGAGCCCGAGCTCGTCGTGCCAGCCAAGCCGACCCCGCGCGAGATCAAACGGCTGTCGGACATCGACGACCAGGACAGCTTCCGGTTCTATCGCTCCGTCATCTACTTCTACCGGAGCTGCACGTTGCGCACCGGCCACGACCCGGCCTGGGTCATCCGCGACGCGCTCGCCAGGGCGCTCGTGTACTACTACCCCATCGCCGGGCGGCTCCGTGAGCTGCCTGGTAGGAAGCTCGCGGTGGACTGCACCAGCGAGGGTGTGTCCTTTGTCGAGGCCGATGCCGACGTCACGCTGGATGACTTCGGCGACACGCTGTGCCCGCCGATCCCTTGCGCTGGCGAGCTTCTCAGCTTGCCGGAGAGCAACTCCGCTGTGGTCATCCACCGCCCCTTACTCTACGTTCAGGTAGCTACTAACGCACGGACATGCCTGTCCTGTTAAGCTGTTTAGGGTTAAATTGGTGGTGTTGAACAATTTGTATTTTTATACGTAAAGGTGACAAGGTTGAACTGCGGAGGCTTCGTGTTCGGCATCCAGATCTGCCACAACGTCGGGGACGCGCCGGGAATCTCGCAGTTCTTGAAAGCCGTCGGCGAGCTTGCGCGAGGCATGGACGCGCCCAGCGTGCTGCCGGTGTGGGCGAGGGAGTTGCTCGACGCCCGCGACCCCCCGCGCGTCATGTACCACCACCCGGAGTACGAGCCAGTGGCTGACGCCGCCAACGACAAGCTACAACCGAGGGACGAGCTCGTGCACCGGGCCTTCTTCTTCGGCCCGGAGGAGATCGCCACTCTGCGGGAGCAGCTGCCGCCGCCGCTGAGGGGGCGGTGCTCCCGGTTCCTTCTCGTGGCGGCGTTCATGTGGCGGTGCCGCACCGTCGCGCTCGGGTACGAGCCCAGCGACGAGGTGCGATTCATGTTCGTCATGAACGCGCGCGCCAAGTGCCGCCCGCCGCTCCCCGAGGGGTTCTACGGCAACGCGCTCACGTTCGGCCTGGCACGGACGACGGCCGGCGAGCTCTGCGGCGGCCCGTTGAGCCACGCAGTGGGGCTGATCGCTGCGGCGAAGGCGCGGATCATGGACGATGAGTACATACAGTCGGTGGCAGACATGCTCGTGCCAAGGGGGCGGCCGCGGTTCACGATGGCCAGGACGTACCTGGTGACGGACCTGATGAAATCGGACCTGCACGAGGTGGAGCTCGGGTGGGGACGGCCAGTGTTCGGCGGGCCGGCCACGACAACACTGGCCACGTTCCACATGCCAACCAGAGATAGGAGGTCTGGGGGAGAGGGGATCACCGTGCCCATGTGTCTTCCACCCCGCGCCATGGAGAGATTTGCGGCCGACGTGCGCGCGGGGCTCCATAGCAGATCATGGGGTGGCCGTTCCAGTGCCGCGCCAACGGACTACGCGGTGCTGTCGAAAATGTAACGTGGGATACTGGGATTCTTGCCGGATGCTTATGCGCAAAGCGTATCGGTCAGCTTAATTTGTGCGAGACTGTGTCGTTAAAATTACATTATTTTTTATCATATGCTGTCAATAAATCTAACATATCTGAAATTCTCAGATACTTTTTAAGCTCGTTGTTATAACTGTGCTTGTGATTGCCGAATCTGCAGACAACCGCATGAAAACTGAGAGACATATAGACATTCTCAATCTATGCACTTCATTGCTTTCATGCATTATTTTCTTTGCTGACATGCAATATCTTGCAGATTCTACGGAACTGCAAGGTTGCAAGAATTCTTCCTCGCATAGCTGACACAGCAAAGAATGACCGAAGTGCAGTCCTCCGTGCTAGGTACCTGTGTTTCACGGGGTTCAGTGTCCATGTGTCGTCAAGTTACTCAAGCTTACTTTTTACCATACCTGGTGCTGTGAATATGCACTTCTAATATTGTAGTATTGGGCTGATGCCCCGGAAATACAACGTTCAGCTGGCTTGTACAGAGATCTAATAAAGTTGAGCCCATGTCACATGAGAAGGAGTGTTAGAAATATGTATATTTTTTCTCTAATAATTTAAACTTTTTGATACTAGTGGATTTTTAAAACTCAACAAGAACAACAAATATAAGCCGAGAGCTTAAGATACTAGATTAATTAGGCTCAACCTGGATGCCATCGTCCTCTTTTCTTTGTCGGGATAAACTCACTTTTGATTCATTACTCATCTTATTGGCTTCATTTGGACTCTAGTTTAAAATTGGTTCAAAAACTAGAAATTTTGCGTTATAGTTTTCCAAAACTAAAATTTTTTCATTTCAATCTTTATATTTATTAAAATCATGATTAGATCTCAACTAACATGGATAATTTAGTTATTTTTCTAAATTGGTCAGTCAAAATAGTATATAATATTAGGGAACAAAAGCGTAATAGTATATAATCAAGAGACAAAATTTAATAACATATTAGATTAGACACCAAAGTCTAGTAGTATATAATCAATTTTATTTTGTTAACTATCTAACTTTGTAATGATACGGAGCTGAGGTCACATTTAATTCTCTAGCTCAAATAGTAATATTTTTTCTTGCCTAGCTTGATAAGGCTATCTCCAACGGCGACGGTTGCGGCGACACGCGTCGACGGAAGTGAACACATGCTCGCTGCTTGCTTGGTGTGATGGGACGCGCGCGTTCTCCAGGCGGAGGCGAGGTGACCGTGTGGCGAAGCTCATGTCACCGTTGGAGGAGAAGAAGATGCGAGCTCACGCGTGATTGCAGACCCCACCGAGAAATAAATCAGCTAACATTACTCGCAAATTTTTAAATCTGACAAGTGGGTCCACGGAACAAACGGCTCCACTATCAGTAAGAGGTGTTTCCGGTGCGCGCGTGAAACGAAACTGGAGACGTGGGGCCCACAACTAGCATAGTGTGCTGTGTCAGTGCGTGCGACACCGATCCATATGTTAGCCACTATCACTGACATCTGGGTCCCACAATCAAAGTCCCTACATGTCAGTTAGAGAGTCAGATTCGTTTCCATCGCACGCGAGAGAAGCACGTGGGCCCCACCTGACGCGGTTTACACGTGAGTATGCCAGCCTCGGTTTTTTCGCGTACACGTTCGGTTTCAAACACCATCACTGACGTGTGGGCCCAATGACAATTAACCCCATTGTAAGTGAAACATAATATTTTGTTGTGCTGTGTCAGTGGAATGAAATTTTTTTATGGGGCCCACCTATCAGTGATACGAAAATTTTAATAAATTTATATATTTATTTGTCAAATCATTAAGAGGCTCGTAAAAACCAAACAAGAGCTAAATAAAAATCAAACTGTTGGAGACTTGATTATTGTTTGACTTTCTCAGATTATCTTTGTACACGTGACAGAGAATATTCTATTTAAGAGTTAAGTTAGTGAAGAGGGAGATAGCCTAAGGATAAGTGATTGGTACATTTACGCAATCCTCACTTTGATCGGCTAGTTTGCCCAAATGAGCTAGAATATCCTAACTTGCGACAGAGAGTAAAATTTCCTCTCCCAAATAAGCAAAGTTGTACTAATTCATCCTCTGTATCATCGAGTCCCTATTGTGGGTGGCTGCCATATTCGATTTTTGAGCGGTGAATGAGCTATTGTTTAAAGTATATCCTGATTTTACACTTTCTTTGGGACAAAAATGAATCAAACATTGTTTTTCTTTTGGTAAGGTTTGTCCATTTGGATTAGCTTGCAGATATAGTCAACAGGTTAAGTAGGTAATGAACTAAACTAATCCTAAATCTCTAAATTTTTTTTGTATTTTTAAAATTGAGCCACACCCAAATCTTAATGAGTCATTATTTATGTTTGGAGTATAATGTGACTATTGATGTCGGTGTCCTATACTCCTATTATTTATATAGGAGAGTGGCATGCGTGGTTAGGCACTTAAGTATGCACTAATGTTTTCTTATAAAAAAAAGTATGTAATAATGTAAGGATGATGGCTGTGTTTTGAAGAATTCCAAGTCTCACAAGAATTCAAAGTATGTAATAATGTAAGGATGATGGCCGTGTTTCGAAGAATTCAAGGTCTCATAAGAATTCAAAGTCCCATCACCTCGCCCATCTTTTTTTTTTTTTCAAATACACGTAATTCTACAATTTCAAAACACTTTTTAACATCATTTTCCCTATATATATTATTTAATATTTTAAAAAAACAAATACGTGGCTTGAATAATTGGGAGGGGCACTAATAAAATATATTAAATGAGACTATTATGATATTTTCTCCGCATGTCCTGTTTTCTGTGTTAGATGTAAAAAACGACATGCATTTAGACATAGGAGTATCACTTTTTTCAAATTTTCTTTTTCATAAATATGTGTCACTTTATAAATTTTAGACAAATCTTACCATATTATCCCTATTAAATTATATGATTGTGACTTGTATGCCTTGTGTGTATGTATAATTAAAGTTTAATTGGTGCATGTATTTATTTGAGATATTAATATTATTGGTATCTACTAATAAAAATATGATTGTCTTGGTAATGACTAATTCTATAATTATAAATAAATTTGTATATTATATTTTCTACATGTTCTTTTAATAATACAATAAATAATGAAAGCTTACTTTCCTAAGAGGTTTTTTTACTACCAATGTTAAGAAAACACGCGTACATGGAGGTATAAACAAGATTTTATTATTTGATTTGGGGAGTAGAGAGGTACTATTAAGATGTATTAAATAAACTTACTAATATGGTTCTTTCAAAAAAAATATACAATTAATGTGATTATTTTCTTTTATATCTTATTTCAATGTTAAATGTTAAAAATGATGTCTATCTGAAATAAAATTTTAATAGAAAACTTCGTAGCTTGAGTTTCAAAGAATTGGATGTCTTAAATGAATTAAAATATGTATCTTGTAAATTATATAAATATGTTGAATAGATCTGAATCATTTATTAAAGCTTCGGGCCTGCTTTTTGTAGAGAATTTCCTATTGAATTTATACTATGTAGCAATAGAATGAGCATCGGAACAACTCCATTGATTAGCATTTGTTGGTTTGGGTGCTTTAACTGGACCAGAAAACTCGTTTGCACGCGGGACATGGGCATCTTTAAGATTTCTGAGTTCCAGGGGAGGGGGACCACAAGACAAAATTATTGGTCGGCTCCATTACCAAGATAATAGATATTTTTCGTTTTGAATATTGTCTTCTATCTTTTTATATTAAGTTGTCTTCAAATGCGATTCCAAATTGGCTCACACAGTTTGCTCAAGTTTTTCTAGACTTCATAGTTGTGTGATGGGACATAGTGAACTCTCGGATCTACACCTACTGCGAGTCAAACTCGAGCCGAGCAAATGCTATCGTTAGACTACACGTGATGTGATACAACGCGTTTTGTAGACCTCACAAAATTCAATTCAACAGCACTGTTACCTGCGATTTTCGAAACCTGACATGTGGGCCCAATTAATATGGTGGCCCACCAGTCAGTGAAATTGGTGCACGTACAAAAGATTTTATGTTTCTAACATTTTTATCGCTTGCATTGCAGACTTTCAAGAGTTGAGGACGACTCTTTTTCATGCGGGGGAGAATAATGAGAATGATGTGCACCCTAGTTGGTTCGAACAAACAGAAGCACAAAGACATGCCAAAACAATGTACAAGTTATCGAAGACATCTAGATGTGCAATCAACCAAGAAATGTTGTTATGAAAAACGATTAAGATCCTAACTCCTATCCAAATTGAGGTTAGAAATAAAGTTGGCGAATATGAACCTAATACAAATCCGAGTTCGACTAGGATTCGTATTTATTCCATGAGATCAATTCAATCTATGGTTCAAATTAAAACATCAAATCCTAATCCAAATTGGACTAGAAATTTTGAACAAAAGTTGCTGTTGGAAATTGAAGTATAAAGTCTGCAATGATTCGGATGGTTTTTGTGCACAAATCTTATATATTTAAATCTTATCAAGTTTACTTTCATACGCAACAAACGGTGCATTGTTTGGAGTTCTATGGAAAGAGCAATGGCCATTTTATTGTGGGCTGTGCATGCCGTCACATGCAGTCTGAATCCGAATTTTAAGTGATGCCCATGTTCACCCATATGGCCATCCGAATTTAAACGCATGTGTGGATCCGAGTTGGACTCCAATTCATTTACCAATTATATTTGGATACAAACCCCTACGTGGGAATTTCTTTTGTAAGATATTTAGTATTAGGAATGTTTGTTTTCTTGTTAGTTTAGGATTTGTCTAAAGTAGTCTATGGCCACGGGTTATATAAGTCACGCATGGCATATCATATAAATAATAACAAAGATGAATTTGAGATTTTAGACACTTTTTAATAAAGCTATTACTATTTAGTAAGATTCGAGAGTCTTACAACCATTGTTCTTTCGATTCCTGAGGGGGTTGTAGAACATCGAACTGCAGTTCACCTAGTTTGTGCCTTTACATCTACATGGTGTATTTGTGTGGGTTGGTTTCGTCAGTACGTAGAAGGACGATTGTCTCGGTAACTCGTCACGTGTGCAATATCTCGTGTTGTGTTGCTTCATCGTCAGGTTGCGTGGCAATACTTACCTTCTTCTTGATTCTATGATGTGAAGATCGGGCCAATTTAGTTGTTCACATGTATTCCATATGCGTGCGCATAGTGAGAACAGTAAAAATCTCAGCAATCAACAACAACCCAATTTTTCGTCACCACCATATCCTTCGAATTTTGTTATATATCCTCCAAATTATTCTCCATATTCACCAAATTATCCTTTCTATCCACCTTACCCCATTCATTTACATAAGCCCCTCATTATGAGCAAAATTTTCATTTTGTTAGTATGCCAACAAATCATACGCAGTTCTCCCACCACAACCCTCCAAGGACAATTCGTAGTCCACAGCAGTATGCAAAAGTGGCACGCCACATTCCATTCAAGCTGATATGGCAGCGCGAATCGTCATTGACGACAACAACAACAATACTGCCGTCGGTGGAGGAGGGAGTGCTAAGCATTTACCATGGATAGAGGATGATGACATAAGGCTGTTAATAATTTCTTTTTTTAGACAACTCTTTAGTAGATATAGATTTAAATATAATCGACTAAATCGACTCATATATAAATTTTTATTATGATATAATTTTTTTTCCCAACATGCGGATAAGTGCTTGACTTAATAATTCACTCGATCTTATTATTGGACACAATAGGAAGTGCGATATGCACTGGGTCAATATTGCGGCTACATACAACGAGACAAGCCCAGTACCTCGGAGAAGAGAGACCAAACACTACAAAAACCATTGGCAGTAGAGCAACAGGAAAGTGGCCAAATATAATATTGTTTGGCTCCGTCTGAAGGAAGTGTATGTCAATGATCATTCTGACAACCAGTTGTGGCACAGGCCCATGAAATATATAAAACAAAGATAGGCCATCCTTTTTTTTTGGATCATTGGTGGACAACAACAGTTCACAATCAACCTAAATGGTCTAAAGTCTACGTTGAGTCTGCTAACAAAAAAAAAGCAAGTTGACTAAGTTGGGTACTTATATATCATCATCCAATAATGATGATGTCAATGAAGAGGAGACACGGCCAAAAGGACAAGATACTGCAAAGCAGATTATGAAGTCCCTACTATTATACTTGAAGCGGTGGCCTCATATGACTTCCGGATATGGCATCTTTTTTAGTATTGCCGACTCCAACAACGACATCAATATGCTTAACCAATCACCCTTATTTACTAATATTTTGGAAAGTCGAGCTCCTCAAGTTAACTTCACTCCTAGTGGCCAACAGTACAACATGGAGTATTATCTCGCCAATGGTATATATCCAGAGTATGCTGTCTTTATCAAGACAATACCGCTCCCACAGACGACGAATGACAAGTTGTTTGTGCAACATCAAGAAGAGGCAAGGAAAGATGTTGAGCAAACTTTTGGAGTCTTGCAATCTCAGTTTACCATCGTGCATAGTGCGGCACGGTTTTGGCAACGCTCAACCCTCTCCAAGACTATACGAGCATGTATCATCTCACACAACATGATTATAGAGGACGAACGAGACTACGATGGCGAGAACTTTGATTACAATGATCATCTGGGCATATCCACCATAGCACCGCCTATGATCTACAATGGGCCTGCACCTGTCTTTGTCGATGTATTGGCAAAAAATGTTGCAATTCGTGCTCATCCTACACATGCGCAGCTAAAAAAAGACATGAGTGAATACATATGACAACGTTTTGAAGGCGATTACGTCGACGAGTAATACCTTGTTGTATTTCTAAGTATTTCAAAAATATATTTATGTTATGTTTCAATATACGAATGTTTAGATTGTTATGCAAGTTTAATTCTAATTTAGGTCGCTCATTTTCATGTACCAATGTTTGAATTTAATAAAATATTTTTTCCCTATAAGTGCAATTTTTAATTTACAATTCATAATTATTAGGTTTTATCCGAATTTTCCCAAAATAAATTCATGAAATATTATTAACATAATATTAATAGAAACATTTATTAATTATTACAAATTCATTAAACATCTAGTTGTCATATCACACAAAAATAAAAAAGAATCAAGTCATTGGAATGTTTGATTCTTGTTTAACTCTTAACTTACTTTATAGAATGTGAGTCTGCGCATAAAATCTAGCAATAATAAGTCATTGGAGATGAGTCTCTTCCTTGGCTCTTATGCCTATATGGCACACACTCTCTCCTCAAAAATTAATACACTCTTGAAGATAGCCTTAGGAATTAGGATAATCACTCTTTTCTTTTTGAAATATTGTCTCCACCTTTTTATATTAGAACAACATTCCGGTGATTTTCAATCTTTTTTCTTCCACATGTCTTTCTTTTTTTTTTAGTAGTGCCCTTCCATCTTTCTAAATTAGTGTGAACAGTCACAACATAAAACTACATGCACTTATACTGTTACATATATGTATTGAGAGTTTATAACTAAAAAATTATATATGTATATACACGTATGTTCAACTTATATTAGTGAATAATATATACACTTACTAAGCTTTCCACTTAGAATTTTTTTATGAATAATCCAATAAAAAAAGAAAATTAAAAACTAACCCAAAACTGACCTTCAGTTACGAGTTGAGTCTCGCGACTGATTTTCAGTCATTAGCAAAACCCGCACTGTCCTTGAGTGAGAAATGAGTCTCTTAACTAGTTAGACTACAACATGTTATTTTTATTATAAATAAAACATAGTATATATAGGCAAACTTACATGTTTTCAAGTATATGTAATTTTTTAACAGTTTAAATTTTTTTGGTAAATTGATTGAAGTATAAAGTTTAACATTGTATCATAATTAGAGTGAGACGTTTTGAATTTAAGATTTAACTAGCATATTTAAGTAAAAAATAATCATGATATTCGAAGATTTTAGAACATGAAACTCAACAAATTGGCTCTGGGCCAGCGGTGCATTGGGCCATACCACATATTCAGTCACGGCTCAGCTAGCGACTGAAGATTAGTCGCGAGGCCCAACTCGTGACTGAAAGTCAGTTTTGAAATTTTTTAAAATTTTTGATTAGTTTTCAATTTTCTTTTTTTATTGGGTTCTTCATAAAAAAAAATGCTTCCACTTACACCATATTTATTTTTTCTAACATCCACATGGTTTTCACCATCTCGGCGCGTTAAGAAAAAAAGTTTACACATACACACTGAAAGTTCACAAATAAAGACTACATACACTTATGCATTTTTTATGCTTATAACTAAAAAAAAAACACTCATACAGGGATGTTTGCCTTGTACTGCTAACAACATTTGAACTTACACATGCTTATTTAAAATTCACAATTAAATAATATTTATGCTTACATATGTTCATTTTGTGCTTGCAACTGTGTTTGTGTGCTTACACATATGCATTAAACATTACAATTGAAAAATATATGATTAAGCACATAATTAAAAGATACATGGCACTTACAAGTTACAACTATATAAAAAAGATAAAAGGACAAAAAAGAAGAAAAATTAGAAATTTAGCACTTAAACTAAAAAGACTGATAAAAAAAATCAGAAGTAGACAAAAAAAAAACAGTGATTGTCTTAATGTGGAACGGTGGAAAGCAATGTTCAAAAAGGAAAGTGTCTACTGCTTATTTGGTGGACATACATTGGATAGCAATTTCCCAATATTATTATTTGTTGCCAAACCTAGGGAAGCAAATTTTATGAAACCCAATCTTACATTAAAAAAAATATACTCCTTTCAGTTCCAAATAAGTGTTGTTTTATCTTTCTAATTTTTTTAAATAAATATTGTTCTACGATTTTAAGATATATTTATACAATTTTTTTGTTATATATCCTTCTTTTAGTACCAATACAATCATTGATATTTTCATGTGTGCTTTTCAATCAAATTGTCTACCAATATTAATGTTCAACCGGTCGTCCGATGCACTACTACAATTCACGCCACAACATGAGAAGCAATCCAGGCTTTTTGGCTTATTCTCTCTGATCATCTTGAGCTGCGCTAATTTTTACGGCAAAGTGACAAAAAAAAAAGCAATAATGAGATAAGCATGTCACATCTAAAACACTTCCACCTTCTTGCAAAATTTTTTACTTCCTCTATTTCAAATACATATTATTTTAACATGTAACATAAATAAAATGGTTGAATAAGAAGCATAACAGCCAGTCAAGTCAAATGCATACCAGCAACAAAAGCATGATTTTGGAAAATTAGACAAAAAGTAAATCAATGATCTTACCTGAACTTGAAGGTGGAATATGATCTGGAGTCTCTTCGTTGCTATTAGGGAACGAATGCCCAACATAATCGGTAGGTTCCATATTCAGATCAAATGCCACCATTGAATCATTGTTGTCAATCTCATTAGGGGCAACGCTACGATCAAACGGAAATATTTCCTCAAAGGTAGGTACATTTGTGTTATTAACCGGAGGATTTGCACTACTGGAAGCCATGAGGATGGTACTGTTTACATCATGCTTGAAAGAATTCTTTATAAGCAATCAACCATGACACAAAATTTAGCCTTTGATTTTTGGCTCCAACTAAATTCCAAATTTGGGTCCTAAACATTTGATTTGGCTCCAAAATGAGAAGTCCACGGGCTTAAGAAGTTCTAATTGCTTTAAGGCGTGCGTTCATTCATTTAGAAGAGACATGCATGCATGTGATGGCCCTGCCAGCAAAAAGGGTAACAAGCCTTTAATATTGATTTGAGGGAGCTGGGAATGATATTGTATTTAAAAGTGTTATAATAGTTATTTTACTTAATATTTTGTTTTTTATGCTAAATATCAAAGCGATATTTATTTTAAAATAGAGAGAGTAAGACCTATTTTCTATTAGTTAGATTGTATAATTGAGTGGTTAAGATGTATTTGTGATTTATATCAAGTAGAATTGTAATTTATATTAGATAATTGTGTTAAGATTTTGACCGTATATTACGTGATTTGATGGTTAAAAAATGAGTCTCATACAATTTTATACGATTGGGTCTTATAAAAATGTATTCCCAAACATAGTGCCTTTGTAATCGGGAAAAAATAACATAAAATTTTTTATGGAGAGAATAGTTGAAAACTTTTCTGGAGTTGTCCGATCAAATACAAGGTCAAATCTATCTAATCCATTCATACGATTCATGAGATATATGATTTTATTCATCTAAACCATTGAATTAATACTGAATTCATCACGATTCCTTCCTACAGAATTCAAAATAAAAGTTTCCTATCTATTCATGGTCCCCAATGATTTACCACTCACTATAGATCCGTCATCATAATTTTTTAGTTTTACTCCTACTTAGATAGACCAAGAAGGTTGTAGAATAGAGTTCTTTTATGGTCTTCCAAATTGTTTTCAACCATTTAAATTACTAATATCCAACATTTTAAATTAGTACCTCTTGTACCTCCTCTAATCAATTTATGCGGAAAAATAGGTAATAGATATAATAATAATTTTTCAAGCTGCCTTAATTCTTAAGATCCACACCAAATCTCATAAAATTCTCTTCCCTCCAAAATCGAAATCTCTTCCTTGTTGTCTTTTCCTCTTCTAAACTAGTGACGACAGAGAGGACGGCCACGCCGAGGCGGCGCCACTGATGGCTGAGGTCCGCGGCGACGGCGCCACCGGGAGGAAGAGTGGCGGCGGGAAGAGGCAGGGGAAGGGCAAGAGGGGCGGCTTTGGGTGTTTGAGAATTTTAGTAGTTGATTAATATTGTAATCAGTGGCTTCTTTTTTATGCTTATTTGGATGTAGCGACAAATAAATTGTAAGTTCTTGTTCTTAATTTCCTCTGCTTGTTGCTTGTATATGTACCGTGATCTAATGTCATGGAAATCAACTAGCTATAATTATAAATATAGAGAATTAATTAAGCTGTGAAGAGGTCCCTTAGTGCTTACTTTGATCATAAGGTTAACACATTTGTGCATATGCATTTTGCCAAAGTAGCTAAAATTTTTATTCTAAAAACAAATTGTTGTAGTCGAATTCTTTTTTGAAATGGAACTAAGCGGTAGCTAAGTTTTAGCTTAGTGGTGATAGATTGCGATATGAACCCACTAATCGAATTATTGAAGGTTCCATCTCTAAATAATTAAGTCGCTAGTGTGCGTTTCACGTATGCATGCCTTGGTATCAAGAACATAATTAGTTGAAGTTATTCCATCTTTCTTTTTTCTAACCGAGTTGATTCGCAGCATAAAGATTAGCTCTTCAGTCTCAAAGAAGCAGTTGTGCCAGAATACATGCTGGCCAGCACTTGATGGATATAAAGTTATCTCCAATGCAAGAGTCTCTTCTAGAAATTCTTCAAAAGAATATTCTCTGCCACATCAACGAAGAGTCTTTTAGTCTCTAATACAAAGATTTTTAGAGAGACTCTTCGGTAGGTCCCACAACCTAAAAATACAAAATTAATTGTAAACACTATAGACACATGTAATGTGACTGACAGGTGAGGCCAAAAAATATAGGACCCACCTATCAGTGACTTGGATGACAAAAAAAATAAATCGAACTGCAACGGTTGAATTAAAAAAAAGAACATTTCTCAATGACATGCAGACCCGACGAGCAGTTGCCACACCAGTGACGGTGTCTCGAGTGAATTGAATTAAACACGCAGTAATGGTAGGACCCACTGCTGTTGCCTTGTTATCAGCTGAGTTTTCGTCCGTTGTCACTGACTTGCGGGATCCACTGCTTACTGGCCCACCTGTCATTGACATATGTTTTGGTGTGTGAGTACAAGTTAAATATTAAAAGTTGGCGCGTTGCAATAGTAGTGGGGCCCACCATATGTGCCTGAGGATCGTGCGTGACAATTAGTTTTAGTCAATGATATGCGGATCTCACGATAAAATAGACCCACCTATTAGTCATTGTTTTTGTTGTGAATTGTCGATTTTGTCGGAATTTTGTTGGGCCCAGAAAACATGTATGTGCGTCTTCAACTAGCTCCAACGGAGCAGCTTCATGCGGCGTGCGCTCGATGGGGTCTGCAAACTTGCCCTCACGTGACGACTGTGTGGTAGAGCGTCGCTGAATTTGTTTGCGCATTGCATGAGATGCTCGACCAGTTGCTTCGGTGGGGTGTGCGCTGCTCGAGCAACCGGTGCTGGAGACAACCTAAAAGTTATTTCAACAATTCTATCTTAAAAATAAGCATAAGTTTATTTTTCAGCTAGTCCAATTGGTGCGGTAGTTGGATTGTTTAGCCAAATATATATTGAGTGAGTTATTGACAGATTTTTTGAGATTTAATCTCATAATAATGTGATTTTATATGTCTTCAAAATAGTTGCGATAACTAATTCCACCTACCGAGGAGGTGGTCTGTGCGGCCGCCTCCCCAACTCGCCGGCATCGTCTGAACGATCCTCCGTTAGATTATTCATGGGATTTCACCCTTTCTATCCTAACAAGTCTACATACCGCTTGGGCCTTACTGCTCGCGGCATTGTGCCCAATTTCCAGCCCACCTAGTTTCTCTCTTCCACTGGAGACTATGATGCCTATTCACAGAATGTGGTCAATAAATATTTCCATGTTATGAATTATTTGATTATTTCACTTCATTCAGATTTGAAAGTTTTAGACATATAAGCGAGTCAATATAATCTGCACATTTTGTAACTCAAACATTCTATAAAAAATAATTTGTCACTCCTATTTTAATCTTCACATGTATTAGTATACATATGTAAAATTGATCCATATTCTTTGTCTTAGAAAATAAAATTCATATATTTTTCTCTTTATTTTGAGTGATAGACAATCTAAATCAAGGTGGGTAAGAAATTTAAAATTTCTTAAAAAAATGATTGAGCGCTTTAATTTCACTTATGTACCAATCTAAATTATTCAAATTCTGATCAAATATTTTAAATTCTAAGAAAATCAAATACTATCTTTTATTTTTTAAGATAGAAAATAAGGATCCATATAAAATAGAGTAGCAAATATGTGCGTGCATGACTAGTAAAGTTTGACAAGCACTTTTGGAAGGTTGACACAACGGGGGTATGTATCACTCCATCTAACTAGCCAGGTGCGCCGCGCGTTGTCGCGGGTATCGAGGAAATAGGTTCTTAAATAATAAGATATTATATAAAGAGCTGATATGATCAATTTTGAAGTGCACCAGCTTGACCAATTTTTTGGTCGTGATTGTTTTTGGCCTGATTCGATCAGTTTTTGGAACGACAACCATGAACAGGATGGATATTTTTGAATTGGCCGAGATGACCACGGGCGTGAGCTGATACGACCAACTTTGAAACCGACAACCACGACCAGAACTGTTCATGTGCGATTGATTTGGATTGGACTACCACGACCAAGAATTGCGCCTACATGACCAGTTTTAAGTTGAGGGAGTATGATTAGGATTTGTCCTGACAGTAAAAATATTGGTCGTGATCGTACATATGGTGATTATGATAGTAAAAAGAATGGTTAAATAATTGAAACAGAGAGTTCGACGTGATCGTAAAAAGACTTACTTGGGCATGTCACAGGATGAATTTGGCGCAAAAAATGACCTTTTTTTTTTTGCTTGATCAAACCAACGTTTTTTCTGTGATGGTAGCATCATTTGTGTTTGTATGAATGTCGCAGCCAAAAAAACTTGATCAAATCAACGATTTTGGTCCAAGAAATAGCATTCACTTGCTCGAAATTTGTTTTTTTTTTTTTTGTCATCAATTTTGGTCAGCATAAGTGTTAGTCGCAGCAACAAAAGAGCAAATCATAATTTTTGCTTGGCCGTGATAGCAATTTTGGTAACCAAACAGTTGGCCGCAACAGAAAAAAAAATCTGATCGATTTATCGAAACACAAATGTGGTCGACAAAAAAAATATAGTTATGGTCGAATTGCCTATTATGAGTTGTGGTCAATTTTGTCCACTGGTCGAACTGGACAGGCAGGTTTTGGTCGAATGCGGGGAATAACATGCTGTTTGGTCGACTATGGGAAACAGCTGAGCTATCGATTGCATGTGAATCAAGTGCTCAAACAGTTGGCCACAAATGTGGTGATGCACAGCCCGGATGGAGAGTCATTAATGGACTTTGTATTATTTGAACAAAACAAACACGAGCAGTTTTTGAGCCAACACGACCACTTATCACATCACGACGAGTAGCATGAACAACTCTTATGTAAGGAAGACCTGACCTGCACAACATGCTCAGTGAAGGCCGGCCGATGCGCCGGATCTCTCGCCTGCTCCAGCAGCCCCTTGTTCTCACCATCAGTTTCTGACAAAACTGGAGCTGAATATGTTCCATCAGTTCCTGACAAAATTGGAGCTGAATATGCAACCAGGGATGCAGGTGTTGTAGTTTCTGGTTTTGATCCTTGCATTGATACTGATTGATTTACCACAGTCGAATGCTTATCTGCGACTGACGGAGCTTTACTCTTCTGCTCATGAGTTGATTTACCACCAATGGTGATCCCAAGAGTAACTTCATTATCCTTTTCTCGATGTGGTGCAGCATCATCAGATGGTCTCAACTTAGGTGGATCTGATTTACTTGGGGGTGCACTTATCGTGACTGAATGAGCCCCATATTTCTCAATGTGCAAAGCACTTAAGCGCGACTTAACTATAATTTGGGCCTGAGCTGATGCGGCAGGCCCTGCTATGTGGTCTTTGCTTCCCCTAGGAACTGCATTTAACATAGACGGGTTGATGAATGTAATGGTTGCCCGGCTTGACTGACAGGAAAATTAAACCTAGGACCCTGTGATCCAGTAGGAAGCTGACCAACACTAGTGGTGCTAGGAAAATACATAGCTGAAGGGTTGTAAGAATTTGGTGGCAAAGAAGGATAGAATCCCATGTGTGGTGCAAAACTTGCAACTGGCTAGGATTGCGGTGTCACATTAGGTATAGCCCTCTACCCAGAGGAGTCTGTCCTCTTATCAAGCTTCAACTCTTCGTGAGTGTCTGGATGAGTTATTTTAACAATGGTCTTCCGAGGACCAACAAATTTGTTGGCTTGCTGCTGAGGATACTGTGGTGCAATGCCCATACCGAGGTTACCCAATTGAGGGGAGAGTTGATGACCAGCTGAAGGAACAAAAGTCATACCTTGCCCTTGATGCATCATTGCTGGTTGTTGCAATGCATGGGACTGAATATTAGAAACATAAATCTGCTGTGGAACCTGGGGTGCATTACCACCAGGCAATGCCATTGACATCTGCAGTGAGCTAGGCACAAGACCTTGTGGTTGCATCTGTGGATTGGGACCACCAAACTGCAGGGAAACTTGTGGCTGTTGATGGTGAAAGGGGATAGGCATTGGCATCCCAGATATGGGTTGCACAGTGGGTCTTGGTGGTGCAACATTGGGAACGGATGGTGGAGCAATGTGCGCATCTCTCTTTGTTTGTGACAGAATGTGGGAGATCACAGAGTTTGGTTGACTAGAACCAACAGGATCCTTTCTTGTCAGTTGATGCTGCTGCTGTTGTTTTGGAGCAGATGGTAGAGGCATGGCATGAGTGGCCTAAAAAAGGAACATGATAATGGATTCTTTTAGAGCATCAACGGTGAAGATCTCCTACCAAGACAAGATCAGCAATGACAACAACTGGTAGTGCCTGTTCAACAGCTCCTAATGGCGGAATATGTTGATCGAAGGATGCCGACTAGAGGGAGGGTGAATAGGCGGTTTTTTAAATTTTACTTTTAATCTAATGGTTAACAACCTAAATTGCAATATCAATACTCAAATCATATGAATGACGATACAAAGTAAATTTTGCAATTACTAAAGAGTCAAGGGCAACAATTCAATCTCTAGAAGTATAAAACAAGTAATAGAAGTAACCGAAGAGATCGAATTTTTCCCGAGGTCTCAGAAATTTACCGATTTCCACTAATCCTCGTTGAAACGCTCTTCACTAAAGCTTTTGCCTCGATTCCACTAGGGGTATCCACTAGGGGTAGTGTAATGACCACAAAACTGATCGACTAATCAGAGACCACATGACTGGCTAGCAGAGAAGCCACGATGCTGGCAATGCTGAGACCTAAGTCTACGCGTTGGATTTAGTTTTGTTTTAGAAAAATTTGCAAATCAGCACAATGGACACCCGCTTAACTAGGGCACTGCCATCTGTTCAACAGAATAGTGCAAATAGCCACCTCAGCCCACAGAAGGTCGGTTACATGTTATACACCAGACGAAGTAACTGCACCGTACAATATAACCCCATACACAGTAGCATCACAGCATATAGTTTCACATACACAGCAGCACAATTCACACACAGACATTAGAGGCTAAAGTAAACCAACAAGGCTCAGGGTGAAGCAGCCATAGGAGCAACAGCAAGAACCAAGGAATAGCAGCCACAGGAACCACAAGAGATCCAGAGCCAGCATCAAGGTTAAAAATGAACCTAACTTCAGATTTCAGCATGTTTTAGACTTCAGACTTTAGCATGTTTTTTCACTGAATTATCATAATTTGTTTAGTTCTAAACTGTTTAACTAGAGTGAAGTGTAAGCCATAATAGTTGCACAAGGACCATCCCAAATACCCCCCCTGGAACTTGCAGATTATTGCTGCCACATGGTCTGCACACAACTAGCATCATCACACATACATAGACATTAGAGCATATTCATCCATCAATCACACAGTCATCACAACATCACAGAACCAAGCCAAACAGAGCACACCAGCATACAGAACAAGACCAAGAGGCCTAAATCCAAAACCCTAAGACCTCGGCGTAGAATCTAAGTATAGAAGAAACTCACCTGGGGGCGCCGACGTCGAGGACCGGGTAACCGACGAGCCGGCGGCGCGCATCCACGCGCGCGGCGAGCTACCGCGTGGCCACGCCGTTACGGCATGGCCAAGCGCGGCCGCGAGCCGCGGGAGAGGAGGCGCAGCGGCGCGGCCCGGGCTACGGCCGGCCACGACGCCAGCACCGGCGAGGACCGAACGGCGGCAGGGCAAATCGGGAGCCAGGGTTAAGGTTTTAGCCGTAGGCTCGTAGGGCGCGAGGAGATAGAAGGAAAAGGGGTAGTGCGTGAAGTAAAGACGGAGGGCGAGGGTCGCGAGAGGAGCTGCGGCGGCTACGGCGCCGGAGCCGGAGCCGAGGGCGGCAACGGCCTGAGTTAGGGGCGGCCGTGTGTGTGTGGTGTGAGTGTGTGGCGTGCGTGTGTGTGTTTAGTGAGTTTGGGGCCAGGCCGAGGGCGTGCGCGGGTTGGGCCAATTTGGGCCCAACCAAAGCTTCTTATTTCTTTTTATTTTCATTTCTTTTCCAATTTTGATTTCTATTTTAAATTCTAATTTCAATACAATTGAATACTGCTTTATATCTGAATAAAATCTGTTTAATGCAAAATTTTCATTAACTCAATATTTATAATTAATTAGTATTTATAACCCCTTAAAATATATAAGTATATATTTACCCCCTAAAGCAATAAAAGCTTAGCTAAATAAAACATGTGTATACATATATACACAAATATATTTTCATCCTTTTAACAAATCGAAGTATTTCCCTTTCGTTTATACGACCTACTATTCAGGAAAAATATTTACCAAGCTATGTATTATCTTTACTTCAAAATAACTCATCAATCTGATTTCCACATTAAACAGTCTTCACACTAAATTAATATCTTGACTCAAATTATTTTAGAAACAAATGTAAAACTACAACTTACTTTTATTTCAATAATTTATAAACAAATGCAAATAGTATTATTTGATTTGAGGATTACTCAACTCGAAGTTTTTATTCCATCATGCAGTTCAAATATATTTCTTATAACTAAAATTTCTCTTCTCCTTGGAGTGTCGACTAGTCGTGTTCGATCACGGGTCCGGGGAGCAAACGCATAGATGCATTCATTCTTGCATTTTGTATGTCCTGTTATAGTAATATTCTAAATATATATGTATATATAATTATATTTCTCAGGAACTGACGGTAGCGAGGGACATCGGGGTAAATTGCCGAACTCCGATTTCAATCCCGTCTACGCAGGCAAGTTCCTTCTTGATCATGTTGACATTGCTCGAACTAATTTCTTATGTTATAATTTCATATCTAGTCAAAATGTATCACTTGCATAAAAAGAGTATTTTACAAAGATTGACTAGAAGGCTTATGGAGATCATATGTATATGATATAACATACCTGGGATATTGAGCATGATAGAGGAAGTCTCTGGATATGGAATCGCGATAGAAGGACTTCCTTATCTATGCTATGGATGGAAATTAATTAAGGACTGTAACAAGCTGACTCTTTCATCCAGCGCCGTAACACCCGTATCAACCACAGACCTGGTATGGGACGGGCCTAGTCAAGTATCTTATCTGGAAACTAAGGTCATCTCCACGGGAACGTATTATACATGTATAAGTGCCACGGGTCGCTCAGAATAACCTAGGGGGCGTCACGAATCGCTCAAAATAATCCAGATGGGTTCGCGGGTCGCCCAATAAGTACCCAGGATGCTATATGCTCAACTGGTGGAGTGGAGATGCTTAGTGGATGGATTTGAAAAAGACTTTGTTCTCTTGACGGTGTCACGCATTATCAGAAATGCGGGGTACTGTTGACGAACACCGACACGGAAGTCAAGAGATTCTGTGGGTAAAGTGGTACACCTCTGCAGAGTAAAACGTGGATATTCACTCCTTGCTCTCAGGTCGAGAACTGCATCGCGGCAGGAAAGGAGGCCTACAGGTGGCCTCAGCCCTGTGGTGTAAAGTGCTCAGTATAATTTTTCTAAACGACCAAATGGAGATTTTTTTACAACAAATGTTTCAAAGTAAAACTTATACTTCTTGACTTATTATATGCTTAAACATATTATCCTTGAATCTAATTAACCTCAATCATCCTGCATTATGATTGATGCTTGCTGAGTACTTTTGTACTCACCCTTGCTATGTAAATCCTTGTTAGACTTAGAATTTTCAGCTGAGGAAGAATCTACCGAAGAAGGCAATGGCGGAGCAGAGCTCACCCAAGACCCCGAGGATCCAGAGATGGATATCTACAGCTACGACCACACTTACTTTGGATCTGGAGACGAAGACTTCTGAAAGCTACCGCAGGACTAGTCCTTTTGCTAGTAAGATGTATAGTTTTTGGTAAAAACTGATGTTTTGTAGCATGGGTTGTTTCTAATAACAAACCCTTTATGTTATAATATGTTTAACCTGAAATCCATGCTTCTGTTTCGCTACTCTGAATTGGATATTGTTCGGGAAAACATGTTTTTGTCGGGCAATGTTCATAGACCAGGCATGCTACCACGTGGGTGGGATGCCGGGTCGCCGCAGGTAGCCCTTCTCCTCTCCGGATAGACGAGCTCCGAGCCTTTACAACCAATCGCCGGGCCTCTCCGACACACACCGTCAATGGAGAGATCGCCGGACCTCCCGGGTCGTCTAGGTGACGGCAATCACCAAGAGTAATGAGCCTAGCACCTTGCTTGATCAACCTCAAGGTTTGAAGAACAAGTATGCAAATGCAAATGGCTCTATTTCAAAGTTTCTCAACTAGCTCTCAAAGTTTTGCGCAAGAATATGCTTTGAATGCAAGAGAATGAGTATGAGGAGTTTTGCAAGCTGTTTCACTAAGCTTAGGAGATGAATTTCGTGTGTGTGCAGCTTCTACAAACAGTAGGGTTTATATAGTTTCAGCAAAACAGTCGTTTTCAAGAAAATTGGGCGAAAGTTGTACTGGCCGGACATTGTCCGGTCACTTCGGACAATGTCCGGTCAGTACAAATAAAATGACCGTTGCTCACGAGATTTTCAAGTGTTAGTAGCCGTTTGAGAATTTTTGTGAAGGCTGGACGGATGGATTTGTCCAGACAAAACGTCCGGACAAATGTATATGTCTCTGTTAACACTCATGTTTAACAGCACATATATATACCGGACAAATACGATTTGTCCGGACAAAACGTCCGGACAAATACGATTTGTCTGGACAAAACGTCCGGACAAATGTATATGTCTCTGTTGACACTTGGCTTAATACTTCAACAAATATATAGGCCGGACAAATGTGATTTGTCCGGACAAAAAGTCCGGACAAATGCATTTGTCTCTGTTAACACTCATTTACAACTTCTCAAAATTTTTATATAGGCCGGACATTGTCTAGTCACTTCGGACAATGTCCGGTGTGTCCCGGACAAAAGCCTCCGAACGGATTTATTTGTCTCTGTTGCTTGCATATAAACTTTCCATGAGAATTGTACTGGCCGGACATTGTCCAGTCACTTCGGACAGTGTCCGGCCTAAATCGGACAGATGCACCGGACAAGTTTATTTGTCTTTGGTTTTCGTTTTGGACTTTTCAGAAGAAATATGTATTGGCCGGACATTGTCCAGTCACTTCAGACACTGTCCGGCCAGTTCAAAACGAAAACAGAATTGCTGAATTTTACTCAATTTCAACAGGGGCTAGATGCATATGCAAATATGTTTCCAAAGACTTCAAGGTTGATCAAATGACTTGTGCTAAGACCCCTCTTAATAGTACGACCATCTAACCTAGAAATTTTCAAAAATAAAAATGCTAGGTTTAGATACTTGTACTTTTGTCGGAGTTTTTGTCATTCTTGCTTCATGGAGTCTTGATAATCTTGATTTGCACTTTTGTGATGTTTTCTCCTATGATTAACCTGAGTCTCAAACACATAGGTTAGTCACATATATCACGGATGTCATTAATCACCGAAACCCTAATCAGGGCTCAAGATTCAACAATCTCCCCATTTTTTGTGATTGATGACAACCGTTATGCATAAAACACAGGGATATCAAAAATGAATATAAGCATATAGTGCTCCCCCTGAATCGTACATCCAAATACATAAACATGTACATAACAAGATATATGAGACGTATCAATATATCAACATAGCGACATAACACGATATGACCAATCCATACACATATCCATAACAACAATGACAACATATATCCATAACACGACATAATATCCATACACATATCCATAACACGACATAACCAATCATAATAACTCTCCCCCTTTGTCATCAAACATCCATAAAGGGAGACAAACATACATAAGTAGCATAGACATATATACAGACAAGGCAGACAATCAAAGGGATCTAGGACTGCGGAGGATGATCGGAGGAAGAATCGCCGCGACGTCGACACTGATACTGGCCTGCATCAAAGCGCCCCCGCAGCTCAGATATGTCTTGACTCATGGAATCGATACGAGGATCGATGACATTGAGCCGATGATCGATGGAGCTCAGTCTAGAGTCAACCTCATCGAAGCGGGTCTCGAATCGCATAGACATCTGATCGAGACGCTCCATGATCATCATGTAGGGAGCCGAAACATCAGGGCTAGGAGAGATAGAATAGGACTGGAGTGGAGAAGGAGCTCCTGCTACCGGGGACATGTGCTCGTCTTCATTTGCTGGTGATCCTACTTGATTTTCATAGCGGATGAGGATCCCCAAGCTCTTCATCCGGTAGTACTCCATCGAAGAGGGACGAGATGCTCGATGCAGCCCAAAGTAGGTCAAGGTGTGAGCTATGAAGGGTGCGAAAGGCAAAAGCCTCTTCGAGTCCATCTGAACTTCCTGCATCTCGTGGAACAGGAACTCAATGATGTCGAAAGGAGTCTCGTCAACTTGGGCCTTCAGCAGACGTAACATGGTAGATGTGACGGCCCCGCGATCTCCGGTTTTGGGCAAAATAGTCATATGGTTGAGCTTTTCAAGAATTGCAACCGGAGGGATCAGCTGAGAGACTTTACCGATGTTTGGATCTGGATTGCCGAAGAGATGAACGACGTCTTCGACTCGAACTTCATCGAAAGCAAACAAGCTGTTGTCAACATGCTCAATCTGTAGAGCTTCTTCGAACTGTGCCTTCGTGAGTGTTCTCTTTGAGTTGTTGTTCATGAAGACTAGGTGGGATCGATTCGAGGCTACATGAAGAGATGCAAAGAAAGATCGAATGATATCCACATTCCATTTCCAGTCTTCCTTCATCTCGGTGAAGGAGTACATACTGATCGCCAGGAATTTGCCCCTCAGTGGATAATTCACCTTGCTCTCAATCAAATTTCAGTTGATGGCTTGATGCTCAAAAACTTTGGTGGAGGAGAATCGGGTATAGTATTGTGACATCTGAAAGGCATTCCAGAAGGTCCTTTCAGTGCAAGTCCTCGGATGCTTATAAGGATTCTTTCGACGAAGTCGTCGAATCGCACTAGCAGTGAAAGTCTGATGGCCCTTGGGTTGCTGATCACCGCTACTACTGCTACTGTCATCTGAGTCTGAATCTGCAATGGGAGAGCCTATGGGAGATGCTGGAGCGGCATCGTCCTCATCTGCTGCCAAAGAATCCCAATCAATGGGTTGTGCCTGTTGGGAAGATCCAGGGCCATGGTGACGGCTAGTCTGTTTCACTCTTCCTGACATGCTGACTCTGGTAGAGAAAGAGAGACAGATATAGACTTTGATAAGGAGATGATTCGATGAGATATTGAGAGAATGCCATGAGATGCATGAACTATTCCTCATGTGTATATGAAAGCTCATTTGACTCGATTTGAACTATACCACATTCATGCATTTACTAACAGAGGCTTATTTAGATTTTAACTTACTGCAGTTTAGTTGTAATTTGCAAATCTATTTGTTTCACAATTTGATTGTTGAATATCTAATGCAAATCAAAGTAATCATCCTCTATATACTCATCTATATATTCATCTTGTGCATGACATACCACTAGAATAAATTTGTAAGAATGTGTGTTTTCTCAATCAATATATCAAGTTTATTTCATTTGCATAAGAACTACACTAGATTGTGTCAAATATTTAACCCTAGAAAGCATCTTGATACTCATGTCATGCATGTCTACTAAATGATCTGATTTTGCAAAAGTCAATTGAGATTAGGCTAATCCTAGAGGCCAATTTCATGAATTTCTTATCAATTTAAGCATGCAAAAACAGAAATACAATTTCAAAACCCTAGAATGAAATGAAATGCAATGCATGAAGCAAAGGGGAGAAGAAGAAACCTAACCAAGCAAGGAAAGGAGGAGATGCACAGGAGCCCAAATCTGAAGCCGGGCGAGAGGAGATCGGACAAATTCTTTTGTCCGGTGAGGAGGTGAGAAAAGTGGTGAGAGAGATGAACAGGAGAGCACAAGAGGAGATCTGTCGATTTGGGGAAGAAAATGACTTCGGGAGTTTTAATAACCGAACAGATGTGCACACACTGGACAATGTCCGATATGGCCGGATAGAGTCCGAACTGGGCGGACAAAGTCCGGTCAGTTCAGAGAAGTTCCTGAAAGTTCTAAATTTTTGAAATTTTGGCAATTTTGCTTCAACCAGGAGTTTAATTCCAGTATGAACTCAAATACCATGTTGGGAATAGAGATAGATAGCCTTGAGTTTGATATGAGAGAAGAAGATCTTGATATGAGCCTCCAAAAGATGTTTGCGGGTAAAACGAGTAAAACAAAACAGATTTTCACCAAATCTTCAAATCTCAATGAAACTTGGATTTTTCTGAGATGTTTGGACTTGTATGAATTTAAAATACTATTTCAAGCCAAAACATGGAAGAGATTTTGGCTCAAACAGCGAAATTCACAAAATGCATGTTTTGGGTATTTTCGTGTCAAAGCTCGTTTTCAGGAGACTTGGAAAATATGATAACTTGAAAACCATAGGTCTTTTGAGAAAAAGTTCAACATGAACTATCTTTGAATGATTGAACTCTAAGTGTTTCATGTAGAAAGTTTTTGTCAAAACTCAACCGATCTTAATTTATGAAAATAAGTCATTTTAGGCCAAAATAAGATCCTTAGATCTTCAATTTTGTCAAAATTCTACATTTTAGCTCGAAATCCTTTCTTTTCACTTTCAAAACCTTTAAGAACATATTTGAAAGGTATTTTTGAAGGTTTTGTGTTATTTTTACATATTTTGAAAAGTTGAGCACTTTTTCACCCTTTTGATTTGAAAATTACCCTTTTAATAAAAGACATGCATAATTTTCATTTTTGTACACAAGTTTGGGGTATACAAGTATTCAATAAGCTTGAAGTTGCTCCCCCTTAATGTGTCATCTAAGTTTTGTTGAGAAGAGACAAAGAGGTGAACTTTTGGTTTTTTTCTTCGAAATAGGAAGTGATTGGCATAGATGCCTACATTGAAAAAAATAGCTCAATGAGCAAAAGCCCCTGTCATGATGAACCCTGCAATGTATTGGTGATGAGTATATAAAGCAGCTTGAGTAGTAAAGTCTTGTGCTATGAATGCATAAGAAGGGCATAAACATAAACTTAATGAATTAAATGACTTCTTTTATTTATTAAAATAAAAAATAAAAAATCTGACCTGTTAGCGTTCTAAACATGACTTATTCTATTCTACTCTACGGGATCTTACGGAGCCTGTTCATGGATGACATGATTGGGGTATGATCATAGAAAATATTCTCCTCAAGTGAACCAGCCTATCTTTCCTAGGTAAGGGGACTTACGTGTTGATTGGATGCGGAGACATCCTCGTACGGCTCAAGCAGAAACACACAAATTTTCAACGGATATAGAAAAAGGAGTTCAAAACTTCATCAGCCGCAGGATTGGGTCAATTTGCCTTGAAGATAGCAGGTTTGAAAAAGGATCTTAGAGTGTCTAGGGTTGGGCCAGGAGGGTCTCTTAACGCCTTCCTTTTTCTACCCATCGGAGTTATTTCCCAAGGACTTGCCATGGTAAGGGAGAGAAGGGGGAACAAGCACACTTGAAGAGCGCAGTACAACGGGGAGTTGTATGCTGCGTTCGGGAAGGATGAATCGCTTGCTTCATTAATAGGCTCGCGATTCGATTTTGATCGTTATGGATTGGTACCAAGATCAAGTCCTAGGCAAGCGGACCTCATTTTAACTGCCGGTACGGTAATATATATATATATATATATATATATATATATATATATATATATATATATATACATATATATATACATATATATAAGTAATAGTATACATGCTAGAAAAGATCATACTAAGGACCATTCTAAAACAAGCAAGAGATCAAATAACATTTGAAATGTCAATAACATTCAATTCATTTCTTAACTTGCTAAATCTTGACTCATCCAAGGGTTTAGTGAATAAGTCCGCTAATTGATTTTCGGTTGAAACATGACTAATCACTATATCCCTCTTTGATACATGATCCCTTAGGAAGTGATGTCTAATTTCAATGTGCTTTGTTCGAGAGTGTTGAACGGGATTGTTAGCAATTTTAACGGCACTCTCATTATCACATAAAAGTGGAACACATTTGACTTTTATGCCATAATCTAGCAAAGTTTGCTTCATCCATAATAGTTGTGCACAACAACTACCGGCCGAAACATATTCCGCCTCGGCGGTTGAGAGTGCAACCGAATTTTGTTTCTTAGAAGTCCATGAGACTAATGATCTTCCTAGAAGTTGACATCCACCGGAAGTACTTTTTCTATCCATTTTACAATCGGCATAATCAGAATCCGAATATCCTAGAAGATCAAAGCTAGCATTCTTAGAGTACCAAAGGCCTATGTTTGGTGTATGTTTTAAGTATCTAAAAATTCTTTTTACTGCAGTTAAGTGTTAAGTGACATTCTCTAGGAGCAGCTTGAAACCTAGCACACATGCATACACTAAACATAATGTCCGGTCTAGAAGCAGTAAGGTACAATAAGCTACCAATCATAGAACGATATAATTTAAGTTCTACCAGTTTACCTCCCTCGTCCAAGTCCAAATGATCATTTGTAGCCATGGGAGTCTTGATTGGCTTTGCATCATCCATGCCGAATCTCTTGAGCAAATCCTTCATGTATTTGCTTTGACTCACGAATATCCCTTCTTTGATTTGCTTAATTTGAAGTCCGAGGGAAAAGCTTAATTCTCCTATCATAGACATCTCAAATTCCTTGGACATGGTTTCACCCAAACCTTGACAAAGAGATTCATTAGTGGAACCAAAAATTATATCATCGACATAGATTTGGCAAACAAAGAAGTCATCATTTATGATTTTGGTAAAAAGAGTTGTATCAATTTTTCCAACCTTAAAACCTTGTGAAATTAGAAAATTTCGCAATCGTTCATACCAAGCCTTAGGGGCTTGCTTAAGACCATAAAGGGCTTTTGAGAGTTTATAGATATGATTTGAATATTTTGGATCTTCAAAACCCGGTGGTTGTTTTACAAATACAAGTTCCGAAATTTCACCATTTAAGAAAGCACTTTTAACATCCATTTGAAATAATTTGATTTCAAAACTTGACGCGAATGCAAGTAAGATACGAATGGCTTCTAGTCTAGCCACAGGAGCAAAAGTTTCATTAAAATCTAATCCTTCAATTTGAGAATAACCTTGTGCTACCAATCTAGTTTTATTTCTTACAACTATGCCATTTTCATCTTGCTTATTTCGAAAAACCCATTTTGTACAAATTATTATATGATCAAGAGGTTTTTCTACAAGTTTCCAAACATTGTTTCTAGTAAAGTTGTTCAATTCCTCATGCATGGCATTTACCCAATCCGGGTCCGCTAGTGCTTCATCAATGCACTTGGGCTCAAGACTAGAAATGAAAGATGCATGCTCACAAAAAGATAAGATTCTAGAGCGAGTTTGAACACCTTTACCAACATCACCTATTATTTGGTTGCCGGGGTGATCCTTAGTGATGGTTTGATGAAGTCTTGGATTTTGCAATGCTTGATCTTCTTTCTCCTTCATCTCCGGATTAAGATCAACTTGAGTAGTAGTCTCCGGAACCATAGAAGCTACTTCATTTTCTTGATCGGGTGACTTAGAATCTTCATCTTTAGGCTTGATGTCACCAATAGTCATGTTCTTCATAGCTTCTCGTAGTTCCTCATTTCCTACATTCTCAAGATCTTCATACTCTTCTTGAGAGCCATTAGATTCATCAAACTCAACATTGCAAGTTTCCTCAATGCATTCGGTTATAGTGTTAAAAACACGATAAGCTTTGCTAGTTGATGAATATCCAACAAGAAAACCCTCATCAACACGTCTTTGAAATTTTTCAAGATGCATGCGTTTTTTAAGAATGTAACATTTGCAACCAAAAACTCGAAAATATGAAATATTTGGTTTTCTTCCAACAATTAGCTCGTAAGAAGTTTTGTTTAACAATGGATGACTGTAAAGCCGGTTTATAGCATAACAAGCAGTATTGACTGCCTTAGCCCAAAACCTAGTGGGGGTTTTATATTCATCCAACAAAGTTCGAGCCATTTCGATTAATGTTCGATTTTTCCTTTCCACAACACCATTTTGTTGAGTATATGGCACGGAAAATTCGTGTTTAATTCCAGATTCATCACAAAGCTCAATAAAATCCGAATTTTGAAACTCTCCACCATGATCACTTCGAAGTTTCTTGATGGAGAATTCAAATTCATTTTCAACACGTTTTGCAAATCTTTTAAACACACTTGGAGCATCGGACTTATGATTTAAGAAGAAACTTCAAGTAAATCGTGAGAAATCATCAACAATGACAAAGCAATAATTGCTACCACTGATACTTTGAGTTTCCGATGGACCAAACAAATCCATATGCAAAAGCTCAAGTGGTCTAGAAGTTGATAAAACGTTTTTAGAGGGATGAGTACTAGCAAATTGTTTTCCCGCTTGACAAGCACTACAAAGTTTATTCTTTTCAAACTTAACATTTTTCATATCCAAGACCAAATCTCTTTTTAAAAGCTTGTTCAATTGATGCATCCCAACATGAGCCAAACGACGATGCCAAAGCCATCCCAAAGAATTTTTGGCAACCAAGCAAGTTGAAATGCAAGAATCTTTTGAACCGAAATCCACCAAATACAAGTCTCCATATCGAAAACCTTTGAATATTAGAGATTTATCTTCTAAGCTTTCAATGATAACTCCATTTGGTTCAAAAATGCATCGAAGACCTAAATCACAAATTTTTGCAACCGAAAGCAAATTGAAGTTCAAGGATTCAATAAGTAATACATTTGAGATATAAAGGTTATTTGTGATTGCAACTTTACCTAACCCAATTACCTTTCCTTTGCTATTATCACCAAACGTGATTTTGTCAATGTCATTGCAACCATTCTCAAATGAGGAGAAACGACTTCCATCATCGGTCATGTGTTGAGTGCACCCACTATCAAGCACCCAATGCCTCCCATCGGTTTTGTAATTTACCTAAAAGAAAGGTTAGACGCTTTTAGGTACCCAAACTTGTTTGGGTCCTTGGAAGTTAGCAACAAGGGTTTTTGGAACCCAAATCCTCTTTTTATGTTTATTTAGGTAAGGTAAACCAATAAATTTAGCAATTACTTTTCTATACTTGTTTTTCTTAAGCATGTAATGTGAATGAGACTCATTTTCTTTAGCTCTAGAAGTTGAGGGACAATTATTTGATAAATGATCTACATCATGGCATTTGTGACAAAACATATTAGTAGCCTTAACAAAAGTCACTTTAGTACTCAACTTCTTTCTTTTGTTTGGTTCATATCCTAAACCTTCCTTCCTAAATGAACATCGTTGCTCACTAAAGAGTTTGTCTAAGATTTATTTTCCTTTAAAACATTTTGCTAATCCTAGATTTAACTTTTCCACTTGTGCTTTGAGTTCTAAATTTTCTAAAATTAAATTTGAGTCATTATCAACAATTTCATCACAAGTATTTTCATGATTAATTTCTAAATCATTACAATTGATTGATTTTGTGGGAGACAATATGAGATGATTCATCTAGAATATCAAAAGCAATTCCTATATCACTAGTTTGTTTAGAATCAATAATTTCATTAACTAGAAGTGCCTCATGCGAGTCATTTAGTTCGGCATATAAATCGCTAAGTGCTGAATATTCCTTGTTAAGCATTTTATTTTCCTTAGTTAACCTACCTAGTGCCTCATTTAATTCCATAACCATATCAACAAGTTCCTCGTACGAAGGTTCGAGATCCGATACCTTTGCATCATCACTTGCCATAAGACACAATGATGACTCATTTTTGTGCGAAGAGGCCTCTCCAATAGCAATTCCCGCCATCTTCTTGGAAGTTGATGTGGGACTTCATCATCCGAGTCGGATTCCTCCGATCCGGAGTACCATTCACCAATATAAACTTGACCCTTGCTTCTATTGTTGTAGAACTTCTTAAAGAGCTTATTTTTACCTTTTGAGCCTTCACCGTCATCTTTCCTCTCATGTGATCTTTGATGATCACTCTTCTTGTTTGGACACACTACTACAGAAATGCTTTTCACTATCGATTAAAAATCCACTCTACTATTGATCCGGGAGGATCTTCAAATCCTGATCGCATACGGATTCGCGACCAAATCCTGATCGCATACGGATTCGCGACCAAATCCTGATCGCATGCGGCTTCGCGACCAAGTCCTGATCGCATGTGGCTTTGCGACCAAGTCCTGATCGCATAAGGATTCACGACCATGGATTGGTCCGCGACCAGGAAAAGGAATTCGTTCCCTGTTCGGAATTGTAATCCGATCCGAATGTGTATAACTAAGCTTATCTGTTTAGATTAGTTATATGAGTCTAATACGTTTAGTATTACTAAGTCTGATACGTACTCATACGATTGGACTATAAATACCTTGTAATAGGTCTAGTTTAGATCATCGAATTCAATCAAAGAGTCATAGAACTTATTTGAGGTTTAGACACTTATAGTTCCTTCGACGTAGACAAGTGTGTCTAACGTTCGACGTGTCAAGCTCTCTTTGAAATAAAGAGCTGTGCAATTACTTTGGGTTTCGGTATTTCCGAGTAAGATCCCGTTATTCCGCATATTAGAATCTGGGCGAGCCTAGTGCGAAAACCAAGACTAGGTCTCAAACGGATCAACTATCAGTTCTTTTACCGATAGTGGTCGGCACGATAGTAGAAACGTAGCACACTTCTATCGGTTGAAAACCGTTAGTAAAACATCTACATTCCCAACGTTCACTAATCGCTATCGACTATTTCTTCTATCGGCTCGGATTTAAACCGATAGTATTGTGTACGTTTTTTCTATCGGCTCGTATATTAACCGATAGTATTGTGTACGTTTTTTCTATCGGCTAGGATCTAAACCGATAGTAATGTGTATATTTTTTTCTATCGGCTGGGATCTAAACCGATAGTATTGTGTAGACACAGTTAGTACTGGAAACTTTATTCTATCGGTTGTTGTATATGAACCCGATAGTATTGTATAGACACAGTTAGTACTGGAAACTTTATTCTATCGGTTGTTGTATATGAACCGATAGTACTGGAATATTTATTCTATCGGTTGTAGTATATAACCGATAGTACTGTGTAGTTTTTCCTATCGGTTATATACTCGACACGGTTAGTACTGGAATCTTGCACATATACATACAGCAATACAGAGATACATTGGATCATTCACAAATACACCAATATTTACAAATATACACCAATATTCACATATTGAATTTGTTCACAAATACACTAATGCAGTAATATACACATGCATTGGACAGATTGAATTTATTCACATATTGATCGAGTTTATTTACAAATACATCAATGAATCTATTCACATATTGAGTTTATTCACAAATACAGCAATCAACACATTCAATATTACACAAGTAAGTTACAATCGATCGTTGATAGCCACTTCTTCCATGACATATTGAGCCCAAATTGTTCGCAGCTCCTTCAATTGAGGCAACTCATATTGCTCTTTCAACATGGCGCTCTGCATATATGCGTGTATGAAGTTAGGATCGTACGTCACATCCAATTAAAATTCGACTTTGAGTCAAGAAAAATGGTTACCTTAGGGAATTGGGCAAAGTTTCTCCTGATCAGGTCATACATGAATCTCATGACATAGAAGCCACATTCCCACGATTGTGGCTGTTGATGGCACTGAGAAAATTGCATATGCAAAGACATAAACCCGCATTAACTCGAAAGAACTAATTAAGCTTAAATTAAAAGACTCATCATGAGCACTTCCATCCGTATTAATTACCTCATATTCTTTCCAAGAAATTGTTGTGCCCTTCGACGCGTCATGCCTCCCTCCAGCACTAGCATAATTTTTGAAAGCCTTGTATTTAATTTAGCATTGCCGGTTAATATGTTATCATTAATTAGCTAGTCAGAGAAAAATTTAAAACAACTATGTTACTTACGCGTCTATGTGCCATGTGAGGGTGAAAACATGCGCCACCTTGTCGCTCATCGAATCAAGGTAATAGACCTCATTCATCCATGGGCAAATGACGACGAGGACCCAGTGGCCCCTACATTGCATATATAAGCGAACCGTTTCATACATATGTTAGGCGTAACATACAAGAATGAGTTAAATTAGTAGGAAATGCACTAACCTTTGGTGTTACGGCGCAAGGATGAACTCTCAGTCCTGCTGCGCTAGTAGTGCCCTTGATATGTATTCCTCCGCATGTGCTTGGTCGTGCTCTAGCATCGTGAGGCTTATTTTCTCTGGGTCGAGGAAACCCACCTTGTCACATGCCCTCATCGACGCCAGCCTATACATGCACCTGGATGCAAAGTAGACATTAGTAAGTAGTGCATACAAAGTGATTAGATTTATGAAACGAACTGCGATAACTTCAGATAACAGCAAACTCACAGACTCCAGTCCGTATAATGGACATATCAAGCTCCCACCAGTTGAGGAAGTCGAACAAATCCTCGTGGGCTACCGATATGCTCCCGGCCTCACGGTGAAAATGACCTGGCCTGAAGTGAACTAAGAAGTTGATGTGGCGCCTAGACCGGGTCAGGTACTACTCGTGGAGACTTCTGGTTATTTGATCCATATTGCGCAGAAGGTACTCCGACACGAGTGGGGACCTGTTCTTGAACGTACCAGGCTGGCTTTGTTTGGCCTTGCCTTTGGCATTGCCCTTGCCTTTGGGCGGGGAGCGAGTGTATACCTTCAAAGGTTGGGGTGTGGTGCCGCGGGCCTCATTTGATGGCGAAGAGTTTGAGGCCGTCGGAGGAGGCATGGGGGCCGAAGGAGCTCGCTCATGCGTTGTGGCGGGGGTGGTGTCCTCAGGAAGTGAGCTGGTATCCATCGTCCACTTTAAGTACAAACGTATAAGTTAGATTTTGCAAATTGAGTATATTAACTGAGTTGTAAGCTAGAATGGTTAGGGTTTACCTCCTGTAGTCTAACACTCTTCTTGGGCCACTGTATGTACGAGCCCAATGCCTCACCAATTGTCCGCATTTCGTCCGTTGGGACGGGCAACGGAAAAGAACTGTAGCCCGAGAGGGCCATGTCCACCTGTACCTTTGCGAATCCAGGCTCCAGAGGTACGCAGTGGATCCGAACATCCTCCCAAGACTGATATACGACCCCGTTTGCAACCACTACAGGTTTGTCGCCTATGTTGATCAATAGGCTACAGCTCTCCGGCTTCTACAATTTGCAACAATTATAACAGGTTAGCGAAACAATTCTAACGTAACGGGAGTGGCATCAACCGAACTGCATATATAGCTCAAGAGTTGCAATACCTCGATCAGGTCCACCGGATCCACGTGAACCTTCGAGCCGCAACTACTCGGCTTGGCAGCGTCGACCTCGGCAGCTGGATCTAAACCCTTGGACTGCACAACTCAGTTGAGGCGTTCATACTTCTCGTTCATTTGAGCGAACATGTCCGCGAATTGTGCAGTCACATCTGCCCGTATCTTCTGAGATAGCTCCACTTCCCTTTCCTTCCAGCTGCCAGCCTTCTTCGCCTTTTGCCCGGGCTCCGAGAAGCCTTCCTTCCATGGCACCACACCCCCCACGGTTTGCGTCCGCCCTAGATGCTCCTTGTTCCCTAGAGCCCGGGTAAGGATGTCGTTCTCCCTATGGGGAGTGAACAATCCTTCGGTCGCCTCCTTCAAGCAAGAGATCTGTTACATTCAAAGCTCTCCATTGTGAGGAAGAAATATATACAAACTTGTGCGCAAACTAGTGATCATAGTTTTTTCTACTACACTCTATGATTCCAACTAGGAAGTTAGCCAACTTACGAGTCGTTGCACGACCTCGACGTCCCTGGGGTTTGGGAACGCCACAGTCCCCGTGGCCGACACGGTCCCTCTGGCCAGCCACCAGCGCTTGCATCGCTGATCGCGGAACTCGGAGAGTGGTAGGTCAGGGGAGTCGACGAAATTCGACGCCTCGTCTTCAGCCTTCTTCCACTGCTCCTCCTTCCCCGCATAGCCGCGAGAGCCGAGCCGGTGTGGGTGGTCGTTCCTCCTTTGGATTGCCTTGTTCTTCTCGCTTAGGGCCTTCGTACCAAAAACAAGAAAATTAATGCACCGCTGCTTACTGCATACAATGGTGTAACCAAGCAAAGGAACCATACATACCTTGAACTCAGGAGCCCCCTTCTGTTGGGCGAATTGCTCCCATACCTCCTCCGTTATGAATGGGTACTTCTCGCATGGAGATTTGCCTTTAGCGAGGAAGGTACTGACGAGGACGCTCTTGAAGGTTTTCCACGTGTTGTTCATGTCCTTTAAGCAAGCTATCTTGGGACCATCGTCGGGGATGTTCCACTTGGCCTGTTTCAAATGGTGCATATAAGCAGGATTTACCTAATCTCTGGGATAAACCAAGGGAATGTGATTACTCAAGAGTTCAGTGATTTTGATTAATTTCCTTCACTTCCGCCCACAGCCTATCCCTCTCGTCGGCCTTGACGTCCTTCCAGTTCTGGACTGTGATCTTCACCCTTTCCTTTGCCAACAAGCCAACATAGGCAACATAGTGGCCGGCGTTCTTCCCGATCGGTCTCCCGAACTGGTTGAACTCACATGAAAGATCCGCGCGTTTGGCCAAACGGTCCAACATCGTCGCACCTCGCGCCTTCCTCTTGCGCTGGGACGAGACAGTGCCATCTACGTTCGCCCTCGCCGAATCACTACTATCAGCCGAGGAAGATGCCGACATGGCTTTACCTAAAATTCCATGAACAGACCATCAATTGATATGAAGAAAGGTACATGACAAAGTTCATAACTAAAATTGTTGTGCCCTACGCTAGTCTCTCTGCATGAACATAAAGTCTGTTAAAATTTAAATGAACCAAAATTTCAGATGAACATTAGAAAATGGGAAGTAATTAACAGAAAATTCAGATTAGCAGTGCAAACTATGACATACTTTATTTCCTATCGGTTTTTCAAGTAAAACCGATAGTAATCAAGTTTGTATTCAGAAAAATTTAAAAGATTAGCAGTGCAAACTATGCTAGTCTCTCTGCAGGAACATAAAGTCTGTTAAAATTTAAATGAACCAAAATTTCAGATGAACATTAGAAAATGGGAAGTAATTAACAGAAAATTCAGATTAGCAGTGCAAACTATGACATACTCTATTTCCTATCGGTTTTCCAAGTAAAACCGATAGTACTCAAATTTGTATTCAGGAAAATTTAAAAGATTAGCAGTGCAAACTATGCTAGTCTCTCTGCAGGAACATAAAGTCTGTTAAAATTTAAATGAACCAAAATTTCAGATGAAAATTAGAAAATGGGAAATAATTAACAGAAAATTCAGTTTAAGGTATTTACTATCGGTTCTAAATAAGAAACCGATAGTGGACTACACTGTATGACAAATTGCTAGTGATTTTCATCAATTATGTCATTCTCATAGCTATCAAGTTTGTAGTTCATGAATTTTACTCTAGTTTTATATTTGTTATCCATTGAACCACATATGAACCATTGCATATAAATTTAAGCAATTGACGTGAGCAATTTGGTCAAGAACACTTACAGTCGTTCGTGGAGTGGCCGGAGGCGGTGGCGCAATGTAGTGGCCGGAGGCGGTGGAGAACCAGATTGCGATCGGCAATGGTGGCGCAGAGGAGCGAAGAAGCGAACGTCGGAGAAGCTAGGGTTTTCCGTGCGTGAGTATTTGGAATGTGATCAGTTGCACCGGAGGGAAAATCGTGCGAGGTTATAACCTAATATATGAATCTTTACTATTGGTTCATAACCACCAAACCGATAGTAAAAACATGTAAGTTAGGGTTTGCAGTGCTGGCATTGTTCACTATCGGTTTTATTATTCCAAACCGATAGTAAACAAAGAACATGGGCTCATAACACAGTATAAATCACTATCGGTTATGAACAATAAATCGATAGTAGAGTTTAATTTTATATCGGTTTGGCAGTTGAAACCAATAGTAAAATACAATTTTATTGATCCTAAAAGATTTCCCTTAGAACAATTACAGATGATCTCAGTACATCATTTTGCATTGTATTTTACTATCAGTTTTATGACAATAAACCGATAGTATATGTTAATTTCATATTGGTTTGGAAGTTGAAACCGATAGTAGAATACTGTTAAATTGATCTAAAGGGATTTCCTGAGAACAATTACAAATGGGTCTCAGTACATCATTTTGCACTTGTAAAGACACCTAAAGCCCCATGCAAATGACTTCCAATAATTTTGAAATAAATTAACAGTAAAGACCAATCATAGAATGAAAATTTGCAATTTTCATATTGATTTGTGAAAAGAATCAATTATTGCTCAAATCAAGTATATACTCCAATTGAAATGAAAATTTGCATAAATGATTCTCAATGCATCATGTATGTTTTCTCAAAGAATTTTTGAAAAATGATTTGAAGAATTCTTCGATTAAAGATCCAAGTAATATACGTCACTTACATATTGCAAATTAGTCAAGAATGGTTGTCCACCCATAATCCTTCTTCGTGGTCGTCTCGCAGGTAACTTCTTTCGTCAATATCTTCGGTAGGGACAGATTGAAGAATTCCATCTAAAAATGGAGGTAGTTCGTCGAACTGATCATACTCTTCTTCATCCACAACGTCTTCGACCCCAACAATACGTCTCTTACTGTGAAGGACACCGTGCAACTTTGGGTTGGCCGGGTCAACGATGTAGAACACCTGTGTGGCTTGCTCAGCAAGTATAAATGGATCATCTTGGTGTGCGACTCTACTGAGATCGACGAGAGTAAACTCATAATTATCGACTTTAACACCTCGAGAGATTTCGACCCATTGGCATGGAAACAGAGGAATCTTAAGTAATACATAATCGAGCTCCCATATTTCCTCAATAACACCGTAATATGAGTCGAGTGCCCTTACTACCCTGACATCCTCCGAAATAGCAAGTAGTGTCACTCCACTACATTGCATAGTACTCTTCTCATCCTGAGTTCTTGTGTAAAATGAATAGCCGTTGATGTCATACCCCTGCCAAGTCCCTACAGTAAATCTAGGTCCTCTGGCCAACCATGTAACAACTTCATCTACGTCGCCCTCAGAAGCTTGCAGGACTCTATTTTTGATCCACCCAGCAAACTTCCTATTATGTTCTCTGGTGACCCAAATCTTTGGCTTCGAGGGATTCTGTTTCCGTAACATTTCCTTGTGCTTGTGTATGTATGGCTCCACCCTCGTCATGTGCTGTAAGACCCAAAAATGGGCTTTTGCATACAGATCACTAGAGGAGACGACTGTTTTAAATCCAATCGTTCCAATGCCCTGAAGCCTGCCCTCATGCCGGGACGTAGGAACGCCAATTGGGTCAACCCCGGCCATATAGTTGGTGCAAAATTCGATCACCTCCTCGGCGGCATAACCTTCAATGATACTGCCCTCAGGCCGATGTCGATTCCTTACATATCCCTTCAAGATACCCATAAATCTCTCAAATGGATACATGTAGCGCAGGAACATGGGTCCACAAAACTTAATTTCTCTGACAAGGTGAACAATTAGATGGACCAAAACATCAAAAAAGGATGGAAGGAAATACATCTCTAGCTGACAAAAAGTTGTAGTCACATCGCGTTGCAAATCGTCCAGTCCATCCAGATCAATTACCTGCAAGGACACAGTTGCAGCAAATATTCAGATCCAAAAAATCTGACAAGTTCCACGAATGGAGCTAATTAACTTGCTAGGAGTACACGCTTACGTACCTTGCCAGATATTGTGTTGAAGAAATAACATAGCTTTGTAATTGTCTCTCTGACTTTGACTGGGAGAATGCCTCTGATAGCAATGGGAAGCATTTGTGACATCAGTACATGACAATCATGGGACTTCATACCAACCAGTTTCAAGTCTTTCATGGACACAAGTTTTTTCAAGTTCGCAGAATACCCGCATGGAACTTTGACACCATGTAGGCACTGACAGAGTTCTGTTTTTTCTCTTTTTGACAAAGTATAGCAGGCCGGGGGGAGGTATGTCCGCTTTCCCTTCTCCAACGGTGCAAGCTCAGTCCTTATGCCCATGTCGAGCATGTCACGGCGAACATTGATGCCATCTTTCGTCTTTCCTGGAATGTTCAACAACAAACCAATCAAACTGTTACAAACATTTTTCTCTACGTGCATGACATCAATGCAATGTCGAACTTGTAAGTACTCCCAATATGGCAGATCCCAAAGAATCGATCTCTTCTTCCAAATATTTTTTCCTGGAGGTTTAGAACATTTACCGAACTCAACTTTGATGTCCTTCACGCGCAAGTAAAGATCCTTACCAGTCACAAACACTGGGGCTGATCCTTTCTCAGGCTTCCCATTAATGACTTCTTCTTCTTACGGTAGGCGTGATGCATCGGAAGGAATCTGCGGTGACCCATGTACACTGTTTTTCTGCAATTCGATAACCACATGCTTTCAGTTTCATACAGGCAAATAGGACAAGCCTTGCCTCCTTTCGTACTATACCCCGACAAATTTCCATAGGCCGGGAAATCATTTATGGTGCAAAATATCATGGTCCGCAACATGAAATTCTCTCGCTTATGTGCATCCCACACCCGCACCCTTTCGCTCCACAATTTATGTAAGTCCTCGACTAACGGTGATAGAAATACGTCAATATCATTCCCGGGTTGTCTGGGTCCTGAAATTAGTAACGACATCATGATGTACTTGCGCTTCATACATAACCAAGGAGGAAGATTGTAGATGCATAAAAGAACCGGCCAAGTGCTATGTCGACTGCTCATATTTCCGTGTAGATTCATACCATCCGTACTCAGCCCAAACCTTATATTCCTCACTTCGCCGCCAAACTCACCGAATGTTCTATTAATGTTTCTCCATTGAATGGAATCAGCTGGATGTCTTAGTTTTCCGTCTTGTTTCCGACCTTCAACATGCCAACGCAAGTACTTCGCATCTTTCGAATTTGCAAACAGCCATTTCAATCTAGAAATCATAGGCAAATACCACACAATTTTGGCCAGAGGCCCTTTCTTTACCTCATCACATCCATTGTGATAAATTATGTCCCCATGCTTATACCGCGATGCGCCGCATCTTGGACAAACATGCAAATCCTCGTACTCGTTACGGTACAGAACACAATCATTTGGGCATGCATGTATTCTTTTGAGTTAAATTCCCAACGGACACAATAGTTTTTTGGCCTGGTAAACCGATCTTGGCAACTCATTTCCCTCTGGAAACATATCCGCTAACAGATCAAATAGCGCCGTGAAACTCTTATCGCTCCAACCATTGCTTGCCTTCAAGTTATATAATCTCAACACAGAAGACAACTTTGTAAATTTTGCACATCCGGGGAACAAAGGCTTCTCAGAATCAACAATTAATTTCTCAAATTTAGCTAAATCGTTTTCGCTGTAATCTTCTTCTACATCACGTAACATTTCATCTAAATTGTCGTCATCTACATGGACTTCCGAATGAACATTACCAATGTTCTGATCATGATCATCATTACTGCAATCCACTTCCGGGTGCTGCTGAGTGGTAGCGGTGCTCGTTTCCTCAAGATCTTCACCATGCCATATCCAACGGGTATAGCGTGCGTTAAAACCACGACGAATCAAATGACTCCTAATCTGATCAGAGTTGCCGAACCTTTTTAAGTTCATACAATCTATACAAAGACAATGCATATCTTTCTCTCCTTTCTTCGCCTTTTCTTGCTCAGCAAATTTAATAAACCCATTCACACCCTCCAAATACCCAACAGTAGTATGTTTTATTCCATACATCAATATTCTCGGTCCATCTACAATTATTTCACAAAATTGACAAATTGAAATAAATA
Organism: Pharus latifolius; assembly: GCA_019359835.1. Lineage (NCBI taxonomy): Eukaryota > Viridiplantae > Streptophyta > Magnoliopsida > Poales > Poaceae > Pharus > Pharus latifolius. The sequence goes on from CM033322.1 coordinate 15,090,258, forward strand.
ATTAATGACTCAGGGCATGCATATATGCATGAAACATAATTAGCTAGGCCATATGTGTGTACAGCTGCTTAATTACATTAAATGAATTTGTATATATGAAATCCTAATTAACTTGATGCATTAATTGGAAGAGCCAGCTAGTTAGCTGCTTAACTTCAGCAAGCTATAGCTAGCTAGCCAACCTAGCCTTCTAGCTAGTTTGGAGCTACATGTATCTAGTTTAATGAATTACAAGTAGAGAGAGAGGGAGAGTCTGAAAGAGTGATCGAGAGAGAGAGGTGATGAGAAGATGACAATACCGAGGGGGATGGAATTATGATCAATCTCTCAGCTAGCTTCTCCAGATCACTCTAGCTTGGAGCGTGGATGCACGTACGGTAGAAATGATTCCAACATGCAAAGCGCAGAGTAGGGGTCGACCTAATTAAGTTGTATAATTTTACTATCGGTTCAAAAACACACACCGATAGTAAAATAAGGTCCCCACTGTCATAACAATTAGTTTATATGACGTCATTTTACTATCGGTTTGTTTTATATAACCGATAGTAAACTTTACTCTATTATATCGGTTAGTACAATAAGAACCGATAGTAAAAAGTCAGTAATTTCACTATCAGTTACGCAAGAAAAACCGATAGTACTATTTAATATATTATATCGGTTTGTACAGTACGAACCGATAGTATAAAGCCTCTTCTCCGCCACTGTCGTCCTATTCTATCGGATTTTTTCCAGATTGCTTATAACCGTTAGAAGATATGGGTTAGTGGAATGCATTTCTGTAGTAGTGACATCTTGAGGCAAAGTGTCCCTTCTCATTACACTCATAGCATGTAATGTTCTTGAATCCGGTTTTCTTGTGCGGTCCTCGCCTTTTGTCAAAATCAAACCCTTTCTTGTTGATTTTGTTTAGGAGCTTTCGAGTCTTTCTCACAAGGAGAGCTAGATCACCATCGGAGCTCTCATCCGAGCTATCCTCCTTGGCCTCCTCGACATTTGCTTTAAAAGCCAAAATTTTCTTCTTTGATCTGGAGGCTTCCGCAATTCCTTTCTTCTCCTCTTTTTGCATTTCATGGGTAATAAGAGTACCCAAGAGCTCGGTTGGAGTTGTGGATGTGAGATCACCATTGATAAGCACTGTCAGAATTGTATCAAAGCTCGATGGTAAAATCATAAGCATTTTACGCACAATATCAATATTTTCAAACTTTGTACCTAAAGCTTTAAGATCATTGATTAAGAGATTGAGTTGAGTGTACATATCACTAATATTTTCAGATTCAAGCATGAAGAAAGAATTGTATTCCCTAGTTAATTTAATTAGCTTAGCTTCTTTGACCTTAGAGGTGCCTTCATGAATTACTTTTAAGGTTTTCCACATTTCATGAGATGTGTCAAGATTACTAATGCGGTTGAACTCACTTAAGTCTAGTCCATTAAATATGGCATTTTTTGCTTGAGCATTTGCTTGGAGGTTTTTTGCTTTTAGAGGTGTGAGATTCTCTAAATCAATGGGAGCTCTAAAACCGTCTCTAGTGACCCTCCAAACATCAAGACTAATGGATTTAAGGTACGTAAACCGCCATCCTAATTTTTCAATAGCAATAATTATCACCCTTGAAGAAGGGGACCTTTCCATTATAGTTTTCTTTGATCGACGACATCCTCTCTCTAGACGGTTAAGCCTAAAATGAGAGACCTAGTGCTCTGATACCACGTGTTGATCGAAGGATGCCGACTAAAGTGGAGTGAATAGGCGGTTTTTCAAATTTTACTTTTAATCTAGTGGTTAACAACCTAAATTGCAATATCAATACTCAAATGATATGAATGACGATACAAAGTAAATTTTGCAATTACTAAAGAATCAAGAGCAACAATTCAATCTCTAGAAGTATAAAGCAAGTAATAAAAGTAACCGAAGAGATCGAATTTTTCCCGAGGTCTCAGAAATTTGCCGATTTCCACTAATCCTCGTTGAAGCGCTCTTCACTAGAGTTTTTGCCTCGATTCCACTAGGGGTAGCCCTTCTCCTCTCTGGATAGGCGAGCTCCAAGCCTTTACAACCAACCGCCGGGCCTCTCCGACACACACCGTCGATGGAGAGATCGTCGGACCTCCCGGGTCGTCTAGGTGACGACAATCACCAAGAGTAATGAGCCCAGCACCTTGCTTGATCAACCTCAAGGCTTGAAGAACAAGTATGCAAATGCAAATGGCTCTATTTCAAAGTTTCTCAACTAGCTCTCAAAGTTTTGCTCAAGAATATGCTTTGAATGCAAGAGAATGAGTATGAGGAGCTTTGCAAGCTGTTTCACTAAGCTTAGGAGATGAATTTCGTGTGTGTGCAGCTTCTACAAACAGTAGGGTTTATATAGTTTCAGTAAAACGGTCGTTTTCAAGAAAATTGGGCGAAAGTTGTACTGGCCGGACATTGTCCGGTCACTGTGACCGGACAATGCCTGGTAAGTACAAATAAAATGACCGTTACTCACGAGATTTTCAAGTGTCAGTAGCCGTTTGAGATTTTTTGTGAAGGTTGGACGAATGGATTTGTCCGGACAAAACGTCCGGACAAATGTATATGTCTCTGTTAACACTCATGTTTAACAGCACATATACATACCGGACAAATACGATTTGTCCGGACAAAACGTCCGGACAAGTGTATATGTCTCTGTTGACACTTGGCTTAATACTTCACAACAAATATATAGGCCGGGCAAATGCATTTGTCTCTGTTAACACTCGTTTACAACTTCTCAAAATTTTTATATAGGCCGGACATTGTCCGATCATTTCGGATAATGTCCGGTGCGTCCCGGACAAAAGCCTTCGAACGGATTTATTTATCTCTGTTGCTTGCATATAAACTTACCATGAGAATTGTACTGGCCGGACATTGTCCGGTCACTTCGGACAGTGTCCGGCCTAAATCGGACAGATGCACTGGACAAGTTTATTTGTCTTTGGTTTTCATTTTGCACTTTTCAGAAGAAATATGTATTGGTTGGACATTGTCCGGTCACTTCAGACACTGTCCGGCCAGTTCAAAACGAAAACAGAATTGCTGAATTTTACTCAATTTCAATTAGGGGCTAGATGCATATGCAAATATGTTTCCAAAAACTTCAAGGTTGATCAAATGACTTGTGCTAAGACCCCTCTTAATAGTATGACCATCTAACCTAGAAATTTTCAAAAATAAAAACGCTAGGTTTAGATACTTGTACTTTTGTCGGAGTTTTCGTCATTCTTGCTTCATGGAGTCTTGATAATCTTGATTTGCACTTTTGTGATGCTTTCTTCTCTGATTAACCTGAGTCTCAAACACATAGGTTAGTCACATATATCACGGATGTCATTAATCACCGAAACCCTAATCAGGGCTCAAGATTCAACAGAATATTCATAGCAGATTGTATTAATTTTACACATATAACTACAAACTATTACCAATGTGTGCTCTGCATCTGACTGTGGAAAAAGTCCGGGATTTTTTTAGACACGAGCCAATTAACACACTCCAATAATAATTAATATAGTGCAGGAAAACAACTCTGGGGAACAACACCATACCTGATTACATTTTTGTTCATCTAGGTTTGGAGGAGCTGAGGTTGTCCTAGCAGGAAACTGCTGCAAGATGTAAAGTATTTCGAAATTAGCAGGTAACATTGGGAGAAAAACAGAAACTATAAATCATCACATTACTATATGAGAGCTGCAAAAAAAACAGGAACAAAGGCATACCTGAAGGCCATTCATAATGCCGGGATTTATACTCCCCAATTGCAAGTTAAACCCCTTGGATGATTCCCCTGAAAAACAAACACAACTGGCAGTTATCAGGGCCGGTCACCTTGCATATGTACCCCAGATTCTAGACAACCATGAGAAGAAACCGCTACTACCATTACCAATTTTGCGAGTCATGATGCATATGTATAGCTTATGCCATCTATAGCAGAAGATGAAAAAAGAAAGACCAAACCTTTCGATGCTCCCAGAGGAGCCGATGAGTTGGAGCCCTTCGATGAGGCCTTGGGGACAGCATGAGTACTCTTTGACAATGGCATGTTGGCTGGATGCTCACTAGCTGCTACTGATGATGATGCTTGCACTCCATATGAATCTGCTCCAAAAAAAAAAGAACACATATGCAACCAATCAAATACACTATATCACAAGTTTGCATCATTTGAAATGGCTTAGACATCTCCAAACGGCATAAAACTGAACAGTATGGAAGAAGAAATCACCATGGTGCTGCGGATGCGGCCCAAGTGCCGCATTCTGTGGCACGGGCGGGCGTGGCGGTGTCTGGAGTGGCCCGGGCGCCGGAGCGGGCTGGAATCCAGTGGTGTCGGGCTGGGTCACCACCCTTTGGTGCCCACCGTGGCCTTTGCCAGGCTTCCTGAAGCTGCAAGCAAAATCGAATATTTTGATAAAACTACATTATTCTAAAATTATAATGCATAACAATGCTAATTTTAGAGCATCATCACAGGAACAGAGTAGAGTAAAGGAGAGGAAATCGTTCACTACTTGTTGCTGTTGAAGAGGCTGCAGCTTGCTGGGATTCGCCGGAGGAAGCCATGCTCAATGGTGTTGCGGCCGAGGTAGATGGCCGCAGTCGAGGGGGCTGCAGCCGTGTCGAGGAAGATGCACTGGCCGTTTGTAGCTTCTAGGCCCCTAAAGAGTGTTTTGGTAATTAATGACAATTATAAATGTTGAACTAACGTTACCTGTTAAGTTGTGTCAAGAACAAACTTAAAATACAGGATAATGAAAGGCAAAGAAAGAGCTACATGATGAAGAAAGGACATTGAGCAAAGAGGTCAAGGTATGGAATAGGGTCTTTTTCATTTTACCGGTCTAAGGTGATTAGAGAAGAATTTTGACCGGATTATAGGATAGTTGCCCTACTATTAAGAGAAGCATGTGGTGTATCACTAAATAGTTCATCTATGTGCCACAAGTCATAAAAACAACTTGCATTGCATACTAGAAGGTCATATCATTTGAAAAATGCTTTTATCCATTCAAAACAACCAAGTTCAGTCTCTGTAGGTCTGACCGATTGTTAGCCGGTCTGACCGCAGAAATGGTCTGACCGAATGTTGTTTCAGACTGACCGACAGTAGTGTTGTAGTGTGTTTATTTTCTTAAAATGTCGGTCTGTCCGTGGCTAAATCTCAAGTCAGACTCCTGGAGCTTCATGATCACATTTTATGGAACTTAGTGTGTTGAGTCGATCTGACCGATTGTTTGTCCGGTCTGACCGCTAAAACGGTCTGACCGAGATTTTGTACTACGGTCTGACCGTGTGGCCAGTCTGTCCGAAGTTTTCGGCCTGACCGTAAATCGTGTCCAGAAACAATGTCGTCTCTGGAAGGTTTCACGGTCTGACCGCCATTGGCGCCGGTCTGACCGTGAGAGTGCCCGACAAGGGCAGGTGAGCATTTATTGTGCCTGTTTAATGCCGTTGCAATTGCGGTGATCTGACCGGGCTTATACCTGCGGTCTGACCGCCAAGTGATCTTTTTCTCCCAACGGCTTGTAACGGCTATATTTATTGAAGGGGGTATATATACTCCCATGCATGGTCCTGTTTATAACTCTTGGCTTATTTATGATCATTGCCATCATTCTTAAGAGCAAAAACAAGTTTCATACACTCTAGTGTTCAAATTCTTGAATTTGAGAGAGTGTGCATTTGAGATCTTCTAGTGCATTGGAGATCTTCTAGTGCATTGCATTTAGATCACTAAATCAACCTTGTGGCACTAGAAGAGCGTTAAGTGATCATCACCGACTTGTTACTCTTGGAGCTTGCTGGCTCCTAGACGGCTAGGAGGAAGGTTTTGGAGAGCTCTTCAAGAAAGATTGTGAAGAAGTCTCAAAACATCTTGTGAAAGGGTCGAGCACGCCTTGCCGGAGCGGTAAAGTGCATCAATAGTGGAATCGAGGTTTGAATAACTCATCATACTAATCCGGCTCGAGATCTAAGTCACTTCTTGAGAGGAAGTCGACTAGATAGAGAAGCGGTTAGAGATTTGAATTTGCCTCAACGTGGATTAAGGGTGATTGGTAAATCACCGAGACCACAGGATATATCCTTGTGTTAAATTGCTTGTTGTTCATCTTGATTTAGCTACTTGCTCTCATTTATTGTTAATTACTTGATTAGTTGTTAAATTGTCAAAATCGCCTATTCAACCCCCTCTAGTCGATATCCTAGACCCCTTTCACCGTTGTGATGGTCGAAGCCGTAGAGGAGGTCGCCCAGCTTGCCGGCGACGAGTGGTGGTGATCGGAGGAGGATCGGCGGCTCGACGGCGCGAGATCCAGGTCGATCTGCGGCGTTGTGGCGGTGTGGCGCCACGGGGGATCCGTCGAGCACCTGCCGCCGCCGCCGCCACCAGGTAGATCTGCGGCGTTGTGGCGGTGTGGCGCCACGGGAGATCCGTCGAACACCTGCCGCCGCTGCTGCGCAGCGCCCCGCCGCCGCCACCGCCACGCACGTACGCAAGACACGGACCTGTCGGCGTGGGAAGATCGCAGCGGTGAACAGATCTGATTGAACGGCCAGGAAAAAAAAGGATGACGTGGCTTAAGCAGAAAGGAGAATAGTGAACAGTGCAAAGTTAGTGGGTTGTAAAATGTTAGTAATGTTAGATGTTCATTCTATGGCTATCCTGTACCTTTTTCATATATTAGACATAGAAAAACCAAGAATACATAATATTTTATATGAAATTAGTCATATTTTTTGACATGTGCTCTACTAATCTATAATGTGCAATCTACCATAAAAAAATATCTTATACATTTGTGTTCTAGATATACTTATCTATTAAACATTGTCTCATCATTAATTTATTGAGTTTGAGACATTCTTTTGAATTGCGGTCATAATTCATTCAGATTAAAACCCCATAAATTACTTTTGCACTTTCATGTTCTTCCTTCATGCATGCATCATTCCTTTGGTTGGGCATGGGCTTCTCGGCTAGGACTGTGGATGGGCTTCGGCTGAGGATGGAATCAGATGGTCGGTGGCTTTGATGACGAGATGGAAGGAGAAAGATGGCGAGGGGAGCTGGGATCAAGGGATGGATTACGGGAAGTTAGTATCACGCAGAATCAAGAAGAAGTTTGGTTTAATTGGATGAATTTGTTTAAAATAAAATACTAAATATATCCTTACTAAATCAAACATCAGATTAAATTAATATCTCCATACAAGTGAAGACTACTGATACCTCATAAAAAGACCATAAAATTTGCCGATAGAATATCACTCCCTCCATCTTTTAAGCCAGCTCTCTTAAAAAACCTCATGGCTTAACCTATCTTAATATGAACTCAATATGTGGCCTCTCAAACAAGCATGAATACTCTTAACCGATGAACCATGAGACGATGCTGATTCAAACAGGTACTTTTTTGTGGACAGTAGAGTGATCCAATTGTAGGATATGGGCTTGGGTTGGGAAAATCACAAGAACAGCCCAGCGAGCCCATGGCAGGGTGGAATGGAAAATGGATGCGGCGTCCTACGAGAGCCTCTCCCTCGTCCCCGTTGCTCTTGCAATTGCCGCCACAAATCAAGTACCAATTACAAAATCAACAGAAAAAGAAGTGGGGAAACAAAATCCAACCAAAACAAGCTCTGCTCTCCGAGCAAGCAAGCAAACTTGCAAATTGTAATTCCAAGATGATGCCTCTCCTCTCCCCTCTCACCGCCTCCTGCTGCCTTCGCGCGCCGCTCGTCTTCCCGCCACCGATTTCTCGGCAGCCATCCTTCTCTTCTTCTTGTAACAGAGCACGCGGCTGCGGCGGCGTCTGCGGCGTTCGCTGCTCGGTCACAAACAAGCCGTCTCCACCTCCTACTTCTCCGGCGACCGAGGTTAGGTACTCTCTCTCCTCTTCTTAATTGGTTTGCAAATCTACCAGTTCTAAACTTTCCTTGGCCTGAACTTGCTTGTTCTTCAGCTCCGCGGCTAAGATAAGAAGTGAGGTTCTGTCTCCATTTCGTTCCGTACGTATGTTCTTCTACCTCGCATTCATAGCAAGCGGATCCCTGGGAGGGCTAATTGCAATCACGCAGTTGATCCCTGCTTTGACAAACCCGGCAAGAGCCATCAACGCCGCGGACATACTGAAAGGTCTGGGCATCGACGTCGCGGCCGTCTTGCTCTTCGCGTTCCTCTACTCCGGCGAGAACAAAGCCAAGAACGCCCAGCTGGCCAAGCTGGCGAGAGAGGAGAACCTGTCCAAGCTTAAGCTGCGCCTCAGCGAGGACAAGATCGTATCCGTAAGCGAGCTGAGGGGGGCTGCACGCCTTGTCATAGTTGCCGGCCCGGCAGAATTCATCTCTGAGTCGTTCAACCGAGGCAAGCCGTTCATGAAGGATCTCTTGGAGAGGGGAGTCCTGGTTGTCCCTTTTCCCACGGACGGCAACTCGCCGGCGTTGCTGTTTGATGAGAGTGATGATAAGAAGAGGAGGCTTTGGCAGCTGACTCCTGTTTACACCTCTGAATGGACCAAGTATGACACAAGCTGAGCTTCTCATACTTGTGCTTATTCACATGAAGTAAAATTGCACATATATCTGACATTGGTTTATCTCTTGTAGTTGGTTGGATGAGCAGAAGAAACTAGCTAATGTGCCACTTGATTCCCCTGTGTGAGTACCTAAGTGCTCTAAGAATAAATGAAGTTACAGCTAAATTGTTTATCTTATGCTGGATTTCTCCATTTGATGACTTGATCATAGGTATCTTTCCCTCCGTTTGGATGGGCGCGTCCGTGGAAGTGGCGTCGGCTATCCTCCTTGGGGAGCTTTTGTTGCGCAATTGCCACCGGTGAAAGGGATGTGGTCAGGTCTTCTTGATGGAATGGACGGGAGGGTGCTTTAGACCAGTTGGTACTAGCTAAATGTAATCATGTAAGAAAAGCTTGGCTCTTTTGCTGTACATTGTAGAACAACAGTTATAAGCTAACAACATCCAGACAATACCCTGGCCAACTTTGGCATTCTGTGTGTAGCAGCAGAGAGTTGGATATGGAATATGTGAATACTTGATCCATATGCTAGTACTGCTTTTTTTCGGATTTGTGGCCATTAGAAGTACCTTCAGAAGATTTCATATCATTTGCGATTATCAGACCACATGTTTAGGATTGCTAATTATCTAGATTAATTGTTGAAAGTAATCTCATGAATAAAACTGGGTACTACTACTTATTGATTTAGTTTATAACTCAAAATTTTCCCCCTTTTCAGGCTCAGAGAGTTATCACCGGGAGAGCGCTTTCTCAACAGAAAGATAGCATATATTTAGCTTAGCTTCATATGACTTTTCTTATGTTCTTATACTGATAGAAGATGTACAAATATGTACAAAATTTTGTAATGTGATATTTTGCTATTGTCTACACGAACTTTTTAAATATTGGGTAAATGATACCATGACTCCAATTGCAGAATACAATACCATCAATTAGTTCATAAGCTAAAGCCATGACACCAAGATTACACCATTTGTATCACCAATACACAGGTATTTGAGATCACTTGTGTAGTATATGAATGAAAATTCGGGGAGAAGAGGTAGAGAGTTAGACCTGTTGGAACTCAATGTATCTGTAGCGGCTTGTGTCAATTGTGGCATATTGGTTCAGTACATCCCTACATGGACAGTCTTATGTATAAATATTTTAGCAATGTTGTATACAATAATAATTCATATTAGATGTTCAATTCCCAAATACCGTTAATTTGAGCAGTAAGTGGTTGTTTTCTGGGATGAACCTATAAAACTAATCTTTTATCAAGTCATTTAAGTGGAAGATTGCTGTTATTGCTTGGTCAACGGAATACTTTTTTCTTTGTTTAACTTTGTCAAGTGAATGCCTGTCAACTAACATTGTGGAAGAGAGATGGTGTTGTCTGGTGGGATAAATACGTAGGGGGATTCCATGTTCAAGTATGCAAAAGAGGTTTTGACATAGGATGTCAAAGCATTATTATTTTAGATCTCTTGTTGACTAGAGGTAGCATGTATTTTTTACTGACAAACAGCGAAATACTGTTTCGATGTAAATTGTATTATAACAAAGCATCAAAATTCAAAGTATAATAATACTGACACGCTGCATACCATCTAACCGTTGGATCCGTATTTCAAATTTAAGGTTTTCTTCAAAAACAAAAAGACCTCTTTTTTTTTGTTTCATGGTGAATCATATTTATATGTGAAGTGTGTGTTATAATACAATTGCAACATGTATGATGTTGGATTTTTTCTAATTCTGTATTTACCGAGATGATGGAATAAAAATTGTGTAGAAAATTTTCTACACAAAAAATTCTCTAAAATTATTGGATTTTATATGGACAACACTCAATATATCTTATTACATACATACAAAACTAATTATATGAATCCAAAAATTCTGATGACTTTTTTACTCATAAAAAATCCCGTACGAAATTTCCGTCCGGGACCATGCGTCCGTGAACACTCTCACGAAGGCCATCAGCTGCACCGAGAAACGTGCACGTGTGTGACAAAAATCTCCCGACCCTGACTTTACTGGTTACTGCCTCCTGCTCCCACGCTCCCCAAATCCCACTCATAGATAACAAACCGACCCGCGTCCACCTTTCTTCCCATCCCTTCCCATTCTGGCGGGAATTCCGAAGCCCAAATACGCACCACGACCAAGGCAACCCCAAAACCCTAGCTCTCCTCACGCGGCGGCGCCATGCAGCGGCTGCTCGCGAGCTCGCTCGTGGCGGTGGCGAGGCCGCGGTGGCTCCCTCTCGCCGACTCCCTCCTCCGACGCAGCCGCTCGCGCCGCCCGCGCCGCCCGCCACTTCCAATGCTGTGAGCTCCCCCTCCTTTTTTGTGGACATCTGCTGTTTTTGCTTCGTTTTGTTGCGTGTTTTGTGTTGACTGTTGCGTGGGGATCTTTTTTTTTTTTCACTTTTTGTATGAACATTGTGAAATGGGAAAAATGATTCCAATGCATTGGCGCAGTTTCTAGTGTGCGGTGTGATAAGTTTTGAAATTTTGTAAGTTCATGAATTTGTGAAAGGACTCTGACTACACTGATATGGAACTACTTGAATCCGTTGGAGCTAATTTAGTTATCACATGTATGATTAGAACGATCTAAATAAATGTACGATCCCTGGTATCTATTACTATTAACTAGAGAATGCGGAGGAGAGTAGGCACCGTCCTGTTAGGAAATTGGCTAAACCAGTAAATAGTTTTGATCCTTGTAGTATACGACATTAGTTAGAAGTTCTGCTCGTAGAGTGAGTATAAATTATTACTTGGTACCATTAAAAACAAACTTTTTAAATGAGTAGCCTATCTAGAGATTTATGTACTATGTCATTTATACTTGTCTAAAATGTGTAGACTAATCACTATTTCTCCATGGTGTATGCATGCTACACTTATATGTTGTGCATGCCCTTAGTTAATTGCACATTATTTAATTAGGAGCAACACATGAAGTGCTATGCATGGCTAAAGGTAGAAACAACCAGCAAAAAGGATATGACTCGCTGCCCTGCAGGCTATTCGAGAGGAGGTCTTGTTCTAGACCAAGGAAGGTCCCCCGAGGCATCTTAATGTCTTCCAGGAAGGCAAACAAACAGAGGGATCTTTGTGATGAAGCCATGTTGTCGCATATCCTGTGGTGGAAAGAGGTGTTTGCAAGTAGTTGCTATCTGCAATGTTCACCCATGCTAATGTTCTTTGTGTTATTCTGTTGATGTGCTATCATTGAGTGTTTACAGAAAATGGAGAAGTGCAGGAAGCCTTCATCCATGCAGCTGACTCAAAGACTTGTCTATTCAAATATATTAGGGCTGGATCCAACTTTAAGAAATGGAAGGTGAAGCGGATGCTTGCTACATGCTCACCATATTAAGCATTGCATTTTTATTTTCTCTAACCATATATGCTTACTTGTCTTTAACACTTTTTCTTTCTTGAAAGGTTAACATGATGTTTATACTAGTTCTCAGGTTTTGAGTATTATTTACCATGCCAATATTCTAAAGCAAAACTTTGCATATATCCCTTCTATTCTTTTTGGTTCTCCTTTTGTTTTATAATTTTCATGTTCTTATCATGGTGTAATTTTTGTATCAAACAAATATTTATGTTTTGAAATTCTGAGACAGCCTGATTATGGATAGCAATTCACAGTTGCACACAGTATGGTGTCTTGAGTCTGGCCAACATTGAGAATTTTGAGTTTGAACCTGTAACACCTTATTAAATTAGTAATTTTCCTTTTGTGAATATTTTGCCTTTGATGGCACATGTTTTTTGTTTCTTATGATGCTTTATCCCTTGATGTTTGCTTTGTTTTGATTAACTAAAATATTTGATGTATTTGTGCAGCTTGAAGGATGGAACCCTGAACATGGAAATGTTGCAATTCAAATCGAGGTTTCCTCGTGAGGTTCTACTTTGCAGAGTATGCTATTATGCTCCTGTTATTAAGTTCACCTATTCATGTGTTTTAGGAAAACATTCAAAGGGGAAAAAAATCCAGTGATATATCTTCACCTTTGCATAAAAATGGAGGTTTATGTGACTGTAAAGTTGTGAGTTCCTTTTCAATGAATTCTCCCTCTGTGCCAATTGTTATTTGGAGAAATCCATGTGTTCTGTTTTGTGAACTTTCATGTACTCGAACTATGTGGTGTTTTCAGTTTCAATGAAACCTGGGCTGTTTGCTCTTTCTTCTGACAAAAAATTTGAGAAATCCAACATGCTGTGGTGTGGAAGCTTTGCTAGTTCAGAGGAAGTGTTATGGAGAACCTTACAGCACTGACAATGAAATTCGTCTATCTGCATTATGGACTTACTCTGACACATTTCCAATTTGATTAATATCTATGCATCAAATTTTAGGTTTTGGCAGCCTGGTTGATTTTTTCCCTCTATGATTGGCCAAAATCTCAACAATAGTAAGCTCAACAGAAAAAATATGTATTAAGGGGAGCAGCAGGAAATGAATGAAGATAAGTTATACGGCGGCAAATGTTTGGAGTTAAAACATGTGAGCGGGAGACACAACAGATTTTATTTGATCACTTGTTGAAGAGGATATAACATGGGCATCATGGAGGCAGAACTGGCATTAATTTGTTGCAATTTAACAAGCAGGAAGCTGATAACGGGCAGATGGGGACTTGGTATCTGAGGGTGGTTTGTACCATTCTTACTGCTGGTGGCTATATTGAAGTAATCACGGCAGAGGCATTTGAACTTTAAAGTGGTGCTAGGAAAGCTTGCCAGCTTGGGCTAGCTAATTTTCTGTGTACCATTGTTATATGAGAAGCTGGAAACTCATTTAAGCACGTTGACCTTTATACTACGTGATATGCTATCAAAATAATAAGAGTGCTTCCATGTTTGATTCCTCGTAGGCTTTGTTTGTAGAAATTAGAAGAGTGATGTGTTCAAACCTTCAAAATGTCATTAGAAGTTGATTTCTGTTTTGTAGTTATATAGAGGTGTAAAACTAAGATTAATGATTTCTTTGTTGGAATCTAATATTGTTGTTTATTCAGGTTGGAGACTTCTATGAAGCTGTGGGTTTTGATGCCTGTATTCTTGTAGAGCATGCAGGCTTAAATCCTTTTGGAGGTTTGCGTTCTGACAGTATTCCCAAAGCTGGGTGTCCAGTCATGGTATGCTGTTCCACCACATCATTTGTGCATCAGTATATAGAGAAGTATCATACAGGCATTAGAGAACACAAAACGTTAATTTTTCCAGAGTCAATTGATCCAGTTACATTCTGTTTATCTTTGAAGTTTCAGCCTCTCTAGATCAAATTACTTGCTGCCTACAGCTGTTACTTATGCATTGATTAGTAAATTTTATTATGGTGAAGTATTGTACAACGGTACCATTTTTGCTCTTTTTCACCATGTAGATAGAATAAACACAGGGAATTCATATATTGTGTTACTCAGATCTCTTGTATCTGAAATTTTGCTACGCGCATCCAACTCTACTCTTTTGTAAATCGTAAGAGATATGTAGGGATTAGAAACTAGGGTTCATTGTATTTAATTGATATCTTAAAATGTTTTGTTGAGAATATATGATAAAATTGCAAGTTTTTTTGCAGAATTTGCGGCAAACATTGGATGATTTGACTCGGTGTGGTTATTCTGTGGTAAGAATCTAATTCACATTAGCCCTTTGCTTCAGTGATATTGTTGTTTGAGACCAGTTTTCTACTGTAATATATGAATATGGATGTAACAGAAAGGCCTCAAACCACTTCTCCAATAAGGCATGGGCCTAACCATGCGACAGGACATATTGCTTATCTGGACTCTGGAGTTGTAGGGGCTAGCAGCTCTTGTGAGCTTTTCACACACTTCATCCTTTCGTCAGGCCTGATGGGGTAAAAGTATATCTTGTTGGAATAGTTGAAGGATGTTCGTTATTAGTTGGACTTCCTAGTATCCTTTCCACAATGCAGCATCTCATACACTAGTTTGTCATTGGTCCTCTTGCTTTCATGAAATTGATCATGCATGATCAAAACTTCTGTCTCATCTGAGTGAGAAAGCTTACCTGTATGTGAGTGATCCAGGTTGCTGGACATCAAGCCATATACACTAGTTTTGCTTAAACCTTGTTGATTTGTGTGGAGCAGCCATGAAACTAACCAAATGCAGATTTGGCTTGGTTTTTGCCTTGTGGGAAGTAATTTTTTTTAGAACTTGTGGGAAGTAAGTTGATTGGCCAAACGCAGCCGAGCAAATGTTTAAAATTTTCCAATTGCGCCTAGTAGCAGAGTGGAGAACCATGTCTATATACTCTTTAAGAACAGATATCTGCAGATTCTGACAATTGATTCGTCTATTATCACCTTAGCATGCATGGTTGCATTTAATTGCTCAACTTCCAGATGCTGAACAATCTTTTAGTATTATTTATTATTGTTGGTTTGTTACTGTTGTTTTGCAGTGCATAGTTGAGGAGATTCAAGGTCCAACTCAAGCACGCTGTCGGAAAGGTCGATTTATTTCTGGGTAATTGGATAATTATTTAAATTTATTGTCAAAGCTTCACTAAGCACTTCTTTATTTACTTCTGGGTCTGTAGAGGATAATGAGAAGGTTGCAGCTTCCACACTTATTCTTGTTTGTTCAAAATGTTAATATAGTATTCTTCGCACTGACTCTTTGATTTGAATCTTTTTCATGGTCGAGAATGAATGATTTTTTTTTTGTCACAATCACAATCTTCATTTGGACATTCTATTATAACTTTTCTGACATTTGGTGCTTTAAGTGCATTTGTGTAGCCTATTAATTTAGTGACTTAATGTTCATCTTCACTGAGATTTACTTTGGTGCATGATCCTAATAGATTTCATTTTTGTCACAGCCATGCACATCCAGGTAGTCCATATGTATTTGGTCTTGCTGAAGTAGACCATGATGTGGAGTTCCCTGATCCAATGCCTGTAGTAGGTATGTTATACTTGCAGATTTCTATTCCATTATTCACGATATGTTTGTGTTCTGTGTTATGTTTTGGCTACATTTCTAGCCATAGTAATTATACACCTCATCCAAAGAATTCCCTTGACCATTTCTCTGTGATTCACTTTGTTGTTTGGTAAATGTTATTTGCAGTATGCTGAAATCAATGGAATGTTAATCTATGTTTTACTGGACAGTATCTTAATGCCAACTGCACAGGATGCTCCCAAACAGAAACTATTTCTTTTCATTATTTATGTTTGTCTTAAATTGGAGCTTGGGGACATACTGTGAGCGATAATATCTCAATTTATGCACCAAGGTGGCATCCATCAACATTATATCTGCTCGTGTGTGATTACCTTAACTGTTGTGTTCATAAGAAGCATTCTCTTATGCTTTCAAAGTTCACTGTCATATTTGTGAGTTCATGGCCTTCGAATTCCTCAAAGTGATATACTGAGTTTCATGAGGTCACTGGGTACTGATTCGAGCACTGAAGTATACTATATAATGATGTTCTCATTCTTCAGGGATCTCACGCTCTGCAAAAGGCTATTGTTTGATATCTGTGCTGGAGACAATGAAAACTTATTCAGCTGAGGAAGGCCTGACAGAGGAGGCAGTAGTTACTAAACTTCGTGTGTGCCGCTATCATCATTTATACCTTCACAGTTCTTTGAAGAATAACTCTTCAGGTTTGTATTTATCTTCCAGAACAAATTGCTTTTTCTCAAATTTTGTATTCCTTTTTGGCCTGAAAACCATTATCTCGGAGCTGAACCTCTGAAAGTTCTAAGTTATGCTAATCAGGGTTTACACTTTACTCCTATACTCCCAGCCTGAATGTTTTTAAAACTATGGTGGTTCTGGTCAAAATCTCATTGGCAGTTTTTGGAAGGTCATGGATGGTTTTGGTTGAAACATATAACTACCTATCTGTAATTGTTTAAGCCCAAATGAACCTACACAGACCCAAAACAGACGAAAAAAAATTACTACTGTGCACTTTGTCTTTCCAGCGTTTCTAAACTGTCACCAGTATTGCACTGGACCTGGGATATTGTGGTTCGACCATGGGGAGGCTGGGACCATCATTCCAAAAGTTCAAAATGCAGTAGTATTTAGAGCATGCCTTTACCTTTAAGGTCATTCATTTTCTAGTTTACCTGAGGCTCATAGTTCAATTGTCAATGGATTTTAGTATATGACTTCTGCAGTCACCATGGTGTTCTGTTATTTTAAAGTATTTGCTAGATGAATTTATCGAATCAAAAGTTGTTTCTGAAACAACTAGATGCTACGCAGATCCTATCAATCTGTCAGCGCTGTTCAATACCTTGAAAACAAATTATTATGGAGAGAGAACATTAATAGCATCCTTGGCACCTTCTATCCTATTTGAACCAATAGTTTTACTATTGCTTCTGCAGGGAGATAGGTAAGACTTCGGTTATAGCTATAAGTATGCAGGGTGCACATTGTAACCGAGAGAAGTCCATTAAAGCCAGTTGGATCTTTATAAGGCACTATTGTTTATTAGCAAATTCTTAGTTCTTTTTACTTAAATTTCCCTGTTATACTACTGTGGTTGTATGATCCTAGGAAACTATGCAAATGATAAATGAAACTGTAGTTTGTGAGGCATGGGATTAATGTGCCCTTAGGGTTAAATCTTCTAATAGATCTAGTTGACACCTATGCAGGCCTTTGAATTTCTGTTATTTAAGATATTCTCTCTGATTTGTTTGCTATGTAGGCACATCACGCTGGGGGGAGTTTGGTGAAGGAGGGCTACTGTGGGGAGAGTGCAACGGAAAGTCTTTTGAGTGGTTTGATGGTTTTCCTATTGAAGAGCTTTTATGCAAGGTCTATGTCTAAATATTAGCTGTTTATCTCATTGGTGAGAATGTCCAATTGTTGTGCATTTTATGTTCTTGAATGTGGCTTATTCTGCTACATCCATTTTTTTGGGTAAGGTAGTGCAATAACTGTTCATGGCACAAGGGAGGAACAAGAGAAGTCTGCTGTTGCTGGTTTTCTTTCCTTTTCAATTCTGCAGTTACTACACGTGACATGCAAACACAAAATCATAGAAAAAAAGGAGATAATTGATTGGTATATACCAAGTTCATCTTGTTAGTCTTATGAAGCTTTGCGTGCTATGTTTCTGGACTTTCATTTTTATTAGTGTTCTCTATGATGCTTCTGTTTTTTTTATGTCGAATTATCCTGCAATTCATGTGTTCAATCCTTCCCTTTTGATGTGTTGTTGATACAACACAATGGTGGCTAATGCAACCTAAGGTTGTGTTTGGTTCACAGAATTTTTTAAAGATTACTAGTAATCTTTCTGTAATCCTATAAGATTACGTTGTTTGGCAATTCCATGTGGCAATCCAATCTGATAATATAAGATTATCATTATAATCGGATTACAATAAACTATTGTAATTTGATTATCATTTTAAAGGATGGGTATCTTAGATTACGAAGGTTCGGTAATTTTGACTCTTGTACTTACACAATATATTTAGATATTTCAAATCAATTATTCAATGCATACTTTTCAAACCTATAGAAAAAAATCTTAAAATATAAATTTTCAAATTTGGGAGTTTTCAAATTCTGATATTTTAAAATTTTGAATTTCATAATTTCAAATTTCAAACTTGATATTTAAAATTTTTAATTTCGAATTTAATATTTATAAATTTGTATTTTTCAATTTTCAAATTTATGATTTGATTATTTGAATTTTTAAGCTTGAGTTGCAATCATGAAATTTTGATTATTTGAAATTTCAATTCTAACATTCTCGAATTTGAAAATTCCAAGTATTGTGGTCTCAAACTTTAAATTTGAAACTGAAATTTTGATTTTTCAAATTTCAAAATTAATTCGAACTATATTGAAACTTCAAATTCGAAATTCTGAATTTTATAGTTTCAAAATTTTTTACATCCTAATTTTTAAAACCTCTATCAGTTTAATTAATAATATTTTTTGATATGTTACAGAACTATTTTATAATTTTTGTAGAATATACCAAACATTATCAAGTAAGATTACCAGTAATATGATTATTGTTAGTTGGATTAAGGGGAATTTTAGGATTACAGCAAATATATGATTATGTATACCAAATGCACCCTAAGAATTATGCTTTGTTTTTATTCCAATCTGAGTTTTGAGTGTGGGTATGCTGATTTCCTATAGTTGTCAGTCCTGTTAATGCGCTAACTGTTGTTCTATGTTCTCACTAAATCAATTGTTCTATGTTCGCACTAAGTCATTGGATATTGATTCTTATAGTCATACACTTTAATTTGTCAAGGTAAGAGAGATATATGGGCTTGATGAGAAGACTATTTTTCGCAATGTCACTGTCTCGTTAGAAGGGAGGCCCCAACCTTTGTATCTTGGAACTGCAACTCAAATTGGTTGGTCGCAGCCTCTTTGGAGATTGTTAATCTGTTAAAGCCTTAAAGATCCTTGTAAAGCTGACCAAAAAAAAAAAAAAAACAAATTTCTGAAAAACATGTGTTATTTGCAGGGGTCATACCAACTGAGGGGATACCTTGTTTGCAAAAAATGGTGCTCCCTCCAAACTGTGGCGGGCTACCATCGATGTGAGTGTTGCAGTTCTTTGTTGGATTAACTGGGTAACATTGCTACATGCATCTATTTATGTTTATAGAATCATCACCTAGTAATTGCAATCTTTTGATGACGAGTGCTTCTATACTTCACCCAGAAGAAATCATAAAGCACCTGTGAGGCTGCGACTACTAATGGATTGATGCATCTCAGCCCCTCAACTCCCCATTTGCTCTAGAATCTGTGCACTTTTCTTTTTTGTTTTTTGGTGATGAGGGGTGGGGGTGGCTGCGTGGGTGGGTGTGGGGCAGACATCCTAAACAGAAACATCCAAGACCTGAGACCTATGACAGATCATTAGTGAGTGGTTGGTAAGTTCAGTGGTGTACGGCTGACCCACAACAAGTAAAGCCAGTTTGGCCGTAGGATAGCAGGAAAAAAGTTGACTTATGCAGAGCTAAATGTTTCCATTGACTGGCAATGCCATTTGGTGAGGGCACTATCATTGTGTGCCGTGTAGTAGTGGGAAATAACTACTTTAGCTGCTTCAAGCTTTCATAAAAGTAAGAAATGAAAATTTTCAGTCAATTTATTTTTTGTAGCCCTAAAGATCTCATATACAGCCCTAAACCTGCACTGACTAATGCTTCTGCTAGGTTTTCAACTATGTTAATCTCTTTACAATAGACATGTAATCAAATCTGGTTAAGTAGTTGCTTTTGTAATCCTACGACCAGAACAGTTACTTCCAGAAACACAGTGATTCTACGGTGAGAGGCATCTTCATGGAATGCCATCTATCTTCTTTTGCAATTCTCTGTTTACTATGCTGTATCATAATACTATTAATTATCTTCTAGCACAGATAACTACATCCTATATATGCATGTGCTCCGGGTCTTGAGAGTAACTATTTTTTGTGATGCGTAGGTATATTAGAGATCTTCTTCTTAATCCTCCATCCTTTGACATTGCATCTGCAATTCAAGGTAAAACCTGTTAAGACATAATTCTTGATGATGAATTCTGCTTTGCATTAGGCACATAAACTTCCCTGTACTTCGAACTTCCAATTCACTGTGGAAATTAATATTGTTTTACAATTTCCATTTGCTCTTGCTGTTTTAAGCAGAAATACTCTTTATATTGTGATGAATAAATAACAATAGATGTCTGTCATTATGATTAATGCACTAGGGAGATTCACAAGGAGTAAGCATGGAATGGAGCATGTGTACTTTTAGTTGAATTGATTGATTGAACTTTACTCACCCTTTTCTTTAGGATGTATGATGATTAAACTGTACCTACAGTGATATAGATCAAAACACGCTTTGACTTTGTACCAATATTGGGTGTAGTGACATTAGAAAACCTTTACATGGGTCTTATTAGGGGTGTAATCGGATCGGATAGTGATCATACCAAATCCAAATCCTATTAACTTTAATCGAATTCGAATTTGGATTCGGATATACTCGGATTCGGATACGAATCCGATATTTATCGAATTCGAATTTGAATTGGAGTTTTACTCCATTCGGATCGAATTCGAATGTTATTCGGATTATACTGTTATTTTAAGGTTTTAACCTCATTTCATTTCTACAATATGATCACTATAGCTTTCCCGTCAAAATCCTGGAATACATTTCAGAGCTTAATTAACAAAGTCAAAACAAATCACAAATACAACTTTGAAGTCATAAGAAATGCAAGTTATAGTGATCATTATAAAAAGTGAGATAGCTAAGGACAGGGTCCAAATAATAACATTAAAGGCTCAAAGCCAAAAACACAAATATCCAGTGCCTAAATATATATGCTATCTGCTAGCTAACTGGGAACCAAAAGAGGGAAAAAAAAAAACAGTAAGGACATCACTTTAATGTACTTATTGTAGTCAGAATAAAGAACAATGTAAATGACTAGATGTAAGATCGGTATGCACATTAGAGTGAAAATAAGTTCACCCTGACATCACCGGGAATGTAGCCTCAATACAACAACAACTAGAAGAGATTAGTTGGTTCCTACTTCACATAAACCAATTGCCTCGGCAAAAGTGATTCCAAGGGAATGGCGTTCACATGAATTTAGCAATTTAGATGCTTTAATAGGAGAAACAAAAATAAGAAATTTAGCAAGAATTTAGCTCAGAAATTGAACAAAAAAAGGATAAAATAAAAGTTATATTCACTGAAAATCTCTCTATGTACTTATCCTCTTAAAAAAAGAAATTGAAATAACCTAGAATGCTTTTAGAAATATTTGCAAGAATTTGTCAAAGCAATAAGCATATTAATCATAGTGTTTATGGCCAAACATCAAGAAAACATTCCAAAATTTTATGTCAATGTTACAAAATTACAAAGAGATTAAAACCACCGACCTCACTGACACTGGAGGAGGTGGCGGTGGGGAGGCAGCGGGGACGCAGGAGGAGGCGGCGGCCCACGAAGCAGCGGCGGGGACGCGGCATGGACACGGGAGGAGGCAGTGGCGGAGGGAGGCGGCCTGGACGCGGCGGCGGGGACGGATGGTGTGGGGACATTACGAACGGGGGACGGGGAGGAGGTGGCGGGGTCGGGGGACGAGAGCGGCAAGGAGGCGGCGACACCGACGAGGGATGGGAGAGGAGGAGGCGTGGGTGTAATTGTGTAAAGGACTAAGGGGTAAATGAGGGTTTAGATTTATAGGCTCTAAAATCAAAACTTAATATCGAAACGGATGCGGATATTATCCGAATCCGAATCCAATATTCCATACCAGATTCGAATCCGAATCTGAGAAAATAATCGAATATATATCCGAATTCGAATCCGAATCCGATTATATAATCGGATATCCCAAAAGACATCCGAATCCGATTTTTTCGGATTCGGTATCCGGATTATACGATTACGTCCGAATCCGATTACACCCCTCGGTCTTATGTTATTACCAATCTAACATGTTCCAGCACGACTGTCAGCTACTTTGAGTCATGAGTTGAAAACACAAAATAGATGGACCATAGTTGTGATGTAGTCTTTTAATTCTAAGTTGATTTTCTATCTAGATAACCAAATCCAAGTCATGACTGTAATTAGGCCTAGGTTTTGCAACGAGCATATTTCATAATGGCTTTGTATGCTTGATCATATGTTACATCCCATGTTCCAGATTATCACTTGCATTTTCTAGAGGTGACTCAAATAGATAGACATTGACTGGTAATATTGTTCCTGAAAGTTTACAATGAGAATTAAACCAGGAAGATTTTACGCTTTGAATAAAGCCATCATCATTTTGTTATTCTCCTGTTTTACTTTTAGTTGTGATTTGATGTCTGGTGCCAATCAACTTTAAGCTTATTTGGCTGATGATAACAAAGCAGCTTTTGCCATGCTGCTACTGTTGTGCCGTTTTGCTTTTAGTTTGAGATCTAATGACTGATGCAACTAGCATGCTAATTTGTCTGCTGATATGCTGCGTAAAAAGGGAAAGGGACAACATGGTTGTTTTATGGAACTCAATACTATTAGGTGGTCTTGTTTGTTTCATAGAGCCAATCCTTTTTTGATAGTCACTGCTACCTCCATTGTTGCTGTTATTTTGTAATCAGCATGTACTAGCTAAATTTTCTGCTTCAATTTCATATTGTTATGCTTATAAAAAAAATGTTTCCTGTGCTTCAAAGAAAATTGTCTTATGTGTGACTGTTCAATTGCATGGTTAATATTTTAACTCAACTTGGAGGACAGTGCCATTTTTTTGTGCTATATGCTGACTATTAAATTTTAATATTGCAGAGGCTTGCAGGATTATGGGCAGCATAACATGCTCCATTCCTGAATTTACTTGCATATCAGCGGCGAAGGTTGCTCCTTATCCTTTTAGAGAAAAAAAATTGGAAATGATTGTTTTAGAGCAACAAAGAATATCACTTTTGATTTTTTGAATTTCTCAGCCTCTTGAGCCAAGTGGAGCCTCCATTCTCTCGCATTTCTTTATTATATATATATTGTTGGTTAGTTGCTTGTCAATTTGTTCTTCATCTCATGACTATAATATTTTTTGATATTCATTATACCCTTTTTTCCTTTATCACATCCATGCTTGCCTTTTAATTATTTAGTGTAGCAGCTTTTCATTTTTTTCATCGTGTTTTATTTCTTTTCTTTCTGTTCTGATGACTTAAAATGTTTATTTTGCAGCTTGTGAAATTACTTGAGTCAAAGGAGGTTAATCACATCGAATTTTGTAGAATAAAAAATGTTGTTGATGAGATTATCCTCATGAGTACAAATGCTGAGCTTTCTGCCATCCTTAATGAATTGCTGGAACCTTCTTCGGTGGTGACTGGTTTGAAAGTTGAAGCTGATATACTAGTAAGTTTTACTGTACATTGGGGACACTAATTCAAATTTTGATGTATTGTTTTTTTTAATGGAATATTAGGTTTCATATACTGACTGATTTGCCAAAAGGTTAAGTTATAGAAAGACGGCAGTTTATTCATATTTTCAACATTCTCTCCCACGTCTAAGCTCGAACGGGTCTATGATGTGGGTTTAATTTCGGTCGGAATCTAGTCCACTCTAGGACTCTCTTGGTCTCACTATCAAACTATTAAATTACCATATTTTTTTTTCTTATAAATACATCATCCATCTCTTAATCTCTGGTTTTGATACGATGTTAAGTTTTATGTACTGATCAGTTCACTTTAAAGTTTAAATTGTTAAGGAAAAGTAGACAATCTATTTATACTTTCAACATGAAAATCTGAATATCACACATAATTGAGCACTATTACCACCCTAAAGCTTGGCAATTAATTGGGTCTATATCCATGTCATATACATAGGTAGGTCAGCAACCTTATTGATGTTACTTGAAAATTTGTCCCTGTTCAGCAATATTTAATCAGTTTGTGACACTTCACACCAGTGGAGAAACTTCTATAGTTATCAATTTCCTACCATTTGTTTAACTCACCCCCCTCATTATTTATTGTTAGAGTGATCTTTTTCTTATTTTCTTCTTTTATTACTGATCTTGACAAACCTTTTTTTCAGTCTATTTTTTTTTACTGCTCTGGACATCTTTTTCCCCCTTATCATTCCTGGGCAAACCCTTTTGTATTTGTTTTTCTCTGTACAATCTTCTATTACTGCCTCGAGCTATTTACAGCATGTTAATTTGATTTTGTTCAATCTCCTTTTGTTTGATCTTTTTTGCAGATGAAAGAATGCAGCTTTATTTCACAACGAATAGCTGAAGTAATATCTTTTGGTGGAGAAAGTGATCAGGTAATAACTTCATTTGAACCCATTCCTAAGGAGTTCTTTGAGGATATGGAGTCATCTTGGAAGGGACGTGTGAAAAGGATCCATGCGGAAGAAGAGTTTGCAAATGTTGATGTAGCTGCTGAGGCATTATCAACAGCGGTAAGTTTTTGCGTCTTTATGAAAAGCATTACATCCTTTAGTATTTATGTCGTGGCCGGTGTTGGTGAAATATGTTATAATAGAAGTGTAGCTGCAGTGTAGCTTTGGATATGAATATATGATATTGTGTTTTTTTGCAGCAGGGAACATCAGATTTTCTTTTGCTTGTCCCAGGCTCTTGTTTGTGGCTTTCTTTGTATTTACACATTTTAAGGATTTCAGGTTATTGAAGATTTTCTCCCAATTGTTTCGAGAGTGAAGTCTGTCATGTGTTCCAATGGAGGTTCTAAGGGGGAAATTAGTTATGCAAAAGAACATGAAGCTGTTTGGTTTAAAGGGAAGCGATTCATACCAAATGTTTGGGCCAACACACCTGGTGAAGAACAGATAAAACAACTCAAGTCTGCGATTGATTCAAAAGGTAGAAAAGTTGGGGAGGAATGGTTTACTACAAACAAAGTTGAGAATGCTTTAAGCAGGTACTGACTCTTAGGATGGTACCTATACCAAATCGGTAGCCTCATTCAATTTTGGTGTATAATATGTGTATGAATGTTAGAGAAGATATGGACTTATTACATCCTAAAATAAGCTTATTTTCAAACACTGCTACATTAGTTCAAATAAAATGTTGCATACTTGCAGTTCTTACTGTTTGCTGTTACACCTGCTACACTGCATGTTTATGCTATTCTTTTTTGTAATATTATATTTTGTTCAAACAAAAGTAAGAACAACCTGAAATAAGTTAATTTTAAGATATTCTAGCCTTTTAGAATTAGCACTTATCAGTTACAGTAATATTGTTCTAGGTGCTTTGATAATATTTTTTTGCTGATTTTTCTGGGTATTTGTTTCTTCAGGTACCATGAAGCTTGTGATAATGCAAAGAATAAAGTTCTTGAGCTGTTGAGAGGGCTTTCAGGTGAATTGCAGGACAAGATCAACATCCTTGTCTTCTGTTCAACGTTGCTCATCATAACAAAGGCACTTTTGGGTCATGTTAGGTGATCTGTTGAACTTGCTTTTGTGTAAAATTTGTGTTTTAAACCATCCTACTGACTACTGAGGACTATGTGCATTCAGTAACCATACTTGTTCTTATAAAGTATCACTGGGCAAAATTCATCCATTCTCGCTTTTCTGCTAGTGCATAAATTACCTTGTTTAACATCTTACTTCACTGACACTAAACTTGGATTAGGTGCATATTCAACTAATATTGAAACTGCTCTTGCTTGGCCATTAGACTTTGGTCAATAGTACTTCTTTGCCCCAAGATATCACAAGTGAAAACTATTCTAATATTAGTTGCTTTTTGAGCCCCAAGAGTCTATACATCTACATTTTGAACATCTTCATTGAATACCAAGGCACTTACATGGCAAATGCCTTGTGGATATGATCAAATGACAATTTTTGCTAGTAGTTCCTTGTAGATGTTGTGGTTGCTGAGAGAGTAATAAATGCCAATGTTACTTGAAAGGCTTAAGGTTGAGTATTGAGAGATGGTTAGTGTATGAAACTCAATATGGTGTTAGAGCAGGAGGTTCTAAGTTTGAGACTTGTTGGGGTCATCTATTAAAAAATAAAAACTAGAATATAAACTATTGGACATATTCTTTTGAGTGCCACTGCCTTGTCCCCTTAAACATGTACTTAATTGAAGGGACAACCATCATTCGGTGCTACCAAAATCTCCAGGACATGATGTTTGTCAAATTTGGAGATCATTATTACATTTATGGAGCACATAAATGCATCATGTAGATTTTTGAGCATACAACTGCTTGAGCTACTGATTAAGTTCAATGTTTATAGTAGTTTACATTACTTCTACTGGAGTTAATTGACAAATTATTACTATTTGAATTTGCTTAAGACTATGTACCATGATACTTCTATACAATTGACATGCCTAGGGGTTTTATGATATGATTGACGCCTTTATTGGAAAGACTTATGTCCGTAAAAGGAATCTGGACGGATGTCAATGTGATCAATAGTTAGTATCCTATTAGGATTCTTATTAATTTTTCTATTATGATTCCTATTTATCCTTTATTAAGGGTTATAAAAGGGGACCAATTGTATCCTTGTGAAATCAAGCAATAATAATAATCTCTTCCTCTTTTCTCTTCCCAACCCTAATTCCCGTGTGTGTAATCTAGCACCACCGCCTATCAACTCCGGTCAAAAGGGCCGGTTCGTATCATTTGTATCAGATCCGACGATTTCATGGCACCAAAACAGAAGACTTCGGAGGAGCAGCCGTCGCTCAACGATCACCTCTCCGCTCTGGAAGCCACAGTCGCCGAGGTGTGGCCGCTCGCATCACAAGTGGAGGCGCTCACCGATCGGGGAGACCATCAGGCCGATCTCACTGAGCAGAGATTCGAGCACTCCAACGACGGTTCGATGCGCTCACCGAGCAACTCACGAGCTTGATGGCGCTGGTGCAGAGGTTGATGACAACACCACCGCCACCTTCCGCAGAACCGGCTCCCAATCTCACCGACTCTTGCTGGGCGTTGGCGCACGACAATCTACTGGACGGCGGCAAGAAGAAAGCGGACAGCAGTGACAACTCGGTAACCGTGGAGTCACACGGGCCGCACGGCCTGGTTGGCAAAGGCGGCGGCTGGACTGCGATCGGCGGAGGTGATGGCCTAGTTGCGGGGCTCCTCAGCGGACCGGGCTTGGGTTTGTACGGGGGCCCGACGGTGAACCACACCGCCCCAACAGCGGCGGCAGTCTACTTACCCCGTCCGACGGGTTGGACGGCAGAGGAGGTTACCTGCATGGTGGGAGACGACGGGTACCTGCCGGGGTTTCGGACGAGGAGAGACGGCGCTTGTTGGGTGGCAACACACGGCGGACTGCCGCCGGGACAAACGAGGACCAGAGTCAGCGGCGGCTGGGCGACGTCGGACAGGCCTGCGCACCTTGACTTGGGCGACGGCGGACACTGGGCCCGCGACCGCAGGTAAAACTCCCCGAGTTCAGCGGGGAGGGCATCCTAATCCTCTGGCTCCGGCGCTGCGATTGATACTTCCACATCCAGTGGATCGCGGACGCCGACTGGGTCACAGCAGCCGGCATGTTCTTGGGAGGACCGGCATAATGTTGGTTAGACACAAGGCAGGCTCTACAGTCAGAAATTCATTGGGAGACCTTTTCAATCAAATTCACCGCACGTTTCGGTATTTCAAGGTTCTCGGATCCGGTGGGCGATATTAAAAAGTTGACCCAGCTTGACACGATTAAGGACTACAGTGACCAATTCCAGGCTCATCTATGGCTCCACGGCTCGACCCGACACTGTAGGTTAGCCTGTATATTTCGGGTTTGACGTCCCTTATCCGCAAAGAAGTGGAGGATCGTGCGTCGATCGACCTCGAGAATGCGGTCAAGTGGGCCCGTCGTATTGTGTACAAGTTCAGTTTGATGAAGGCGGAGCCCCCACGGACCTTCATGCGACCTTGGAACGATTGGGTCTTCCTCCGCTTACAGTCGTACCGACAACAATCACTTCGCAGGACCTCCTTCCCAAAGCTTCTTCCTCACTATTACAGGACATTTCGAGTCTTGGAACGCATCGGTGTAGTGGCGTACCGTCTGGAGTTTCCCCTCAATGCAAAGATCCATGATATTTTGCATGTGTCCCAACTTCGAAAGTATGGCGGACCGTCCCGTACAAAGTTGGCAACACTTCCTTCCCTGTACGAGGGCAAGGTGCAGCATGAACCGCTTCATATCCTACACTCTAAACTCAACTGTGGAACCACCGAGCTACCCGTCCATTGGCGTGATCACACTGAAGATAAGGCTTCTTGGGTTTCCTTGGCAGAGTTTCAACAAGCATTTCCATCCTTGAAACTTGAGAACAAGCTTGGTGTCGGGGAGGGGAGCAATGATATGACCGAAGCCTTTATTGGAAAGGCTTATGTCCGTAAAAGAAATATCTATGAGTGCCAATGGGACCAATAGTTAGTATCCTATTAGGATTCTTATTGATTTTTCTATTAAAATTCCTATTTATCTTTTGTTAAGGATTATAAAAGGGAAACAATTGTATCTTTTTGAAATTAAACAATAATAATAATCTCTTCTTATTTTCTCTCTTTTCTCTTCCCAATCCTAATTCCCATGCGTGCAATCTAGCACCATCGCCTATCAACTCTGGTCAAAAGGGCCGGTTCGTATCATCTTATGTTATCAATTTTGTATGCTGGTAATATTTGTTGTTCAGCAAGTCATTGGACAATGATTTCATGCATTTTTCTGGTTTTGAGCAGTGAGGGCCGGAGAAGGGGCTGGGTGTTTCCTACTATATCTTCCTGTTGTAAGGTACTATTTATGTATTGATTTAATTGCACCCTTTGTTGTTTTTATGATTTGTACCATTTATTTATCTGCCTGATATCAGGTTTCTTATCATTATTTTCTGTTTGAAAAGGTGGGATGTAATCTATAAAATACTTATGCAGGATTATGTTGCGGAGGAAACTTCAAATGAAATGGTTTTATCAGGATTATTTCCTTACTGGCTTGATATTAATCAGGGGAATGCAATACTGAATGATGTCCACATGCACTCTTTGTTACTTCTGACTGGCCCAAATGGTGGTGGTAAATCCAGTATGCTGCGATCAGTCTGTGCTGCTGCATTGCTTGGAATATGTGGCCTGATGGTGCCGGTTGCTTCAGCTGTTATCCCACATTTTGATTCCATTATGCTGCACATGAAAGCCTACGATAGTCCAGCTGATGGGAAAAGCTCGTTTCAGGTGCCATTGTGTAACTTTACTCATTTCTTTTTATCTAACTTGTACCGTCTGCTCAGGTCAAATGCGGTGTTACTGTTGCAATCATTTTGACTTACAAAATAAACTTGTGATGTCGATGGCGATTGTTATGTTTTGATTTGCTATTGTTCTCAGATTGAAATGTCAGAGATACGCTCTTTAGTCACTCGAGCTTCTGTGAGGAGTCTAGTTTTAATTGACGAAATATGTAGGGGCACAGAAACTGCAAAAGGGACATGTATTGCTGGAAGCATCATTGAAACGCTTGATAATATTGGCTGCCTGGGCGTCATATCAACTCACCTGCATGGTATTTTTGATCTGCCTCTATCGACCAGAAATACTGACTTCAAAGCTATGGGAACAGAAGTGGTGGATGGGTGCATTCAACCAACATGGAGATTAATGGATGGCATCTGTAGAGAGAGCCTTGCTTTTCAAACAGCCAGGAATGAAGGCATGCCTGACATGATAATTAGAAGAGCTGAGGAGCTATATTTGGCTATGAGCACAAACAAGCAGGCAACATCAATGGTACACCATAAGCCTTTCATTCCCAACTCCAGTGTAAATGGCTTTGGTGAGCAATCTGCTTCTCTGATATGTGGGCTAGAACCCC
This sequence comes from Pharus latifolius, assembly GCA_019359835.1. NCBI lineage: Eukaryota > Viridiplantae > Streptophyta > Magnoliopsida > Poales > Poaceae > Pharus > Pharus latifolius. The sequence continues at coordinate 15,120,279 of CM033322.1, forward strand.
CATCGGGTGCCCTTGGACTGCTCAGGAAGGAAGTTGAGAGTACCATTACCACAATATGCAAGAAGAAACTGTTGGATCTCTACAATAAAAGAAGCATCTCAGAACCTGTTGAGGTGGTGTGTGTTGCTGTCGGTGCAAGGGAGCAACCACCACCTTCAACTGTTGGCAGGTCCAGCATTTATGTTATTGTCAGACCTGACAATAGGCTTTATGTTGGGCAGGTACCTGATCATATTTCTTATATTCTTCATGTTTCTCTTTCTTGCTGTGTGAAAATTTTGACCCCATTCATGTCTGCAGACGGATGATCTTGTGGGCCGTCTTTGTGCTCATAGATCCAAGGACGGACTGCGGGATGCCACAGTATTATACGTTCTCGTTCCTGGCAAGAGTGTCGCATGCCAATTAGAGACTCTTCTGATAAATCAGCTGCCTTTGAAAGGCTTCAAGCTCATCAATAAGGCAGACGGCAAGCATAGGAACTTTGGTACATCCCTCCTTCCTGGAGAGGCCATTGCTGCGCATTGAAGTAATCCCACGGGACCTTCAATTAAGCTCGTCAACAGGAGCGCATTTCGTATTGCTTTGTCATCTCCTTTGGCTTGCTTATCTGGAGCCAACTGATGCCATGTTGCCCGCCCCAATTTTGTGTAATTGGTATTTGTGCTAGACTTGTACATAGTTAGGGGCATTTTGTTCCATGTGTAAGGAATCACGATTCAAACATTTTGCAGTACATCATATGGTTCTCGTAAACTGTGTTTGGTTGCGAGGATGAACTATCCATATATGAAGCCATCTAGTATGAGGAGAAAGAATACTGTTTGGTTGGGAAGTGGGATGAGTTGATTCTGGTTCGTAGAATATTCTCCACTCATCCAGGATGGGTGAGAGAAGTTTTTTTCACTTCCCATCTCATCTTGCATGAGATAAGAAGTGATTTTGGTGGATCTTGGTACGATTCCGAAGCCTGGTCGAAAAGCCTAAAATCAAAGTCAGGGGCCGTAGTTGATTGCTAACCAAAGGATAGGGACAGTAGTTGAAACTCGAAGAGACAGAGTGTGTCCCCTCTCATCCTTGCCAATTCCCCGCTGATCATTGGAGAAGTCCATTCTCGTCATGATCGACCCACGGCCAACCATAGTGCCCGGAGAACCAGGTCTTAACCCTTCCAGTGAAGATGGCGTAGAACAGCAAGTGCACGTTATAGTTCTAAGGAGTGATCAGTAATAAATAGTGATGATTAGTGGTGATTAGTGATATTTAAATGATGATTGATATTATTTAGTAGTGATCAGTGATTATTTTAAGTAGTGATTAAGATAATTAGTGTTTACTAGTATTAATTAGTGGTAATTAGTTATGATTAGAGGTGATTAGTAATGTCTAGAGGTGATTATTGGTGTTCAGTTACATCAATTTTGCATTTTTTTTATTTAAAAGTTAGATTGTGATACAACCATGACAATCTTTATACAAGGATTCTATATCATCTCGTGGAGCCCACCAAACAAAATATTAATTCATCCGTACCAACAACCAAACAACCTATTTAAATAATAAATTCATTCTTCCCATCCCAATCCATACAAAGATGAGTTGATATAAACATCCAAATACACCCTTATAGCATGCAAGGTCCCACTTCAATGGATTTAGTCCCATGTTAGTAATTGAGAACTTGAGATAATAGTAGCTGGCATATAATTTGGAGAAGTTGATGAAACTCTTAGCTGAAGAATCCTATAAAGGTCCTGTTTGAAACCCAATAATTTTAAGAGAATTTTGTAGGAAAAAACATTCGGCGAGAGCTAATGAGATTTTTTTTTTTCAAAATTTCTGTGTTCTAAACAGGACGGAACATTTGAAAGTGAATATTATCATTATCTTGCACTTGTAACTTTGCAAAAATATAGTGTAGTAAAATAAATGGTTCATTTCAAGTTCCAAGCCAATTCTCACCTCAAACCGAACAACAGAATGAGATTTTTAGTTGCTTCGGAAGAAGACAAATGTAATCACCAATCGCAAGAAATATATTCTCACCCCCACATTTCAGTCTCCATTTGTACCCTCGATCTATATCCAAACTCTGAAAGGCTGCCTGTTCTTCTAGCAAATTGTGGTCGCCAAAAATGTCACTGACTCCTAATTATTAGGTCCCAGGTGGCAGGACTGAAACATTCCAACATACTCCCAAGCATAATGTGCAAGTGAAACGTAGACACATCTATGGCGCCAATTATAACGCGGGCATTTGACCCAAGATTCAGCTAAAACCAAAACCAAAACCATTTCCAAAGTATCATCGAATGCAACTGACAGCAACGTGCGAGGAATTCACGTCGCCAGAACATGCATGCATGGGTCTCGGCCCCACGATTTGGCAGTTTGGCGAATTGGCGCGATGGCGATCGATCCGCAGGGAGTTGCACGCATATATCGTTGCTGCTTCTTTAATTTCTCTCTGCATGATGACTTTATGAGACGTTCGTACCATGATTTATACCTGAGTGAATGTTACACTTCACCGGCGCCTAGCAGCCTAGGATGTGTACACTATTTCACACTTGGCTCTCCAGTGATGGGTAGAGGGATATTTTGCTGGGTTTTAAAAATCTTTTTCTTTTTCCACTTGATTTAAACTCTATTCCGTAGCTATCCTTCCTCTTTTCACTGCTAGCTATAATCCTCCACAACCGCAGTCGCTCTCTCCTCTCACCCGGCCCCCACCCCAGTTGCCACCGGTGCTGTTGGTCGGCTAGCCACCATCCGCTCCTATTTAGGCCTGCTGATGGGTTCAAACTTTAAACTCTATGTAAGCTCATCCTTATTCATATGTCATTTATAAGGATTCAGCCGCAAGCAAATCCAAAAAAATCTTTCCTAAAATTCAATCCAATCTTAATTCTTTTCTAATATAATCATTTCTGAACTTCTATCAATTTCTAACCTTTAGGGTCCAACCCATTTGGACCTAAAGAGACCTATTTAAACCCTAAAAAACCTTAAAATACTATAAAAGACGGAGAAGAATAAAGATTCATATTGTTTTGTAGGTTAAATCTCAGGATTGTACCTATTTGGATCCTAATTTTTTTATCAATTAAATCCAATCCTTATCCTATCCTATTTTAAAACCATTCTATACCAATCTAATCTTAATTTATTCTCAACCTATTTAAACCCACTCAAAATCAACCCATTCTGACCCAATTCTTTTTTATCTATTTAGATCTTACCCTTGATCAGTTCTATTCTCATCACGGCGGTTGACGATACCCTTCATGCTGGTGATGTTGGCTTCCAAATCTCCGCAGGCATCCGCACCAATTGTGAGAATGTTAAGAGGAGGCATGTCACTTATGGATCTGAGAGGAACTAGATTACAGGGTAGTAGCCTCACAGGGTGATGCGGAGCAGTCAAGAAAAAGTGATACAAAAGGAATTGCTGCCACGCCAAGAGAAAGTGTTGCCGCGCCAAGTGTTGTAGAACAAGAATCAACGAAGGATCTACTCAACTTGCCAAGTGGGTCCATCACAAGCACTCGTGCCAAGAAGTTAAAAGAATCTGACCGAAGCTGGCACAACAAATAATTAATGAGTCAAGAGAGGAAGTGGCACTAACTCATAATCCAGTCATAGTGCTGAGCTGTATGCTTAGTTCCTAGTTAAGTCATTATCAATTTGGAAATCTCTGGCACGCATAAAATACATTATTGGAAAGTATATTAAGTCTAGTTTCAAACGTCTCAACGGTGCATCATTGGAGATGTGTGTGTCAAAAGTTATGATCATTATTATATAAGTTGCTCACATTGTCAAACTAACAAGTGAATATTGATCAAATTAACCTTTGATGATATTTTTAATTAGTATCTTATCTTCACATCATAAAGAGACCCACTCATATTATGAAAGGACATATTCATACCTAGTTAAAAGAGTTGTGTACTTATTTGTTGTTACCAGATTTGCATCATAAGAGAATGAGATTTTCTAAAATAAAATACTACAATAAAAAATGTATTGCATGTTTTTTTGATTCTTTGATTTAAAAGATCTGATTTTGCTGATAGGTATTAATTTAATGATGGGAGCGAAAATTCATGCAAATTTTTTTATAAGAGAAGCAGGTCGTTAATGCGCAGTAGAACTATATTTCCTAACCCTAAGGGATAAAATAAATCTTGAACATTGAACCAGAATGAACGGGGGTAAAATCACATGAACTCGCAGACGCATCCGAAGGCTCACCGATCATAGCATCGAACTAGGCAATAATGGACGTATCAGTCGTTTGTACTTATCCTTTGTTACTGGCTAGGTACGATAGGTCAGACTGTCTTAGGCCTGTGAATATTGATTGATCTGACATGTACATACGTGTAAGTATGTTTACGTACGTGAGGGCCCGGGGGATGCTGAGTAGGACAGAGGGACTGATCGCTTTCTAAGTTGCTGTGTAGGGAATCTTTCTGTTGAGAGCTACATATGACAGGATCCGAAGCTCTCCGAGACTGCACCAAACAACTTCAACTTGAATAGTGAGACAGAGAGCTATTGTTAGGAACAACCGAAATCCTTAATTTGGATCTCATCTTCTAAGATATGATATAAATATATATAATAATATGGATAAAAATAAAAATCTAGCACAAAAAATCATAATAATAATAATAGAGAAGCAACAACAATTTAAAAAAAAAGAGTGGTGAAGAAGATCATAAATTTCTCTTAAATAAAACATAAAAAATATAAGATATTGACACTCTCAGTCGTATCTTTTAAACTTTTGAACTCTTCGACAACTACTTTTAAAAAATTCTTAATTTTTTATTCTCTTTGCGCCACTCTTATTTCTAATCTGGATTGATATTTCTAAAACATATTTGGTTGATCTATACATCTCTCAATTCTAATTCTAAGTTACAAAAAAATATATATATTACAATATGATCAGAACTCTTGATAGTTTTTCTGATCTAATACTATTAAAATAAAAGACCTTCACAATAATTATAAATGATTTTGAAGAGATTTGAGACATTCATGGTTTAGATAGGATAGTTTCAAAGTGCTTGAGTAAAGGTTTGTGCTGATTTTACATTTGTAGTACAGGACAGGGCTAAGATTCGCACTCCCATGCGTGCGCTTGCGCGTCGATCAACCTTTGTAGCATCACGTGCCGCCTTCTAGCACAAATCTGTCGCTGGTTTCTCCCTTATTTCTAAGACAATAATAATTAAGAGTATATTTGATTGAATTTTTATTTAAATTTATGAGTTTATAAACTGAAATTGAGGCTGAACATCTAATTTATTTTTAAATTCATTTCATAAATCTAATATTTTTTAACTAAAAGTCTATGATAAGCTAATACCAACAAGAAAAAAGCTTCTTAGACTTTGAACTAAATTTTCTACTTATAGGAGGATTTTAAATACAACAAAACTGCCCTCGGGCTAGTATAATCATTTCCTTTATCAAAAATATTAAACTTGTAATGTTCTTAATTCATGTAAATAGCCAAAATTCATTGCATATTCTACAAGAAAAGAAGCAGCAGCAACAATATACACTACTACTACAGCATCTGTGACTTTGACCTCTTTATCTCTGAGTAATTTGAAGATGGACATAATAATGCAGGAGGCGGGAAAGTACCTGAAGATGCCGAGTAGAATAAAACGGAGAGCATGTGAACAACAGCTTCGCCGTACTATTGTCGTCTCCTCGGCTGCTCGTCGTCGCCTAGTGCTACGTAACATTCCCATGTACTAGTAGTATCAGTATGAGACACAAGTAGTCTAGTAAAAGTATAATGTGTTCAGTACTGGGGGCAGCCCGGATGGAACAGGTCCGAGCCAGGCCTGCTTTAAAAGTTTAACCCACTCTACTGTTGGATTCCTTGGATCTATCGATCTATCCATGCAACAGTTAAAGTACCCCTTCTGGTCCGCGACGACGACACCGGCTGGACACGGCGTGGTGCACCGTGTCAAGAATCTTGCCCGGCCCTACCACCATATTTTCACTCTTATGTGTATTTGAAGGTATCAATGCCAGATTTAAACATTATATATATAAAAAGTGCGTAATATTACGTGTAAATAATTTTTTTTTTGTGAATAATGACTGACGGAGCGACCAATGGATTTTGCGCCTGATTTGGAATTCGGGGGACATCAGCTTTATCCAAGTCCTAAAAAACCTCTCAGATTTTGGATTAGGTCCAAAAGAGGCATTTCATTTTAAATAAATTATTTTCTTCGTTGCACAATATAAGATAATTTTGTTGCTATCTTTTCTATTCTTTATTTATTTTTTCAAAATTTTTACTATTTATAATTAATCTCTCACACTAGTATTCTCTGTCATTTTCAAAGTATTTATAAATAAGGATAATAGTCATTTTCTTGCCTCGTCGTCGCAAGAGCCGTCTGAGTGCTGCGGTTCTACTCTAACGACGACACCTGTCGTAGATCCGGGCATGACTGTAGTTTCACTGACAAAAATCACGCTCGTTCATGTGAAATTTTAATGTTGCAGGTGTGCCAATATATATATATATATATATATATATATATATATATATATATATATATATATAAACACTATTCTACACCCACCCCTAGAATAGTTATTTTATATATATATATATATATGTTCTCTTACAATCAAAAAAATTTTAGTTTGTGTGTGGTTAAAATATATCTTGTATTATGCAACGAAGAGAGCATAAAATTTAGTGATATTGATATATAGATCACGAACCCATATTTCAATAATATAGGACTTGTTTTGGACTAGGATCCAAAGTTGAGTAGTTATTTTTGTCTCTCGAAAAGGTGGCATCCTAAAATTATCAAAGTTCAAAATTAAAGGATTTACATGTCAGTTATCTTAATCTATTATATAATAAATTCTGATAATATTGAAAGCACCACATTAATTTTGACCATATATAAAAAATACTCAAAATTTTCAAATTAATCCTATAAAAAGAAAAATTGCTAGAAATTCTCACATTAATTGATTAAAAGAAAATATATGTTCCATTTATTATATTTGTAATGAAATAGATTCATTATCTAAAAAATTGTATCTAAAATTAATTCTATCTCTATTAAGATACAGATTTATGTGAAAAATTATATCCAAAACTAACTCTATATATATTATTGTATCTAAAATCAACTCTATATATATTATAATATCCAAAATATTTGGTTCAAAACAATTCAGAATAAAAAAGATAAAACAACATAATTTTCAAAAATTAATAAATATCAGAATTAAAAAATAAAATTTCGAAATTAAAATATAGATCACATAGATCATAGCCATTAGTTTGACTCTAGCACATATACAACTATTGCCGCTGGCTATATACGAGTTCTATTAGAATTCTAATACATCGGTACTTTGGAGAGAGACACCCACACACAAGGAATTAAATCTAATCTACATCTCAAGAGGAAAACCCGTATATATGTTGCATGGATAAAGTAATGCTTTCCTCTTACTGGTTTTATTTTTTTATTTTTGAAAAAGATGTTCTTACAAATAATAATATTTACTATATTGTTAACACGTATGACACATCTCATCCTCTATCTTCACCTCATCCCATTCACACTCTAAAAAAATACTCTAGTTAAACACACATCTAAAAATAGAGGAGATTAAGAATCGAACATATGACATCTATTTGCTTGAATACATGCTTTATTAGTCTGGATACAAGCATCAAAATTTCTAAATAGTGCTTATATCCATGCCGATATCAAATATTAAAGAAAAGATCTAACTATAAAAATAAAATAAAATAAAAGTAGGAAGCATTCCGTGATCTGCGGAGTCATTGTAAGATTCAAAATTAGATTTACTTTTTTTTCCTGAGAATTTAGAATTCTGTTAACCTTACTTGCGTAATTTTTTAGGTTTGCACCTCAGAGTCTTCAGATTTAATTAGTTGAAAGGAAAAAATTGCAATCCATCAAACTTAGTTTAAGAATTCACTAAAAATAAATACTTTACAGATATAAGAATGTCTATTATGAGTTTAAATTGAATATACAGTCTCATTGTCCCAAGCAAAGTGCTTAAGCAAATTGATTAAAAAAGACAAAATAATTGTCAATGATTGAAAATGGGAAGCACGGGGATTCGACAATTATAATATATAGATTATCAAATAGCATACCGTTTTAGAATATGAAAGCAAACATCTGAAGTTACCTATTTCCATAAGCAGCGAGATCAAATTTCAGGCTTGCACCTCAGAATCTTCAAGGTGAAAAGACGGAAATTTTGCTTATTTTTGTGCGCATTCAATGCAACATGTTTTGCTTCTGCCTTGGATCATGATGATCAAATGAGAATTCAAGTTTGAGTTGGTGTTTCTTATTGGTTTTGACAAAATAAGAGATTATTTTTTCTTTATTAGTTAAGATTGTGATTGAGATTCGGTGCGACGGTAGTAAGCATGATAATAAAATATTTTTAAAAAATTACTTTAAAAAACAACCATAAATAAAAATTTTATCGATAAAAATAATATTGCAAAGTTGATTTGCTAACTAAGTATTATCAGGTGACAATGTGATGTGTTGTTACATGACGGAGAAGAACACATCACACTTTACATTTATGAGACGAATATAGTTTTTTTTATTTTTATAGGATCAGATTAACCGTGAAATTGTGTAAATATTTGGACTAGTTTATTAAGAGATGATTGCATGGTACGATAGATAAGACCACAGAGAGTGGTTGATTGCAAAGCATGAATGGACCAGTATAATTGTATAAAGCATGCATGGCAATTAATGTACGTTCCACCGAATGTAGCATCATTAATCTTTAGATTTACTTCAACGTGTATATTGTATGAAGGACAAACATTCTATCGACTCTAAATATATGGCAGACCGGCAGATCCTTGCAGAGGGTTCGCATAAAGTATTTTCACCGTACAGTCTCTATACATGTACGGACATTTGAATTAGGTACCCATATTTTTATTTTTAGCATCTGGGTCCTTGTCGTTGTAAAGTGGTTGCAATCAAGTAATTGTGATCATGTTTCATTAAAAAAAAAATAACGGTTACGCTGATATGACCATGGATGGCATTTTTATGGAGATATTTCTTCGGGAGAATTCAGTTTTTAAAATAGTTAGATCAGTAAATTTTTTTTATAATTGTTTAGTTGAACAAGAGATACGGCTACCGTGTGTAAATCCTCTCCGCCTACTTTCTAAATATAGGAATCCAATTGACAAAACAAACAAATAAATAAAATGAGGAATTAACTTGCAAAATAGCAAAAATATAAGGCTATAATAAGAAATACTCCACGTACTCATGCTAGAATGGTGGATGAAAACACATATAGATTGAGAGAGTGGTAGCAAAGTGTTTAATAATGGGACATATCACGATTTATTAAAGCAGGTATATCATGTTTTATTCCAAATTTCAAGTTAGATTGATTAACAAAATCAACTATTTGTTTGAATTAATCAGATTCAACAATACCCCTAGCTTCACTAGATTTTGTATGTTAACCAATACAACTAAAGAAGTTTGGATCTACCAAACCAATTAAACTCTTGCTTTACTGTAACCCTCGTCAACCAATTAAATCAGCATATTCCATTTTAGTTATCAAATACAGCCAGAGAAGTTCGAATCTACCAAACCAATTAAACTCTTTTTTTACTGCAGCCTCCACCAACTAATTAAACCAATCTAGAAAGATATCTTTGTCAACCAATTAAATTAATTTAAAAACATATTTGTATACAGAGAAACACAGACAATCCATAAAAATCTTACCTCGATATTTCGAAGAGAGATTCACGCAGGTTTAACCTTTTGAAGAGATTTACATACGTATTTTCCTCAAAAGAGAAAAAAATTGTACAAACAGAGGTTTTGGTCAAATGTACGACCAAAATCATTGAAGAAAACACTTGCATTTTTAATGCAGATTAATTTGACCTGTCATGTAAATGGAATACTAAAATACTTAAATGTACCCCACTTTTTTTCCCTCTACTAGGTCGGTTTATTCCTCTTCCGACCTCATCATCACCACTTTTTTCTAACGCACGCACGTACGCACCCCACGAGTGACACACCTCGAGGAGAAGCAAAAAATAATACTACAAGGAAAGGCCAAAAAAAAAAAAAAAAAAAAAATCCAGTTCACAAAAGCTGGTTAAGTTCTACAACGCCCACGTCGTCGCTTAGCGCATCCACCGCTTCCTCCGCCGTGCTGCTCCATCGCCGCCGGCGAATGCTCGCCCCCCGCGTTGTCAAGGTGGGCACTTTCTTTTATTTTCTTTCCCAGAATCGACGAGACGATAGGCTTCTTTGTGTTCTTTCTTCCAGTTTTTGTTTGGGTGATTTCCATTTGATGATTTGATGCCGTTTCTGTTAGATCTTTGCTTCTTTATGTGATCATGTTTCAGTTTGTTAAGTTTTCTCTGCAAATATATGTGCTTTGGAGCTCTCGACCGCAGATCGTGTGCTACATTTGATTTGGGTAATGATTTTTGGGCGAGCAGCTTATGATTTGGGGCTGCATTTGGTGGATTTAGCTCGCAAATCTCGGGTGGTCATGTGCAAACAAGAATGTAAAGATCTGAGCTCAATTCATGATTCGAAGACCAAAATTCCCATCGATTTTGCCAGAAAGGAGCCACCTTTTCGGTTCCTCCCGTCCCTTTCCGCTCCCGTGCCCGAGAATTTATTGCTCAAATGCGCGTTTCTGGTTTGTTCCCGGCAGCTCGTAGTGTTCTCTGATGAGGAATTAAAAAAAAGTCGCAGCCTTTAAAGTTTAAAGGGTTCTCCTTTCGCTGCAGGATTCTCTCTGGACGCGTCCCTGTACCATCCTACTCTAATCCCCTGTTCAGTAGCATTAACCTTACTCGTAAACCTCCAATCTGCTCGATTTCTGGATTAAATTGGGGGACTTGGTTAAAATTTATCGAGTTCTTGGTGTTTTCCCCTGCGAAAACTGCAGCTTTTAAGAGCTCTTCTTTTCTTCTCTTTTCCCTTCGGCTGCGGTGTTCGTTTGGACGCGTACGTTATCTCGTTCTTCTCATTCTTCGTAGTTTTCTACTTGTCTTTGTACGTCTCCTCTACTTCTTCACCATCTCTTTTTCTTTTTATTTTTCGGATTTCTCGGCCAAGATTCCATTACTGATGAAATTTTGCTGAGAAAAATGAGGCCTTGAAAAGTTGTGCGGCTGCAAGATTCCTTCTAGCCCATACCATACGTACAATCTCGTTATTTTCATTGTGCATATTTTTGTAATTTTCTCCTTTCTATCACTTTTACTTTCTTTGTTTTTTGATCTGAAATGTTGAGACCCGTGTTCTTGATAGGTGTAGTTGAAGTGAGCAGCTCCAGTTTTGGTTGGATTCAGTACAAAGATTATTCTTTTACTGTCTCTCTTGGGTTTACTGATTTATCTGACCGAAAGATGCAGCCTTGAAAAGACTTTTTTCCGCTGCAAGATTCCTTTTGGAGGTGTGCGTACGATCTCGTTAGTTTTCCTTAGTCTTACGCGTAATCATGATTTGTAATTATTTCTACTCATTTGCTCTGTGCATTTGCTTTTGATTAGTGCCTGTTTCTCTGCTATTTTCTGCTTTTCCATCTTGTTGCTCAGCTGCTCTGTGCCCATGGTGTCTTTTCGTTAGACGTGCCAAACTTTCTTTTCCTGTAATTTCAAACAAGAACAGGACATGAGCTGTGCTATTCTTGCACCAATCTGGCCTACTAACGCCTGAAAAAATCCAGCCTTTGGCATGTGTTTGTGTGTGTTGAAGTTTTCCTGAAAGGAGAGCATCTTGCTACAGTAATCTGTTCTGACCTCATGCCCCATAGGTTCAAATCTACCGCTTCAAATGCTAAGAGCTTCATGAAACTTTTCGCTATGCCTATTCATCATACCCTCAAGTTTACCAGTTAGCTAAGATGCTCTTGTGGTTTACTTGGTTAATTGGCTTTGTGGATCTCGAAGGTACACGCGTAGTTTGTAAGGCTTATGCTTTCATGGTGGTTCTTGATTTCTTGCCATAACTTCACTTTTCAGGGCTGCACGTGAGTGGTTTTGAGCTGGGAGGTAGTATTTATGATCAGGAAAGGGAATGATCAATTTGTTTGACTTAAGCGCAGGGATGGCTGGCACAAAGATGCTTACAGATCGAGCTCATAGAGATGGTATGTAGATTCTTTCCGCTTCACATTTTTTACAATGCTGTCAAATGCGAGTGCTCTGCGAGCCCTGATTTTGCTTATCTGATTTGTGTTCAATTATAGTTTATTTTTATGCTGCCTGAGCTAAATGGTACTACTTTAGAAATGGTATTTGGTGCGATTGGATGTAAGATCTTGCAGATTTGCTGGCAGAAATCTTACTGCTCTCCTCCTTTTTGTGGGGCTAGATGGCGTTGCGTTGTATAGACAGTGATTTCTTTGAATTATGTTATGCATTTTTCTCTGAGATGATGACATGTTCTTCTTGTCTTTTTCTTTGTTTCTTTTGCCCTTCCTAGTTTTAAAAAATATTCAGCACTCTCACTGTTTCTTTGAATTCATTGGTTTCAGAATAGAAAATGAAGATGTCTTTTTTGTGTTAGTTTCTTTACAGGCTATAAATGTTAACCTGTAGTATGTGTTATTATGAAGAAAAATATTTGATTTATCTTTGGTCTTTCAGGTTCTCCACTTCATAGAGACAGGCAAGATGTTAAGAGAACTGCTGATCAGGCTAAAGTTCATGTAGAGGACAAACTGGTGAGTATCATGTACCGCACTCTACCAATTCTTCTTTGAATTTATTGCAGTGCTCAACCTGACTCCTCCTTGTGAGATTTTTCTTTTACATATAGATCAGGACAGAGCCTACTGAAATATATCAAAGCAAGATACTGCCAAAGACAGAGTCTTAGATTTTTCTAACAGAAATAAAAGATGTCTGAAATAAAATATTTCTGCCAAACCATTATATTCTCTAGCATAGACAGATCGATCCACTTGAAGATTCTTGTCTTGATTTTGTGCATCATAACTTGGGTATAGTTGCAGGGAGCTAGTAATAGGAGCTCTTCAGGCAATAAATCAAATGCAAGTCCGATGAAGATGCTATTAGCAAAGGAGATGTCCAAAGAAGTGGAGTCAAAGAGGAAGACACCAAGTGTTGTGGCCAAATTAATGGGACTTGAAGATATTCTACCTGCTCAACAACCTGTATTATGTTCTGCTAAGAGAGACTTGGAGAAAAGTCATTCACATAACAGCTTTGCAGCAACAAACAGGGCTGTACAGCAGCAAGAGCAACACCATTCCAGCAAGACAATGCCACGGGACATCCACATAGCCCCCAATGAAACAGTGGAATATAAAGATGTGTATGAAGTCTGCAAAGAGCCATCAAGAACACCCCATCTTCAGGATCAAATCTTGCTGAGGTGGAGGTCTTCTGAGAACAAGAGTGACAGAAGAATGGAAGTTGTGCGAGAGAAGTTCATGGAAGCAAAACGCCTTGCCACAGATGAGAAGCTCCTTCATTCAAAGGAGTTTCAAGAAGCTCTTGAGGTTCTAAGTTTAAATAGAGATTTGTTCCTGAAGTTTCTTGAAGAACCTAACTCTATTTTCTCAAAGCAACCAAGTGGACTTTGCAAAAACCTAGTACCACCTCAGACAAAGCGCATTACAGTATTGAAACCAATTAAATCTGTTGAGAATAAAGGGATAAGAGATACCAGAACACAACAAGTTGATCAAGATGGATTTGAGACGGGAAAGACTCACCAGAGATCTTGTCCAAACAAAGAAACCTTCTCCCAACCAACTAGGATAGTAGTCCTGAAACCTAGCCCTGGGAAACCTAGTAGAACGAAGGCGAGGCTAGTACCGCAAGCAGCTCCATCTGAGCTGATTGAGCAGAATGACTTCTATGGTGGTTTAGAAGATGATGAAACCACCCTAAGATATAGAGAAGTACTGCATGGGTCGATTCAACACCTGCGAGAGGGTTGGCATCGACGGGATGAATCTTTATTATCTTCTGTATACTCAAATGGGTATGGTGGAGATGAGAGCTCATTTAGTAGGTCAGAAATTGACTACATCGATGAAGAGGGTGGTAGCTTCAGTGACTCGGAGGTTGTTAGTCCCGTGTCGCGGCATTCATGGGATTACGTCAAAAGATATGGCAGTCCTTACTCAGGATTGTCTTTTAGCAGGAGTTCTCATTCACCTGAGTCATCAGTGATAAGGGAAGCCAAGAAACGGCTTTCAGAGCGATGGGCAATGGTAGCTTGTAATGACATCAATCAAGAACAAGTGCAATTACCAAGAAGCTCAAGCACTTTAGGTGAGATGCTCTCCCTTCGAGAAGTGAAGAAAGAAGAGTTTGTTGCCGGGATACATCCTGTTCTGAGCAGCCGGTCATGTGGCACAGAAAATGAATTGACTATGCAAGCTACATTTATATCTACTCACAAAGAGGATGATGAAAATGGGGAGAGCTCCCCTAGGAATCTACCAAGGTCAAAATCTGTCCCCGTGTCATCATCTATGTTTGATAACATAGTGGTGAACGATCACGCTTCAAGTTCTGAGGGCTGCAAAACAACAGGGGTGGTTACAAGGTCAAGTAAAGGAAAGTCATCATTCAAGGGAAAAGTTTCTAGTTTTTTCTTCTCTAGAAGTAAAAAACTGACAAAAGATAAAATCACCCACCTATGTGATAGCTCTGAAGAAAGAGCTGAAGTCACTTGTCTTGGTGGCACTAGATCAGAGGCTGACCATAATCTTGAAACTGATGAAAAAGTGACATTTTGTGAGGACAAAGCTGATAATTCTGCAATGCAAGCAACAAAAGTATGCACTACTATTTCAAATTATTCATGCATGTCTTAGTATTTCTTTTTGTATTGTTCAATTGGTTGTTACTGGGATATTTTCTTTCTCCCACTATGACCATGTGATTGGGGCTTTTTTATTATTGCATATATGGCAAGTACCTTCAACATTGTTGACCCCTTTCAGCCCCCACAAGAGTTTTGTTTTGTTCTCCAGTTTGCTTGCCCTCAAAAAATAACTGATGATGAAATATATTGTAGCATATTGCTTCCACTGAAGCACTCATATCATCTGACTGTCCAAGTGGAAACCTGGATGGACTAAGATCAAATGGACGCCTAAAAGGTATCCGTGATCAACCTAGTCCTACCTCAGTTCTTGATGCGCCATTTGAAGATAGCAACGGTAATGAACCTGAATCTTCAAGAAGCACTAATTCCAGCAACGAGGGTAAGCCTTGCTTCCTCTTTCTGGGTTTCATTATAGCGCTCTGTTAAGATGCTGACTACACCTGCTAACATATCTTCAGGAGTTGCCTTACGATTTTCTGCAATTGAATCTGTTGCCTGCTCTTTATCATGGGAGGATGCCAACTTACAATCACCTTTACTTGGGTCCCCAAAGTTGTTTACCCTAATCTCCAATGTGGATGATGATGAATTAGAATGTCATGCCCTCGTACAAAAGATAATATCATCTTCTGGATTAGACAGTGCACAGTTGGGTGTGGTTTTTGATGGGTGGTATTTGCCTGATTGCCCTCTTGACCCAGCATTGTGTGATACGTTCTTGGACCGCAAGGAGGAGGCTGCTAAGTCACGGGAGCGAAGGGCAAACCAAAGGCTTCTTTTTGACTCGGTCAACATGGCCCTGATTGAGATTGCCCAGAATGCCTTACTGAGCTCATGCCCATGGAGTAAAGCACGCTGTGGAGCCTGGAGGGAGACTTTGTCTCGTTCTTTGGGAGAAGAAGTATGGAGTCTCGTGAGGGGTTGGCTTTATGGATCAGGGAATTTTGTGGCAAGCGAGAACGATAATGCTGGAACAATGATGGAAAGAATCGTGAAGGATGATGTGGAAGGAAGAGGCTGGGTGAAGTCAATGAGATTGGAGGCGGATGAGATCACAAAAGAGATCGAAGGGGGAGTGTTGGAAGAGCTAGTGAGAGAAGCTGTGGTGGATCTTGCAATCTGGTTTTCACAATGAGGTATCTATCCCATTGCCAATAATGCTAAAATCTCTAGGAAGCAATAGCTTTGTGTATGCTGTCATATGAACTACTACTCTTAAAATTAAAGAATTCTCCTGCTTCTTTATACCTTGTATGTAAGTCCTTGTAGTTGCTTCTGCATATACCTGTAGTGCTCTACAAATTGTAGAACTCTATTTTGCCCAAATCATGTCAATTGTGCAGAAGTTCTTTAGAAAAATGCTGGCCAAACCTGTCATATATTAGTATATGGCACCAACCATCAGTGGTATAGGCGGTGTCAGGAATTTTCTCATTTTTGGGGAAGAGAAAAATTTACATGGGCCATGTGGTTCTGACCTTTAAGTACAACACACCATACTGCTGCATCTATATTAGCAAAGATCATTATCTTGTTTTTCTGATCTAAATGACAATCTGAATGGATTAAGGGCAGAATTTTTTAATAAACAAATTTAATATGGTTTGAGACAAAGGTGATGAGTAGCTGTTGTCTGCTTTGGACAGTCTTCAGGTATTGAGATTTTTTATTCATATCAAAATAGATTACTTTCCCCTTGTTCAGGACCATTAGCAAATGGATGGTACTATGGATCTTGCAGTATGCTCAACATGAGGAATGCCTCCTGATGGAGCCAAAGATGGTTGAGATGTGATTGCATCTACCCTGTTAGCATATGGAACAGAAGTGGATCTTGAAAGATGAAGCTCGCCCTACCCCTCTTTTCAGAATCTCAGACTTTGACCTCCAAGATGGTCCATCCGCAATGACACGAACCATAAAAACCACTACGGAACGCGATAACTGTCGGCCATCCAATGGCCCTACTCGATCCAACAGCGGCGGGTCATTCTCTTAAATCTAACCGAGCCCCCACCCCACCCCCCTAACTCTCCTCTGAAACTTCCAAATCCATCATATGGACCATTGATGAATCACCAAACGGGGTTATTTTAATCTTATCATTGCCCAAGTTCCCGATATTTTTCGTGCTCGCAACCTGATCCAAAATTTAACTAACCATTTGAGGTTGGAATGCTGCAAATGTTACGTGTTGGCCAAATGCCAAATGGCAGAGTCCACTTCTTCCTGGACGTACGCGCAAATGTTCTAGTTTGGTCCAGAGGACTTAGACGAAATCTCCTACTAGGGCCGGGCGATTCGGTCCATACGTGTGGTGTAGCCGTGTGGGTTAATTTGTCAAAACACATGGGTCTTCGTCTCGTCTCGTACTCTCGTCTAGTCTAGTCAGCCTCTTTTGGAATGGTAAGCTCAGAGCAGCCCACTCATGGCGATCTGGTCGAATTGGGGGATCTCGGAAGCATGGTGCGGCACTCCCATCAATACAGCCGCAAACATTGTCTATAGCATGAGATATTGTGGTGATAACATTGGATTTTGGGAAAATAGCGATAGAAGTTCACCTATTATAATTTTTTGTATAATTAAATATCTTTATTTTGAAATTGGAGTAAATAAATTACTCTATTATTCGAAGTTTAAAAAGAAGCAATTAGATCTTTGGTCCAATTCTCTGTTAATTCTAACAATCATAGACATGTAAAATCTTTCATATATTTAGTCCACATAGATTGGTCACACGTATTAGCGACTTAACATATCAACTAAACTAACAGATAATTGTACTGACGGTGTCTAATTGCTCTTATTCAAATAATATAAGAGTTTATCTTATTTAATTCCAAGTAGAAAGATCTGATTTCACAATTGATGATAATAGAATGGCCTTTGATGTTATTTTTTTTTTAAAAAAAATCATCATGTATAAACTGGTACTAATAGTTTAAATAGCAAGAGTATAGGGTCACTTTTTCATTAATTCTCACATGAAGTTGAATCTAGTCTCAGCTTTAACATTTTCTTTTATTTAATCCTTGAAGTTTTCAGTTTTTCTGTTTGTTTTTTAACTTCATCTTTACCTTTTTCATGCCAAACATACGTGGTGGATTTTTTTTCTTGCTGCCAATTAAGGTTTTTGTAACAAATACATTAGTAGTTGAAGTGCAATGTTGAATTTTAATGATAATTGTTCACACGAGAAATTCTAGATTAATTAATGCATCCAGACGACCGTTTCGTACCATGGACGGTAAACTTTTCAATAGAAAGGTGAAAATTTACCAGAAATAACGACTTGACGAACCAAATTTTCCAATAAAAAAGAAACAAGAGAGTGATTTTTTTAAAAAAAATTTGTGATCGTTAAGCAACTATTTTTATGACGTGTGATTTCCTTTGCACCAATGTTTATGCTCCATCTTACATCTGTATAACAAAAAGAAAATCTAATCACAAAACAACCATCACCACATCAAAGCCCCCAAAAATCATCACAAGATTAATCCTACGTACAAAAAAAAAAAAAGCAAACATGCATGTCCATGGTTACCGGTAGAACACCACCGGCGGCAGCCTAAAGCCGGAGTCCCTCAAGAACGGTATGCCCTCCGGTCGGGCCTCGAGCTCCCGGTAGAACTCGTACTCCGCCTCGTAGTCATGCAGGTCGAGCTCACCTCTCTGCCTGGTGTGGTAATGGTGTCTTGCCGACGCGTCCTTCCCGAACCCGAACACGGACACCCGCTTGCACATGCCGGCCGCGGCCACCACCGCCTGCATCCCCGATGAGTAGTGGAACATGCCCTCCTCGTGCGTCTCCTTCCACTCCTCCGCGCGCCTCCCCGTGTCCCGCACGAACCGCCGCAGCGAGTAGTACTTAACGATCCTCGCGCACAGCATGTCGAGCCGTGGGTCCGTCACGATCACCGGCGCGACGCCGGAGGAGGCCGAGGAGGCGTTGCAGACCGCGTGCTCCACAAAGTGGGCGGCGTTGCACATGTACGTCAGGATGGGCACGGCGTCGCCGTAGGCGCGGCAGTAGCATGAGCCGCCGCGGCCGGTGCACCGGCTCAGCACGTTGCTGTTGAGGAAGGAGAGCCCGGTCTTGACGCCCACGTGCCGCGCGTACCGCGAGCCCCCGGCCGGGGCGTTGTTGAGCCGGACTACAAGGTCGTGGCTGTCGATGAGCTCGCCGTGCTCGGACGAGAGAAGGATGCCGCTGTTGCCGACGACGGCGCATGACGCGTACGGCCGGCCCTCGTTGCCACCGCCTCCGAGGTATTGGTCGATGGGGCGCTTGATGAGGTCCACGAGCTCGGACATGACGCTCGGCTCGAAACGCTGCTTACCGAGCCAGTCGCGCAGGCCGCGGACCGCGACCGCGCGGTGGGCGTCCGAAGCTCTGGAGAAGTTGTCAGCCAGCACTTTCTCAGCCGCGTGCAGCACCGCCGAGGCCGCCGGGTCGACGGCGGCGAGCTCCATGAGCTCAGCATAGTCGTCAGTTACAGCAGCCAGCGCAGCGGTGGCACGGCCGGGAGGCTGTGCGCGGACGCTGGAGTGGTGCAGGGTGCACCGGAAGGTGAGGAGCAGGAAGATGGCCATGAGGAGGGGGAGGGTGCAGGATGGATGGCTCCAGTAGCTCTTCATCTTCAGGTATCAAAGGAAGTAGTATCTGTGGAACTATATAACTCTTGGCTCTCTTCATATTTGAAGTGTTTGAGGGGTACCTATGACTTGTTCGGTATAACACAATAAACTTTCGGAGTCACCCTAGTTTAACTGATGTAGCATGTAGGTTGTCAGATTAAACAGTAGAGTTTAATTTTTATCAACTATATGTTATATGGATTATTTATAAATTATTTAAAATTTGATTCCATAACTTCATTGCTTTCTATATTTTTAAATAGTTATACAAACAACTCTTTCTAACATCTAAAAAGAAAATTTTAGTTCATGGTCATATTTTGCCAATATTATAGGATCACTTCTAAAATGGGAATGTATATCGTTTTCTCTATAAAAGATTCTTCTGTGAAATTTACATGACAACTATTAAATTATGATACAAATTATAATGATATGTTACAAACATTTAAGTCGAATATAACTAATAACTAAAAAGGATAACTAAGGTTAGATGGTGTGGTAGGCGCATGTGGGCCAAGCAGATCGGATTGGCGAAGGTTCCAAAAGCTGCCTTCCCCAGCGGGCCGTGTTTCTTGGCAGTGATCAACTGGTGTGGGTCAACATCAGAGATGGAGCTTATCTTCCTCGCCGGCACGTCTGATGGAAAGCGACCGGCCGGTCTAATATGGCAGACTGACATTCTCTCCTCTTCTCTCTCTGACAGCTCCACCTTGAATTGATGGAATCTTTGGATCTTAAACACCCATTCTAAACTAAATAATTCCCCGTTTAAATGTGCTGTGTTATATTGTGTGATGGGTATTGATAAGATAGATAATTAGTTAATAAGAAACCCATCATGTACTCTCACGCTCTCATTGTCTCCAAAAGAACGATGTTTTGGCAAATTTGATGATTAGTTTTATAATTATAAAATTATATTTTTATGACAAATCTACTAATATGATATGATTAATCTTGATTCATACTAATTATAAAGCATCATTCTTTTGGAGCCAGAGGTATTATAGTAAAAGTTATTGTTATTTTTTTAAAGTAGTTAACGAACAGCAAGATACCCAAAAATAGCTTGTTATAGTAGATACAAAATCAATAAAGTTTTGATTTTTGAGATACCACCGCTTCGCTCTTTTTTGGAGGGTTTAATTTGAGTTTATCTCAATTTTAAATTTAAATTTCTCAATCTGGCTTCCGCAACAGTTAATGACTAAAATCAAATACTCCAAATCACTCATCAATTACTTTTCAGAATAACCAACCGACAACTGTTTCTCAAATAAATTCACCCTCCCAACTAAGGCCTAGATTGATATTACAATTTGCATTTTGCCTAGTTTATCTCTTTAAATCCTATATGCGTGCCTAGTGTGATGCACCAATTCTTATAATTGTGTTTTATTAAAACATGATGTAGTAACAATAAACTTCATTGCATATATTTGACATAGAAAGGAAAGAAAATAGGGGGAAAAAGTATTTTCTCCTAGCTCATAATTTCCGTGGAAAAACTAGCTATCGATCATACTGCAAGTTGGTCTTCTAAATTAATACCGTGGAAAGCTGCCTGTGAATCTGTGATCCCCGAGCCGCCAAATTTGGCAACAAATTTTAGAGAATTATAGTGGCCGGGCACAAGTGGACATACTCGAGTTAGGAGTCCCTCCATTTTCAAGTCAAAAATAAATAAATAAAAAAGGAAAAGGAAAAAAAGAGAAGTGTTAAAGAGTTAAAAACTCCACGAGAGAACTGGCCTAGGCAGGAGATGCCGTGTTGTAGCCTTCCTGAGATAAGTTGTTGCATTAGAATGGGCGAGCACTGCAGTATGGATGGCTGCGTTATTGTCTTGTGCTTTTTGAATTGCACGTCACTATCAAGAAAAGGTCAGGGGGCAGGGGGGCAAAACAACTTATTTTGACAAAATATGAGTTTTGTTAAGATATATATGTGTTTTTTTTTAGTGTTGAATTAAAATTTTCTCTCTTTAAATTTAGTCTCTCTAGAATTCATCTAATCATCTTTTTAGCACTACTACTATTGACAAGAGAGACAAACGACAATAAAAGTGGTGATCGGTAGTAGCCGATGGGGAAGGAGGATGAGACAATCCAGATGAGGCGGGCTGTGTTGATGGCGTCCTTGATGATGGTGGCAGAGGTGAGTTTGAGAAATTTAGTTTTTAAATATGTTGTGTAAATGATACAAATTTCTTATATAAAAAAGAAATGCTCGCTCCTTACACCGGAAAAAACAACTGGATAAGGGTGTATAACGTTAATTAACCAGCCCAAAGCACAGAGTAGTTTATGGGCTTGCTGATCAAAGCTTCGAGGCTGATTGATCACGGATCGTAAGAATACCTCTTCCACGCTCCAGCTCCGGTGACTTCGTGGCATGGTACTCTCACGGGTCAAAATAAATTATCGTGAGATCCCTGCAGATTATTCTGTAAGTTTTTTCAATTTTAGTCATTAATATATGCGAGAATTTTTAACTATATGATCCAAAATAATAAAAGAGAAGTATGAAGTCAATGATAACAAAATTTTCAAGTACCCATAACATTTTCACTTTAAGTACCAATCCAAATAGCATCTAATAAGGGGCTTTTGAGTAAAAATAGAGGTCAATTGACCCATTCAATACACATCAATTCATGAAAAATAAATAGATTGATTACATAAAAATGACAAATTTGCCATAAAACATTCTTAGGGATTACCAAAGGACGGTACACCGTTGTCCAATTAACGGTACAAGATGTAATCTTATAATTGTTTCCTATTTAATTTTCAAATAATCCTATTAGTTCAGTTGGTTAAAGCTTTGTGCGTCTTCTTTGGGACGTGGAATCTCACTCGGAGGACAAACTACTAGATAAGTTGAGACTACAAACTACTAGATAAGTTGGTTTGAGTTTCGTAAATCTTTTTCTTTTTTATTTAATAAAATATAAATAGAACAACGCGCTTTGCATAATGTATGAACCATATTCTTTTACCTTTTTACAATAATTTTTTTTCAAAAAGCCATATTAGTCTTTCTTTTCTAGAAAGTTTGATAAATGAGATCCCAAATTGGTCGTGAGACAGTATAAAAGTTTCACATAGCACCTTACAATGAGTTGAGTTGAACATCTTAAGTGAGCTAAAGCACATATATTAACAAATTAGTAACTACAAATCATTCCAGTGCAGCTCGTTTACAACCTATATGAGTTTCATCCAAAATCCATAAAATTTATTTCGATTCCCATAAAAACACATGAAATATGAGTGAATTTTGTATGAATTACATAAAATCCCCTCAGATTTCCTCACATATATTTGTGTTTCACGATAAATAAATATAATTGTCATGAGTGTTGCCAAGTAAATATAAAACAAGGAAACATTCAAGACAGCATCACGAAACTTGATTGGGTGTGAACAAAAAATCAGGTTGTGTGGGTGTCAATAAAAATTCACGAACATGTTTTGATTCTAACAAAAAAAAAAACACATGAAACATAAGTGAATTTTGATGAAGATGAATGAAATCCACGCATGTTTCATTATTTATACCTGTGTTTTACGATAGACAAAAATAATTGACACGGATGTTATCAAGTACATATGAAACCTAGAAAATTTTCAACGCAGCCTCACAAAACTTGGTCGGGTGTCAAAAAAAATCATTGAAATCTACAAATGTTGCAACACAAATCCAAGAAACCTACTTCGATTCTTGCAAAGAACACTTAAAACTTGAGTTGATTTTAATGAACATGCATGAAACTCACATAAGTTTCATTATATATATTTGTGTTTTATGATAGACAAAAATAAGTAACAAATCTATGCAATTTGCTTCATGAAACCTGGTCGTGTTTCAACAAAAATCACTAAAACATACATATGTTTCCACACAAATCTATGCAATTTGCTTTAATTCTGATAGAAAAAATGAAACTTGAGTGGATTTTAATGAAAATGTGTGAAACCCATGTAAATTTCATCATACGTATTTGTGTTTCATGATACACGAACATAATTGATACGAGTGTTTCCAAGTATATGTGAAATCTAAGAAAATTGCAAAGTAAACCAATGAAACATGGTCAAGTTTCAACAAAAATCATTGAAACTGACGCAAGTTTTAATATAAATTTACAAAACATGTTTTGATTTTGACAAGGGACACATGAAACTTGAGTTGGATTTTAATGAAAACGTACGAAACCCACTTAGGTTCGTCCATATATTTGTCCTTTATGATAGACAAATATAACTAGCACAATTGTTGTCTACATAGGTTTTGTAGATTTCAACACAAATACACGAAATTTGCTTCGACTTTAACAAAAAACACATGCAATTTGAGTAGATTTTGATGAAGATGCATGAAACTCACACATGTTTCATCACTTAAACATATGTTTTACGATAGATAAATATAACTAGTACGAGTGTTGCTAACTATGTATGAAATCTATGAAAGTTTCAAGAGAGTCTCACGAAACCTGGTTGGGTATCAACAAAAAATCATTGAGAACTACATAGATTTTAACACAAATTCATGAAATCTACTTCAATTCTTACAAAGCACACATGAAACTTGAATGGATTTTAATGATATATGAAACATATGTAGATTTCATCATATATACTTACATTTTATGATAGACAAATATAATTGGTACAAGTGTTACCAAGTGCATATAAAACACAGAAAAATTTCAAGATATCTTACGAAACTTGATCAGGTTTCAACAAGAATCATTGAAATTACGCAAGTTATAACACAAATCCACAAAACCTATTTTAATTTTGATAAAGAACATATAAAACTTGAGTGGATTTTGATGAAAATATATAAAATATATGCAAATTTCATCACATATATTTGTATTTCACGATAGACAAATATAACTGACATGAATGTTGCTATGTACATATGAAACCAAAAAAGTTTCAAGATAAACCTATAAAGCCTGGTTGGGTTTCAACAAAAATCATTGAAACATACGCATATTTCAATATAAATCTACAAAACCTACTGCGATTTACAAATAGAATTTTGAGTTGGATTTTAATGAAGATGCATGAGACACGCAAGTTTATCACATATACTTGTGTTTTATGATAGACAAATATAATTAATATGATTGTTGCCAATTACATATGGAACCCAAAATATTTCAAAGTAGACCTATAAAAAATAGTTGGGTTTTAACAAAATCATCTAAACCTGCCCAAATTTCAACTTAAATGTATAAAAAATAAAAAAAATAGAAATGTATTACCTAATTGGGGATCAAACCCTGGTCACTTGGGAGTTAGTAGACAATCAAGAGCACTCACTATTATACTACAACATGTTTAATGTTTAAAATAGCAAAGTTAGTTTTATAAGAGTTTATTCTACTAGTTGTATTGTTATAAATGGTACATTTTTTTTTCGAGTTGCACTCAAAATTCTTTCACAACATCATTATTTTTATAATTTTTACTAACATATTATAGTTAAAAATTGGGTGAAATTCAAGTTTTCTCTCTCTACTTTGCCTTTAAGTTAATTTTGATCACTGTATTTTAAAATAACTCAAATTGATCTATTTTCTTTCAAAATTGAATCCCTTTAGCTCCTAAGCAGTCTTGAGTAATGTGGCTTGAGGTGTATTATTGATGTGATGATTTATGCTTACATTAATAGACCGGTAACATGAAACCATCTCATTTTCTTTTCTTTTAATAGGTTGATAACACAACATGTCATCACAGATACTGTCCTGGACATCATTGAAGACGCTATGACATTGTATTTATACTTAGAGTCTTGCCTATTATTATAGGCATTATAGTCAACTCATATTTATAATCTTTTGTACAATAATATTATCAATAATTCAGTCATCAAAACAATTCACATAACTCCTAGAGATTAAAAGATGTCTGATTTTAAAAGTAAAGAGACCAAATTTAGCTATTTTGAAGTAAAAGGATTAAAGTGAATCTAGAAACAAAACAGAGAGACTAAAAGTGCATTTTATTCTTAAAAATTAATGATTAGGGTTGAATCAGGAAACCACAAAAGGTCAAAAACGACTAGCGTTTGTCACCGGAGGAAGTAATTTGAAATGAGTGACTTATTCATGGTGATATTTGAAGTTTGAACCTTTAGCCTGGTATACACTAAAAAAAACACCATCAATTGAAGTACAAACAGTATTTTTCACATACATATAACAAGGTAAATCAAAGAAAAACCATCATGCCAACGGCAGAAGAACAACTTCTATTCATGTGTAGCAACGATGATGTTAGTATGAAGATAATCAAGATCACGATGTCCAGCAACCATAGAAAACTTTTTAACTACAGAATGCATTGTTGGACGACGTGATGGATTGGGATCTAAGCACTCAAGCGCAACCATGATCAGTCCAAATATTTCACTCGCAGTTTCATCTTCAGGAGGTGGCAGCCGGGTGTCCAACAGATCCTTCAACGATACATTTTTCTTGGTTGTGCACGAAAGGGACGAAAGAAAATCGCCTGGATGAGCTCCCATGAACACCTCGAGAATGAGCACTCCAAAACCATATACGTCGCATTTCTCGGTCACCCTCATTGTATATGCGAGCTCTGCAGTATCAAGTCATGTCTTAGCATGTATTAATAGAGAATGATTACATAGTTTACCTGAAGTAATTTGTCAAATACTGAGTATGATGTGATGAAAACAATAACAAAGTCCAACACAAACAAATTTACCTGGGGCAAGATATCCTTTTGTCCCGGCAAGTCTTGTGCAGCTTGATGCATCAGCATTCAGTATTTTAGCTATGCCAAAATCTGAGATGCAAGCTCTGAACTCCATATCAAGCAAAATGTTATTGCTTGTTACATCTCGGTGGACTATCGGCGCTGAACAATCATGATGCATGTAAGACAGAGCATGGGCCACATCCCTAACAATATTTAGCCTCTTCTTCCAGTCTAACTCAATTGCACTTCCGTTCGACTTAAGAACTTTTGCTAAGCTTCCTCTCTCCATGTATTCGTAGACAAGCAACCTGTCTTGAACAGCCGAACAATATCCAAAGAGATTCACAATGTTCCGGTGTCGAATTTGCATCAAAGCCTCCATTTCACGATGGAACATGTCCTCATTTATTGAATTGTCATCATCTGTCGTACGGATCTTCTTCACTGCAAAAATTTCCCCTGTTTGTAATTCAGCTCTGTAAACAGAACCATGGCCTCCTGTTCCAATGCAATAAGTTTCATCGAAATTCTGTGTTGCTTCAATAATTTGCTTGTAGGCATCTCCTCCATTGAAGTCCCAGATAGAGAATACCTTTGCCCGTGAAGCTTCATTTGCATTCTGTGCCTTGGATTTCTTCCTTTTACATAGGCATATCACTACTGCTGCAACAAGAACAGAAGATACTAGTACAACAGCAGGGAGTGCAGCCAGTAAAATAGTTTTGTATCGTTTTCTTTGCCCACTACTTTGAGTAGAGATGCAAGGTGGCAAACCTTTCACTACACCACATATATGTCTATTTTGCATGAACAACTCAACTGGAGCTTCTTCAAAGAACCTACTCTGCGGGACTGGACCTTCCAAGTCATTGTATGATACATCTATAGACAATAAGCTCACCATGCTCAGAAAAGATTGGGGAATGGTGCCATTCAATGCATTGTGTGATAGGTTTAGTCCTTGTAACATGCTTAAAGCACTTAGTTGACTTGGTATGCCTCCAACAAATGAATTGGAACTTAAATCCAATAATTCTTGCAGGTTCTTCAACTTACCAAGTTCAAGAGGGATGCTACCATTGAACCGGTTGTGACACAGCTTTAGAAATTGAAGCTTGATGCAGTACTCAACTGAACCTATTGAGCCACTTAGATTGTTTGACGATAAATCCAGATACATCAAATTGGATAACATTTGAACTTCTTGTGGTATGCTTCCTTGGAGCAAGTTGTTGGCAAGGCTCAAATTGAACAGTGTTTTCAGACCACCGATTTCTCTTGGAATCTGCCCTTCAAGTTTATTGGATGAAAAATCCAGTATTTTGAGTTGAGGAAGTTGGCCAAATGTTGGCGGAATTGTTCCAGTGATGTTGTTGTTTGACATGCGTAGCAATGTAAGATTGTAGCATTCCCTCCAATGAGGAGAGAGTTGACCAAAGAGTTTATTGGAGCTCATATCCATATACACAAGATTGGGATAATGCCCCAAGTCAGAGATATCTCCTGCAAGTTGATTTCTTTGAAGTCGAACTCTGACTAGGCTTGTGCAATTTATCAAACTAATTGGCAGGGGTCCATCAAGGTGGTTGTCAAAAGCAGTGAAATATTGCAGCTGCCCTCCCATGCAAATATCAAGTGGTATTGGACCAGAGAGATTATTACAATCTATATAAGCATAAACCAAATTTCTAATTCCTTTTGGAATATGCCCAGAAAGTTTATTATTCCAAAGATACAACGACGTGAGTTTAGTCAAATTCCCTAGCTTTTTGGGAATGGAGCCAGTGAGTATGTTATCGTATAGTTCCAAGTCCTCTAAATTTGGCAACTCCCCAATTTCTTGCGGAATGGATCCTGAAAGTTTGTTACCCCTGAGAGACAAGGATTTGAGTTTTTTCAAATTCCCAAACTCTTTTGGGATGGAACCAGTTAGTCTGTTATCTCCAAGTTCCAAGTTT
This sequence comes from Pharus latifolius, assembly GCA_019359835.1. Lineage (NCBI taxonomy): Eukaryota > Viridiplantae > Streptophyta > Magnoliopsida > Poales > Poaceae > Pharus > Pharus latifolius. The sequence continues at coordinate 15,148,593 of CM033322.1, forward strand.
TCTAAACTTGCTAAGTTTCCAATTTCTTGCGGAATGGATCCCAAAAGTGCATTGCCCGAAAGATCCAAATACTTGAGTTTTGTCATGTTCCCAAAATATTTTGGAATGGAACCAGCTAGTATGTTATCTTCAAGTTCCAAGTCTTCTAAACTTGCTATCTTTCCTATTTCTTGTGGAATGGATCCAGAAAATTTATTACCCCAAATATACAAAGAAGTGAGTTTAGTTAAATTCCCTAGATTTTTTGGAATAGAACCTGAGAGCATGTTATCGCCGAGTTTCAAGCCTTCTATGTTTGACAATTTTGCAATTTCTCGAGGAATCAACCCCGAAAACTTATTGGTCTTAAGTCTCAAGGTTCTTAGCTGGGTTAGGTTCCCTAGGCTTGTGGGAATTGAGCCGGTAAGTTGGTTTTCACTTAGATCAAGTTCTGTTAGCTTTAGCAGGTCAGCTAAACTGCATGGAAGGGAACCAGTAAGGTTGTTTTGAGAGACGTTTAGCACTCTTAGTTCCAGCATGTTTCCAACTTCTTGTGGAATGGATCCAGAAAGGTGGTTGCCGCTAAGATTCAATGTCATGAGTCTGGTTAAGTTGCCTAAGTTGCTTGGTATAGAACCCATAAGTTGGTTGCCATCAAGTTCCAGTAGCTTGAGATTATCTAAATTGCCTATGGAATTCGGTATAGAACCACGTAAGTCATTGTGCCCCAATTTTAGGGCATCAAGCATTGTCAAATTTCCCAAACTATTTGGGATCACACCTGTTAAGTAATTATGGGACAGCACTAATACCTTCAGGTTTGCCAAATTTCTTGTAACTCTATGGATGGACTGAGAGAACCTATTACTCTCAAAATATAACCTATTATGCATGGACGAGTTAGCTAGACTAAAGGGAAGTGGACCAGTAAGATAGTTATTGGACAAATCTAAACTAACTAAGTTCTCCAGATATCCTAATTCAGGAGGGATATGACCAGCCAATAGATTGGTTGACAAGTTTAGGTTAACAAGATTCCCTAGTGCACCTATCTCTCTTGGTATTTCTCCCGAAATCTCATTGTCGCTGAGCATTAAGAAGCGAAGTTTTGTCAACTTCGTTAAAATAGGAGGAATAGAGCCTCTTATCTGATTGCCATGGAGATAAAAAGCATTGAGCATTTCGAGGAAGGCAACATCCTGGGGAATCCTCCCGGTGAGTCTGTTGCTTGAGAGGTCGAGGCTAGTTAAGGTTACCAGAGCCGAGAAGTTGAGGGCGTCAAGCGTCCCTTTGAGCTGCATCTTTGGAAGAGAGACCTTGGCTATCACCAGGCGCCTTTGTTGGGTTCCACATCTGATGCCAAGCCATTTGCAAGGTGATTTCTTGATGTCCCAGGACTGGAGGACCTCTTGGCTTCGAAGGGAGGCTTTCCAGTTAAGCATAGCTCCTGCTTGCTCCTTAAGCAATGGCAATGCACAAACAGTTGAGAGAAGTGAGGCCAGCAGCAGCCCAGCAATTGGGATGAGTTTTGGGTGAGACAAGAACACCATCGCCAGAGACAGCAGTTAAAGAGATATATGGTATGCCAAATATTGTCATTGATTTCAAAAATATATATAGTATATCTGCAAAGGCATATTGACTTATTCCACTGAAAATTTGGAAAGGACAGACGGAAAAAGAAAAATCAAACTCTTTTGGACTCAATCCAACCCGCGACTGCGCGAGCCGGCCTTCGCAATAAAAAATTAATTTTTGTTGTTAATTGAAGAGAGTGGACGCTTCTGGAGGCACCCCTGTCTGAGATTTTTTTTCGATTTTTGTATAATTAAATTAAATCTAATTCAAATTAGATGTTGATTATATTTAGAAAATTATAAATCTTTGAATTATCTTCATATAAAGAAAAACATCACATATATTCGATTTTTGAATTAAAAATTATTTATATTTTACTAAAATCACCTAAATTCTAATAAATATTTAATTTACTCATAGGCCCGTGCGAAACATTTCTCTATGCGTCTTTGTATTGAAGTGGTGGGTGTTTTGAATGTCGTTTCGCACGTGTGGCACAAATATACTAAAAATATTCCTCTGAAGCACCTGTCTGGACATTTTTGCATTGGGCTCAGTCTTATAAAATTAGTTGAGTTTTTAACAGCAGGCACAACAAAAATCATATTGACAAAATCCTGAGGTATGGTGGAGCTTGAAACATGCAACATAATAATTTCTAAGGCGGAGTCCAACCCGAGCACCTTGACCGGCACCCGGGAATAAAAAAAAAAATTTCACGCTAGCGAGGAGAAAGAGAACGCTTCCTATGGCAGTGGACACTCGGGATTTTTTTTTGTCTTGATTTTCGTGTGACCAAATTGTATATAATTTTTATTTCTTGATTTATGTATTAATCTAGTTCAAATTAAATCTTGATTATATTGAAAAAGTTGTAGATCTTTAAATTATCTTCATATAGAGATCAAACATTGCATATATTTGATTTTTGAATTAAACGTTATTCATGTTTTACTAAAATCACCTAAATTCTAATAAATATTTAATTTACTCGTGAGCCCGTGTGAAACGCCTCCCCAAACGTCTTTGCATTGGAGTGGTGGGTGTTTCAAGTGGCGTTTCGCACACGTGACACAGAATATACTGAGAATATTCTTCTGGAGCATATAGATAGGTGCCCTGGTATTGGACTCAGCCTAAGTAGGTAAACACTCTATGAAAGTTGCAGGTCAAAATGGGCATATTTAGAAAGAAAAACCCATTTATTCATAGCTAAGATGGTATGAACAAGAACTTAAGTAGACATTTCTACTTTGGAAGTTATGTTGGAAAAGGGAGAAGAGAAACCATTTGTTCTGTTTTTGACGTGTGAGGCTGAGTCCAATATAAAGGTGTTTCGTGAGGTGTTTCGTGAGGTATTTCAACAGAATATTCTCAGCATATTCTATGTCACGTGTGCAAAGCATCCCCTACTCCAATACAAAGGCAGTTCGCGAGGCGCTTCGTACGAGCCCACGAGTAAATTAAATATTTATTAGAATTTATGTGATTTTAGTAAAACATCAATAACTTTTAATTTAAAAATCGAATATATACAGTCTCTATATGAAGATAATTTAAAGATCTACAATTTTCTCAATATAATCAAGATCTAATTTGAACTAAATTAATGCATAAATCAAAAAACAAAAATTATATACAATTTAATTGTACGTAAACTAAGACAAAAAAATAAATAATTCCCGAGCATCGAACATCAGAAGTCTATTGAAACATTTCCTCTCTCCTCCATAAAAAAAAATAATTTTTTATTGTGGACGTCGACTCAGACGCCCGTGTTGGACATGGCCTAAGGGATGACTGTAAAATATCATCCACTCAGCATGCCTTTTGACTTCATCAAGTTCAAGAGTGTCCACCATCAACATTTTCTCAGCGACTATTTAGGTACTTGCCAGACACGAACATTGACAATGTTCAAAACAAAAGTACTCCACAAACTCTTGACGAGTTCTTTCTGTGCATGCGTCAATTTTCACGCAAATATCAGACCTGTCAAGCTCAGTTCACACTACACGGTAAGTGCAATGTTTTTAGGCAGGCAGTTTGGTAGGCTGTCTGAACCATTTCTCTCTTATCCACAAGCCATCCGAAGAAATCAATTCTTCTGAGCCAATTAGACAATGAAACATTACAAAAATTTCCAAACAAAAACAATCCTAACACAACATGCAACTGATTTAGATACTTTTGCATGACATGTCTAGGAAAAAAGAAGAGAATTGGGAGCAAAAAAACTGTTGTATTAAACAGGCAATATTGTGACAATCTTCTAAAAAATTTGGACAAGCATTTATCTCGTAGATATCTCATGATTGATGGGTGGCCTGCGCTCTCTCCTTCGCCATCGCCGTCGCCGATCTCCTACTCTTCTCTTCTAGGCTTCCGAAGCAGCAACAGCACCGTCCACTACCACTCCTACACTGGAGTTGTCAATTGGACTGGGTCGTTGCCAGGCCAGCCCGAAACACGACATTTTGACTCAGCACGTGGCCCGGCAGGGCACGGGAAGATAACGGGTCATGCTGGCCCGGTATGGGTTACCGGGTCGTGTTAGGTCCCAAAATTCGGCCTACGGGCTGCACGGCACGGCACGCTAATGCGGGCCGTGCTCTGGCCGGCACGACATAGAGAGGCCCATTATCACGCGGGCCGGCTCAGCACGCGGCACGGGAGAGAACGGGACGCGAGTTGGGCGCGAGAAGCGAGGCGGCACGCAACAGGCGGGCGCAAGCGCGGGCGCGCGAAGCGACGCAACACGCGGCAGTGGCCTCTCTCGCCCCGCCGCTGCCTCTCCGCCTCGCCGTCGCGCGTGGCCGCCCCGTCACTCGCAGTCGTGCGCAACCACGCCTCTCGCCGCTGATGGACCGTCGCCTCTCGGCCTAGCTGTCAAGCGTGGCCGCGCCCCCGCTTCGCCCCTCGTAGTCGCACACGGCTAGATCTGCACCGTCGCGTGGCCGGATCTATGCCGTCGAGGACCTCCATGCTCGTTGTCACGCGCAATAGCAACGATGTGCATCTCCTCGCCGCCACTGGCCTCCGGCGGCCGCCACCTCTCCGCCTTGTGCCGCCGCTCGCTGGCGTGGCCGATCACCTCAGGTGGCGGCAATGCGTCGCAGACCTCCACGTCTCTCCATCGCCGGCCTCGCCTCTTGTCGTCGCCAACACTTGGAACGGGCCGTGCCCATGCCTGCCATACACATACTACAGCCCGCGGGCTATCGTGTTGTGCCGGGTCTCTCCGCCAAGCTAACGGGTCAAGTTGGCACGGCCCGACAGCCCGCGGGCCGACCCGAGCATGGCACGGCATAAGCCATCGGCCCGACAGGCCCGTGCTGTGTCGTGCCGGACAACTCTATCCTACACCAACGGACGACCAAGCCCGTCACAACTCACAGTACGCAGAGATCGGAAGCAAAAAGGGATAGGAGTGGCAGGCTAGACGCGGAGGAGGCAACATTGATGCGAGGAGTCGCCGGAATTGTGTGGATAGCTCAATTATTGTGTCAGTAAACCCTTGTCATTCGTTTCTGAAGATAACATGAACAATATTGAAGTCTCACGTTTGCTTTCTTCTATTTTGGTCAACTATGGGATGACATGTTTGGCGGTCATACCGAGAAGTAGTCGGGTCGACAGAAATGAAATCTCTCTCAAGAATTCCCCGTGTGAGACCGTCAAAATTTGTTTGTGTGTAATCTGTCAATGATATAGTTTATAATCTGATCACTCCTAACTGCACAATTGGATCTCGCCGTTTTTACATAAAAATTTTATGTAATCTTTATGAACTAAAAGATATAACAAAATCATGTGTGATCTATATTTAGAGTTTATTTGGAAGAACAGTTATTAGCTCATTTTTAATAGATTTTTATATGTCACATTTAGATGCTAACTTAATTAACACTAAATTCTGATAAGATCTAAAATTTTTCTTTTTTACTCAAAGAGAACCTTATTTGTAACGTGGATCAAGATAGTACTTGATTTAATGATTTATAGTGCAGGAAAAGAGAGAGTACTCTTTAGATAACAAACTTTACATAGTAAGACTTATTCATTTTAAATATTAGCGCTTCTTGTATTATTTGCTTGTTACTGTTTTGTTCTTAAAAGGGGGGCATTATAGATTAGAATCTGCCATGATGGTTTTCTGACTTTGTTATATGCCACTTTATAATGTATCGCATATTGAACATGCCTCTAAGTTTGAGTAAATATTTAAAAAGCCTTTTACTATTATTCTGATATAAATCACATCTGTGCAGTATAGCCTTTCAACACATGGATGGAGCATATTCAATCTATAACGGTGACAGAACGTATGCATTTTAGTGTTTTTAGAAAGATTGATACTAATTTTGTAACTTTGGTATAATCCATTTTGTTGGAACAGTTGGTATCAAGCTGCTTAAAATACGCCTGCATGCAGTTACTGCGACGGCCTACTGGACCAAATGTCCAAATCAAGGCATATTGTTCTTCCTAAGAGCACCTGCACTAACACATCGAATCGTGGTGTTTCTCAAGATGTTTTTGGTCGTGTTTTAACCGAATTTAACGTCCTCTAATAAATCATTTTATTTGGGACTTGAGTTTATGTAAGTCTAATAAATTCTCTTCCATTTGCTTAACCTTTTAATAACACTTTTAGTTCAAGAGGAGTTTAAAAGTTGTTTGTTCGTGTTTTTATTAATATGACTGATTTTTATACATGTCTGAGACTTATCTAAAATCTTAAAAAATTATGCCTATTAAACATGTATAAAATTAATTTGTTTGATTGTTAATAGACTAACTAAACATGTCTAGACAAAACTTCAAAACAAATCATCCCATTATAATGAAGACATGAATCAAATAATTTCTAGACAAATTTCAAATAAGTTTCAGATCAAACATTCTTGAATGAAGGCTCAAACAAATAACCTCTTGAGCTTATGCTATTAGCCCCTTATTTGATCAGCCTTCGGTTCCTTGTTTGGCTGGAGCTTCTAGTTCACAGGCTCCAGTTCCAATTGTTACAGCCTTAATCAAAACTAGCTAAGAAAACGGAAGCTAAACCAAAATTTTGCCGAATACCGACTTGGATTAGTAATTAATCATGAAATGGATTCTACCACGTAGCATTAGCAAGATGCAACAAAAGGACAAACACATGATTGGTTAATTATGCCTTAAGAACAGCAAAGTAGGAGGTGCTCGAACCTAACTATCGTGTCTTTTGTGCCCGATTACGAAAAGGCTTCTCCGATTTCAAATCTCCATGAGCCTAAAAAGTTGGTTTCCTCCGTTGTTTTCTTCACCAAACCCCATAAAACGCGTAATAACGTGCCCAAACAAATGAACCAAAGTGAAGGTTTGTACTAGGGATTTGGGTTTCTTTCAGATAACAGCTGGGCAAGCAAACTTTCTTAAAACTAGACATGAGTTTTCAAGAAATTATACGACATAGGTGTGACTGACTATAATCTATAATCACTTATCTAGAACAAAATGTTGTTAGTGCACAATGGAATGGATTTCAGTACATCTCATTTTTTCAGTATTCTCATATATCTTTTGTTAGAAAATTATATAAATATTCATAAAAAATTTCATAAAAATTATAGAAGATGCATATTGTTATGACTAAGAAACTTACCAAAATTTAACTATAAACTCAATACATATTAAGAGCAATAAAAATAACACATTTCAGTAAATAGTAACTTTTATTTTTTATTTTCGGATTTATTTTTCATCAGAATTTATCTTTTTTTGTTTCTCCATGTGTAGATTGAATTTAGATTTGAATTTTTGTTGAGATTATAGATTGATTTTATATTTATATTTTTAAATTTTTTGAAACTTTTTATAATCATTTACATATAATTTTAAAATAAGATGTATAAGAGTATGGAATGAGTATGATACATTGGATATTTTCCCTAGTGCACATAACAATAATATTTGTTACTTTTGTACAAAGTGTATATTATGTGAGAATTTTAAAATAGAAGAATGCAAACTCCTCATCCGAACTACTTGATTAGAGTAGGGCATGAATTACGTTTGGCGAAAATACATCACGAGGCGATAACTTATTTCCTTAAACTAGCTTTGACATCTTTCTACAGGAACTAGTGTTGCTAACGCCCCACAATCGAACAAATCAAACAATGCGCATTGTCTCATTTCTAAAGGACTTCTCATATGAAACATTCTATTGTTTTATATATTATTTTCATGAAAAATTTGTCATATGTCACTACAAAATTTTAAAATCATGATTTTTTTAAGGATATAGAGGAGTGTCTATTATGAAAACTTACAAAATATTATAAACAAACACGATCGTATATAGAAGAAACAAAAAACAAACTCATGATGACATATATATTCGCTAGTTACTTGTTATTTTTGTTTCTAGTAAATATAATCATGTTTTTTCATGAAATTTTGTCATATATGAAGTGCTTAGTGTAAACTAATTATCCAAACAATTTGCCGTTATTTTCTGAAGCGGGGTTATAAAATCATGTTTAACTTTGAGAAAAGAAGAGGTGCTTGTTGCAAAGAGAGTCCCTCTTTAAACCGGAGCACCTCAACGGTCGTCTGGACGCCAAAGCAAAGCTACCTCCCAGCAGCTCGCTTCTAGAAACAAAAGACACCAGTCCCCCGTGGGGGCCCACTTCTCAACCACAGCCGTCCGATCCGACCATCGGGCGGCCCAGATTTCTCATACCATTGCGGGCAGCATTTACCAACACAGCAGTGTCCGATTTAAGAACGGCAAAGCCAGAGAAAGCAAGGTACTGAAGCAGTAGCAAAGGAAGCATCGTCTCTTCAGAGAAGCAGCATCGCCTGTGAGTTCTCCCAACTTAATTTTGCATTAAATTTGCCTCTCCGATGCTGTGATCTTAGTAATGGCTGCCTCGAATTCTGTTTCGTTGTTAGTATGATGAAGGGAGCAGATGCAAAATTGTACGAAGACACTGCATACGAAGTGAGGAGGAGGCAGTCGCTGCGGGCGCGATATGTGTATGGATTTATATTCTTCGCGACAAATTTGTTAGCTTGGTTCGTCAGAGATTACGGGTCCAAAGTGCTCCGTGGTTTGCACCGTAGGTTTCTGCCACATACTGATGTGTGAACTGTAATCTACTTGCATTTTTGTTCTATGATGCTTAAGTTTTGGCAATGTTAGTGTTCATTTATGCGAGAGAGTACGGCGCATATTTCGTAAGTAAAGTTTTGGTTTATTTTGGTATTCAGATGTGCCTGTGTGTGGAGAAGAAGGATCCAAGTGCTTCCATGCTGGAGGCGTGCTTCGAGTGAGCTTAGGGTGCTTTGTATCCATTTCACTATAAACAGGTGTGCAGATATGCTGCATCTGAAATTTCAATTGTTTTGGGTGGTTCTTCATATGATTTGAGAAGAAATAGGCCACAGACCAAAGGCAAATTCTGTGGACGATTCATCTTTTAGTTTCACTGTAGATGTATCACACCATGCGCCACCCACATAAACAAAACAAGAGGCGTGAGCTATAGAATACTGAAGAATATCACTATACTGGACCCATAGGCAAGATGTATTTTGTATTTCTGAACAAAACTGAAATGATAACTTCAACATAATTCAGATGCTCAATTTGAACTGTCACTATGACTAAATATAGCATCATTGAAGGTCTTCCTTTTGTTCACTTCCTTATAGAAAATCCAGATATTTTTCTGGGTGATGTTTGCCACAACATTTCAATCTCGCAAGCTCCATGAAGTTCGTAATTCATGGCATTCCGGATGCTGGATTCTGAAGACTATTGTGTACATTCTGTCAATCATCATCCCATTTATCATCCCTAACATCTTCATCCAACTTTATGGTGAGTTTATTTTGTATGTTGTGTCACTTATCATCCACTTCATCAGCATCCTTAAGGTTTTCAGCTCATGGGGTGGAATCCTACATTCTCACTTATCAGTTAGCGTAGAAGTACAAAACGTGGTAGTTATAGCATTAGTGGATATAAAACAACCATACATTTCTAATTTGCTTTCTTCACATGAGTATGTTTTTCCGCTGGATTTCCGCTATGAATTTAGAGTTGTTATTTTGCCCCATCTTTGTAATGTATAACTGAAGAGCATGGAGGCAGCTAGATAGTAAGGCCATCAACTCAGAGGTCCTTAATCTCGAAAAGGAAAAAAAAATTTTGGCATAAAGATGAAATTATCAATATGGCATGCAGAAGTTCAATTTTAACTTTCCGCCTGAGTGAATAAGGCTGACCATTAATTGACTGAAACATATTGTATTCCCTTCCCTCTTGCAGGTGAAATTGCTCGAATGGGTGCCGGGTAATTTTGATCTTCTCCTATATTGTGCTGAGAATGGAGATATTTACAAACCTTAATGCACTATTTTTCGAGTTTATCTTATTAAACTCACGGTTGCATTGTCGATTTTTTACATGATCTAAGTTTTCAACATCAGAGTGGACAAATTTTTATCCCTTTTTTTGTTTTCCCATAGATCACATATAATAATGCACCTTACAATGGGTAATTACCAATTTTAATTCTCTTAAGGAAGTTATTCAATGTAATAGCACGTGCAAAAGAATAAACTAGTCAATCAATTTCAGTGAAATTTAAGTAGAAACAAATGACTGTTATGTTTCTCCTAAACTCTATGCACCTATACTGCGATGGTCAAAAAAAAATTTGCAACTCCACATCATGTTTATATTAAGAAATTTTCCAGTGTACCTATATTTGTATTAGAAAGATTCATTAGAGTATTGCCACCAATCATAATACAAAGGATAATCAGATACCAGAATACTTCTCTCATCCGAATGGTGATGCTATAGTTAACCTGTTACTTCTGGTTCATAATCCTTCCAGGATATTTCTCCTTCTCCAGCTCATAAGCATGCTGCACTTCATAACATGGTGCAATAATCATTGGATGCCAAAACCTGGGTCAAATCAATGGTAAAGAGTGATCTGAATACTGTAATTTTCTACTCCATTATTTTCTGCTCCCTCATTTTTTTGACACATTAACATGTTGAGTTTTCATGATTTTTCAGTGGCCTATTTGGATTATTCTTGTCAACCATCTCCTTCGTAGCTTCATTTGTTGGAATTGTTGTATTGTATCTTATGTATGTTCCAAACTCAGAATGCATGTTCAATATCTTCACTATCACATGGACGGCAATCTTGGTGAAAATAATGATGGCGGTATCACTGCATTCAAAGGTATGACTGCAGCTCCAGACCTTACCTTCCTTGTGTTGTAGTTCTTGTTTAAGCCCTATTATTATCTACAAATTTGATAGACTTTGCCTTTTTCCATTGTATGTTCCTGTGTCTGTGCGCACGCTCTTCTCTCCTTCTGGAATGCAAGCCTTATGATTTGCACTAAGTTCAGTGATCTACACACCATCGAGAAAAAAATCTTATTTAAATTTGCTCTGCTTGGTCAACAGGTTAATGAGGGTCTTCTCTCTTCTGGAATCATGGGTTCATATATTGTATTCCTTTGTTGGTCTGCAATCCACAGGTACCTGGAATAATAGATACAATTTTCCATTCCTATGTGTTGTTTTTAATGAATTCGCACATCCAATACTTGATTAGGGATCAGTGTTGAAATAGGACTATCTGTCTAAACGAATACTATAGTTGTATTTTTCCTGTTTTTCTGACATACTAAGATAATTCCCAACTTTCTGCTTCAAGATTTTTTCATGTAAAAGAGGGTTAAAACCCACATGAACACCTTTATTTTATTTGCTTCCTAAAAAAGTTTTATTTATGTTCGAAGAGCTAAGAGTTTGTGCTTACTAGTATAATTCTTTGATTTAGTTTGTATGATGTTCATTTCATGCCTCACATATGTGCAGTGAACCACATACCGGAAAGTGCCACTCTCAAAAGAAAATTGCCAAGGACGGTGATTGGGCTACTATAATTGTAAGAAGTAAAACTCTAATGTTCTTTTCTATTGAATGGTTATGCATTAATGCTATGATGCTATTATTACTAATAACTTAATGGTACTAATATGAAAAACACACTTATTTCTGGCTTATTAGTTCAAGTATTTCAAGCTAGTAAAGACAATCTCATTACCACGATGCTTTGAACTTATTATTCTTTTGTAGAGCTTCATTATTGCAATTTGCTCCATTGTGATGGCCACATTTTCTACTGGAATTGACACCAAATCCTTCCAAGTAAGTTTGGACCGATACCTTCTTGTTAATTGTTATATGCATTATTTCAATCTTTTATAATCTTTGCCATCTCTTTATAGTATTTAAGAAGTTCTTATTTGATAGGCAAATAATCTTCTCTGGCGACTATTTTTCTAAGTGAAGTTTTAGTTGATAAGACTGAACAATAAGCCCTCTTCAATGGTAATATTAATCCATGTATTTAAAAAGCATCATTTTTGCATTTTTTTTTAATCAATTGATTCGAATTTTTTTCACAAGTTTTCTAACATGCCAAACCACATAGCATGCCACCTTAGCTAGGAAGCTCATTTTTCTGTCACTTAAATGATGAACTAAACATAGGTGGCAAAATTAAACAAATCTAGAGACCTGTCAGCCTAAAATAAAAGTTTGAATGGCATAACTAAACAAGTTTGAGAATTGTTAGTGCAATTTATTTATTTTTTTAATAATGTAGTCTTCTTTCCTTTTCTTTCTTTTTCTTTTTTTTTTCTTTTGGAAAAGCATGAGTTTGGTATACTTCTTTCTTATTTAAATATTAACTATCAAGAATCTATTATATAATAAATTATGATAATATCAGAAGCACCACATTAATTTTGATCTTACATAAAAAAAACTCAAAATTCTCACATTAATCTGAAAATAAGAAAATTGTTCGAAATTCCTACATTAATCGGAAAAAAGAAAAAATCTATTTCATTCATTACATTTATAATGATATTATCATCTGAAAAATCATATCTAAAATTAACTCTATCTCTATTATAATACAAATTTATGTGAAAAATTGTATCCAAAATCAACTCTATCTTTATTATAATATTAAAAAAACATCTCTCTATAAAATATAGATAAAATTTTATATCATATAAAGACTAGCCACATAATTGTGTGGATCTCAAGCTAGGTTCATCAAAAGCAATAACATCTTTAGCCATCATAGTAACTGAAGTATTCCTGTTTCAGTTCCGAAATGATGAAGTCCAATTAGAAGAGGATGTCCCCTACAGCTATGAGATTTTCCACGTTGTGTTTGCGATGGGAGCGATGTATTTTGCGATGCTGTTCATAAGCTGGGAGCTTAACCATCCAACAAGAAAGTAAGGCATCCTACAAAAATACATGAAATGCCATCAGTGACATGATGATGATGCTTTGCCTCCCCATCTTTATTTAAATAGAAGTTGCAGTCAGCAGCTTTCTTCTCACATACTTCCTGTCATAATCAGGTGGAGCATAGATGTTGGATGGGCCAGTACATGGGTAAAGATTATCAACGAATGGTTCGCTGCTAGCATATATTGTAAGTTGCCAATATCTTTGCCTGAAAATAGTTATGTTTACTCTAAATTCTTTGCTCATCCCTAGTTAATTTTGAAGAATGTGTGTGTGACAACCCCCCGTGTTTAGGAGTCTGAAAAAGGTAAACAAATGAGAGATAGATCTTGCACTTTTTGATCATCTAATTCACTGTGCATTAACTTCTTATTCTGTTATCTCAGCTACAATAACTGTTAAGTTAGTCAACAAAATATGACAGACTGACATTAAATACGAACTTATGGAGAAGATATTGTTTGTATACATTGATGTTACATATCTATTATATAATAAATTCTGGTGATATTGGAGCACTAATTAATTTTGACCCTATATTAAAAAAATTCAAATTTCTCACATTAATCGTAGAATAAGAAAATTGTTAGAAATTCCCACAATAATCAGAAAAAGGAAAAAATCTATTTCATTCATTATATTTATAATGGTATAGATTTATTATATGAAAAATTATATTCAAAATTAATTCTATTTCTATTATGCTACAAATTTATGTGAAAAATTGTATCTAGAATTAATTATATCTTTATTATAATATTAAAAAAAGACATCTACCTATAAAACATATATAAAATTTTAAATCATATAAAAACTAGTTACGCAATTGCATGAGTCTCAAGCTAGTTTTCATAATCCCAAAATTGAGCTATATAACATATATATGACAATATTACTAATGATAAAAATATTAATTTAGCTATTGTATTTAAGGCATGTTATTGTTGTCTTTTGAAGTATCTGAATGTGGAACTGATGAGGCCTTGTAGTACTGGAATAGTCGTACCAACTTGATGTTTCTACCTCTGCAGTGTGGAGATTGATCTCCCCAGTCATATTGAGGAAGCACTCTGCCAATAATGAGGAGCCAATGCCACATAGCACCACAGTATAATCCTGATAAGGAAAGCATTATTATTAGTGAATTCTTTCTGGCCACATTGTTTGAATTCAGTTATTTCTATTATACATATATGATATATCCTGCTAAAAATGTTTACATGTTCAGATCTTCTTCTCTCTTTTTTTTTTAATCTTTACAATTACATATCCCAATTGTATGAAATGAATGCTATAGCTCATATTGTTTAATTCTGATGACGCTCGTTTTTTGTAACAACAACAATGGCATGATATCTTTGACGATTAACTATGGTTTTGTGATTTTACATTACTTTTTTTCAGCATAAACTTCTTTTTGCTAAAAGTGTAGGGTTAAGAAAACCGGCAGGGCCCGGCCAGTAACCGCTGGTATGGTCATATCAGCCTAAATCAGGAAAGCAAAAAATCAGCCGGTTTAAAAACAAATTTAAATGCGGCAATTTGAATTCATATGCTGATTTTTGTTTTGAAAAACCTAGAATTAAGGAAGTGATGTATAGGGATTTACAAATGAGTCAATTTTGCAAATGTTTAGTGGAATTAATGGACGGCAATATTGGAATTCCCAATTACCGGCATATAACCAGTCCGATTGTCATCCAAATATTCATTGTACTTTTGAATTGCCCTTCGTCGCAAGTTTTCCCCGGTTCCCACCAGACACCAGTAATCGGTGGAAACCGATACTAGCCATCTAGCAAAAACTGGGCAAACCCATTTTTCCGAACCCTGGCTGAAAGTAACCAGTGTTTGAGTATCTCCAATTTTACCGGTAAAGTATCCTTCGGCTTGAGCTTCTTTCAGCTGAAAATAACCATTTTTTTTCTGAATATTTCTTCATTGGTGCTGGTAAAGTTTCGTTTTCAGCATGGGCTAAAATTTCTTTAAAGGCCCCATGATCTTGTTTTAGCTTCTGCCAAATTTCTTCATGGGCCTATTTGCTAGGTCTAACTTTTCAGAAAGAAACTGCATGCATTTGCCTTTCTGTTTCAAATATGGTGATTCTGATATGCATGGCCCAACACAAATATCTAGGTTGGTAAACAGTTTCTTGCAAGATATGCAAAGCAACAAGTAGAAATCAATCAGTGTCAAACCTAGCTTTTACTCTGGCCATCAATATCTAAAAATGCCTTAATGCATCCTATGAGTTGTCCCATTGTATTGTACCCTTTTCCTCCCGTCCTAGTCGATTTTGATTCAACATTGGAAGTGCATCTATTCCTTCCACATAAACCAAATAGATTTCTTTTGCGTAAACGACAGACATAAACAACCTTTTGAATAAGTTCTTAGATCCATCATTTAGAAAAAGAAACTTGGATTTCGAGGAGGATCAGCGATAGGTCTAGGCTGACGTGAAATATCGGGGCTTGAAGCAACAATGAGCGTGGGCAAACCACCTCGTGCTCTTTATGGATGGGATGTAGCTATGCCCATATCAAGTAGCTATTGGTCATGCAATCCATCAGTCACCAAGTGGTCTAATACTCTTTTATGAGATTGGGTCTCCCCCTTTTTTTTTTTTATTTAAAAAAAAGAGAGATCAGCTCTCAAAACTTCTTTTCTACTCCCATGCATTTCTAGCTCGTATAGGTTATCCATTGCGTCTTATCAGATGGCTCGAAGATTTTTCACATATCTTATTCGTAGAAAGTTTTTCATTGAATTTTTGTCCCAATTTATCCTTCTAATCGTGAGAGATTCAAAATACATGTGAGTAGAGAAAAGTTCTAGAAGAGATTCACTCATTGGCTATTGTTTACATAATCAATAAGTAAGATTATAAGTATTTGATATAGATCACAATTACATCTTAACTACTCAGGATCAATCTAAACATTTTGAGACACCGGTGCAATAATAAAAATATGTCATATCTAAATTTTGAACATATAACAATCAAGGTATATGGAGATACTGCCTACCTGGTTGTCCGTACCACTGGTGGTGTAGGAGCGAAACAATGAAGAAACTACAGCTACAAGGATGGGCAAAGGCTTAGATGGTTGTCTCAAAAGTATATGACAAATCTAGTTTTCCTCATTGTTTGGAAGCAGTTAAGAAAGAAAATAGAGATAAAAAATAGAGAAAACAAGAAGATGATAGTAATGATTGGAGACTGTTTCAATGGCTCATTGTCTTAGAAGAAATAAAATTGAACAAAAATATAAGGAGATTGAGAATTAATGTGGGAAAATACGACAAGATGACAAAATAGAAAATACTAAGCCAACTATGTGCTTGTCTATTTTATTGACTCGTTTTCACATACTAACACTTTATGTATAAGACATCATTAAGATTATTAGTATATTAAATAGTAATGCTAAAAATTTTAGGGTTCTATCTAAATTATCTAAATTAGGGGTGTTGTACGGAAACTCATGATGTATTTGGATATAATCGGATCTGTCTGTATCAATGTAATCTACTTACACAATAACATAAATTTACATAAGATATAATTGACTTCATCTAAATCATCTAATAAAAATCAGATAATTATCAAAACTTTCAGACACAACACTAAATATGAAGTTTTTTATTATATTTTTGTCCGATAAATTGACCTAGTAAAGCTTGATCTTTGAGATCTTTTTTAAGTTCAGTGCTAGCTGGCAGGAATTCAAAAATTTAAAATAAAAATTGTCCTACCCGGTTGAGTTGCATTTTGAGAGTTGAATGAGAGGAAGCACAGAGGTATTAAGTCTCATGAATTTTACAAAAAAAACTCTGCAGACTGGATCCAGTGACATGCACGTGGACGGTGACTGTAATTGCAAGTAAAGGAGGCATGTCTCTCGATCTCCACGTTGACCTTTGCATGCATTAACCACTGTTTTTTTAATAACAAGTCCTTAAAGTACAATATTTGTACTTACTGTATTTATAATTCGGAATGAGCAAGAATTTTTTTTTATCAATTTTCACTTTTTTTTTTAATGTTAACCAATAAATCTTGATTCAATAGTTAAAAATTGATCTAATAGATAAAAAATAGTTATATTTTTTATATTAAATTTTTATTTTTTAAGTTTTTATTTTTTTTTATTGTTGCATTTTTTTAGTGTTATGTTGTCGTTTTTTTGTTTTATGTTGTCATATTTTTTCTAAATTGTCATATTTTCTTATTTTAAGTTGTCATGTTTTTTTATGTTATCGTATTATTTTATTTTAGACTGTCATATTTTTTTATTTTAATCTGCCATATTTTTTTTATTTGTCACACTTTTTTAAATCCTTTTATATATAAAAAGTATAAGTATCATAATCCTTTATAATTTTTTTCTTGGTTCGTGCTAATGGTTTGAATTTGACTCAAACGCGCAATCGAGAAGAATATTAGAGCAACTTGTGATCTACTTATGATCTTTAAGCGGTTTTAGTTCTTGAATTATCACACAATTTTAATATATAATTACTTATTTGATGTAGAGTTACTTATATATTGACTTTTTCGGCATACTTATACACATTTCAAAAGTCGGGACCTCGAGCTAACGCGCACACATCTTGGCAACAAATACACATATATTGATGAAACGAACAAAATAAAAATGAAAAATAGTGAGGTTGATTATTATTTCCTCCTTCCATAAAAAATGCCACTTGAGTTTAATAACATTTTTAAAAAGTGAAATAAAATTATATGTTTACTCTTAATACTTATAGTTAATATAATAAATGTGCCGTTTGAATATAAGTAATTAATAATTAAATGAAATAATAATTATAAAAATATTTTTAAAAAATAAGATCATATTATATCTTAAAAATGTAAAATATGAATTTTTCTTTTACAAATTTTGTTCCCTAAAATGATATTCTTTTGTATCCAGAAGGAGTAGTTGAGATATCATCACATATGAGGAAGGCAGGCAAACAGACGTAGAAGATAGCCAATAAATTTTGAAGTAGATAAGACTTAATCGTACTTGGGAAATAAAAAATGTATCATCTATGTCACTATGAAGAAGACAAGAGCTTCCTCTCCTAAGTCCGCGGCGTGCATAAATTAAGAAATTATAAAATTGATTGAAAAAAATGTAAGATAGGTTATACTATTTTTAATTAAAATATAATATGGTATTAATAGAAGTGATTAATTATTTACTTTATTTCTATTAAAAACTCAGCTGATAGGTACAGATTGCATTTTGTTTCATACAGTAGTGGGTACTTAATTATCTATTCACACACACAGAGACATATATATAGCAACTCAACTGCTACTTGTTTATACTGGGGTCTGCCAAATGACACACTTGTGACGCCCCCAGGTGTGTAAGATTTACATAATACACCATCACGATAAACAATAATTTTGATGTTTAGCAATTGTCAGAAAAAACTGATCTCCTATCTTTTCGTCAAAACAAAAAAACAGTTATTCAATGTCTGCGAAATGACCGGGGAAATTAGACCATATATAGGAAGATACTGTCTCTTGTCTCTGTTTGGCAAAGTATATCATATGAAGAATTTTTCTGCTCGATAAAAAGTGTCATTTTACAACTTTAAGGCACAACTTTGAGGCAAAAAGTGTCATTTTACTCTCTACTCGATAGAATTAAATCTTTCTTCAAATGAGTCTCATTTGATTAGTAAGAAAACTTAGAAATACTTTCGACTCGTTATGTTTAAAAGTTTCCTACATTATTCTTTCTGGACCATTCTTTCATGATATTCTTTATCAGACGGATGTAGTATATGATGGAAGATTCTTGGAGAAAAAACATACTAATGTGATAGTACTTGCATTGTTCTTGAGGGGTGGGGCTTTTCAGCAGCTAGTTAGGGCTTGCATTGCATGCATATGATGCAGTGGAAACTAGACACAGACACTAAAAAGTCTTGAACTCTGCATGTGGTGCACGCTGATGCTGCTCAGCCCATGTGGATCGTCTAGATCTCTGACAAACACAACACGGTTTAACATGTTTGTTCAACAAACTGAGCTAAATTAATCTTCATTAGTTACGACGATCTTTCAAATGATATAGTGGAGTAATTACGTCATAGTCATCTTAAATTAGCTGTGTCATATGGAGGATTCCGCGAAAGGAGCCTTTGTCCGTAAGGCTTCTCCTTGAGATGAGTTAATCACCACTGTCCACTGTTTCACCTCCACAACCGCAAGGAATTATTGGATTAGGCAATTTTCATGCTTTGCTAAATTCAAAAGGATTCATAATTTAAAACTCTGATTTATTTAATTCAATAATTACTTCAGATCACCACAAATTTCAGCAGGTTAATCATACTTATCATTGCTCCCACGTTTTCTTTAAAAAAGAAGAATCTTTGAATGAAAAGAAAAATGTGTAGTTAAAGATTCACAATTTTTGCATATAAAAAATTTGAGTGTGTTAAAATACTCATAATTTATATATAAAAAAAATAAAAATAATGATAACACTCGTATCACAACCCTTTCGAAAAAAAAAAAAAGAAATGTGAGATGTGGAAAGTGCTAGTATCCACGGGCGTGCACCCAAACTATGCTTTTCCAACTTCTTTTTTACTGCACAAGCTCGTGAAATAAAAACCAAAGGAAAAAAAAAAGAATTATTGGCTAATCAAGGCCTGACGGGTCCAATCATTTGATTAAGACAGACAAGTTTGTTAGGATCATGGAACGGGTTAGGTAAGACCAAGAAAAAAACAATTAACGATTTCAGTCTTCGAATATTTATATGCATGGACTCCGTTTGGTATGGCAAGTTTGTGATGCATTTTTGAAATTCTATTGGAAATTTTTTTTAACTATGATTATTTAGTAATTATTTTGATAATAATAATAATAATATTTTATTATATATAATAAATATTTTTTATAATTGTTACAATACAAATCGCACAACAATCATAAATAGTGAGTAGAAGACGGAAAGGACACCTTTGCTCTCAATTAACTAAAATCATGCGGAAACTAATCACCATGATTTTTTTGAGAAAATTATAATTTATTTATTTTATATTTTCAAAACCTTTATAGTACTTGGTTTTTAACGTGTGAACTCTTTTAAGGTAATGAGTGCTTTTGCAAAAAAAAAAAATTATGGGTTATTTTAACCACCATGGTTTATATAATGCATTCGCCCACTGAAAATAGCATTGAAGCATACAAATCCTGATTCTCTCCTTTTATGTCCCTTCAATTTTGTCATGTTGAGAAATTTTCTTTGACATTTTAGGCACTAGTCCTTTTAAATTGGTGTCTAAGCCACATAAATGATCCACAACTTTTTTTTTCCAAGAATGTATGATGCGCTTAAGCCATATCCCATCTAGCTACTTTTAGACGGGTAGATTTGTATGTGTATGTATGTACATACGATAATAGCTTTGCTTTTCTTAATTTGGGCTGATGTAAATCAGAAGTTATGCACAAGAACTAATGGCATTTCATAACGAATGAACTTTCACAAAGTTTAGATAATCTCTTATACTTTAAAATTAATGAAAAAATTATATCATATACTTTAAAACCTAGTGTAAATTTCATTTTGCATATAAATTAAGAGGTTATTTTGACTACTGAGTCATCATAATAATATTGCAAAAACACCATTATATTGTATACACAATAAAACCTATAATGATTTAAAGTATAAATGTTCTTTAAACTTTTGTGAAAATAGAGTGAATAATATGGATTTTCTCCTTTCATGACTAACAGTCCCTTAAATGAGAAAAGAACTTATGTGAAGACACTCTCATATAATATCTTAATTAAAAATTAATTGACTATGATCTATTTATATAGATTATAATTTGATAACTCTCAAAGGTCTTCCATAATTTCGGTCCGCGACGTTGTAAGTAAGTCTTTCAGGCTTTTGATCTACCACCTTTATACGGTCATTGATCATGTATTTTTCGTTGCTTACTACAGTAATATACTTTGTAGAAAAGAAGTAATGATGTGTCCAATGCTAAGAGCCAAATATGCTTTGGATTACGTTGGCCGACCTTATAGAATTTGCTCTCGTTTATTAAAAATTTTCCAAGGGGCATCGCTGTTGAGTGTGACTGGCACTTGCTCTCAACGAGTGCGATTTCTCCGTGTAGCTTTGCAATACACGCATGTTTTGGGCATATCGGCTGTCATATTAGTGCGGGCCCTACGTGTCAGCTCTAAAAAACCTTTTTTAGACCTCTCAAATAGATGAACCAGAATTTCTCTCAAAAAAAATGACTAGAATATGATTTTTTTTTAAAAAAGTCTACTATCATTTATAACCATTAGATCTAAATTTAATCAAATCTTCTTTCTCTTTCCTTCTTCCCATCTCAGCCTCCCCACTTACTGCTGCAACTTGTCCTACGTATCTCTTATTTTATTGGTCGTCAACCCCTTCCAGTGAGACCATTGGCATTACTCAGCTCCCCAACTACTGTCATCCATTGCCCTGATCAGTCTCCATTGTCTCTCCTTACCTATTGGTCACTACCAAGTTAAAATGTGGGGATTGGTCAATCCTAAGGAGTCAAATAAGGGATGGAGGGATTTGATTGAACGATGGGGATGGTGCTTTAGAGAATTTTGTGTACGAATTAATTGAGCACTATTTTAGTGCTCCAATTTTTCTAAGTAGTATGACTCTATCTCTAGAATACTCTAGAGAAGTTATAAGGCGGAACAATTTTGTTTGACCGTTAGCTCCAACTTTAACCTAAATGAAGTGACGAAGAAATTGATTGGTCCCCTTGACCGTATGGTGCGACGATCGCCAAGATCACTGAAAAGTAAAAGGGAAATGAAAGAGTTAAATCACTCTAAAAGTCTAATGCAAAGCAAACTTGTCCCCAAAATAGTGTGTCTTTTTGATAGAAGGTCACATGATGCTATGTGCTAGTAGCTAGCCAATGTGGTGATGGGATAAGACAGATCAGATCAATGCACACGGCATCCATCTAAGAAAGTTCTTTTATTAGTACATACTTTTAAGAAATTTTCCAATTTTTCTCAAGTGCTACAATAGTCTAGTACATATCAAACGCGACGTCTCTTATGGAAGAAGTGACCGTGGTAAGGACACTAGCTTAGTAGCATTCCAATCTTACACTTAAAGATAAGATTAATATGTTGAGACGAACATCAGTATATTGTTAGCCTTAATTTTAGAAAACAATATTGATCAGATCAATCATGATCAATTACCATTTCTTTTAGTTGTCTATATGCTGATACCGGTGTGGTACTGTTATAAAGAATAGTAACAATATAATCAAATATCAACTAAAAACTGGATAATTATTGACAAAACTTAATAATATGGGAGTGCATTTTTTTTCTTCTCCTCCAACAATTTATAAAATATTATACCTACAAACACAAAACATGACATCAATAAGCCTAAACTCTATTGCTGAAGACGGAAATAACACACGAAAAACCTCCAAAACCATGTACAATATAAGTCCCCAATTGGTAGGGATTTCAAAACACATAGCCGGCCGGAATTATAGGTGATTTCAGACTTTGTAGATACATCTTTTAAAAGAAGCCGTAGTTGAACGCCTTGCTAGGCATCTATGGTGGACATTGGCCAAACATACCTTCACTGACAAGTGACAAGCCTAACATGGATCTCTGCTTGACATCTACTCACCGGACATGATCGGGGCAAACTGGATTTTCTTCTTCTAATGTCTAATGCACTCACACATCACATTTTCTAAGCCATGAACTAGATAGACAATAGATAAGTCCCAAGAACTTGGTTTACTTTACGTCTGTAACTTCACATGTAGATGTGTAGTAGTAGCTGATTATGCCACGTGGACCTCCACTAACAAAAAACCAGTACATCATCACGTGCCAATTAGGACGCCACAATCTCTCCTCAAGAGAGCTAGCTCTATAGATTAATAAATAACAAAAAGTCTACATCACCAACTTCACTTTCAGATAAATTAAGATAATCACTTGTATTTTGCAAACTAGATTATTTGTCAACACTTTAAAAATCAGTGTAAATTTCATATCCTATGCAGTCTAATTTTGTCATATAGATCCCATATATTAGTGACTTCTAAATCATTGTACCAACATAGACATAAGATATTATTTGGATTTTTTTAGAAATAGGAATAATATGGACTTTAATAAAGTTCTAAAGAGAGTAAAGTGGTGTGTATGTGTTTGTGTGGCAAAAGATGACAAGTTAGTGCGCAACTTGGCTGGACCCATGTATATATGTTTAGCTTTAGAGAAGGCTTTTAGGCGTCCTCCATTGTTGGGCGCGTGCTCGTGAGGTAGCTTTCATGCTGGCTGGTGAGCAAAATCTCAAGAGGGGGGGTGGTCGGGGGTACATGCATGCATGAGATGTACATGCCAAATGGCTCTCGTTTCGTTTCTTGCAAAGGTGCCCTTCCCCCACGACAAGCCCTGTGAGTGATCCGAGGTCACATGCAATGTATGATTTGTCATTTCCTGCTCATGATCAGACACACTAAAGCACACTTCCACTACTGTAGTGATTTTGCTTCTTGTCTTCCTTAACATAAAATATATCCATATCTTCTGTCTAACATATCAAAATATATTTAATTCTCTCATTGTTCTGATTGTTTGACACTTTCGATCAAATTCTGGCTGTAAGTTCTGTTCCAACGAACTAAAAAGATGTGATATTGGGTTAAGTATGTGCTTAATTGCATAGGAACCTGCAGGGTTGCATTATAAGATAATCAAAGCTCAGTTTAATCCACGACAAATTGGATATCGTACTGTTTTGGACCAGTACTCCAACTCATAGGATTCCCATCACCTTTTTCTTCTCGAAAAAGTATCTTCTCACCACTTGTGATCTAAGAAGACACATGGGATACATGATCGATCGTGCTGCTGTTGTCAATTCTTGAAATTTATGCACAGTCTGACACAGCAATACACTGAACTTGTACCCGTCCGTCTTTAGATAGATGGATACTGTCCTGCGAAACCCCCAAGGTTAGATGGAACTACAACTGCATCTTGTGCCAAATTAAGTGGCTCGTTAGTTCTTATTTTTGTCAATATATCTGACTTTCATACATAACTATAATTTATTTGAAATCTTAAAATTTCCACTTGACTAGATATAGATAAGTTTAACTTATTTGATTAATAATCGATGCTTGATTTTTTCATGAAACACAAACTAAATAACATCTAAATATGTTTTAGATAAATTTTAGATCAGATAATTTTTGATGAACATATGAACCGAACAAACTCTTATATTAGTTGTCACCAATATAGATCCATTAGGTAAAGAAGGTGGATAGGATCAAATCGTAGGCGAATATTATGTGATAAAGCGTTCAAAAAGTGTGTTGTAGGATGGTCTCAACTATACCTAGGAAAGGTACTCCGAGGCATGCATATATAGGCAAATGTTGTGTAAAACATCGGTAATTCGGTATCCCGTTGCACACAAACTGTTGCACGCGTAATTCAACTCTTTGACCACTTGTTTAAGTGGATAAATCAAAATGCAACCCTTACTAAAAATGATCATAGATTCTCATGCACTTTAAATTCTATATAATTTTCTTTTAGATAAATGTAGAAGCATTTTCCTGACTTATGACCAAACTATATAAGTAGGAAATTCTCTAGACACGTAATCGTACGTAGGCATCAAAGAAAAGCTTGCGGCATAATGCAAGATCAAATATTGCATGATGTATAGCTTACAAGTTCCTATTGTTCATGGACATCTTGGATTATGGACACAAATGATTAGTTTCTTAAATTGGATGGATGACTGCCTATTCATACCATCAAAACCTTAACATTTATGAATAAAATTATTTGTTGTTATACGGGAGATTGGTGGTTTAATTCCCATCACCACCAATTATAGAGGTTGGAGTCAATTGGGTTTATATCATACCCCCTACTGATGAGTTACACGTAATTTCTCATAATAGTTTTTCACAAAAATTGAATCATTTCTAAAAGTAAAAAGTGTCGTAAGAATAGATTTTTCATGTTCAAAGAATAGTCATCAATTAAAGAGAAACCAAGACAAGAATAGAGTGATTTCTGCAGCTTCTCGCAGCATCCACCAACCTTTAAAGTCACAAGCTATATTTCTTAGGAACCAATTGCTCGGACACATCCAAGAAGCCGAGTTTTGCACTTCTCCATCAAAATCCCTTGAAACTGGCTTGGTAGAAAAGTTGCAGTTAAACACACATGACCTTATAATCTTTGTTACAGAAAAAAAGAGTGAAATTAGTACTTCTATTCGCTAGTAGTTTACAGCTTTGATTCTTGTGATAGTTGCATTATAAAACAAATCTATTAATTGGTTCTCTTAGGACGAACCAGTTATTACCTGGCCACAGCTAATAAAAAAAACTAGGGAACTAATAGATAGCGGAACTTTCTCCACTGAAACGAAAACATTTCTGCAGAATATGATTTGAGCTTTGAAGATCTGCATCCAGGAAATGCTGGCAAATGTGATGACAAAACATCAAGTTCGTCGAAAATAAAATAAAATAAACGTCTGTACTCCCCATATTTGTTGACTCAAGAGCATCGGCCTAGACAGGATATCGTGTAAAATTAATATTACAAGCAGGTATGATTGAGTTGTATTTTGTTTAATCCTGGATCTCTAGAAAAATGAAGTTGGACTGGTTCTTGGCTAATATATTCTTAAATGAAACCTTATTAAGCTATTCCCTTTTTAAGGTAACCTCAATCACATTTTTGGTCATATTTTTAGGAGGTGCTTAGTTACCGGTATAAATTAAACATGGCTAATTGGGTGAAGTTTACAGGCTAAAAGTCAGTTTGGTCTAACTTAACTTAATTTTATAAGGTAGTTAAACTTATAATCTAATAAATCGGTGGAGTAGGATTTATAGTTTAAAAGGAGTTTTTAGTTTAAAGGACAACTACAAAATTTAAACCCTTATTTAGTCTTAACTTCAACTTATCTAAGAAATTAAAATTTGCATAAAGCAAACTAAGTGTGTTCTAAATTTGATTGATTACATAAAATAACAAATATTGAGTTGAAATATTATTTAGTTGCCTGAAAAAGTGACGTATATAAATTTTATCATGTAGTCCATGCCAATCCACCTTGATGAACTCTTGATTCATCTTAATGTCCCATAGTTCATCTTAATCATATTTAGTGTATCTTAATTATTTGGTTCCATGAGTCATGGCTCGGTCGTATGCCCAATCCAGATGTTCCCATGTGTCGTGGATTCCCGCGTAGTGCCCAAACTGGTGGGGCCCGCGCGTTATCACATGCAGTTAATTAACTACTGGTACTAGAAGATACATACACGTTTGCAAGAGTTGCACACCTGCACTGCACTCACGTTACGTAAAGACGGTGCCATTGCCAACTCTCTGTGCAAATCTCTTTACCACTCACCTCGATGTTAACTCCAAGCACAAGAAAGAAGCCTCTTATTATTTTTTTGAGCTCTCCCAAGTCACAACCACGAGGCTAATACCTTTGTGCTTAATTTGTTTAATCCCACTTATTACTCTCCTAATAGTAACTTCTGGAAACAAATAGAAGAGAAGAGGGAGGTGGATTAGCGTCTAGAACATCTTCTGTAGGTTTCAAATTTTACTTTCCATGATGTCATGATTGCAATGTGCCAGTTGGTTACACCGATTCAATACAACTGTCATAAAATACAAAAGTAAGAAACATATGAAATTATAGTTATGATTTTAGTTTTGTAGGGATTGGATGGTTAGTTGAGACTGTAAAATTAGTTTGCATCAAATAAAAAATATATAGAGAAAAAATAAGTTGATTTTTTTACATTTACTTCTATTATACAGTCAAGTGTATAGCTCCAATTAATACTTATCTGTTATGGTTATTTTTTATTATATTTATTTAAAAAATCTTAAAAATTAACGCACGATATACGATAGAGTATTAAATTACAAATCATATCGTTATCAAATTGTATAAATATATCAAGTTAAATATATATATTTCAACTGGTTTTATAAATTTGTATAGTTGTTTTTTATGCACTACGGGAGGGTTCCTACCTAATTCCTTAATAACAAAACCAGTCCAAGACCTCCAATTCTTTACAAGAATCTGGGCGGAAAAATGCACAATTTTTTTAAGAGTTGTAATTGTGCAATAGTGAAGGTAATTTGGTAAACAAAATGTGATTTAGATGCAAGTAATGCTGCAAACAAAAGTCTATGATTGCGTTTTGGGAGTGTGGTGTCATCTCAAAAAAATCATATTTTGTAAATTATTTTGTTAATCTATCTGTTTGAGAAATCTTTTTACTTGTGTATGTTACAAAATAACTACAAAAAATAGTGGTCCCATAATAATAAAATGTAATATATTTTTTCTTAACTACAGTGAAATTAATAATGAAATTTCTAATCAAATTAATTTTGATATACTAGATTGCCAACAAATTGTGGTACAATCAATAGCAGCATTAGTTTTACCAAACAAAAAAACAGAATTTTATTACAGTAATTTTCTAAAAAATAATAAAAAAATTATCATAGTGCTTATTCTTGCCTCACTGCAATCCAAAATACGCCAAAATGTTCCATCATTAATTTTAGATGCAAGATGTGATTCAGTATATCTAGACGGATCAAAACAATACTGCTAATAGTTTAGCCATGGAGCTAGCTACTGAGGTTCGAAGTTCGGTGGGTCGAAAATATGGCTCACATGCTCCTAATTATTTTTTATCTCATGTTGACGATGAGCATCCTTATATTCGTTAATTATCAATGAAGAAATCCCTCCCCTTCCTAAAAAAGGGGCACGCATACACGCACTGCCTGATCTCACAAACTTATGCTTGACACAATTAACCAAAACACCAACTTGAACATGCCAGAAAAAAATGTGACCAACAATTTTTGTTGATAATTAAACAAATTTTAAGTCTAGAACCTTCAACATGACGTGTTTGCTTCCAGTGAATCTTTTTGTCTTTGAGAACAAAGACACACTATACTAGAATATAGTTCATATACCCACTTAGTTGTTCCATCCACAAATTTATATTCCTGATTAACAACTATAATATCTTGGCTACTGTATCATACTATAGTAACACTACAACACACTAGTTACGAGTCCAGTTGTAATTACTATTTTTCTATCATGTATCACTGTAGTCTTTTAACTCATGTATTGCAAAACTTGCGCCATGCTAAATTTCTAACGGAAAATAGAGAGAGAGAGGCAGAGAGTAGTGAGAGAGATAAAAACCAAGGGAAAAAGTGTGGTTTGGTGGGGCCTGTAAGATTAGGACGAAAAGCAAAAGAAGGGGAAAGGCTAGATCGATCGAGAGGGACAGCAAAAGATTGCTCAAAGCCTCGCCTCAGCTTGAAAGCGTGCTTGCCTGCCATTTCCTTCCCCTTCCACCACCCTTCTTCTTCCTCCTCCTCCTCCCCCCCTCTGTGCCTCTCAATCTCATCCGTGGATGCGTCCTAACCGCTCGAGCCCAGCGGCAGTGGCGGCGCGGCGCAGGCAGCCAAGACCGCGGTAAAATTCGACCCCCCGTACCCGCATTACTGTGCTTCTTCTGTTGCCTTCTGTTTCTTTGCTGGCTTTTCACTACGTGGAGCTCGGGGGGGAAAAAACGAAAGTTTGCTTCTTTTCCAGATCTGTTCCAGGGGACCCCAACTGTGCTTCTCTGGGTCCCTCGGGTGGTTCCGTGATTTGTGGGGGATTTTTCTTACCCGTCTATTCATGTTTCTTTCTTTCTTTCTTGGGTGTTCCTTCTTGTTTGAGAATGGTGTGACTGGTGAGTTTGTTTTGGAGTGATTTGATGTTTGGCTTCTTGGGGGGGTGGAGTGTTCTTGAAGCATGCAGAGTTAGCATTTCTAGTGACTAATTTGGATTTTAGTTGCTTTGAGTTGCTTCCTCACACTTTAGAGCTTAATGATTTGGATTTTGTGTGTTTGTGTGAAACTAGGGAACGTTGAAGTGATTGCTTGTAAACAGTTCTGTTATAATAATCTTTCCAAATTCACAAGCATTTTACTTGCTGCATGTTCTTATAGTTCCTTGCCCTAAATCCAGGGAGTTAAATAAGCTGTGAAGATGTGGTAGTGCAGAAGGTTGTGGTGAGGGTTTTGTCAATTGTTCCATTGTGAGCAATTCTTGATTTCTGAAGGATGGGCTTTGGGAGGGCCTCCACGTTCTTGGCGTTGCAGCTTGGCGCGGCACTGGCTTTTCTGTTCATCTCTAGCTCCCAAGGGCAAAACTATGAAGGCCTGCTTCTACTGGAGCTGAAGAGCCAGATGACTGATACTTTCCACCACCTTGATAGCTGGAAACCGGGGGATCAAACACCGTGCGCGTGGAGGGGCATAAACTGCTCATCGACCGTCCGGCCGGTCGTGGTGTCTCTCGATCTTAGCGCCATGAACCTGTCGGGCACTATCTCACCGAGCATTGGCTGTTTGGCTGGCTTGACATCACTTGATCTGTCCTTCAATGGGTTCTCCGGCATTATCCCTGCAGAGATCGGGAATTGCTCAAACCTAGTGTCACTCTACTTGAACAATAACAATTTCCAGGGTACTATTCCCCCTGGGCTTGGGAAGCTAGCTATGCTGGTCATATGTAATCTGTGCAATAACAAGCTCCATGGTCCTATACCTGATGAGATTGGCAATATGGCTTCACTTGAAGACTTGGTAGGGTACAGCAATAATCTCACGGGCTCTCTGCCACATTCCATCGGAAAGCTCAAGAACCTAAGGACCATCCGGTTGGGGCAGAATCTTATCTCCGGCAACATTCCCATTGAGATAGGTGAATGCCTGAACCTGGTGTTGTTTGGGCTTGCCCAAAACCAGCTGGGAGGTCCTATCCCTAAAGAGATTGGGAAACTGAGTCTCATGACAGACTTAATCCTTTGGGGCAATCAACTTTCTGGTGTCATTCCTCCAGAGATTGGAAACTGTACGAACCTCAGGACGCTTGCCCTTTATGAGAATAATCTAGTTGGTAGTATACCTGCAACAATTGGGAACCTCAGGTATCTAGGGAGGCTGTACCTTTACAGGAATACTTTGAATGGTACAATTCCAGCTGAAATCGGGAATCTTTCTCTCGCGGAACAGATTGACTTTTCAGAGAATTTCTTAACTGGAGGAATACCAAAGGAGCTAGGCAACATCCCAGGCTTATATTTACTCTACCTCTTCCAGAACCATCTTACAGGCTCTATTCCTACAGAATTGTGTGGATTGAGGAACTTGAGTAAGCTTGATCTCTCGATCAATTCACTGACTGGCCCAATTCCAGTTGGATTGCAGAACATGAGCAAATTAAGCCAACTGCAACTCTTTAATAATATGCTGTCAGGGGGTATTCCTTCGAGGTTTGGGGTCTATAGCCCGCTCTGGGTGGTGGATTTCTCAAACAACAATCTTACAGGACAGATACCTCGACATCTTTGCAGGCAGTCAAACCTTATTTTGTTGAATCTTTGGTCTAACAAGCTCACTGGAAACATTCCCCATGGGATCACCAACTGTAAATCCTTGGTGCAGCTTCGTCTCGGTGCCAATAGTCTGACAGGAAGCTTCCCCACTGATCTCTGCAACTTGGTGAATTTAACAACAATCGAGTTGGCTCAAAACAAGTTTGGTGGTCCTATTCCTCCTCAGATACAGAACTGCAATGCTCTGCAAAGGCTGGACCTTCCAAACAATTATTTCACATCAGAGTTGCCCCGAGAGATAGGTAATTTGTCGAAGCTTGTTGTGTTCAACATATCATCTAATAGACTGGGAGGAAGAATCCCACTGGAAATTTTCAATTGTACAATGTTGCAACGCCTTGATCTTAGCCAGAATAGCTTCGAGGGTTCATTACCAAATGAAGTTGGCAAACTGCTGCAGTTGGAGCTGCTATCTTTTGCTGATAATAGACTATCTGGAAAGATACCACCTATTATAGGTAAACTTTCACATTTGACAGCACTGCAGATTGGTGGCAATCAATTGTCTGGTGGAATACCAAAGGAACTGGGCCTGCTCTCAAGCTTGCAGATTGCCATGAATTTGAGCTATAACAATCTCTCTGGCAACATACCATCAGAGCTTGGTAATCTTGCATTATTGGAAAAATTGTTTCTCAACAATAACAACCTGACAGGTGAAATTCCAGCTACATTTGCCAATCTGTCCAGTTTGCTTGAGGTTAATGTCTCATACAATAATCTCACCGGTGATCTCCCCCCTCTCCCGCTATTTGATAACATGCCTGCGAGCTGCTTTATTGGAAACAAAGGACTATGTGGTGGAAATCTTGGCAAGTGTGGATCTCAATCATTCTCTACTTCCCAGCCATCCAATTCAATCAGTACCCCTTTGGGCAAGATCATAGCAATTGTTGCAGCTGCTATAGGAGGCATTTCACTTGTTCTTATTGCGATAATTGTGTATCATATGAAAAAGCCACTAGAGACAGTGGCTCCTTTGCAAGACAAGCAAATTTTTTCAGCTGGGTCTAACATGCATGTTTCTCCTAAGGATGGGTTTTCATTTCAGGAGTTGGTCTCTGCCACAAATAATTTTGATGAGAGTTGTATTATTGGAAGGGGTGCTTGTGGAACAGTATACAGGGCCATCTTGAGGTCTGGACAGACAATCGCTGTAAAGAAGCTAGCTTCAAATAGAGAGGGGAGCAACACAGACAACAGCTTCCGTGCAGAGATCCTGACTCTTGGAAAGATAAGGCATCGCAATATTGTGAAGTTGTACGGTTTCATTTATCACCAGGGTTCCAACCTTCTGCTGTACGAGTACATGTCAAGAGGCAGTCTTGGGGAGCTGCTTCATGGACAATCTTCTTCCTCTCTTGATTGGGAGACACGTTTTATGATTTCCCTGGGAGCAGCCGAAGGGCTCTCCTACTTGCATCATGATTGCAAGCCTCGCATCATCCACCGAGATATCAAATCCAATAACATTTTACTTGATGAGAACTTTGAAGCTCATGTTGGTGACTTTGGGTTGGCAAAGGTGATTGACATGCCATACTCAAAGTCAATGTCTGCGATCGCCGGTTCATATGGCTATATAGCACCCGGTGAGCCCTCAAGTTTTCTTGGCCTACTACTACTTGAATTTCCTTTGCATTTTTCATGGGTGCTTCATCTCCTCTAATATGCTTTACTTGAGACTGTTGTCAACCAATTCTCTGAAACATATGCCAGACTACTGGTTTGAGGATATTTTATTAGCCATTTATTGGGAATAGATTTGCAGCAAATCTTATGCTGTCATTTCTAATTTATGATCATAAATTAACTAGGCTATCCTTATTTCCCAACTTTTAGCCACAATTTCATACTTAAGCTGTGAATTTTGATTCTGTGCGCTTTAGTGTACCTGTATTTCGTTACTTTCTTAGTAAGGATTATCTCTGAAACGTTTCCAATTTTACTGGTCAACTGCTGTTCTGTACTCATAATTGCATGTATTTCTTTCCTACTAACCTAGTTCAATTATTTTGATCAGAATATGCATACACAATGAAGGTTACAGAAAAATCCGACATATACAGTTATGGCGTCGTGCTGCTGGAGCTGCTAACCGGTCGAGCCCCCGTGCAACCATTAGAATTGGGAGGTGACCTGGTAACATGGGTAAAGAATTACATCAGGGATAATTCTTTGGGTCCCGGAATTCTTGATGATAACTTGGATTTAGAAGATAAAAGTGCCATTGATCATATGATTGCGGTCTTGAAAATTGCTTTGCTATGTACTAGTATGTCTCCATACGAGAGACCACCGATGCGGCACGTTGTAGTTATGTTAAGCGAGTCTAAAGATGAAGTCAGGGTGAGTTCTGCATCCTCACCTGCTTCCAATCATTCTTTAAAGGAGGATAATTTATGATGTAATTTGTATCTCATTAGTCAAAAGCAATATCCTTTTGCTCCCTTTTCCATGCCATTTAATTGGGAATTTTGGGAGGAAAATATATTAGTGTAAATACCATGCTATACCTTAACTATTTCTTTAGGATCATGAATTTTACGGTGTTCCCGTAATATATAATGGGAATTTGTTAATCACGATTTAGTTAGACCATTTTGTGATGACAATATTTGTATTTAGAACACATTACAATATATTCTCCAAATATATCTAAGTGGCCATCTCTTTTTTTCATTCCCCACTGGAATTTGTATTTATTTACAACTTTAATAAATTCTAAATCCATAATGATTATGATTTAAATTCAAACTCCGTACTGTCTTTCAAAAGGAATTTGTTATATTTTGTCATAATGTAGCCTTAGGTCATTTCTAATGTTGGTGTTTGCAGAGGTATTCAAGGAAAGAGATAGCATCACATTGGTTGAAGTTCTCTCCTCAAACACCAAAATCTACCTCAGCATTAGTTGCTAGTAATTAAAATATTATTTTTTACTACAAAAGCAAGAGAGAATTTCTTTCATTGGTGAGTCCAAGGTGCGGGTTCATCTATGCACCTTCTAGGTGAGTACTAGTGTTGGACTAAAGTTGATTTGTGTAAATAATAAGCTAGGTCGGCTGCAAAAAATCCTAAGTCCATTTGAATCAAGTAAGTTCTGTCCAAGTTAAAATCAAGTTGGGTCAGACTAAACCCGATTTAGTCATTGAATCTCAAATTGAAAGCCTGACTCAGCTATATATGCATGCTCGACTCAGACTCTCTCTATTTCACAGTCTATGACTAGATATTTGAGAAAATGTTTGCATATAGGCAACAAAAACAACAAGCTACTGTTGAGTATATCTTTAGGTAGAACAACAGGGAACAGAAAGGCTCGCGACAGCAAATGAGGATTAGAAAGCTTTTCACTCGATGGTGACTGTCACAGCATGGAAGTTTGGAACAACAGAATTTTCACTGGGCAAGAAAGAACATCCTTTGCTTTGTGTATCCGTGTTATCAGTTCTCAGAATAAGTATCGTGTGAGTTCCTTGCCAGTACAAGAATGCACATATTAGAAGGTACGACGCGATAGAAACAAATTTTTTTAAATGACAAAGAAAAAAGAAAATTGTGAAAATAACTAAGACTTATTATTATTATTATTTTTTTGCATTTTTGACTCGCCACATATACATATCATAGCTTGGATCTTTACCGAAATGAGTTTGTCGTTTGTTGGAGTCCCAACAAGTCTGCTAGTCGAACAAATCTAAATCATTCTTATTAGAGTCGATATTTTTGATTTATAATTCTGATTGATGATCTGTTTAAATTAGTAGAATTGTGAAACTAAAAAACGATCATATAAACATATTATCAACCAGAATTATATACACACACGGTCTGCGATCTATTTATGTTGATCTGATTGTTTTGGTCTCACGATTTCAGTGGTTCAAATGAATTGTTTATCAGAATAATATATCAAAAGATATCAATACTGAAAGAATTAAAATTTTGATGTATAATAAGAATGAGTGAGTTTGCTCGGCTGATGTGACCGATCAAAAACAAAAAAAAAAAATTGCCAAATGTGAATTGTATTTGTAATTTTCTTTATTTTGTTATTAAAAAATTCGATAGAAATAGATCTCTCACCATCTCCAAGAAATGTCAGCCATGTGCCATTTGGACTTCTCAAAGCTAGTGAAGTTTTGCGGAAGCTACCGAATCGGCTCTATCTAACAGCCACAAAACCGTTGTTGTTGGTGCCGGTTGTTACCCCTTGCAACTGCATACGTCTAAGGCCATCCAACAGAGATGTTTAAGGCAGAGAAGGTATTATATTAGTTGGTGTTTCTATCTTTTTTTAGCACTAAGTGCTTTCCAAGCATCCTAAAGAGCTAGGTATTTCAATTAAAAAATTATTTATTTTGTACTCTCTCCTCCTCTTCACTCCTCATTAGGGATGGAATTTTAGCTCGCGACTCGCGAGCAACTCGAGCTCAGCTCGGTTTTTGGCTCGGCTCGGACTCGACTCGTTAACAAACGAGTCAAGTTCGAGCTGCCCTCGTAGCTCGATTCAAAAACGAGTCGAGTCCGAACCAGACCTTACCTTGCTCGAGCTCAGCTCGGTATATATACAAACAGTGCACCCGGTATCAATTATCTTCTCTCCCCCGGCCACACCACACTTCCTCCGCCGCCCCCGGCCGCTCGAGCTTCCGTCGCCCGAGCCTCCGCTACTTCGGCCCCAGCGGCCGCTGCCCCTGACCATCCGAGCCTCCGCCGCCCCGGGTCCCCCTCCGCCTTGCGCCTCTTCGTTGTCATCACCCCGCGCCCCTCCGGCGCCCCGAAGTTCCTCCGCCGCCGCCCCGGGGCCCCTTCGCCGCCGCTCGGAGCCCCTCCCGCAGCCCCGCGCCCCTCCACCGTCCTCGGAGCTCCCTCTGCCGCCGCCCCAAAAATGAGTTGGTCCAACTCGCAAACTGGCTGAGCTAGCTCGCGAGTTGGACCAAGCCGGGTTCGAGCTGATTTTTCAGCTAGGTGAGATGACCGAGCCGAGCCGAGTCAGCTCGCCAACCCGACCGAGCCCGAGCTAAGCCAGGACCAGCTCACTCAAACTCAGCTCGTTTCCACCCCTACTCCTCACCATCTCTAATGTTGTGGTTGGCCAAAGAATATATGCATTGAGCTACAACACCCTAAATTAGAGCCTCAAAAGAGTTCAGTTGTGCAATTCCAATGGGGAGAAAACATTAGAGCTGCACAGATCATCAAAGCTATTCCAATTTGGAGAACAATTCAACCGTGCAAATTGATTTGGGAGTAGTTTTGAGAAACATTCAATTGTGCAACTAAGAGAAAACATTAGGCCGCGGGTGAGTTTTGAGGAAGGAAGTTTGCATATAAAATTGTTTTTGCTGGACAGTGGGGCTAGGTAATCTGGGGCCATTAGATATATTTATATGGTGGATTGTAGAGTTACTGCAATCTTTATAGTAGCTATAGTTACTTTATAAGATCCACTTCCTGAAGTAGACCCCATTTAACCGTCTTCACAAGGTGTTTAAAGAAGATGTTTGATGAATATGTTTGATGATGTGATTAGGGATGGAAAAAAGCGAGCAGTTTACTGAAAAAAAATAAGTTGAGTTTGAGTATTTTTTCTATTTGGGATGAAAAATAAGTTTAGCTCAAGTCTAAAAGAGCTCACTCAGGGTAGACTCGATATAACTCTGATTTCTTAAATATTTAAATTTTAATAGATAGAACTAAATTAGTATCAACTTTTATTTTTAAAAAATTACTATCTTTAATAGTCTTGTATAATTGTGTAGCCTGAAATATAAATATAAGTCCGGATCTTAATTTTTATAGTTATAAATTATAAGTTCATCTAAAAATTTTGTTATTGATATTTGGCTCGAGCTTGTTATGAGTTGAGTATGAGTCAACTTCTTAGCTCTATCTCTAAATTGATTTGACTTAAAATCGCTTGATTTAAAACAAATTAAGCTAATGAGGACTTCAAGAAACTCGTGAGCATAATACAAGACAAAAACAACACAAAGAATAAAAAATTATTAGGTTGTAAGATCATTAGTTTTGAGCAGCGTATGTGCAAGTTATATATTTGATTTCTTATTGTTTTAGTAGTTTGGTAGATTTGTTATGTTGTATTGGTTTTGCAGACTCTCAGCAAGTCGACGATGACAGCATGTGGACTTTGTGGGGTCACTGGCGAGAGACAGGAATGATAGAGAGGGGGGAAAATAACAAAGAAAATGGTGTCACTAATATATGGACTCCACAAGTTAGTGACATATGTTTTTAACACTACTAATAAATAAACTAACAAAAATGACTGTTTCACCAAGAAAATTCACTCTCTTCTGAGTGAAATTTCTGTGTTGCAAGCGTTCTAATATACATAAGTATATACATAAAAAATAATATAGAGAACACATAAAAATTGGAGAAATATGTACTTTATTAATTCGTAATGAATTACAAGTTACAAATCCCCTTTGAGATTTTATATATCATCTTTTGCACCTATGGATATACATCTTGACATCAAAAGATTGTGAGATTCATAATTCTCAGGGCTTCGTAAAACTCCTAATTAATTATATCTGTGGATCGGATCTGCAGAAGATCTCTGATTAAGCTGCACCAATGGTTGTTGTCATCATGCTTCAAGTCTGTCCTCTATATAATGCAATGCATTTGCCCATGCATGCAACTATGCAAATCCATAGTCTCGTTGGTCTATGGTGCTATCACAAAATGTGTGTGGCCTTTGCCTCATCGGTGCCCAGTCTGGGTGTTGTTCGGCGGATGCCTTCGCCTCACTGGTATCCAGCATTAATGGTGTCCAGCTTTGTCAGTCACAGATAAGATGTCGCCTTCGCTTCGTAAGTGCCTAGTGACAAGTTGTCTGGTAATATGGTTGTGATAACATCTTGACTTCGTTAGCTTTCTGGAGATGCACACTACATAGTATGAAAGCACAACGAGTTGTTCATCAATGACCTCAAACGATGCTCCTGGAACAGGGCATGGATAGCTCAACATCAGGATAGCTTCTAGTTGTCTTAACAATCTCAGTATAGATCTTTTGGCGTGATTAGAATGAATCTGGGGCGACGCATCTTGCATTTTCGACAATTCAATCCATTGGCACAATGCACTGGGCTCCCATTTGCTCGGCTAGATGAGGGCCTTTTGGACCTCTAATTGGCATGAAATTTTGTGGAGTTGTCTCGGAATGGATCTTCTATTGCTCATAAAAATTTGAGGTCAATCGGACTTCTGAGTTGGAAATTATGATCAATACATTGCTTATACAACAGATTGGAATTCAGCAAGACAGAACCTACGTGCAATGATCTTATGGGGACATTCCCGAGCGCTAATAGAAGTGAAACTTAGAGGTGCTGTTTCATCACAAGTGTTCTATCTTCCATAAAAATTTGAAGTCGATCTGACCATTGGATCAAGTTTTATTGATTTTGTAGTATTAGTATGTCAGTCTGCAATTCAGTAGGACACAACTCTTTTTTCATGACCTTTTGAAGACCTTTATGATCTTTGATTGAGATTAAATTTGCTGTATATATTCCTTCACGAGTCTCCTGCCCTCCATGAAAATTTGGGATCGATCGAGCTTTTGGATTAGAAGTTATCATCAATATATCACTCATATGTTAAGCAGAAATTCGGTAGAACACAGCTTACTTTTCATGACCTTCTAAAGATCTTTCTGACATTTGATTGAAATGGAAATTGGTGGACATACTTCATCTTAAGTCTTCTGTCCTCCATGAAATTTCGGAGCTGATGATAATTTCTGGATCAGAATTCCAAAAATTATCATCGATGCATCACCCATATGTCAAACTGGAATTCAGTAGGACATAGCTCATTTGTCATGACCTTCTGAAAATTTTGCTGATCTCTGATCGAGATGAAACTTGATGGACATACTTCATCATGAGTCTTCTGTCCTTCATGAAAATTTGGTGTTAATTGGACTTCTAGATCCCAAGCTATCATCGATACATCACCCATATGTTAGGCTGTAATTCAGCAGGACACAACTCATTTGCCATGACCTTCTGAAAATCTTTCTAACCTCTAATCAAGATGAAACTCGATGGACATACTTCATCGTGAGTCTTCTCCCCTTTCTCTCCTCATCACTATAACTCCTTGTCATCACAGCTCATCATCATAACCCCTCATCACATTGCTCCATGCTCCTCTTCATCTTCATGAACTTGCTAGCATGGGCACCAACGAACGAGCATCTCCCCCTTTCTCCAAATTGGATGGTATTTGTACCGAAATATTACTCATGCATAGCAACTCAATGCGACACATAATGCATGCTATGCAAATGAGAAGCACTCACCCTTGATGGTGACCTTCATAGCTTCAGGAACTTGCTCGTGAGAACAAAGAAGAAGAAACGAAGAACTCTTGTGAGACTTTACTCTGTAGAGTTCTTCGAGGAGGGGAGAAGAGAAGATCCAACCTTCAATAAGTGGGGACCCCTCTTTATTTATAGAAGGTGTGGGATAGTTCGAACCACCTAACAACAAGAAGATATGGTACGGATATGAACTTCGTAAAAGAGATATTTCAAGAATATAATTATTTTAAATAGGTGAGAAGATAAATATGAGAACAATCCTCCTTTATCTTTTATGTACTTAGTACGCATTAAATTAAAATATTTTTAATATTTAATTCGAGCATAATTGAGGTGGCTCAGATTTCCTGTGACTGGACCTGACTCGGGTTTAGTTCGACACATTATTCGAGTCCCAAAAAATATATCAAATATGAACGTGAAAGTTTACATAGAAAAATTATATACCATTGTGTTCGTATCGACGATGAGAGTACGATAAAATATTTATTTTTTATTTGGACACCAAATAAGAAGTTACAACCATTTTTACATTTTAGCCCCTAAAAAAGCATTCAGGCATGCTGTAGAGCTTGAAATGAGTCATTTATGCCATAATGGTACATTTTATAGGTTAACCATCTTTAAAGGATTCTGAAAGATCATAGAAACTACTGATTTTGTTAAAGGAACCAAAAGCTATAGTCAATTTACAACTAGGTCCCTACATCGGTTTGACAAAAATAGATGACATCATCTTCTTGACTTTCATGCTGCAGTTTTGTAGCAAATATGTCCATCACATCATAAGGGTTCAAAAATGATATGGAACACCTTATTTTGACAAGTGACAAAAAGTTAGGGAGTGTTTAGGAATAGGTCCTCCACAGCCGAGCTGGCAGTTCATCAGCTACGGCTTAATTTTGTTCCATGGGGCAAATTATATATATGTGTGTGTCTATATTGGAGAATAATGTAGATGTATATTTGCTTCCTTGGGCATATGCATAGGTGTTTTTACATTTTAGCCCTTATATCAATTGGGACCCGTGTGCCACATGATGAATTCATTACAAAATTTTGTCGAACAAAATGCTCCTCGCCGAGTTGAGTTCATGCGAAAAGCAACTCATGCTCGACTTGTTGAAATTGATTTCATGCCTCACTCGTGACATTTTAAAATCAACGTTAAGTGACATTTGATTCGCACCTGTCTTGAAATCCTGACGAAGAAATTGTGCACCATGAACTTAGGCACACTGAGGAAAAAGGATGGTAGAAATACACAAGCTTGCTCCATTGGACTTTGCATGAATCAATTAAAGGAATTGCACACAACTGACTAATTAAGCAGAATAATACAGACACATTATTGATATTCATGCCAGAACATAGGCGAGAAATTCCTGACTTACTGCGACCACATTGCCATTGTGGTGCCAACATGTTAAGTCAGTGCATCAATAGGTTTTCATGGATGTGTTGTCAAATTGGAACTCCTAGTGCTTGAGGAGTTTGGTTAACTTCACTGTGACCACATAGCTACTATAGTGCTAGCTAGTGAGAAGGAGGAGATGGATAGTTTGTGTGTGTGTGTGTGTTGCTGCTTAACATCATCAAGAGTTGTGGCAAAAATTCATGGCTCAGTTCAAGAAACATCATTGACTTCACTGTGACCATCTTGCCACTACGGTGCCAGCCAGTGGAGGTGAAGAGGGTGAAGGGGTTAAACAACATCACAATATGTGTTGCTAACTCTAATTTTTAGGAGTTATGGCGAAAGCTCAAACCACAACCTGAATTGTTTTGACTGCAACTGTTTTGATGTTACGATGCAATCTGGTAAAGGTGAGGGACTTGATAGCTTCACTTGTGTGCTCTTTGTTGTTGTGTACCAGCAAATGAAAATGAATGGACTTGAGTGCTTCGCATGCTCGTGTTGCTACCATCAATCTTTGAAAAGTAGTGGGGAAATGTCATACCATTATGTAAATAATTTTTATCACTATGATTGTCTTGCTACTACGACACCAGCTAGTAGAGGTGAGGGATTTGATAGCTGCACCTGTAAGTGTTACGACCTCTGATGTTTAGGAGTCTTGGCAGAAGATCATGTCGTTATGCAAATAACTTCAACTTCACTATGGACACCTTGCTATTGCAATGCTAACCAATGGAAGTGAAGAAACTTGGTAGCTTCACCTAAATGTGAAGTTACCCCATCTTCAAAAAAATCATGGCGAAAGATCATGCCATCTTTTTTTCTTACTATCTAAGCATATATTCTTTTTAAGTAGTGTAGACATTTTGTTGAGGTAAAGAAGTATGAAAGGAAAATAAAAAATTATTTCCTTCATCAACTTGCTGACATGAGTATACATGAAAAAAAGAAATCATTGGAGGCCATGATTTAATCATGATCCTTCTCATAAAGTAAAAGAAACATAACGCGAGCAAACAATGCTCAACACTTATGTTTATAATCTCTAATCATCTGCGAAACCCATGCGAGAATTAAAGATATAAATTCTGTTGCGACCATCTAACTGCCACGATGCTAGCCAATCAAAATGTAAGCATCACTTTCTTTTCTTCACGACACATGTTCATGCCACCAATTGAAAGATCGATGAAGGGTTGCATATTGTCCCATTGCGATCATTTTGCTGCTATGATGCCAACCAATGAGATAAATCAACCGCTTCATGAAGATGATTTTCTACTTTTGTTCTTCATAAATTGCAACGAAGGGCCATGCTACAATTTAAAACATCTTATCAACTTGTTGCGTCTGTCTTGCTGCTACGGAGTCGAGCAACGAGACAATTGACAACTTCATGAAGTTGACTTGCTGCCTTTAATATCCCAAATCGCGACAAAAGGTCGTGCCACATCTGAAGGCATTTTATCAACCCACTGCGTCCGTCTTGTTGCCACGAAGCCCGCTAGCCAAGTTGAAGGATTTCACAGATCCACATGAGCCACACTAGAATGTTTCACTGCTACCATCAATCATCACATTTGTGACTTTGTTTGGTCAAGGCATTGTGTAGCCATCATTTGACCCAATTTTAGTGATGTTGAAATGACATTGCTACTGAATTTTCCTCCTACACAGAAAGGAAGATAACGATAGAGGGATATTAAAGAAAATATGGTGTTTGTAGATGTGATTTCCCATCGGAAGGCGCGCATCATAGGAAAATGTAG
This sequence comes from Pharus latifolius, assembly GCA_019359835.1. Lineage (NCBI taxonomy): Eukaryota > Viridiplantae > Streptophyta > Magnoliopsida > Poales > Poaceae > Pharus > Pharus latifolius. Next base: position 15,190,664 of record CM033322.1, read on the forward strand.
CCGCATGGCACAGGATGCTCGTCAGTGGCGCATGGTACACTGATGGCACAATTAGGCTATCTCCAATGCGGGTCTTCGACCAGGCATGTGGCGGTCGATGCAACAGGTGGATAGGTGCATGCAATGCTCGAACGCGGGCTGAGGCGCTCGACCACGCGGTCGCGGGGCAAGCTCGAAATGTTGGGCCCCACCGAGCGCGCGGCAGTCGAAGAGATAGCGTTGGACATAGTCGACAGTTTGCAACCCGACTCCATGAATGACAAGTGGGGCTTTAATCTCGAGGGCCCGCATGTCGGCGAGTGCGTGAGGAAAGTCTTTGATTCACAAGGCGAACGTGGTGGGAACCACGTCTGACACGCATCAGACTTTAATTTTCGCCCACGATGACCGCAGAGATCCAATTGTCATTCAATGACATGCAGGGCCAGAGTTGGTTGGGTCCACTTGTCGGTGACGTGTGGAGTGTTGTAAACAGTCGGTTTTTAAATGGCCGGAAAAATTAGAGTTTTAAAATTTTTTGGGAGTGGGACCCCCCATCAGTCGCAATATTTTCGGCCGTTAGAAAATTAGTCGTTATGTATTTTTTAATTATTTTTTTATTAAAAAAAGCAAAAAAATGCCAAAAAATTCTAAAAAAATCACAGAAAATTCCCACAGCAATTTCTATAAAAAGAGACTTCATTTCCTCACTTCACCATATCCATCTCACACATTTTACACCATTTACACACCACTTTGACATACTTTGTGCACAAAATAGCTATCAGGTATGGATAGTAATCCTCTTGAGGGTTTTATAAACTAGCTTAGTTCTCCTGGTACACCTCGAGAAAATCTGGGAACACCAGGTAATCCAAATCCTCCACCATATCCACCCAACAATTCACATTTCCTCCAGCCAACTTATCGTCCGGCTATCCTGTGTACCACCTCGACCCTCAGTACGCACTGTTGGAGAACGGGCTCGCTACTCTAGTGCAATTTCAAAAATTTTAACCGAAATCCCAAAAAGTTTGCAAGCAATAGATCATAGATCAAGAGATTTACCGCAGTCGAGGTCGCAACTGGATCGTGACCAGCAGTACAGCAATAACAGCCGCACCTCTACAGAAGTCCACACGTCCGGGAAAGGAGCACCGCGTGTTCGTGTGCTAGCACCAGCGCACACGGCTAGGATTTTATGAGATCTATCTCGTGGATGGTGGTGGCAGCTAGAATAGATGAGATGATGGATGCATGCCCATAGCACCTTCTTTTATAAGGCCTTGCAGATAAGTCCTACTCAAATGCGAACCCTAATCCTAATGATAAACCTATTACCAAGAGATGACTCGTTTCGGATCCCATCCGAATTAATACTCGAACCCATTAAGTGTGTGACTCTGTAGGTTCGTGATCCGTTTGAGACCTAGTCTTAGTTTTCGCACTAGGCTCGCCCAGATTCTAATATGCGGAATAACGGGATCTTACTCAGAAATACCAAAACCCAAAGTAATTGCACAACTCTTTATTTCAAAGAGGGCTTTATACGTCGAACGTTAGGCACACTTGCCTATGTCGAAGGAACTATAAGTGTCTAAAACTCAAATAAGTTCTATGACTTTTTGATGATCTAAACTAGACCTATTACAAGGTATTTATAGTCCAATCGTATGAGTACGTATCAGACTCAATAACTAAACGTATTAGACTCATATAACTAATTAACTAATCCTAAATAGATAAGCTTAGTTTTATATATTTGGATCGGATTGCAATTCTGAACAGAGAACAAATTCCTTTTCATGGTCGCGAACCAATCCATGGTCGCGAAACCTTTCCGAACACTGTTAAGGTCGAGCAGCCGTATGCGATCAGGACTTTGTCGCGAATCCGTATGCAATCAGGACTAGAAGATCCTCCCGGATCATGACTCCCTTGTTGAGAAGGAGCCAACCCCTGTTGCAACCTCTCGATCAAACTGGAGATTTGGAAATTGGGCTTGTCCATGTTCTTTGGTGTACCACTTTGCCGCAGGTGCTCGTTGACCTTTCCGACGATTCGAAAAGTCTCATTGGTGTCACTGCGGGTGGTAGTCACCTTCTTCTCCAGAATCACATCTTCGCGTAGAGGTTCGTCTCGTTGATAGACCAAGTCTTCAACATATGGTACTATAGTATCTGGCTCATCATCCAGCATTGAAGGCTCAAAGAGTTTGAATCCTTCCCAAGGTCGCAAACCTTCCCAAAGTCGCAAACCTTTTCGTGGTCGCAAATCCGTTGCGAACTCTGTTGCATCTAGGCCTTCATGCCTAACCCTAATTTTGATGATTAATGAAAACAAAGTGTTCCGGACTAATTGTGCTATTGAGTTTATTTGATACAGAGTTGCGTTGGGAAGATATGCACGGAATACAAGAAGAACCCGACGTAAAATAAAAGCACAAGTAGCAAAGAGCAAAAGACAAGTCGAAAATCGTGAAGATGCGAAAGACCTCAGGTATTACGAGTTTTTATATTTTGGGTTGCTGATTTTCAGCCCTAGCTCCAACGGTTCATTTGATTCTTGAGGCTATAAAAAGGGGCTTTGGGCATAAGTTTTTAACAACAAGCAACAGCATTTCATATACACTCTTGAGCATTAGTTTCTTATATAAAATCTTGATCTTTTGATCAAGTCGAGTGCTTTCCGATCCACCGAGAGTTTCAGTTCTTTTGCATTTGCATATACTTAGTTTCTCGGTGCGTGTTTGGAGGTCTTGAGAAGACCTCGCTGCCTGTTACTCTTGGTGAGCGCCCTCACCTAGACGGTTCGGAGGCGTGGCCGTTGATCTCTCCGTTCGGAGATTGTCGGAGAGGCTCGGCAAGTGTGTACAAGGCATCGGTGCTCGCCTTTCCGGAGTGGACAAGGAGCAACCACTAGTGATAATATCCTTTGTGGATATTGAGGCAAGACTCAAGTGATTTGAGTGCTTCAACGAGGATTAGTGGAGACTGGGCGAGTCTCCGATACCTCGGTAAAAATCGTTGTGTTCATTCTCTTTTCCCTTTGCTTATATTATTTGTCTTGATTTGCATTTATTTGCTTTGAGCTTTAAAGTTTTTAAAAGCCTCCTATTCACCCCCCCTCTAGTCGGCATCCTTGATCCAACACGTGGTATCAGAGCAAGGTCTCTCATTTATGGGCTTTACCGCCTAGAGAGAAAGGATGGACTCGGTAGAGGATTTTGATTTGATTACTCCTCACTTTGATGGCTCACATTACTTTCGTTGGAAGATTATTATGAGCACTTATTTTGAGGCATTGAGTTTGGATTTATGAAGCTTAATGGAGAAGGGTGTGACTTATCCATTGATTTCGGATAAGGATATTCTTCTCTTAAATACAAATGCTAAAGATGTGCTTCTTAGATCCCTTAGCAATGATGTGCTCGAACTAGTGAGTGATCGTTCGACCGCTCACGATGTTTGGACCACCCTTGAGTCTATCTTTGAGGGGACATCTAGCTTTGAGCATGCTAAGGTGCGCTTTTTGATGCAACACTATGAGGCATTTGAGATGTTGGAGCATGATACACTCTCCACCATATATGATCGCTTGATCAACATCACAAATGAGCTCAAAGCTCATGGTGCTAATATTTCCAATCTAGACATTTGTAGGAAATTGCTTAAGGTGTTACCAGGGAATCGCTACGGAGACTTCACTACCACTCTTGCAAACGGTGACCTCTCCGACACTTCACCGAGCGAGCTCATTGACATGTTTATGTCAAATGAGGCTATGTCCAAGGAGAAGGACATACATTCCACCTCCGAGCATATTAAGAATGATGATTTCATTGCGGAGGATCGGGAGCTTACTAGCAAGCTCAAAGACGTCATCGACTTGGTTCGCCTAAGAAAGACAAAGGTGAACTCTTGCAAGAAGAGCTCAAAGAAAGCTAGAAAGAAAGCATCAAGATCAAAGTCTTCATCTCACGACAAATCTATATGCCTTATGGCATGTGACTCGACGGTATCAAATACTAACTTCTCTAATGATGAGCTTATGGATATGATTGTAGAGTTAAATGACTTGCTTGGTTATATGAATAAAAGTTTTTGCACTTTAAAGAATAACTTCTCATCCTTGAAAGTGGAATTTCAAGAGTTGAAAAGTTCTTATGATTCTTTGCTTGCCAAGGAAGCTATTAGCTCCACAACTGCCTTAGATGATAGAGTTGCTTGTGACTTGCTCATTGATCTATCCTTAAAGTCACATACTTCCACTTCACATGCTAGCACCTCTTGTAATGACTTAAGTGTTAATTCATGTTTAGACTCAAATGCTAGCTTTGTGGACACTAGTACTTCATGTGATAATTTGTCTATTGATTCATTTATTGATTCACATGCTTGTACGGTTGTTACTAATAACTCATACCATGATTTATCTAGTGACTCATCTTTATGCCATGGTGTTAGTACTAGTTGTTCCTCATTTGATATGTCTAGCTCATCTAGTGATTCTATTGTTATGCCTTCTAGTTCATCTACTTGTGATGATATGCCGTCATGTTCTCATTCACATCATGCTTCATGTGTTAGCACGGTATCATCTCATATACATAAAATTGAAAATGATGAACTTAAGACTAGAATAAATAGATTGAGTGATGACCCTACTAGATATTATATGAGTAGTGCTATGCTTGTTAAACCCCCTTTAGATCATAGATATTCTTTTAAAAAGGGGAAATTAAATCATGCACACTCTTCTAGTAAGAGGTATCGCATATTTCACCGCACTCATACCATTTCATTTATAAAGTCCTCTCAAACTTCATGTTCCACATGTCACTTAATAGGGCAACATTCGCATGAAGCTTGTCCTTTAGTGACTTCAAACTATTTTGATGCTTGCTACATACTTCAAAGGTCGAAGAAAGGGTATGCTATAGCAAAGTTCGTTGGTGCACCCATGCTAAATAAAAAGAAGAAATCAATTTAGGTGCCCAAAGCTTTGATTGCTAACATTGAAGGACCCAAAAAGGTTTGGGTACCTAAAAGAAATTAATTCTTTTTATGCAAGTGAACTACAAGACCGGTGGAAGGCATTGGGTGCTAGATAGCGGATGCTCCGAACACATGACCGGTAACAAGAAGTTGTTCACCTCAATAAAAGACAACTCAAGTGAGAACCAAAAGATTACCTTTGGCGACAACCGTCAAGGAAATGTGGTCGGCTTGGGTAAAATCGCAATCTCAAATGATCTATCTATTTCAAATGTTTTGTTGGTCGAATCTCTGAATTTCAATTTACTTTCCGTTGCACAAATTTGCGATTTTGGTTTTAGTTGCACTTTTTTCCCAAAAGAAGTTTTGGTTGAAAGTTTAAAAGACAAATCTTTGATCTTTAAAGGCTTTCGTTTTGGAAATTTTTATTTGATTGATTTTCATTCAAAAGATGCATCTCTTTCAACATGTCTTGTCTCTCAAACCTCAAAAGGTTGGCTATGGCATAGACGACTCGCACATGTTGGAATGCATCAATTGAGAAAACTTTTAAAACGTGATTTGGTTGTTGGCTTAAAGGATGTGAATTTTGAAAAGGACAAACCTTGTAGCGCTTGTCAAGCGGGCAAGCAAGTAGCTACTTCACATCCAACTAAGCGCATTCTTTTGACTTGCAAACCTTTGGAACTCCTTCACATGGATTTATTTGGACCTTCCGAGTTCCAAAGTATCGGGGGTAGCAATTATGGTTTTGTGATTGTTGATGATTTTACTCGCTACACTTGGGTTTTCTTTATTTCCCAAAAATCTGAAACCCCCGATGTTTTCAAAAGTTTTGCAAAACGTGTTTCTACTGAATTCGAATTATCCATCAAGAAAATCCGTAGTGATCATGGTGGAGAGTTCGTTAATTCAACTCTTTTTGATTTTTGTGACTCTCTTGGAATCAAACACGAATTTTCCACATCCTACACTCCACAGCAAAATGGAGTTGTTGAAAGGAAAAATCGAACACTTATAGAAATGGCAAGGACTATGCTAAGTGATTATGATACTCCTACTCGCTTCTGGGCTGAAGCCGTGCATACAGCTTGCTATTCTATAAATCGGCTTTATTTGCATCCTCTTCTGAATTTGACTCCTTATGAACTTCTTGTTGGGCGCAAGCCAAATATTTCTTATTTTCGAGTGTTTGGATGCAAATGTTATATTCTTAAGAAAAGAAATTTTGGTGGTAAATTTCAAAGAAGAGTAGATGAAGGCTTTCTAGTCGGATCTCCACCACTAGTAAAGCTTATCGTGTTTTTAATAAAAATACAAGTTGTATTGAAGAATCGGGTGATGTCGAATTTGATGAAACTAATGGCTCACAAAAGGAGCAAGTATCTCATGAAGTTTCAGGTGAAGATCTTCAAGAAACAATGAAGAACATAACCATTGGAGACATCAAGCCAAGAGATGAAGATCAAGAAGATGATGTCAACATTGAGAATGTTGATCAAAACATATCATCATCTCATATTGATCCTCCAGAACAAGATCAAGATGAAGCAGTACAAGATGAAGCACCAAGGCAACACCGAACGATCACCAAGGATCACCCTCTAGACCAAATATTGGGTGACGTCAGTAAGGGTGTTCAAACTCGATCTCGTATTGCTGCATTTTGTGAACATCATTCATTTGTGTCTTCTTTAGAACCCAAACATGTTAATGAAGCTTTAAATGATCCTGATTGGGTTAATGCCATGCATGAAGAACTTAATAACTTTGCTAGAAATGAAGTTTGGACTCTAGTAAAAAGACCAAAAGATCATAATGTTATTGGAACAAAATGGGTTTTCAGAAATAAGCAAGATGAAAATGGTGTTGTAATTAGAAACAAAGCTCGTCTTGTTACTCAAGGCTTCACTCAAGTCGAAGGTTTAGACTTTGGTGAAACTTTTGCACCTGTAGCAAGACTTGAAGCTATTCGCATTCTTCTTGCTTATGCATCATGTTTTAATATCAAACTTTTTCAAATGGATGTAAAAAGTGCGTTCTTAAATGGTGAAATTTCTGAACTCATTTTTGTTGAACAACCTCCTGGTTTTGAAGATTCTAAATTTCCAAACCATGTATTTAAATTGTCAAAAGCTCTCTATGGTCTCAAACAAGCTCCTCGGGCTTGGTATGAGCGACTTAGAGACTTTCTATTATCAAAAGGTTTTAAAATTGGGAAGGTTGATACAACTCTCTTTACAAAGAAAATTGAAAAGGAATTGTTCATTTGTCAGATATATGTTGATGATATTATCTTTGGATCTACTAATGAACATTTCTGTCATGAGTTTGGAGAGATGATGTCTAGGGAGTTCGAGATGTCCATGATTGGCGAACTGAGTTTCTTCCTCGGTCTGCAAATAAAGCAACTCAAGAACGGCACGTTCGTGAGTCAAACAAAATACGTGAAGGACCTGCTCAAGCGCTTTGGGATGGAAGACGCTAAGGCAATCAAAACTCCCATGGCGACCAATGGACACTTGGACATGGACAAAAGCGGCAATTCGGTCGATTCTAAACTATATAGGTCTATGATTGGTAGTCTTTTATATCTTACTGCATCTAGACCTGATATCATGTTTAGTGTATGCCTGTGTGGTAGATTCCAATCTGATCCTAAGGAATGTCACTTAACTGCTCTTAAAAGAATCCTTAGGTATTTAAAATGCTATCCTAGTTTAGGCCTTTGGTATCCGAAAGATGCAAATTTTGAATTAATTGGGTATTCGGATTCTGATTATGCTGGGTGTAAGATTGATCGTAAAAGCACATCTGGTAGTTGTCAGCTGTTGGGGAGATCATTAGTATCATGGTCATCTAGGAAGCAAAATTCTGTAGCTCTCTCCACAGCTGAAGCTGAGTATGTGTCTGCAGGCAGTTGTTGTGCTCAATTATTGTGGATGAAGCAGACATTTTTGGATTATGGGATTATTTTTGATAAAGTGCCACTATTGTGTAATAATGAAAGTGCCATTAAAATTGCTAATAATCCTGTTCAACACTCTAGAACTAAGCATATTGAAATAAGGCACCATTTTATTAGAGATCATGTGGCAAAAGGAGATATTGATGTCAATTATGTCAGAACTGATATGCAACTAGCAGATATTTTCACTAAACCCCTAGATGAAACAAGATTTTGCTTTTTAAGGGGTGAACTGAACATTATTGATATATCAAATGCTAGTTGATGTGCTAAAAGTGTTTGTTTGTATAAAATAATATTATTTTATTCCCTCTCTGGTCTTAGACAGCCTCTGGTCGAAATTGACCAAACTGACAGTCAGTTTCACTAACTGACAGTCAGTTCAGTAGTTAGGAGCCTGGTCTTAGTCTCTGGTCGAAGTCAGTGTCATAACTGACAGTTAGTTTCACAAACTGACTGTCAGTTACGTGCATTTGACTTTGGTCGCAGCACCTGGTCGTGTTCACGTCCCCTACTGACTGTCAGTTTCATACACTGACTGTCAGTTTCAAAACGCAGTTCTGTGAACTGACTGTCAGTATGGTATACTGACTGTCAGTTCCATGTATCTGAGTTTGGAACTGACTGTCAGTTTATCAAACTAACTGTCAGTTGCGGGATCAAGAACCCTAAAAACCCCGTTCTGTTTTCTTGTCTTCTCACCTTCTCTCGCCGCCGTTGCTTCCTCTTGCGCCCCTGTGCCTTCGCCGTTTGCTCCACCACCTCGCCGTACCTCGCCGCAGCCCCCTTGTGCCACCCCTCGTTGCCGGTGAGCTCCTCACCGCCGGCGCCACCGTCCTCGACCGTTCTCGACCTCGTCGGCTTTTTGCCTCTCTGTTCACGGCTCCCACTCCTCTGTCTTGTGCCGTGTCTCGGCTCACCGTGGTGGTGCTCATCGCCGTTGATTTTCTCGGAACTGAGCTTCACTCCTCTCCTCGGGCCGTGATCTTCTTCGAGCAGTCGACCTCGACTTCTTCTGCTCAGTTTCGGCCGATCAGTTCAGGTCTCTGTGTCTTCTTCCTTCTTTGTTTTTCCATCGTTTCGTAGCTCATGTCTGATCAGGCCGGTCCCTCTCGCCGTGGGGCCCGACGGAAGAATGCGGCGAACAGCCAGCGTTCATCGGGCCAGACGTCCGAGAATCGGCCCTCGCCTCCGCCTGAGCGCGTGCCCGTGGATTATTCACGTTGGCACGCGAGCCGCCTTCGCTCGCTCCGCTCTGTGAACCCGTACCTGTCGCCGCGACCCACTGGTCGCGACGGGTGCGCGGTGCTCACTTGCTACACAAACCTCCACTTAGACCTGTTCACCAGTGTCTACAGCCGCGCGCCTATCTTTGCCCACTGCTCTCTGTCGTGGGGTACGATCGCCTCTCGCACAGGCATAGCTACCCTCGCAGATCTCTTTGGCACTGTAGGGATTCGCGACTTAGTCGCGGATTCCTCTTTGCACTGGGCTGAGGGGCCCATACGTCAGTTTTATTCCACCGTTTTCGTTTCCCCTCAGCGCGACTTCATGACCTTCATGACGGGCCTCCAGGTCCACACCGTCACGAAGGATCAGTTGGAGTCCGCGCTCGGACTGGTGCGCCCTCCTTCTGGCCGCCAGCTCCACACTCTCCCTGACCTCGAGCGTCGGGAGGTGGCCATGCTCTATTCCGGCCCCTTCCAGCTCCGTCACATCGCTGGCCTACGCCGCGATGTTGACCTGGCTCTGCGTATCCTCCGTCTCACACTGGTCCCCATGAGCGGAGACAGAGCCAGGGTCACTTATCTGGGTCTTCATGTGCTCATCTCCATCTTCCAGGAGGAGCCCTTCGACGTTGCTGATCTCATCATCAGTGAGATTCAGCACGTCCTTCTTGCCCCGCGCCGTCAGCTGATATACGCTCCGTATATCATGGCGGTGCTTCTTCATATCAGGGCCGTGGACACTGAGCTGCCCAGGCCCCATCATCCTCGTCTCTTCTATCCTCCGGGCCAGGCTGATCGCCGGCTCGGTGCTCGCCCTGCTGCAGCTGCTGGCCCTGGTTCTCCCGCATCAGATGATGATGCTGCGGGGGAGTCAGAGGACGAGGCTCCAGCTCAGGAGTCTTCTCCAGCTCCAGCTGCAGGGACAGGCACCGGATCTGCGTCATCTTCCTCCCAGCTTCAGGAGGTCCTCCAGGTGCAGCAGCAGATCCTCAGCACCCAGGCGGAGCATCATCAGATGTTGCTCCGGTTGATTGCTCAGCAGGAGGAGATACTGCGCCGTCTGCCTGCGTCAGACTCTTCGGTTCCTCGCAAGAGGGCCCGCCCTGCGTCTTCATCCCCGAGCTCTGCTACAGGACCTGTTGATCCAGCTCCTACGGCACCAGCTCCGGATCCAGTCGCTGCGGCTCCTGTTCCCGTGGCAGCAATGACTCCTCCGGCGTCTCCAGCCGCCGATCCGACTGCATCTCCAGATGGCTCCGGAGATACAGCCGTTTTAGGATTTCCTTCAGATGATGAGCATTAGGCTCTGATTTGTTTTGTTTGTCTCCCTTTTTGTGCTTGATGCCAAAGGGGGAGAAGTATTTTGGATAGTTGGTTAGTATTTTGGATTTTGGACATTGGAGTCTGTTCTGTTTATGTCTTTTGATGTACTGAACAGATGATGATTATTTATATATGGAAATTTTTTTTTTTTGGTTATCTGTGTATGTCATCTTTTCTTTTTAGCTCTGATACATATGATGACTTGTGTTTAGCTCTGATATATATGATGTCATTGATTTCTTGAGATGATGCTCTTGAGCTCTGATATGTGATTATAGCTCTGATACATTGATATATATGATGTCTTGATGTGCATGTGTATGCTCTGATATGACTTGTGGATATTTGCACATCTGTGACTTGCTTATGTATTAGATGCCCTGATGTATATGTATTATCTTGTATGATGAGATGCATATACTCAGGGGGAGCTATTTCATTTATTTTATTTTTGAACACTTGTTGTCATCAATCATCAAAAAGGGGGAGATTGTTGCATCTAGGCCTTCATGCCTAACCCTAATTTTGATGATTAATGAAAACAAAGTGTTCCGGACTAATTGTGCTATTGAGTTTATTTGATACAGAGTTGCGTTGGGAAGATATGCACGGAATACAAGAAGAACCCGACGTAAAATAAAAGCACAAGTAGCAAAGAGCAAAAGACAAGTCGAAAATCGTGAAGATGCGAAAGACCTCAGGTATTACGAGTTTTTATATTTTACTGATCTTGGCGTGTGGAGATGATCGGTTAGGAAAAATTCTTTCTAGCTTTAACCGTACTATAAAGAGGGGTAGCGAAAGTCCTCTTTTTATCTCCAGCACAAACCGAGAATGTTAGGTCATTGCATCGCATTTTTTTTTATTTTGGATTTGCTTTTGGACTTATTTGAAAAATCTGTTTTTCAGTTCAGTTTTTGACAGCAGAAGAGTATTTGCATTTTTCAGAAAGATCTAGGTAGATCTGGCTTTTGCTTCTGTTGAAAAAAATGTAGCCCTTGAAATTATCTTTCAAATGAGCTATTAAACACCTCTTTTGGATTTATGGATTTAAAGTTATAGCTGTTTTTGTTCAAGCTGACTGTCAGTTTGCTGAACTGACTGTCAGTTTGAATGTCAGTTTAGTGTAACTGACAATTGTCCAGAGAGGGTGTTTTTTGGTCTCAAATTTTTTGTACTAAACTGACTGTCAGTTTGTCCATACTGACTGTCAGTTGGGGTTTCGACCAGAGAGTGTTTTACTGTGTTTCTTTTTTGATTCTGGTCGAGCTAGTACACAAACTGACTGTCAGTTTGTGTAACTGACTGTCAGTTTCGTGCTCCAGCTTTCCTGTTTTGGCTGCAAACGGCTAGCTATTTTTTATCCGTAAATTTTGTCAGCCGTTGTGCACTAAACTGACTGTCAGTTTGCATAACTGACTGTCAGTTTGGGTTGCTGATTTTCAGCCCTAGCTCCAACGGTTCATTTGATTCTTGAGACTATAAAAAGGGGCTTTGGGCATAAGTTTTTAACAACAAGCAATAGCATTTCATATACACTCTTGAGCATTAGTTTCTTATATAAAATCTTGATCTTTTGATCAAGTCGAGTGCTTTCCGATCCACCGAGAGTTTCAGTTCTTTTGCATTTGCATATACTTAGTTTCTCGGTGCGTGTTTGGAGGTCTTGAGAAGACCTCGCTGCCTGTTACTCTTGGTGAGCGCCCTCACCTAGACGGTTCGGAGGCGTGGCCGTTGATCTCTCCGTTCGGAGATTGTCGGAGAGGCTCGGCAAGTGTGTACAAGGCATCGGTGCTCGCCTTTCCGGAGTGGACAAGGAGCAACCACTAGTGATAATATCCTTTGTGGATATTGAGGCAAGACTCAAGTGATTTGAGTGCTTCAACGAGGATTAGTGGAGACTGGGCGAGTCTCCGATACCTCGGTAAAAATCGTTGTGTTCATTCTCTTTTCCCTTTGCTTATATTATTTGTCTTGATTTACATTTATTTGCTTTGAGCTTTAAAGTTTTTAAAAGCCTCCTATTCACCCCCCCTCTAGTCGGCATCCTTGATCCAACAAACTCGACCTGAGATCCTCCCGAATCATGACTTCCCTGTTGAGAAAGAGCCAACTCCCGTTGGTGACCAACTATGAAGATGTAGAGAACGACTGGGAGTTTTCGAAAGAACACACGATGAGCAATGCTATAATCGTCTGATTGAATGTACAAATAGGCGCTCATAGAGCTTGGTACCTCCATCATGGATTGTAGCCTTGGCCATTGGCGGATAGCCTTCCCTTTGTTGAGGTTGATACCATTACCGATCCCAAAGCTCGGATTGCGAAGTTTGAACAGTGGCGTCATAGAGACAAGTTGCATGTCGATTTCGACTAGTCGTTGTTGTGATCGACTATGTACCTCTACGAACAGCACGTTGTTTTCTGCAGGCAAGCTCGCCAAACAACCATCATTTTCGATACTCGATGTAGCACAATCCTCTTGGCTAACTGGACGTATCACGCTCAGCACACACTTTGAGCATGCATTGACAATCTGTTTTGCCTGATTTGCTGTCAACAAGTCCTTGGTGTCGACGTGGTCGTTTTTGCTGATGATAAATTTCGTCCCATCCTTTGTGAGGTCGTATTCTTGAGCTCTTCGGTGGTAATGGGCGTCACGATCGTACAAGAACGGATTTCCAAAAATCACTTGGCAAATATCGATGGGGATGACATCACATTGAACCTCGTCGATGTAACGAGCAGATATTGCAAACTTTAGAGTACACTGACTCTTGATTTGCTGATTCACGTCGGAAGTGAACCATCCCAGAGGATATGGTCAAGGATGATGAGTCATCTGCAAACCAAGTCTTCGAACCAGCCCGGAGGAGACCAAATTCTTTTGGCTTCGGGGTCGAAGATGGCTGCGACCACCTCGTGCTTCACCTGTATGTTAACAGTGAACAATTTCTCTGTCGGGTTGTGGTCAATTGATGAACCCGAACCTTTCTCCTTCGGCATTGCCATTAGAGACAAGGTCGTGTCCGTCTTTTCAACCAAATCCAACTGGATAATTTCCTCTGCGAGCGGAATAGAAGTAACCATAGCTGTTCGTGTGCTTGGTTTATCCCTCCTTTTTCTTTCTGGTCGCAGTTCAAGATGAAGTTTATAACACTTCTCTTTTGTGTGCCCAGTAGTATGACAATGCTCACAAGTGTTACCCGTATCATGGGTACCCTCTCCGGAGCTCGTCGTGGTTGAAATCTCCCTCAGGTTCTTGTCGTTGCGGGTCTTATTCTTCTTCTCAATCGCCAAAGCAGTCGTGCTCGCAGTCGAGATATCTTGAACTCTAAACAGACTTAGCTCAGTACTGATCGATTTCTGAAGTCCAGATGTGTACTTCCGAAATACCTGAGGATCGGACAGTGAGATGCCGATGACCATTGCTTGTCGCCAAAACTCTGTCGTATAGTTTTATTCGTAATAATTCATAAATATATCATGATACAATTATCTCCATGATTGCCTCTAGGGCATATCTCTATCACGCACATGTTGGTCATATCCACACCCCCCTCCATGCACTGCCGCTCTCATTTCCACATGGCCATCCATATGGAACGTACCGGCAAAACTATCATGTTGTCAGTGCGCCAGCCAACTATGGTCATCCCTCGCCACCGCCCCCGCCGCTGCCCCGCCCCCGCCCGGGCATAATTTGAAATCTGCATCCCCCTAGACTCGGGTACCCCACATTTTATGCCGCAGCTCGTTGTTGACGACAACGACGACCATGGTCTCGTGGGTCCTGTCGGGCGCAAGCGGTTGGTCTGGTCAACAGATAACGATGTTCTACTTGTGAGTATTTCATTTCGACATTCATGTTTTACGAAAGGAATTCTGTGAAAATTTTGTGGGATTTTATTTGAAAGGTTTACATTCATTTCTCATGACACTGTTATATTTCGGCTGCACAGATAAGTGCGTGGTTGAATAACTCGCTGGACCCAGTCGACGGGAACAGCGAAAAATTCGACACGTATTGGGCAAGCGTGGCAGCAACGTACACCGAGAGCAGCCCAGGAAATTGTAGAAGGGAGGTCAAGCATTGCAAGGACTATTGGCTCAAGACTAATAGAAAATTTGTTCAAATTAATGGTTGTCGGTGCAGGCTGAAGGAGGTGTGCGCTAGTGGTTGTTTGGACAACCAACTAATGGCACAAGTACGCGAGCTGTATAGGAACGAGATGGGGCATGGATTCACTGTAGAGCACTGGTGGATGAGTGTTCGGGGTCAACCTAAATGGAACCGAACCTACGTCGACACCGGAAAAAGATCAAGGCTAAATGAGGGCAATGCACACACATCGTCCTCGTCCAACTTAGATGTCATTATGGAGGAGACATGCCAGGAAGGTCGCGACATGGCCAAGGAGAAGCGCAAGGGGAAAGGCAAGCAGAAATCTTCCTTCTCCAAGGTGTCTGTGCAAGAAGACCTACGAGCCTTGTCAATGCTAACACTGAGCGCGTGAAGGCAACGAACCGTGCAGTCTCCACTCTGAGCAAACATGACAAGCTCAACCAGAAGTTAGACCTTGCAAGGTCATTCACAAAACTGGTCACCACAGACAAATCAAAATTCAATGATGAGGAAATGAAGCATCATGCAGAAGCGTTGAAGTTTGTCAAAAACTTAATCCAGGAGGCTAATCTAGACTAGTCTAAGTTGCATAGCATTTTATTTTCAGTATGTCCATGTACAACTATGTATTCTACTTTTGTGCAATTGAAATATCTTTGGTAAATAGACGTTGGACTCATATGTTTGGAAATAGCCGTTGGATGCATCTGTTTGAAAATAGTCTTTGGATGCACTTGTTCAGAAA
This sequence comes from Pharus latifolius, assembly GCA_019359835.1. NCBI lineage: Eukaryota > Viridiplantae > Streptophyta > Magnoliopsida > Poales > Poaceae > Pharus > Pharus latifolius. The sequence continues at coordinate 15,206,031 of CM033322.1, forward strand.
ATAGCCATTGGACTCATCTGTTCGGAAAATAGTCGTTACAATATTCTTCCTGGCCTATATAAACTGATCCATCGCAACACATATTTCTCATCCCTAGCAATACAAATCCCTCTTTCTCAAATATGCCGTCCAGCTCTAGTTTGAAAATACTGTAAATACCTTGCGGAGTCTCCTTGTGGGATTCGTCAATCCAGATCCCGCCATGGTGGAATTAGAAAAGCGTCTTGTAGTCGGTATGCAAGTAAGGCTACAATCTTCTAGCTCTCATAGTCGTCGGCGCGGTAGCCGGAGATACATCGACAGGGACCGTGAAAACAACCATAACTGCCTCATGGCGGACTACTTCTACAAGGATCCGGTTTACCCCGACCACCTATTTCGTCGGAGGTTTCGAATGAGCAAGACCCTCTTTCTTTGGATCGTTGGATCTTTCAATGAGTGGTCCACCTTTTTTACTAAAAGAAGAGATGTAGTTAATCGGCGAGGGTTGTCATCTGTCTAGAAGTGCGCAGCGGCCATTCGGTTGTTGACGTATGGCTGTCCTACCGATGTAGTCGATGAATATGTACGGATCCGGGAAGTCCACGGCAATCCAGTGCTTGGAGAAATTTGTCGATGGAGTGATTGACAACTTCGGTGACGAGTATCTTCGACGTTCGACCATTGAAGACATGCAGCGCCTCTTGCAACAAGGCGAGGTGCGCAGTTTTCTGAGAATGATCGGAAGCATAGACTGCATATACTAGGAATGGAGAAATTGTCCAGTAGCATAAAAAGGACAATTTACCCGCGGTGATTACAGAGTCCCGACCATTATACTCGAAACCATCGCCTCCTAGGAGCTTTGGATATAGCATGTCTTCTTTAGTGTTGCCGAGTCCAAAAATAATATAAATGTCTTGAACCAATCCCCTTTGTTCACTAATGTTTTGCAAGGACGAGCTCCTCAAGTACAATACTTTGTCAATGGACACGAGTACAACATGGGGTACTATCTAGCAGATGATATATACTTAGAATGGGCTGTCTTTGTGAAGATGGTACCCCTACCCCAGACAGACAAACTCAGACTATTTGCAAAACATCAAGAAGGAGCAATGAAGGACGTGGAGCGAGCATTTGGTGTTCTACAATCCCGTTTTACCATCCTTCACGGCCCCGCTCGCTTTTGGCAATACTCAACTCTCGCGAAAATCATGAAGGCATGTGTAATATTGCATAATATGATTGTTAAGGATGAGCGAGAGTTTGATGGGCCACTTTATAATTTTGACAACAGCCAAGGGACTTCAAACGTTACACCGCCTCATATCCAACATGGTGGTACAATTGCTTTCATTGATGTAATCAGGAGAAACACTGACATTCGTGATCAATCGATGCATGTGTAGCTCAAAAAAGATTTGATTGAACATATTTGAGAGCGTTTTGGAGATGTCCATGACAATTAGTCGTTATCTGTCGCATTTCTAGTATTTTTAATTAGCATGTTGATGTTAAATTTTAAATTTAAATTTCCGCATGTATGCGTGGTCGTATGTTTAATTTTATGTTCAACCGCCGAATTTAATTAAAATATTTATTTTCGTTATGCCGAATTTCAGATCCGCAAATTAAATTTTTATATGTTGGAATTATTGTCGTATTTTTTAATTTATTTTACCAATTATTTAATCATTAATATGATGCAAAAAAACTAAATTAGATATTTAATACGCGAGACCCACCGAAGAGTCTCTCGAAGAGTCTTTGCATTGGAGAGAGAGACTCTTGGAGAGGCTCTTCACGCGTGGGCCTAATGAAGAGTCTCTCGAAGAGTCTTTGCATTGGAGACCAAGAGACTCTTCGGGGAGGCTCTTCGCTCACGTGGCAGGGAATATTCTACTGGAGAGCCTCTCGAGGAAGAGTTAGCGTTGGAGATAGCCTTAGTGCGCGCAGTGGAGCACACAGGCGACCACTTCAGGTGGCAACATGCGCGCACAACGAGGTTGTAGATCAACTGGCAATTGCGAGTGGCGTAGGACTGCGGCTTCAGGTTGAAGCCATCGCACATAAAACGGTGCGTGGCCATCGAGCAGAGGCGGCATCTAGATTCGATGATGGTGGTACGGACCGCAGGTTGCGTTGGAGGTGGCGGCGAGGCTGTAGTGACAGTGACCGTGAGTAGCGGCTATGACGGCTTTTGGCCGATCGGGATTGGCGGCTATGCCAGATCATTGATTGGGATAAAAACCAATTCAAAACATAGAGCAAAGATTTTGGAATATGAGTGAACAAATCTATAATTGATATAAATAAAAGGCCAACAAAAAATATTAAAATAATAGATTTATTCACAAGAATGATTACGACACCATATCTAGATTGGAGGAGTTAATACTGATAACGTGTTGTGATTTGGTATTTTCATCACGATGTTAACTTTGCACACAATCAATTCCAGACATTCACGTAGAAAAAGAGATAAAATATGAGAAGAGAAATAGTTGATTTTTTATTGATTTGTTCTCTTTACAAGTTACATATTTATGTAAAAATCTATAGTAAGGATTGTTTTTGGAGCATATTCAATAATGTTCGGGTAATATTCTATTAATAACATGATTTTATCTGGTTGCATTGTTGCTCTCCTCCAGCCGGCATACATGGCTATGGCTAACGCGAGCCCTCACGTAGTGCTCTTCCCCTTCCTCGCGCGCGGCCATTTCCCCTCCTTCCTCGGCCTCGCCGACCTCCTCCACGCTCTCCGCCCCGGCCTCACTATCACCATCATCTCCACGCCTCCCCACCTCCGCTCCATACCGGCCTCCTCCGCTCCCGTCCACCGCCATGCCTTCCCCTTCGCGCCCGCCGACCATGGCCTGCCCCCCGGCGCCGAGTCCCTGGCCGACCTCCAAGTCCACCAGTTCGTCGCCTTCTTCGAGGCTTCCGAGTCACTACGCCCGCACTTCGACGGCTTCATATCCACCATCCGAGGCCCCGTCTGCGTCATCGCCGACGCCTTTTTCGCGTGGACGGCCGACGTGGCGAGGAACCACGGCGCCTCCCACGCCGTCTTCCTCCCTGGCGGCGCCTTCGGAAACGCTGTCTTCTTCTCCCTGTGGTTGCGCCTCCCGCATACTCTTACGGCTAGCGACGAGTTTCCCCTGCCCGACTTCCCGGACGTCGTCCTCCGCCGCTCCTAGCTCTCGAGATACGTTCTCTGCGCGACGGGGGCGGACCCATGGACGACCTTCTTTCGGCGGGCCATCTCATTCTGCTGCAAGACCGACGCGATCTAGTGAGTTGGGCCTGACTCGGTTCGAGCTTGTTCAGTCTGGCGAACTAGCTCGGCTCGGCTCGACGCAGTTAGCTCATCAAGTTGAACAGTCAACTTGAACTCGGTTCGATTCAACTCCCGAGCTGGATAGCTTAGTTGTTTTCGCGGCGTGGTGTTGAGAGGCTGGGGGCGATAGAGAAGGCGCCAGGTGGCCCAGGGTGATGGTCGTAAAATAGATCTTTTTTTTTTGAGAAAAAATAGACAAAATTCAACACAATACTCCAAATCGGCCCTAACAATCCCAAAATCAACCCAAGAAAAACCCCAAAACTAGCATCTTTTTGGTCGAGGAACCAAAAATTTCACGCATGAAGAAAAATTCCGTCACAAAATTGAATCTTTCTCCCAAATAAAAACACAAAACACCACCAAATCCAACCAAATTTGGATCCAAATGAAGCGAATCGGGGCTCATCTCGGTCGCACTGTTGGTAAAACTTCTCACCTCTGCGAAACAATCACCAACCAAGAAAAATCCATCAAAACCTTCCAAAAAATTTCACAAAAAAGAAGAACAGCAAACAAATGGCACACATGTGGTGAGGGCCTTGATCATGCTAGCCTGCCTCGCTCGGAAATCCCGGAAGACGTCCTCCGGCGTGCGGTGCATACCCCCGCCTCCAACGCTACTGTCCATTTGCCGAGGTGGTATCAAGGTAGGGTTATGGTTTTGGGGGGAGATCTCTAAAAGATTACGAGGAGGAAGAGAAGAGAGGAAGAGTTGATTAGATTAGAAGGTTTTAACTTCTCCAAACACAAACATTGGAATCGGATCCGGCAGGGTTGCAGTCAAACTTATATGTGCAGAGAGTCTCTAATCTAATCCAAACACAAACATTGGAGGAGGCGTCGGGCGGCCGGGGCGATGGCGGAGGTGTTGGGCGGTGGAGGAGGCGTCGGGTGGCCCCGCGGCACAATGTCGGGTGGCCGGTGGCGACGGAGGAGACGGGGGGTGGCAGAGGAGGCTCGGCACTGTGCCAAGAGGCCAGGGGTGACAGAGGAGGTGCGGGGCGGCGGAGAAGACAAAGGTCAAGTGAGCCAGAGAGCCTCTGGTTACTTTGTATACATATATATTTCGAGTTGAACCCGGGCGAGCTAGGGTCTGGCTCGGGCTCGGCTTATTTTTGAACTGAGCTATGAGGATAGCTTGAACTCAACTTGTTTGTTAGTGAACTGAGTCCGAGTGGCTCGCAAGCCGCGAGCAAAAGTTCCACCCCTAATTGTATGATGGTGCCCTATGACATTCAAACATTCAAACGTATTCGTAGGGTGAAAATTGTTGGAAAAATAATTTGTTGGGGTAGTTTTGAAAATTCATGGTGTTTCCGGTGTCTTTAGAGGGGTGTGTTCATGCTACCGGGGTGGGGGTGACGGAGTTTTTGGGTTTCTTTCAGGGTTTGTATTATGTATCATTCCGAATCATTTATGAATTTTTTCTAAAATTATCCAAAGAAAAAACAAAATATCAAAAATTAATTTGGATGTTACAAAAATTCCAAAACTGGTCTTCAATCATTAATCCGGAGCAGACTTGATTTTCAAATTTGCATTAGGGTAGAAATCAAAATGTGACACACAAAACAATTGGCTAGCCAACCATAACAGTTTTGAACTCCCAATCAATAGTTTTCCATGCGCCAGCTAGATGTTTTGTGCGCCACATTATGATCTGCACCTGGTTAGCGATTGAGAGCCAGTTTTCAAATTTGGGAAAATTCTATTCGTATCCCTTAAAAAGAGTGTATTTTTGAAATTTTTGTAATATTTGGGTCATTTTTTATATTTTGTTTTTTTAGGTTATTTCAAAAAATATTTCATCATTTATGCATGTTTTAGGGAATATTGTGAACCATTGTCGTGAATGGTTTTCTCTTTGGGAACAATTTGAATGCAAGTGAGATATCTGGGGAGAAAACGAGACCATTCATGAAATACCTCTTTGGCTATATCAGTCATAGTCCTATTTAATCGTGCAGCTCAAATATATTTAGGCTCTTATTCCAATTAACAAATGGTCACATTTAAAAGCGAAATACTGGATAAAATTTATTAGAACACATCACCATTCGAAATGTAGCTTAGACTATTATTCTACAAGTAATTTTTACAGTCAGTCCCTCCTCAAATGTGTCATTAGTTTTTTCTTTTTTTGATCTCAGGTTTGGAGCTTTTGACATTATTATATGATTGTCGTTTTTTTAACAGAGAGTCAGAGACACGAGGAGTCCAAATAATTTCCGGTAATATCTCTCATCGCGGAGGCATGCATGCAGTTGTTTTTGTTTGTTCTGGAGAGTGGAGAGGAGGAAGCATGTCAGATCTTGACAGCTTCCGTGTAATGCTTACCTTCCATTGGCAACATGAAAACGAGTTAAGGGTGCTAGAAATCAAGAATGAGGTACAAAATGCGTGTTAGAGAATCTTAGAAAAACTAAGTGGCAGAGAAATTAGCACTAGAAACCAAGCACTAGGTAACAATTAAGTGCTAGAGAAACCAAACAGTGAGGCACCAAGTGCCAGAGTTGCTAGAGAAACCTAGAGAAATTTGAGAAACCAAGCCCTAGAGAAACTAGTCCCGGGAGAAACCAAGTGATTTCTAATCAAGTGCTAGAGAAACTAGTAGTATAGAAAGTAGTGCTAGAGAAACCAAGTGTTAGATAAAATTTTTCCAAAAGCTTGTCAAATTGTTCTAACAAATTTTATGAAATAAAATTTTATTTCTAAATAACCCAAATAAAAAATATTTCAAAAATAAACAACTAATCCAAGGCATTACAAATATTACTATAAATGAATTATTTGTTTTTTTAAAAAATAGACAACGTAAGCCCACATGCCGGCTTGTGGCTTCATTGGGTGTGTGATCAAAGCCAGAGTATATGCGGGCCCATTTGTCAACTCAAGTTTACACCCAATCCCACATTACCACCTCTAGTGGGCGACTAAAAATTGCATGTGCTACTGAGGCTAACATATTTCAGTTGCTTGCTAGCACGCTGAAGACTCAAAATTCAAGTCTTCGCTCAGTTAGTTAGTGATTGAAAGTCATTTTTGTAATTTTTTTTACGAAGCAGTCTATTTTCAAAATTTCTTTATTTGGGTTATTTAAAAAAAAATTGATTGTATAGTTGCTAAAGACCCTATACACAATTACAAAAATGACCCACAGTTGCAAGAGCTCGCTGTCGACAACTCGACAAGCCATCAACCATTGTTTTGACGCATAAAATTGCGGGAGCGGGGACTCGAAGCCGGGCCAACAACGTAGCTGCCCTGAAGACCTGGCCTTTTTAATATGCAATTGGTTGTGTAATGCTGGAGAAGAAGGGAAAAAAAGGGTTTTTTTAATTGCGGGAGTTGGGATTCGAATCCAGGTCAATGATGTGGGAACGAGGAGTGGGAACCAACCAGACTAGGAGCCTTTGGCTGCTGTAATTGCACTGGACTATTTAATATTGTTATACATATACATATACATATACATACATATACACATACATATATATGTATGTATATGTATATGTGTGTATATATATGTATATGTATATGTGTGTACATGTATATATATATATACATACATACATACATATATATATACAAACACTATTCTACACCCACCCCTAGAATAGTTATTCTATACCCAGTCTAGAAACCGTCCGATCTAACTTACTAGAATAAAGTACAACCGTTGGATAGTGATAGCGGTTATCCTCTGTTTAAAAGAATTTAACGTCGTTTTATTCCATAACGACAATAAATATTTGAAATATTTTATTGTTACTGATCGATATCAGCACCGACCACCTCTTCATATTTTTCACTGCGCTCTCACGTCTTGTTCACATCCAATAAATTTATACTACACGACCAGTAAATTTGCTAACAAAAATTTATAGTATAATCTATCATATGTGATCAGTAAATTTACTAGTCGTATACTGTACATTTACTGGTCCATCTAGTAAATCTGTGTTATACGATCAATAAATTTATACTACGCGATTAGTAAATTTACTGACAAAAATCTATAGTAAATGACCAGTATACATTTACTGGTCCGTCTAGTAAATCTGTAGTATATGATCAATAAATGTATATTACGCGACTAGTAAATTTACTGACTAATATGATTTCGGTTGCTGTGTTTTAGTTGGTTCCTATTTTTTAGGGATAGTGTGCGGTTATAACAAATCGTGTGAGTTCCTATTTTTTAGGAATAATGGAGCCGTTTATGGTAGTTACTACCGTCAATAAAATTCTAATCTTGATGCATGATTCAACGATACAGAAGAAGGGCATAGAATAACTATTCTAGAGATGGGTGTAGAATAGTGTCTCTCTATATATATATACACATATATATGTGTATGTATATGTATGTATATGTATATGTGTATGTATATATTTATATATATATACATATATATATATATATACATATATATATACATATATAAGAAATCTAGTAATTTTAATTATGAGTTTTTAATTTTTATTAATATTTAGTCGTAGAATTAGTATTAGTTAAGAGTAAGACGGATCCAATAATTAATAGTTTTCTTTTATATATATATAATCTTAGAATTCGAACCCAGGCCGCGGGAGGTGAGAGGGGTTGTGGTAAAGGCACTGGCCAAATTAATTAACTGCAGTTACATAGCTCAAAACGATCGAGCACAATTTAATCTAGAAAATAATGCATTTACTAAATTTTGAATATAACATGTTGAAAAATAAAAGCGTTAGTACATGTTCACTATGGGTTTGGACGACTCCTCTTATGCCCACGCTTATCTCTCTGAAAAGGCGATGGTGAGTACGGATCAGGTGGCACATGTGATCGCTACCCAGCCGCGGTAGAAAGACCATGCCGCTCAGTACCTGCATGACCCTGAGATGGCTGTGTCGGTGGAGGGTGATCTTCGAGCTCACTCAGCGCTAACTCATCCAGTTGGTAGTACTGATGCGCATGAGGGTCGTGCATCCCTAACATGCTCGAGACCCAGTCCTCGTTGTCCCGCTGTTGTGCCACCCAATTGGCCTCGCCCCCTTGCGGAGCGTAGTAATCACGATCATCGTGTTGATACATGTGGTCGTGGGCGGGCTCCCCCTAGCTCAATTGCGTAGACCCCCAACGAACTGAGTGTCCCTGTTCCTGGGCCGCCTACTCAATATGATCCTGGTCCCAATCTTCGTCAGATGCAAGCCTCTCTGCCAACGCCCTACTGCATCCTCCTCGTCTTGATGACGGATGTCGTCCTCATCGTCAGAGTCATCTGAATCGGGAGTGCGATGTCGCGACGGGCCCCCAATATGCAGATCTTTGCGTCAAGCACTGTGCATTGACGAGGAACGACGAAGCCGAGACGGGCCGGCGGACATACCCGATACGTCACCTCCCCAGGTCGACGATGTGTCGCGATGATTGCGCCATGCTGACGAAGTGCTCTGTCGAGCACCACCCAGACTAGGCCGGGCTGACATCGGGCTAGGTAGCCGAGCCCCTCTCTAGTGTGGAACCGATCTATCTGTCTTTCGGCCACAAGTTAGGTCAAAAAAAGAGTCGCTGTGCTCCTATACGGATGGAATGTTGGGCACCACGCGCCACCGTCTTGAATTGTCGTCCTCCCCGAGAAAGGCTAGACAACAGGTTTGCCGCCTGCGTGTGATGGCCAACGCTATGTCAGCCTGCACATGCAAAACTCATATGGGAACTTTCGAAAAATAGATAAGATAAGAGGCGAACATAAGTATCTAGCCAAGACGAACGTACCGAGCGATGTATTCGACCTGGGAACTGAACATCAAGGCCTAGTCGAAAACTGTCTTGATGTGATAGTTCTGTTGGCGAAGGTGGGGCCGCATGAGCAAGTTGTGTGCGGGTGCGCGGCACGTACTACTGAAGATAGGCCTGGTACATCGCAAGGTCGTACGGCCGCTCCTCCACAACAATATCCGTCATTGCGTGGTCCTCCCACTCGTCGACCCATTTGGCATTCTTGCTCTGCCAATTGTCGGAGTGTTTTTCCTCTACGTGTTTGTCTGCAAAAGGTGACGCGATGCACATAAACCAAGGAAATAAACAAATATGAGCACGTACATGAGATATAGAAAATGTTCCAAGCATACACGTGAATCTCCCGCGGGAGATGGCGTTGTCGATTTCTTTCCGGGGGCGGTATCTGCTGGTGTAGCCCGAATTGGCGCATCACCCTCTCCGGAAAATATGGCTCCACTACATGTGAGAACACTATGTGCTGGCGCGTAAGCCAGCAGTCCTGGCCCGCGGTGCAATGCGAGGAAATGCCATGCGGTGCAACCTGGGAGATGTGCTCCGGTGTCCATGGTCTCCATATGACGCGTCCGTCCGGTACGAGATCAAACTCTCCCAGGTACGCCACGTAACAGCGGGGAATCTGTGACGATGACCACCTCGGCCGACCTCCCAGCCAACGGGCTCCCATGGTCGGCCGATCAACCCAGTCCTCGTAGTCCACTAGCGCACCGTACGGATGGATGGGCCGCTCTAAACGCGGCCGACCAACGGGAAAGTGCTCCCATGACCACAGCTGCAGCAGTACAGGGCATGCGGACAGCAATGATCCAGTTGAGATCTTGCAACATGCCTCGCAGAGTCCCCTGTACGTCGCGCACAACGCTGCCATCGCCCAGTTGTAACGTGGCATGGCCCCTGGGTCCGCATCGACAAAACTCTCGACCGGGGGAATGAACCACGTGTACACAGTGTGCCTGGGTTGGTCTGAGCGATGTTGCACAGCAACCGCATTACATTATTGTAGGCGTAGTCAAATGTGCCGAACATGCCCTCAATGGCCTTCTGTTTTGCTCTCCAGGCATTTGCATACTGTATAGTGTACCCACACCTATCGGCAACTTGCTGTAGGATCAAGGATGCCGACTAGAGGGGGGTGAATATGAGGCTTTAAAAACTTCAAATAAAAACAAGTTTTTATACCCAGAAGAACCAAATGCAATTTAATATATTAAAGAGAGAAGATAAAGAGAACGAACACAATACTTTTTTACCAAGGTCTCAGAGACTCGCCCAGTCTCCTATAATCCTCGTTGAAGCACTCAAGCGAATGAGTCTTGCTTCAATATCCACGAAGGATATTTCTCACTAATGGTTGCTCCTTGTCCACTTCAGAAAGGCGAGCACCGATGCCTTGTACAAACTTGCCGAGCCTCTCCGACAATCTCCGAACGGAGAGATCAACGGCCACGCCACCAAACCGTCTAGGTGAGGGCGCTCACCAAGAGTAATAGGCAGCAAGGTCTTCTCTAGACCTCCAAATACGCACCGAGAAACTACAAGTATGCAAATGCAATGAACTGGAATGCTCGGTGGATCAGAAAACACTCGACTTGATCAAAAGATCAAGATTTTATATAAGAAACTAAAACTCAAGAATGTGTATGAGAGGAGACTGCTTGTTGTATAAAATACGAGCTCAAAGCCTCTATTTATAGTCTCAAGGATCAAATGAACCGTTGGAGCTAGGGCTGAAAATCAGCAACTCAAACAGACAGTCAATTCACCTAACTGACAGTCAGTTACATACACAACGGCCGACAAAATTTACGGATAAAAAATAGCTAGCCGTTAGTGGTCGTATACGGAAACTTGAAACACCAAACTGACAGTCAGTTATGCAAACTGACAGTCAGTTCGACCAAAACATCGACCAGATCAAATAGAAACTTAAATAAAACGGCTCGAGGTCGAAATGTAAACTGACAGTCAGTTTAGTTCAAAAAATTTCAGCTCAAAAAATAACCTCTCTGGACAACTGTCAGTTAACAAAACTGACAATCCAAACTGACAGTCAGTTTAGCAAACTGACAGTCAGTATGTATAAAAACAGCTGTAACTTTTAATCCAGAGATCTGATTGAAGTGTTTGATAGCTCATTTGAAAGATATTTTAAAGGAATATCTTTTTGTAAATAGAAGAAAAATCCAGATCTGCCTAGATCTTTCCAGAAAATGTAAAAACTCTTCTGTTGTCAAAAACTAAACTAAAAAACCAAATAATTGACAGTCCGTTAAAAACATCCATAACTTTTGATCCAGAAATCCAAATTGAGAGTTTAATAGCTTGTTGGAAATATAATTTAAAGGGCTACATTTTTGTCAATAAGAAAAAGCTAGATCTGCCTAGATCTTTCTAGAAAAAGCAAAAGCTCTTCTGCTATCAAAAACTCAACTGAAAAATCCAAATCTTTCAAACCAAATTCAAATCAAATCCATCCGAAATAAATGCAATGCAATGACCTAAGTTTCTCGGTTCATGTTGAAAATGTAGAGAGGACTTGCAACCCTCTTTATAGTACGGTTAAAACTAAGAAATAATTTCATAAACCGATCAAACTCCAAACACCAAGATCGGTCAAAATAAAACAAATATTACCTCAGGTCCTTTGCATCTTTAATCCTTGCAACTTTCGTTTTGGTGACCTTGCACTTGTGACCTTGACTTCCAACTTTTAACGGCGACCATAGCCAACATTGCGACCTTGCGCTTGCGACTTTGGACCTGTGACCTGCAAATCTTCCCGGATACTTGCAGACTTTACAGAAATCGCTCTGCATAGAAATAGCTCAAAGACAAGGTTAGTCCAAAACACTTAATGTCATCAATAATCAAAATCAACCTAAAAGGGCCTAGGTGCAACACTTACTTCATTATTTCTCTCGGCATTATCGAAATGTTCTCTCGCACGGCCGGCTGAATGATATTACCGACGTACGTCGACGTCAGGTTTATGTGTCTGTCCAGCGCCTCTGTAAGCAGGCATGTGTGTGCGGTAACTCTTGTCACCACAAAACTGATGTCGTCTTTCAGCCGCATGGCACGAATCTTCCATGGACAGCCTGGTGTTACATAGGCTACGACAAATAGGTTGGGGTTTGACTTGACAAACTTGTATCGCCAGTAAATTGCGAGAGACCACCTTGTCACGGCATTCTTTAGATCTTCCTTGCTCTGAAACTCCTGTTCTACTTGTATGCCACCGTGCTCGAAAGACCATCTCGAACCCTGATCCATTGGCAACACAGCTTGACTGTATGCTGAATGATCTAGCCACTCCTGCGGGGGACCATGATTATCGTCATCAGAGCCATCGGATGCCTCCGAGTCCATTGAATCATCTTCGTCGGACACTGATGGAAGGCAATCCAATACCTCGCATGCATCTACGCGAGTATGGCAGAATACATCCAACCACTCACTAGCCCTGAATGTTGCAGGACCGGATACGACGCTTGGCTCACCCTCCGCCGCACGCTCGGCTGCTCCTACGTTGTAGAACTGCACATACATCGCAAACTGACCGAGCAGTGTGCCATGGTGTCTTCCACTCTTCGAATATAAGAGCTCCAAAATTTATCCCTTTTAATTTCGCGCAGCATCCAGTATGGCTCATTATCTACCTCCTGTACAATGAGCCCTTCAATTAGAGCCATTTCATCACGAGACCGCTTCCCGAACATATTCAGGATCCATAAATTCAGCTCCAGGAACGAGATTTTATGTACGCTCAGCTCGCCCGTCATATACCAGCAATAGCTCATATCAACCTCGCTTTGCCCCTCGCGAACTAAACCGTCGCCATAAAATATGCTAATTTTTTCCAAATTCTCCATTCCCTACACACATTCGTCTCACGCGTAAATAACATGACACCATTATGTCTGACAACTCTATGGACCCATTTCTAAATACATACACATATACATTTATAAAATCTAATTCTTAAACATAGAGTATGAATGTGTATAATTAAAAAAAACCTAATTTTATATTTTCTAAAAATATACACACATGCACATAGTTTCTAAAACCATACACATATACATTTGAAAAGCATAATTTCTAAACATATAGCATGTATGCATGCATGTAATTGAAAATAATCTAGTTTCATAATTTCTAAATACATACACATATATATTTACAAAACATAATTCTTAAACATAGAGCATGCATGTGTACAATTAAAAATAACCTAATTTTATATTTTCTAAAATCATACACACATGCATATAGTTTCTAAAACCATACACATATACATTTGAAAAACCTAATTTCTAAACATAGAGCATGCATGCATGCATGTAATTGAAAATAACCTAGTTTCATAATTTCTAAATACATACACATATACATTTATAAAACCTAATTCTTAGACATAGTGTATGCATGTGCACAATTAAAAATAAACAAATTTCATATTTCTAAAAACATACACACATGCACAAAGTTTCGAAAAATATACACATATACATTTAACAAACCTAATTTCTAAACATAGTTGCACATAATTAAAAATAACCTAATTTCATAAGTTCTAAAAACATACACATTATATATTTAAAAAACCTAATTTATAAATATAGTTGCACCTAATTAAAAATAACCTACTTTTATAATATATAAAAACATACACATTATACTTTAAAAACCCTACTTTATAAATATAGTTACACATAAAACCTAATTTCATAATTTCTACAAATATACACATATACATTTAAAAAACCTAATTTATAAAAAACATACACTTCCAAACATACACACATACATTTCCAAACATACATTTAAAAAAACTAATTTCCAAACATACACACATACATTCAAAAAAATCTAATTTTCAAACATACACACATACATTTCCAAACATACATTTAAAAAAACCTAATTTCCAAACATACACACATACATTTAAAAAAACCTAAATTCCAAACATACATACACATGCACATATTTTCTAAACATATGTCCTAAAAAGATAATACCTAATCCAGTGATTTTATACACATAAACATAAACCCTAATTACATCATTAGCAACATACTTAACAGAATCTTAAATGCATTTCAAAAAAATACCTCTTTTCGGAGAGTTCAGAATCCTCTACAAGTTTCTCTTCTACACCGAATAAATTTACAGGACGGATTTTGCTAGATCTAAACTAGAAGATTGAAAATGAGAGAGAGGTGTATGTGCTGTCTGCTGGAGAGTTAGAGAGGTAAGAAATGAGGGGACCAGCAACTTGTTGAGTGCCCAGCACTTGACAAGTAAAACAATATAATAAAGTCCAACGGTACTAAAGCAACTAAAGTCTCCTAGTCCAGTTGGTGGGAACCCTCTTCTGCCACGTCGTCCGTCCGGGTTCGAATTCTCGCTCCCGCAATATAAATTCTTTTTTGGTTAAAATGCGGTCGTGCTTGTCGAGTTCCCAGAACTCGATAAGATGTGGTCGTAGTCGAGGGCCTCGACAAGTGTGTTGTCGTGCGCTGGGTGTTCGACACGCTTGTCGAACGCGACAGCCAACTTGTCGAGTACTGGAAGCTCGACAGGCTGACGTGGCAGGTCATTTTTGTAAAATCTTACAACTGTGAGTTAGTTTTCTAATTATTTTTTAAATTTGGATTATTTATAAAAAAAAACTCCTGTGTGTGTATATATACTGGTAGCATATACTATTGCATGGAAGTCTGTTCGACCTTCTGTTGGAAATGGTACAAGCTACATCCACGCGGTGAGGCGCGCGTTCCGGCCTAGTAGTCTATAAAAGTTACAGGCTATAGTATCATATAAAACAAGTGAGAATTCACTTTTCAGATACAGCATGTCAGCCCAACGTTCGCACCAAACTCACCATGGATGCGATGATGCATGCAGTTGGACAAGCATTAATCATTGGAAGAGCATGTGTATCATAAACACGACAATCTTCAGCAAAGCTTTGCAGGAAGCTAAAATACTCGCACAAGCATTGTAGCAACTTGTAAGCTTTTTGGCATCCACTTAGGAGAGGAGGTGCTTTTAAATGTCATCGGTTCAGCTTTAAAGCTTTTCATGTTTGATACCTTTTTCTTAAAGAGGTGCTACTACTATCAATGTGCTGTGCGTGCTTTTGGAATAAAGACAAACGAATAAGATTCTTTTCTTTCATGTGAATGTTTTTTATTATTTGTTTTTTTTCTGATATATAATTGACTAAAGGACGACCAAGAATGGCAAATTTGTTTTGTTATTTGGAAACTGCTCGATCATTTTAAGACTTGGAATCAGTGACATGGAAAGGTGGCCCGGTGATGAAAATTAGGTTTGAACTTTTCTTGAGCACTTATAAAAAAGATCAACAAGACTTTACCTCTTTAGAACAGCCTTTCTTCCTTTGAAAGCACAAAACCAAATGCGGAAGGTCCAAGAACAGCTACCAAACCAAACCAAATTCAAATTAAGGATAAAATTTGAATATTACGAATATGAAAGACCTGAAAAGATAATAACAACTGAAAAAAATAAAGAAACCACGGCACATGCAAATAATTTCAAGGAGCTTGGACCACCACTACTTTCAACTAACTTGCCCATTGCAAGGGACTCCAAAATGAACTAATCCCATTTTTGGTTTCTTTGTATCCTCAGGTAAATGAATTTTTTTTGTGTAAATAACCTATTAAAAAAATATAAACACAAAACTAACCTCTAATTCGAGAAATTTGCAAAACTAACACATTAGATGTGCGGTAGAAATATTATTCATACAGTATAAAGAGGGAGAGGTGTGGTAGAAGGGCGAGAAGGCTTGGCTTGCTGCACACTTATTATGCAATAAGGACCTACCACACACCTTTTGTGGTAGGAGTTATTGTCGTATCTCCTCCCCTCTCTTACTGTAAGAACAGTGTCCAACTACACACTTAGTGAGTTAATTTTGTAAAATTTTAAAATTCGAGATTAGTTTTATATTTATCTTTTTTTTAAATGAGTTTTGCGCAATGAATGGTTTTCGATGTTTGACATATTTGGGCATCGGATAAATTTACAAATCAAAGCTTTATTGAATCTAATTCTTAACTTTCCTTTTGAACTATATATTAATAGTACTTAGCTTAGAACAAGAAAGACTAGGACTTCCTGTTGGCTCTCCTCGCAAGTTGTAAAATCGTCAAAACTTCCACAGTTTGAACCCATAATCAATCCTGAAAGCCATAAGTACCGTCCTTATTTGTACTCCAGAAATGATCCAAAATCAGCCAAACCACTATTGGCATGACACGTTTCAATCAATAAATAACGGTTATACCTCATGATTATGTCATTTTTTAAAAAATATTCTAATCATAATATTTCTATGCAAGCAACAAGAGATCATAGATTTATATTATGATATCTCGATTTAATTGAAATGATCTATAAATTTTGAATTAAATATCTTACAGAAATTATGGATCAGAATATAACAAATTAACACATATATTTAGTCTTTTGGACGAGGTAGGCGGAAATGTATCGGACAGCCGCGGCTTTCCGACTCTGTGAAAAGTGGAGGGTTCATTTATGAGGCAGGCGGCGGTGGGACCCCATTAATCTTATGGCAGTGCAATCTATCATTTGTTCATGTTCCAAAAGACAATAGCTAATGGAACGGGGTTATGATAACTCTAAACACTACCATTATTTGTTCACTTTGTTTTATTAGAGATAATTCCCTTACATAGTAATATAAGGCTAAGTCCAGTACAGGCGCCCCAGTGCTCTAACAAGGGGGCCTTATGGCGAAAAAATATTAAAAAATGCGCGCGACGAGAGAGAGAACGCCACGGTTGGCGTCGAAAAATCGGGCTTTGACAGGTGGGGCCCACCGACGCCTCACACGCGTGGTGCCCGTGTTGGAGCACGCGCGATGCCCCGGGACGCGGTTTGTGGGCCCCACTGCTGTCCCCCGCGTGCGCTAGCTACTCCCGCGTCGCGTGCACTGACATGTGGGTCCAAACGCGCGCCACAGCCCACACGTCAGCGAGGGGGTGGGAGGTGTGCTTGTGCGCCACGCGTTTTGGTGGGGCCCACAAAACGCGTGGAGGCAGTAGACGCGCTGGCTTAATGCACATGCGTGTGTACGCGCTTTTCTCACTGCTTTGCGAGCCCGATTGACTGTGGGTCCCACCTGTCAGTGTGGAGGAGTGTTTTGTATGCGCCAGAAACTAGCCGTTGTGCCATTTTTTCCCCGGTCCCACCTGTCAGCGAGACAAAAAAAAACAGCCGTTGTATTATAGCCGTTAAAACTAGCCGTTTTAAATATTTTATTCATTTCTGAGCCTAGAAATTCATAAAAAATACCAAAAATTCACAAAAAATCACCAAAAAATTCTGAAAAATTGTGTACTCCCCTGGCTATAAATAGGAGCAAGTTTCAACTCATTTGCACTCAACACAAACCCAAACCACACACTTTTCCAGCAAAGTGCAGCTAACTTTTCCCAGAAAATTCTCCGATGGCCAACACTCCCCCCGCGGTTATGTGAACTGGTTTGGTGAGCCTAATTTCGATGAGGAGGGCCCCCAAGCGCCAAGCGGCCAAAATTCGCCCAGTTTTCAGCCCCCTCCCCCACCATATCCGATGTGCTATCCACCATACGCCCCACCCCCTCCATACGGCCAACCATATCCATATGCACATCCGTACGCACAACCCCCCTACGGCCCTTACGGTCAGAATCCTCATTTGGTTGGAGTTCCGACCATCCCCGCGGAAATGTCGCCTCCGCAAGCACCGGCAAAGAATTCCCGCTCCACGTCCGTATCAGATACTGGCAGTCCGCATAGCACGGCCCCGGTCGAGTGCAAGGACGACGACAATGCCGGCAAAAGCAAAGGAACCGCTGCACAGCGGCGTAAACGAATGAACTGGTCACAACCGGACGACATACTGTTGCATCTAGACCCTTTTAGGTTGATTTTGATTATTGATGACATTAAGTATTTTGGACTAACCTTGTATTTGAGTTATTTCTATGCAGAGCGATTTCTGTAAAGTCTGCAAGTGATCCGGGAAGATCTGCAGGTCACAGGTCCAAAGTCGCAAGCGCAAGGTTGCAATGTTGGCTGTGGTCGCAATTAAAAGTTGAAAGTCAAGGCCGCAAGTGCAAGGTCACAAAAACGAAAGTTGCAAGGATTAAAGATGCAAAGGACCTGAGGTAATATTTGTTTTATTTTGACCGATCTCGGTGTTTGGAGTTTGATCGGTTTAGGAAATTATTTCTTAGTTTTAACTGTACTATAAAGAGGGCTTGCAAGTTCTCTCTATATCTCTAACATGAACCGAGAAATTACTAAGTCATTGCATTGCATCTTTTTGGTTGGATTTGATTTGAATTTGGTTTGAAAGATTTGGTTTTTCAGTTGTGTTTTGACAGCAGAAGAGTGTTTGCTATTTCTAGAAAGATTTAGGCAGATCTGGCCTTTGCTTCTGTTTACAAAAATGTAGCCCTTTAAATTATATTTCAAAAGAGCTATTAAACTCTCAATTTGGATTTCCGGATAAAAAGTTATGAATGTTTTTAATGGACTGTCAGTTATTTGGTTTTTCAGTTTAGTTTTTGACAGTAGAAGAGTTTTTACATTTTATAGAAAGATCTATGGAGATCTGGCTTTTTTTTTCTGTTGACAAAAAGATAGTACTTTAAAATATCTATCAAATGAGCTATCAAATACTTCAATCGGATCTCTGGATTAAAAGTTACAGCTGTTTTTATCCATACTGACTGTCAGTTTGCTAAACTGACTGTCAGTTTGAATTGTCAGTTTTGTTAACTGACAGTTGTCCAGAGAGGTTGTTTTTTGAGCTGAAATTTTTTGAACTAAACTGACTGTCAGTTGTCCAAACTGACTGTTAGTTTGCATTTCGACCTCGAGCCGTTTTATTTGAGTTTCTATTTGATCTGGTCGATGTTTTGGTCGAACTGACTGTCAGTTTGCATAACTGACTGTCAGTTTGCATAACTGACTATCAGTTTGGTGTTTCAAGTTTCCATATACGACCACAAACGGCTAACTATTTTTTATCCGTAAATTTTGTCGGCCGTTGTGTATGTAACTGACTGTCAGTTAGGTGAACTGACTGCTAGTTTGAGTTGCTAATTTTCAGCCCTAGCTCCAACGGTTTATTTGATTCTTGAGGCTATAAAAATGGGTTTTGGGCATGAGTTTTACACAACAAGTAGCCTCCTCTCATACACATTCTTGAGTTTTAGTTTCTTATATAAAATCTTGATCTTTTGATCAAGTCGAGTGTTTTCTGATCCACCGAGCATTCCAGTTCATTGCATTTGCATACTTGTAGTTCTCGGTGCGTGTTTGGAGGTCTAGAGAAGACCTTGCTGCCTATTACTCTTGGTGAGTGCCCTCACCTAGACGGTTTGGTGGCGTGGCCGTTGATTTCTCTGTTCGGAGATTGTCGGAGAGGCTCGGCAAGTTTGTACAAGGCATCGGTGCTCGCCTTTCCGGAGTGGACAAGGAGCAACCATTAGTGGATAATATCCTTCGTGGATATTGGAGCAAGACTCAATTTATTTGAGTGCTTCAACGAGGATTAGGGGAGACTGGGCGAGTCTCCGAGACCTCGGTAAATATCATTGTATTTGTTCTCTCTTCCTCTTTCTCATATTATTATTTGTTCTTAATTTCTTTATTTGCTAATATTTGTTTTAAATTGAAGTTTTTAAAAGCCTCCTATTCACCCCCCTCTAGTCGGCATCCTTGATCCTACACATGCGACTTGTGAGTGTTCATCTAAATATTAAATATTTATATCATAAATTTTTTCTCAACAGGTTTTATCTTAGTTTTTGAAAATTTGAATTTTTCATCCTCCAGATCAGTGCATGGTTGAATAACTCTCTTGATCCGGTCGAGGGGAACTACCAAAAGTTCGACATATATTGGTCGAAGGTCGCTGAGTCGTATAACAGGAGCAGTCCGCCCGACCGCAGATGGAATGTTAGGCACTGCAAAGACCATTGGCAGAAGAACAATAAGAAAATTGTTCACTTCAATGACATCTATTGTAGGTTGAGTGATGCCTACGCCAGTGGTCGTTCGGACGACCAATTAATGTCTCAAGCACGGGACATGTATAAGCAGGTGGTGGGTCATCCCTTCATCTTGGAGCACTGGTGGAGTGCCGTGCGTGGTCAACCGAAGTGGTGCCGAAGCTACCTCGACTCTTCCAAAAGAGCTCACCTCAATGAAGAAGGTGCCCACACGTCGTCGTCAAACAACGACGATGAACCTGTGGAGCTTCCACGACTGGAAGGGCGGGATGCGGCAAAGAACAAGCGGAAGGGTAAGACAAAATGAGTGAAACATCCTCGGCGTCCTCGGCGTACGAGGAGACCCTACAGCGCATCGGCCAAGCCAATGCCGACCTCGATAGGGTGGCCGACAAAGTCGTTGCTGCAGTCGAAAATTTGCAAGAGATGGCCAAAAGCAAGAAAAAAACCACATTTATGAAGCCGTTGACGAAACTGATTATGGGGGATACATCTAATTTCTTGGATGCTCGTAAGAAGGCGCATGAGGCCGCATTAGAGTACGTGAACGACATGATTAAGGAAATGAAGAATAAGTAGTAGCTTGAACGATGTACTTTTTCTTTGTAAAATTGTACTCGCATTATTAATTTAAGTCGTTTTGGATTTACCTGTTTGAATTTTAGCCGTTGCTTTTGGCATGTGATCGATACTTTTGAATTTTAGCCGTTGCTTTTGGCATGTGATCGATATGTGTTCCATGCTTTTGGATTGTACCCATTGGAACCAAGACATGTGATGGATGCCTTTGTATTTAGCAGTTGGAAGAGGCCAATGTGATTGATTCGCTTCTCTCCCTATATATCAGAACCCCTAGAGCCTTCATCTTCACAAGATCTTGCTTTGTCCAAAATATCTTGCCTTGTCCAAAAAAAATGTCCTCTAGCTCAAGCACAAGTAGTGGTGAGGATGAAGCCATCAACCAAGTCGAAGAGTTCGTGGCGGCGTTTGTCCAGAGTGGGTTGACGGTCCAACCCCTGTACCGTTGCGTTGTTGACGACCTTGAAGCCAGCATAGACGATGGTACCTCGCACCGCCGTCGAGGAGGTAGCAGAAGGTACATTGATAGAGATCGCGAAGGCGGTCATGGCCGTCTAGTCGCGGACTACTTCGCTGACGTTCCGGTCTACCCCGAGTACTTATTTCGCAGACGGTTTCGAATGGGGAAACCCCTCTTTCTGCGAATCGTCGAAGCTCTTAGGGAGTGGTCCCCGTACTTCAATGAGAGGAGAGATGCCCTCTTTAGAAAGGGGCTATCTCCCTTGCAGAAGTGTACAGCGGCATTGCGCATGTTGTGCTACGGCTCCCCCGCCGATGCCGTCGATGAGTATGTACGCATTGGAAAGTCGACGGCTATTGAGTGTCTGGAGCGTTTCGTCGAAGGAATCATTGATCAGTTCGAGGAGGAATATCTTCGTCAACCTACTGTCGACGACCTCCGGCATCTGCTCCGGTAAGAAGAGGAGCAAGGTTTTCCAGGGATGCTGGGAAGCATCGATTGCATGCACTGGGAATGGCGCAATTGCCCAATTGCGTGGAGGGACCAATTCACCCGCGGTGATCAAGAAGTCCCTACAATAATACTTGAAGCGGTTGCGTCCAAAGATCTGTGGATATGGCATGCTTTCTTTGGTGTCGCCAGATCCAACAACGACATCAACGTGCTAAACCAATCCCCCTTTTCACGGATGTGTTGGGTGGCCGAGCTCCTGCTGTTCAGTACTCTGTTAATGGGATACAGTACAATATGGGGTACTACTTAGCCGATGGTATTTACGCCGAATGGGCTGTCTTCGTGAAGACCATTCCCTTGCCCCAAACGGAGAAACACATGTTATTCGCACAGCACCAAAAAAGAGCAAGAAAAGATGTGGAGCGAGCTTTTGGGGTCTTACAAACTCGATTTGCTATTGTCCGTGGCCCCGGTCCATTTTGGCATGGTCAACCCTTGCCAATATTATGAAAGCGTGTGTCATCCTACACAACATGATAATCGAGGATGAGCGACACTCTCATGACCCAACCGATGGGTCGTACGATAGCCAAGGGACATCTACCGTTACACCACCTACTCTCCACGGGAGTGCTCCGCCAATATTCGCACAGATGCTAGCTC
This sequence comes from Pharus latifolius, assembly GCA_019359835.1. Classification (NCBI taxonomy): domain Eukaryota; kingdom Viridiplantae; phylum Streptophyta; class Magnoliopsida; order Poales; family Poaceae; genus Pharus; species Pharus latifolius. Next base: position 15,228,374 of record CM033322.1, read on the forward strand.
AAAACGATGCAATCCGGGCTCGCCCAACGCATCAGCAACTGAAACGGGATCTGGTTGAGCACATTTGGCAGCATTTCAGGGGCGACGATACCGAAATGTAGTAGTTTGTGCGGAGTCTTGTTTAAAATGTATTCGAATTTTAATTAGTATGTGTCTTATTTATTTCTATGTGTCATTTATTAAATAAAAAAAATTTGAATTTTTTTAATGTTATTTACAATTTTTATGTTTTATTTGGTTGTGTTCGAATTATCCGAATATCATTTTAGTAATTATAATTTTTAATACATATTATATATGCGGGTCCAGCACGAAGCGCCTTTGCATTGGAGAGGGAGGCGCTTGACAAGGCGCCTCGCGAAGCGCCTCTGCATTGAAGTAGGGGGACGTTTGGGTGGTGCTTCGCACACGTGACACAAAATATACTGAAGAATATTCTGTTGAAGCGCCTCTACACTGGAATTAGCCTAAGTGCTTAGGAATAGACCGACGTTAGGCCTTAATTTTTTTTTCCACCAGTTTTTGAGTAATCACTTGATTGATTAGGCCTGGTTTAAATTTATTTTGCAAAGGTGGGGCTGTGTGATTGCACCAATTTTAGACTAATCACTTGATTCTCTTGCATTGAGGCGGACGGGAAAGATGATGTCGTAGTAAAATAATTTGGAGGCTCTTTTGCAAAATGGTTAATTGATTTACAATCCACCTCTTTCTGAGCTCTCAAAAGCTTGATCCGATGGCTCATATTTTCAGAAATTTTTATAAAATAATTCAAATTAAAAAATAAATCGTAAAAATCTACCACCTCAACTTGTCAACCGTAACAAGCTGTCAGTTGTGGCTCTGCAATATGACGCAAAACAACCAATCCAATTAAGTCTTTTAGTTGCTAAATTTGGTGAACAAAATATTTTTTAATGTAGTCCAAAAATTAAGTAAATGTATTCTCTACTAAAAATTTAATACTACTATAATATTACATATAAAAGTATTCTACTACTTTATGTTGAAATTGAAATGCCAAATTTCAAATTTGAAATATGAAATTTCAAATTCAAATTGAATTGTTGAATTTCTAAATTAAAAACCTCAAGTTTCGTATTTCAAATTTAGAAATTAAAAATAAAAAATTTTAATTTTGAATCATAAACTTAAAAATATAAGATTTTAAATTCAAAATTTAAATATGAAATTTCAAATTCAAATTCAAATTAAAAATTTTAAATTTTAAATTCAAAAATCTAAAGTTGGAATTAAATATCAAATTTATAAATTTTAAATTTAATTTTTGAATTTATAAATTCGAAATTAAAAATAGAAAATTCGAAATTTGCAATTTAAAATCAAAATTTGAATTAAAATTTTTAAATTTTTAAATTCAAATTTCAGAGTTAAATTTTGAATTTCAATTTTAAAATTTACTAATTCAAATTTCAGTATAATGTAGTAGAATGCTTTTATATGTTATATTATAGTAATATGAAAATTTTAAAATAAAAAAGATGGACTTAATTTTTGGCTATATTGAAGTATTTTTGATTCACCAAAACTAGCAACTAAAAACCTTGATTTGATTGATGGGTATGAGTCTCCTAAAACAAGAGGTGTTAGATTCAAATTTTGATTCCACCTTATGTATTATGCTCTCATTTTTAGTGATGAATGATGGCTTAGTGGCTTGTCGTGACTTAGAATCTACAGGTTAATTTTACAATTTTAATCCAGTGAATTAGTTTTGTAATTTATTTTTTAATATAAATTATTTTAAAAAAATTCATATTTCAAAGTTCGCATTCCCATACGCAAAAGCGTGTGCATCTTACATCCCATAGTGCGCATATTGTTGTTCTCACATATTGCAAATCTTAGGATGAGACTTCTGTCCGATTCCATCGATCACCTCATATAAGTACCACACCGGCTCGCGATTTCTCCGCAGAAACGCAGGTCCGTCCATTTGAGCCGGTCATCCGCAGCCATTCCCATTCGCCACTACGCGTTTTCCATTTTCTGGTGGCGTCACAGTGCTTTTCGACGCCAAATCAAAGCACCCAGAAGGCCAGAACTCTCCACTTTTTATCTGCACCGCTCGAACCGACCATTTCGGTCGTACGTGTTCCACTGACCAACACAACACCAATGGCTTTGCTTGCGTAGACTTGCTCCTCGGTCTAGTTGGAGAGTTCAACCGTGCGACGTGATGGTACGGTGGACGGATGGACCCGAGCACGTCTCTACAAGGAGGGGTTGGTGCGTCCAAGTTTCAACTCGTCCTAACCGACGCGACCCGACCTGACGAGCGTTTGATAGGATCCTGTTTCGGGTACGAGACTTTAATGTACAAATACCAGTACAACTGTACACGTACATGGTACACCAAGCTCCTTTTAAAGTTGCTGCAACTGTAGCATTCCTACCTTTTTTGTGTCTGACGTTTAACCACCTCCACGCTTGTTTGGGAACTTGTAGTGTTCTTGCATCAGAATAGTTTTTTTTTTTCTTCCGAGTCTGGCTCGCTCGGAGGATTTCTCGTATAAAAACTTGTACAGGAGGTGAGTACAACAGTACAATCGTGACTAGGTGGCGAGAAAGCTCGAGATCATGAGTAACTCGAGTTCAAATTGTTATTTGACTTGATCTGAGGTTAGCTTAAAAAAAATAAATCGAGTTTGAGCAATTTTTTTTAGCTCAAATGTAAAATAAGATCTATATAGTGTCTTGTGAGATAATTTTTCACTAAAAATCTCTATTAAATATATTTACAAAAAAGTCCAAAACATATTGAAGAATGACCTCACCAAACTTTTTTAACATTAAAGAGGTCCCACCAGTATTTTTTGATCCTACTATCAATAAAAAAAGAAGCATCACATTTTCTCTCTCATATTTTATCTATATTAGTTATCGTTGTATTTCTTTATAAATATTTATTGATGAATATTCTATTTATAATTGCTCTAATAATAACCCACATAGATGTAGCATCCGACTTTTATACATATATAGGTGTTGGATTTGAATTTTGATCTCAACAAGAGATTAGTAATGTAAGGGGTTTTTGATCTGAATTCTCACCCATCTTATCAACTTTTGAACTTGTTTGGACAGTCAAGTTTTTTAAGGTGTTTAGTGGGTGTCTTGACTCATATTGAAAAAGTAAATTAAAAATACACTTGAATAATGTATAAAACAAAAAAATCAAATATATTTTAACAAATGAATAATAATTTCTCAAAATATTTTAATTAAATATATTCCCTCCATTCCTTATGATCGCCGGCCAGCAGCAGAGGACTACGGTGAGCAGCCTACGACGGCCGGCGAAGCACCAATTGTGCGACAGAGGGAGTTTCAAGATCGTCGGTGGATCTTCCTCAGCAGCGAAGCTTCCTTGACGGCAAGAGTTCTAAGATTTTCGGCGGTGGCTATCAGGGGATCGCGTGAACGCAGACTCGAAGCTTAAACAAAGAAAAAGTACCCGACCGGAGAACCAGACGAGCAAATTTAGTTCTCCTGACGCGTCTCAGCCTCTCAGGCTCTACCTAGAAATAGCGACCAATTTGCACCTTAATAATTGGAATACAAGCCTACAATTCTAAAACAGTGAAAAACTTGTGGGTAATGGTCCAGCATAAATTAAAATAACAGACATAAATTTCAATTCGAAAACCACATAAGCTCATTCATGACAACCTCGAACTACTACTAAATAATACTACCTCTACTTCTTTTTACTCATCATAAATTTCTATATAATTTTTATGAAATAATATAAATTATAATTATATATTTAATACTTGTGACTAATATAATAAATATATTATTTTCATCAAAATAATTAATAATTAAGTAGAATAGACTATAAAGATCCTTTAGAGAAGTACCATCATATTTTTTAAGAACAAAATTAGAGAAGCACAATTTTTAAAGCAATTGTGATTTATAACTGCCCACTAGCCACTATTCTATAAATAATTGCATAAAATTTGTGCAATTTAATTTTTGAAATCATAACAACATACTCATAATTTTTTTAAAGTAAAAAAGAACAGAGTGAATATATATATGAATGTGTAATTTATTTAAAAGTTATTTGGTTTGATACAAAATCTTATCACACTTTTTTTACAATTGTGATAAGTCACGTTTTTTTGTGATGGACAATCGTAATTGTGACAAAAATATGTCTACAATAAATGATTCATTTGACTAGAAAAATGACTCATTAGAATAACAAATGTTAACTTCTTGACCGAGCCATCAGACAGCCCCTTACTCTTATCTTTTTGTAACAGTTACGATCACCGAGCCGACCAAATAACCCCATTCGGACCATTCCATCGTCTCCCTTAAGAAAATGGTTCGGCGTTCAACATGATCGCGTCAAAAACGTTGTATTGCCCGACCCAAAAAGCCCATCCTTGACCGGCCATCCATTTCAAATAGCGAATGCGAACCGGAACCCGCAGCCCGTTACTTCCCTCGCACACTTTCCCAAATTCCCCATCCTAAAAAGAAAGCTTACTTGTGCCCTTTAGATCCAGCCCCCTCCACCCACCCCTCACCAGACGAGGCATCCCACCTCCTCCGCCCCTCAAATGGCCAAGGCCTCCCCACCCATCCCGGGATAGCATGGGCCAGTACCCCTCCAAATCCCACCCCCTCCCCCACCGCAGCTGCTCCCTCTCCATGGCGCCGCCGCTGCCGCCTGGCTTCCCTGCGCGCGACCACACGCAGGACCTCCCCGACGAGATCCTCACGCTCATCTTCGCGTCGCTGTCCCCCCCCGACCGCAACGCCTGCTCCCTCACCTGCGCGCGATGGAAGGAGGTCGACGCGGCCACGCGTCACCGTCTCTCGCTCGACGCGCGCGCGGCGCTTGGGCATGCGGCCCCGCGGATACTCGCGCGGTTCCAGGCCGTGACCAAGCTGGCCCTGCGCTCCCCACGGGAATCCGGGACAGACAGCCTCGGCGACGACGGCGCCGCGGCCATCGCGGCTGTGTTGCCCCCCGGTCGCCTCGCACGGCTGAAGCTCCGGGGGCTCCGGCAGCTTTCTGATGCTGGCCTTGCGTCCCTGGCCGGTGCCGCCCCGGCGCTCCGCAAGCTCTCCGTCGCCTCCTGCAAGCTCGGATCCAAGGCCTTCGTTGCCGTGCTCCGGTCCTGCCCTCTGCTCGAGGACCTTTCCGTCAAGCGCCTTCCCTGCCTCCCCGACACCGCCGGCGGCGCGGTCTCCATCACCGAGGAGATCATGTTCCCGCTCGTCTCGTCACTGCGATCGGTGTGCCTGAAGGATGTCTTCAGCGCTCTCTGCTTCGTTCCGCTCGTCGCATCGTCGCCGAATCTCCGGTCGATCAAGATCCTGAGGTGCTCCGGCGCCTGGGACCTGCCATTGGAGGTGATCGCTGCACGTGCTCCGGGCCTCGTTGAGCTCCATCTAGAGAAACTCCAGGTTGGTGACCGCGGCCTCGCGGCTGTCTCGGCGTGCACGAATCTGGAGGTGCTCTTCCTTGTTAAGACTCCTGAATGTACAGACGCAGGCATCATATCTGTGGCCGAGAAGTGCCGCAAGCTGCGGAAGATTCATATCGACGGTTGGCGCACAAACCGAATCAGTGATGCTGGGCTCATGGCGGTGGGCCGAGGATGCCCGGAGCTGCAGGAGCTCGTCTTGATCGGAGTCAACCCAACTGTGCTGAGCCTCCGGATGCTTGGTGAGCACTGCCGCGCTCTGGAGCGCCTTGCGCTTTGCGGGTGCGATACAGTTGGGGACGCTGAGATCATTTGCCTGGCTGAGCGTTGTGCTGCGCTAAAGAAGCTTTGCATCAAGGGGTGCCCAGTATCAGACCGTGGGATGGAGGCACTGAATGGGGGATGTCCCAATTTGGTCAAGGTGAAGCTGAAGAGGTGTCGTGGAGTGTCATGTGAGTGTGTTGAGAACTTGAAGGTGGCAAGGGGGGAATCATTCTCAATCAGCTTGGACATTGTGATGGAGCATGATGCTGGGAGCATGAGTGAAAATGGTGCGCAGGAGTCCGGACAGGCGCGGATTGCAGAGATGACTGATCAGATGGCGGCCATGGACCTTCCAACCAACTCTACCAGTGCACAAACTTCTGCTCAGGCAAATCGTAGGGTGAGGAGCGTCATGTCAGCAATCCGGCGGAGGTTTGGCAATCCTCCGCCACTGTGATGTGAGAAGGAAATGGATGAACTGTTTTATTGCTTTATGTTTTCCAATCTCAGCAGTGCTTTCTTAGCTTATTACATTTCTTCATTCCATGTGAAATCACCGTCATGGATGTTTTTGCGTGTGATTGATGTTTTAATTGAATTTCTAGTACTTATTTTTCTTGTCCTGATCTAAAATTGCTCTAGGATACCACTACTAATGATCAGTTGGCTTCCATCCTTCTATGGACATATCCATTTCTTAGCTTGGCATTGAAAATCTGGAACTGCAAGTCTCTGTTGGTACCTCTATATCAGTAGTAAAGGTCGTTGCCATCACTGTTGAGCTCGTAGGCATATTTATTTGTAGATGGCAGACTACACCATAGCACATGGTATGCACAGTAGTGTATAACCGGCTTCTGCATTTCTTTGAAAAGAGAAACCTGTATTGTTGAACTTTATGTCCTTTTTCTTATGTGTGGACAATTCATGTCTAATTTGTTATACATACAGGATGAGCATGTAGAAAATTTGAGATAACTTTAGTACAAGAAAATTAAGAAAATTTATATACTGAAGGGTAATGGCGCATATCATATGATGTACTCAAAATAAAAGTGATAATGCATAAGTACAGCCATGAGCAATTTCCAGCTGCTAATTATAAAGCTCTTGCATAGCAATATGCTAATTGTTGCTTAGAAGTTTAATTAGGAGTGGTGGATGATATGCTGATAGTGAAGGATTTCATTATGTTTTAGGTATTATGCACGTATTTGTAGTTTTCAGTATATTTGATGCCTTACAAGTTATGATACAGAAAATGAATATTAAATGAATCCGTCAATTTGGAAGAGTTCAATTGGTGCCAAGTCATCTCTCAATGAGTTTATACTATGAAATTCGATCCTTGAGCTGCATAAGAAGGACCTTTCTGAAAACAAAGGAAAGTCAATGAGAAAGAACATCAATCATTTATGATTATCTTCTTTATAACATGTTCAGGAATATATGTTTCCTGTAGGTCACTTAATTTTTAAATTATCATAATTATTGATGTATGTATTTTGACTGTTGAGAGTGAATAGACAAAAATAACCTGACAACAAATGTGGGGAAAGCAGCAATATTTGAAAATGCTGGAGTGAATTTATGGTGCCTCAATTAGTTGCTGGGTTGTAGCAGATGAATACCCAAATTTTATTATTTGATGACAATGCTCCAATATTTGTGCATGGATTCAAATTCACTGATTGGTGGATGGAGTCTAATCAAATGCATATTCCAATAGTTCAAATGATTTTGGTTCTCTTCTCGGTGGGGTCTCTTGCTCAGTAATTGATGCACATCATCAAGAAGGGGGGGGGGGGGGGGGGGGGGGGGGGGGGGCGGGGCGGGGGCGGTGATCTGGTCTGTGTGTGCGCTCCACTTCTATCTAATAATTAGATTCTTTGTTGTACCTTTGCCTGATTATTATTAGGAGCTGTCAAAATTATGTTTTTCATATTGTATTTGTTGACAGTTACACTATAGATTAGCTGGAAGCAAGGATTTCTCTTAATAGTCAATGTTGTACTCCCCTATGCCCTGTAGATGGGTTGGATTTTAAACTGTGAGTAACCTTTCTGACAGGATAATGCCTGCTTTTTATGACTTAGGAATTCAACTTTATGTTAAAACATTGTACTGTACATACGAGATTTGAATATCACTATATCAACATTGGTAGTAGAAAGATTTCACAAAAACAAGTATGCATGTTGTTTGACTAGTTGTTGAAACAAGGACATCAGCTTTAATGTGATATACCACTCAAAACAGTAGTGCAATGCCTGGACAAGGAAATGCTCTCTAGATGTCTACAGAAGAGGCATATATAAAATTTTGCGGGTCATGCTGTCCAAAGTTGTGGACATGAACTCCCCATATCATGAACTTGGTTGGCTGTTGAAACTTGTGCTGTCGTTGGCTGGTCGGATACTATTAACACTCTGCTGGTGCTAAACATAATTGCTGCCTGAGTGCCATTAATCTGAAATGTTAAGCTTGTCGGTTTTTGTCTATTTCTTCTGTTTCCTGTGATTTGCTTCATCTGCTTGACTTGCATTTTTAGTAGACCCTTCTTCTTTGTAGTATTTTATTCGTGTTAATCTGATTCTACAGTTCTGCTACAGCAGTTCAAGATAGAGCTAGAACACAGAAAAGCCGTGATCATTGAATGACCCACAATAATCTGTAGCATTTTATATGTCTTCTAATGCAGTGCGAATACTTGGATATTTTATTGCAACTTCCACTGAAAGTTCCTTATCCTGCCACTAACTCTTGATGTGATCTGCATTTTTTTTCCTTGGTATTTTGGGGTAATAGAGTATATTTGGTTGGTGCTGGTGATTATGGAAAGGACACTTCCTCTGTATCAATGACATGGCCATTAGTTCATATGTTAAGTGACTAATGTTACCTAAACATCTATCTTGCTACACGTTAGCGGCTTTTGTAACACTTTCTTTTAGGTAAAATGTTGCATAATTTGTTGCCGTGTCTTATCAATTCTTTAATAACCTATCTTTTCGTTCTTAGGTGCTGTTTGGTCTTTTTGTTTGGTTCTCTAATGTCTTGTACAATGTACTTACCTTTGACGACGTATCTGCTTCATGCGGCGCTGTCATGGTCCGTAATGATGTGGCGTATTGTGCATATTTGCATTGTACATTTGTGATGAGAACACCATCTTCATTTGGCCGTCGGTTCATGTGTAGTACCACGGATTCGCAGTTCCTGTGGTGACCCTTGATACGTACTGGAAATTGGAGTGTAGCATAACAATGTGATCGGTGATAAATTGTCTGCACAAACTGATCAAGCATCAGCAGGAAGTTCTAATGGTGGTCATTGGTGACCACTGCTTATTGTATGAGACTAATGGCTGTGTTTCTCGGTTCAAAATAAGTTTCAACTTTTTTGTGAAATCTCTCCTTTAACACTCGATCCAAGAGGATTTAACTTTCTGATAGTTTTAAGTTGAAGTTACAGTGCATATGTAGCTTCGAGGCCAATTTGTGAAGCTTGTGGTAGGGAGGAGTTTTATAGTACTTCTAAGATGTATTTGGAGGTAATAATGTTTCTCACCTCTGGAGAGTACGAAATCAGTCTGACAGTTGATTTATAGAAGATAAAATTGGTATTTTATTTTAGAAAATATTTTGGCAACGAATCCCTAAAAATAGCACTATATTTGGAACAATTTTGTAACGATTATATTTTAAAATAAAAGATTGCACGCTTTGTATTCATCGTGTAAACCTAAACAAACACTTGTAAAATCATATATACGAATTATTATGACGGGAAAACTAGATAGTTACTCTAATACCCCGAAAGAACCATTAGACACATAAGTCAGATTTGACCGTCATTTGGCATTCTTATGATTAGTCATTGGTGTTTATTGCCAACAAATTCATCTTCTTCAGAGTTTCTAAATTTGCAGTAGACTAGTATCACACCGAGCAGACTTATCATCTGATCGCGCTTGTTTCGTTGGGAAAAGATAAACTAATAGTTTCATCTACAATATTATTTACACATTAACTCACTAACTCGAACCATCATCAATTTTTTTTTTTTTACGAATAACCCATCAAAAATATTTCAAAAATAATCCAAAACTATAAAAAAATTTCAAAAATGACTTTTAGTCGCGTGCGATTGATCTTCAGTCGCTATCCGGATTTGTGACAGAATACGTGGCATAACCCAAGCGCCAGTGCACGTGTACGTGGCACCCGCAATTCTTAAATACTAGTGTGTGCAACTCATTTTCCTAATAAGAATGCAATGTAGTCTAACTGGTTACAAGTCGAGTCTTTCACGCGCGAGACTCAGGTTCAAATCTTGGTCACAACAATTATCAAATATATTTGTGGAGTTGCTTTCGCAAGTTACGAGTCGAGCGTTTCACGCGTGAGACCCGGGTTTGAATTACCGGTCGCAACAATATCAAATATATTTGTGGAGTTTTAGTCATGAACCGGGATCCTGCAAACGGGCTGGGCTGTGCCACACATTCGGTTCGTGTGATCGAAGGTTATTTTTAAAGTTTTTGGTTATTTTTAAAATTATTTTTTTGATGAGTTATTCATAAAAAAAATTCCTCACAACACATGTAAATATTTAATATTGTTGGCCTTCTTTTACAACTAATTTCTCATATAAGCATATCTACAGGAGACTTGCCAATGATTTAAGATTCACAACATATTAGGAGAGAGAAAGATAGAACGAGGGACGAAGAAGCGGAGATAAGTTGAGGAGACTATTTAAACTCAATGGTTAGTTTTGGATCCATTATTTTTTAAGTTTTGTTAAGATGTATGTATTAGTGTTTTTTATCTTACATACACTTTTTTTATTATTAGAACAATCTAGTCTCTTTAGATCTAGTCCTCTAAAAAAAAATAAAGAACATAAATGATACAATTTTTTTAAAAAAATATACATACATCTTAGACACCCCTTTATTTTTTTTTTTTTGCCCTTCAGGTAGAAATACCAACAATTTCTATTAATAGGTACTAATCAATCAAGGTCAGGAGGTATTATCAATCAAAGCCATTAGATTATATAAAATAGACGGTTCTAAATAATTTGAACTATTTAAAGATATCAATTTTAGTAAAATACCACTCAGATACGTCGGCTAAAGAAAATATCACTTAAAGGTTGCATCCTTTATATTTTTATCAATTTTAGATTATAGAAAATTAGTTTGGATAATTTTTTCCCTCTTCTCTTTCCTCCAGATCCCACACACTCATTGGTTTGTCACCAGCATGCTTGCACAACGACGAGCATCGGTGAGGTGTGATGTGTGACGTTGAGCGGCGGCAAAGTTATGTGCCAAGGTAGCAAAGACAAGCAGTGACGACATATGAGATAGTAAAGGCCACAGAGTGAGTAACTTAGTGTTACAATTGTGTGTCATTAAGTAGGGGAGAGGCACAACATGAAGAGGCTTGGCCTCACACAACAACGAGTGGTGCTGTTGAGTGGCGAAGAAAACGATTTACTAGCAGGACTAAAGACTGGTCGTTGTAATCATGTCTACTAGTTGCCACAGAAGGAGAATACTCTTGTGGAAGACGAGGGCAATGTGGAATTTTTAATGAAATTGAAGTGATAAAATGGTTAAATAAGATATCTTTGAATGGTATTTTATTAAGTTGATGTGTTTTTTTTTTTGTTAAAGTGAGTATATTTTTTACTCAGCTAATTTTTTCCCACAATTAAAGTTTTCTTTCATCAAAGGTCACTGTCGGGCCCACTTGTCGTCGATACCTTCGCGGTTGTCCACCTCACCCCCTAGATGCTGGCCTACAGGTACCGTGACCGCGGCCGTTTGCACACAACTGCCGTCAACTCCGCTTATATCCTGCCCAGATGCCCTGCCATGGCTAGTTCTTTGCTGCCCACCTCGCCACTGCTCGCCTGCAGCTGCCGTCACTGCCTCACCCAAAGCTCGCCGTCGCCCGTAGTCAAATCGGACCATCGTTCCCAAACTTAGGACAACCGCTATCATCCGGCCGTTGCTGCCCACCTCACCACTGCTCGATTGTGGCTGCCGCTACGACCGTCTACAGCTTGCCCTGCCCCCTCCTCGGCCAGCAGCCGCCGTCACCTGTAGTTAAATTGAACCGTCGCTGCCAAATTTCGGACAATCGCTATCATTGGGCCGCGGCTGCCCACCTCACGGTCCTCACGACTGCTCGCCTGCAGCTGCCGCCACCGAAACCGCCACATCTTACAAACCGAATAAAAGGATCATGATGTGCTTCATGTGAATGTAGCATTGAAGATGATATTTTGCACTTAAATTTCTTAATTGATATGACCACTCTTCATCATTTTGTGCCTAGGAAGGCGGGCGCTTTCGTCCTCGCAGGCCTTCCCTGACGTTTTCTGAAAAAAGAAAGTGCCACTCCATCAGTGTCTTCGAAACAGCGAAAAGATGAATTTTAGTGTTAACATTGGATCTGCACGAATCTTGGTGCACATGCCACATATGCAACATTCAACCCTGGACATTTTTTTATATAAATAACTTTTTAAAATAAATTGAAATTTTGATCTAGTGTTTCAAAAATTGTAAAAATAATGCTTTTTAGAAGTATAGTTGAATCTTACGTGACACGTAATAACATGAGTGCGATAAATCTCTCTACCGCATAATTAATGTACAACAAAGAAAAATCGGCAAAAAAAAATCTCTTAGGCAGTAAATTTTTATTTCTTTTATTAATTCAGATTCAAAGCTTTGTAAAAAAAATTTCAATTCTTCTGACTCCATATCTTCTGATCTATAATTTGGATTGACAATCCGTTTGAACCAATAGAATCATAAAAAAAAATGATCAGATCGACACAAATAAATTATCAAGATATCTTATACAGGAAAAGATATATAGCTATCAAAATATTCTTTTTGAGAATTAAAAAAATTATTTACATAAAATATTCTCAACCCTGCTGTGACAAAATCACTAGTCAATGGACAATATTGGATTATTCCAATTTCCAACATAGTGTGCCATATAAAAATATTCGCTAATATATTTGTAGAGATAAAAATTGAATCAAGTACCCCACTATCGACACACAACTCCAACAAATCCATCATGGATGAGATGGAAATAGAAAATTCCAGGTTAAACAAACCATTCAAGTACATATAGAACATGGTCAAACATAAACAGAAAAAAAATATCATCAACAGATAATAGAATGACGGTTCACGACGAACGCATACATGTGACAACGGTGAACGTTCGGAGTGCATGCGCAACAATACAACGGCCACTATGGGTGTGTTTGGTTGCCTGTATAAGGAGAGGCTGACCCGTATCAGTGAGACAGGCTGGATGAAACAGGTTGTGAGACGTAGTAGAGATATTGTTTGGTTGGTTGAATTTCTGAATCCTGGATGAGTATTGAGTTTGTTTGGTTGACTGTATTAGAAATTGGTTCTGATGGGCGGATGGAGGAGAGGTGTAAATAGCAGTACATAATAACTAAGGCTTCCAAGAATTCAACAGCAACCCACCACATAACAGCACAAATCTCATGTCCTGTACTCGTGTACAACAAGAATTAAGCTGCATTGTACAAACTAATGCCTGACTAATGATTTGAAATGTTGCAATTTGCAAAGGCAAGAACCAAAACATTGGGTGGGAAGAAGGGTGGGGGAGGACCTAGTTGCGCTTGGCGATGGCGACCACGCGCTCGGAGGGGAAGAAGCTGGGGATCGAGGGGCGGTGGATGGCGCGGAAGCGGAGCTTGTAGAAAGAGCAGCGCGACTCGATGCACGCCCACGCCATGATGCAGACGAAGCAGAAGTGGTGGCCACAGTTGTCCAACTCGCCGCGTATTGACCGCCGCGCGTCCGCTAGGCAGATGCCGCACGTCACCGTCTCCTCCACCTCCTCCTCCGGCTCCAGCGGCGGGAGGGAGTCCATCTTCGCCTTGCCCTTGGACCTCGCCGGCGAGAGGTCGCCGTCGCCAGCCGCCGCCATGTTAGTTACTACGCATTGGGTTCGGATTGGTGGTACGTGTGCGTGCCTGGTTGGGTAGCAGTGTTGTCGGGTGGACGCAGAGGAGGAGGTGGTGTTGTCGGGAAGAGCCGGAGATGGTGACGGAGGCAGACGCGAGAAGGGAGCCAGGGGTACGCGTATCCGCGAGCCAGGCTGCGGTAAACGCCCGGATTAAGCATATCTATGGGCCAGGCTACGGGAGAAGATTTGCACCACGTAAGTCAGGTTGGAGGGACCAATACAGACAACCAAACACTCAAGAATTACATTTGTGAGCCAAACTGACCCAGAACCAGACAGCCAAACACACCCTACATGACCACTCGTCACTCCTAAGGATAAAAGGCTAGCCATTACAATGCATGCTACATGCTTAAACACAAAATATTGGCCTAGAGAGGCCAGAGTAGAACCCGGGCCGGGCCAGCCAGGCTAGCCTTCTGAAATTGTATCTCGTTCCCAATTCTGGTAAAGGCTTGGACCAGGCCCAACCCTTTTAAACATCGGGCTGGCATCGTGTCGGGTCACTTAGAAACCCGATTGTGTCTGGTTTTGTAAGGGTAAGCCCGGACCCAACCTAATAAGGCAGTGATGTTGTCGGCCTACTGTGTTTTACAAAACACTGTAAAACACAAACAAGCTAGAATTGTGTTGAGGGACCACTCGATCACTAGCTCCTAAATTCTAAACCGAGCCAACCATAAACCTGGGCTCTGGCCAGAACTAGACTGCCGGGCTGGGCCAGACCGGATTTGCTCTGGTTCCTAGCCTGACAAGCAAGCTCAACTGATTGGGTTCTTGATGGGCCCCGTCGGCCGTATCAGTAGCAGTTGTCTAGCCATTATTGTGCGAGAAACGTAAAAATCCAGACTGTTGTTTTCCTGCCAAGTTATATTATGCAGCCACCACTGTGACACTGTCCCCCGGCCATCTTGATCAACGTGCACGTTACTATTTTTCTTTTCATCTGCAATGACTTTTGAGTCGCTTACTCTGTAAATGTGGTGGGGCAGCGAAGTAATCAGTCCGTTCAGCTTTGCCGGGTGGCCCGTGCCGTCGTGCGGCTCGTGCCTTCCACCACTCAGTGATCGCTCGATGTCATCAGCACCAACGGCTGAGGAATCATGTGCCACTCCCCTACACGACACAGATCACTGCTTGTTTATTTCTTTTTCACATGTTTGATTGTGTTTGTGCTGAATTATGGCCATTGTATAGATGATGAAGACCAACATATTATAAAAAAGAAATATTGAAGAATACGTTAAAAAAACATATAAGCCCGGCAACACCGATGAGGTGAGTACCAAATTTTGGACATTAACCATGTAAAAGCGGAGAGAGAAAACCAAATCTGTGACAAAATAAAAATTTATGCTCGGCATCTCTGACTGAATTACACTATTAACGATTTTTAGACAATCTGTCTCACGATAAAATGACATTCGCATAAAAACAGGGTTGTTGAACACAATCCTTTCTTTGACTTACGTATATTCTGATTCTAGAAAACACTTTTATATATATATATATATATATATAGTCTCAATTTGTTGAAATTTAAATAGATAATAGAATATGATAATAAATAGAAAGTGATTTCTAATTAGTCCTTACCAAACTTGATGGTTGACATGATTTACTGTTCAAATCACATCATACCTTTTCATAACAAATCACTCGTGAGCATCTTAGCTCAACAAACCAGTTTTGCCCTATTCTAAGGTTACACCCAATGCCATGTTTGCTCCCACCTGCTTGTATACCGCTCGGGTTTGGCCAGCGGTTGGTGTGTTTATCGATATGCCTATTGCCGAGTGGGCTCGCTCAAACATTCATTCATCACACCAATCATGCGTCCACTGATTTCAGTGAGCAGACAGCAACATGCATGATGGAGGTAAGATATTGCTCAAGTCTTTCCCAATGATGGTCCCATTGGTCTGTTTTTGATCGATTTTTGGAGGGGTTACACTTCACTGTCTGATGATTTAATGGTTTTATTATTCTCTCAAACTTTTCAATTAACCGGGAGCGAAACTATTCAGAATTGTGTAAATAGTAAGCCCAATGAGCATCCAGATCCTAATGAAGGTCAAAACTAATACATCTCATCCTGGAGTCCATGAAGGAAGATGCTACAGCCTCAATATAAACCTATTGGGTAATAGCAGCAAATGATTGAGTTCAGTAGTTTTTCATAGAAAATTATTTACTCTCGAGATATGGTAATATCAAGTAGTTGATATCCTCCATTGACGAACTTGATCTGATAGTTGAAATGGGGGCATGCAACATATCATGTGATCATCAGAAGATTCTTTGTAAGAACACTCGTGAGACATCATCACTCAACTAAATTAATGATTAAATCCTACCTACTTATCCAACTATTTATTTCAAGAAAAGGGCAAGCAAAACGAAACTTCCACACCTCATTATTCATGAAGCATTAAAATTTGACTGTACTGTAATCTAATCAGGCAGAAGCAAGGAATCCTACCCATTTGCTTGCCTTGGCAACCTTGGCAAGAACGAGGCGCCACAACCGGCAGCCAAAACCATCGCCTCCAATGGTCAACGTCTTCAACAAGGATGTCCTGAGCTGGTACCTCATCACGGTCAAGCTCAAGGAGACCGTCGACGCCAACCTCCAGAAGCCGCCGCAGCGGCCGGCGCAGTCACCGCCGCTGCTCACAAACGGCAAGCCGGAAGCGTTGCGGCCGGTGGAAATCCAAGTACAGTCGCCTGTTCATGTTCCCAAGCCGCAGGACCCGGAATGGGTGGTCACCATCCGCGGGAAGCTGGCCCACGCGAGCGACGAGGAGGCGGCGTGCCCGTGGGCGCGGCTGTCCATCTACCGCGTGCCCAAGTCGTTGCGCGACGGCGACGAGCGCGCGTACATGCCGCAGGTGGTGTCCATCGGCCCGCTCCACCACGGCAAGCGCCGGCTGCGGGAGATGGAACCGCACAAGTGGCGCGCCCTGCACCATGTCCTGAAGCGCACCAGCCACGACGTCACCGCGTACCTCAACGCAGTGCAACCGCTGGAGGACCGCGTGCGCGCCTGCTACGACGGGGGCGTGGTCTGGATGCCGAGGAACGAGCTGGTGCAGTGCCTGGTGCTCGACGGCACGTTCGTGCTCGAGCTGTTCCGCGGTGCTCGGGACGGCGGGAAGGGATTTGTGAACGATCTGGGGTACTCGCGACACGACCCCGTGTTCGCCATGCGTGGCGCCATGCACACCGTGCGCGGCGACATGATCCTGCTCGAGAACCAGATACCCCTGTTCGTGCTCGACCTGCTCCTCGGCCTGCAGCTCGGCCAGCCGGAGCAGTCCGACACAGTCGCGAGCCTCGCCTTGTGCTTCTTCGACCCGCTCATGCCAACCGACGAGCCGCTGCTCCGGAAAAACAGGTCCAGGCTGGAATCCTCCGTCGGCGCCGAGGCGGCGGCGGCAGCGTTCGACCCACTCTCCGGACCGATGCTGCACTGCCTCGACGTGTTCAGGGGCAGCCTCCTCCGCGCGGGACTACAACCAACCCCGCCGCCGCCGGCGCGGCTCTGGCTCAAGAAATGGTCTGGGCTGCCCCGAGTCGCCGACAAACGGCGGCAGCAGTTCGTGCACTGCGTGTCGGAGCTCCGGGAGGCCGGCATCCGGTGCCGCCGCCGCAACACCGACCGCTTCTGGGACATCAAGTTCGAGAACGGCGTCCTCCAGATCCCGCGCATCCTCATCCACGACGGCACCAAGTCGCTGTTCTTGAACCTGATCGCCTTCGAGCAGTGCCACATGGACATCGCCATCCCCGGCAGCAACAACATCACCTCCTACGCCATCTTCATGGACAACCTCATCAACTCGGCGGACGACGTCAAGTACCTGCACGACCGAGGCATCATCGAGCACTGGCTCGGCAGCGACGGCGAGGTCGCCGACCTCTTCAACCGGCTGTGCCAGGAGGTGGTGTTCGACATCAACGACAGCTACCTGTCCGCGCTGTCCAACCAGGTGAACAGATACTACGACCACAAGTGGAACACATGGGTCGCCAGCCTGCAGCACAACTACTTCAGCAACCCGTGGGCGATCGTGTCGGTGGTCGCTGGTGTGTTCTTGCTGCTGCTCACCATGACCCAGACCTTCTACAGCGTGTACAGTTACTACCGCCCGATTCGTTGATCTGAGGAAAATGTTTGATTTGAGGTGATGTTTTGATTTTTTTTTTGATTTGTGTGTTTAGCCCTGCATCAAATTGATTTGGAACAATGTGACATTGTGGTTTTAGCTTTTGTTAAGAGCAGAATTCTTAGCTTGGCTAGTTGTACTGGATTTTTTTGTGGAAGAGAGATTCAGTTGAGCAACATCTCTCGCGAAAATATTTGATTTTGGAATGTAAATGGTTTTGGATAAGGAAATGTTTTAGATGTTTGATGAGATGAAACCTTTTCTATTATAATTCTGCAAGCTTTCACCAGTTTGACTTGGATAGTTGGACCATTGACAATTTGCATATGCGTCAAAGAAGGTTCTTCAATCGATCATTGACAAATTCACATTAAAACCTTATGGAATAATAGCACTATATAATGTCAGAAATTTTTTTTTGAAATAATCCAAATTAAAATTTTAATTTCAAAATTAACCCACAGTGGAGTGAAATTGCAATTTTGACCCGCCATATCAATTTGTCGCTGCTTGGAATTACGACATGTCGCCTATCGCGGTTTAGCGAGTTAGTTGCTGCTTTGAGCCGCGATAGGTGGCTTGTTGCGATGCAACAAGCTCCGAGTTGCTTAGTTTCACAAGTTAAACTGAGTCAAGTCGTTTAGTTTCAAAAAATTATATATTAAATAGTGCTTTATTTGTACAAACTGAGCCAATCGAAAAAATATTCTATATGGCAGAAGTAGGATTTGAATCCAAGACCAAAAAGTGAGAGAATAGTATCCTAACCAATTAGGTTAGGAGAGATTTGTTAACTTGTCCCCAGTCATATGGTTCTAAGTCATCTGAAGTTTTTTTAAGTTTGTATTGGGTCACATTGAGAGAATAAATCTAACATGTTTTTGATTTGTCATTTAAGTTATATTGTGTTTGTACCAAGACTCTTTTGTTTTGTTTTGAGTAAGATTATCAAAAATTCAAATTTAGCACCATAATAAAGTTTGATTTATCCACTACTTCTACAGTATTTTCTGTTATTCTAATATGTCTTCTCTTTCCTAACTATTGGCCAATTTTTTACGTGGCAAGTCTATTTTTGTAAAATTTTTGAACTATGAATTATTTTTGTAATTGATTATTTTATGTGTGTTATTAATAAAAAAATCTCCCATCCTTATACAAATAAAACACATGCATATTTTCAAGTCAAGCCAACACATTTTTTGCACTGGGAGGGTGACTAAAAGGTCTGGTTTGAGTTAAAATTGAACAGCTTGGTTTCGTGAAATTGTGTGGCTCAGAACTTTGTCGCGGATTGGAGCCGCGATAAGCCGCCTATCATGGTTTAGAGCCGCGACTGGCTCGCTGATTCGTGATAGACAGCTTATCGCAGCTGTAAGCCACGACAAAGTTCTGAACCACTCAGTTTCATGACTTCAAGTCGTGACAAGCTGACGTGGCGGGTTAAATTTACAATTTCGTTCCACTGTGGGTCATTTGTGAAATTATTTTTTAATCTTGAGTTATTAAAAAAATATTCTATAATGTCATGACTCATGAATCATGTGCCCTTTGTCGTTGCACGTTTTGGGAGAATGATAGCATGAATGCATGATTGGTACCAGGACTCACGCAGCCATGCTTAAATGTCAATTTGGGACAGAACGCGAACATGAACAATTGTATAGCCCAGCGATCCAACTTATATAACTCATTCGAGGCGCCCAACGTAACATGCCATATTCGAGCATCCCAAATACATACGCGTTTGGTTCGGAGATTTTCCACTGAATTCCGATTAACCGGTAACAAATATGTTACATATTGGTTGTGTTTGGTTGAACCATCTCATCTTAATATTTATATTTCAAAACACATTCCACGCTTGATATATGTATGTGAGAAGTATTTGTAATTTATTTCAACTCCAATTTCAATACAATCTAAAATCGAACCTAAACAAAAAAATGCCAATTTGATGACGTCAATAAAGTGTTCAGTTCAAAAACTGATCATGTAGTTTGTGAACTTCACCGACAGGATAATTTGACGAATTTAATTTATCAAATAAACAGATCTTTTGGATTTAGTGGTTTATAAGTATAAAAAATTGACTTATTTGATAAACTCAAAAAATATTTGACAAAATATGGTGCTTATAAGCCGAGTATTTTGAATACCTCCCCACGTTATCAAAGCTAAAATTGAAATATGCATTAGGAATAAATAATATCTCCTCAAAAAATTCCTATGTTTTTTTTTAAGATTTTAGATTCTTTTTAAATTCTCCGTTCTAGATCCTGGCCGTATGCATATAATCCATCGAATTCGTGCAAATGGCAGCTTCCTTTTGTTCCACGACATCCCAATTTGATCCAAAAACTAGCATCCTTTTGATCCTTGTAGCGGAAGCTTCCCATGGTGGACGAGCAGTGGCGGCGTTGTGGACGAGGCGACAGCGTACAGGCGGACGTGGATGGGCAACGGTGTGGACGAGCAGTGGCAGCGTCGTGGACGAGCGACAGCGTGGACAACCGGTCGCAACGTCGTGGACGGGAGGCATTGCACAAGGGACGTGCAACAGTGCGTATGCGTCAGCCAGCATCGCAGACGAGTGCTCTGCCGTGGAGGGTGTTGTTGTCGCGGGTGACCAGTGTCTCTTGCGCCATAGTGCCAGCCTGCCAGGGGTCTTCGTAGTAAGCCGGACAAGATGCTCCTGCGTGTCGGAAGCTTAGGCTCTGTTTGGGCTAAACTTTTTTGTGAAACAATTTTCTGTTGGTTGTCCTAATTAATTGAGTTTCTTTGTGTATGAGTGATTTGAATTTAGATGATAAATTATTGTAGAAGTCGGTATTTAGAAGAGTTTAGACTTAAAGTCGAGATATGCCTAAATTAAACCCTTCAAACAGAACTTTAATATCACACACAATCCACGACATGAATCCGCCTTGCTTATCAGCTCGTATGTTCCACTACGTCTTGTGCTTATTGTGGAGATAAACTCGAGCATAAGTTTGTTTCAACAACTCTTAAGTTTGTTTTGGGTTTATAGAATCTTTTAAAAATTACTAGCAATCATACAAGATTACTTGTTTGATAAATCTATATGATAATCCAATCTACTATCCAAGATTACAATTATAATCAGAATATACCAAACTATCTTAATCTGATTACCATCTTGAAAGTGGGTATCAAAGATTACAAAGGTTCAATAATCTTGGTTTTCTTATTTACACGACATTTTTAGAAATTTCAAATTAATAATTTCAAAATGTACTTTTCAAACCTATAGATAAAAATATTAAATCCAAAATTTCAAATTTGGGAATTTTCAAATTTTGAATTTCATTTCAAACTTGATATTTTCAAATTTTAATTTCTAAATTTTTAATTTTGGATTTCATATTTACAAATTTTTATTTTCAATTTTCAAATTTATGATTTGATTATTTGAATTTTTAAGTTTCGAGTTGAAATCATGAAATTTTGAATATTTCAAATTTCAAATCTAACATTTTCATATTTGAAATTTCAAAATTCCGAGTATTGTGATTTGAAAATTTAAATATGAAACTCAAATTTCAATATTAGAAAATTCGAACTATACTGAAACTTCAAATTTGAAATTTGGAATTTTATAGTTTTAAAATTTGGATATCAAAATTTAGAACCCTTTTACATCCTAATGTTTAAACCTTTATCACTTCAATTAATAATTAATATTTTAAAGATGTTACAAAAGTACTTGTAATTTTTGTAGAGTGCACCAAACATTATCAAGTAAAATTATTAGTAATTTGATTACTAGTAATCAGATCGAGGGAAATCTTATAATTACGGAGAAAGTAGAATTATGTGTACCAAGAGGACCTTAAAGAAATGTTGTTAGGTCTAGTTTAGTTTCAGTTTATAAGTCAACTTAAAGTTTATAAGCCTAATAGTTTATTTAAGATTTTAGTTCTAAAGAAGTTTCACCTTAAAAGATAAATCAAGAATTTAAATACCTTATTAGACTTTGACTTTATCTTATTTGAGATACTAAAGTTTGAACAATGTCAAGGAAAGATCATCGCTGTCATACACATGGCGAACATCCAGTTGAAGAAATTGACGGGCCACTAACACCATGATCCCACCCATTAGCCCAACCGTCCGTTTCAAACCCACGATCCCTTTGCAGATAAGAATTGTCGTCATGATCTCTGGATTCAACACCTGAATCAAGGCTAATCATAATTGATTTGGAAGTGCATTGTTGCAATCCGGCCATATCCCGATTACTCAAAAAGAAAAATTGTCTATTATCTATCTTAAATACAGTTGATGATGCAGGGGAAGAGGGTACAAAAGGGATGTAAATGAATCACTCAATCAAACTCTAGAAATCCATATAGATTTCCACTGCTCGAGAATAGAATTTTATCTATTCCAACGCCTCTGTAACCACCTTCCAGTGCTTGGGAAATGACGGGCTTACTTGCCTTACTCTTAATCATTGTTGTATCATCTTTACACTATAGTTACGGCACTCTTGAATTTTTTGCTCTACTGTATAGCACCACGGTAGTGTCCCAAGACGTAGAGTCAGATCTACTTTGTCTGAACATGTGAAAATCCCTTGCGTTTACATTATTGTGCAGTTCTCATCCGCTTTTTTTACACACACGTGTTTCTCTACTAATAAACAAATTCATGTGCCGAGACAATCACTCGACAAGTAAGTTAGGCCAAACGCACCCCAAGATAATGGCATAATCATATCTCAAAAGAGTTTCAAATTATTCAATTTCAATATCGATGAGATTACTTGATCAGCTTTTTAAATCAAGTTTTAAAAACATCAAAGGGATCTAATCGGTTAGAATTAAATAAAATCCTAACTTGTATAGAAAAAGAAAAAAAATAAGTATTTGCTAACAGACAGGTATATATTTTGTTTATTTAGTCATACATCTCTCTCAACTTTTAGGTCAAATCTCTCTTCTCAAATTAGCTCTTTAAAATTTATATACCCCTTTATTAACTCCTCTGGCATTGGTAGTGGATAGCGATGTGGCGGGCGTTGTTAGCAGCGGGTGGAGGTGGTGGGAGGTAGCAGTCGTGGGGACATGGGCGACAGAAGGACTATGGTCAGGTAGTGGTGTATTGAAGCGGTGGTGACGCCGATTGTGAGTAGCAATGGCAGACAGAGGTGAAGAAGAAGTTGAGCAGCAGCGACAGCGGAGGCAGAGAATGGGAGGAGGAGGAGGAGGGAGAAAAGGTATTCGAGAAGTAGAAAATGGAAATTAAATTAGATCTAGATGTGTATATGGATAGTATAAATTTTTTTAAGAAAAAACCTGACACCCATACACTCTACACGGCACATGAAATGTGTGATTAGGAAATTTTCTCTGTACGAAGTTGAATTCCATTGCAGAACACAGATCTCCCAGAGTACTACTCCAAAACTATACACTACCAGAATGGTAAGGGGTGTAGGTGGGCCGGGGCCGCCTGCTAATTCTACTGGCAAATAATTGAATCAATTACTGTTGGCTCGATCCATTATTTTTTGTTGGTGAAGGAGGCCCAAGGCCGAGCCGATCCAGCTCCCCCTGCCCGTCACCTGCCCTCGTAGGGTGAGAAATTTGGAACAAGTTGCATCCCAAATCCCCCCCAGCCACAAGCCCACAACGGCACAGTCACAGACATCGCCATTGAATCTCTTTGCCGTTACCGTTTTGGTCCCTCAATTTTGAATATTGCTCCAAGTTCAAGTCTTATATGTCGATAACAAATGTGTTTACCAAACTTAATAATTTTTAAATAGGAGAGGACCAAAGCATCTCCTGAAACAAAAGTTTAGGAGAATCCTTTGAAAGGATTAAGTTTTAAAAGAGATCTAGATTTAAAATTGAAGGACCAAAATTAGACTTCTCCTAATCTAAATGAAACGGGATTAAACTCTAGAAGATAAGATGTGAAACAAGTTTAGGACATGCTTGGCCTACAACTTTATTAACCAACAAATTCTGACTCAGCTAACATAGTCGTACAACAGATGAGATCTAGGGTCCATGAGGTAGCCACACAGAGCAAACGAAATAGAAAGAGACACTACTAGCACACGGTCACACAACAATACAAGCCAATGCAGACCACCACCTCATGCTCTCATGCATTCAGGAGAGTCGCGTACGTCACGTAGCCGGAATACGTCCTTCCCCGGCCTCCTTCCGGCGCCACCGTGACGACGTGGTCGACAGTGACCTTGGCGACATTGTCTCCGACCCGGCATGACACGTCGGTGCTCACCGGGCACGTCTTTGACCGGCGCATGAACAACGCGCACTCCTTCGGCGGCCGCTGGTCGGCATACCCCGGAATGCAGTTGTTCTTCACGCCCAGCATCCCGCTTTTGGCCAGCTCTGAGCAGGCCGGCCCCACCGACGTGAAGTAGTTGCTCGACAGCGAGAGGTTGGCAAGGCGGCCGCCCGGCCCGCCGAGCTGGCACAGCGTGTCTGGCACCTCTCCGTAGAGGCGGTTCCCGGCTAAGTTGAGCTGTTCTACGTTGCTGAGGCATGAAAAGGAGGCCGGAATCGAGCCTGTGATCTGGTTCATCCCGGCGTCTATCACGGCTGCCTTGGTGAGCAGGCCGAGCTCGCGCGGGAGGCAACCGGAGAGCTGGTTGTTCAGGAGGATCATCTCGAGGAGGGAGTCTTGTGCGTGGGCGATGGACGGTGGGATGGGCCCGGTGAACTTGTTGCTGGCGAGCGCGAGGTAGCTCACCTTGGTGAACCCGAGGTCCGCCGGCAGTGGCCCGGAGAGGTCGTTGCCGTTAAGCAGGATCGCCCTACCGTTAGTCGCGCCGGGCATGACTCCGTTATTGTCAGTGCCACTCTCGACGGCCATCGAGCCGACAGGGGGTAACATTATATCCACTTCAATACCAACAGCAACTACGATATTCGACTGGGTGATATCGTCACGCTTAGGGTGGAGATCGTTCTCCACGACATGGAGCTTGTACATGTAGGGGAGGGCGGCGAGACGAGGGACGTCGCCGGCAAAGCTGTTGGAGCTAGACATGAAGAGAGCGAGGTCGGGGAGCTCGTCGACGAAGCCTTGCAGCTTCGGCGCGCGCAGGCCGTAGCCGTCGAAAACGACCGAGGTGACCGTGAGCGCGCCATCTGTGAGCACGGAACAGTAGAAGCCGAGGTAGCTTGTCTTGCCGCAGATGTCATGGCCTGTCCATGTCCTGGTGATGTTTTCGGGGTCGGACGTAATGGTGCTCCTGAAGCGCTGGATGACCGAGTAAGTGCGGTAGAGCTTCTCGTTTGGGAAGTCATCTCGCCGTGGCCGTTGCCGTGAGTCTGCTACTACGGTATTGGCAGCAATGTGGGAGAGGAGGAAGAAGAGAGCGAGGCATTGTGTGAAGTGACTGATAAGGTGGCTGGCCATGGCACCAAACTCGAATGTTTCTACGTACAAGTTAAACTGCTGCTAGCTAGCGGTGTCCTACCAAACAAAGCGTATGGCAGACCGGTCGGCCGGTCGGCGTAGCCACTGTTTATATAGACAAATCAATTTCACGGGTATTTTGTTGTCACCTGTCGGTCCAACTCAGAAATATGATGTACAGTACAGAAAACTGCCTTTTTCTGTTTTTTATTAGGTAACAGTAGTGCTCAAAATGAAAACAAATCCCCTATAAGACACCTCAAGTCGTATAACTCTCAGAAGAAATTTGGAAATATTTCCATACAAGTATTTTTTTAAAAAGACCATTCTCATTATTTTATTATTAAAAATAACAGTTTTTTATTTTAAACCTATAAAAATACAGTTATTGATATATAGATCTCACATATTAATACTTGTAATTTTTATTCTTCCTACACAACAATTCTCTTACTACGCTTTGTTGTCACTAT
This sequence comes from Pharus latifolius, assembly GCA_019359835.1. NCBI lineage: Eukaryota > Viridiplantae > Streptophyta > Magnoliopsida > Poales > Poaceae > Pharus > Pharus latifolius. The sequence goes on from CM033322.1 coordinate 15,254,227, forward strand.
CGCCTCTGCCACTGGGTCTCGTCGCTGTCACCGACAGTACTCATAGTACTACCATTAATCCTTGCCGTCAGTGCCACTATTGTTGCTAGGCCTCGCCTTCATGCTCACCACTTTTGTTCAGCCTCGTTATTTGGGCCTCGCCACCGCTACTGAAGAGTTAGGAGACATGAGGGTAGAGAAAGAGTGGAGAGAGGGTTAAAAAGACATAGGAATAAAAAATTACAATCATTGAGGGCACGTTAGGAACTATATTTTTATAAATTTTTAACAAAAAAATTGTTATATTTAATAGCAAAATAATGGAAGAGTGTTTTTAAATGAAAAAAAAATACTTGTAGATATGCAAATATCCTGAAATTTCTTCTGAAGGGTATTTGCAAATTGAAGTGACTTAGGCTACATCCAATGCAAGCAGGCTTTTCAAAGAAATATTCTGTATCAGACGTACAAAGAGTCACTTAGAGAGTCGGCCGCTCTAATAAACTTGTGTTTGAGGAGAATCTTTGGCAAGGCCATGTGTATAACACCTTTCCAAGAGTCAAGTACTTCAATGTATAGATTATTGAGTGATTTTTTGCGAGTCTTACACATAAAATATTGATATATGACTTTTTTGAAGTATGTAGTTATTAATAGTTTTAGAAAAATTAACTAATAAATTCTCAATAGCTATTATTGACCACAAACAACATATAGTTATTGACATGTGGTTAGGAGGACAATGGACCCACATCATTAAGTCGGCGGTTGTGAGGAATTAATTATATATTTTTATATTCCAAAAAAAAGTAAAATTAATAGGTGGCCTGAAACAATTTTGGACCCACCTATAGGAGATCCTTGGAAAATATATACGCAGTTTGCGTGGCATGCAAGACAAGCACATCCACAATCCGCGCACGTGGTTTGTTAGGCCATTACTATCGCCTTGCGCACTTAGTCGCACACGCATTACTCCATACCAAGCCACTGACTCATGGTCTCCATGATGTGTTGAGCTCCCTATCAGTTTAACAGTTTGTGTGGGTCAATTAGGTATTAGACATGAAGGTGTAAAACATACAAAAATGCATTGCCGAGAGCCATTTTCCTCTCTAATGCGATTGCTTCGACTGGTGCTGAGTTGGCTGAGCCCATTTGCAATGCTTGAAGCGGCCATTGCTTCACCACGCGGTGCTGTCTGTTCACGCGTCTCAGTTGAGCGGACATGGATGATACGACTCGCTCAGAAGACGCCGACTAGAGCAACTACATTAAAACTAGCCTTATCGGTGTTTATGAACATTCCCAAGTATTAACAAGAAGAAAAATGGTGATGACGCTCCCTGAACTGTCACTATATAATAAGTGTGAAGTAGTATCGGTGGAATTTACGAAATATATGGTTTAGTGATTTGTTTGTTTAGAATTATGTGTAAGGGTTATAGCAATTATATAAGATATTTGTCATATATAATAAAATATTTTTGTTGTTTTGAGTAGTTAACCTATGGTCACGTAAAGAAATATGTCAAATATTTTGAGTAGGTTTTTTTTTCCTGCAATGGTAGCCTTTAATTGCGCTAATGTCCAGTTTGTGTGTGCGGCGGGACCGACACAATTAAATAGACTTCTATGTAAAATTTGCGAGAAGCTTGACGTGAACCAGGAGAGATTTTTTTATTAATAACCCACATAAAATAATCGTAGAAGTAGTGGGTAAATCAAATTTTATTATGGTGTTAAATTTGAATTTTTGATAATCTTACTCAAAACAAAACAAAAAAATTATGGTACAAACACAATACAATTCAAGTGGCAAATTAAAAACATGTTAGATACTAGTTATTCTCTCAATATGACCTAATACAAACCCAAAAAAATTTCATATGACTCAAAACCATATGACTGGGGATATGTTAACAAATCTCTTCTAGCCTAGCTGTTTAGAACACTACTTTCTCACTTCTTGATCTTGGATTTGAATCCAACTTCTGCTATACAAAATATTTTTTCTTGTCGAGTTCTGGACGCTCGATAGGTCTTTGGTCGAGAGTCTGGTCGAGTCCTAACTTGTTGAGTCCTGGAAACTCGACAAACTAGTTTCACGCGATAGGTCGTTTGTCAAATTCTCAAGACTCGACAACTGACGTAGTAATCTATTTCTATAAAATTTTCAAACTGTGAATCATTTTTTTAAGTAATTATTTTATGTGGGTTTTTAATAAAAAAAAAAACTCAAACCAGGACGGTCATGGGCTAGAAATATTTTGCTAATCGTGATACTAGTTTAGAACTATGCGCATTTGCAGTGTTTGGATTTTACTAATCATGATACTAGTTTAGAACTATGCGCATGTGCGGTGTTTGGATTTTGCTGCACGGAAAAGAAGTAAAGAACAGCCATTTTTTGGAAGGAATTATGTAAAATTATATTATGACTATCCCGTGCTCTTGCACGGGTTGATGACTATATCTAATCAAAGACAAGCAATGCACGTACATGCACATGCTCATAGTATGTCATGTATCACACCAGTGCCGAATGCTTAGCTTGCCCTCCAATGTACGATGTCTTGATTGCATGCAATTCTGTGGCCGTTTCTCTCATGTTCATGCGCTCACTCGCGCATTGGCGCGCACAAAAAAGCGCCAGCTTTAGCAGGGCCAACAAGCACTTGTAGATTGCATTTTCTGTGACCTCCATCTTTCCTCCAGCGAAGTTCTGGCATTCTTCTCGGAGATGAGCATCAATGGCATGAAATATATGATTCGGATAATTTGTCTCAACGAAGTTTACGATGTCGAGTCCATTGCAGAACATAGGATCTGTTGGCCTCCTGCATGTTAGCATCTCCAGAAGCACAACTCCGAAACTATATACATCCCCAGAAGTTGACGCAGACAAACCTCCAGCATACTCTGTATATAAAGTACAGTTCATCAGTTCATGTAAATAATCATTTGGTTGGCAAATTACAAGTAGTAACTATAAATTTTACCTGGAGCAATGTACCCTATAGTTCCTTTCAAACCGATCGAACTAGCAGAGCCTGGATGATAGAATCTTGCAATGCCGAAGTCTCCCAAATGGGCAATCATAGCATCGTCTAGAAGGATATTGCTGGGCTTCAAATCACAATGTACAATAGTCGTCAGACAGTCATGGTGTAAGTAGTCCAGTGCATCTGCTATGTTCACAGCTATGTTTAGTCTTCGAGCTAAGTCCAGAGGATATCGATCTTTCCTGCCTCCCTTTGGATGCAACCATGTCTCCAAGTTACCATTGGGCATAAACTCATAAACTATAGCTTTGAAAGTGTTGCCTCTGGTATCTATCGTCGAGCATGTAGTTTGGATAGGGAGAAGATTTCGATGCCGAACTCTTCTCAGCGCTTCGCATTCTGCCATGAAACTTCCATCTGCGCCATGCAACTCGAGGTCGAAAACCTTCACGGCCACGTCCATTTTTTCTGGGGCTAACCTTCCTTTGAACACCGAACTGTAGCTTCCACTCCCGATCAGGTTACAGTCAGAGAAGTTTTCTGTGGCTTGAGCTAGATCTTTGTAAGAAACATTGGAGACTTTTCTAGGAGAGTAATAAATTTTACAGAACTGGCTGCCAAAAGAAGGCAATGAGAAATACATTCTTGGATCCTTATTTTTGAGAAGTGCAATGTATATCAACGCTATGAGTGTCAACAAGCCAAATATAGGGATCAATGATCTAGTCAAGTAGTACTGTGTTCCTGTTCTTCGAGATATAGCAGGGCAAGGAGTCACATGTAGGTCCATTACTCCGCCGCAGAGCCGCCAATTGCCGTCAAGTGAAACTGCCGTAGAATTCTTGAATATTCCATTTGTTGGTATTTCCCCTTGGAGCTGATTGTAAGATAGGTCAAGCTGGACGCCAGGTTGCAGATTACTCAGCGACGTCGGGATGGCACCGCACAAATTGTTATGGGAAAGATTGAGCATTTTCAAGATAGTTAGATTGCCCAAAGATGCAGGAATGCTTCCTGAGAGAAGGTTCTGGCTCATTTGGATGGTGTCCAACTCTAGACATTTCCCTAAAGTATCAGGAATTTCCCCATTAAGCTTGTTTGATGAAAGATCTAATTCGGTAAGTTGTTGAAGATTGCCAACCTCCGAAACTATTAAGCCTTCCAAATTGTTGTAGGACAATATACATTTGGTCATCGTTGTCACACCAAAGATCTCTTTGGGTATGTTACCGTGGAGAGAGTTATGACTAAGGTCTAAAATTGAGAGATGTTGAAGGCTTCCTAAGCTGGATGGTATGAAACCTTCAAGTCCATTATTCGCTAGAACGAGCTCTGACAACAAGGTAAGATTACTGATCGAGGATGGAATTGTCCCGATGAAGTTGTTCTGTTGAATACGTAAGACTTCTAGTTTTATTAACTTCTCAATCCATTCTTCAATTGTTCCTGTAAAGTTGTTATACTCTAGTTCAAGTTCGGTTAAGCCTTGAAGGTTCCCTATGGTTGGGGGGATTAATCCTGATATGTTGTTTTCACCCAATTGTAGGTATTGAAGATTGGGGGATAGGTTACCAATAGAATTTGGTAGAATTCCTTGTAGCTGATTTCTGCCTAGTGAGAGCATTTGTAGCTTCCTACAATTGCTCAGTGCATCTAAGAATTGCCAGCTTTGTGTGTCTTTTGCTTCTAGTTGGTTTTCGCTAAGGTCTAGATAATTGAGCTTCTGAAGTTTACCGAATGAACTTGGAACTTGTCCGGTGAACTTGTTCTGCGGTAAATCTATCGTTATCAGGTTTGATGCATTGCCGAGTGAAGCTGGGAGATGGCCTTCAAACAGGTTACCGCCCAAACCAAGCTTACGAAGCTTAGGGAGGGTGTCGCCAATGTCGGATGGCAATGCATAACCTAGCCTATTTAGAGGCATGGCCAGCACTTGGAGCGAAGTCAGATTAAAAATGCCTCTTGGAACCCTGCCTGATAGCCTGTTTGCACCTATGCTCAATTGCTCCAACTTCAACAATTTCCCAAGCTCAACAGGAATGCTTCCCTCAATCTGATTATACGTAATTACGAATGCTATTAGGGAAGTGATGTTGCCGAGGGCCGGCGGGATGATCCCGGAGAGCTTGTTCACAGAAAGCTGCAAAGCCAATAGATTGGAGAGGCGGTCTATTTTACTGGGAATTTCACCTTCTAGGAAGTTTCTTGAGAGGTCTAATTCCCATAGTTTGGAGCAGTTTGTAAGTGTATCTGGAATAATCCCTGAGAAGCCATTTGTGGAGAGGTTAAGTATTCGAAGAAACGTCAGGTTACCGAGGGAGGGAGAGATTTGACCCTCCAAGGCATGGCCACCCAGGTGCAGCTGCTCTACACGAGGCGGGCGCGTCGCGCTGCATGTGACGCCCTCCCACCTGCAGAAGTGGAGGCTGGTGTTCCAAGAGCTCAAGGCCTTTCTTGGATAGTTGGTGATCGCCTGTTTGAAATCGAGCAGCGAGCGCAGATCAGTCTCGTCCCCGTCCAACGTCGCGCCGTCGATGTTTCCAGCTCCATAAGACAACAGCACCAACGCCCATGCTATGAGCGTGGAAAGCTTCATGGCCATGGGTGTCTTTGCACCCATGTGAGTTTCCGTCGCTATATGCAAAAAAGAAATGCAAACAATATATATGGGCATGAATCCTATTATATAGCCTGACATGAAAAGCAAAAGTTCAACTTTGTCAAGTGTTCACATTTCACTCCCAACCAAGTGAGAAACAAATCAAAACCAAGTGTGCCAAACACTGATCAAGAGAAGAAGCAGGGTCACCTCTAATAGTTGTAGAGCGCACAGCACGGCAGGACTTCTCTGATTGGTTTTGCTACGGGGGAGGAGTGGGGTGGGTGTAAGTTGCAGTTTGTTGAGGGGTTTTAAAAAGACTTTACAGTGCCATTACACCCACAAACTTCGCCTGTCATGCCTTATCCTAAGCTTGACCGTCTTTTACAGAGCAGACTTTGAACCCTTCAAACATAGCACTTGTGCACTTGGGCGCAACTATTCTCATCGGTTACCACTGCTGCTATCTGAGTGAGAAGGACTGAATTTTTCTAGCATGCATGTGTAGCGATGAATTGGTTCATCTTTTCTATGCTTTTGTTTGAGTCGTCTTCGATCAAAGAAATTTGCCGCAGTTTATTGGGCAATGTTTGTTAAAGTTCAAGGTATTCTTAACATTTTTATCAGTTAGCACACTGGTATGAGCTCAGCCCACACGACAGTAGTGTGGACAGAATGTTTGCAGTGTGTGTGAATATAGAAGACGCTTGATTCAAAATTTTTTGTTTTGCATTTATATTATTCATAAAAGAATATGTTAGTTGGAGTTTGATTAAACCACTTTATAATCATAATATTCATATTGAAAATACACTTTAATAGAAATTTCAATACATTTAATTTAGATGTATTTCTAATCTATTTCACATCAATTTTCAATGGATTAAAAAATCTATTATAAATATGATTATAATTATAAATCAAATACTACAATAATTGTTTGTCTTCTTCTGATACATCATATGTTGAGATATGATCCTCTGTATTAGTGAAGAAAATACACATATATTATTCATTTTAAGAACCTTTAGATAAAAATTAAATATTGTAGATCACACTTGATAATAAATTATCAATGTCTCGTGATCCCAACTCTAGATATGATCAATAACATTCATTTTTTAATCGGACAGCCCTCCAATTGGCAAAATACAAAATTTTCTGCAATAATACAAACAACAGCAAACGAAGAAGTCTGGATGGCTTTATTGGCAGCACATTGATAGCCTTGCCAAAACCATCCTCGTCTACGTGAGCATTCCTTCTAATCCCGTTCTTCTGTAGTACTGAATGTATGTACTGCATACGACGTATTATTGTTAGTTCGTTACATATCGAGACTACATAATTTAACAAAGAAAATATTTTTTAAGTACTATCTCAAAATAAGCCTAGCAGCGCAAAAATATTTCTCAACAAAACAAAGTAGCCCAAGATTTCAATAATTTTCCCAAAAAAAAAAGAAGGAATCGATAATAAAATCACATATTTGAAGTAGTAGCATAATTTGTCACTACTATGCACAGAGGCAAAAATAACTTTAAAAATATCTTATCCGGTGTTGTTCAACTGAGAAAAGTATCATGTCTATAGAAGTTTCCACACCACGCGACGAAGATAAAGTTATCAGCGGACTTGACGAAAGCTTCCTACAAAGAAGAATCTACATAGATTGTTTTAATATTTGTTTAGTGTAATTTATAAAAACCGGCACTTTTCGAACAAGAAAAGTATATGGCTGTAAAGTTTCTACAACTCGTGACAAAGAAAAAGTTAGAAAGGGGCCGCGACAAGGAAGATTCCGCTGAGTTTGATGGTGCAAAAACTCGACTACAAACCTTACTATTTTGTGTAATTTAGTTTCCGAAATCATGGAAACAATAATCTAATAACCATAAAAGGTTGCACAAATCCAAAACCAACCATCAAGCACCATAAAGAGTTAGCAAGGTATTATAGTTGTTTCAAAAGTAAATTCGAAAGTCTCTCTTATGTTTTTTGTTTCATTTGTGCAAAGTTATGCGGTCATTGTGATGAATTTGTACAAATGTTCGGTTCTCTTGTTTTTTTTTTTTTTTTTTTGTCAATCGAAACAATGCCAATGCAAAACAAATGCTTCTTCTATACTTATCAGGAGGCATTGGAGCATCATGCTAAACTTGTACAAAAACTAGGCACCCGCCCCTTTAGAAACTGTTTTACAAATATTTATATATGTTGCATCGATATTACATATCAAACTCTCGCTCTTAATTCACACAGATTAAATACAAGACCGCAATTAAATTATACATGAAAAAAAAACTAGAGCCAATTGTTAACCTATCTTTTACGTGGACACATGCTTGTTCAAGTGTATTGTATTGTAAGTGCAGACTATGGGATGCTTGGGCTTCAGACTCCCAGGCCCGCTAAACGTTGGGCCCCCAAAAGTCTAAGCCAGCCCCTCCTCCCATCCTGGGTGCCTCCTTCGATCTCCCATCACTTCTCCGTTGCCGCTAGTTTATCAAGAGGCTCTCAAACTTGAAAAGCCAATTAATGGCGCCATTGGTAGTATTATAGAACTTGATGTAGTTTTGTTGCCTACGCTGGAGATTATCAGTGAAAGGACCTCATCTTATAAGGGAGTGTTTGAATTGCTACTTTTGCTAATCTTATCAAATTTGATCATAATTAAATCATGATATGATCAAATTTTGGTCAAATGAAGGTGTTTAGTTTGTAGTCAATGTTAGTCAAATTTTCGTAATTGGTATGCCAAATTTTGATGGTCAAAAACTGTGTCCTCAAATTGGCCTACAAAATTAACACATATTGGTAAGACACTAGCCAAATTTTGATTATAATCCAAACGACGGTCAAATATTGAAGATATGATCAAAATTTGATAAGATAAAGCAGAGAAACAAATCAAAGTATCAAACACACCCAAGATGTTCACCTAGCCAGATTTTCAAATCTATGCAATAAGCACCTCCACTCCACCAATTGAGCATATAGCTCCTGGCTCCGCCCTCGGGTCATAATTGCCAATCGATAAGATAATATACATAACATAAATACGCTCCTATGTGGAGGAGATCTTAGATTTGATATAAGGTACTAAACTAGACTCATCCCACACTATGTCTATGATCGATATAAGTGATACAGTACTAGATGAGAGTGACAATTGATTCCAAACCTTACTACTTTTCAAATCATAACATACATAGGAAAGTATTTTGATTTTCAATATCTCATACTCAAAACTTCCACCATCATTACCAAAATTCTTCATATCTCATACCATATGTCATACTAAACTATAACATAAATTTTCTCAAACTTCCATTTTTTTTCCAGAAATTATCTCTTTTGGTACAAGGTGATTACTTATCTAGATAATAAGTAGTTTATAAATAAATAAAATCAATAAATGCACGATAAGCATGATGAAGCGGAGAAAACTTACATAAGGAACCAAAGTCAAAAACAAAGTCCGGAAAGTCACTATGAGAATATAAATATATAAGATCAAAATTTTTAATTTTAACCACTAATATATTTATATATATTTAGATTGGGTATAATATTATTAAATCGTATATTTTTTGACACTGACAATCCAATTATCAAAAAGATGTTTTTATCTTTGTTATATTTATGAACATTTGAATGATATGTTATTTTGTTTTAAATAAATTATCATCTTGATGCAATCAACAAGTGTGTGACTTGTTCGTGAAATTCTAAATTTATTTGATAATATTATTCTATAAAGTTTCTGATCCATTATCTTTAAATAGGACATTATTGATTATAAATTGGCACATATATTGATTGATGGTCATATTTCACATACCACGAATATAAGATATCAAATTAATAATGTGGACATATGTTGGAGAATATAATGTTGGATAGACCCATTTTGAGACACTATTTGGATTTATTATATAAGTATCACCAGTTAGTCCCAAATAATGTTTATGATTGATCCTTAGATCTGAGACCGTTATAGTTTCCTATATGTGTAGTAATATGTTTTGATACGACCAAACGCTACTTTTAATTGATTAGTAATAAATGTAATATTCGGGTATGCTATGAGCCATTTGGTAAAATGTGAATGGTTAAGATGGAATTTGCATCTCTCATATAATGAGAGATATATCTCTAGACCCCTCGATATAAATGAACTAAGAAGTGCATGGTCATGCCGTTTGTGGTTGAGTGTCAACTACGAGAAGATCAGTTCACTATGAGATCGAGAAATGATTGAACTGTGCAAGAGTGGCACATTTTTTGCCTTTGATTAATCTGATATCGTATGGTAAGAAGATCAATATGAGTACATTATATTGATTTATTGGTTATGATCATCATATATATTTGGATGGTCGTTATGTCTTGTTAGGGGCCAATATTGACTCATAATTCGAATAAGTATTCCCGGTTGTGATCAGATATGCATGAACCTACAGGGTCACACATTTAACGAGTTGGAACAAATCAATTCGGATTGGATCTGTTATAGGAGTTTTTGTATCAGATTATGAGACATAATGTTAGACTCCTCCTGCAATTCGAATAAGATTCGTTATGTGATATCATATCACATCAAAAAATCTAATCTGATAGAATTTCTTTTGCAGGGCTCCATATAAAAAGATGTATGATGCACTTTGAGAAAATCACGAAAAAACCCTAGTTGCCATCTCCTCTAAAGCAACAACCTTAAAACCCTTGTCATACGTGTTGCACACCATCATACATTGTTCCATCCCGAAACGTGTGGATACCGATAGAGGCGCTGCTGCAATTGCTGTGCTAATTAAGACGATTCGTGAGCTGTCGTTGTCATCTATGTCTGCTGATCAGGACGATCCACGAGCAATCACTATGCACATTCGATCGCTTCACCAAATATTTTTCCGCTATTGATAACAATTTAACCTATGGTCTATTACTTGTAACCTTCGAATAAAATTTTTGAAATTCAGCTAGTGTAGCTTACTTGGTTTCCAACACACGGGACGCGAAGCTCACCAGCACCGCGTGGGTGGTGGGCCCCACCATCTTCACCTCGTTATCCGCCTTTCACCATAATTCTGTCTTTGACATGTGGGCCCTACTATTGCTGGTCCTAGCTATCAATGAATGGGTGTTGCGTGAAAATTATACGCAGGAATCGAAGCGCTTATGGTGCGTCTTAGTCGTGGGGCCCACTATCCTTGACGCGTGAAGCATAAAAAACATTTAACCCAGTCAATTATTTGCGGGCCCGTGTGATTTAGGCCCCACTTGTTAGTTATCGTGGGCGGTTATAAAGTGTCACAATCGTTGAAATTTTGTGGGCCCCACAAAACGCATAAGCGCGCCTCAATACTGCTCCAAAGGAGCTGCTTCAGGCAGCGCCACTTAGTGGGCCCGCAAATTAAAGGTTGCATGGCGACCGCTTGCCCACACGTCATTCGCTAGTACGTTGCATCGAGTGAGTCGCTTCATCGGCTTACTTGTTCGGCGCGCGCTGCCTCGGGCTCTGCTGTTGGAGACAGCCTAAAACTAAATGAAACTCATTTCTTAATTATTAAATCATGTGATATTTGATTAGGTCTAAGTATGACTACCTAATTATGGATTATAATTCAACTTAGTATGAATCATGAATGTATCTTAATTATCTATTTAGAAATCTAACAAGCAAAACTAAATGTTATATTTATTTTGTGAAATCGGATCTTATAAAATTTGCTTTTATCAATTGACCATCAAAGTTTATTGGAAGATATAACACGAAATATAGAACATTGTATGCAAATAATAGGATGAGCGTTTCTAATTTTTGGAAAGATATGCGGCAAGCAAGATAACATAAAGCAAATTTTATAAAAGTTAGTTTTACATAATAAATATAAGACTCACTTTACCTTTTAGATTGCACAAATAAATAGTTGAGATGCATTCAAAATCTATATCCAATAAAATTGTGATTTATAATAGGTAGATGTATTCAGATGATCAGATCCCAATCGTACATCACATGGTATCTTGTTGGATCCAGATATTCTTCACCATACATTGCCACACACTAAAATTATCCTAATTGTCAAATTTCTGTATTAGATGACTGGACTCACTAGATATCATTCTTGATTTTATTCCTTTTACTTGCCAATCATCTCAACAGATCCTATCTAGATAGCTCTGGTGGCTCTTTAATTCTGATACCGTTTGTTAGGATATGTTATCCCAACTCTGATACCACTTGTTAAAAACAGTAAGAGCGTCTCTAGATCAAATCTCCAACTTGTGAGATACGATAAAGCACGTATGATAACAAGAACAAGAATCAAGAGATCTAATAGAGAAAACCACGGTAGTAATGATGAAACAACGATAATTGGAAAGAACAAAGACCAGCGTAGAAGTTCACAAATTCTTAAGAATGATTTCAAAAAAGTACAAGAGATTAATACTTTCAACCAATTTTTGTATTTTTTAGACCCCTTAACTCTCAACCTCAACTACTTAAGAAATCTTAACCTTTTACCTTCTCTATGACTCTTTTACTTCTAGTCTGGATTGATCTATTTAAATCTTGTTTGATGGTTGTCTCCTAAGCCCATCTTTTATGGATTTATATAAATCTCAATTTCATGTCAAACATAATACAATATGGCTATAACAATTAAGACAAATAACAATCCCAACACAATCTTATATAAGTTTATTGGCATATATACGCCACTTTCCAATTCTAGGACATCCTATTAAATACAACTCATACAAACGTTACAGCCTATATAGAAATATTTAGGCTATCTCCAACGCCGGTTCCTCGACGCGCTGACAGGTGGGCCCCACCGGAAAAAATTATTAAAATATTCGCGACGGGAGAAATGGAACGCCTGGCGAAGCAACTCTCGAAATCGCGCTGACAGGTGGGCCCGGGACGCCTTGCATCGCCACGCGTTCGCGTTGGAGTGGCCCGGGACGCGTCGCCACGCGTTTTGTGGGCCCCACGCGCGGCCTCGGGCGAGGGTGCACCCACGGGAAGTTTCGGCTGACAAGTGGGGACGTTGGGCACGTGGGGTCCATGCGTCAGCCACTGGATGGCGGGTGAGAGAGTAAATGCCGTGATTTAATTACTGAATCCGCTCGTTCCACATGCTCCCAATTAATTACCCCCCCTTCCAATGACGTGTGGGCCCGGGAAATAAGTGGCCCGCATGTCAGTGACTATTTCACAAATGTTTTAAAATATTTGACCGTTGGAGGCCCAGTCCCACATGTCAGCGAGTAAAAAATAACCGTTTGATATTTAACCGTTTAAATAGAGCCGTTGGAAGTAAAAAATTCATAAAAAATCCAAAAAAATCACAAAAAATTACAGAAAAATCCTGATAAATCCTGTGACCCTGTGGCTATAAATAGGAGCATGTTTCAGCTCATTTGGACAACAGCAAAAATCAAAACCTCACATTCAGCCCTCTTTAGCTCATCCGATATTTTCCGAAATTTTTTTCGATGGCCAACAATCCCCCCGGTGGTTACGTTAACTGGTTTCAACAGATGTTAGCTCGAAATGAAGCGATCCGTGCTCGGCCAACACATCACCGACTGAAACAGGATCTGATCGACCACATTTGGCAGCGTTTCGGGGGTGACGATACCGACGAGTAGTTTTTTTTGAGCCCGTTGATGGGCGAATGTATTCAAATTTTATTTAGTACTTGTCATTTTTTTTTTCATGTCCCGTTTATGATTCAAGAAAAATTTTAAAAAAATTTACAATTTTTCGATATTATTTATAATTACTATATGTTTTTACTATGTTTGAATTATCGAAATTTCATTTACGCGATTTTTAAATGTTTGTTGATATTATATACACGAAGCGTCTCGCGAAGCGCCTTTGCATTGGAGTAGGAGGCGCTTGAGAAGGTGTTTTGCGAAGCGCCCCGTGAAGCGCCTCGCGAAGCGCCTTGCATTGGAGTGGGGGGTGCTTCGGGAGGTGCTTTGCACACGTGGCACAGAATATTCCGGAGAATATTCTACTGAAGCGCCCCACGAAGCGCCTGAGGATTGGAGATAGTCTTATGAGAGAGAGCCGCAACAGCACAACGAGTAAATCAACTAGTAAATCATAAACTTAGGACAGCAAGGGACACGGACGTCCTAGATGAAAATTATTTCATCCTTTGATTTCATCAACAGAAAATTCCTACCAATGTTGGATAAACGTACAGACCATCGATCTGAAAATAATTTTTGAGGACAGTAACAGTCGAAGCGAAGCGACATTACTAGGCGCAGAGACTACACAACAATGCAAGTTTGCAACACACCAAGAGCTAAGCGAACAACATGGTGGCTTCTCACTTCACGCGACGCACAGTGCTTCGCATAAAAAATAAGACACAAAACCACATGCCGGTCCCTCGCTCACGGATTCAGCGCCGAGTAGGTCTTGTACTTCTGTGCCGGCGCCGCGGCGGTGGCCTCCTTATCCCTGGCTGCACCGGCGGCCGCCTTGCCGCCGTTGTAGGGGTGGTGGCACGGCATGTACCAGTTGCAGGGGCACGTCTGGGGCTTGTGCAGGAACCGCGCGCACTCCTCGTGCGACCGCTGGTTGGGCGCCCAGGGGATGCAGTTGCGCTCGACGTGCAGCTTCCCGGTCTTGATCAGCTCCCAGCAGCACGACCCGAGCGATGTGAAGTAGTTGCCGGAGAGCGAGAGGTTGGCGAGGTTGCCGGAACCCGGGTACGCGAGCCGGCACAGCACGTCGGGCACTTCGCCGTAGAGGAGGTTGTTGGCCAGGTTGAGCTGCTCCACCTTCTGGAGGCACCCGAACGACGCCGGAATCGGGCCGGCAAGCTGGTTCGTGCCTGCGTCGATCACCGTCGCGTTGATGAGCAGGCCGAGCTCGTACGGCAGGCACCCCGATAGCTGGTTGTTGAGGAACAGCACCTCGAAGAGCGTGTGCGCCGCGTGCGCGATGGACTTGGGGATCTCCCCGGTGAAATAGTTGTTGGCGAGCGACAGGTAGTTCACAGGCGAGTCGCCGAGGTTTTCCGGGAGGCGCCCACTAAAGTTGTTGTTGTTGACGAAGATGGCCTGCACCTGCGGGAACGAGCAGAAGAGACCGTACGGCAGGGGGCCGTAGAAGTTATTGAAGCGGATGTCCACGAAGGTGGAGTTCGTGAGCCCGAGCACGTCCATTGGGAACTCGGCGGCCGGGAGGTTGTTGTTGCTGAGGTCGAGCTCGTAGAAGTACTGGAGGCCCCTCAGGTCCGGGACGGCGCCGCCGAAGTTGTTGGAGTTGGCGTGGAACAGCGCGAGGTCGGTGAGGTTGTTGACGAAGTCGACCAGCGACGGCGCGCCGATGCGGTAGCCGTTGAAGTCGACGGACGCGACCGTATTGTCCGAGACATGGGGCGGCTTGTCGCAGAAGAACCCCTTGTAATCAGTGCAGATTTTGGGGCCTTGCCAGGAGTCGGCGATCCTCATGGGGTCGCAGGTGATGGTCTTCCTGAACTTTCTTATGACGAGGTAGGCTCTGTAGAGCCGGTCGTTCTCGAAGTCGCACCGCTGCGGCTCGGATGAGGACGGCGGGGACGGGCTGTGCCCGCCGCCGCCAATGCCGATGCTGATGCCACCGCCGTTGCCGAGGCCGATCTCGAGGTCCTCCCGGCCCGGCCGGGTGGCGCCGGCCAGCGCCGCCGTCAGGGCAATGCAGGACAGTAAGAACAGAAGACTGAACCGTTTTGCCCCAGGGTGGCGGCTGCTTGCGGGGTCTGCCATATCTCTAGTGGCGGGGGGTGTCGGTGCCGGAAATGATAACAATACGCGCGAGTTCTTTATAAAAGAGGGGACGGTTTGGCGACGTGCCCCCCACCCCCACCCCCCTGTGGATTTAAGACTGAGCAGTGAACACTCTGGTCCAAATGGTGGGTGTATATAAGTAGCGCACAGCAGCATGGGAGACCTGGACCTTAGGAATGTGGGGATGATTCATTGGTCGGTGGTACAAGTCCAATCTGATTTATTGGCCAGAGTTTTTTTTTTGTGGAAACAGGATGAAAAAATAAAATTATAGATTATTAGTTTGTTGTATGGAATGATGTAGATTGAGTTTTGATGTCGTTTAATTAATTATATAGGTAATGCAAGTGAGAATATATGCTATTATAAAAAATATAATCAATATCAGTTTAGTTTGGTTTGTTTTTTATGCACCTCAACATCCCTCAATGGCTCAATCTACTTTAATAATATTTAATTCACCACAATAATATTCAGTGTGAAATTCTTATTAAGTGTCAATCACTCGTTTTAGTGGGCTGCCTGGTGGAAGTTCAATTTAAACCCCCGGTCCGGCTCGCTCAATCCAACCAATAAGAATGAGTTCCACCGAGTCAGAAAAAAAACGAGTAGCATGCAGGTAACCAGTAATAATTAGTGGGGTGCTCGTGTATTACCGCAGGTATCGAGGAAATAAATTTGTAGATGATAAAATATTATATTCAGAACTGAATGATTATGCTCAGATTATGCGTTGATCTGGTCAGTTTTAAAGTGGACGATCATGACCAAGATTTATCTTACTTAACCAGTTTTACACTGGACGACCATAAACATATCTTGTATTTTTTTGAATTGGATGAGCACGATCAGAATTTGGGCTGATATAACCAGTTTTAAAATGGACGACCACGACTAAACTTGTTTGAATGAGATCTTTTTTTTAAACAGGACAACCACTACTAGGACTTGTACTTACACGATAAGTTTTGAATTGAACGGACATGACCAGTTCTTATATTGACAATAAAAATCTTGGTCGTGACAATAAACAAACAGAACGAAATATTGAAACAGATAGTTGGACGTGACACTAAAAACATTAGTCGTGTCAGCGTGGTCGTATCAGTACAAGCGTTAACAATAATTTTTCTTTTTGTGTTGGTACTATTTTTCTGGTGTGATCTTTGAAGTCAACTGGTCGTTTTATGTGTATGGTCGAATTAGCAAATTTGCCTTGTGGATGGGCGTTCTTGCTATTAGTTGATGCTTGTATTTTATGTCTGGTCGAAGTAGCTATTCTGTTTTCTTATGGTTGTATCTTTTTGTTTTTGATCGATTCAACATACTTGGTTTTGAGCAAACGTTGAAAATAGTTATTGACTGGTTGAATTTTGGTTGTTAGTTGAATTAGAAATCTTGGTTTTAGTCGAATGTGGGAAACATTACAGCTAGATAGTACGGAAACAGTATGACTAGTTGAATTTTGGTGCTAGATCGAACTTGTGTTATTGGTTGAATGTAGGAAATATTTGTCTATTAAAGAGCACATTCGATCATTCAGATAAAGCAAAAACGTCGATCAAAAGAAGGGGGGATATGGCTCAATGTGGGCAGGAACGAAGAGAAAATAGGATTGTGCAGTTTATCTATCATCACGCGTGGACGAATATCGAAAGGCAAAGCAAACGATCCAACCACCGAAAAGAAAAAATGACGTGACGCAGTCTTACTGAGACCAACTTTCTATCTTATATAGATGCGAGCTTCCAACCGTTGGAAGGTATTAATGCGGTAACTCCAGTGCTCTGAAACTGAAGGATCGCATCTTTAGCATTTAATCCCACGACTATTTCAGAGAAGGAATTTGTCTCCTAGCTTGTCGGTTTATATATGTCCTACTCACAATAATTGCACTAGCTCACGTGTGACCGTGTATATAGGGCACGTGCTTGGCCTACACTGCATAGTTTTCCTTAAAAAAGGAAGTGTTCCAAATTTTTTGGTGCTTTTGGCAAGATGGTACAATGTGATTTTCTTTTGTGTGGGATTTGAGTTTGGAGCGCTGTTCAGTTTCATTTGCAAACTGTTTGGGTGTGTAAAACTACAAGCACTTCAAGCATTACCAACCCAAAACTTTGCAACTTCCGGATAAATGATTAACAAAGCGAATTAAGCAATTAATCTCGTTAGGGTACATGAGATCCTTATAATACTGCCTCATAAATTCGTTCATAAACATAAACTGATTTAGCGATGGCATATCACTGAGCTCCTCAAACCCTAGAACTCTACTCACTAATAAAAGTTAAATCTACTCATCATGATCTATTATATAATAAATTAGTCAAACTCAAAATATCAAATTCACTTTGATGTTATAAATTGTCATATTAATCGAAAGAAAAAGTCCCACTATCCATATTAGGCGAGTTTGGATTATAATGGTTTAGGTTAATCAAATGTGACTCCATGATAAATAGAGCTCTGATTCTTATATATATAGATATTCCTATTGATAAACTAATGTATTGGTTTTGTTATATAAGTTTTTTTTACAATGCAAGTATTAACTCTCAACAGAAAAAGAAACTTTTGATAATGACCATTGGGTGGGCAAGGGTATGTTTAGTGTTGTATGAGGGTGACTTGTTATTTCCGCTTTATTATCAAAAGAAAGTATTAATTATTACGCTAATTAGTACACTGATAGAATAAATACTTCATATAACTAAAAAAGAAAACCAAACCCGCCTTGTACAAGAAAATAATGGCAAGGTTAGAACTTTGAAGCACTTATAAGAGAAGATAATAGATATCAAATTAGCTGATGAGCAATTTTGACCCCTGGTCAAAAGAAATTGTTTGAAATTACCATTTAAGTATAATAGAGGTCTAGAGGATGTTTTAAAAATAAAAGATTACAGGGTCTGCGTTCACATGTTTTTTTTACTCGCTAATTTGCAGCAATGCAAGATCAAGCAAAGAACATGTATCGTTTGTGAATATCTGGAACAAGAAAATTGTTCAAAAAGTTACTGTGGCGTTAATTGGTTTTAATCTTGCAATCTAACAACAAAGAAAAGTCCTAATTGCACAGATTAATAGGTATTAATTCTAACAGTTTCCTCATATAAAGGGATATATTCCTAATCTGCTCTATCAATTAATGATAAAATTGGATATTTTTATTCTTTGGAAAGCCATGAGATCTTTTACCTCTTATGAGGTAATAGGTTACCGTAGCCGTTTGAGTTAAAGAGAAGCAACGGCTAATATTAAAATGGTTTTATTGTATAATTTATGTTTCTTATATAGTTTGGTACATTTAAACATTGCTTAGAATATTACCCGAGCAATTAATCGGAGTTTTCAAATAGTTGTACTGATACTTTATGGTTCATTCGAAAATTTAGACATAATTTGATTTTCCTTGGCACTATGCATGGACGCACAACGATATGGTCGCACAAGCTTTGGTCCTATCTTAGATGAATTTTTTTTCAAATAACCCAATAAAAAAAACAAAATCAAAAACTAACTCGAAACTTTTAAAAATTTCAAAATTGACTTTCAATCGCGAGATGGGCCGCGTGATTGATCTTCAGTCGTCAAACTGAAGACGTGGCACGGCCCAATGCACCATTGCCCCAGGACCGCCATTGGGCCGTGCCACGTCCACTTTCAGTCGTTAACCCAGCTAGCGACTGAAACCCGCAACAAAAATATTTAATAATGTTGGGAACATGATTCAAATCTTGCTCTCTCAATAGAGAGCTCAACATCTTAACTAATTAGACTACAACTGATTTGTGTAAGTTATTGCTGTGGCACAATTTTATACTTCTTTCAGTCGCTAGCCAGTCTAACGATTGAAAATGGACGTGACACGGTTCTAGGCCAGCGATGCATTGGGCCGTGCCACGTCTTCAGTGGCACGGCTTCAGTCGCTAGCTCAGCTAACGATTGAAGATCAGTTGCGCGCCCCAACTCACGACTGCAGATCAGTTTTGAAATTTTTAAAGTTTTGGGGTAGTTTTCGATTTTGTTTTTTTATTGGGTTATTTGAAAAAAAGTTCATCTTAGATAACTAAGGATTGGTTTTTCCCAACTTCTCTGACAAACTAATATACTGGTTTTCAGCTTATAAATTTTGTAAGTCTTCTTTTACTAGCTTAAATTTATATATAGATTTCTAGTATAAATGTTTTTTCAAATTAAACCAATACATCTCCAACCCCCATCTCTGAATAACATATATAAAGATTTTTCCAATGCTCCACAAATATAAATTTATGAAGTTAAAGATAGGTCAAACACAATTTAAATGACATAGAGGGATGCTTCAATGATCCATGAATAAAAAGGGGTCAATATTTTTTTTTCTATTAAAATTTTTGATATTTTTTATTTGTTGTTGGATGTTTTACTGGCCTCATAAATCATAATTTTAAAACTATTATAGTGGTATTGATGAAATTTTCCTGTATAAAAATTATATAAATCTTCATTGTGTTTATTAATTACTCTCTATTTTCAAACAAATGTTGTTTTGACATCTAGCATAGGAAAGAAGGAATTAAGCGAAATGATCATAGTAATCTTATTGAATATAATGTTTTTCTCGACTATATATTAATTGTATTAGTATTAAAGGAAGGTTATATAAGAAAAAAGTTGTCCAAATATGTCTCAAAATCGTAGAATGATATGTATTTAAAATAAAATTAGAAGATTAAATGACACTTATTTGGAAACGAAGAGGGTAATGAATTGCTGCAAACAACGGCAAAGAGAGGGTAGAGAAATGGCACTTTTTACTATACGGCCTCTTGTACAAAGTTTTGAGTAAATTGTGTTCTAAATTCCTAAATTTGTGTTATTGCATCATTTAGATTCCTAAATTGTAAATTTAATTTGGCAAATTCTTAAACTTTTCTTAGTTAATTTGGTCCAGAAACTTGTCTACATTAATTAATTTCATCATCTAACTATTGGATTAAACGCAAATTTTGCAATCTAACACCATATATTTTTTATACTTGGACTTTTATCAACTCTATTTGTTCTTATTTCTAAGTATTTAATCACAATAATACCATATTTTTTTAATTTTCATTTTAGTGTACCATGTCATCAAAAAAAACTAATATCGTATGCCACACGACACAAAATCATGTTAAAAAAGTTGATATGCTATGCTATATCAATTTAGAACAATATGTCATGAAATTATATTATTTTTGGTTAATTTAATTAATAGATGGATCTAAATAAAATAATTGATCAAATTTATAAATATGTGAAACTAAATTTAAAATTTAGAAATCTAAATAACACCACTATACGAGTTTAAGGACACTCTAAATGATTCATCGATTCGCCACACGAACAATCACACTGTCGCCTTCTATAGTCAAGATTCAATTATTAACAAGTATTAGAATTCAATGTTGTACTACATCGTGTGGTATAAGAACGTCCAAGTCTGGCATTTAATTTGTTCACCTGCTCCGAATTTATTGTTGAACCTGTTTCATTTACTTCCCCATTTTTTTTTTCTTTTGAGGAAACTGTCTCATGCATGGTTAGGTGCTAGCTAGTATACGTATGGGCCTCAAATATTCTGAAAAATCAAGGGAGGCTTGATTAATGACCGTTCATTGCTTGGCCGCGACTGCTTAGCCAGAAGACTATCTTAAACTACGTACTCAACCAGCTACAGTACTGTGTGCCTACATATATAACTAAAGGCTGTAGGTTTGATTTTTGATTCTTTATTTTTATATTTGGTTGGATCTTGTATTAGCATGGATGATATTAGATGTGGATGGATGGATTGATGTGTGTGCCAATAGAGATGATACCAGTAAAATAGTCATAAAAAAAAAGCCGTAGGATGTGTAATTGTGCACAGATGAAAACTTATGACTAGGTGTAAGTTAAGGAGTCTACTTATCTATGGATATTTATAAGAAGGGGAAATTATACAGCCGGTAAATTGCACGTTTGGTTTCTTTATTCTTTTTATGGGTCCATTTTGATCTCTTTATTTTTAAAATTAGATATCTTTTAATCTTTAAGTATTTTTATAAATTTTAATGATGTGATTTTAGGTGCATGAATGATGTGGTGATTTATATCTACGTCAACACATTAATAACACAAAACAACTCATCTCTCCTCAACAAGTTGATAACACAAAATATTAGCATAAATGCTGTCTTGAACGCTTTGAACATGTAGTGGTTCTTGTGTTGGTCTTAAAGTCTTGTCGAAATTCTAGTCTACTCATATATTTCATATTTCTTTCATAAATCAACAATAGACTAATTCATGTCATCAAAACTACCCACAAAGACACTTAGGGACCTAAAGATATCCGGTTTTGGAAGTATAGAGATAAATTTGAGTTATTTTAAAATATAGAAACTACAATGAGTCTAAAGACAAAATAGAGAACCTAAAATACATTTTATCCTTGTATATTCCCACAACTTAGTCATAGCTTCCAAATTCCCACATAAGTATTCCTTTTTAATTTTGATCTCTACATAAGTTGCTTCAAGTTCCAAAAAGAACCATTTGTCATCGGTGCTATATTAGAAACATATATTAGATTACATGAACAAACCTACATGTAACACCTCATGTATCTCCACTTTATACCAATATTAGGTTTTTTTATGCTCATTTCTTCTGAAATGATTAACCAGATTAATATTGTTTATTATTTAGATATTATATGTTATACTATGTCATTCTATTCTTTTTATATGAGATTAAATTCACATACTATTATATATTGTGAGACCGATAGGTTAAAATACAACTATTATTCACATTTGCCTAAGTATGATCGATGGGTCGTATATGTGAGATTGAGATTCACCTTATCCATAATGGTACCCCCCCTTGGCCAGAAAAATACAAGTTCCTGTATCCATCTTACTAAGAACAAAGTGTACCATTACCATCGTGATTAGACTACGTGGTGGACGTTATTTCAGCAACCGACGAAGGTTCACGTGGTTCTACATCCTGTGACCCCTTATGATGATATATTACACACACACAAAAAAGTTATGTCGTGTGTTAGATTTGTATACATCTTCGCTGGTACACCTGATGTTACTCTAAATTGTATGCATCATAGTAGAACGTATGTAGTGTTACAAAATTGCTCCATCAGTTGGATGTAGTTAAACTTGTCCCTTCTACTCTACTTAAATCCCTAGACTTCAATTTTAAAAAATATTTGGCTTAATTGGGCCAAATAGATAGTTTCTCACAAAGACTTATTCTAAAAAGTTAAAACTCACAACTGAAAAAAAAAAACAAAATTAGGGTGGAGAATCTTCTGCAGCTTCTCACCGTCGCCCACAACTCCAACACTTTGTAAGCTTATAAAATCAATTTTTTTATCAAACAACTTCCCGAACTACTGATATTTTAGGCTTCTCTACCATTAACTCCAAAAATTGATTTCTTAGAGAAATCACAACTAAATCAAACATAACCTTAATTTGGCAGGTCTCCCACTTGCTTAATCATACCACTTAGACTCATTATTTGTTAGTTAAGTAACATAAAAATAAATGTACGAGAAGGACTTAAATGGCAAAACTAAGCTAAGAGATGCAAATCGCACAATTAAGTAAGTTTAGAGACTATCATGAGCTAATGGATTGTATAGAAAGTTTTTTACATGTAGGAAGATTTTCGGACCAGATCTTGTATGGACAATTCAAGATGTATAATATAAGATATATAGGGAGTCATTCTCATAAGATTCAATGACTCCGAATGTCTTCATATGCGTAGGAATCTTCTTACACAATTTTCATCTCTAAATGACACACTTTAGCGAGTATAGAAATCTGTCAAATTAAAATTCAAGCTGAAAAACCGAATTGATATAATCGAATAAATATAATGACCTCTTCTCTAACTTACTAGAACTCTAGACATAAATGGAGTATTAACATGGCTAACTTCGCAACTTCCACCCGTTCGATAGAGGTGGTCACGTTACGGTAGTTGAGACGAGTCTTTCGCGCTTTATCATGCTTAGTTGTTCCGTATCGGTGGCTCCTAAGAAAGTACTATTATTAATGGATCTGCGGCGTCGGTCGGGGGAGTCGAGCCAAAACGGATGGAGCTGGCTTAAAAAAAGGCACACATTTTTGGATCCAACTAGCACTACTGCTACTCACAGTCACGGGTTCCATAAACTTGTTAATCGTCTCCTCGCCACTGTTCACGTCTGTCGTGTCGCCAACTGCCAGAACTAGCTCTCCGGTGATTGAGTCGTTTCCGTGTACGGTCGGCAACACCTTCTCTCTTTTTTGACAGTCTTTTGACTTTTGCATCAATTTATCAGACGACGCAGATGAATCGAAGAAGTCGATTGGATGTCGACGATCAACGTGTCCACGCGCGGGGACAATTTGATGTCCAAGTTCTATATAGCTATATATGATGTCAATGTTGGTTTTATAATGTCAAATGCCACCACACTACTAAATTGCCGTGCACTTGTGTCTACAAAATGACGTGAAAGGTGGTACCAACTTAACTAGAGCTCACATGTTAGTAGACCATTCGTGTGGAACTTGGGATGCTAAAAAAATGGTTGCTTCATAGTTCATACACAACTTCGCCGTGATTGGCAAAAAATATTACAAACGTGAGACTAACTACAGTAAATTAAGATAATAACGTTTTGTGGACAAAAAAAAAAACTCACAAATGTGTTCCGCGCGTCATAGAAGTTAATTTTAAAAACTATACAAGTCAATGACAACCTCAATATCCCCTATATGTTATTTTGTTACTTTAACTCGCTCATAAGTTGACTCCAATTCTAAATATTTCATGCCATCAATATTTTGTTTAGTTTAAATGAAAATTATTTAAACAATTAAAACAAGGATCACTGTCTTGCCTCACTGACATGTAAGACCCTAGAAACAATAACAACATTGGGACAACAGTTGGCGGTACTAGTGTTAAGGGTAGTAACCAATGGCAGTTCAATGGAATTGGCGGCTAATGGTGATGGCAAGCTATATCGGCTAGTAGAGTCAACGACTCATTTGATTATCAGTTAGATGGCAGCTCCTACCATATGTTAGTAATGGTGGTTTTTGAATTTTTTAATCATTTTCATTTAAATTTAGTTGAATAGCGACCGAATGGGTGTTTATATTTGACAACAATTTGCGTGGGTTAAAACTACAACATGATTTGTAGGGAGGTTACTGAAACTACTATTGACTTATGAATTAGTTTTGTCAATATTTTTAAACAATATCAATTTTTCTTAAATGGATAGTTCAATTATATTGAAGGTTGATAATATTATACTTGCTCTATCACTTAGAATCTTAGATGCTTAGAATTTTTTTTCCTAATAACCCACAAAAAAAAATTCAAAAAATAACCCAGACTTTTTAAATTTTACAAAAATGACCCTCTATCGCGAACCGGTCCGCGCGACTGAAGATGTGGCACGGCCCAACATCCCGCTGGCCCAGTTTGCGTGCCACGTATGCTTTCAGTCGCTAGTCGGACTAGCGACTGAAAAGATATAAAACTATGACATAGTAATAAGTTATAAAAACCAGTTGTAGTCTAGTTGGTTAATAGGCTCTCTTTCTCTAAAGAGACCACAGTTCGAATCCCGGGCTAGCGACTGAAGACGTGGCGCGGGAAGATCAATTGCGCGGCCCACTTCGCGACTAAGGGCCATTTTTATAAAATTTAAAAGGCCTGGGTTATTTTTCGAATTTATTTTTTTTTGGGTTATTAGGAAAAAAAAATTCTGAGTAAATTGCACCAATGTGTTAAACGAAGAAACCTAGCCGCCAAATCGACAGCTCATTCTCAACTTCCGTACAATGTACGATTGGCTGTTTCTGCCGATACTGTTTTCTCTTCAGTGTCAAACACAATGTTCTCTAGGGAATATTATATCAGGACTTGGTTTCTCGAGAATATGGTCGTTTTCAGACCCAGCTGAGACCTGAGAGTGACGGGGATTTGTAGCAGTCGTCATTGCAACCGTAGCGCCGCGAGTATAACGGATATGGGCCATCAACGGTCCATACTAATATGTATTACCCGAAATAAAACATAATTTTTAACTTTATTATTTCATTGTGTGGTTGATCTGAAACATTGAATTTTGATCAAATAGTTTGCAATTTTTGATCTCAGAATCTCAAAGGGATGACATTGTGCCTTAATAGGAAAAGTGCATGAGCAAACTTACCGTGACAAACCAATTTCTTTGCCGTAGTTATGTTTTTCTCATGTCGTAATCATGTCGAACGGGTTTAAACACAGTGTGGACTACATTACTACACAAGAAATTTTCTTACCACAGTAGTAGTTTTCCCCTATTGCAGTTATGTTGAACAGGTGAAAAAATAGTGTAATTCCTTAGCAATTTGGCCTCGGGGTCCCAGAGGGGATCACTTTGTGCCTTAGTAGGGAATGTGCGTGGACAAAACTAGCACGGCAGGCCAATTTCCTTGCCGCGGTAGTGTTTTGCCCATGCAGCAGCCGTGCGGTTTTAGTCGTAACGTAGAAAGTAGTCAATCACCAGTCAGTTCCCCAAAAATTCTGACAAACTACTATTTTTATTTTATTCTTTGTATTTTCTCAAGTTTTTTTTTTCAAGAATATTATATGTTACTATTTTACACTTTTTAAAATAATAGTAATCACTAATACTGACGAGTGACCAGTACCAGCCAAATTGGTCCAGACAGGTAACGCCAGTAACTAGTTGGTATTCAACGGAAGACCAAACCCAGTATCGGGCAATAACAAATTCACAATTGTGCATTTTGTAGTCTTATCCAGCCAGAAGAACGTGTTATACAGACCACAGTCCACAGGGTGGTCATACTCATACAGGATACATGTCATCATAGTTGTGATCAATCTAGTCCGAGGTACTGGAGTTCATGCATTGGCTCTTTGACAGTATTGCATTACTCCAATGTGACTTGTGTTGTGCCTCTCTGAACTCTTAAGAAAGGCACATGGTCTGCACCGACTTATCAGAATTGGAAACCAAATAATGGTGGCTCCTCCGACCACGACCATGCATGATTCTTGGAACGCGAGTGAAGGTGTTCTGCGTGACGACAATGGCTGCCTCCCTTTTGCCGGAAGCTACTCTACAGACGCTATATACGGTAGCTAGTGCGTACTATGCAAATTCTTTTCTTCAGTAGCAGTATGAACTACTCCATGAATCTAAGTATCAGTATGACACTGATATTTAGATTTGCTGAGAACACTTAATCATTTCATTCAATGTTACCTTACAAGAAAAAGTATCAACTATGCAGCCATGGAATGACTATAATCCACCAAGCACCAACTTGTGATTCTGGTGTAGCAAAAAGTTCTCACAAAATTCTCACAACCGTCTTCACATCTCCAATGCATAACCAATACACCAATGTCAAGAAGAAAATAATTTAGAACAGCTGAGAGAGATCCTCAAAAACAAAAAAATAAAAATAAAAACAAGAACTATGAACAGAACAAGCTTCAAAGAACTGATGGCAATACACTATACTGATTAGAAGTCACCATGGTAGAATGCATTTGTGCTTTACACTTTCCTTCCGAAGATGAGCCCGCTCAGCAAGCTTGCACGGCGCTTTTTCTTCTTAGTATCAACAGAAACAGCCACCTGACGAGACTTTGAAAACGTTGGCTGATCAGTGACTTGTCTTGAGTCATTGTCGTCGGCATTAAGGTCCGTGCCAGCATCTTGCTCTTGCACTGACAGGTTCTTCTGAGTTGCATCAGGCTCAACATGTTCTTTCTTGCATGTGTCTTCTCCTGATGCAGGTGAACTAAAATCCTCATGCTTGGAACTCTCTCCAGCAAGAATGATTGCCAGTGATGGGAGCAGATTCTCAGATTTTTCTGCATCTGAAATATCTGCATTTCTTGGGCTTGATAGAGCTTGCAATTGCTTGCTCAGGTTTGTGATCGTCTCCTGGCACTCTGCAAGTTTCTCAGCTGCTGCAGATATCGCCGAGTTCTGCAAGAATTGCAAGTTTTATGCCCAAATGTGAAATTTGTACTCAATCTAGACAACTATGGGAAAAAAGAATGACTTTTCTACGAACTCCTTAGATAAATTCACAATTCTTACCTGTTTATCCTGTTGTTCTGCCAACTCTTCCATGCTCCCATGAGTAGCAGGACTGCATTGTGAAGTATAGGAATCATAACTGATTCTTCTCAAAAATAGTTACAGAAGTACTACAGATAAGAATAATCATTATCATCATGATTGATGCATCATAAAAAAACAGTTACCTTTCTGTTTCGCAGTATACCGACTGTCTTTCCTGACAGCTATCGTTGCGCTGATCTAGTATAAGAGCTGCGAGTTGTTCGTCGAGCTTACAGATGGCAAGCTGATCCTGAAGTTGGCTTACCAACATGTGATCATGGATCTGGTCCTCAGTTGTTTCAATTGGTTTTTTCTGCCCGTCTGATTGTATTACTACTTCCAGTGCTGATTTTGCACTTCTCGTTCGGTGTTTGTTGGGCACGTTTGATGTCCTCAGCGATTCATTGCCATGAAAATTCCTTCTATTAATGTTTCCCACAATGTTAGATTCATCTAGAGGTGAAAAGCATTGGCTCATTATCCACTCTAGGATCAAGCAAACTTCATAAATGAATTTTTCAAGATTAGCGGTTCCATATAGTACATCACCACAGACATGAACCAGGTTCTCAAGGTGGGAAATGAATTCAGAATTCTGATGCAAAATCGATCGACAACTCACAACATTGTTTTCTGTGGATCTTTCGATCATGAAATTGACTCTCTCGACCAGATTTTTCACCATTTTGTTCAATTCAAACCGGTCATACGATACATTTGGCACATCTTCTCCCTTGGCAGTAATATCACACCTCAGTGCACGTATTACTTCTTTGAGAATAGCATCAACACTTTTTCCACTAATTTGATGCTTATGTCTGATGAGTTTCAAAACATCCTGAAGCCATCCAGGATCATTGTCATAAAGACCAGCATCAGGGATGAGATCTCTACAAACTGTTTCTGACACAATTGTCTTTGAATCTGTATCATGCGCATCCGGCACGTTATGATACGGTGCGCTTGAAGGCCTTGATGCCATCTCTAGTCTTTCAATCTCCACATGATCATCAAGCAAGTTTACATCAGACCCTGCGACGCTTCTCCGAGATGCGCGTTGCTTCCCAGCTTTGAAGTTCTCCAACTCGGAAACTAAAGCAGAAGCCCATGATTCAGAACAGCTATTATCATCCAAGTCAAGACCTCCTGACAACTCATCAAGCTGCATCTGGACTACTGACAACCTGCAAGCCTCATCAGCGTACTTCATCTGCACACACTGCAGCTCACCATCCTTCTTGGCCAGCAGCTGCCTGAGATGTTTGTTCTCATCATCCAATGCACGCAGCTTGACAGAGTAGCTCTCGGATGCGGAACCCCGCGGTGTTGATGACCTTCGCATTCTGCTCTCGACAGGCCTAGTGCCTGTTTGTTCAACCTCATCTCTCATTTTGGCCAGTGCCGCCGGCCCGGGGAGCCGCTTCTGAACCATGGTCCGTAGCCGGTGGCACTCAGCTTCCAGTATGGAAATCGTCTTTATGTTCTCCTTCTGCTTCTTGTGAGCTGCATCAGCTGATTTGAGGTCGTACTCCCGCTCTTTGTTCCTGATCTCCAGCTCCTTCTGAAGCATACGCACCTCGTACTGAAGAGAGGCACTGTGCTTTTGTGTCAGTTCTAGTTTCGATATTGCATCGGCCGATTTGTCGTCTGACATTGCTTTGGAATCGTTCAGTTCTCTGATCAGTCTGTCTTTTGTTTCGACGGTCTTGCAAAGATTGTAGTTTTCGGTGGCGAACTTTGCGATCCTTTTGTTCGCATCATCCAACTTGTGTTGTAGGTCTCTTACTTTCTTCTGCTCTGAAGATATCTTGCTCGCTGCTTCGATGATGAGGTGCTCTTTCTCTTCTCTGACGAGAAGTAACTGCTCCATGCAGGTTCTCAATGTATCTTCCATTTCAGTCATCCTTCCTTGATTGATTCTTCCTTTGAAGCGGTACCAAGCGCCTTCTGAAATCCTCAAATCCAAAAAAGTTCAATTTTAAATTCAATCTTTTGGAAAAAAAAAATTTCCATTCATCTAAAATTGTTTAATTGGAAAGATAGCTACAAATGTGTAAGTTCATCAATCAATGAATTTTCAAGTTAGCATCAAAGTTGTAATCATTCATATGGACACAGCTAAGAAAAGAAAAAATCAAAACTAGCTAACCAACCATATGAACTCAAGGGACAATTACTTCAGTGCAAATTTCAAGTGCAACATCTTTATCCATTCTTTCCCCGATCAACTCCAAGTCCAAGAACCCAAATGAATACAACTTCAAAGAACCACAGAATCAAGAAACAGAGCAATTGCACGGTTGCACCAACAAAACACAAACACAAGTGGCATACCTTCTTCAGCAACTTCCTTGGCTCCACCAAACAAGCCAATATTTTCCAAAACAAACCATCCGCAAAGGCTGCAGACACTAGAGAGAACAGAATTTAACTACAATGGCACTCTTTTCGCCTGGCCATTTGGTCGGCATGGTACTAGGTGAAGCCTGGCTGGCTTCTTAAGTGCCAGAGCTACAGAGCGGATGGGCCTTTCGTCCGTAAGGCCGGCGAAGGAACTTATTAGGTGGGGTGGTTCGACGGCCATGCTTTCAGAGCCCGTCCCGGAGCGGTTGGGCTGTTAAGTTTCCCGTCCCTGCAGAGGGCCCCATGCAGGCTCAAGTGTGCAGTGGCTGCTTTCTCTGGCATCCTTGTATCTCCTCTCGTTTTCGCTGTTCTTTGATGGTACGAAGGTACGTCCTGTCGGGGCACACGAATAGTGCATCTTATCTTAATTGTATTAAATATTCACTGTTTCTGAATTTGGATGGGGTGGCACGGCAGACAGCACACAGGAATGTACGGCAGCTATGAACCTTCTGCCCTTTTTGAGTTTTTTTTAACCAGTAGTACTTGCATACAAAAATTCAGCCAGCTAAGATTGAAAGGACGAGTGCATTTGTTTATACAACTTCTATATCCTTTCTATGTACTATGGAGTTTTTTTTACTAATAACCCAGATTTAAAAAATAATTACGAAACTAACCTACAGTTGCGATAATTTACAGAAATGGTCTGCCACGTCAGCTTGTCGAGCTCCCATAACTCGACAAGCTGCAAGTCGCACGGGCACGTGCTTGTCGTGGTCGGAAGACACGACTAGAGCTTGTCGAGTTCTGGAAACTCGACAAATTACACAATATTAAAATGTGCAGTGCTCATATATCACATAAGTGTCTTAACCCAGCTGGTGGGAGTTTTGCGACGTAGTTGGAGTGCTAGCCCAACTGGCTCGCATGCTCGCTCCCGTGTCCTCAGTCCGGGTTCGAATCCCCGTTCCCACAATATTATTTTTTTTCGCTTGCAGCTAGTCGTGGTCGAGGGAC
Organism: Pharus latifolius; assembly: GCA_019359835.1. Taxonomy (NCBI): domain Eukaryota; kingdom Viridiplantae; phylum Streptophyta; class Magnoliopsida; order Poales; family Poaceae; genus Pharus; species Pharus latifolius. Next base: position 15,285,173 of record CM033322.1, read on the forward strand.
TCGACAAGTGCTTGTCGTGCCTTCCGACCACGACAAAGAGGCGACTGTGCAACACGCAGCTTGTCGAGCTCTGGGAGCTCGACAAACTGACGTGGCAGGTCATTTCTGTAAATTATCGCAACTGTGGGTTAGTTTCGTAATTATTTTTTAAATTTGGGTTATTAGTAAAAAAAACTCATGTACTATGTGTTCATTTGTTTTTTTTATGATGCGTACATATTAACACATATAAAAAATTTATCTAGCAAAGGCCCTTGTCTGTTATAAATTTTCATTGGAGTCTTTTCTTATATAAATTAGAGATTATATTGGATTTTTCTATTGTTGACGGATAGGAACCTCCAGCAATAATGTCGAATATGATCATCGCCGCTGTCCACGTGGCGAACATCCAGTGTGCTCAAACCGTCACAAGAAGGACCCCTCATCGCCGCACAGGTGGTGAGGATCAGGTAAAAAAAGAGCCAAGAGCCACCAAGACTTTGACATCGCAGTCCCACTTATCAGTGAAGATAATAGTTCTTAGCTCACGATCTTTCTGTAGATAAGACATTACAACCATTACATCTGGATTTGCCGCCCCAATGATAACTATCTGGCGGTTATTTAGCGACATTTTAGAAGATTTAATTTGACAGTTGAAGACTTTAAGTAGGGAAGATCAAGGTAGCAATGGGGCGAACCCAGCATGAACAAACAGAGAAGAAATGATTTGATTTGGATATGGGGAAGTGTAAAGGCTAAAACGCTTAACACTTAGTAGCAAAAATACTTCTCTTATTATGAGGAAATACTTAGCTAGAAAAACTATTTAGAAATCAGATATCCCTCTTATTACAATAACAAATATTTAAAGACTAAAACAACTAAGTTTTGATTGGTCTAACTGCTTGGTCGTGGGCTTGCACGTTCTCTGTCAGTTCCTTGGTCGTGGCTTGCATGTCCTCAACTGCAGTTGGTTCTCCGACTGAAGACTCGGTCCAACAACAACAACTTTCGACCATCGACCACACGGTTGATTTCGACCAGGTCTAATCGATTTTTGACCAACAGCCGAACGGGAGGCTGTTATGATGGACCGGGGGAGACAACGGAACACACAAGTCAAAACAGGTTTGAAATTTGAATTTGAAAATTGAGTGATATGTTAGTTAGATGAATTATTAATGATTCCTAGAATAATACCACATATTCTTCTAAAAAAAAACTAACTAACAATTACTCACACATCCCATTCATAACACTACAACAGTAAAATTAATATCCACAGCTGAATCATGAGGCCACTATTGCTACTCTGTGTCATCTCCTTCCTTCTTTTTATAAATGGTTTGTTGCTTAAGTTTTCTCCTTGCAAGTTTGATGTTAAAAAGTTTATATATGTTAATTACTTTATAGTCTCATTCTTTTACATTGAATATATAGCTGCGTATGTGGATTGTTCGGGGATAAACTATACAAATTATTTGTGTTTAGTGATTCATTCGCGGACACTGGAAATCTACCAAAATTAGATAGAAATGTGACATGAAATTGGTACTATCCTTATGGTTTGACATGGCCACTAGTTCCAACAGGCAGATTTTCCAACGGCATACTACAAACTTATCTCATGGGCAAGAAACTCTTTATAACGGAAACTCTTATGTTCTTATTTTCTGCTAATTGATTGATTAATTAACGGTATGGTAGTTTGGATGTAGCCAAGTTGCTGGGGATAAAAACTCCTGCCATTTATGCAGAGAGAGCAAAGTATTGGTCGCTTCCATTTGACATGAACTTTGGTGTTGCTGGGTCTGGCATATTCGAAATAAACTGAGCTAGTCATGACTTGCCAAAGCTAGGCCAGCAGATTGACTTTATCGAGCAGATGATCAAGAACGGGTCCATTCCTAAACAGGACCTTCAGCACTCCGTCGCTCTAGTGGTCATCTCCGGGAATGACTTCTCCGAGATCGCTAACGTCACCGACTTCCTCCCAGTGAGTGCCCCTGGAATTAAATTATTTCAAGCAAATTAATTCCCTCTCCATATCACAATAACAAAAAAAAAAAAACAATTTCATATGCATATATGCTCCCGCTGTGTTCAAGACACACATGCCTCCTTGTGTTGCTTTCGTGTATACGTGTGAAAACTAAAATAATGGGGATTTTTTAAAATATATTTAGAAAATAAAAAAAGATTTTCGCAGTGATGATTGAAACCATTTATGCTACAATTTGGAGAGATATTTCAATAAAAGAATATATTTTAAGTGGAAAAATAAAATGGTTGATGGTGTGGACAATTTCAAGTGAACTCTTTTATAACTTGGGAATATTTCTTCCATAACATTACAAGACTGATAATACGGTTTGTAATTGCATAAAAATATTTCCTATATATCTTGAAATTGTATCCAACAAGTAGACCATAAGGAAGGCTTTCCTAATTCCTAGTTGTCAAAGAGAAAGCAAGCACCTGCCATCTTAAGTGCTAATTTTTTTTTTTTTGTATTTGCAAATCTACATTTTTATCCTCAGTATGACAAACCAGGTTGTTGAGAACCTTGCAAGCCTTCCGTAACTTGGGTTTTCAAAAATTATAGTGAACAACATGCACCCTCTCGGATGTATGCCATAGCAATCTAGACCGCTCAACTACACCGATTACTCATTTGTGGCAAACCTAGGTGCAGTTTTGTATAATAATAATTTAACACCTCCAAACAACGACAGTTTCTTAATCTTGGACTTAAATAGCACTTTCGATTCGCTTGTCAATCCGTCAGGTACATTTACCCATGATATCCATTTATGAATTCTTCTCCGTACACTATTCATTGAACTATTCTATTCTAGATAGTTAGATACTCGCACTTGAACTATATGATATTATCATGCAACTACAAATCGGACAAAGGAGTTTGAGCATAAGTTGGAGCCGTGCTGCGAGAGTTTTGATACCAATGAAACCATTTCTAATGTGGGCAAAAAGATGTATTTGGAGTGAACCAATATAAATTGTACTCAGATCCATGAAATCATTTCTATTGGGACGGGATGCATCCCACGCAGGACAACTGGGAAGCAGTATGGGAGAGTTGAAAGGGCCGATCAAAAAGTTTCTTAGAATCTAAATTGTTAAGTCTCTAGAATCACTCCTAGTAAGCTTGATCATATGCAAACGTTAGCTAGGTAGTTAGTTTTAGCTTCAGTGTTTCGTGCGAAAGCTGTTAAGAAAACTCGATTGCAATAAGAGATTCTCTGTTTGCATATGCAGCCTCTGTGTGTGTGTGTGAGAAACCGTTACGTGAATACTGTCGCTTTTCCATTGACCTGATATATGATAATTAGTGTTATGTTATAGGTGATTACTGGTAATTAATATTAAATTAGTACTAATTAGTTGTAGTTAGCTGCGATTAGTGTTAGATTTGTGGTGATTAACAGTAATTAGTGCTACCTTGGTGTTTATTAATGTTAATTAGTGTTAGTAATGGTAATTAGTGTCAATTTAGTGTTATTAATGTTATGAATTTCTTTTATTTTACATTAATGTGGGAGGTTACATGGAATCTATATTGGTAATAGATAGATATTATGCATTGATTTTTAAAAAGAATTTTAGTTTTTTATTATATATTAATAAAATTTTGCAAATTTAATAATTTTAGTTTTTACTTCTTAATTTTCTTAATATTTATTTTTAGAGTTTGTATTAGTCAAGGTTTCAAAATTTTAATAATTTTTAATTCCAAATTAATTAATTTGATTTATGAATTTAAAATTTTATTCCAAACTTTTAATTTCTTGAATATTTGCTCTTATAGTTTCTATTAGTTAAAGTTTTAGAAATTTAATAATTTTAATTCAGAATTTGTTTGCATTTTCTAATATTTAGACTTAGAGTTGTAATAATTAAGTTTTTTTTTATCTGACCTGTTGTATATATTAGATAATTGAAACACCAAATATTTAAAATTTTAATTTCACGTATTGATTTTTATACAAATTTAAATTATCATTGTTTATTTTTAAATTCATATATTTAATAATTTTAATTCCAAATTTTTAATTTTCTTAATTTTTAGTATTATAGTTTGTATTAGTTAATGTTTGAAAATTTAATGATTTTAATCCCAATTTTTAAATTTTTATAATATTTAGTCTGAAAGTTTGTATTAGTTAACCTTTCAAAAATTTAAATTTTTAAACTTTCTTAATAATTAGTCATAGACTATTTATTAGTTAAGTTTTAGAAATTTAATAATTTTAATTCCGAATTTTTAACATTTTATCTGAAAATTGTGTTAGTTAAGAAATTTTTTCATAGATCTGGCCGTTATAATCGGTGTCCCCAAATATATGGCCAGATGTTGTTTTTTCTCAACATGTGTGTTGGCACGGGCTTATGATTTGAGCAAGAATGGCGCCAGGAAGCAAGATAGAGAAGAAAGCAGAATTAGATGCTGGAGCCTGGATTTTCAATGTTGTGACCTCTGTTGGTATAATCATGGTCAACAAGGCCTTAATGGCTACACATGGTTATAGTTTTGGTAAGACAAGACTTTTATCACTCTGCTTTATTTTAATCTGTGAAGCATTTGTCATTTGTTCAATCAAAGAACCAAGCTTTAATACTCCACCTTGTTTTTCAATGACTCTGCTGGATTTTACTTTGTACCAAATCTACTTTAGGTAACATCACCATTAGCCTAATTAGCTGGTTGTTACCTATATTTAGCTGGACCTAAGTTTCTTGCTGTCAGTGAAAGCCATTTTTCCTCTAATCATGGAACATCAACATAAAGTCGGTTGCGAGTTTAAAAACTCCTTTTTTTTTTTTTTTTTTTTGGCCTTCACAGAGATAAGATTGACATGTTCCAAATCGAGTTTGCGATACCATGGTGAGGTGGATACATTTCACCAAAGAATGGTTTGAGAAATGGTTCTTGGCCAACATGTAGTACTTCTTGGCCTTGCGTGTTCTGTCACACTGATGCGCATTCAGCATTTGCCATGTTGATAATCATGGAAAATGGGGGAGTGTACTGAAACTAGGTTTATGGAGGAACTGGCAGGTTAAGTGAATTGAAATATGTCAAAATGATGCATGAAAACCTTAAAAATTTTTGTTGGAGTTCCTATGGGCTGATGGCCAGAAATGAAGGACGTTCTACTGTTTTCTTAATGGATAATTTTGTCCTGTTACTAATGCTTTATGCTACTTTCTCCTTGTACAGCTACAACATTGCCTGGGTTGCATTTCGCAATGACAGCTTTACAACATTAGTAATGAAATGATTGGGGTATGTCCAGCCATCCTATTTACCTCTATCAGAACTGATAAAATTTGTCATTTTCGCAAATCTATCAGTTGTTGGCATGAATGTTAGCTTGATGTGGAACTCTGTTGGATTCTATCAGGTATAAGAAAGCAATCGCTTTGTCCTTAATGTATGGACAATGACGCACATATAATTGTGCTGCCTCCTTTTTCAGTCCTTTCCAGATCGCCAAGCTGTCCATGATTCCAGTTTTGTGCGTTCTGGAAGTCCTATTCGACAATGTCCATTACTTGAGGGACACAAAACTTAGTATATTGGTTGTCCTTTGTAGTTGTCGGAGTGTGCACTGTTACTGATGTTAGTGTCAACCCCCGATGGTTGATAGCTGCTATAACAGCAGTATGCAGCACTGGATTGCAACAACATGTAAGTATCGAAAATATTAGAATTTTTGCCTTTAATTTTATCATTTTAAGCTACCAGTGTTTGATTATTTTCAACTTCTATGTTTTTTTCTATGTTCATTTTATATGCTAACTGAACTATTTCCCTTGTTATCCTTTTAATTTTCAGGAGAATCATTTTTGTTATTATTGCATAGTTGAACCAGTTTATATTTATTTCTTTTGTTTCGCAGTATGTCCATCACCTTCAATAACACTATACTAGAAGATGGCCTAATAAAAACAAGCAGAATCTATGTCAAATACAAAGGCAAGAAATGCAAAAACTTAAAAGAATAAGCAAATTTCAGTTCTGTTTGATTGCAACATGCCACATGTGGACCTAATATGGGACAGAAAAATTTGCACTCTAAACAGTATAAACTAATTCCATCTCCAGCATTGGAGTCTTCCTGGTGAAGGAAGTAACCACTATTACATTGGCTGCTCTGAACAGAAGCTAATTCGTCAGATAGAAGAGGACGACTCCTCTCCAGAGAGAGCAGGTGCAGAGGGACATAGAAGTCGTAGCATTCTTCTTCTGTCGGGGTCATTTGGTTGGTAGTTTTGTACTAGTGGGTGGTGTAGTTTGGTTCACTGGTTGGCTCAGGGTAGGGAACTGTCAAAGGTACAGAGCGGATGGGCCTTTCGTAAGGCCGGAGAGGAGTGGACGGGGAGACGGAACCGTAGGTGGGGTAGTTCGGCCATGCTTTCAAAAGTGGACCGGTTCGGCTGTCAAGTTCTGCCGTGCCGAGCCGAGGCCCCGCTGAAGTGGCTACTTCTCTATGCTGTGCTCGTCTTCTTTTCTCCCTCTTATTTTCGTTGAACGGACAGATCTAGACACAAGTTAGTTTGGGCTTGGATTATAATGGTTCCTACTGTTGTTGGGAGCACAATTGGAGCATCTAACTGTAAGCAGTGGAGTAACATACAATTTTGGTTCCTTTCCTTTAAATCAATTTATATTAGTCTCTTTACTTTTAAAATTAAAGATCTCCTAGTCTTAACATAATTTTATTAGTTGTTTTCATGATGCGACTTTTTGTACATGATGCGATGATTTATGTCCACATTAACATACTAATAACACAAAATTATATCATTTTTTCTCCTTTAACAAGTTCGTAACACAAAATATCAACATAGACATATCTTAGATGTTACGGAAAATCTCATAGTACCTACGCAAGTTATAGAGTTTTGTTGAAATCATAGTAAACTAATATTTGTTATATTCTTTTATTCATTAGCAATATATAATAGTTCACGTCATAAAAACAACTCATAAAATCGTTTTAAGGACTAAAAAATACCTTATTTCAAAAATAGATTGATCAATTTGCATTGTTTTGAAATAGAGAATCCAATTGATCTGACGATGAAATAGAGAATCCAATTGATCTGACAATGAAATAGATTAAAAAAAATGCATTTAAGCTACCAATAATTAGATAAAACTATTACTCTATGCCACAAATAAATTTAAGCTACCTATAATTACGTAAATCTGACTGGGCTAGATATCGGTTTTCTCCTAGACAAATCTTTAAGAGTAAGAAAAAATTAGCCAATTAGGAGAGAGAAAAGTATGGGTTTCTGCTAAAGCATCAATTCTTATATTTGTTATTCAGTTTTGTGGTAGGTTGGATAGTTTTTTGATGTTGAAATTTTTACTTTGACACGAAAGAAGATGTTACAAAATTGTTAAGAGGCATGACTACTTTACCGAAGAAATGAGCTCTTAGATGGGGTAATGTCGTCTTTATTTCCGAACATTGATGGGCCTCGGGCAGAAACACAGGCCGGTTCCAAGACTTGTAGCATTCGCGGGCCACAACCCAAAGCCAAACACCGAAACCAACTCGTTCCGCACGCACACGGCATACTGTCCACGAAACGGCGCATCCTTCACTCACTCTGTCTGCCTGCCTCTGCCGCAGTGAAGAGCCCACGCGACGCGATCTCCGATCCCGATTTCCCCGCCGCCGCGTCGGTACGTCACTCAACAAATCTCTTCTCTGATTCGCCATTTCTCAGCTTTGTTTTGTTTCTAGATGTAGTTACCTGAGGTTTGGTTTTCTTGGGATCTTTTCCGCGAATTTGATACGAGAAACTTTCGTTCTTGTGATGATCTGTGGAATCTCCGTAGTATGGAAAATTCGCGTGATCGTCCCATTTACGAGTTTTTTTCTGTCGAATTTGATGGTTTCTTTCTACCATCTTCTGAGAGAACATTGTTTTTGTCCAGGGTTATATACCATTTTAATCTTAGTTTTAGTTCAGGTGGCCCTTTGAGACTTGCAAGGTAGCTCGATTCAGTTTTTCCAGGTGTCCTTAACCATGGGTTAGTTTGCTCAATATTGTTTGTAGAGTGCTCGTGGAGTGGTGTCTGGTTCGAAGGATTTCTGGTTCATTATCAATCTCCTTTTGACTGACAATTATATAGCATTGAACCGATAAGTACTCATAGATTTTTATGTCACAAATGGGACGGATGAAACCAGATTTTGACAATATCCAAGTAGGAGATGGAATTACTTAATCCCAAGTTTGATTTATTGTACATGAAATTCTGAAGCGATTGTTTTGCCTAATAACTAGAATGGAATTTGGAGGCTTGAATTTATATCTTCTACCTTTTCCCCTTTCTCACAAGTCACTACTTGATATTTGTATATAGTTTTCTATGTTTGCATGAACACGTTCTAATTCTTGTTTTGCATCCATTGATTTATGGAACAATCCTATTTTAATCCCACCGTAACAAAATTTATGTGCTTGAATAAATATTGGGTATTAATCTGTACAGATGCTATTTATTTATGCTTGTATCAACTGATGTATTTATGGTACTACTTGCTTAGGTTGGGTGTGCAGCACTTTATATTGAAGGTGGACTTTTCTGATATTAAGGCAGTTGGATTTGACCCTTCATGATAATAAAGTATGGCACCAGGAAGCAAAGCAGAGAAAAAAGCAGCATTAGATGCGGGGGCATGGATGTTCAATGTTGTTACTTCTGTTGGTATAATTATGGTCAACAAGGCCTTAATGGCTACACATGGTTTTAGTTTTGGTAAAGAAGACATCAGCACTCTTTTTATTTTTATTCTATGTAGCAATTGGCATCACTTGAATCTAAAACTAGACTACTGGATTGTATTTCTCCACTTAGTATCTCATAGCTCTGGTGGACTTTACTATAATTTTTTTCTGCTTTTGCTATCTAAAGTTAGTTGGATCTTTAAATTGTTTGCTATGAGTGAAAGTCATCATTTTATTAATCATGGAACATTGGTTTGAAGTTTATAATTTCTTTTGCCTTCCCAGGTACAAAATAATGACCACCTTGGAATTTAGAACTCCAATTTGAGACATAGTGAAGAGTTGGATAAGAATTCATGAGAGAGCAATTAGAGAAATGGTTGCAAGTTAACATGTTATGTTCCTTTTGCCTTATTTTGTGCTGATGCATGTTCACACTATCGGTAAATGCAGAAAACTGTACTAAAACTGGATTTTGATGTGCTGATGACCAGAAATAAAGGACATTCAACTGTTTTGTGAATGATTTGTTTTCCCTGTCGCTAATGTTGTGTGCTACTGTCTCCTTGTACAGCTACAACATTGACTGGGCTGCATTTCGCAACTACAACTTTGATGACATTAGTAATGAAATGGCTGGGATATGTTCAACCATCTCATTTACCTCTGTCAGAACTAGTAAAGTTTGTCTTTTTTGCAAACCTATCAATTGTTGGGATGAACGTTAGCTTGATGTGGAACTCTGTTGGGTTCTATCAGGTGAAGGCAGTGGTTTATTTTGTTTTTGTCTTCAATGTATCTGCAATGGAATACATATGCTAACTTGTGTCTCTTCCTTCTTTCCAGATCGCCAAGTTATCAATTATTCCAGTTTTATGCATTCTGGAGGTCCTTTTTGACAATGTGCGTTACTCAAGGGATACAAAGCTTAGTATAGTGGTTGTCCTTTTAGGCGTTGCGGTGTGTACTATTACTGATGTTAGTGTAAATGCTCAAGGGTTGATAGCTGCCATAATAGCGGTTTGCAGCACTGCATTGCAGCAACATGTAAGTATTGAGAATATCACTATCCATATGTAGCTTAGCTTTTGAGCCACCAATGTTCAATTCCTAGTGCCAACCACAGTAGATATGTGGATTTTCATTTTCAATTTTATTCGTTGTAGAGCCTTAGAGTTCAGGCTTTTGTCCCTTTGGGTATTTTGGAGATTGTCTCAACAAGAACTTTGACTACATTGACTGATGCTGCAACTACTATTCCTGAATGTGATAAATTTGGTATGCTAGACTGGGGTCACCGGTCATGCCAACCTAAAGCTTGTATTTGCTAGTCTTACGTTCATGTTTTCTTTTTCATGCCTGAGAATTTTGATGCCTTCATGATTCTATTGGTGTTCCCCTTTATTTTCCTTCACTCCATGACAAAACTTGAACATAATACATAATTCATGTTCTATGATTGCCTTGGGCAAAATTTATTAATAAAGGGTTTGCTGTATTTACCTCTTATTTGTTTGTCTTTCAAACAGAGTTTTGTCCCCATTCTTCCTTTTCTTGTTTAAATTTTTTTTGGGTAATTATTAATTATGATGATTTTTTTTTTACATTTCTTTGTTTATTTTGCAGTATGTCCATTACCTTCAACGGAAGTACTCACTCAGTTCATTCAACCTCTTGGGTCACACCGCTCCAGCCCAGGCAGCATCATTGTTAGTACTGGGGCCATTTGTGGATTTCTGGCTGACCAACAACAGAGTTGATACTTTTAATTACAACAGGATAGTAACGGTATATGCTGTTTTTTGCTTTAAGTTTCCTCTTTCACACCAAATGCAAGTAGTAGTTCATCTTGCCCTATCCAGCTATTCTAGTATGTAGGCTGCATGGGACTGAATTTGCGATAGACAAATGGGTAATTATGAAATTGATATAGGATGCAAATAGGCAATTGTGCATATTTATTTGCTGAGTTTAGCAGTCAATACCCAAGTTATAAAAACCAGGCCGGACTGCTGATTAAACCAGAAAAAACTGGAACAGTACCTGGTCCAGTCCAGTTTAGTTTTTGGATCGGACAGGGTTATAAACTGGGTAAATATTATAAAAAATAGCATACACTCCTGGTCCTCAGATCCGTGACCTCCTAGGTCAGGCACCAAATCAGCCCATGAACCAAAGGTTGGTTTTGACATGTTTGGAATACAAAATTTGTTAACTAAACTACAATAGAAACATACTAAAAAAAATAAATTGCAACTATTTAAACATCAAGTAAAAATAAATAATTACTAAAAATATTAATCTTTTAATTTAAAGAACCAATGATCCAACCAGTGAACCACCGGTTGGACTAGTCAACCGATGCACCGGTCACTTGGTTAGCTCGATCACCAGTCCGGTTTTGATAACTATGGTCAATACTTATGATTTAGGTGAGGAAAGCTAAAAGCAAAATGGTTTTTCCGCAATGATATGTCAAATTAGATTAGTTCAATTTTAGTATGGCTTAAATTATTAGCATCTCCGATCGAAGGTATTACCAATGTTTTTTTCTTACAGTATCCCCTCCCATCTTTGTTTGAAGTGCATCATATGAACAACATTTGTTATAATCTCAATATGTATTGCATATTATTACTTAAGATTTGGATTATAGATTAATAAACAAAATATGGCATAATCTGAACAGCTATTGTAAATACTTGAAATTAGTAGATGTTAGGAGTCCATAACATCAAAATGTACTCAGTTGAGCATGGTTAACGAGGAATAGCTATAAGAAAGGATGTGATCTTTAGTTTTAAAAAATGTTAGACATCTATAAAATTCTCTTCAAAACTTCTAATATTTCTGTCAACAATGTAAACTATTCAACAATGTTACGGTAGCTGGACAAAAGGGTGACTGACATTTCTTTTTCATCCACTTGCTTTTCAGTTCTTCATTGTGTTGTCATGCATAATTGCAGTCGGCACCAATCTAAGCCAATTCATATGCATCGGAAGATTCACCGCTGTCTCGTTTCAAGTTCTGGGCCACATGAAGACGATTCTTGTGCTAATCCTGGGATTTCTTTTTTTTGGAAAAGAAGGCCTGAATGTCCATGTTGCACTTGGGATGCTCCTTGCTGTGGTAGGCATGATATGGTATGGAAATGCATCCTCTAAACCAGGAGGCAAAGAGCGCCAAGTGTATCCCGCACCTAGTGAGAAAATTCACAAGCACGGGATGCTATCATCGCAATCGGAGCTGGATGATGAAGTTTGAGATGGAAACTTGAATTTCTAATATTCAACTACATATAGTGCTCCGGAGCTTATTCAACTTAAGGATCACGAGCTTATATATTCTTTGCATACCATTTTTTGTGAATTTTCTATAGAAATGCTGCAAATCTTGGTCGTAGCAAAAAGGGTGAACCTGGGAAAGTTCCCTCGGCTTCGCTTTCGCAGCAAAAACGTCTACTGTCTACAGGTTAAATGGGCATATATTTGAGCTGCAATATTTCATTCAATACAGCTCGTTCCTGTTCTCGAAATATTATGCCGCTGTTAGGCAGTAGGCATTAGATTTTCCAAGACAAGTCATACCGGAATGGTCTGGGAATTGCCATAGCTTCCCGACACCGGAACAGGAGAAAACAAAGCAAGCAGGCGTTACCACACCATCTGTGGGATTCTTGACACCGGAGCGGCAGCGTAGCTTCATCCCCTTACCCGCCTCCTCCAGAGCAACTTGGCAGCACCCGAATCGTAGCCCGATAGGGGGTTCAAACTTCAAAGTCTGATCAAGCCTCGGCGCACCTTGGGCCATTACTCACATGGACTCCGCCGCTTGGCTTTTGCCACAATTTTCCGGGCTGGGATTTCGATTCGATCCGACTGGGTCCTTTGCTTCACTTTATCTCCATTAAATCACTTTGCCATATTTACATATGTACTCATACTGGTAGAATGTGTATTCATGTTAAAGGAGTCATCTTTTTTATTTTTTTTGTGTGTTTGGTTGAGTTATTTGTGAAGGTATGTGTGGGGATGGGTAAGGGTTAGCGGTGGAGTGGAGTGTGTGTTTGTCAATATAATAAATACTACTATTTGTAAAGATAGATTTATAAAAAAAATTGCTCAACCCAATATTGCCCTCATGCAAAATACAATGAGCATGGTATGACTAATTTCAGTCACCGGAGAAAAAAAGAGGAGAAATTAACTATATACTATTGTGTTATGATGGTATTTACTATTTACTATTATTAACATGTGGTTTTATTTAAATACATCTGCATTTATATATTTGTATGCTAGTGTGTTTTGTGGGCTTAGTAAAGCCACATGTTTAATAAGTCATTGCACTTTTTTCTTGATTATGTAGCAAGCAATGATTGGTCTAAATCAACTGTTTGCATTTGAAGTTTTGTTAAATAAAACTAGAAATTAGCATAAGGATTCTCCGTGCACAAATTGATGATTGTAAGTTTATATATATATATATTAGTTGTAAAATTAGGTTATTTTATTTTAATATGTAAGGTCATATTTTGTGTTTATGTAGTATTAAAAAACTTGGATTTAAATTTTGTTTATGTGTTAGTTATTGTTGTTTTATATTTATTTATATATTTTTACTATAAAGATATACAATTTTCTATTGATACACGTAATTTATTTTTATAATAATAATTGTAACTCTATAGGTTTTAGACATAAAGATATTATTATATTTTAAGCTCATACCTCTTAGTTTTTAATTTATATAATTTTTTATAAGTATTTTTTAAAGTTAGTATTAATACTAATTGTAATTGTATGCATTTTAGTTGTAAGTTCTTATATAATTTGAGTAAAAATTCAGTGAAATTAGTTTAATTTAAATATGTTGTTTTATGAGAAATCATGGATTTTTATTTTAAAATCACATGTTGATAAAGACAAGATTAAATTTTAATATTAAAAAAAGAGAAAATTTAAAAAGTATGCACTAAGTTATTGCATCATATAGATGTCCTTTTTATATTATTGACCCAATAAAATAATTATTTTATGAAGATTTGGAGATAAATCACCAAACTACCCAGACTTAGGCTCCAACTTGTGCGACGATGAGGAAGCTCACATGATGTTGGTGGCTTGTGCATTGGGCTTGCACAATGGCAAGGAACCTTGTGCGGCAACATATCAAGCAAATTACACTCTTCTCTGGCGTTGGTGATAGCAAAATTATGGGTTTGGAGTAATTTGATCATTTTAAAAAAATCTATCTCCAAAACTAAAAAAATTTATTTTATTAGATCAAAATATACAATAAATAAACATCTAAGTACATTGACAATTAGCAAAATCATCCGTTCATAATAGTAAATAATAAATATCACAATAACACAATAGTACATATGCAATTTTCCAAAAAGAAGATCTAGTCAACATATAGTTTTTTTTAAAAACTTTACATCATTTATATGAACATTTAAAATTTAGATTCAATTTCCAACCTTTATCTCTCATCATCTTCCTCATCTCCGTTCCATTGCTACAACCACCCACCCCAACTCATGCACCCCGCTCTCCAATAGCCACCGACTGCTGCCCATTGCAACCAGCCAACTATGCCAAGGACAACATCAACGACGTTTGCTCCCCTCTTCCCCCATCAATCACTGCCACTACAACAAACGACACCACACTATCTTACCACACCGCTTCCTTCTTTCCACCACCCTCTCCCTCCCCTACAACTATCACTTATAACTAGTGACACCACTATCACCTCGTCACCCCGTCTCCACTAGAAAAAAAAAAAAAAACATCAGATACTTGCACCTTAACCCCACCCCACGCGCCCCCCCCCCCCCCAAAAAAAAAAAAAAAAAAAAAAAAAAAAAAAAACTAACAATAACAACAAATACTACTAAGATAAGTCACATAAAATTTTAGAAGCTACTTAAGGAGAACCACATGCAATGTACTAGCACCATGCTCACCAACTTATTAGCAGCAGAAATTGCGATAAGACAAGAGTACAAGACTCGGATAAAACCATAGATCCTAAATAGCAGCACTCAACATATGCAAATAAGTACCACGCCATAATGACAGGTTACCAGATCGCAAACAATAGTTTCTAATATCCATGTATATGTACTCGACTCATCCGAAGTCCCAAACGGAAGGTTTAACCGCAGAAATTACCACAAGTGCCAGATAATCTCAGAAAAGACCAAGTGCAAATTGCAAACAAGTGACGACTAATATAACTCTAAATTAGGAGATAATGGCTTCGTTCAAGGATAGTGCAGAGAGTTGATTGGTTGGCGTGTTCGGATTCTGCTGCTGGGCCACATTGCGGAGAACATCCATCGCCTCAGAAACCTTCGCTTTCAGAGCATCCGGCGACTCAAGCAAATGCAGAACCTCTGTCTGATCCATTTCCAGAAGCATTCCAGTGACCTTGGCTGCATGGTTGCGTTCCAGTTGCTCGACCAATGGATATAGGTTTTCACCAAGTATCTGAGTGAAAAAAAAAATTAGTAGATTGATAATGCTGGAGGGCATAAACTACATCATATAAAATCAATGGGCTTTCTGTGAACAAATGAGAGCAGATCTATGCATACCATAGACACGCATCAGTAAATCGACAATACTAGAGGACAGAAGCTTCAGCATTGAGAGAATTAATTGTGCAATTTCTGTGAACAATGGGGTCGGCTCCATGCATATGGTAGAGGTGTTGTTAAATTGCCGATGTTACAGAGGACAGCAACTACAGCGCAGATAACTAATGGTGCAATTCTGTGAACAATGATGGCAGTTCCAGGCATATGGTAGATACATTGTAAATTGATAGGACAAAAACTAAAAGACTATAGAGAATTAGTGACGCAATCTGTGAAGAATGGAGGCAGCTCCACGCATAAAGTAGATAAACATCGGCAAATTGAAAATGCTAGGGACTTAGGACAGAATCTACAGCATAGAGAGAATTAATCATGCAATTCCTGACTATGTGATCACCCTAACCTTCACATGAAATTCATACCATGGAAATGGCTAAATGAATTGAGCAACAACTACATAAGCGGATTATTAATTGAACATACTGTTCTTTGCTGATCAGGAGAAGCATTTGCAAGGGCAGAAGTTAGGGTCCCAATTGGAACAGTAGGTGACAAGCCAGCATCCCGAACTGGGAAGCCTCCCATATCATATGGCTGAAGCATCCCTCCAGCAACTCCTGCCATTGGCGGAACATCAGGCATGTTGCGACCAGGTGGGTAACGGTAGACACGTCCTCTTGGAACCATCTGTCAGAGAACCATGGGAAGAAATGTCAGTGCATGTTCAATAGACTATAATGCAGTACTGTAATGAAACATAATAATAGACCTTCAGAGTAAACACCCACGGACACGCAGTCAAGAATAAGAATTTTATAACTGAGGACATTAAGATTGTTCGAGATCCAAGTGACTGGAAGACAACCTAGTTCCCTTAATAGCCTTTTTTTGTTCGCAGAGAAAAATAAATGTTTTCATAGCTCCTGAAACATTGGTGTAGTAGATAGTTTCTGAGCATAATGATGTTGAAATTGCACACCTGTTGCTGAAATGGCTGTGCAGCCTGCTGTCCCTGGGCAGACCCAGCAGCAGAGCGTCTAACACCTGGGCGCGGACCCTGTTGACCTTGTTGGACCATGGGAACGAAGTAATTTGGCATAGGCGCACCCCCAGGCCTCATCCCTGGAACAAGCTGTTGCTGGTAACCAAATCCTGGCTGCATGGAAGAAGTACAAATACCATTATTATCCTATTTGGAAGTTTCATTTTCCATTAAAGTGAGATAACTAGGTAATATAATTAAAATGTTAATCGGCAAATCATGGTGTACCATAATAATCAGCCAGGGCTTGGATTTCAAACTGGATACCAAATGAATACATATGAACAACAAATTTTTCGCATGCCATACTAGTACAACTAACATAACACTGCTTAGATGTACGGCGAATAACATATTTATGTTTCTCCTAAACAAGGAAAACAAAATTTTGACGTGCATTTCTAAATTTACTGAAATTTAGCTATGTGTTCCCAGTACAGAGCAAAACTTGAGTTTCTAGCAATGCACAAGCCCTTAAAAACCAATGCACATCAAGTGATGTAACATATGCACAATCACTTGATCACTGCTATACATGGTTTTGTTCTTGATGTTGATAAACCGCAGTACTCAGTATTCACAGCAAAACTTCAACTGAACCTCAAGCTTTCAACACCCACCGAATCACATTAGAACACAAAATTCCAGGAATCTAGACTGCACAAACCCATCATAGGTTATTTTCTCTGTAGACAGAATTTTCAATTCTCATTTTACAGATTGGAAAGTAACTGGACAAAAATTGGGGGTAATATCAAATTAAATATAAAAATTGCAATTGTAAGTATCTTGAACAGTTGATACAAATGTACCTGAGGGGGAATCATAGTTGGTGGAGCTTGTCCATAGAAGAGTTGCTGCCCAAGAGGGCCCACAGGAGGGTACATGGGAAGGCGATGTCCCATAGCAGGTGTCATTGGTACAGGCCGTATTTGAGAAAACTGGGCCTGAACAATCAAGAATGAGCTATTGTCAGCATCAAAATGCATGATGGTTAGAAGAAACAAAGCAAATCTATTGCAAGAAACATTCTTCAAACATAGCAATTATGAATTTATAATCAATTAGTCTAACAAGAAACAAGATCAACAATATAGCCTGTAGACTCTCATGGCCACCACAAAAATTAGGGAATGTACATCAGCATACCCTTTTCACACATATCAGCATTCTCTTCATCATGAAAAAACATTTTGGGCTTTGGTACCAAGAAACAAACTTTCAAGATTTTCATCCAACCTAAATCTCAATAAGCAATAAAAATCGACCGTCCATTGTTGCATCCAGGGTTCGAATTCTTTTAACCAGCATCGATCACTAAGTGTAGGAACTGAGAAAAAACCAGATGAAAGGTGAACCTCAAATTTGGGTCAGAAATTCGGAATTGATAGATACCAGTACAGTAACCAGAAAATTCCAGAGGGTAGCTGATATTTGAAAAAAAAATTATACATTTATATAATTTATTTACATGCACTTCCAAACAAATTTGACATGTTCACAATTGCCTCATGTGTTTGAGTTCAAGCTCAATTCAGTAATAGAGAGATTCCAGGTTTTCAAAAACAAATCAAAATTTGAAGTCAAAATTTCAAATTTGCATTTGCTCAACACCAGCTGGTTTTATATATCCCCATCCCAGACCGGGATCTCTGGTTACCACTGGTAACTTGAACCCTGGTTGCATCTAAATTGTTCCAACTGATAGGGAAAAAACACTAATTCTCTTCTCCAGCTATTTTTCCATGTACAGCACAAGTTAAGTATTCTGCTGTCTATAATGAATGGCTGGACACTAGCAGTAACTTTTTAGAAATTTGGCTGGTTTGAGGGCAATACCTGCAACATTGCTCTCCTTTCTTCTTTACGCTGTGCAAGTGCAACATACAATGGTTTTCCAGATACCATTTTGCCATTCATTTCTGTTAACTGTATATAAGGAAAAGTTGTCAGGTATATCTGACATTCAACCCTCAACCTTATATTGGGCAAGTAAACTTACAGCCTGGGATGCTTCCTCACGAGTTGAAAATGCAACAAAGCCTGATCCTTTACTAACCCCATTTTGATCACGCATTACCTGTAAGTGAATTCAGTCAACCATGATCACACACCATCAAGAACAAAACAAACAGAAAAAAAAACCAATGAAACTTGCAGAACATGAAAACACCTTGCATGAGGTAATTTTGCCAAAGTTAGAGAACAGTTCACGTAGTTGTTCATCACCAATGCTATCATCCAAATTCTTCAAGTATAAGTTTTGTCCTTGATATTTGTCAGCAGCATCCCTCATGCTTTGCTCAAATCTTCTCTTCAATTCCATATCTCTCTCTGACTTCTTTTGAGCTCTTCCAACATACCACTCTTTGTCACTAGTTTTCTTTCCATTAAGTTCCTCAACTGCACGAGCAGCATCATCCGGGTTCTCGAAATTGATGAAACCAAAGCACTTTGATTTACCATCCATATCAGTCATGACAACAGCACTCGTAATATTCCCGTATTCACCAAAAATTTTTACCAGATCTTCTTTAGAGGTAGACTCCGATAAATTTTTCACAAATACATTGTTAAATTTTGTCTTGTCAACATAATTTTCCCTCTCTTGCTTACGAAGAAAAGGTCCAACATAAACAGGCTTATCATTGATAAGCATACCATTTAGACTTTTTATTGCGGTCTGTGCAGCCTCCTCTTTATCATATTGAACAAAACCAAAGCCTTTGGACTGGCCCATTTCATCTGTAGCAATCTTACATGAGAGAATGTTACCAAATGAAGAAAAGGTATCGTGCAGAGTTTTGTTGTCTATTGTCTTGTCCAGGTTCTGGAAAAAGGCAATTCAGTACATTCACATCAGAGAAGTAACCAGAGAAGCTGATTTATTTTATGGTAAAAATGCAAAATAAAGAAACCAATAAATGACGATTGACACAGTACCTTGATAAAAATGTTCGCAGATCCACTTCTGCGACTGCTTGGATCGCGGTTTGAATACATTACTCGGATAGGTTTACTGTTCAAAGAAGCAAAGTTCAGCACCTCCAATGCTCTTGCAGCTGTCAAATGGAATAGCAAAGCTTTTAGCAAACATTATAATAAGATAGTTTTTTACCCTACTTCAACAACCTCAAAGATATTCCCTGTTTAAGATATTAGGCTGGATTGGACAGTTTGACTAAGTTTAACAAACATTCCATTGAAAAGTCTGCGGTCGATAGTTGCCCATTATATTCCTTAATCCTTATGTCTCATGTTCATGTAGCTTTCAAGTATGAGTTTTGCTTGTAGTGGTTCAAAGAGGAAGGCTATGCAGGGGGCTTTCTCTGTAAAACACTGAAGTAGGGAATCATGGCAAAGATGTATAATACCTATATCAGATAAACAAACCTTCATGAGAAAGCTAAGGTAGTGTTTGGCTGCTTGTATGAGCTCGTCCCTGCACGAGCTCATGCAGGATAAAAGGGCATCTCTATGTTTGGTTGTATGTATAGGATGGAATGATGCAAGATGAGGAGATGCAATTTCTTGAAATATTCTCCTAATATCCTATATGGTGAGGGATGGTCATTTTCGCTTGCATGGGCACATGCAGGTCCGTTAATCATGCACCATAGCTATAATTAGTACTAAATAATGGTTGTTAGCAACAATTAGTAGTAATTAGCTGTGATTAATATCAATTTGCATTTCTTAGTGTTAATTATTGGTGATTTAGTATTAATTAGTGACAACTAGTGCTAATATTATTGGTTACTACGAGTAATTAGAGACTCTGTGTGTTCATTAGTGATGAAGTAGTATTGATTAGTGATATTTAATGGTGATTAGTGGTGATTTAAACAATGATTAGTGTTAATTAGTGGTGTTTTTTAATGATTAGTGATTATTAGTAGTGAATAATGATGACATTACACATTAAAATAATAACGTATATTTAAAATCAGTTTTTTTATGAAACCATAACATATGTTATCTAACAAAACAAGCACCATTTTAACCCATATGGAATTAACTCATGCAAACAACCAAACAAAATCTCGTACAATCTCATACACTCAACCAAACAACCCACCTGCATCATCCCACATAGGATGAATTCATCCTCCCACAAACTCTCATTCAGGGATAAGCTCATACACCCATCCCATCTAGTTGATGTCCCACTTGAAATCATCCCAACTAGTTGCTTGTTTACACAATGAGAGAAGGAGGGAGGGTCACAAGTTCATGCACTTCAAATTAGCTTTTTTAGCCTGTGTTATGGAGAAGTTTGTTGATTATGACTATGTACAGAACAGCAATACTACAACTCTCAATCCATTACCAGGTCAACAATTCTTTTGACTGTTCAGCACAATCATTTATCTGAAAACCTAAAGGCTAAATCACAACAAAACAACCTGATAATTCAATGCTACCAAAAACTGTACATATGATCAGTGGGACTGGTAAGAACAGGATCAAATACCAACTGCCAAGCACCATCATCCCTAATTTCCAAAAAGCAATAAATTGCACCAAAAGATCCACAGAACAATAGCACTACACCATATAAAGGGCAAAATTAACTTCTGCAAGGAGCTCACTTCACTATCTATCCCAATTGCTACACACAGCCAACTCACTCGTCAAGTGATTTACCACTGACGCCAGTGAGTTCATAAATACTATCAGATCCAACCATAAAACAATATCATCAAACTTGCATGATATACGTCAGCTCGCTCACAAGCATTATCCGATCGAATCATCATAAAATCCATCTAAAACACAACCAATTCACCAGAGACTTAATTCAACATTAGTACGATTGATTTGAGCCCCAAATCGGAGAGAGGGGAAATGGGGGTAAAAAAAAAGCAATACCATCGATTGCGCTGCTGAAGTTGACATAGGCGTAGCCCAGCGAGCGCCTCGAGGTGACGTCCCTGCACACGCGCACCGACACCACCTGCCCCGCCTGGCTGAACAGGTCGTACAGCTGCGAGTCTGTCACCGACGCCTCCAAATCGCCCACGTACAGCGACGTCGTCGGCAGCGGCTGCGCCACGCCAACCCCTCCCACAGCCGCGGCCGCCGGGACGGCCGTCGCCGCCGATCCGCCGTTCGCCGCCACCACTTGAGCCGCCATCGCCACCCACCGACCTATCGACCTCCTTTTTTTCGGTTTTTTTTCAGGAAAAATTCTTCGGCCTTGGAACCAAACTGATGGATAGATAGATTCAGCTAGATCTCGTAAACTACGGATTTTTTTGCTTTTTTGAGGATTTTTGTGGGATATTTTTTGGTAATTTTGGTTTGATACAGAGGCCGTAGGCGGAGAGCACGCGTGTGGAGGACCCTCTCAACAGGGAAGAGGCCGCTTGGGGGTGGAAGGCTTATTTGGGAGCACTTGCGCTTAGGGCAAGGTCTTGGTGGGTCTGCAGCTCACGTGGGCTCGGTGCTCGTGAACCTGTGGGCGGTGGTTTTCTGATGGGTGAATTGGTGGCTTGTAGACCGGGTTCATCCATCTCTGGGTTTCGGTGAGTTGGAGACGGCTAGGACGAGAAGGGGAATTTGCTTGAGAAACGCATCGCGTTCAATGCAATTTTGGACCGCTTGGTTGGGTTGTGCTGATGCCCGGCTGTGCGGGAAATTTGTAGATTGTTCCCTAGACTCTGTGAAAATTATGGATTGCCCCCACAAATTTGACGCATTAATTCCCCTTCAAGTATTGAGTGTGGTAATTTTGTTTCCATGCCACCCGAGTTTGCTACATGCAATTTCAGTAGATAGATCCAGACATAATGTTTCCGGCAAATAAAAGTGTTACTTCACTTACCTAAGAAATTACCTCACTTGCATGCACATACAATACAAGCAGATATCTTAGAATATTTTCTTCCCCATTCCAGGTGTACGCGCGTTGAGTACACAAAATTTCACCATGCAAGAATATACGCAAATTAAAAATAATTTGGACCCAAATACTTACTTATTGGCTTCCTTTACGATAAATTTCTGGTCCACCCTGGAATGAGTTTATTTTTCTATTTTCTAAACCAAACCAATACATTTCATGTTATAAATTGCTCAAATATATCTAATCGTATCATCAGATTCTTCAACTATTATAATTATTTGTTCATAAATTACACTAATTAAATCTCAGCACCTCTATAGTTGGACATTGTGGAGCAATTTTTTTCTCTAAATAGAATGTGTGTTTCATTCAACCATTCAATATCTTATCTTGGGTCAACTTTGTGAATTGTCATCTCTCCACCTAACGCCATTGCTTTCCCAATGGGCCTTAGGTCTAACTATAGAAGGTTTGATCTCTATGTTTGGGCTGCATCCAATTCACATACAACTAGAGTTGGGCCAATTCATCAACTGCCTGATGTTCAACTCACTGGATTTTTTTATGCCTGCTGTTCTTAGGCCATCTCAGTGGTGGAGGCACTAAAGCAGACCTTAAAAAAAGAGAGGGAATGCCTCCAAACAATATTTTACTCTTAACAAAATCACTTTAAAGGACAGATAGTATATCATATAATCCAAGCAACATCTTCCTAATATAAGTAAGAAAACACCCTCAAACTATCTCATCGACGATTGAACTTCACCTTTCTCAGATTCACATGTCAACACGATAAAATAGTGTTTGAGCCATGCGTGACATAAAAGATGGCGAAGCCACTACCTTCACAATCCTGGGAAAATGGGACTCACCTATTAGCGCCTTTAGTTGGACGTGCGCGGGGGCACATTAGCGGTTCCAGCCGGTGGCCCGGTGCACACGTGGGGCTCACAAGCAGCATACTCGCATCTGGTGCCTGACGCGCGCGTCGAGCAGACGTGGCTGGCTGCGTCGCACCGGTTGCAAAATGTCGCTGAAGATGGCCCTAGGCTTACATGCTAGTGACCGGCCGCAAAAAATCCGACACGTGTCACACGTCCGCCTGCAAGAAGGAACCTCACTTTCTGCCACATGGCACAGCCGTCGTCACAGCTTCAAAAAAGATTCCGGCCTTTTGGAGATAACCATCGACCCCCGCATAAATCAAGCCAAGCCACAGACTCCCTCTCTGGACGCCATGAATTAACCCAGCAAGAATTATCGCCCCATCCCCAAAACTACAATTTTTTTTTTAATGTTGTGGGGATAGCTTGGTGGTTGCTCATACGCTATGATCCATATGAAAGATAAGATTATAGCACCAGCATCGGAGCTACGTATTGTCATGGTAAATAAATGTGCTGTGTTATGGTTATGGTTAGTTCATCAGCTCATATCGTTAGTTGCGCAATTTTGCCTTGTGCCGTGATACTTGGTTACATAGAGGATTCACATGAACAAAGAAGCTTTACTATGCTGTGTTTGCAGGACTCAGAAGGCCCTGTTGCGACACCAATGCAAAGTCCAAGGTCACGTCTACTGCTCAGCTGTGGTAAATCCATCTTGGCCATGGCGCAGAAGGCGTACCAGAGAGTGGAAAAGATGGACGGCCGCATGGGCTGCATGGCTAGAGGAGTTTCCGGCATGGCGGCTCCAATCCTGAACCCGCTGCAGCTGAAATGCTTCTCGGTTCTCTCTCTCGTCGATAGGCAAATCGTAGTCATCCAGGATGTTACTATCATCGTCTTCCCACCAATCAAGTTCATCTTCGGGATGGTCGACGAGCTCGTTCTCTTTGTGGAGTCCCTGCCCGTGATGCTCGACGGTGCAATCGATGGCCTCGGAGTTTTGGTGGGTGATGTGATGAGCGGCATCATGAAATTTGTTCCAACACGGAGTCGAATTAGCGAGGAGGAGGACATCGTCAGGGATATCTGGTGCGACGATGGTAGCACTGGAGAGTGTAAGTGCATTAAGATGGGATATGATGATGAGGAAGGCGTCTTGCGACCGGCGATGGGGGATGAGACGGAGGAACTGGAGAAGAGGTGTGAGGATGTAACTGAGAAAACGGAGAGGGTGGAGATTGTAACAGTCGAGATCAACGACGGCGAGGGCGAAACAGGAGATGTGCTGAAGACCATCGACATCAGTTCGGCAGAGGAGGAGATCATCGAGGGCACAAAATACAATGCGGATGCGATGCATCGCAGCGCAGAAGGCACGCATTTGGGACCTAGCAAAGAGACAACAGATGATGATGTCAAGCAAGATGCACATCAGATGGCAATGTATCCTGAAATGGAGGAACTAGGGAGCATGTATGATGTCACAGTGAAGACTCTCAATGTTGAGAGCCAAGGAAGTTGTAGTAGTGTAACGGAAGAGGTGAATTCAATAAAATGTGATGCTGCCTCCTGTTGTGGCCAAGAATGTGCCGAGGGGCTCGAACAGGAACAGGACGGCCACTCAACAGAGAACGAGGAGGAGGCAGAGCGCCACTCGGAAGAATTTGTGGCGGCCTTAGATAGCATGGAGATTTTTAAGGTTGAAAGCCATGGATGTGCCTCTAAAGAGGGAAGAAGGGAAGGGGGCAATTCAAAGCGCGGTGAGGAGAGCCAGGAGGACGCTTTGCTGAAGCTGTTTGATGAAAGATGGGGGCTGAAGCTACTCTAGAGTGTGGTTCACCATTCAACAGGTTATTACTGGCAAATATGCCATGGCTTTGTTTAGTATTCGCAGCTGTATATTGTGTACCATACAAATAGATGGTATTATAAGTCTCCAACTTATCGGTCCACTACTTTTAGGTTTTATTCACAAGAACATTTCAGAACTCCATTAAATCGTTTGTTTTTTTTTTCCAATCAACACCAGGATTTTTAACACCAAAACCGGAAGAAATTAGTAGGTTATTCCCAGATAGATGCTCTTCAAAGTTCAAAAGTATTGCAATATTATTCAAATCCAAAGCCCACCTTAATCGATTTTGTTGAGGATCTTGCACTTATTCCGGCGGTGCAGCTACGCATACAGCTTGCTTGATTATTACTGGAATTTGAAGCAGGAAGGAACAGGTAGAGCCTAGGACTAAGGGCAAGCGCTGCACGCCTCAATAGTTCATACCAAATGATCGATGTTTAAATCACTGGCTACAAACCTACAACTTAAATGCGATTGTTCAAGCTCACTGGCCGATGCAAGCACAACATCGCCTGGTGAATGGCGATACTTGACGAATCCATGCTTTTGAAGCAATTGCCAAAGAACAGAACATATATCCATCACTCGATGAACACCTGGATTCTATCTCCCGCCGTATCCTCAAAATCAAGCAGTACTTTTCCATTCTGGGGGTTTTCTGCATCAATGGGTGCATCCTGAAGCCTTTCCATGATATTAACTCCAGCCAAGCCTTGAAAATACCAAACAGAAACGATCATCATCAAACATGGATCAGTATATTTACAAATTCATGTTCTGCATGAGAATAGAAGCACAAACCTGGAAGAATTTTTAACATCCCTTCCAAGAATCCAGCCTGTCGCAGAAAAGGGTAAAGGAAAAACCATTCATAACTATTAGTACTACTCAACTACTGTAAAAAAGAGGATGTAATTTGAGGCAGACGGCATTTGAATGTAATAACTATTCTAATAGATACTGAACATGTGAATCCCTGATTGAAGTTCTGAAGCATGATTTGCACTTAAATCAAAAGGTGTGATGGTCATAGTAGTACAAGTAGATCACTGTCTAATGGAAATTTAATGCTGCACACAAAGAAAACAATGTTTTATTGATTACTTACTCATTGTTTTTTGAACTTCAATCAATACCAAAATTTAGCATTAAACAGAAACAGCTGATCCTTACAGGTATTCTGGCGTCAATCTTCTGGGTTCCATCTCTTCCTGTGATCTTTAAACTAAGTGTACGAGACCACATCCCAGTTGAAGTTCCGGCTCTACTAGAACCAGTATCATATAGCTTAGGCAAAATGTCAATAACAGGTTCTTGTGGTTTTGCAGCCCTGGACTCTGTATCTCCTTGGCCACATGCTTCACCTGTATTATCCATAATAGCCTGTGATTGAGAAACTGCAAGATAAACATATCCACATTCAACGTAGAATAAGAGTACAAATCTTCATAGCTCACCACTCGAATATGATGGTTGGGCTTGTGGAATAATATATGGTTTTTCTTCTTTGTAATAGCGGTTGAACCCTAGAGTATCCTTGATCTCCTCAAAAGATGGCAAGCTGGCAGGTGGGGGTATGCGGCCACCTTTTATTGCAATGAGAGCATCCTGCAGGTCAGATTTTCTTGTATTATGAATGTATTTTATAACTGAGTGGTACTTTGTGCACAAAAGTGAACAGCAATCAACAACGACTACTGGTGTACACACACAAGGTCACATGAATATCTGCATGCAACAGTTTTGTGCAAGGTGGAGGGAACTATGAATGATAGAAGGCTGTGAGTAGATGAGGGCAAAGATCCTAAAGTAACATTTGGCATTGCATGGTAAATAGAATGAAGGTTGGCAGATCCTTTATTAAACATTATGGATTTATCAAGTCTAATGTGAATATGCATGCTTATGTCACCGTAAGTCCCAGTGAGAAGAAACTTGAAGTGGCAATAGTGTCCCAAGCTCCAGCAATATGCAGAGGGTGGAGACTTAGAGAGCAGTGCAACACCATCCGTTGGAAAGTTAGCCACACTTAACATTGGGGCTTCAGGCGTGCTTTCATTTATTGTTGAACTGCAGGATATCTGTTTGTAGTCTCATGTAAGTAAAGTAAACTTTGGGGAAGGCTTGTGATTTGTCACATTCATCTGACACTGGAAGGTAAGTAGGAAATATTGATGTTCTGCTCCTTTGGAAATCTAGAACACATCTAGGCTGCATCTAGTCAACTAGCTCGCAAAACTTCTCAAACTATATGCTATGAGCAGACATGGGCTCCACCAGGATTTCAAAAGCCGACTTATGACTGATTCCCATGGAACAGCAGGCAACTGCTCTGGGAAAGTGCCCAGTACAGAGAAATGCATGTTAATGGTGAATGATGCATTTTGCTAATTCCTAGCTGATCAAATCTTTATGTAATCAGACCAAACTTTGGCGAATAATGTGATGATGACGACGAACATCAACAAAAAGAAGTGACAATTTATTGAAACAAAATGATTTTCTACTTGGCAGTTGCATAAGGATGCACTGTATGGAATATGGATTATCTAAAGCACAGGATTAACCCATCAAGGATGATACAGCCATGCTCCAATGCAAGGAGAACACATTAGTAACCAAAGTCTAAGATGTGCTACTGGTATTGCAGAAATGCAGTGTAATGAACCTGAACAACCTAATTATGCAGAGGCAAAGCAAATTAGAAATAGGAAGTAACAGACACTCAGGTGCTCCTGTTTAAACCAGTAAGTACTCAAGTAATTTCCATGGCAGTCATCACCAAAAAAATAAAATTAATGAAAATAAAGTATCATGCATTTCAAATATCGAAACAACAAACCTCCATTGCACGCATTGATACCCCAATCAGGGACAATGGATAGGCTACAAATTTATAGCCGATCTCCTCAAGTTCAACAGGGCTCAATATGGGAGTTTTACCACCACCTTCTAGCATGTTTGCCTGTAGAAGGAAGAGCAGAGTATAAATATTCCCACCTTAGTGCTAGAGAAAAGAAACAAACTCCCTTACTGCTAGAGAAAAGAAACAAACAACAAACAAATAAAAAGGTAGAAAATTAAGTATGATTACATTAAAGCAATCCGACATTAAATATGCAGCAGCTGGTTTGAGTAGTAGATAAGTCCATTCTTAACTCATCCACAAGGTCTAACAGTGCCAACAAAATTATAGGTGGGCATAAAACCTCTCATCTCCATGCCATAGTTGAATTGACTTAAAATTTATTAATTGCAACATGTTGATAAATTCCCACTCATTTAGTTGCCCTTGAAAGTAGTCATCATTGATGCAGACAAGTTAGGAATAAAACTAAGTCAAGAGCTATGTGTTATATTTAAAGCAAAGCATAGGATGACATCTCCCTCTCTTTCTAATTAGTTCAGAATATGATTTTCAATTCATTGACTTGGAAAGTATGAAAAAATGGTGATGATGATGTGAGCAAAGTAGTTTATTTATATACAAAACTGACAGGATTCATTTAAGGTGCAACTTGCCAAAAGCTAGTCTAGCAGTGGGTTTACCGTCATGGTTCTGTTTGTATGCAGAACTCCAATCCAATAAATAATCAAAATAACTGCCCAATGATGAATTTGTTTGTATTGTTGTCTCGACTCTAAATGAAATTCATTGCCATTAACTGCAAAGGATAGAATTTAAGGCTAACACAAACAGATGCACTTAAATAGATAAAAGGAAAAACCAAATTCTAGGCAATTTTGAACAAGGTTGATGATGGGAACCACCATAACTCTTGCATGGTTATAACAAGTATCTAAAAAAGCACTGGGACATAGAATACATCTAACCATTTTGGGAATGCCAGGCGAAATCTCACAAAATGCCTTCATCTCTTCTTTTGAAGCGAGGGCATCAATAAATAGAGCATCTACTCCAACATCAGCAAAAGCGCGCACTCTCCATAATGCTTCATCAAGAGAGATAGCTTGACGAGAATCTGTCCTTGCCACAATAACAATATCAGAGCCACTCTCTTTCCTAGCATCTATGGCGGCTTTTAGGTGCATGATTGCTTCCTCCCTTGAGATGACTTTCCTTCCTTGGGTATGCCCACATGCTTTTGGGGATACCTTCAAAAATATCAAATCACTAAAATAGAAACCAAAAAGAAAAGGAAAGATCTGTTGTGAAAAATCTTCTACTTATTACAGATGCTAGGAAGAATTTAAATTTTAACTACCGAAGAAAGATTAAACTAAAGTCAAACTTTAATGACAGAAGATGCAACATTCTAATTCCATAGTATGGCATTTCTGTAGATTGAACATTTGAGTGCAACAGTTGCACATTTCAGTTATAACTAACGTAACATTTCAGCAGAAATATATCATGACTTCATACATTACTTTGGAGCGGGAGTTCTAATCCTAGCCATTCACAGATCCTCAGCTGGATGAAGACCTCCCATTCATATCCCACAAAGAAGAATGCTTGTAGAATTTTACACCCTAGAATCCTAATAATCGCTCTTGAAGTTTGCAGATGACCATCTACCAATTTTTAGTCAAAACAAACTTAAGATCGTACTAATTTGAATCAAGGTTGTTACAGCCAACCAAGAAATTCATAAGGTTAAGTGACAACATCGTAGAAGTATTTTCACAAAGTTTTCTGTAATATTAGTAGATGCTATTCGAACCCTTCCTTTTATTAAGATTAGAATTCAGATTCACTATAAAATATAATACGCCATATTTGTTGCAACAACAAGAGCAACCATTTCCAAGACAAGTTCAGAAAAAGCAATCCATGGAAGGATTTTCACAATAGACATTCCTTGAAAGCACACCTGATCTTCAAGCATGATTCCAGCAAAACCAGCATTAATAAATCCTTTTACTGTTCTCTTGACATTCATAGAATTTCCATAGCCATTGTCTGCATCACCAATCACCGGGATTGATACTGCTTCAGTGATTTGACGCCCTTGATCTATAATTTCTCCATATGACATGAGACCAACATCTGGCAATCCAAGTCGTGCAGCAGAAACTGCAAAACCTGAAATGGCAAAATATTATTAGAACTTCAATGCACGAAATACCTTGAGCATCCGCTAAAACCTTCTTTTAGAAAACCTTGGAAAGGCTCAGTAAGAAAAACATTGTCTGACCTTGCTTTTAGGACCCGAATAAATGATAGTGACAACAAGAAACCTATTACTGAGTAATTACCTTACCAATCCTATTCCTTGACTAAACCAATGTGCACATGGAACAAATGCTTCTTACATCTATTCTCTTCCACAGTTCTAATCAAACCATTTTACTCATCGTCATGATCAAGTTGCCAGTTTGTTCATTTTTAACACAGTACAAGTTAGGTTAGTTAAATTTTATCTCAGAGGTTTTCTGCATGCCGGAAATCCATGACCTTCTGGAGCGTGCCCTGTTCAGTGTGCAAAATTTCAGAACTCCATTGGATAGTTCTTTCCCACAAGTTATGTGAGTTGTTAGGTAGAGAAAACTCAGAATAAGTGGGGTTTCAATTAATTTGGAAAAATTTAGTCCCTGAACCTTTGAAGGAAATTGCCCAGTACAAAGATTTCGACGACTTCAATCAATTTTGTGATCTATAGGTTTCGACAGATCCCAGCGCAATGCAATGTTCACCGGTGAGACAGCCTGCAGAAGCAAAAGAGCGAACACGTACCGCCCATGAAGCAGATAGGGAAGCCGGCGAGCTCGATGAGGCGGGCGCTGAGCGCGTCGAAGCAGCAGGGCGCCTGGTGGACGCCCGGCGACTGCAGGATTCGCCGGAGCGCCGCGGCCGGCGAGTCCCCGGCGACGGTCTTCTCTCCGGCAGCGAAGTAGGGGCAGCGGAAGGACATGTTGCCCCGGGAGCGAGCGGAGCCGGCTGAGACTGACGAGTAAGGAATCGGGAGTTGGATTGGGGCTCGCGGAGCGCGAGATGAGATGGGCCGCCGCAAGGAGCAGTGGGAGAGAGAGGTGTGTGGTTGGTGCAGGAGTGTGCCGTAGCAATCCATTCGGACCTTTGCGGTCACCTTTTTTTGTTAGTTGCTTGGGAAAAGTCTTTGATGATGTGAACCTTTTTACCAAGGAAAAAATTAAGTACAGGTCGAGCCACTGGTTGACAAGCGGCCCCGCATGCCTTTTTTACTCTCTCCTTTCCTACTCTCAAAAAACTATCAGTTTCACTATTAGATGGATCACACTTTTCTTACTCATCTCTTAATGAATTAGGCTAAAATAATTGTAAGATACAGCGTGCAACACAAGATAACGAGCACACAAATCCCATGATCCCGTGCTAACACACGAGCCCCTAGTGCTCTCGCATAGGGTGCCCCCCTCTCTTGTCTTCCTGTCAAGTTGGCGTCAATATGATCTTCTATGTCATCTTATTTTTTTTATATTAGAGATATTTTTATCTCCTCTATTCTCGTAAAGATCATCATTATTGGTGAGCGTACTACATGACTTTAATAATATTATTATTATTATTATTATTATGGTTTTGACTTAAGTGATACTATCTCTGTTTTTAAATAATAATTAATTATAATCTTCCACATTTTGATTCACCGTATATTGATTAGCTTACCAGAAACCCATATTTTGATTCTAAACATATAACATGCACTTATTACTTACATGAATGTTTGACAGTGGATGTGATCAAATAGTGTGCGTATAGTGTAAACCACTGATTAGTGCAACTTCGAAAATTTGGTTTAATTCACAATTCAACACCAAAAAAATCTGAAAAAAAAATATTTGAAGGCGAAATATTTAATGCAATATACAATTACTCAAAAATTTAAGTTTAAACTCGTTTGGTGTTCGGAGAATGAAAAAAAGAGCATAGATAGATAGATATGTATATAGATGACAATTAAATGAGAACATGTTTTAAGGTTTTGACCAATCTTTTTTTTAAAGAAGAGGTTATTTATGGTGTAGATGTCTATTTTTTCTTAAAAATTTATATTATCTACATTACGGGTATAATTAAATCAGATTCGGATCGGATAGTGGTCATACCAAATCCTATTAATTTTCATCTAATTCGAATTCGGATTCAGATATACTTGGATTTGGATATGAATCTAATAGTTATTGAATTTGAATTCGAATCAGATTTTTACTTCATTCAGATCGAATTCAAATGTTATTCGGATTATACTGCTATCTTTACAAAGTGACAAACCAAATCCTCATGTTTGAGCTGAAAAGTTGCAAGCATTCTGATGAGATCAACCTAGAATATAAAAGAAAACAAAAGCATTTCACAATCAAGCGGATGCAATGCATCAAACTGAATCATTCACTGATTTTAGAACAACCCACCAAAACTATATGAATTTTTAACATCTCATTGGCTATAGCTTAAACTTATAATTCTCCAAAAGCACTACAAAAACTTTGCGCAATAAAAACAACGTAGTAAACTAGACCGAATATTAGGCGGCGGTGGGGAAGAAGGAGGAGGGTGTAGGATCAAGGATGCCGAATAGAGGAGGTGATTAGGAGACTTTTAAATTTCTATCCCATTAAGCAATTTCAACAAGATAATTATTAAACCTAGATGTTGCAATGAGGCTTGAATAAATCTAATCAACTAGTTGCATTCAATCAAATGAAATAAACAGTTCAACATGCAACAACAATATAACAAGCAACTAGTGAATCAACAATTCGTGTCAAGCTAAATATGAAGCAAATAGGAAATACGCAATTGACACATTATTTTTACCGATGTCTCGGAGACTCGCCCGGTCTCTCCTACTCCTCGTTGAAGCGCTCACTTGTGAGCCTCGCTTCTATATCCACAAAGGATATCTCACTAGGGTTGTTTCTTTTCCACACCGGATAGGCGAGCACCACACCTTTCACAAGCTTTTGCCGGCCTCTCCGACAAACTTCAATGGAGAGATCGCGACTCTCTTCCGACACCGTCTAGGCGAAGGCGATCGCCAAGAGTAACAAGCCGGATGCGCTCACTTGATCAAATCTCGTGCTAGAAACTCAAATATGCAAATGAGATGCTCAAACACTCTAGCACTTAGCAAGCAAATGGTGATTCAAGTGCACTAAGCACTATTAACTTCACTCAATTGCTCTTTCTCAAATCTACTCAAGATTTGGGCTCAAATCTAGCCTCTAGATGCAATATAGCAAATGCAATGACTTTGGCTAGCTTTTCAACAGTGTATGCAACTTCTTGAGCACCCTCAAATGCTGGCCAACACAAGGCATTTATAGCCCCAAAGGAGAACTAGCTGTTTGCAACAAATCGAGCCAGATTTGTACAGGCCGGACATTGTCCGGCTAGTACAAAAAATATGACCGTTGCAAACGAGTCAGTGACTGTTGGGGGCAATTTTGTGAAGGCCGGACATTGTCCAGCTACCTCAGACAATGTCTGACCATCACAGTACAGATGAGCCGGACAGATGCATTTGTCTCTGGTTCATTTCAATACTCAAAAAATTTGTACAGGCCGGACATTGTCCGGCCATGCCCGGACAATATACGGTCACTGCATACTGACAGTAAAATAAGTATAATTTTTGATCCAAAAATTTGATTGAGGTGATTTTTGGCTTGTTGGAAAGATAACTCAAAGCTCTACAATTTTGTCAACAGGAGTAAGACCTAGAAAGGTCTAGAAACTTCTAGAAAACTCAGAAACTTTCCTGCTATCAAAATGTCCAATCCAAAAATCATCTCAAATGCAATTTGGGGTATTTCCACATAAGGATTTGTCGTTTTCTCGCGGATGTGATTGCTTTCACTCAGCAACGACCACGACCACACAGGTCTGACATTCGATCGAAAAAAGTGGTCGATAGGGTTTAGTCGAACGTACGCAAGCGAGTCGAAGACTAGTACGACTAGTCCGAACTCCTACGACCATGCCTAAACCCTAAACAGAAAGCTGCCAAACAAGCGACACGACCACGACCACGTATCAACACTGATACGATCAGAATATGCAAATACGACCACGACCAGCTCTAGATAAATAAACTAATTAATTCAAATAGCTGGCTCTCAAAACTAAATGCAGTTGGCAAAGCATATACTCTAATGCACCACAAACTACACTTAGACTTTCTAGCAATGCAAGAGGCGATAAAACACTAGTGCAAGATGATATGAATGCATTTTGAGCTTCCGCACTAGATAGATTCAAGCTACTAGTTTCCAACCCCTCTTAATAGTATGGTCAAACTAGCAAAAAGAATCCTATCAACCCGATCTATCTCCAAACACCGAAACAGGTAAAATCCTAAGAAAACAATCCTTAATCTTGGATTTTACCTTCGGTGAAGCTCGACCGCTCGATGCTGGTCCTCGTGAAGCTCGACCTCGTGAAGCCCGATTGCTCAAAGCTGGTTCTCGCAAAGCTCGACATCGCTAAGTTTGACCTCGCTCGCGATGACTCATGTCGGCATCACCCTCTTCACACCCTTGCTTGCTTTCATCCTGCAACCATTATGAGACTAGAACATATACACTCAATGCACAAACGTTAGTCTCATTTGTAGTTCGTCATTAATCACCACCAGATAAATCACTCCACACAGGAGTTCACTCAACGATTTCTTTCTTCAGTGAAATGACAAAACCAATTTCAATGAACAACAAATGAGTAATAGATGAATCCCACAATCATATAGATCCATATATGATACAAGAAATACGCACACGATCCATACTACTCAAGTTATGATATCAATCAATATGGATGACTAATATGATGAGCTATCTCTCAATCATACATAGAGATATCGAATCCAGAACACGGAGTCATCAACCTTTTGCACAAACATGGATAACTAATCATCCTGAGCTCTCCCTCAACATGTGCATCGATATCAAAACTACAACTAGAAGTCATCAACTCCAGGATTTAGCATATAACATTTCACTTTGCACTTAACACAAGTTTGATACAACCATCGAGATATTAAACCCACAACTAAGGAAACATCCATTTCAGGGTTCATCAATCCTCAATTCATTTTACTTATGCTAAATCAGGATTTATCCAAGTTGTCATTTAATCCTCAAAGCTGTCATTATCCAGATCAATATTAATCATTATGGATTTATCCAAATCGTCATTAATCATCAAAACCTAGATACTTAGATCGACCTAGATCCAACAGAGGGGCAGTGGTGCGAATGCAGAAGGAGGAGGAGGCTACGTGGAGGCGGCGTGAATGCGGTGGCGGGGACGGACAGCGAGGGGATAAGGCGGTGGCGGAGACGGGGATGAGGCGGCGGGGACAGGGGACAGGAGCGGTGGGTAGGACGCAGGGACGGGGGACAGGAGCGGTGAGGATGCGGCGACGATGAGGACAGAGGAGGCGGCCGAGCTGACGAGGGACTGGAGAGGAGGAGGTGTAGATGTAATTGTGTAAAGGACTAACGGGTAAATGAGGGTTTACATTTTTATTACCTAAAATCTAAATGGATGCGGATATTATCTGAATCCAATATTTCATACTAGATTCGAATCCAAATCTAGGAAAATAATCGGATATATATCCGAATCCGAATCCGATTATATAATCGAATATCTGAAAAGACATCTGAATCCGATTTTTTCGGATTCGGTATTTGGATTATCCGATTTCATCCGAATTCGATTACACCTCTAATCTACACTATATATCTAGATCAGAATTTAATCTTCATATTTCCTTCTCCCTGCACTTCTTCTCCCTCCTTCTCTTCCCGATCCTCCTTCTTCCACCCCCATCTCTTCTTCTCTCCCATCGATGATTGCCACTATCTCGCCACACAACCGCCTAACCACAATTCTTTTGTCTCTTATCTCCCAACAACCTACGGTGCCATAACCCCCTTTCCACTCTGCCTCCCCCTGCCGTCAAAGAAATTAAGGAGGAGACTAGATAAACTCTGAAGAGTTAGATCTAACAATAAGAATATGGAATTGATTCAAAAATAAAGAAATATATATATAAAACAAGAAAAAAATATCTATCCATTAACAAAACCCAAAAAAATATCTCTCTTTCATTTAAAAGAAGTCTTTAAATCCTAAAAGAAAATCTCTGATACCAACCAAAAGTTTTTAATCAAGTAGTCTAAGTGTCTGTTCCAAAATCTTAAACTAGAAACAGTCACATAGACAACATAAACTCAAAATAGATTATAATGTCCAATTAATAAAACGGACGCGCTTAAAAATACCTAGCAATACATCATGTTGGGTCGCGCGTACGATTTGACTTATCATGATACATGTTGCCATTTTGTGATCGTCGACGACGTCAGCCGCACGGTTTGCATTTAGGATCTCATCCCACATGCAGTACAGGTTTGATCTTAGGCTAAACCTGTATGGTTTTTTTTTTTTAGTTTTCTACTATATTATTTCTGGTTCTGTATCAAATACTATATTTCACATATCATAGAAAAAATATAAATGGATATATTAAACATGCAAATGACACTCTCTTGCAAAACATACTGGATTGGATGACTACCTTAATTAATCCGAACTCAGCTAAACTAATATTAGTCTGATCATAAAACTATGAAATTATTTTATCAGTGATCATGTGTCCAACATTAGCTTCTTCCTTCTGAAACTTCCCAAAACTAACAGCAAGTGACGATAATTCACAAACAAATCTTACTTATCCTCACTTACCATTACCAGCTTTCAGAAGGAATGCATGCACTGATAAGAGAGTCTATCCTAAATATTTTCTCTGGCTACTTCCTACCTCCTGCCCCTCCTCACTACTCTCTTACAATGGTACGTGCTCATCCCATGCCATTGAACGGCGAGGTCCAGTTATTCGAGTACCCGTTGGTCTTCGCGACGCTCACCGACGATGAGCCCTGCGAGAGCTGGTACGCGCTCCTCATGGCCGCGTAGGGATCGACGCCGGCGCCTGCCACCATGCCGTCGTACCCCACGAGCTTCGCTTGATCGTCCCCGTAGCTGCAGGTGCTCCCCTGGTTAGTGGCAGTGCTGCTGTGCCCCTGGTCGGCGGCCACCACGGTGCCCACCGGCATCAGGAAGGCGTTGCCGCCGAGGCCTTGGTATCCACTGCTGCTGCCGCTGTTGGCATAGACGGACGACGCCGACGGCGGCTGGAAGAAGTTGTGGGTGCTGCTCCCCAGGTGGAGCTGCTGGAGGTCCTGCACGCAGTGCCCGGCCGCGATCACCGCGTCCTGCTCCGGCTTGCACCACCCGCGGGGCTGCGCGTACGGGTAGTGCACGGCCAGCGGCGACGGCTGCTGGCCGCCGAACGCGATGGTCGGCCAGCCGTGGTGGTAACTGCCCATCCCGTCGGTCAGGTGCGAGATCACGCTGCCGTCGTCCGCCCGCCACACGCTGGCACCGGCGTCCGGGAGCTCGGCGGCCTCCTTCAGCCGCCTGGCCGCCCCGCCTACCGGCAGCGTGCTGCTCTCCAGGATGTTCTTCACGTCGTAGCGGCTCATGTCGAAGTTGGTGACGGCGCTGAGCCCGCGGAACTTGATCGCGGCGATGTCGTAGGCCTCGGCGGCCTCCTCCTCGGTGCCTGCGAGTGGCGCATGGCTAGGGTTAGTTCCCAATGCATGTGTTGTAGC
This sequence comes from Pharus latifolius, assembly GCA_019359835.1. Taxonomy (NCBI): domain Eukaryota; kingdom Viridiplantae; phylum Streptophyta; class Magnoliopsida; order Poales; family Poaceae; genus Pharus; species Pharus latifolius. Next base: position 15,322,805 of record CM033322.1, read on the forward strand.
CAGTATTGCATGCATGGAAGGGTGGTGCAAGCTGTGACTCAAAGCACTAGGGTTTTCTAAAGGCCTCTTGACCACATGCCTCGTTTTTCTCAGACAGCTTCGAGACATAAACTTGGAAAGGAACATTTGGGACATAATTAATGTGTTAACAACTTTTTTAAGCCCCATAGGACAATATAGAATAATCGATTTTTACGTTCTACGAGACGGCAATTTCGAGAAATTTGCCTAAATAATTCCTGGTTGATGAGTAAGTTCTTGGAAACACAGTACTATGAGTAGTCATTAATTAGTGAAGGATCTTAGTTAGGCAAGCAAATTTGCTTTTTGTGTGATAGTTAAGTTGCTATATATCTTACTGAAGGTGCCTAAGTAGAGATCTTTGTTGCCTGCAACCCTCCCTATTCTTGCCTGCCATCTCCCATGCTGATGATGCCTGTGGATTTGATCAACATTTCATTGAAATAGAATTCTGAATTATGAGTAAGCATATAGTATCAAATTGGCTAATAATTTTATGATATATAGAAAATAAAGTTACCTAGTTACACCGCGATATTTTGATGCGCCACGCGAAAATCCACTGCTATTCCTGCAGTCGATCATATTAGTGTTAGCCTCAGAAGTGTTGTAATATTCCAACATGTGATCTTAGGATATAATATGCATCAAATATTCGTAATACCTTCTTAGATATGCAATATACTCCTGCCTGGTCATATGTTTCATTTCCTCCAACTCCTTTTCATAATTACTTATCTGTGGATTATTAAAGAGAGGAAATGCGAATATAGAATCAATTAGTATTACAATTGCATGCTAGATAAGAAATCAGATCTATTACAATAGTTAGAGAAAATTTTGCGTACTGGGAAATTTGTTGTTGTGGTTGTGCCCCAGTATTTCAGAGCTGCCAAATCATAAGCCCTAGCTGCCTTCTCTTCTTTGTCATACCCACCTACATAAATGTTCATAGAGAAGAAAATGCAATGCATAAAATTTTTTGTTAAGTTGCAACATCTTAGGTGCATATTTAGACCACCAATTAATGCACTAAAAATTAACAGAAGGAAAGGGTAATGGTTGCTTACCCAGATAAACTGCATTCTCAAGGATATTTTGGTGTCATTCGAAGAAGCAATTGGCGTACAGAATTGAAAGAGCATAAAGCACAAAGTTTAATCAGTGTAAGGTAATGTGTATATTGGTGTCTCATGAAAGAGAGAATTAAAAGGAAGCTGACATCTAGTAATGGATCTACTTATATATGTATCTCATTACCTTGTCTACCCTTGCGACTTTGCCCTTCTCTTCTGCAGCTATTATCCCAGAGATGAGCCTCATATCGTCCTGTCCATCTATGCCTGCAAATTTCAACGCAAATTAACATATGACAATGTAATTAAGCAGACATGAAAAAGCATAGGAAGCCTGCTGAGAAGAAACATGCATATAGTTCTAGTATCAAAAACACATTGGAGAAATGTGGATTGTACTACATCTTTAGGTCTATCTATGCGCAATAATGAAAATTAGGCATAAGCATTCGCCCATGAGGCCATGAGAGATGATCATGAAACATCCAAGCATCAAATTTACTTTTCTCTTGGCCGATGGATGAACAAAAGTACCATGTGGACAATAGATTATATGTACCCTTTTTGTTGGTCAACTACATTTTCTCAATGAAATACTTCTCGATCTCCTTCTATTACAAGCATTGTATTAACCTAAAGGACTAAGTGAAGAGGAAGTTATGAGCAAAAGCAAAGTAGCATACTTTAGGGCCTTTGGTTGCCTTATGCTCCTACCAAGTAATAGGGATAGACAATTTATTTTGTTCTCAATAAATTGATCCCTCAACATTGGCATAATTTTTTTTTTGGAAATATACAATGGCATCAATTTGAAATGATCAATAAGAGAGAAGGCAAGGGACAAATATCAACAACAATATAATAGATGAAAGATCTGAACAAATTAATGTTCTAACCTTGTTACACCTCGATATATCGACGTCCTTTGCCCAAAGGTATCAATGGACTTTCTAGGGACGGGTTCTATCGCACTGCTCGGCGAATCCATCCGCTTGTTCTCCGACGAGGTGCTCTCCCCTCCTCCCCCACTGCTGATTGCACCGCCACCGGCCGCCTCCACAACTGGCAGGTGCGAGCCCGTGCTCATCGACAGCGCCAAGCCCTGCGAACTCACCGGCCCCATCCCATTGCTGCTCCCCAGCGCGTCAGAGCATGCAAAGCTGCTCGCGCTCGCGCTCGCGCTCTCGTCCATGCTCATCTCCTGATCAGGCTGCTGCTGCGGCTGTGGCGGCGGCGGCGCATGGTTGTTCCGGAGCCAGGTTTTGATCATGGAGAGCTCTATGGTGTTGCTTACACCGTTGCTGTGTGTAGCAGCACTGTCCATGGGGCCTCCGGAGAACATGTAGCCGCCGGCTTGATCTTGGTCGGAGAAGGAGTTCCCGCCGAGGAAGTCCTCAAGCTTCGGCGCCTCGCCGTCCTCCACCGCCCTCTTCCCGCTGCTCGACCCGACGAGCATCGAGAGCTCGGAAGAGCCGCCGTTGAAGTCCAAACCCCTCATGCTCCAATCTGCAAGCACATCCAATAATAACAAAACCCATATATACACGCAATAGTAGTACTAACTACTATTAATACAGCAGTTCATTGGCTAGTCCTCACCATGGTTTTCTGGGTGGCCTCTATGGAAGGCCTCCATTATGCCGTAGGAAGCGTCGGCCCGAAAACCCGGCAAGCCGAGGTGTGCGTCCTGCGCCGGCTGGGCCGGCATGCCATAGAAGTGGGCGGCGCCGGAGATGTCGATAGCCGCGGCGGGAGGCGAGCTGTTCTGGTGAGGCTGTGGGTTCTCTTGGCCAGAGAGGGAGAAGCCTAGCCAGTTGTTTGCAGAAGCCATTAACTATGAGGTAAGAATCTTATAAGGGATTAATTAACCAGGGTAGAACAGTCAGGGTTGGCCTCTTCTGGTTATCAGAGAAGGGAAAGCATTGGAGGGCTTAGGAGAGAGAGAGAGAGAGAGGAGGAGGATGTAGTTTGGATGAACTAGTGATGCATTTTGGGTCAATGTGAATAGTAGGACATGAGAGATCAGAAAAAACAAATAGATATAGCCTATCTGATCAGAGAGAGGAGGTGAAACTGCTGTAGGGGGTATGTATTTATACAAACACCGTGGCTAGTGGCTAATTACTTTTTTTTTTCATTTCTTTGGACATATCAGGTTATGGTGAGGAATTAAAGATACGTAGTATTAGTTTGATCTATGATTGATTCTATTTTATATAAACCAGTTCTTAGTGGAAAAAGCATTTTCAAGAAAACAAATGCATGCAGGCATGTATGTTTTGTCTAAAACGGGATTTACATTGAGACGTGTCAGTGTGCTGCTTCCTTCACCCCTGGAGTCAAAACTTGTTTCAGGTACTCGCTCAAAAGCCTCGAATATTTAATGGGATTCATTTTAGTTAAACGGGCGAGTCGAGTAAGTGCTTATCATTTGTTACAACTCATTTGTACTATATATGTTATTGTATAATAAGCATGTGTCTAGTAAGAATTAATGTTAAATAAGAGAATAAGAATTATAATCTTAATTATTGAATTAAATTTAATGATATAGATCAAAATGGATAACTCATGTTATTAAAAGATGAAAGGATACAAGAACAAAAATAGAATATTTTGAGGAATTTTTGAAAGATGACGATAACTTCTAGTAAATAATTAGAACCACTTAGATTAAAATCAATGGGCTAAGAGTGTTTTTTAAGAGCATGGGCCTTAGAAGAACCTGAAAACTTCATAGGAGGATGCATGCATGGATATCGACCTAGAAAAATCATGAATCACCAAAACACCATTGGTGTTGAACCAAGGAAGCAAGCTAGTTCGGTTTCAAATGAAATAAACATTACAGAAGCAGTTAATACTTTGTAAATTGTTATTTTTTGATATCCGGTCCGTATATAGACTTGGACCCATGCACGGCGACTTAATTTCTAAGTTCTTACACATTGCCCATGGAGACTTCGTCCATCGGAGCAACGAGATGATCCAATGGAACGCGGCAACGTATGCAACAAACTGTACGTTCCCCTCCCGTGCATGCGCTTTATTAGACCATTGATTTCGTCTCGTGCAATCTGCAATGGGTAACTAGCACCGGAGAGAAAGATTCCCCTAAAAAAGAAAAGAAAAGAAAAGTGTGTTGTCAAACTCTTCACGCACACCGGTGGAAGCTGATTTCTGACGTGTTGTGAGAGACGACCTCCGCTCGTGCACATCCCCCCTTCCCGCTACAGTACGAACCTGCCCGCTTTATTGTATTCTTTTCGAGGTGAATTGGGCCACTAGGATTTACTAGGCCCTGTTTCTAGCACCATTTACATCTAGTTAAAGTTGAAATTAATCCAGTTAAATAAAAGATTTTTCTGTACCTGTATATATGTGTTTATTTCTCTATAATCAATCATTAGCTCATCCTTCTGTTACTTCCCATTAATAATTGATGGTCCTCTTGCTGTTGCCACCTATTGCATGCGAAGAGAGGCTACACTACTTTTGTTCGTCGAAACTCAAAACAAGATACCAAGACTCAACAAGAACACAATAGTTGTTGCTAGTTGCTATTAATATCCACCATTTCTTGTCATGGAGGAAGCTTGATCATTATCACTATATGTCTTTTGTCACCATCACCGCTCAACTCTGACCACCATTTACATTATTGAACCATCTATTGATCTTTATCGTCAATTATGATTGTGTGGTAATTTATCAGATCTGATTTGAGTTAGGTTAAAATAAAGAAAATACGAGAAATTATTGATCATACACAAAAACATATTTTTAATTTTTTTCACTTTACAAATATAGAAGCATACTCTTTCAAATCTTTGCTTCACTAACAAATATATCTTACTTCATCAACAAACCCATATTACGGTTTAACCAATCAAAACTTACAAAATTCTACACACCAAAATCTTAGCAAGTAGTTCAAGCAAGATTCCTATTCACACTAGCAAATCTGGCCAACACAAGTGCTTTTTTGCCCCAAAGCTTGGCCGAAACATACCCTAACACGTCAACTTTATCAGATATAACTTTCCTATACACTACAGTACATGTGTGTAATTTATTTGTTCTCTTTGTCTATGTCTGTTATATTCTTTTCTCCATGAGGTGTGGATTATAATATTTAGATCATGTTTGAGAGACTTTCAATGTTAACTTAAAACTGTAAGAGCCCTCCAAAATAAGATGCAGTAGAAAGAGTTTCTCAAACAAGTTTGTATTGAGAAGCACCAAGACATTTTAGTTCATCTTTCTCAGTTTCTCTAAAAAATCTCTAAAAACTATTTCTAATAGAAACTTGAATATTCTCAAACAGATTTTTAGTGTATACAAATCATAGAGAAAAAATATACGAAGAAGAAACATATAAGTGATATGCTATTAAGACACTACAGACTAAAAGGTGTCAATTGATAGTGTGAATCTCACTCATATATTATTATATGTTAGTAGTTACTAATTTTCTTTTGTGATGATCGTCCTAGGTAGTATAATCCAAATGATCCAACCCCACTCGCTCCCCCGCATCACTCGGCCTCGCCACACACTACACACACACTCCGTATCGGTAAACCCATCCAACCCAAAGAGTAAGATAGGGTAGGTGCAAAGTAAGCTCCCAAGTGACTCAAATAAAGTAGAAGAGTTTAATGGGTGGGGTTGCAAGATGTGCCCTCTACAAGAACACAAACCCTTGTCTTCCGGGCACTGGAATGGCCTACTTCATTCCTCCTGCTCTCTTCCCAAAGCTATCAACAAAACGGATGCTCATTAACCATAGGTAGCTTGTTGAACTTCATATATCAAGAGAAAATTTTAGAACAGACATCTATACAGAGCATTCTTCCTATTCCACAATAAACTAGTATACAAAGCAATAGGCCAAACACCGCACTACTCAGGTCTTTTTTGAAATACAAGAATTTTAGTGGTGTTTTTCTTATTATCTTTCACTAAATACTTTATTTCATACAAAATTTTTATGTCAAACTCTTTTGTTCCAAATAGGATCTAAACTTTAGAATTGCTGAAAATACTCTAATGTATCCAAAAGTCTTTGTTGTGCTTCTACATGAAAGAAATAAGGTGCTTTATTAATTGGAGTATAGTTCATTGGCTACTATGTATGAGATGAAAATATACCCAATTAAATAGATTTAAATAGATGACACTTACATTTGTATTTTTCATTGATTCATTGTAGCATTGTAAAAGAAATTTCTCACTTATGCTCATTGTAGACATTGATTTTTGATGGAATAAATAGAACTACAAAATAACATGCCATTTTAATTTTAAACTGTATAATAGATGAAATTTTAAATTTCCGTTCAATTTCATCGAGTCCATATGATATTTCGATGGGATAGGCAAATCACTAGATAACGTTCGGGTCTTATATACTGCCAGTCAAGAATACAGACCCAAGACAGCAAATACAAATTTGTAACGGTATATCTATAATGGTGATGGTGTAGATGAGTGCCTATTATTTTTCACAATGAAAAATCATAACATTTTTCATTTTACATGGGTACATGAAATACCAAGACTACGGACTAAAAATTTGTGGTAGAATGCTTGGTTAGAAAATGTCGGTCGTTACAGACAGGTCCTTGTGCGACTAACCACGCAAGGGTCCATCAAAGAAAGCGTCGGTATTTTCCACGGGGCACGTGAGGGTGGACTCCCCTCCCCATGCATGCATACATGGGATCTTCCTCGGTCGCCCTCCCGTTCCAATTTCTGCCTGTTGCAGTACAACAGCACGAGCTAGAGTATTCATGAGGAGGGTGATGGAATATTTGGGCCAGGACCGGCTGGGGTCTCGGCTCCCGCGCTTCTTGCCCAACCTTTGACCGTCAAACTGTAGGGGAATCAAAGGAGTGGTTAAAAGCCATACACATGGACGCGGCAAGTTGTTTGACTAACTATTTGTATCAAAATTTCAAACAACTGACTAAATATTAGTGTTACCGTCTCAACCAACATATGCATGGTTTATTTCAAGACGTGAGCATTTTTATGGTCGGTTAGACGGACCCAAAAGAAAAGCCTGACTCCTTTCAAACCGCATTTCTTGGTCCCAGCCTGGCCCTAAACAAGCATAATGGGTTAGGTCACCAAATTCATCTTGTAGCAAAACACAGCCTGACCTAAAATGCACTCGTGCCTAGCTTGTTCATAGTGCTCAGGATTGGCCCTGATAATGTGTTCAGTTGGCCCAAACCTGATTGGGCTCCGGCAGATCGAGTGAGCTACATCAGCAACACTAATCAATTGTTCATACTCGCTAAAAAAAACAACACATGGACGGCTGGACAAACCTGTTACTTGTGTGCTTCCTCACCATGCGTATGTGATATGTCAAGTTCCACAGTTCAATCCCTGTTACTGTTAACTAAACAGAAGAAGATTGCTTCCAAATTTTGTGATTTACTCGATGGAACTCCCTTGTTAATCTTAATATACTTACTAAGGAGTACTTCTTTATTACCTTCTAGATTATCTAATAGTATCATGTAAATAATTCTCTTTAATTTTTTCTCTATTTTCGCCAATCTTATCCGGCATCTCGTTGGATATAACATTTGCTAAAAAAAAAGAAGAAAAACTACTACTCCTTGACCTCCGAGGAGGTCCAGGAGAGAACAGCAACCTTGAGTCTTGAGCTCGTGCATGGGCTGTCAATCAGAAATAGCCACAAAATGGCCCATCATGTTTGTGCACATCAAAGCAAACGCACGCATAAGTTCTTGTTTTGCAATTATAATTTCGTTGCGCTTAGATATAATCCATGATTTTATTGGTTACTTCTTTCAGTAGTCAGTACGATTAATCTCTTCGATTGGGAATCGGCCGGATCCGCGTCTGTCCTTAGGAAACAACACGACTTTGCTTTTTGGCCCCACACGGCCGTCCGATTAGATCCTCAACGGTTGAGATCAACATAGAAAAAGAAGTTTAGAGTATTCCACTAGACACTAGTAGGGTGGGCTCCGGTATTTGGCTTGGTTCCGGTTCTTGTTTTTTTTTTTTTTTTTTTTTTTAGAAATTAGAGTTATCTAGGATATTTCATGAGAAACTCTAATAGAGATAGATTCAGGTGTTTGTCTAGAGTTTGGTTTCAGGTTTTTTGGATAAAAACTAGTTGTCAACTCTAATAGAGGTGGACTCAGGTGTTTAGTTGGACTCTCGCCGATTGTTGGTTTTCGGGAAAAGTTAGAGTTGACGGGTCAAACGGTCTAACTCTAAGTTTGGAGTTCTTTGATGATGAAGTCAGAGCTGATTTCTATAGAATAATGGAGTCCTCTCCTTTAATTCTAGCCGTCAAAAATAAAATATTTAGTTATATAATCATAACAAATTATATGGACTACTATTGATTAAAACAATTAATATTATATTCTAAGTTGATTTTAAGTCTTTATTGTTTGTTTGTAAAAATAGATACAATTATTCTTCTTTTATAACTCTTAACAAAGGATTAATAAAAATCATAATATAAAAAACTAATATGAATCTTAATATACTACGAATCCTAATAAGCTAAGAATCTTAATAGGCTACTATATCCAACACTTCCCCTCAAGTTAGGTGATAGATATCAATTATCCCCAACTTATTACAAGCTAACACACATTCTTTGGGACTAATTTCTTTTGTCAAATAATTAACAAGTTGCTCTCCAGAAGATACATACTCTAGTTTCAAACTTTCTTCGTCTAAGCGCAGAACCGATCAATTTCCATATGCTTGGTGCGATCATGTTGCACTGGATTATTAGCAATATTGATTGCTGACTTATTGTCACACCACAGTGTCAAATCTCCACCTCGAAAAAATCGTAACTCTGACAACAAACCTCTCAACCAGAGCATTTCACATAAGCTAGAAGACATAGCCCTGACTCTGCTTCTGTTGTAGATCGAGAAACAACATTCTGTTTCTTATTTCGCCATGACACCAAGTTGCCTCCTACAAAAACACAATACCCTGATGTGATCTCCTGTCATATAAACAATTTGCCCAGTTAGCATCACAATAGCCAACCACATCAAGATTCATATTCTTCCTGAACGAGAGACTTTTTTCTGGACTACATTTCAGATATCTTAGAATCCGATATACTGCTTCCATGTGCTCCACTCTTGGGTCATGCATATATTTACTTACCACACTCACCGCATAAGCAATATCGGGACTTGTGTGACAAAAATAAATAAGACTCCCAACAAGTCTTTAATAACTCTCCTTGTTAGTTGGGTTTTCAACTTTATCACTTAACTTGTGGTTCTGCTCAATGGGAGTAGAGACAACACGACATCCTAACATTCCAGTTTCATTCAACAAATCTAGAGTATATTTTCTTTGTGAGAGAACTATACTATTTTTAGACCGTTCAATCTCTATGCCAAGAAAATATTTGAGATGACCCAAATCGTTCACTTCAAATTCTTTACCCAACTTGTTCTTCAGACGGACAATCTCCTCAGCATCATCACCTGTGATGACAATATCATCGACATAAACAGCAAGTATTGTAATGAATGCTTCAGAGTGCCTGAAAAAGACAGTATGATCCCCATTACACTGCTTGTAACCCATACTACATACTGCACGTCTGAATCTATCAAACCAGGTCCTTAGAGATTGTTTTAAGCCATACAAGGACTTCTTCAGCTTGCACACCTTTCCACTATCACCAAAATCTGGTGGGACCTTCATATATACCTCTTCCCGCAAATCACCATGCAAAAAGGCATTCTTCACATCAAGCTAATGTAGGGGCCATTTTAAGTTTACTACACACGAAATTAAAGTTCTCATCGTACTCATTTTTGCTACTGGTGCAAAAGTCTCATCATAGTCAATCCCCTATGTTTGACTATATCACTTTGCCACTAATCTCGCCTTATATCTCTTAATCTTGCCTTCTGCATTTTGCTTTATGGTATACACTCATTTGCATCCAACAGCTTTCTTCCCGACTGAAAGAGAGACTAGTTCTCAAGTCTCATTTTTCCTCAATGCCTGAAGTTCCTCCTGCATAGCACGAAGCCACAAAGGATCTTGCATTGCCACTTTCCAATCTTTTGGTATGGGCACAGATTGTAATAATGCAGTGAAAGACATATGTGGGAGACAAAGAAGAATATAAGACAACATAAGAAAGATCACCCTCAAAACCATACCTAGTCGGAGGCTTACCAGCATTGATTCGGAGCTCTCTACGATGAGCAATAGGAAAATCAAGAGATACATTACCATCTGTTTCAGAGGGAGACGAGGTCAAAGGTAAGACAACTGAGGAGGGGTCAGTGATGTGATGCAGGCGGTCCAATCTTTCGATGAGAACAAGAACTATCGATTTGTGAAGACGACTCTCACGATCCGGCTACCAACCGTACATGACTGATACGCCCTGGCAATCGCTGAACCAACTTCGGATTGTTATCTACCAAACTAGAAGCACGATCGACCTGATCATGAAGATCTATTCCTGCAATCAATCGAAAAACAAGCAAGAACAAGATAAACAAACAATCTGAAATTGCAAATATAGGTTGAATCACGAAAAAGAGTTAGGGTTCCGAATACAGATATTGATGTTGATCTAGCCGACCAAGAAGAATATTTCAATAGCTTCACGAAGGAAAGACTATAACTAAACAAAACCCGTAGAACCCTAATGGTTCAGTATGATTATATAGAGGAGGTAAAAGAGATCGATGGCTAGGTAAGAAAACCTGAAACCGACATGGACTCTTTCCCTACTCGGACTCGAACTCAATACATGGGACTTGACCCAACCAAAAAGGTGACGCAGCACCGACTTGGTCCAATCAGAATCTGGTCAAAAATTGTTTTGTCAATTTCCAGTGATTTAGAAGGAATTTGGACGTGGGGCTAGATCCATTGGAAAAATCTCGTCGTGGGCTTCTCCATGGACTATAAGAACGTCCCAATCGAACTTCGTATGAGGGAGTTATGGTTGTTTGAAGGCAGGCTGCTTCTGGATGGCCGAACCAAACTCCAACTCAAATCCATCCCGGACTCCAACTCGACTTAGGCTCTTTGCTAGTCCTTATGTCCTTGCTGGTCCTCTCCATAGTTCCTAAGCAAAATATTATTACTATTATATAGTAAACCATTCTCAAAACCATATATATATAAACTTATGAATGAGTTCACTTGGTAATGCAACAATTGGGCTTTGCTGCGCGTTATTGGTCCTTGTGTAACAAGCGGAGGATTATGGTTAATGTTGTTGCATCTAGGCCTTCATGCCTAACCCTAATTTTGGTGATTAATGAAAATAAAGTGTTTCGGACCAATTGTGCTTTTGAGTTTATTTGATACAGAGTTGTGTTGGGAAGAAATGCACGGTATACAAGATGAACCCAACGTAAAATAAAAGCACAAGTCGCAAAGAACATTGACGAGACACAAAAATCATGAAGATGTGAAAGACCTAAGGTATTATGAGTTCCTATTTTTTACTGATCTCGGCGTTTGGAGTTGATCGGTTTAGGAAAATTATTTTTAGTTTTAACCGTACTATAAAGAGGGGTTTGCAAAAATCTTCTCTACATCTCCTACATAAACCGAGAAACTTAGGTCATTGCATTGCATTCTTTTTGGATGGATGTGAATTTGAAAATTGTTTTGAAAGATTTGAATTTTATATTGTGTTTTTGACAACATAAGGGTTTTTGAATTTTCTGGAAAGATCTAGGTAGATCTGGCTTTTGGTTCTGTTGACAAAAATGTAGCCCATAAAAATATCTTTCAAACGAGCTATTAAACGCTCAATTTGGACTTGTGGTTTTAAAGTTATCACTGTTTTAGTTCATGCTGACTGTCAGTTTGCTATACTGACTGTCAGTTTGAATGTCAGTTTAGTTAAACTGACAGTTGTCCAGAGATTGTGTTTTTTGGTCCGAAATTTTTTTGTACTAAACTGACTGTCAGTATGATCATGCTGACTGTCAGTATGATCATGCTGACTGTCAGTTTGCATTTCGACTTCAGTTGATTTTATTTGATCTTCTATCTGCTCTGGTTGTTTTATGATCGAACTGACTGTCAGTTTGGGGTTTCAAGTTTCCTTTTAAGACTACAAACGGCTAGCGATTTTTGATCCGTAAATTTTGTCAGCCGTTGGTTTTGGAACTGACTGTCAGTTCCTCATACTGACTGTCAGTTTTCACTGATTTGTTTCCTTTTTCGACCGCAAACGACTAGCACTGTTTTCTCCGGATTTTTCTTCTCTCCGGTCGTGTACTAAACTGACTATCAGTTAGGTGAACTGACTGTCAGTTTGTACTGCTGATTTTTAGCTCGAGCTCCAACGTCTCTTTTGAGGCTTGAGGCTATAAATGGAGGGCTTGAGCATGTGTTTCTCAATCCTAAGCAGCCTTCTCTCATATTCTCTCTTGAACTTTAGTTTCTTATACAAAATCTTGATCTTTTGATCAAGTCGAGAGCTTTTCCGATCCACCGAGTATTTTCATTTTAGTGCATCTGCATCCTATCAGTTTCTCGGTGCGTGTTCGGAGGTCTTGAGAAGACCTTGCTGCCTGTTACTCTTGGTGAGCGCCCTAACCTAGACGGTTTGGTGGCGTGGCCGTTGACCTCGTCCGTTCGGAGATTGTCAGAGAGGCTCGGCAAGTTTGTACAAGGCATCGATGCTCGCCTTTCCGGAGTGAACACGGAACAACCACTAGTGATAATATCCTTCGTGGATATTGAGGCAAAGTTCAAGTGACTTGAGTGCTTCAACGAGCATTAGTGGAGACAGGGCGAGTCTCCGATAGCTCGGTAAAAATCGTGGTGTTTGTTGTCTCTTCTCTCTTTTATTGCATTTTGTTCTTCTTGTTTTTTAAAATAGTTCAAAGTTTTTAAAGCCTCCTATTCACCCCCCTCTAGTCGGCATCCTTGATCCTACAAGTGCGTGTATCCGAAGAAGTGATGTCCTCATCAGTCAGGGACAATGACTTGCGTGGATGACTGATCGTCAATCTCAACCACAGAAGACTGGGGCTGTTGCTGCTCCCCCTGAACTCCAGTGTCCAGCTTTCCTGTAGAGGGTTGATAATCCCAAACAAAACACACACATCCGAACACCTTCGGAGGGACAACAAATATATTCGTTCCCATAAGCAGCTCACAGGGACTTTTCATGCCTAACACTCTTGATGGCATGCGGTTAATTAAGTAAGCCGCTGTCATAACGGCTTTACTCCACAGGATTTTTGGCACATTCATCCCATACAATGAGTGAGCGGACAGTTTGCAAAAGATGTCTGTTTTTTCGCTCGGCCACACCCTTCTGTGCCGATGTATCCGGACAGGTTGTCTGATGCAAGATCCCTTGAGCTGAAATAAAAGTCACAAACTCCTTGTTGACATATTCAGTTCCATTGTCAGTTCTAACAATACGAACATGGGTATTGAATTGTCTTTACACAAGAGCACAGAAATCTTGAAAGCAACGCAAAACTTCATTCTTATTCTTCATCATATAGAGCCAAGTTATATGGGAATAACAGTCAAGGAAAGTAACAAAGTAGTTAAAACCATGGATAGAGATAACCGGAGAGGTCCAAACATCTGAATGAATAAGTACAAATGATTCAATACTACGAAGCCCAATACTACCATAAGATGATCGTGTGTGCTTGCCAAACTCACAAGCATCACACATGAGTTTCTTCATGGGCACTCGACTCATAACATCCGGATACATACTCCTCAGTCGGTCAAATGATAGATGACCCAAACGATAGTGATAAAGCATCACTTCAGCCTCTTCTCCACCTACAGCAGTAGTCAAAGCAGCACTCACAGCACCCACATTCCCTCGATCCAAATACCACAATCCATCACGCCTAGTCCCAGTTCCCAAGACCCTCCTTGTCTGTCTCTCCTGAATATGACAGACATCTCGGTTAATATAAACACCACAATCAATTTGATTTACCAAAGCACTCACAGAAAGTAGATTAACCGGGAAGGATAGAACATGCAAAACAGAGGAAAGTGTAATGGTAGGTGCACACTGAACTGTGCCAATTTCTTTGATGGGTTGTGCAGTCCCATCAGTAGTTTGAACAGTTTCACGATGCATGGAACAATATGGAGAATATGATGCAAACTCACTAGAAGCACCAGTGATATGTCTAGATGCACCTGAATCGACTATCCAATCTAAAGGAGAAGTATGCGATGACGCAAAAGCCTGTGCCTCAATACCTGTACCCGCATGGGCATAATTGGCAAAAATACCAAATGTAGTGGTTATAGGGATCTCCTGGGTGGCCATGGACTTGCTGGTGAAACTCTCAACCTTTGCTTTGAACTGTCGTAGCTCCTCTAATTTAGAAAGCTCCTCTTTGTCATGCATAACTGATCCCTCATTATACACGACAAGATTGACTTTAGGATCTTGGCGCCTACCACCACGTTCTCTACCTCGGCCTCTACCACGTCCTCCACCACCCCTGCCACGCCCAAAATCGCGTGATTGTGGGCAATTCCAGCTAATGTGGCCAATCTTCCCGCAAGTAAAGCACTCGCGATGATCTGCAATAGTCAACGCAGATCTAGTAGGAGATGGTAGGGTACCCGATGTCATGACCCATAACCAGGTCTCCTCCATCACGATAGCAGCAAATGCCTCCTCCATGGTGGGCAGATGCGGCTGGTGGCAAACGGTATCTCTTCTAGACTCAAACTCAACATTTAAGCCTTACAAAAAATCAAGTATTCTCCTGCGATCCACCCACTTTTTGAACATAGTCAGATATTCAGTATGACGAATGTCTAACGGATCATAGTGGTCCAAATCTGTCCACAGTCGCTGGAGTTCATTGTAGTACCCGGATACAGTCCGCTCCCCCTGAGTCATCCCTCGAAGCTTCCCATGCAACTCAGCCATCATCATGGCATTGCCAGCTCCAGAATATAGTCTAGCTAGTACAACCCCACATCCCGACTACGGTTGGAGTGGTTTCCACCATCCCAGCAATAGAAGGATTCATTGAGTTAAGCAATCACGCTTTTACCAGAAAATTAGTGGTTTTCCAGTTCTGCCATTCCGAACTATCTTTAAGGGGCTCGACAGATGTCTCCTGCACACAGTTAGCAAGCTCCTTTGCCTCTAAAATCATAATCACCCTTCTAGACCAACTCAAATAGTTTTTGGTTCCCTCTAGCTTCACATCATTTGGCATGAGCTCTATCTTTTTCACCATCTATGAATATGGCACTGCTATCACAGCTTTGTCCGATGATAAGATGTCATTCGTCCTCATTGTCATCATCTCCATCATCTTCGCCATAAACTCCTCCATGGTTGAAACTGTGGTTGTCATCTCAACAGGTCCCAAAAAGAAATTGAGCTCATGTACTCACAAACCCCTTCCCTCTCTCTCCTTTTTTATGCCACAGAAGATCTAGTATTCATAAGATCCAGATTTGCCACAGAAGATCTTGACTTGGAGTCCTTTAAATCACTGAAAAAAATTGGCGGGCGGGTTCGGTGGGGCGTTGGCTCGGCAGGCGACGTGCGGACACGGACTCGGCAGTGGTCGCGGAGCACGGGCGCAGAGCGTTAGCCGCCGTCGCCGTGCTCAGGCGGCCAGGCTTGGGCGGCGCGCGGGTGCAGAGTCGCGGCGGTGGGTGACCGATGAAGTCAAGTAAGTAAATACGGCCTTGGTACTTGAGCGGCAATGGCTCTGATACCAAGTTAATTTTAGGCCTTTATTGTTTGGTTGTAAAAATAGATACAATTGTTCTTCTTTTATAACCCTTAACAAAGGATTAATAAGAATCCTAATAGAAAAACTAATACGAATACTAATATACTACGAATCCTAATAAACTAAGAATCCTAATAGGCTACTATATCCAATATTTTATTATGGAGATAAAAATATCATATACAACTTTAAATAAGAAGAGTTAGAATTTAAATCCAAAAATACCTTTGGTTTCATCTTTTGGCTTTAATTTTTGTGAAATAGACGCCTGAGTAAGAGTTAAGCGAAACACACCCATAACATAAATAAGATCATCTTAAATTTCCTAAAAAGACATAAACCAAGAAGATATCCTGAAATTTTAAGAACAGACTCAAATTATCTATCTTGTAGAGGATTACGAACGTAACGAAGGGGTTAGAGTTGACACTGGGCTAAGAGAGTTAGCTGGACATGTCGGTTCACAATGCACGCACAGGGTGTCCTAAAAGGCTTCAAGGGCCCCAAATTAAACGTGAATTCAGTGTCTTGTTAAAGTTAGACTCTCAAATTGCGTTTTGTATATAGTAATTTATACTAGGACGTACCATCCATTTCAATCGCGGGTCCGAGAGTCCGAAACAAAGTTATTTTTGCATCCCCGGAAACCGGAGGTAGACATAGAAACCGCGACACTGTTTCTCCCGATCGACAACAAAGTCCACGTAAGTAACTTAGTATAGATAGCTAGGACATACCATACCTGGAAAAGTCAAAGAACATGTCGGGTCGAACTTATCCATCGCATTTTGATGCAAAGTCTTGTTTATATATGTAAACTCCATGCGCATGCATACATATATGCATCGACCCAACATCTCATCCATCGGCATCAATTGTCACTTGCAGGCTGTGATCGAGCTCGATCTCAGCTCTTTATGCTTCCTACAATGCCCATGTTCCTTCTACTGGTTGTCGCCTCGTCACCGCATCGCCGCGAGATGAGTAGAAAGACTCGCCGGACGGTCGACCTCGACAGCATGGAGCCACGCAGATGGCCATGGTCAGCGCGCAAAGGCGGAAGGACTCCCGGTTTTACTCTAATGACAACGACGTCGGAGGACGCATCTCGTTGCTTATGTTTGCCGCCACATCGAGATATCTATTGCTCGATGAGCTATAGATGTGTATGCGTCCATGGTTCAAGCTGTAGCACGGTTGGAATTGCAAGGCCACATAGTAGTATGTGTATAGATGGCGACATAGATGGCAATATGGTGCACAATTCTACGGTAGTTGCACCAATAACAGAAGAATTGTCACCCTTTCGAGGGTCGTCGGATTACCACGGTCATGTATCGGAATCGACGGAAATAGAAGAGTTGCCGGTACTGGCATTGCCACGTAGTAACAGCGGCGAGGAGCGCACAGTATCGCTGTCCGGATTTAAGTTCTTGCCGACCGACCGGGAAGTTGTGCTATATTTCCTCAAAAACAAAATTTTGAACGAAGATCTCCCGTTGTATCATAAAGTAAAGGAGGAGAACATATACGACATGGACATTGAACATATTCCACGTTAAGTGCTACTCGCAAAATAACTATGACCTAATTAAGGTGATGGGTTTGTTTTAATTGTTTGAACTACCGCACCATTAAACTAGGAAACTACTTTAGAATGTGCATTTCTTTGAGTTTTTTATGTTGCGATTTAGGATTAATGGAGCTATGTTATACTCCGTACAAACAGATTCATAGAAGTACCACAAATAATGTCTGAGATGTGGATCTAGCAACGTGATGGAATTTAGAAGGTCACATATCGCCCATTATTTAATATCTCATGTTTAGTAATACCATCTAGGATTTCTAGTTGGAGATAACTTATCTATGTTAATTGTATGTTTGAAACGCAGAAATTTCATAAAAACTTTAGAGGAGATCTTACATCTAGTGAGAGTGAATGTTTCCATTTTTACAAAATTCATACATTCCAAATTGAGCCTAATATATAAAGCAGACTTTCAAAATTTGAATGTGCCTTTCTGTTAGTTAGTTTTGGGTGTTGAATTTATTTCATCTAGCAGTTGAGGTTACAAGTTAAATTGGCATTTCTTTCTTTTTGCATCAACTATATTACTTCTATCCTTTTTTTTTTTTAAATCTCCGTTGGCCGGCTAGATGGCAGCCAATTTGGAGTTGTCAATTACTAATGGTAGTAGTATACAAGTTCCTTTAAAAGTTAAAACGAAGCATAGGGACAAGTTCAGTCAGCCGCAACAAGCAATTAGAGTGCAATTTTAAGGGAAAATAATACACTAAGAGTCTCTAGAACCCACTAATCGAGGTTCTATCTGTTAATATGCGAAATCATATGTACTTAGTTGCTTGGTAGATTCACCCTGGAATTATACCTCTTCTTCTTTTTTTTTTTTTTTTTTATCAAACTACTCTCCTCCTTTTATGCCACTTGACAAAGATTAAGAAATTTATTTAATTCTTGTACTTAGATAATATAATTTTTTCTATATTATCCTAAGTATTAGATAATAGTTTCGACTACTTCTAAACTATTGTTTTGACCATAAATATTGGACTAGTTCCAAGTTTCTAATTCAACTAAACCCAAATTTGATTGAAAATAGTAAACATGAAACCCTCGCTAAAGGACAACTTCTTTTTTCCTCTGAACTAGATTCATTATTGTAAACGTTCAATCTCTTGAATAATTACATACACAAGAAGTAAGGTTATTATTTATCTTTAAAGGCATGAACTTGTACAAAATTTTATCTCTTATGTGATTTATCATCTGTTCAACCATCATACTTCGTTTTATTCAAACCATTATTCTCATAAATTTGACGATCATCGATCGTCAACACCGCTTAACTTTGTTTTATAACTAATAGAGCATTAACCACATTTTATGCTGCTTAAGTAAAGGACAATTACACTTCTTCCCTTTTCTTTTTGGTGTAACTAAACTTTTACATCCTAGACCTAGGACAAATAATTTTGGCTTAAAAATAATCTTTTTGGTCGCTATTCTGTTTTTACTTGGCATTTTGTTTTTATTTGATGCGATGTGAATTTCAGATCCATGATTTGTCACCTGTGGGGATCAATTATAAACTTATAGTTGTCTAAGATTATAATTTAAAATTTCCTATATTACAGTATGGTCAATTATTTTAAAAATTTATAGATTTTATAAGTTTTCATATAAATTTCTACAAATATAGAGTATTTTTGTAAAAATTGTGTGATAAATTGACCCTACAGTCTATAATGTGGCTCCCCAATTCACATATGTGCGTAATATTCATTTCCCATCCAAACAAAGCAGGTCAAGCTAGAATTAAACCATGCTACATATTCTATCACCCAAAAACATATCAATCCGTAAGAATAAAAGACATATGAATAATCTAACATTGCAAAACTCTTTTTTTTTCTTGGCAGTTGACACTAGCAAGGGCTCAGAGAAACTGGGTTACTTCTTCGTACAGAAGCACCAACAGCAATACAACAACGGGTGCTTCTACGCCACGCCCGGCGGGTTCTGGAGAACAACACGACGGTCGCCGAAGCGCGTCAGACACGGCGGTCGCGTGGTCGCCTTCAAGACGTCTTACAAATTCTACCGCGGGAGAGCGCCTTACGGGTCGAAAACCGCGTGGAGCATGTCCGAGTACGTGCTCAACAAGGACCAGCCTGATCTCAGGAACGTCACCACCCCAACGGTAAGTTTTCTTCACATCACAATATATTTTTTTAAGTTTCGCTGAGTAACGTGTTCTGTGTTTCTATAATTTTGTATGCTATTTTTATAAAAAATATTGTATTCTAAGATTTAACATCTTTAAGAATCACTTATCTTCTTCTTTAACAAGAAAATGATCACAACTATAGTAACATCACTTGCCACGACTGATAGCAGTCAGCAATAACATTTGATAGAAGAAATGAAACTGACATTGACAATGATACAAATGTGTAGTGAGACTGTATGATTAGGCGATAGTAACCAATTACCTATTGGAGGATGACATTGATAATTAGTGAGATTAGTATGAGCAAAAGATCAAGATAAGAGGTGCTAGTGATGGTTGACAGAGTGGTGGTGGGGAGCGGTTGAGATTGTGAAAAAGTAAGATGAAGAAAAAATTTTAAAATAATGTAATTCCACAACTATTCATATTTTAGCCGTCTCTATATATTTTTTTCTTATAATTACTATGTGAAATATTGGCTAATTACTCAGGATTCATATTTTTTTCATGGTGAATGAAACAGATGAATTCCTTCGTTGTATGTAAAGTTCGATTGAGAAAGACCGTGACGGACACGTTATCTAAGAGAGTTTTACGGAGTTGTAAACGGAAAAGAGTTGACAAGAGGCGTCGAGTTGCACAACCGAAGGCGATGGTTGGGAGAGTACCCGGCCGAGTTTCTTAACTCTTCCTTTATGGTCCCGTGTAGCCTAGCGTAGTTTTTAACTTTCCACCTTTGCGTTCAAAGATTGTACGTTATAAGTTTGTAACATTAGATTTACTCCCCAAATTCTATCAGAAACAAGTGCTACATCTAGTTATAAAGAAAGTGACAATTTAAATATTTATACAGTCTACAAAATTCAATTTTCATCACTAATTTGCACTGTAATATTGTTTGACAAAATTTTATAATAAAATTTGTCTTGAGTTTATGACATGTGGGTCTATTTGATAAAAAAATTAAAATATAAAAAAAAACATATGCATAAGTTTGAGGGAGGAAACAAAAATATATGTGTAATATTCTCCGATATGAACATAAGAGTATATAATTTGTCCCATAAAAATAAATTCCAACAATTAACTGATGAACTGTTGACCTATTATGAAGACATATTCGTAAATACGCTTTAATTATTTTGTTCATGGTATAAATAAGGTGTTTTATATTATTTTAGAAATTTATGACATAACAAATATATTTGCTACAAAATTGCAACATGAAGATCGCGAAAATAATGTAAACTATTTCGGTCAAATCAACGCAAAAATCTCATTGTAAATTGTTCATAAGTTTTGGGTCCAATCAAATTAGTGGTTATATGATGTTTTGGAATCTTCTAAAGATGTTTAATTTGCATAATAAACCATTATGGCATAAATGGTTCATTTGAAAGGTAACAACTTACACGAATGTTTTTCGAGAATTGAAACATAAAAATGATTATAACTTTTTATTCAGTGTCTAAATAAGATAAATAAATATTTTATCATGCTCTCCTTGTTGATATGAGCGCAGTGCTATATAATTTTTCTATGTAAATTTTCATCCTTATAGTTGATATATTTTTGAGACCTGAATAATGTGTCGGGTAAAACCCAATTCAATCTCGGTTGCACTCCCTTCAGTTCTCCAAAACATGAGGAATTAATAAGGCCACGCAATGCAGGGGTTAGATTCGAAACCTACCGCTATTGATTAGAGATAAAAACTCCAACCACTTGGATTAGACAACTTTACTGATTTATATTATGACCCCCTAATTAATAAGGGTACAATAGTAAATAGACCCCCTAATTAACCTCACCTGGTATCCTAATTGTTGTCTAAAACGTCATGTTTTAGAGAACTGGAGGGAGTAATTATCAATTAAAGAATAAAAAAATCATCTTTACAATTATCTTCTCACCACTTTGAAAAGATCATATTCTTATACCATGGTCTTTTTACGAAATTCAAATCTCTATATTATCTCTTTGATGCTAAGTAATTTGAATCACACCACACTCTCTAAATAGAAAGGAGTCTACATTTGTTGAAGGTTGGATCTTCCCTTCTCTCTTTTCAAAAAGAACTCTACTAAGTAACATTTCACAAGAGTTCTTCCTCTCTTCTTCTCCTTTTCTACTAGTAAGTATTTGAAGTTATAAAATTCACCATTAAGGGTGAGTGCTGCTCACTTGCATAGAATGCATTGTGCATTGCATGAAGGGTCTATGCATAAGTAACGGCTCGGTACGGGCATCATCAAATTTGAAGGGGAGATGCTCATTCGTTAATTCTCGTGCCAGTAAATTCATTAAGATAAAGAGACGCATGAAACACAATGATGAGAAGTTGTGTTAAGGAGTGATGTCAAGGAGTCATGATGTCCACTGCAAAGTCCCAATCAACAAGCAAAAAGGAGTCTGGATTATCAGGTCGATAAATTGGAAAATGGAAGGGGCAAGATGCGTCACCCTAAGTCTCTTCTCATCGTGTTACAGGATCATATCTGAGAGAGACATAAGATGCATCACTTCAAATCCATCCTAAGATTATTAAGTCATGTCATCCAGAAGTTGTTTGATATTGTGGCAAATAGTGTGTATCTTGTTGACTTGCAGTTCGATTTATTAGTGATGTTATAATGATAATTTCTAATCCAAAAGTTCGTCGGCTCCAAATTTTTATAGTGGATAAAAAACTTGTGATGGAATAACTTTATCAAGTTTAACCTCGATCAATGGTCAGGGGTTTCCAGAAGATCGTGATAAATAGGTGGTTGTGGTCTGCTAAATTCCAACCTTATCTTTCTTTTTTTTAGGATCGATGAATCAAATGAATTTTTGTTCTAATATGACATGCAAATAATATTAATATATTGAAGATAATTTCATATCCAAAAAATCCGATCTTGTTTGCCCCAACTTTTGGGTCTGAAAATTTCATTGATAAATCGTGTACAAGGATTCTAAATTTCTGTTCGATGTGCTTGTTGGGATAAGCCAATCCAGATATTAATAAACACGAAGACTAATAAAAAATATACTATTTAACTAAACAGATGAATTAATAATAAGGAACATGGAAGTTAGGCAATCTCTTCTGCAATTGCGGGCCCATTTGTCAGACAAAGAGCCACCGGTGTCACAACGGTCAAGTGCCCTTCCAGGCCCCACGTCCCAGGCTCCCAGCCATCCCAACGGTTACCTTCGCAGCGAGCTGGGCGAGCCCCAGCCCCACCTCCGTCCCTTCATACTCATTTAACTCTGCTTCTTTGCCCAAATCCGAGACAGAGAACGACCCACTGAGACATCTCTCTACTCATCATGAACAGCAGCAGCAACACCAACGCGGCGGTGGTGGTGGTGGAGCGCGTGGTGACGGTGGAGTACCTGGAGCCGTCCATGTCGCGGGAGCTGCTCGGCAAGTTCCCCGACCCCTCCGCCTTCGACTTCGACTACTCCCAGAGCGGCATCTGGTCCCCGCTGCTCCCGCGCGGCTCGCCGGCTACTGGTGGAGCCGACGGTGGACTGACCTCCTCTACCGATTTCCTCATCGTCCACCCTAAGCGCAGGGCGAAGGTCCGCAACCTCAAGGACGCGGGCGGCGGCGGGAGGTCGAGGTGGCACCGCAGGCGGCGCCGGCGGGACGGTTCCTCCCTTGACCTCCCCGAGATCGGCAAGAGGAAGCTGGACTTGTCGCCACCTTCGCCTTCCCCTGCGAAGGTAGTTCTCACAATGAGCCACATAATTCTTTTGCCTACAAAGTATAATTGTTTCTTCGCACAATTTTAACTTTGCAATTGTGCCACCATCTCCACACATGCTCATTTCTTAAATCCACCACTTCAACTTCACTCTAAATAATTAATATTTGAAACTTCTTTATTTCTTACGACTATTATCATGGATTTTTTTAAACTAAAATGTTAACTATTTTTATGGTTTCGCCTAAAACAACATCTTCCAAGATCTGCTCCTGCAACAATGCACAGGGCATATTCTATTATCCACTAGTGTTAAAGAGATTTCTATTGGTAGCGACTAGCTAGTTTGAAATGATAAGTGTTTGTGTGTGGTTGATTTGGTGCAGGAGGGGTGGAGGAGGGTGCTGAAGGCGGCTGTTAGGAGGTTCAAGGCGCAGAACCGGCGGTCCCGGCCGGCTCCCCTGCTTCAGATGATCTTGCCCATGTTGTGATCCGGTTGATGACTTTGTTTGTTCGTTTAATTATTAGTTCACATTCTTTGGATTGGATTTGGGCGTGACTTGACGCCCTGTTTGTTTGTGTAAGAATTAATCTGTGTGATTCTAAAGTTCAAATTAAAATCCTCAGTTTGATGTAACAACCTTCTGAAATCGTAGAGGTATCAATGCGAAGAATTATCGTCTGAATCGGGTCATACATGACATATCAAGGTGAGATTTTTTTATGATCCTTTAAAATTTTCTGGACTCTTCAATTTACTTGATCCAATGAATAAGATTTACAAATATCCCTTTATACCTCCTCATCAGATAGGTTGAAAAGGGCACAGAAGTAATTCCACCTCTCCCAACTACAGTTCTTTTGCATAGCCTCCTTATTTAATTGTTTTGTAGTCTAATGTGATCTTGTTAAGTATTTATTGCCATGCAATACAGTCGTTTCTCGAAATTGAACCACAAGATTAAGAAATTTAACTATACAATTAAAATTTTTGCAGTAGTTGTCCCTTAATAAAGGACACTGATGTCGATTAGAGAATATGAACCTGAGGTGCTGCTGCGGTTGCTCATCTCTATGCATGAAACCTCTTACGCAACATTCATGCTTTGATAGAAGCCATGGTGAAGTTTTTTTAATTTTGCTTATTGTATGGTTTTGTAAAGACCTACCATATCCTTTCAAAACCAACAATCATATTGCAATTAATAACTCCCTTTCTAATAAAATATATCTCTATTTACTACCTTATAAAAGACCATAAAAAAAATCTCATAGAGGTTTATCAAAGACATACATGACAATAAGTAAAAAATGCATAATCAAGTTATATCTCAATGCCTTCGGCAGAGACGCTCACCAAGTTTCGCCAATAAGGTAACAAACAATCCTTCAGTGGCTGCGCTGAGTTGAACGCAGAAACTTGCACTGGAAGCACTGAGCTTTATGTTGTCAAAGGGCTGAAGAAGCAAATCTCCGAGTAACGTAAATAACTGTAATTCCAAGGACGTTATATTATAGTGTTTTGTGAGACAGGAAACACGCGGTTATCACAGGAGGAGAATACACTAGATACATGGATATCAATGCATTGTTACATTATATTTGATGGGAGTAATCAGTCAATTACAACACACTGCAAAAATATTCTCTACTATGCTTGACTAGTCTCAACTCTCAACATTTGTTGAAATGCAAGTCTAGGGTCTTCCTTGAGGATATTATTAAGGAAAAATTAGTTTTATATCATTTAAATATGATCACTTTAATAAATTTAATCGAAATTTGATGCAATTACATGACTAGTCTCTGTATGAATTAAAATTTTATATATTTTATAGAGATGTGCCATTTTTTATTATTATAATAGTGACAATTAGTTTTGTATATGATTTTCATATGATATATATTATAATAGAGATAAAGTTAGTTTTAGATATAATTTTAAATGATGAATCTATACCATTATAAATATAATGAATGGAATAGATTTTTTTCTTTTTACCGATTGATGTGGGAATTTCTAATATTTTTTTTATGTGAGTCTGGAATTAATGTAATGATTCCAATATTATCCAAATTTATTATATAATAATAGATACTACTCAAACGTTCCGAATCAGAAAAATACCACCCAAAATTTACACCTTTTTTTTTACCTTTTTTGTTACGGAAGTTAGTTTTGACAATTTTGCCACACTTCAACTATGGCTATGACGAGGTAGTGGCATTGTATAATGGAGCAACTTGCGTCATTGCAAAGCGGAGAAGCACGCAAGTGCATGCAAAAAAGGAGGAGCTCCTAGAGTGGGTAGCAGCTAGTGTAGATCTCGTAGTGGAGAAGGAGGAGCTCGTGGCAGTGGTGGCATCGACAAGGAGTCTCGTGGCAGCAAAGGAGAAGAAGGCGACTGACGGAGTTGCTCGTGGCGACTGACGGAGGAGGAGATTGAAGATGGAGCTCGCTAGTAGTGCTTGTAGTGGCAACAGAGGAGGATGAAGTCAATGGTAGTGCTGGTGAATGTGCTTGCAACAACAGTGATGGAGGAAAAAGTTGGCAATGGAGAAAGAGAAGAGGTGAGTGGTGGCCTAGGAGGCCAAGAGCATCGAAGGAGGTAGGCATTAGTAAAGGAAGGACAAGGCGACAAGTGCAAAATTGGAATTTTCAATTTTTTTTAAACAAAAAATCTAACAAAAGTTGACAGAATTAGTAAAAATACTAATAATGCAAAATTTGAGTGACAGTTTACTAACCCAATATATTTAAATAATTTTTGCTAAAGTGGATATTTTTGAATGGTGTGAACTAATTTTTTCCTTACTAGTACATGATTGCTATTTTCATTTGCTAACTCTTTCTTCAGTCCAAAATATTTATCGTTTTTATATTTGTGTTTCTTACTTTGACTATTAATATCTAGATTGGCAAAAATAATTTATTCAAGTTTATTTACAGAAAAAGTAATTTTCATATTGTTAGGATTTTATAAATTTGTTTCCTATATATTATCGAAGAAATAATGGACAAGTTGTAGCTTGGAGATGACACCCATCAGTAAAAAAAAAACGGGACGTGAGCACAAATTAGGCAAAGGAACAAAATCTCCATGGGTCCTGGAAGAGGTGTCAAGATGGGATCCGAACAAGTAAATTACTGGACGTGGGATCCCAGCATCTCCTGAGTACAACACAGGAATCCGCGCCCGAGATTGCAACAGGCTGGCCGGACTCGCCTGTCTCCCAAGGTTAGGCCCTTTCGTTGTTTACAACGCCCTGTCTCTGGATACTGGAACAAAGTACTACACGCATGCATGTGATCTCTATACTTTTACGCATGAGTAGGATAGCCAGGCATCATATTCCTTGGAAGCTTGGCTCCTTGGTTCATATCCTCGTTAGTATACTAGATTTTTAGGTATATCTAAAATTTTTTTGTCCAATCAAATATATATAATATTAACTTATCTAGTTGATGATAGAGACATATCTTTCTCAAACACTCAATTTTAAATGCCCCTAACTTCCACACAAGTCTACATAAAAGTCTAATAAGCGTAATTTCTAAACACCATAAAGATATGCATTACATAATTTTCAAATAAATTTCAGACTAACATTTCTCCACAAAGACACATAAAATTGATTTATTTGATTCGTAATAAACCAACTAAGTACATTTGGCCCGATATTTGGAAACATACCGGACAAGATTACCGACGTGGCTCGTACAAACAACTAGGACCAAACAACCTTGCTGACATTTTTCGAGGAGTATGCGAATAAAACAGCCTCTCATTCTCTTGTTATCCAAAAGAAAGTTAGACAATCTGCCCAGCCGTCCTTTGTGTTGACTTTATAATTTATCTTGATAGTTACTAATCGTCGTCAATGACCGATCGAAATTAAGAGAGTTTTGAGATGCAAAAAAGATAACATTCACAACAGAAGTGAATCAGCAACTGAAACAAGGACAACTCTTTTCTTTCCCTGCCAATATTGATGTTCCCGACAGAAATAACTACACGCTCTCTTCAGTACTCGAAAAACTAATCATGCTACAAGACTACCACGACATCTCATCTCTCTCACCCTCTCCACTAAAATACCTAGCAGCTGGCTTGGCTGGCCTTAAGAACATACTGCAGAGTGATCGATATCCATCCACCATTCTACTTGAAAGGAATGAAGCTGTGAGCTTTCCTGAAGACACCGAGAGAGGAAGCCAAGATAAGTAAAAAATGAATAAACCATGATTCATTAAGGGGATACAATTATACAAGACTAAACAACAACTTTTCTTGTATTTGGAAAGTATTGAATGCTTAAAGAACATGAACTTGTGAGATAGGACAAATTGTTCGTAAACCTGGTTGTTTGCATGATTTGAAAATTCACAGAAAAATATACATGTATATACAGAGATTTCAAACATTGAGGCAACAACATTAACCTGATCATAGCTTTCTTATTTTCCTATTTGCGGGACTCCACCAGTACATAAACTGGCGTTCCATTCAGCTTGTAGAAGTTCTGCACATAAGTTTCAATTTCAATTAGGCAATTCAAAGCAACAACTCCAAAGTTTCCAAGTGCCTGATGCATGCACTCTGCATCTAGAGAGATGACGAGACCACTGCTACTCTTTTCCAAATGACCATCAGCGTCTTGTCTGTAATCTAATGGCTATTATACCCTGGCTGTCCAGGATGATGCACCCAGTACTTACTGTCCATGTAGAAAAATTGCATTTGTTTTCCTTTTTGTTCATGAGTTTCCAAACTTGCTGTTTGTACCTTGTACCTAATCCTACACTGGTTTTCTTTCAAGTTTATGGATGCCCAATTGGTACACAAAACAAGTATCTCAAAAGAGGAACTAAGAAAGCAGATAGGTCATGTGGATTGTACTCGTCGAATAAGCTAAGTTGTCGATGTCCTTCATGTATTCAAATGGAGTTCCTGGCACACCGCCTATCTAGGCACTGACAAGTTACAAGAGGTTCAAAACCAGTTTTACCCGATTACAACATTCACAGTAAGCAGAGAAAAAGGAATATAATTGCAACTTTTTGCAGCTTATGATTGTCACTGCATGAATTAGAATAATTGCAATGCATATTACAATTAAGAATATGAGTACCTTAAATTTTGGAAGCCCAATGAGACATGCACACTCAACCACATCAGCCTCAGCACGTTCTGGAAAGCATATGGTTTAGTAAGAAACAGAAAAAGGTTAGTCACTCGCCTGTATCTTGTTCTTAGAATCGGACATTTATCAGATAATTCATGTAAATATTAGAAGATAAGTGATTTTTATGGCATAGGAGCTCAAAAGATAGGAAAAAAGACAGTTGAAAACTCAAATCAATTCAAAAAGATAGCCGAAAACTTGAAACATGGTGGGATTACTTGATTCTCTGTGATGTGAGTACTCGATTCTTATGGACAAACTTTTCACTTATGGTGTGAAAAATCAAAATTGTGCCACTAGTCTTATCAAAACCATGTCAACATGTCAACAAGTAATTAGCTACCCTATAGGATATATCTTTCAGACAAAATGTCGTCCTACGAATATAAAGCTTATCCCGCTTAAAAGACAAAATTGCACTTATGGTCAAGCCAACATGATGCCCCTTTATGGATTATTACTAACTTTCTAGAGATGCTAGACTATAGCATGAGATACTCAATGCGATTTTCTCATAACTATCCATGATTTTTGTGAATGTAATACATAATCTGTACAACATGGCAAGATTCACAAAGGCTGACGGTCCTTTTTGCTCAAAGGGCATGCAAATTATAAGTTCATAGTCCCTTTATTCCTTATTTTTCTTTTTTACTTTTTCCTTGTTTTCTTATCTTTAAACTTTTTCCTTTTATGGGAAAAATTGCACCAAAAGCCCTCTACTACTTTGATATTTTGAGCAGTCAAACTCCTGTGACAGATTTTTGTATGTTTACAAAGACTTCTGGATTTTTTTAATCACTTACTTGATAGGTATAAGATGAAAGAAGATTTATAGAAGAATAATGAAGACTACTGGATTTTTTTTTCTAGTTTTAGCTACCAGCCTACTAGTATCGAATATTTAGCTCAACAATTCTGTGTAGCAGTTAGTCAAGGATTTCATCTGCACGTGTATCATCTTACACAGAATAAACAGGTGCATACCAAGAAGTCTTATGGCAGCAGAAAGTGTTCCACCAGTTGCAACCAAATCATCAATAACCACGACACGCTCACCCGGTTCAATAGCTCCAACATGCATCTCCAAACAATCCGTCCCATACTCAAGTACGTAAGTCTCCGAAATCACCTCACCTTTAGTGTTTGTAGAAGAGAATGTTAGGCACATGTTGAAAATTACAAAAAATAAAAAATATCCTACAATCAGGCCAATTGTAATTTCCTTCTTTATTCAAAAAATTCTAATGTTCTTGGATCAATCTAGCTATGTTGAAACATATGAAGAGAAGAGCAAACACAATGATGGTATTGCAGATTTGCTGTCCTTACATATTATGTTTTTGATGGACTAAATTAAAAGTTGTTCTTGAATGTATCTACAGACCATGTACTATATGATATCTTTAGACTTCAAATGCATTGAAATAAGATTTATGTCGTTACTTGTTAGACATTGAAAAAGTGATAGACTGCCAATTTATTCCACATTGGAAGCAAATGTTGGTCGTTGGGTTAGCTTATTGTATGGCTTAGTTATTTACTTCCGCCAACCCTTTTCAGAAGCTGATACACGTAGTTGATAAGCTAATAGATTCAGGATGTAATATGACTTGTCTACTTCAGCTCCTAGCAGTTTGCTGAAATTTTCCAGCTCCGCAGGCTGTCAAGCAATTGAAGTCCTATCTAGGACACTTTAGTGAGAGTTATGTCAAGTACTCTTATAGCAGTTCGCAAATGTAAATATGCTAAGACAGAAAATGATATAGTGCCCTCATATTAATCCACATTTATTTCTTTGTAACATCACCTGGGAGTTTCTTAGGTTTACGCAACGGTATGAACTTTGCACCAATGGCTAACGCAATCGCCGGGCCAAAAATGAATCCTCTGGCTTCAATCCCTAGCAGAATTAAAGAATCGCCATACATACACAAGTTAGATGGGCAGATACAAAGTTAGGCATGATCTTCAAGATGGCTACAAAAACTGTGCAACATTTGCAAAATGTAAACCAAATAGTTGTGAATGTCAATGCATGAATGCTTATGCAAAACATATCACTGAGAAGTGAGAACAGCCCCGAATCTCCCTCCCAGAGAAAAGCAAAACAGCAAAGTTTAATAATCAGAAGCAGCACGCGCCAGTGAAAACGACCACGAGCTCGCGCAGCGGCACCACCGGCCACCCCAATCACCAGAGCCAAACCAAGCCACCACATAAACCCGGCACGGGCATGTGCGCAACCAGAGCCGTCCGATCAGGATCCAGATACAGCCAACCCCTCCCCGGTCCCCACACCAACCCCAACACCCCCCCCCCCCTCCCCCCCTCCCCCAGCAGCACAAGATCTCCCCAATCCCGAAGCATCTACATGCCCTCCGATACGGCATTGAATGCCGGAGATCCCACAGGCCCAGCGAGGCTTGACGCGCCATTGGCGCGACCAGGACCGAGGCAATGGACGCTGTGCCAAACATTCTGGCAGCCACGCAGGGACCATCCATTCCACCCCCACATGCACACACACACAAGAAGAAAAGTTGGCTTCTCGGCCCCCCATAAATGCGACGATTTGTTTACGAGACCCACCGGGCCACCGTGGCGGCCGCACCACTGGCATTGCCCCCCTGGATGTATTATTAGGCCCTTCTAAACTTAGGACCAGACAGGAAAAATATTTTTTAAAGAAAACATGGGAGACCCCAACCTAGTGATGACCTGATCAACGACAAGGCGTGGGGGGACAAAAGGACCGGGAAAAATCTGCTCCAAAGATATTACGGAATCTCAGAACACTACCGAGCACAGTTCATGGTGGGGAGGGGAGTGACTACTACCTGCAACGGCGGCGAGGCCCATGCCGCGGTAGCGCTCGACGAACATGTCCACGGCGTCCTTGAACACTTCCGGCCGCAGCAGCAGCGTCGTGATGTCGTTGAACATAATCCCTGCACGCGTGCGCGCACCCCAAAAAGATAAGATTTTTATGTACGAGCGCGGCTGCGCGTGCGCGTGCATGTATACGAGAAAGCTGTGCATGGACCTGGCTTGGGGA
Organism: Pharus latifolius; assembly: GCA_019359835.1. Taxonomy (NCBI): domain Eukaryota; kingdom Viridiplantae; phylum Streptophyta; class Magnoliopsida; order Poales; family Poaceae; genus Pharus; species Pharus latifolius. The sequence continues at coordinate 15,354,374 of CM033322.1, forward strand.
AGTGGGGGACGACGCGGATGGCGTCGGAAATGGCCTGGAGGCGGGGGTCCGCGACGGCAGCGGCGCGGCCATTCTCCTTCGCCTTCTCCTTCTCCACCACCATGTTGCCGCTGTTGGTGGTGGTGATGGTTTTGTGCTCCTCCCCCATGCTCCAATATGGCTATGTTTCTTGCTTGTGCTATCGCTTGGAAGTGGTGGTTAGCTCCAGGTGGGGTGTGCACAAATAAATAGACGAGGCCAGGTGTAACCGCGGGGGGGCCGTAGCAAGGCGTGAGACGTGGTAGATTTTATTATTCTTGGAAACCAACAAGCAGGCAGGACCACCTTTGCTCAGGGCCCCCCACACACACACTCATCCAACTAAATTCACTTGTATTTCTCTATATTAAGACTGTTACATGAGCATTTAATAATATAGATTAATATTAATTATTCTCTCAGTTATTAAATACATATCATATTAGCATTCTAATTTGTTTCGAAATTAACATTATTTTACTATTTTGAGGTAAATTTGTGTATTACTTTCCTTACATAGTCTTCAATTAATATTTAAAAAAAATAAATATGTGATTTAAAGTGTTAAGAAGAGTGTCAATAAAGTATATTAAACAATACTATTACAGTATTTTTTTCTTATACATTATTTTTTATATTAGATTCTATAATATGTATTTGAAAATAAAGAGAATAGAAGTTTAGAATTTCGTGCAAAATAATTAGCAATTGTAAGTTTTTACTGTATTAATCTTAAGTCATTCAAATTCTAATAAGACAGTTTAGATTCTACTGTTTTTGGTCTATAAAACACAACACAAATCTCTCTATCTATATATATATTCACCTCTCTCTTCCAGATCTGTCTATCATAGTAGTATCTCTCCATCTCTCTCCCTAAATATATTGATGAGCAGTGAGTAGCCGTTTCAGAGCCGCTGGGGGGAAAACTTGGAGTAACTACTAGGCTGCTGCCAGCAGTGGCTCCAGGAGGGCAGATTTTGCTTGTAGGTACAGCTAGCTAAGCAATCTTTTCTTTACTGTTTCATCTTTGGCGCCCGTGCTGTTGCAATGCAAGGCCGGGTGAGGTGAGGTGAGAGGGGGATCCGATGCTGCCGGGGTTGCATGCTGATCTCTTTTGTGTACGGCGCCTTGGCTTGTGCCACTTTTATTGGTCAAGATGGCCCCAAGTACATTTTACTGTTAGTAGTTACATTGATTCAATTTAGTTGAATTTATGGCATATATTTATGAATGTAAGAAAAGAAAAAAAAAATCTACATTATCTTTTGTATTTTTATAAAAGTTTGGATAAACAAGACAATTTATCCCTATATTTTGAAATCCAAAACAAATTTTATCCCTTAAACAGTATAATATGTGAGACTCACATAACAAAATCAACTATCAGATTACATGTGGTTTTGAAATTTTTATTAGTTTTTGAAGTATGGAGTGCAAGTTATCTAATTTTAAAGTAAATGGGATTTTCTGTAATTTTATGAAAATAAAGAGGACAATATAGACTTTGTCCTTAAAAAAAAGTGGTTTAGATGGTTGATGACAAAAAGATCTCCATATATTTACTAGAATATACTAGCAGAGGAAGGTACACCACTAATTAAGTAATTAGTCCCTCCAATTCACTGTATAGGGTCTAAAAGAGCTTGTATCATGGTATCGAGAGAGTGCAAAATCATGAAAATTTAAGGATTTGTGTTGAACAGGGTAATGGTATTTTCGGAAGGGTTTGTACCAAAACGGGTGGAGACCTCGATTGTGAGACGGTGAGAATAAAATGTAATAAACAACAAAAATGATTATTAAGAAAAGGTTTATAAATTACATGCTCTCTCCCTCGCAAAATGCAGTGTATATTTTAAGTATGGGCAAATATAAAGGATTAAGAAAACAAGAAATATTGACTAAGACAATTATTACCTCCATTCTCAAATAATTTGTTTCAATTCTACAACCAAATCGGTCATAATTTTGAAATTACAAAACAAAAATGCCCCTATTAACTTTAGCAATATCCATCCACCTCACCAACAAATAAAAAATCAATAAAATACTAACTATGATTTTTGAGAAAATATTAAATATGAGGAATATGAAAAAGATATATCTAAAAAATAAAAAATTATTATTATTTATGAACTAAATTTATTGTAGAAAAGGACAAGTATTTGACATCGGAGGAATAGTATTATTCTTAATGCCTTTAGGGAGGAGCGTAAATGCTTGATGTGGACAATTATGATGGAATAACTAATTTTTGTTAGAAAATAATACTGTTTAATTATAAAGTAAAAAATAGCAAGTACATTTTTAATTATAAAGTAAAAAATAGCAAGTACAGAGAGAAATGTGGAGGAAATGAAATAATTTTTTTTTTCCTCATATGCCTCCTCATTCATCTTTATCCAATTTTTATTATCATTCCAATATGTATAAACCTCCTATTTATAGACACACATGAAAGATGAAGAAATTAGAAATTCAAATAGCCATAGGGGTAACAAAGAAATGATGCCATGAGAATTATCAAAATTCATGAAATTAAAGTTACAAATTTTGTGGACATGGACTAAGAATGTTTTCATAACATTATTATTCATATATTCATTAACCATGATTCATGTATACCTAATTAAAAACATTATCAAGAAAAAACACATTAAGAAAAATCATAGTTAAGACAATACATACCCAGTCCTCTTGATTATTAAATCAGTAAAGATTGTTAAATTGACATGACCAATTTTAAGGCAATTTCTTGCATATATAATACCCTAGGAAGTGACTTGATAATGAATTCCACTAAATTCCTACATGAGAAAATTTGTTGAATTGTTGATATTTTATTTTTGAAGATAATGAGTGAAGAAAACCTTACGTAAATATGTTTAGCGCTATCTACTTGATATATATTTCTCTCATTTGGGTGATGAATGCAACTTTGTCTGCATATAAAATAATTTCAGGAAATAGCAATGCCACCATAAGTAGAAATATATCCAGTATCACACAGATATCAAGCATATGCAAAAATAATTAAATATATTTTGGATATGTTAGAAAAATATAAACACATATGTTTCATACCTTAAAGAAAAATATAAACACAGTGACTTGTTCATAAAACTCTAAATTTATTTGATGATATTATTCTATAAAGAATCGGATCCACTATATTTAAATAAAACATCATTAATTAATGGATTAACACACATATTGATTGATGGTCAAACTTCACGGACCACGGATATAAGATATCAAATTAATAATGTGGACATATGTTGGAGAATATATTGTTAGATAGACTCATTTTAAGACACGGTTTAGATTTGTTATATAAATGTCACCAATTGATCTCAAATAATGTTTATGATTGATTTTTAGAACTGAGACCGTCATAATTCGTACATATGTAGTAGTATACTTTGATACTATCAAACATTACTTTTAATTAAGTGATAATAAAGATAATATTTGGGTATGCTATGAGATGTGCGGAGGAATGTGAATGGTCAAGATGAAATTTTCATCTCTCATATAATGAGAGAGATATCTCTGGTCCTCAATATAGATGAACTGAGAAGTGGATGGCCATACTGTTTGTGGTTGGGTGTCAACTACAAGAAAATCAGTTCACTATGAGATCGAGAAAGGATTAAATAGTGCAAGGGTGACACGTTTCCTGCTTTTGGTTTAATCTGGTATTGTATGATAAGAGGATCAACATAAGTACATTATATAGGTTCGTTAGTTATGATATTCGTGTATATTTGGATAGTCGTTATGTCTTGTTATGGGCCACTACCGACTCACAATTCAAATAAGTATTCATGGGTGACCAAGTATGCACTAACCTACAGAGACACACACTTAATGGGTTGGAACAAATCAACTCGGATTGGATCTGTTATGGGAGTTTTTGTATCAAAGTAAGAGACCTAATGTTAGACTCCTCCTGCAATTCAGATAAGAATCATTATGTGATATCGTATCATATCAGGAAATCTAATGTGATAGAATTCCTTCTACAGGACTCTATATAAAGAGAAGCATGATAGACTTTGACGAGATTAAGAAAAACTCTAGCTACCATCTCCTCTAAAGCGACAACCCATAAACTCTTGTCGTGCGTGTTGGTGCTAGTACACCATCGTACGACGTTCCATCTTTAAACATGTGGATATCGGTAGAGGCGCTACTGCAATTGCTGTGTTAATTAAGACGATCCGTGAGTGGTCGCTGTCATCTACATCCGCTGATCAAGTCGATCTGCAAGCGATCTGTGCACATTCGATTGCTTCACCAACTCTTCCTCCGCTGTTAGTAATAATTTAATCTATGGTCTTATACTTACAACATTCGAGTAAAATTTTTCAAATTCGGCTAATGTAGTTTACTCGGTTTCCAACAAGAGTGACCATAGTGGATATCAGAGTTAGACTTATCTGTTGAGTGCTTCAACAAGAATTAGGAGAGACCAGGTGAGTCTCCGAAACCTAGAGATACATTACTTGTATTTGATTCTCCCGCTCTCATTTACTCTTGCTTCCTTGTGATCTGGTTGAGTTTTTCTTTACACTCACTTAGCTATTTTAGGTTTTGATTGTTGAAAAACTCATTTTCTATTATTATTATTATTATTATTGCAAAAAAAAAATTTAGCCAAAAGTTTTTAAAAACCTCATATTCACTCCCTCTAGTTGGTATTTTTAATCCTACAACAATGATATTTGCTTTGTTTAATATGGTTGTATGTTGTTACATTCGTTTCGGGGAATGGAACAAAATCGTTGGAGTTCTTCGTGGTTTTTCATCAAAAACTTATTGTTTTGTTTAGTCACTAGTAAATAGTAAATTAATTCAGAATATTTGTTAATGGTTTTATTGTTGCGAGAGCAGATTCTTGATGAACTAATTTTAACTTATCTAATTATAGTCACATACAGTTTAAAACCTTACAACCTCAAGTGAATATAGCCATAGCAAGATTTAAAGAATAATAACTTTTTTCATCGTACGTTTCCTTTATGCTAATCTAAAGAACAAACAAATCTTCCTTAGAAAGGTATTCAATATTTAATCCTTCATAGATGTGATGGCAAATAAAAATCATTATTTTAGTCTTATCTTGGTTAGATATTCATGTCCTTCTTTCATTGTATGACCATCCTGATAGAGATATACCCTAGAGATAATTATAGAGATAGTTGTATCATGATATGTTTACAAATTGTTGTGAATAAAACATTATTACATTCTTTGAATAAAGTGTCACTTTTATTGATCAATAAGTATATAAATTGTTCGTGGAACTCTTTGTTATGATATATGAATTGTCTCAATTTATTTACGACATAATTAGTAATACTTATTCTAAACATCCTGACTTTCGGTATTACATGGAATAATAATGCAATATAAGTTAGCACGAGCATTGATTAATATCAAGTTTCATAGACCATAGATATGAGATATCAAGTCAATGTCGTGGACACATGTTGGAGAACATGTTGGTCGGATTAACCAACTTAAAACATTATTGAGATTATATGTGTCATCAGTTTGTTTCTAACCGTTATTTTGGTTTATCTTTAGACTTGAGATCGTCACAGTTCCATACATACGCACAAGCATACATTGGTATCATCGACTACTGCTCTTAACCGAGTAGTCATAAAAGTGACATACATATATATTATGAATTATGTGGTTGAAAATGAATAATCAAGATGGAATTTTTCTCTCTCATATCTTGAGAGAGATATCTCTGGGTCTCTCGATGTAATTGGAATAAGAAAGTGCATGACCGTGCTGAATATAATTAAGAGTCAATTATGGAAAAGGGTTAGTGTATTACAAGATCGAGAAAGAATCAAGCTATTCAAGGATGACACGTTTCTCACCTTGAGTTCGATCTAGTATCGTGAGGCAAAGAAATAATCCATAATAAGTTGTATAGTTTTGCTGGATATGATCTTTGTGTATATGCGGGTGGTCATAATGTCTTGCTAGGAATCGCTTATGACTTGTGATTTGAAAAGTTGTTTTTGATCACGGTCAAATATACACGAATCTATAGGGTTACACACTTAACAGGTTGGAATATTAATTCGGATGGGATCCGAAACAGGACTCCTATTGGTGGCGGGATTATCATTAAGATTATGGTTCGTATTGGAGTAAGGCTGATCTTGTAAGACCTTATAAAAGGTGATGAGGTGGGCATGCAGAATAGATCAGATCTATTCTGGCCGCCACCACCATCCACGGGATAACCTCCGCTAAACCCTAGCCACTTGTGCTTGTGCTAGCACATGAACCGCGGTGCTTCTTCTCTGGACGTGTGAAGTATTGTAGAGGTGCGGCTACTGCTACTGCATTGCTGTTTACAATCCGGTCGCAACATAACACTTCTTCCGCTGTTGCGTTGTCGCATCCGCGTGTTTAGTGATAAATATCTAATCTATGATCTGTTGCTTACATGGTTCTTGATTTTTTTGGGTAAAATTTTTGAAATTATCGCTAGAGTAGTAACTCCGTTTTCTAACACATCCAAATAAATTTTGACATCTAAAACTTATGACAAATAATTTTTGTTAGTAATATGTAAAACCAAAAAAAAAATCAAACTCTAGATTCTTCATAATAAACAACAACATACAACAAATATAAAGTTGTGAATATTGCATAAAAATTACATCCAAAAAAACCAAAATGATATCTTGTCATGAAAAAGATATCTTGATCAGAAGAAATCATTAGCAATCAAAACGAGTACTTTACATTAATCTTTTGAGATTTACTAAGATAAATGATTATTTGATGATAATCTATACAGACATGCGTACCGATAATGTGTTATAAAAAATATACTCTCTAACTATAAAGTAAAAAAATAACCAAAGTATGGACAGAAATTGCGAATTCTTCTTTCTCGTATGTATTCTCATTCACCATTATGTTATTCTTATTATTATTCTAATGTGTACAAGCCCCTTATTTATAGACAGATGTGGAAGATGAAGAGACTAAAAATTATACTTATTATATATAGGTGGCAAAGCAGAGGTGTCATAAGAGTTATCAAAATTCGTGATATTGAGATTTTAAATTTTATGAATATAATGAGTTACTAACTTTATAGGCATTTACTATGAATGTCTCATAACAGCTTTCTGTTTTTATACAGCTAGGTCATAGAGAGAGATAAACAAGGCAAACCAGAAAAATATCGCGGTGGTTGCATTGCCCACGCTCCGCAGTGTAACTGTGTAAGTGCTGGATTTTATAACAAGATTGGATAAATTGCAGAGTACAATTTGCATTGAAAAGAGTAACTTACAGGCTTTGAATGCTTTTGGTGTGTTTAATCGGTCATGAAAATTGAAGATAGAACGACGGACATTACATTATTGGAATTGGTCAGGCTATCCAATAAACTGTTTGCTAGGATTTATCCTCGAAAAATATATTTACATGTGGTATTTGTAACAACCCAACAAAATAGATGAACAATTTGAAGCAGTAGAGTTCACCATTTTTAGGTGGCGATAGAGATGGTCTTGAAGGTTTTTAGGACTTGTTTGGCCTCAAAATTCTTAAGATTATCTATAATGCAATCACCTCCAAAAAGATGTTTCGAAACACCTCACGAGGAATCCCCTCCTTATAATCCAAATACCAACCCAATCCTTTTAATTGAGCCAGACTACTGCAAACACCATCTCAAACACTCACCCATCTCTTACAATGCAAAAATACCCCCTCCAGACACTTAAATAAAGCTACAGAATTCAACTACTTCTTCATCCATTTTGAATTAAATGAATTTATTAATTCGACAAAATAAAATTAATTTTTAATTAGTATTGGATGGATTATTTGATTGAATTAATTAATATAAAGTTATATTAGCCCGATTAAGTAATATTTTGCGACTGACAGCTTCTTCTAATTCAAAGTCAAAAAAACTTATTTTAAAAAATAAGGATAAAGACATTTTTTGTCCATCTATTTTCAATAAGGTCAAATTAGACCTTTCACTTTATGAACCGGCTCAAAATAATCTTTTTACTATTAACATTTGCTTCTTACAATTATTTCTGATATTTTTCCAAGACATCTCTAATACCATCATAAATACAACCAATATGGATTTTTTTAATCTATTTGATTCTACGTTTTGAGTTCATTTAATTCGGATATAAATTCAAAATGATCATTTTTAACTGGTTCAAAAAGTAGATGACCAATTTAGCTATTTTGAAAGTAGATGGTCCAAAATAAGATTTTGTGCAAAATAAAAGTACCAAAAGTGCCCTTGTCCCAAAAAAAAGAGTACAAATACAATTTATTTTATATTTTTTTGAATTTTTCAGAATTTTCTGAAATAATTTTTTAATTTTCCAATTTTTCTAAATCTTTGGAAACAATTTCTGAATTTTTTTTATATTTTATATGAAATTTGTACAATTTTTGATTAATTTACCCAAATTTCTAGATTTTATCAATTTCCTACAATTTTATGATATTTTATTAATGATCCCAATTTGTTATAATTTTTATGAATTCTCTACAATTATCCTTAATTTCATGCTACTTTTTAACAATTTTTTTATTAAAATAAAACTATTTAAATAAAATTTCCCGTAAAATAATTTAAATTTAAAGGTCTAAGATTGTGCCACGAGTCTTTTGTGACTGTCCGTTTCAAACTCTCAAGGAGGGGATTCCTAACAATTTGCCCTGCTATAACCATAAGGCATGTATCAAAGTTGCCTCGTATTTAAAAGGTTATTATCCAGATTTTTGCATAGCACAATGCAGCTGCCTTTTTAACAAGATCTAACAGAAATACTGTCAAGGCCCCTCTTACTTGTTAAATTATTGCAGCGGGTGACATGATGTTTATGGACGAGTAAGCGGGAGGCAGTGAGGAGTGAGTGCACTATAGATCTGTTTAGTTATGTATCAAAAGTGGCTTAAAGAAAAGACGTGACATGCTGGTTTTTTGGAGCTCAAATTGCTATGTTTTCATGTCATATTTATAAAACTGACAAGGGAGACAAGTTATCGAACTTTTTGGCCAGACGTGTGCACGAAACAAACACGCCAAACTTGTCTATGCAGCTTGTGGTGGAAAACACAACACGCCCTACAATAATCCATGATAGGATGGCGGGATGGTTTGGGTTTTAGGGGAAGTCAGTCGGCACAGTAAGAGCTACGGCGAGTAGCACCCTGTTCAAGGCTAATACGAACTTTATTGCGTTAGATTCAAATTCAGATAGACCGTAGAAAAATTTAACACTCGCATGATCCAACCAACACACGTACAGAAGCGAAACCTCCACGCGCATCAATAATCCATGATAGTACCGCATTGAAATGCTGCCTCACTGTTGCTGCTGCTACTCCATGTGTCTTTTCCCATCAAATTAGTAGTAGTGGCAAGTGCTGGGAAGTAAATCGAAAAGCTGTACTAAACCAAATCAAATCATCCGAAATATTGTTGTCTGGTTAGTTTTTCCCAATTTGGTTTTTGATTCGGTCCAAAAATATAAAATGTCAGTTTTTGTGGTTCAATTCAATTGTTCTATTTCATAAACCAAATCAGTTGAATAAGTTGAATAGTGTAAATTTCTTTTATTTTACCTCTTATTCTTTTATTACTTTGCTTTGAAAGTGGTGGTAATTAGATATATTTGTCTTCAAATTATTCAAATTAGATTTTATTACCTTTTATTATTGTTATAATTTTGAATAGAAATGGCGTGTATGAATACTTTATTATGCTACTCATAATCAAAATTTATTCGGTTAATTAGGTTTGATTATGATTTTTATTTCAGTGAAGATAATTCGGTGGCAAAAATTCACAAAACCAAAAAAATTTAAGTCACTTAAAAAATATTGAAAAACAGAACAAAGAGATGGAATGATCGTGTATACTAGAGGCAGAATCATGTGAGGGCTGTACGTCGGAGTGAACAGTGGCTTCTGAGCTGCACTATGTAACGTAGTGTGTGTACTGTGCCTTGTGGGTGTAGGGTTTTGGGAACACATGTGACCACACGGGAGGAGGGAGCAGAGTTGGGGCAGTGGGTGCCGGGGCAAATGGAGCTTTCGACCTACAGAGGATTTTTGGGTCAGCGAGCCACAGCGTATCCAGCGGCAGTGAGATCCCGGATATTGCGGTGGGCCCGCCTTTGCCTTTCTGCCCGCACCACATCCTCTACGCCATTCCCTCCGTGCGGCCTTTCTCTCTTCCTTAACTCCCCGCCTCTTGCTACTTCATTTCAGCTCAAAACATCAATGTTCAGAATATTTAGTCGAGTTTATTTACAATTTATTAGTATAAATAAATTCAAACTGTGGTCAATATTTATGACCTATTTGATCAAGTTTTAGTTTTGATTTATTGTCATAATAAAACTCGAGTTTTGATCGAACACATATCTTTCCCTTGTAGCTTCTTTCACAATTTTAATTTATTTTGACTCTAAATATGCAGTTATTAGAGGACAACTTCTCCGCTTCTTTTCCATCACACTCACACAATAAACCCAATAGATAGCAAAATTGGTAAATATTTTCTGAATTTTTACACTTATAAAACAACAATCTCGTAAGATAACTCATTTGAGAAACTTCAATTCAACCAAAGACACCCTTATACTATTTGTTGCAACTTATCCATTATTTCTGTCTCATGATAAACCACACCTGTGGCTCTAATTTAGTTTCTTTGAATAAGCAGTTCAAACTTATTAACTACATGTAATTAAAGTTGCGCAGGATATTAGGGTTGTTTAGTTGCTCAATAAAGATCATTTTGCACAGTGTTGTGCAAAGACACTGTTATCCGAATAATTTATTTGGATGACACCATATAGAATGCATGAATCTCTAAAAGAAGGAAAAAAATCTGCTTCAACCGATTTGTAGACCCTGCACCATTATATTTCAGAATGACAGAGCTCATCCAAACAATCTAACCACCACACATTTTGTTAGAAATGAAACATTAGGGGAGCATGAATTAGCTGGTAGATATCAAGTTGGGGTGGGGGGACACTAGTAATATTTCTTGTATTTTACATGTCCTTGACTTCTTTGATGGAGCAGTAGCATACTTTTACTCTCCACATATGTTTACATAAAGGCTCATATGACATGGTGACATCATCTGACTTGAAGAAAATGATGGGAGAAAAAACGGATATCTGAATCATGGACGCCCATTAACGTGCTTAGCTGTACGAGCCTTTTTCTCCATGTTTATGCCAAGACCTTTTGCCCTTTGAAAAAGTTGCACGACCGGTTATTTCCTAATCAGGCCGCTTGCAAAAAAGATTCCATTACCATGATGTGTTTGCGAGTTTGTGTGCAAGTGTAAGTGTGTTCCTCCATAGAACGGCCTTCCCATTCTTTGTTTCAATGGTTCCTCCCCCCCTCTTTTCATCTCAGGGGACTTGTTCCTTATGTTGTAGTCAATTAGTCTCTTTCAAGCTAATCTAAACTAGGTCAAAGAGCTCGTCAGAAACTCTATCTCGTATATAGCTGGGAAGATCCCAGTTGCTTGTACACAACAACTGTTCATGCATTAAATTCCCATCCTAAACACATGAGATGGTTATAAATACCCATCAAATAATTTAATAACTTTTGAAAACAACAACATCACACGTGATACGAGTTAGACGTGTTCCTACAGTTGTAGTAGTAAGTCGTGCGGCAACTGATGTTATGGCCAATCAGCATTCTGTTGCTACTGATATACATATGGACGTACCCAACTGTTTTTACTGCTGCTTGGGTAATTTTTGAATTACCGTCGCAATCCATAAGCGGTAAAATTACATATACTTCCCAGGTACCATGAGGTACCTACCATGCACATCTACTACTATCCGTGCAATCAAGTAAAGATTAATATTGCCAGCGCTGGAGGATATCCCCGAACTAAAGTTTTCTCATCATTTCTCCTCTTCTTCTTTTTTTTTTTATTTTTTTAACAATCTTAGAAGGATGTGTGTGAGGAGTGTCGGTGATAAGTCAAAGGTGTATTTGTCCGAGTTTATCTGAATTTAAATTATTTAGATAAGTTAAAATCAGACTAAACGAGGAGTTTAAGTCCAAGACTGTTATATAAGTCAAAATAAGCCTAAACTCTTTTTGCCGCCAAAGGTTATGAATAAGCTTCAACAATAGAATGTGATGTTTTGGATTTAGTGGTTGCATTTCGTAAATCTTTCTATGAACTTTTTTAACTTCAATAATAACACCTCTCACTTATGTTTAAATAAGATCATAAATATTTTTCCTTCTTACTAGATCCTACTTAAAAAAAATAGTGCAAATACCGGTGAATATTGAAGCACTTGTGCTTCTATTTCTTATTTTATCTCTTTTAATCGATATTGTCTCTCTATAAACACTTATTGAGACACCCAATTGAATTACCACAGCATAACTAGGAGCCAGAGCCTCCAATTATCAGATGGAATCTTTATGAGAAAACTTGAGATGTTCAAGTTAAACATGTCATAGGCTTATACCCCCGTTCCAAACATACATTTGTTGTTGGCTTCTCAAATATCAAGCGACCTTAATTACGCTTACTAGTGATGCAAGCTTTAAGTTATTAGTATGAACATCTTCATATTCAGGTTAGTATAACAAAGAATTTAATTGTATTGGATTTGTGAGAGTTCAGTCTAACTCAACTCAATAAATACGGTAGTCCAGCCAAGTTCAAATTAAATAAAGTGATTTGACTAAACAGTATTCAAATAATCAATATGGACTACTCACTTTTAAAAAAAATATCTCAAGTAAAGTGTAAGGAAGCTCAAGCCTAGTCCTAACCACGTCGGGCGGTCTTTTTTCGCAAGGATTAGTAAGAAACTTGTTTAACACCTCCATTCTCGTGGTCTCGACGAGTTAATGGTATATTAAATGAAATTCTAGAACGTCAAAATTACAATCTAGCTAGCTGGTAGTATATGTTCCAGGGCAGTAATCCAAGGCGTTCGTACGCCATCAGCTGAAAAGGACCTTGCATTAATTCATGTCGCTGTGACACTAATGTCACGACATGTGAGAAGACCAAGACCAGCATGCCTTTTTCTCCCTTTCTGCAAGCCAAAAACGAGGTAAATAGTAGTAGCAACCCAACAATTAACAAAGGCCATCTAAAGTCATCTCAAATCACGCAGGAAGGACACTAGAGATGCATGGGATAGTAAAAGCCCAGGAAATAAAGGCGCACGTCGCTTCAGCAAAGTGTGAAACGCTATTCCCGAGACCCGGCGATAAAATGGCAAAAAACAATGACGGGAAAGGAAGGATACGACTCTTCGAGGTGCAGTGCTATACAGCCTATGGTGTCGTGGAAGCAACATTCATCGAGACTTTTTTTTTTTCTTTTTTATAAAGACACAGTTTAAAATCATCATATTATCATATTGATCATAGTCAGATGGACAAAACTATTTCAAATATGACCTAAATCACTTACCGATTACAATCAGAGGACTTTAAACTAAAAAATCATATAAAAACATCCTCACGAAAGCTTTTTCATACTTCTAATCTTTATATATTGGAGAGACTTTTAAAACTTGCTTGCTTCTAAGTAACCCATCACCTCGACAGCTAACTCGATCGGAGCAACGTTGCGCATCGCGTTTGTAGCACCCGTTGAGCAGCTTCCAGCCTTCCACGGCTGAAGACTAGGGCGAGTTGGAGGCTGTCCTCGTGCTTTCCATGGAATTACAACGAACTGCCACTTGTTTGTGATGGCAATTTTCCTTCCTTGGACATTAGGATAAAATCATATATTTCTCTGGGTTTTCAAATATATGTTATTTTGATTTTTAGTATATAAAATAAGATATGAAGAAAAAAATTATAACAGTCTCATTTGATACATATTATTAACTTCTCTCCAAACTCTTCAAGACGTATAGTTGTCTTTTCAAAATATTAATTGAAGAGTATATAGAAAAAATAATATCTAGATGTGTCTTGAAATCATAGAATAACACATATTTGAAAAACCTTTATTTCAGAGTTAAAACATATCATCGAAAAATCAGAATAAGAACTCAACCAAACTAGAGTTGAGAGGTGTTAGTTTCAAAGAGGGAAGGAAGGACTGGCACGCCACATGGCTGGGGCCTGTTCACTCCTTTTATGCCTTGCTGTTGGAGAGGATTGCCTCTGTGGATTCTCCCTTGTCCTGTACATCCATAGCTAACCATAACCATGCTAACAGGAATCCACGGATGAATGCTTTCTGGTTAGCTTCTTTACACAAGAATAGAGTAATAGGGTCACAGCATCCCACACCCCATTTATCTCACACGGTTAATATTTTCTGTAAAAAAAGGTGTAGTGGTGGAGTATTATAGGAGATTTTTACCGGCCTATACTACACAAGTCTACTACAAATGTTTGCCACTGTCACATAAAGGTGGCTGGGTCTTTTCTGACGATTCTGGTACTGGAATGGTAATATCTGCCGTCCACGTCTGTCAAACACCGGTATGATTAATCACGCGAACGGAGCTAAAAACCGGGTGGGTCGCTCTCGGCTTTAAGTGACCGGTACCATTGACTTAGCGAAAGAAAGCACCGGGAAGAACGGAAGCCATACGTCTCAGAGCTGCTAAAAGAAATGATGTTCTAATCTCTAGCCTTTTTTTTTTTTTTGATAGGTGAAATTAGTCTCTTCGCTTTCCCATTCTACTCAATTTGATCCATCTGTTACCATTAGATATAAAACTATATGTGATGATTGCCACCAAGTACACCAAACCTCTCTCTATTCTCTTTTGCTAATATTTCTTTCCTTCTCTCCTCCGCTTTCCTATCTTTTCTCTTTTCGATTTTTCATGTGGAGTTGAGTATCTCAACATGAAACTTATTTAATTCTATGACACTGTATCATCGCCATATGCATTCTTTCATCTAAAAGTATAGTAGATAGGTCAAAATGAATTAATCTCAACTTATTTAAAAATTTTGAGATCAAAATGAGATAAGAAAAAATACAACCAAAGTGTATTTAACTATTTTTTTATGTTATGTGCTAATCTAGTCCTTGGAAAGATAATGCCCGCAGCTATCGATCTAGATAACAATCTTGAGAAAGTGAAAGATGGGGCATAATTTCTCGCTCTTCGTACTGTGATGGGAATTGACATCATTTGCCGCCTTGTCGTAAGCAGATAATGGCAAGCCCGTTCTAACCTCTTTTCCCGTTCTGGATTTTAACTAACCAATCAGGCCTAATTCTAGCGTGAAGTTCACGTAATCTCACATGACACTTGGCGATAAGATCGTCAGAGTTCTTATCTTCTGGTTCTGGTTTATCTAAGTTCTCTTCAAACAGAAATAATGATGTTACCAGACAGCCATTGATATTTTTTGCAATCAGCATCTCTGAGAATTTAGCCAGATTTGTCACACAAAGTGCCCTTCAAATCTCTTACAAATCTTCTCTCTGATTTGGTTTATATTTGATATACTATATATCTCAGAGTCTTTAGCTGTTGCAGTTATCCAAATCAACTAATACAAAAAGAAAGCTGACGTAGGAAACATAAATCAACTAATACAAAAAGAAAGCTGATGTAGGAAATATATTCTTATACTCTGATAACAACATAAGCACATACCTTTCGTTTTATTTGGGTTGTTAGAATAGAAACTAACATTTTAGATCATGATATGAAAAATTTAAATTTTTTTATAAGATAATAATCAATTATCTCAATTTCTCTTCTATATCAATCTAGACTATTCGAATTTTGATTAGACGATAAAGATGATGGGAACCACATGCCTCCACCTTTTGTTCTGGACGCAGAGCATCCAAATTCGTAGGAAACAGCTCAAACGCAGGTTTGACATGCTTAAAAAGTGCTTTACATGGTAAACATATGCTCCATCATTCTCAAACTCAGTGGTGAACACTGTAGTGAAGCAATACTGCACATATGTCCTTTCCTTTACTATAGAATTTATACAGTATGATGCAATCTTACTGCATAATGCACACATATCAGAAACATGGTACCACCCTGTTTTCCTGGCATTATGACTCCAGATTTCATCACGGTGAGGTATCAGATATCTACATAGCTTGAGATCTATCAATGCAACATACAAGGGCAAAATTTAGTTGTCCTAGAGAAAGAGATTAGGAGATCGAAATGAAACTTCATACATTGATACGGGAATGACATATCTTTACAGATTTGCCATGTATAAGACAATCTCTTAAATCGCCTGACTTTAAGACACACTAGGTGTAAATTGTCACAGTTCATAAACAGAGAGAGTGAGCCCTAGGAAAAATCAGAAAGCTCCAACTTATGTGGTAAGTTGCGTAATAGTAGCTCATTTCAGCAAATCTAAGATGTTGAGTAATGAAAATAACTGAAACCAAAGGGAAGGTTTTTCTGTTGTCAGCTTCAGCATTTAGCTGTGGAGCGCTTCATGACCATACACTACAGGTACTTCCTTGCAAGAGCCCTGACCTTTGTATCAAAATGGGAGGATGTGATGCGAGAGCCAGGCAGGTAGAGTGGATTGAGGAATATCTGTATAATAAAACATATGTAAAGAGTTCCATTATATCACAAGCAACACTAGTAGGTTGAGCCAAGGCTATTCTAGAATAATGAAGTGGCAGGCAGATTTTCAAAATTTTTGATAGAGACTCTGCACAACTCTGGATTGCTCAGCAACTTTCGCAAGCAATGGAATTCAGAACTAACCCAAGAAATTTGGAGCCCATATCAAGCACCAATTAATTGCCTATTTACAAAGGAGAGGACCAGTTCCATTGCCTGGACTCAGACATTGTACAGATAAAGGTCACAGCAAGGATAACAACCTAATGCTGAAATGTGTACACCACAGAACAAGATATGGAAAGAGATCACAATCAAATACCACAGAATTCCAGAGTTGATATTTGAATGTAGACTTACCTCAGCATTGAGCTACCTAAAATGCATTGAGGAGCTACTCTTCACTGTTAAAAACTGGTTAGTTGTTTTACCTTGATGTAGAGTTCATGAACTTCTTGAAAAAAGCTTTTCATCCCATCCTCACTCCGCGAGTCATGAAGCAACATGAATCTAGTATGTGCCATATGGCAGTTAAAGAAAAGAATGATACTTTTTCAATAATGAAACATTCAACATAAAGACTTATCATGATTGTAATTTCTTGTGCTCCTAACTCTGACTGGAAAGGGTTTTGTTAAAGATATAGCCTAGAATTGTTGTCATGGATAAGATGCCAAACCATCATATTACTTTAAAGGATATGACCTGCCGTTACATAAACAGACACCACAAGGTCATTGAATCTATCAACAGACTTCAAAAACCTGACAACAATTCCAGACAATGAAGAATCAATTAGCTAAGATTGAAAACAAAAAAAGTATTA
This sequence comes from Pharus latifolius, assembly GCA_019359835.1. Classification (NCBI taxonomy): domain Eukaryota; kingdom Viridiplantae; phylum Streptophyta; class Magnoliopsida; order Poales; family Poaceae; genus Pharus; species Pharus latifolius. The sequence continues at coordinate 15,371,864 of CM033322.1, forward strand.
TGAGAGAAACTTTGGGCTGTTGATGTTTACAGACGTATCCTGCGGTCAAATTACAGAACCAACAAACACTCACATTGTGCTTGTAGTCCATGCAAAATCCTGAACAACATCTAATGCAGCATGCAGGATGAACTGATGCTGATAAGCTAGATCTTCTTTCTGCCACAATATATCACAGAATATCATAGTTAAACTACAATTAGATACTAGACAATGTTTACCAAGGTAGTATAACTAATTACAGGGAAAAGCAAAAGCTATCAAATGCAGCCTATCTTTGCATAACACATGGAGTGGTATATGCATTACTCACAATAGCATCTACATGATTATGCCTATGTACCTTCGCTCTTCAGAAATAAGATCTCATGCCACAAAGGTTGCAACATAGGGTTGGATATCAACTAACCACACCGATGCATTGCAGTGTTCAAATTTTATAAGAACAAGCAGTTATTACAAAAATTGCATCAGCAGTGGAGTGCACCATCATAATGAGCAAAAGAAGTTACTACATGCAGTAAAAGCTAGCAATTAGCAAACCATTGCCATATAGACTATCTAGCGATATACACACATATGCCCACATTTTCCCCAAAAAAAGACATTTCATAGATTGTCATCATGGACCTCAACTAGCATGAGTTTTGTTTATCTACTAACCATTTATACAACACAGTAATATTTGTAATGTGTTACAGCAACAAACCAAATGGCTAATACTGCGACATGAATACAGTATCATAAATATAATATAGTGGAATATAACAAGTAATAGATAGAGATGAAATGAAGTGAAAAATCCATACCTTCGGTGCAGATCCAACTTCAGCCTTGTAGATCGGGATATCATTCTTACTGACAATCACAAAGCATGCTGTGCTAACCATTTCGACCAACTCATCAACTATTTATTGTTCTGAGAGGAGTTCAGAATAGTTTCAATAAAAAGGATCATAACCATATTTAATAATTATAAGGACAAAATGATCACTCAAAATTTAACAAAAAATGTTCACAAGCAAAAGTAACATATCCCACCCCCACGAGGATAGCATCATGCATTCAGAATCAAGCATGATCTAGTGGTTAGCACTTAGCAGTAGGTTGTAACAGGTAAAGCTACTAATTTTTCTTCCTAATTTATGGTCGTCGTCTCCGTCTCCTGCAGCACATCCATGGTCTAGTGGAGTTACTTCAATTTGAACATATGGTAGAGACAACCATGACTGCGCCAAAATTTCAATCCAGCAAACCAAAATATAACTGAAAAGGGGAGCGTGCACAGTTACTTAGAATGGCATAAGATTTCAGTAGCCAAACTCATGCACGCCATCTCTAGGCAAGGTTGTGAGTCGACCTAGGAAGCATGACTAGACCAATTCTGGTATAGGATGTTGTAGCTGCTATAGGTGGTGGCTACCAGCCCCTTTTCCTGGCTGGCAGTCAGAGCTCAGAAGTGCTCTGAAAAGTCTCAGCCCAAACTTGTCCCTTTCATCCTTGGATCTTACCTATATGGTTTCTTTCTCACCAGATAAAACCCTATGTTCATTCTACCATTGGTTCTTGCTTCTATGGCCACCCCTCCTTATTCCTATAGTCTCGCCAAATCCAGGGCCTTTGGGCTACCTTTTTGCCCTTCAGTCCTTCACCCTTGCAACAATGCTATATATTCTCTACTCACACTCTTATCGCCTCACTTCATCTCGCAATTACCACCTCTCCTTTCGCTCATACAGCCCTATTGGATCTCACAAGTCATAGCTCTGACCTCTTCTCTTGCTGATTTAAAGACCAAGTTTCTGATTCTACCGCAAGCCGCAAACTCATTGTAATTCGAAACAAAAAAAAAAGCTTTCTTTCTATGCTGCTCTCTCAAGAGATCTCGCGATGTCGAACTCTGTCGAAACTTGAAACAAAGATAAAATTGACCACCCAAGAATAACAAACAGAAATGAGATGGGAAAGAAGGGTAGAAGCTCACACGCAGGGGGGTAGAAGAGACGGGAATAACGCGCGGCAGTCGCGGATACCTCAGCGTCGAGGGGTCGCCGGCGCCTTGGGGCGCGAGTGTTTTTTATGCTCAGGAGTCAGGGGAGGGTTATCAGAGGGAGATTTGGGCTTCTGCACTCACCAGGAAGCGAAAACTAAAAAGTCGAAACTGTGACCAGGAGAAATCCATATCGAGGAGCCCAGTCCGGTCCGATTTGTAATATTGGACCGGAGCCAGCTCTCACTTGGTTCCAACCCACGGTGTCTTCACGTCCTGGTTGGACCGAGAAAAAAAAAATCACCGTTCCTAGGGATTTAGGGGTTGTTTAAGCTCACTGGTTACTGATTTATTATGATATTAAGAATTGTTTAATCTTTATCATCACATATTTATGTACTATAAAGAGATCAGAGAAAAATTTATGTGCAACAATCAGATACTTGTAACTTAGAAGCGGGATCGGAGAATAGTGTCATCAAGGTAAGAAAACTATTCTTGATTTGGTTGCATTTTGATCTTTTGATTTGCATTTTGAAAAATATACTTTTCTCCATATTTTTTATCATTTGATTAAAAATTAATATTTTAGATTAAATTATATGACAATTTTTAAATTTTTTTATGAAATAATTTGGCACTTTGATTTCTCTACTACAAACTATAGTGATTTGGACTATTCAGATTTTGATTAAATGATTAAGATAATACATAAGACATATATATATTTTTATAGTTAAAATTATAACTATATAAAAATTCAGTTATAAATCATAACTCAACCAAATAGACAATAATGATCAAATTTTAGTTATTATTGTTTAGTTGATGACATATATGATTTTAAATTTGTAACTTAGTTATGACTACTACCAAAAATTCTTTTGAAGACGGGCACAATTAGCCCGACATAATCTAATTTTAGTGGTCGCTAAAATTTGATTCCAAAGTAGTAGAGATCAGATGAGCAAATTTAAACCATGCTATTTGAGTCACCGGCCAAACATACACCCAAACCAGTCCCGGTCGGATGAAATACGGGCACACCCTGTTTGAACCGGCAAAAGTGGTTGAACCAGACCTGTCTCTGGTCTCTCTCCACGAAACAACACCACGCCATTGCACTCTCCGGCCTGTTGCGCTGTCAAATCTCCTGTCCATCGTCGTAGTATCCCTCCGGAAAACGATTCCTGACGACGTGGGGGCTTCGTGGCTCCGACAAGCTCGTGGAACTGATATAATGATAAGTTCTTCGCTTCCCGACACCAAGCTGGATCTGAAGCGGGGCGCCGGTTTCTGAGGTGGGAGTTCCAAAGGCCCAGCCGCGGGTGATGGGGAGGCTGCCCGTCGCCGTGGCTGTCGCCGCATGGGCGATCCCGATCGCCGCTTTGGTTGACTCCATCGTGCCCGACCCCTACATGGTGATTTGACGCAGTTCAATCCCTCCTTTTCTTATTGTTTCCTCGTTAATCTCTTCATGCCCACGAACTCATATGCACACGCGGGCTTGCTTGGGCATAATGTCTTGTCTTAATCTTTCGCGTACCTGGCTCGGTGCCTGGTCTCCGATTTGCTGGTTCAGGCAGTTGGTTTGGGCCGGCTGCAGACGATGGTGCTTTGTTGCCTGGTGGACCGACGGAGGCATGCCTCTGCGGCTCTGCCCGTGTTGGCTGCGACTTGCCTCTAGTTGTCATTTAGACGATAGGCCTATTTGTTGTTAGAATGTAGACTAGAGGATGAACTCTTGAGCTGAATAATGGGACAATTTTAGGATAGTTTGTGTAGTGAACCAGAAACTGCAATTTGTGCAATTTGTTAGGGTCTTTGGGGGTGTATTTCTGCAGCAAAAATGGGGGTTTTGTTGGATTATTGGCCAATAGGAGCTTTGGATTAGTTCTAGGATATGCTTGGCTGGTGCATTTTTAGAGGGGGAGGGGTAGAACTTATAATTACCGATTTCATCTTATTGCATTGGTTCTGATAAAGAAAAACCGAACCAGCCAAATAAGAAGCTTTTGAAATTACTAGCCAAATCACTTGCTTGGGGTATTGCTGATAAGCAATGTAGTGATGGAAAATACCTTCTCAAGATGTTTGGGCTTTGGACAATAAACCTACCTCCCAGCAGTGTTGATGGGAAATAAAAATCGTTTTGCTAACAACTTCTTCACACTTCAGAAATGCCTTTTGGTGAAAAATCCATTGAGCCTCACTCAGCCTTGGCAATGCCACTGTTAGATTAGGTTTGTTTATATTGGGTAAAGAATTGGGTAGAAACATTTGCAAAAATATTGAACAATGGTTTTTAAACAATGTTTTAGAAGTTGGATTTCTCTATAATTGTTTAATTGGGCAAACAGGTGCGAGGTCTATGGCTTTGTTCTGGGGCTTTTGCAAAACAGTAGTTTGAAATTTCTTTGAGATTTTTACTTTTGCCTAGTCTTTTGATGCTCTTGTTCTGAAAAAACTAGATAGAACCAAATACTTTTGAATAAAGCATGACAAGACACACAATAACCCATCTACATCCTTTATTTTGTGTTTAGGATGAGATCTTCCATGTTCTCCAGGTGCAGCACTATTGCCGTGGAGATTTCTTAGCATGGGACCCCATGATCACCACCCCTCCTGGCTTGTGAGTTTTGAAGATTATTCATCTCTCCAATCGCTGATTTACCTTACGATGGACTGTTCTATGCAATTTTGCAGGTACTATGTTTCACTAGCATATGTCGCTTCTTTGTTTCCCAGTGCCTGGGTGACTAGAGCAGCAAGTTCATTTGATGCCCTTTGCTCCACGACAGTTCTCCGGTCCACTAACATCATCATGGCAATGGTCTGCAGTATTCTTATCCATGACCTGATTTTGTGTATCAGACCAGAAATTGGTGAGAGGAAAGCAACTGCATATGCTATTCTTGTAGCATTATATCCTGTTCACTGGTTCTTCACTTTTCTTTATTACACCGATGTTGCATCATTGGCCGCAGTTCTTGGAATGTATTTGTTCTGCTTGAAGAAACAGTTTTGGATCAGTGCAATGGTGAGTATTTGAACAAATAGTTCTATAGATCTTAGTGATATCAGGTTGCATGTAGTGCTAACATACATATTCGTGTTGCATTCACAACATGAGCTTCTGTTTGCCCTGTTTGCTTGATAGATAGTCACACACAGATGCGAACGCAAATACACATGCATGCGATCTAGAGCTTACCTGATAGTCAGAATTCTTGGTGCTTAGAATTCATCAAATTGTTTCAAACTTCTGGAGAACCAAATCACTTAGAGCTACTGTACATATGGCTTCATGTATTCTCTTGATCTTGAGTTAAACATTTTTCTGTGGATCCTGCTATACTTTAGCTAGTTTGTGATTTGAAGCTGATTGATTGTTACCTAATCAGGATATGGTATTGGATGTTTCATCACAGAGCTATGGGCGATAATTAATTGAAATATACATTTTGCTCATGCAGTTTGGTGCTTTCTCAATTCTTCTCCGGCAGACTAATGTAATATGGATGGTATTTTTTGCTGCCAATGGAGCTATCACATATGTACAAGATCTTTATGTCAAGGATTATGTTTCTCATGAGAACAGTGAAATAACAGATAAGTCAGACAAATTAGTGTCTGACAGGAATAACCACTCCTTTGCTCTGGGTTTGAGAAGACGACGAATTAGTAGCTCCATAACTAATAGCGGACTGGTTTCTCAATCTAGTAAATTGTACACTAGTGAGTACTCCAGCTCTATTTTCAATAAAAAGTTAATGCTTTAAAACTTTGACTGCAAGCTACTTGAATCCTCTTATTCCGGATTTGCTACTATTTGTGGCATGTGCACCAAATGGATTATTCGCAGAGGTTAACCAACTCACTGGTCATTATGGTTTAGCTATTGCTTTGCAATCTTTTGTTGTGGTGCATCACAAAAAGATCTTTTTTGTGTTAGAAAGAGAGGTAGAAATGCTGGTACATTTATTTGGTCTTCATGTTTTTCATGCAATCCTTTTGATGCCATATCTGACAGTTGTAAGAGTCATGTGCAGGTTTTATGGAGGAATTACTGGGTATCAGCTTGAAGTTATGGAATTTGAAGTGTAAAGTTTTATTTACTTTTGCACCATTTGCAGTGGTTCTCATAGTATTTGTGGCATTCATAATCTGGAATGGCAGCATAGTTTTGGGTAATTTCTTATGTTTAATTGTTCCTTAAGTCGCCGAAAGTTATTTGATTATGAAATTGAACAGCTAAGTAAATATTCTTGCTTTTGAATGCTGCAGGTGCTAAGGAAGCTCATGTCGTTTCTCCACATTTTGCACAGTTCTTGTACTTTGGCCTTGTGTCAGCTGCTGCCCTCCTACCATGGCATTTCAATCCCAGCCAACTCACAGACCTATTTTATTGGTGCAGAAAGAATAAAATGTGTAGTTCTCTGGTGGTGTTGATGGCTCTTGGTTTAAGCTTCATTGCTGTGCATTTCTTCAGGTGCGGTACTGTTTCGGATTCATTTGGGGCTAAACTTACAGCCATAAAGGCCACAAGACCCCGGCTGGGGAGGTTTAATTATCCTTATCTAGTGAGCTCACAATCAGCATTAAGTTGTTATGTTTTATTAAGATTTGGATAATAATGTCACATGGCAAGATATATATTGTATCTGGATGCTCGTATTGGGGATAGCAAAAAAATGAAGAAAAGTTTCAAATCTCCTCGTCTTGTATCGGTAGCCTGATCCAACACAGCGATACCAGGAGTGTCTCATGTGAAGGACGGGGTCAGCCGCCCTCCTATATTCCACCAATATAACCTACGTTCCACCTCACACACTAGAACCTGTAACAGTTACCTGGGTATCTTTAATTTGTGTTAAGTTTGCTTCGAGTATGGAAGCTGCAAAAAAAAAATACCTCCTGCTAAAACTGTAGAGGCTTTGTTGGTGCTGGCTCGTTATGTTGCTCTAATCATAACTGAATCTGTAAGTGGACAGTGCTACATGTCTAGTTGCAAACTTGCCATACTTTCTCCTTTGAACTCATTGAAGTCAGCAACTTTTAATAATATCTTGCTATTTAGGCTTGGATTGCAGTCAAACATTTTGCATAAGATCCATTATCGTTTCACTATCTCTTGGACTTACACGGCACCACTACTATTCTTTTGTGTGGGACTTCACCCAATGTTAATGTGGCCGGCTTTTGATGCAGCATTGCTCATCCGTATCTTCTCGCTGACAATAGACACTACACCTTCTATATCTGGAGGAAGGTTATCCAAGCTCACTGGATGATGAAATACATTTTGATTCCACTTTATGTGTGCTCATGGATTTCAATCATCAACGTTTTAGGTAAACTTCTATATCATTTGTTCAACATTAGAAAGATAACTGTGCTAAAAATGTACGGTGAACTAAATTTTCTGAATTGCATCTTACAGGGAAGTCACAGACGAAGGTCTGGGTGTTGTCCTTCGTTTTATCAGTTGCCTTAGTTCTCATACCTGCCCCGTTGGTTGAATTCAGATACTATACCATCCCACTAGTTATACTGATTCTTCATTCTCCAGTAATTGTTAGTGGCGAATTGCTCGCTTTGGGGTTTCTATATGCTGCTGCTGACTTGTTTACTCTGGCAATGTTTCTATTCCGACCATTCCATTGGGAACACGAGCCTGGTACACAAAGGTTTATCTGGTAGCTTAGGCTATGGAGCTCCAGAAGAGGCAAAGCTCCAATGTACAAATTCTGTAGAACACAACCTGCTCACTGGAACAGTTAAGCGAACTTGCGTGTAGCATTCCAAGAAATCGAAACGGTCAGAAATCTATTTTTTTTGTCAGCTTTTCTGTGACAGCGTTTCACATAAAAGTCAACACGTGTAGTCTGACGCTTCTTCTTGCTACTTACCCCTCCGTTTCATGATATTACCCTACTTTTCGTTTTAACATTTGATGATATAAGTCTATTTATAATCTCAATATGTTTTTTAATATATTATTATAATTTTATTCTCATTAATATTTTTTTCTCACTTCTCCCTTAACATTCTTTTCATTTATTTTTAAACAGTATTTAAAAAGGACACTATAGTCCATTACACTAATTCTATATTATTGAATGTTAATGTCTAATGCAAGATGTCACTTTATTTTGACTGATCAATTAAGTCAAAAAAAAAAAAAAAAAAGTAGTGGTATATAATCAAGAGATGAAATTTAAATGACATATCATATCAGACGTTAAAATTCAATAGTATATAATCAATTTTCTTTTACAATTTTTTTCCCTCGTTTTATGCATCTTAATTTCTGTTGTGTGAAGTAAATAGTCTAAATGAAGGGAGTATCACTTAAGTATTCTCAAATTATATGAATATTTCCCATTACATTATGTGGATGATATCATATGTTATATGCTTTGTGAAATTGGGTTGATCGCTGTAGGTAAACAAAGTTTATTATTTCGCGAAAACAGGGGCACTTTATTTCTTGGGGAAAATCGATTCTGAATTTTGATGTCTAATATAACATATTATTGATTTTTGAATTCTTTGTTACATATCATTAGATTTTTTTTTGTCTATTGTTATATATCATTTTTGATCAATCAATTCAAAAAAAATAAAATACTGTTAGACCTAATCATAAATTTTAAATAAATAGAAATATTAGAATGCAAAATTTTCAAAAAATAATCGGTCTAAAATGATATGTAATATTTGATAGGAAAAATTTGAATGACGTATAATAAAGGTTCAAAAATTAAGGACATATTATATTATACACAATTATAGAAACAATTTCTCTTTCTTAAGAAACTTTTACATCATGTTGAACACGAACTTCCAGGCCGCTTCGCTTCTCTTCCCAGGTAATCTGCATAATGTGCTAACTAGCCATATTGCGTCCTTTTTGGCTGATAATTGAGGATGTGTTTTGTTAAGTTAACATTTTCAATAAATTGATTTAGCGAGATTTTAATTTATAAATTCAATAAGTCACTTATATTAATTTTAAGTTATACAGAATAAATCTCAAAATATATTAAATGTTTGTCATAGTTTTAACTTTTAAGTCACATGATACCCAAAAACAAATCTATGGTAAAAAAGTCCATCCAAAAATATTTCTTTTACCCAACCACTTCATCCACTCATACATCCATATAAGACATTAACAAATTATACATCTAAAAATGAAGAGATTGGGAGTCAAACTCAACCACCATTTGAGTGGGCACCTGTCACATGCTCTAATGATATGTTTTGTTGTCTGTATGATATTAAACTTGATTCGTATGTGTGGGACAGGTTAAGTGGGACAGACTATAGAGATATAATTGGATGGTGTTTGATTAGTGTATGAGATAGTATAGGCTGAGATGAGATGTTTAACTGATTTTATAATTGATATAAGTAGAGAAATATATAAGATGAAAAAATAATTATCAAAATTAGTTAATGTTTTTTTTCAATTTAGTAGTCTTATTCTACTTTAATTATTCTTAATAAATATTAATCCATACTAAGAATCATTAATATACATTAATCACTATCTAATCACACAATGTTAAAAATCATTATTATGTAATATTCTACTTTAATAATCTTTATTGTGATTTAATAATTTTTAATTAATCTTAATCCATACTAAAAATCATTAATACATATTAATTATTTTTTAGTTACGTAATTAGGTGAGCCAAACTATAGAGAAATGGTGGGCAGAAGCGTATCTAGTAGGTCAGGCTCAACCATATTTTGCACCTGTTCGTCCAAATTCAAAATTGTGTATAGACAATTGAACAAACAGATGATTACATCTCGCGAACTATATTCAACCTGATACAAACAACCACATTCAACCAAACTCATAATAACTGATTTGGTACGCTGAGTAAGTGCACCATGCACACGCACCTTCTTTTCTCATACACATATCAGCCAACCAATGCCAAATCTCTTTGCTAAAGTTGCTGGTCAGAAGATAGCATCATTTCATATGTTCCACGTGCGGATCAGCAAAAATCCATTAATGGACCATTATACACCTTCGCTAGCACACAGTCCACAACCCAGAAACAGGTGCTGAACCGATTCACATCTATATCAAAACAGTGAGAATATACAATGCCTTCCCTGCCTCTTGTGAAAGAGATCCAATTCCAGATGAACATTACTCGCCCAAATCTTGTCCAACTCGACCGATTTTACACTCCGAAAGTTCAGAAAACTCTGTAGAAACCACACCATACTTCCTTGAGATAAGTAGCTGAAGACGTGGAATTGGCTATACAGTAAGTCCTCAACTGCAGGTCAAAGTACAAGTGCATCAATCTTGTTCAGGCCCGTTTGTTTGGAACGTAAAAATTCGATAGAAATTTTGAAGAAAAATAAAACCCATTTTTAATGGATGTTTACTTCTTTATGAAATTCCTGTAGAATTCTTACATTCCAAACATACCCTAAACATGCAATCTAATGTACATCATAGTACAGTAATCTGGCAACCTGTACAAGTTTCTGTAGTTCATGTCACAAAAATGCATTATTTTTGTAGGACATTCTTCAGTGTTCACTAGGAATTAACACTTTGTTCTCTCATGTGAAAGCTACAGCTAGCATCTGGCTTAGAGAGTCATTTCTGCTCTCCTTTGGGTTTTTGTGTAATCCCTCCTTATCTTCCACAGCTTCTCTACAACTTCTTTCATGGGTGGTCTGTCAGCACGGGTAGGTGCGACACATTGAAATGCCAGCTCGAAAATGCTATCCAGTATATCATGATTTACTTCTTCGTTTAACAGAGGGTCCAATATATCCATAATTTCGCCTTTGTCATATTTGTCGAAGGCCTGTACCAAAAGAAACAGACTAAGTCTTAGAAGTATGAAGTATACAATGTAAAATGACGAGAGATAACCCTACTTGTTATTCAATTAAACAAGTTAACATTATGTTTTCTTTCACTTTGATGGAACTGTAAATGCATAATGAGCAAGGTATATAGTATGAAGTGTGAATAATATCGAGCTCTCGGGCGCGCGTGTGTGTGTGTGAGAGAGAGAGAGAGAGAATAGGGCTTCATATATTTTCTGTTCTTCAATACTTGTTTAATGTTTTGTCATTAAGTATTACATGTTCGTCCCCATCTCAATTGCTCTTATTTATTTGCACAAAATTTCAGATGGTTTGGATCTACTTCACACTAAATGCCAACTCATAATAAAGCTAAATTAATAGAGTAGCCTATAAAAATAGCAACGATAACAAAAAAGACTGAACTAATATAAATATAGGAGTAGGGTAGTGAAGAATACATACCCATCTCACGGTAATCCTTTCTCTTGCACCTCTCTTCACCTCAATAGGACGACGGCCTGAAAGAATTTCCAGAAGTAAAATACCATACGAGAACACATCACTCTTGACTGTCAAATGGTTTGTCCTCAAATACTCTGGATCCAAATAGCCAGCTGTTCCTTTCACACCAGTCTCCACCTGTGACTGGCCTGGTTCTGTAGGACCAGTTCTTGCAAATCCAAAGTCAGCCACTTTGGCCTTGAAGCCTTCAGTTAGTAGAATGTTTGATGACTTCACATCCCGGTGGATTATAGGTTTCTCTAAAAGAAGATTTATAGTATCAGGAAAACATGAACACAAAATGTCAAGGAATGAGCAAATTAGAACTAGTTTAAAATAAAAATAAATGTCTAATACAAGACTCGTTTCTACGGAAAAGCACACATGCAAATCTGAAGAAAGACTGGTTGATTGCATTTTTCATTACTGCAGTGATATATTGGATCCAAAGAAATAGAAAAACCATGAATTGGTGTTTTCTTGTATTGTTTAATGAACTTTTGACACATAAAAATATGTAGGCAAAAGTATACCTGCATATAGATGCAGATAAGTTAATCCATGGGCAATACCGATGGCTATTTCAAGCCGCTGATTGAAGCCCAAAATCAACCCACGTTGACCTGAAATATAATTCATAATATCTGATGGTCCATTTTTGGGAAGGAATACAGCAGACTAGCAATCTGATCTGCAGCTTACCATCCAAATGCTCCCTAAGAGTGCCATTTGGGACATACTCAGTTATTATAATGCGTTCATTTCCTTTGTCAATATAACCAAGCAACTGGACCAAATTCCTATGTTCAATTTTTGTGAGCAGTGCAATTTCGTTACTAAATTCAGCACGTAGGGCAGCAAAACGTCCCTGGAGAAAATATTGTATCAGAACCACAACATGAATTGTGATATTACAATTTATTAGAGCACAGGTAGAAAAAGAAGCATAATGTCAAAATTTTTATCAACAAAATTCCAATGAAGAAAAATGCGAAGAAAGCTGAAGTAGAAAAGTCCAACCCACAAACAAACATAAACATCACAAAATAAAGATAAAAATCATTTTATTCTTTTAAGTAGAAGCAAATAACATAACCTTTTTTTAGAATAAGCAAATAATGTAACCTGCATGCATACTTTTAGATGTATTAGCTACTTATGCCACTGTTGGTTCACATACACTTGAATCAACAGCTGGGTCTATCTTAGACTGGATCAGCTACTCTATCTGCTCTTTCTCTGATTCCCTCCATTGCTGTTAGGTCTAGCTTGCAGCTAGAACATTTAGTAGCGGCAGCATACATGGACTGCAAACATTTCAGCCATGCTGAGGAACATCATGATTTGGCACTGCCGAAAATGTAGATATTATGTGAGGCAAGCTTTTAAGTTAAACTGGCTCCCGAACATTAGATTTTGAAGAACCACCATTAACCTAGGCTAAACTTCATGAACTTCCAAAATAAATGTTCCATTCATCGTTTTGCTTTTCTAATCAATACCTACATCTCAGAACTGTTGCTGGCAATGAGTACATCCAATGATATTGAAGTCATTGCACAGAACAAGTTCTTAGATTCTTAGATATAGTGTTGTCAAGCAGTTAACAATCAGGTATATTTTACTACTTCACAGTTTACACCAAAAGCACAGGAAACATTTTGATCTCTCCTTTGTGCAACTAATCTTCACCTAAATTTCACGCACTAACAAATAAACTTCAAAAGGTGATTTCCCTCAAAAAAAAAAAAAACTTAAAAAGGTGAAGTTGTTAAGAGACACTATACTCTACAACATCTTCATGTACAGTTCTACATTAAAAAAAACACTTTCTTGAGTATGTTAGAATTTTTGCTGGAAAAGATCATCTATCAACCTCAACACTGATCTATAGATGCGAAGAAAGTGAGCACTTGGGATAAATGTAAACCACAAGACAAGTAGACATGCATGATCACCCTACAGTAACACATCAAAAAATGGATATGCACATGATAGGATCAAGTGCAACTTGCATGTTCCCTCTTCGTGTATTTGTTTAAATTCCTCTCTCTATGGTATGTGAACTAGAACATTTCTTCATGTGGGCACATCTATCAAAGCAAGAAACATAGGACATGTATAAAGGAAATAGGAAAACCTAGGCAAAGAGGATCAGGGTGAGAGAGAAAGCATCTATGAAGAGTTGCTTTATCTGTATAATATGCATGCCACCTCAATACATCTTTTGTGTGTGGTGTGTGTTGTACAAGACACAGACATAGACCTGTGCGTGTGTGTTGTGTGAGAAACAGACACATACCACGCGAGTGTGATTCTTGGGTTTGGGTGTGTGTGTGAGCTTGGGGGGGGGGGGGGGGGGGGGGGGGGTGGGGTTTGGTGTTGTTAAACTCAACCCTCAACTACAAAGAGTCTAGATAGGGTCCAACCTTAGCAGAACTCTGAGTTGTAGAGCGTGCAGTTCATGTCATTGTAAATAGGAAATCACTAGTATAGTTAAACGAAAATTAAGAATACTACCTTTTCTGCTCTCTTAATAGCAACAACTTGGCCGTCTTGCAGCTCAGCCCTGTAGACCTTTCCAAAATAACCTTTGCCAATCATCAATGTCGGCGAAAAGTTATGTGTCAGTTTAATAACCTGATCAAGACTGAGGTTCAATGGCTCATTTTTACTTGGTGTCGAAGACCATGAAAATCTAGGTGGACTCGAAGGTCCTCGAAATGGGCTTGCAAGAATTCTATCAGAAATTGACCTCTGTTCAGAAGAATTCACTGAAAAAGTGAAAGTAATATGTCATAATTAATGGCAAAAGCTGATGCCTCACAAAATTACAAAAATTTATGTTGTTTAACATACAGTCATAAACTGGCTTTATAATTTTTAGTTGGGAAATGCAACACATGAACAATTTGATCTGGCTTTATTTAAAATTTTTAACAATTAGTGCTATTATTTTCCTACTCTCTTTTCATATATTACTCCTTCCATTTTCAAATAGATATCATTCTAATTTTATTGATTTCTTACCAAATAGATGTTATTCTACAATTTCGATGTACATTTGCACAACACTTTCCTTATATACCTTTCATTTAATTTTTTGAAAAGACAAATATGTGATTTGGAGAGTTGAGAGGAATACTAATAAAGTGTATTTAAAAATACTATTATGATATTTTCTCCTCATAACTTGTTTCTAGTGTTGGAAGGCAAAACAACATAAATTTGAAAAAGAATGGAGTAATTAAAATAAGGAAATCTGATTTCAACAAATTTGACTTCAGTTCACTCATACTGGAGAAAATAGCCCTGATATCTTTTCTCAACCATCCAATTTCATTCCAGCAAACAAGCTCAGCATTGCTTCAGTGTGTTAACAAGATTCATCACCCATAGGTGAAAGATAATCATTTGACTTACAGGAATTTGCATCTCTTGGAAGAACAGGATCTTCACTTCCATCCTTCCTTTTTGAACCAAAACAGGGGCATAGAGCATCAAAGCACGCAAGAAACATTCCTGGAGCAGCTAGCATTACATTATCTATCTCCAAGCATCGGACAAAGAACTATGACGTCCATCCTTTGTTTTTGGACTCTTTGGCTAGCACATTATCGATTGCAGAAATATCTGATTGTCACAGCAAAAGTTGTCCTCCTTTACTTTGTTCACTGCAAATGGCAAAAAGAGTGAAGTGTTCATTTTAGCAGTTATGGAATAGATAAAAGGAAAGAAGATCAGTAAACAAGATGAGCAACCATATGGGTAAAGATGGTACTGTTGGTAGTTAGTATCAGATGAGTTGACAATTGACAGATTTTATCATCAGAGGGTGGCATACCATTAGGATTTATCATCTCCATGAAAAAATTTATCCTAACCGACCATACTCAAAACACAAAATAAAATGAACCGGCAAAAAAAAAATGATTTTCACATTTCCATTTGATCATATTTATTCTTAACGTGCAGTTTACGGCAAACTAATGAGAGATAAATGAATCCTTGAATGGCACATCGTGAATTATGATGAACTATGGCATCTACACAATATCACATCAGTTAGATAAAAGCAAACAAGAACACTAGCACCAAAGAAGATAAATTTGAAGCATGCCATGGCATCTCCTGCATTCCAAAACTTGAGTTTCAGAGCAGCCATGCGATCAACTCTCTCAGAGGTGCAAATTCCATGTTTGCACAAACAATGAAGAAAACTACACAATATTATCACACAAAAAGCAGGAAGCACAGCACCAAGAAGGTCCATCCTAATGTCCCAAGAAACAATATTATCATCAAATATTGCGATCAGCGATGCAATTAGCGAGCTCCAAACAAACAACAATAAATCGACTGTTCCATAAACAACTTTGCTATTTCTTAAACAAAAAAGATTGCAAAAAATCATACGAACACGAAGCTGAGACCCGAGAGTTCCAAGAAAGAAAAAACTCACCAAGAGAAAACTTCACCAAATAATCCGAGGCCTCAGAATCTAATCCGATGACGGATCCACAGGAAAGCTAGGTGATAAAAATAGTAAAGAATCCTGCCCCTTGTCTTTGTCTTTTGTTTTGATCGTATTTTTGTGCTCTCGTGAAACCGTGTGAGGCAGTGGAGACCGACGACTCCGAGGCTTGGGTGACTAGTAAACGACGCCGACGCGGCAGTATATCTACAAGGCACAGCTCTGTCAGGTGGGTCCGATATCTTCGTGGGGCCCGCGTGTCTGTCACATCTGGCGGTTTAGTGTGGAGGTGTGTCACTGATGGCGGGTTCGGGTAGGGGTTTGACCGCTGACCAGTCGCCCGGTTGGCCGTCTCGGAAGCTTGTGATTGTTGGGTAAAACTTGGGGCTCAACGAGTTTTGTCTTGCTTGTGATTGTAGCAACTATGTGGTTGCAAAAATTTTTGACAGAACTAGTGTTATGTATACATATATTATTGTTGTAGAGTTATAAGTACAGATAAATTATAAAATATCACTGGTTATGATAAGAGAAAAAATATGCATAGACATTCACTGTAAGTCTTTTACTGTTTAGATCGCTAATGAGGCAAGATCACGGAGTGGGGCTGTTGGGATCTTATGGAAAGGAAACATATAAAAAAATAAAAGAAAACACAATGAGAGTTATATTGGGATTATTTTGAAAAAAATAGTGTAATTGATGATTAGGGTAAAAAAAAATCTCTAAGCTAGTTAATTTTAACATAAAATATTAGTCTAGGAGAAACAAACTCAGAAAAAACATTTTCAAAATATTCAGAATTCTTTTTTTTTATTTCAACAATTGGAATTGAAATGTGGAATCCAATTATAATTCTATTTTCAATAAAATTAGAATTGTAATAAAATGAATTGACATAATTTTCTGCATACATTTTGAAAATTTCAAATTCAAATTAGAAATTTGACTTTTAAAATTTGAAATTGGAAAATTGATTTTAAAATTTCAAATCTGAAGTATCATAGCGAGTACTATAACTTGTACCAACCCAATCAATAATAAAAAATCCCCTCAAGAAAAAGTTAATAATAATAATAATAATAACCTGTACTGACACAGTTAATAATAATTACAATAATACAGTAACAATAATAAATTAACCATAATAAAGGCGGGACCCACGTGTACGTCAAGGAACGGACCAATAGTCACGGGGCCACAAAACCAGCAGCACAATCCCGGGGGTGCCGTGCACCCGGTACTTCGCTTGCCCCCCTCCTTATCCCATTCCACTCCCATGTGGCCCCACCTCCCACCCCACACCATCCACCCAACACCATACACTTCTCCAAACTCACTCACTGACAAATATACCAAAGAGTTGTGCGCCCCATCTGTCAGAGTGTGTGGCACGTCATACCGAGTGCACCAGATCGGCCTTTCGTGACACGTGGAGGCCATTAGCTGCTTCAGTTCTCGCTTTCCTCCATTTATTTCCCTTGCTTCGTCCCTCTCGTGAGACTTTGCTAGATATTTTAATTTCGTGTATTATAGTTAACCTTAATCAGATTCTAAGCTCGGGTTTGGTGGCTTCCTGGTGAGAATTCCGCATCCGATCGGGTTGTTTTGATGTTATTTTTGTTAAATTATGGTGCGATTTTGGTCACTGTTAGTTCTCCCCCAATTTACTACTTGTTTGTGATTTTTTTTCTCTTCTAATTTGCAAAACTGAGGCAAATATTTAGATATTGTTAGTTTTTGGTGGTGTTTGTTGTTTGATCATACGCAGGATTAATGCTTTGATCCATAGTGTGTAGGATCGCCTGATCGTTGTGTATTATACAAAAACCTTTCGTGTTCGGTTGCATTTAGAATTTATGCTTTGTTAAGCTGTCTCCTTAAGGTTAAGTATTGTTGGACTATATTTAGTGTAAGAATTTACCTCCCATGTTAAAAATTATAAACCATACAGTGCTTTGATGGTGCAGAATGGAGCTGGAGATGACGGACTCAAAGAATAGTACAGTGATCATTATAAACAATAGTGTGCATGTGTTCTTCTGAGGCTATTGAGAAGTGATTGGTTGTGTTCATTACTTGTACCTTTCGTGATGGGCGGCGCCTGCTCGAGGAAAAGAGGCCAGCTTGTGGACGAGGATGATCTGTTCTGTGCGAGGTTCTCGAAGAGTGGGAGCTTGAAATGGCTGCTGCACACGCTGCCTCGCAGCAATTCTGATGTGTACCGGACGGTGCAGGGACAAGGGGCAGGGCGGTGCCCGTCGCTTGTAGAGCTTTGTGTGGCCAAAGTCCGCGAGGTAGCTTTGTGGCCTTATGAGTTCAATTGTGCTGAAGGAGTGGTCGTCTTTTTCTTGACTTTTTTGAATGCTTGCAGGATATTAGTAAGTACTGTGATTTCACGTTGCTGCCTAGGGATCTTAGTCAGCAGATATTCAATGAATTGGTGGAATGGAACTGCCTCACAGAGGTGTCACTTGAAGCATTTCGTGATTGTGCTCTGCAGGTAAATTTTCTTTCCTTTTTTTTTTAAAAGTATTTCTATCCTATTTTGAATACTCCAAAACAAGTTCAGCACACGATTTGGCTCCATAATACACTTTAATGGTGGGAGTTTTCTGTGGAACTAAGATGAATGATAGATTGTGTAATTTTTCTCTTTTCCCTGTTAAGTTTTATCAAGTATTTAAGCACGTAAAACTGATAACTAAAACCCCTATAAAGTAATATATTGAGGAATAAGGAAAGACATCCTATCACACATTTCTTAATGGTTCACAAAGGCATGTATGACCTAAGCTTTCAGGGTGAAATGTGATTTTGGTCCCTCAACATTAGGCTTGGGGGCGATTTAGCCCCCTAAAGTGTGCCTCCAAAAAAAGTTAAGGGCTAAAATGCTCTTGAGCCTACAGTTCAGGGCCGGCATGGTACTTCTCTCGAGGTTTCATAAGCTAACTCATAGGGCTTCTAGACTAGAAGCCACATGCCAAGCCAAGAAACAATAATTTACTTGGTAAAAACTGTCTTAGAAGTGTTGAGATCTCTAGTATTAGGGAAGCCACACTAATAGACCATTTAAGCCCAGCCAGGCAGATGTTGCTTATTCCTGTAAGTCTGGTAAGGTTTCTCATATTAACTGCGAAATAAGCTCTCAATTTACTTTGGTGAGCTTGACCAAACAGGACCTAACTTGGTGGCTTTTCTAGTTCTAGGATAAGTTAATCTGCAAGATCAGCACAACTGCCCACCTATATTTTTTGGTACCAGGATGTTTGCCTAGGAGAGTACCCTGGAGTGAAGGATACTTGGATGGAAGTAGTGGCTTCTCAAGGGCAAGCGTTGCTATCTGTTGATGTCTCTTGTTCTGATGTTACTGATAGTGGGTTAAATCTTATAAAAGATTGCTCAAACATGCAAAGTTTGACATGCAACTACTGTGATCAAATCTCAGAGCATGGACTGAAAACCTTGCCAGGTTAGTAACGTGCTGCTATCTGAATTCGTTTTCATCTGTCTATGACATTGTGCTGTAAAACTTCTCAAATAATTTTATAACCATTGTTGTAAATATTCTGTTTAGTCACTGTTTTAGTATAATGTACCATTTGAATCTGCAGGTCTCTTAAACTTGACATCTCTTGGCTTCAAGAAATGCACCGGTGTTACTGCTGAAGGAATGAAAGCCTTTGCAGGGTTAGTTAATTTGGTAAACTTAGACCTTGAGCGGTGCCTAAAGATTCATGGTGGTCTTGTTCATTTAAAAGGTTTTTTTCCCTGAACTCATCAGCCATACACTTCTATTGTTAGTAGTGCCAGCTGTTATGTATCTAATCGGGATTATCTGGAGCCTTTCATGTACTGATACAGATGATACTTTGTTTGCAATCACTGTAGTGAAAAGTACCTATTTATTCACATTTAGCTCAATTGTGAATTAGTTAGTTAATGTTTTGGTATATCAGCTATAATAAAATGCTTTTCTTTTGCAGGCTTGAGAAAACTGGAAACACTGAATTTGAGATATTGTAACTGCATCACAGATTCAGATATGAAGTATTTATCAGGTAGCACTTCTATCTGGTCACTCTTTGGCTGACTACTGTAAACTAGTATATGTTGTTTCCTTTTATTGAACATAAGTATATGTTGTTTCTTGGAGTTTAGCCAACATGTCTCTGATGGAAGCAAGCTTTTGTTACTTTGAACAGGCGAAGACATGTAAGAGATCCATACTGGTCTATAAGGCTGACAAACACCTTTTGTTTTGCAGATCTTACAGATCTGAAAGAGTTGCAATTGTCATGTTGCAAAGTCACTGATCATGGTGTTTCTTATCTGAGAGGTAGCTCAAAAAATAAGTTTGTTCTTACCTCAGTAGAAGGTTTATTTTTCTTTAGGAGGGCTTGCCTATCTATAGGTGCACACTTGTGTGTGTGTGTGTGTAGTGTGTAGTATGTAGTATGTAGTGTTCACCTGAAGACTCATCTAAAGTTAGCTCACGTTTTATGTTAATTGTTCATTCACTGCAGATCTATCCAAGCTAGCTCTCCTAAACCTGGAGGGCTGTCCAGTGACTGCTGCTTGTTTGGAGGTTATCTCAGGTCTTTCATCTTTCCTTATAGTGTACCATGCCATCAATGTTCACTTGTGAGAAAATGTCATATCCTCAGTCAGTCTTGAGAAGATAACAGTTCCCATATGTTTTGCATTTTATTGCAGAGCCCTTGAGTTTCTCCCCATGCAACAACCCATAACAGATATCACAATGAGAGGATATTAGGGTCCTGAAGAACAATCTATCATGAAAATTTTTGCAAAACTACCATTAGACTTTGGCTATTTATTTTTTTGCATCGTCAGTTAAATATCCTCTAGAATTCATGTTCCAGGAAAATGCCTTGTGTTGGATGGACAATGCTACAATGAGTCGTGAGGAAAGCTTGTTTTGTGGGATGAATGATAATGGCTAACTAGTAGCCTGAGAGTGCTGTTTTGCTACTGTACAGATGGTGCTCTCTGTTCCATATTTATGGATGATGGAATTTGTCTTTCTTTTGGTCACTGGGAGGTGGCAAATTGGTGTTTTTTACTTCTATTCTTTTTCAAAAGAAACAGATTCGAATATTTGTGAATGTTCAATGCATAATCACGTAAACAGTTGCGAGTTACCTGAAGTATATAATAACCTCATGGACTGAGATTATTGCAGGATTGACTTCGTTGGTTTTGTTGAATCTGAATCGATGTGGCATAAATGATGAAGGCTGCGAGAACTTGGAAGGTAAAATAGTGTTGATTACTGACTACCTTGGATAAACTCAATTCTCTCTGTTATTTGCAGGAACCATTTGTTCATGACACAAACATTTTTTCTTTGATTTTCTGTACCGTTGATGACTAGCTGCATTTCTAAATAGCCAGATTTTTTGATTGTATGTTTATTTAGTTCACTTACTGTATTGTCAAGTGTGTAGCTTTGTGCGAATTGCCTGTGTATGTTGTCCAACTTTTCTGTCCTGCATATCTACATTCTTTGTTCTTTAGCTCATTGACTGGTGCTGCCTTGCAGGTCTTGTCAACTTGAAGTTTTTAAGTTTAGGGTTCAACCACATTACAGATGCTTGTTTGGTTCACCTAAAAGGTAAAAACTGTATATTATTTCATATATATGTTAAATTATTATAATGTTTTGAAATTTTATTAGACACTTCAGCATTGAAGTCCCTTCAAACACATCAATCTTAGCAACAGCTTCACTGCATGATTCATGGCCATTATTGTTGAAGAAAAATAACTTGCCTTTTTTTTTTAATCAGTCAATATTACCTTATTTCTTTGAAGCACAAGTAAATGTTGGTGAGGAGGAGAAATAGACTCCATTTTTTTGCTGCTAAAATTACAGCAAGGATTTGCCAGCTCTGCTATCAAGTGGCAACCCATTGCCTGTATTTGACCCCTGTAGAAAAATACATCAAAACTTTGACATCATTATAGAGTAATGAACAATAGGTAAAACTACCTTTTGATGTTCTTTCATTTCTTTTAGGATTGATCAATTTGGATTGTTTGAACTTGGATTCATGCAAGATTGGCGATGCTGGTTTATTACATCTGAAAGGTGAGTTTTCCCTCTCTTTAGTGTCTCTAGAAAGTTGCTGCACTGCTGCGCCCTTTCTTTTGTTTCTCCTTGTTTATCTGGTGGTTCATCTGAAAATTAAGACAAAAGACTTAACAAACTGACTCATCTAGTGAGTGGTAAGTTACTGTTGCAAAATGGCAGTGTCATTTTCTGCCAGCTTATTATACTATTAGCATTGATGATGTGGTATTCTTATTTGAATTTTGGTTGCAAAAAATTTATATTGGACTAAGTTAATGTGTTTATGGTTTTATGCAACTGTTATTTGTGATTTTCTGTTGTATTGTAGCCTGCTTTCAGGCATTAGTTGATACATCTGGTTGTGTTGTAGGCCTTGTGCAGCTGAAAAGTTTGGAGCTTTCGGACACAGAAGTTGGAAGCAGTGGACTTCGTCATATCTCTGGTTTGTTTCAGCTTCTACACAAATGCCAACAGTGTTGACAAATGACTTTCTTTTTTCTTTTGAAAAAAGTCCCTGCGAATAGCTAGGGGCCTTAGGGCAACATAATGGTTTATTGTACACTGCATTAATTGTTGCTGCTGCTAACCTGTGATGGATTAGTATTGGTATTGCCTGCAGCAAATGTAGGCTCATGTTCGTGGTGCCCTAATCACATCTAGGTGGTCACAGGCAAAACCATGGTGCCTGTGCTAGTTCCTCAGCTCAGCTGTCAGCTAATGCGTATATGAGTACATGGCCACTACATGCTAGATAGAAAGAACCTCTAACAAAATATGATAACGTGAATATTAAATTTATGTGCTGCTTGTTCTCAATTGTCAAGCATTCTCTTCATTTGCTTACTTTGTTCTCTCTTATTATATTAGCCTTTGTCCTGTATTACGATCAAAAGTGGTATACTAATCAGTGTAGAATGTCAAATAAATCAAAAATTACCTGCTTTTGCCATGGTATTCTCGGTTTCTCACTATTTTGATCTTGAATATATTAAACAAGCTTGCCATAATGTGCTATTTCAGTAAATGATTTTCATTCTTTTAGCCATTTTCTCCTTCCTGTTTGTTCTAGTGCTAAATTGTCAACAGCTAGGTTGATGCATCTGAAGCATTAGTATTGTATAGGTTCGGTTCTTGTAAAGGGTAAAAACATCGTTGAGTAAAATTCTTCAATTATTTATGTTTTGCAGGTCTTCGGAACTTGCAAAACCTCAATCTCTCTTTTACTTTGGTTACGGACAATGGTTTGAAGAAAATTTCTAGCTTGAATTCACTGAAGTCACTTAATCTTGACAATCACCAGATTACAGATAATGGCTTAGCAGCTCTTACAAGTATGTCTCTTCCTATTTGGTATTGTAGTAATAAATAGTAAATTCACTAATCAGCATCTTACTACCTTTTGGCAACTATAATGTTGTGTTGGTACTTGGTACTTCTTTGCTGGCTAGAAAGGTTTGGCAATTCTTTAGTTTTCCAGGATATGTTATTGGGGTCTCTTTTGGTAAACATGCTGTTGTATTTAAACATTCATTGAGATCTATGTTTCAATTTTTGGTGATGGTGACTATTGAGTTAGCTAAGAGTTGTAATTCACTCAACAATGTTTTTACAAGGTATAAAGGGTTTGGCTCAGTGCTGTGGTATGTAGTGTGCCTCAGGTTCTGTTTGATCATAACATGACTTTACCTGAAGTTGATCCTTTAAGTAATGCAGGTCTCACTGGATTGACACACCTTGATCTATTTGGAGCCCGTATAACTGATGCTGGCACAAACTGCTTCAGATGTAAGTGCACATATCCAAAATTATTTAGCAATTTCATTTTGCGGAAACTATGTTGATGGCATCTCAAAAATTCTCAATGGTGGCAACTTTTGCCTTGTTTCTGGGGTTGGTGAACTTATGTTGATGCATGTTTTGCTGGGTCATGGGCTTTTGCCTCTTATTCCAATTCTTTGTCACCTCTAATGGAACGTCATTTGGAGTAGTGAATTTCATCCGTTTGGAAATGCGGTATTTATCCATATTCTAAGCATCGTACAGCACCTCATGTGACTGCTACTGTTTCAGATTTCAAGAATCTACAATCTCTTGAGGTCTGCGGTGGGTTAATAACAGATGCTGGAGTGAAGAATATCAAGGACCTCAAAGCTCTGACACTCCTAAATCTATCTCAAAATGGCAACCTTACTGATAAAACCTTGGAACTCATTTCTGGTATGCATTCTTTTAAGTTTGTTAAGCGTGGGGAAGTGTCCTTTGGGTGTGAGGGCTCCGCCCGTAGAGCTTAAAGTGCTTTTTTGGGGAAACCACTCCTTTCCCTTTTTCTCCTCTTCCTGTTCTATTGCCTCCTCCCATTTTCCATTCATAGAGTTCTTTTCAGTGTGCATCTGTTTGTCCACTTCTCATATAATTGACATATACACTTACAGGTCTGACCACATTGGTCTCATTAAATGTGTCGAACTCTCGAGTATCCAATGCCGGTCTCCACCATCTGAAGACGCTGCATAATCTGCACTCACTGTCACTGGAGTCCTGCATGGTGACAGCAAATGAAATCAAGAAGCTACAACTGGCTGCCCTTCCCAATCTGATCAGTGTGCGGCCCGAGTAATTTGTCACAGAACCACCTGTAAATAAGCCACCTGCTTGGAGCAGGCTATCCTGTGTAGATAGATGTAAAGTCGCATTAGTTATTTGTACGTTGGTCGTGTGTGTGTCGATGTTTCATGGATGCCTCTCGCTTTCTAGGTGCTGAAACACTTCTCTCCTGTGTATGCATCAACGTGCGATGTGAAGGAACAACTGTAAATATCATGCTTCCTCTGCGTGTGGGATGCTAAGTGGACAGCTCTTTCTATGGTTCGTGTAAATATAGCTGTATTGTCAAATTTATTTGCTTGGTGACATTTTTTCAGTACCTCTGGAGTTTCGATTGAACTTTTTAGTCGTGCCATCGTGGTCAAGTTCACCATCAAACAGCAAAAATGGTTTCTCAAATACCAGTAAGAAGTGGCTGTTAACTTTTCTTAAAGAAAAAGAGGGGTCCTCCCAATCCGGGTTCAAAAAGGGTGGTTTAACAGAAATCGGTCAGGAATAGCTTAGTTCCCAGACATTTCCTGAATTGGTGAGGCTCCGTTTGAATCAGGTTAACTTAATCTAAAATCGGTATAATCGGACTAAATCGAATTAAATCAATTATATTCAGCATTAAAACTAGTCAAGATTTAGCATCCTGGTCTGACTAGTTTTGTCAATTATTGTTGGTAATTGATTGATTCCCACTGGTTTTTTTGACCTTACCCCCAATAACCAAAAAAAAAAATGGTTTCTTCGTAACATCGTTCATTTGACAAAGAGTATCAACACAAAATAATGTATGAATTAATTTAACAATATATGACAAAAATATCCTCAATTCTCTCAATACTTAAGTGATCCATTTGAAAGAAGATTTAATCCTATCCAGTAATTGAGTGGTACAAATAGAGAATCTGAAAGAAAAGTATGCTTCCGACATCTCTCTTTGATACTAATCCTAATCTGGAGTGGCAATGGAGTTAACCCACAGCAGTATGCATCAATCATGGATCTTTCGTCGTCATCAATGGTACATCAGCCTGTCATTGCACTCCGGCTGGTGCTGTTGGGCGCCATTGCTCAGCCCTAGCTAAGCATTGGCAGTCCGCATTGGTAGCCTTCTGTGCATGGTCGTTTCTGTATGGGTGGTGGGTGCAGTGGCCCACAGTTTGCGATTTCGCTAGCGCACCTGCCTGAATCCTGAGTGCTTGGATTGCTCCAGCTGTCCAGCACAACCGTCCACCAGACATCTCGTTAGCCATTTAACCAGTGAGTGAGCATCTGGGCATGACCGTATGTTCAACCACCTGAGAGCTGACCACTTTTTAGTGAGTTTTTTTTATAAATAATTCAGATTAAACAAATAATTATAAAAGTGATCCACAGTTGCAAAAATTTCTGTCGAGCACTAGGAACTCAATAAATTTGCTGTCGTGTGCGACCAACTTGTCGCACGCTCAGTGTTCGACAACGACCACGACCGCAACAATTTTAATCACGGGAGTGGGGGAGTGAGGATTCGAACTCGGGCCTTAGACATGGGAGCGCTCTAACCAACTGGGCTACGACCTATTGTTGCTGTAAATACCCTGGTCATTGTAATATACATATATAGATATACAGATACATATAAATACAGATACACACACACACATACATATATATATATATATATATATATATATATATATATATATATATATATATATATATATATATATATATATATATAAATTATAAGAAATCTAGTAATTTTAATTATGAATTTTTAATTTTTAATACTAATAAAAATTATATGTATATACATACATACAAACTAAAAATTAAAAATTATAAGTAATTTTTAATACTTCCAAACTTAGACGAAGACTAAATACTAATAAAAATTAAAAATTCATAATTAAAATTACTAGATTTCTTATATATTTTTATTATATGTATATACATATATATATACATACATACATACATATATATATGTGTGTGTGTGTGTGTGTATTTATATGTCTATATATATGTGTATGTGTATTTATATGATACATACACATAGACATATAAATACACACACACACACATATATATATATATATCCTAGAAGTAAGTGCGACGGGTTTAAAGGCTGAAATTTTGTTTACTAATTCATTCTTATCTTCAACTTCACCATCGGAAATATGATTGATAGTTTTGTAAACTTTTAGAATCTTCATACCAGTCGAAGAAGAATATGTTTCTCTTTTGTTTCATCATATCAGCATACCAAAGATCTCTAATTTTAGTTTTGAAAGGTTCTTTGACTTTGTTGAAGAATCTTTCTTTTTTAATCTTGTTTTTAGGAAGATTAAACTCTAATCTGAGAAGAGGTTTGTCTATTTCAAACTCAGGTTTTTGAGCAAATTCAATGACATTGACCTCAAAATCTGAGACAGAAGGCTCATAGGTGCCATCTTCATAAGTAGCAAAGGCGACATTTTGAGGCTTAATTGGTCTCCTCTCATATCTCACGGAAGGTCTTGACTGAATAAAGACTTTTCTTTGTGAGGAGAAAACTACCTCAACATCTCCATCTGGGGTTTCAGTCAAGGATTATAACTCAGTTTGTTGAAGAGGTTTAGGATCAATAACTTGGAAAAGAGTCCATTTTTCAGGGAGAGAGATTTCATCCCATTTTAAAGTTTTTGGGGTTATAGAGTTGTTTTTAGAATTGGTTTGAAGTAAAGTAGTTAGACCCTTTGGTGTATGTTGTTTGGCACAAGGGGCTAATGTGGTCATGGCTTTATAATAAACTCGATAAGTAACAGAGATATTTTCACTACCAGGTTCAAGATCAAAGCCAGATGTTTGGAGATTTAAGGTCAAAACCTTTTTGATATTTGGATATGTAAGAGAAACAGAAAAATCAGGGAAAGTGTTGAAAAACACTGGCCTATTACTAAGACTAGCTTCAACTAGTCTTAATAAAGAGTCAGAGAACTTTTTATTTCTGGTGTCTCTTAAACAAGCCAAAACAGAGATATTTAACCCTTTTCTGGTTAAAGATTTGATTGCAATTTGGACCAAACCGATATGCAGACTTGCATTTTGAAGAAATGCCTCAGGTCAGTTCTATGATTTCTTTTAGTGGAAAAGAAATTGTAGAATGGAATCTTGATGGTTTAACTGAATATCAAATATTTACCCTTTGTCATCAAATGGTTATGTACGCCAATGCCTGCAGGGTCAATGGTAACAATGATAAACAGGTGGTAGGCATGATTGCCACAGGATTCTCTGGTCAACTTAGAGGATGGTGGGATCATTATCTTACTCTTGAGCAAAAGGAAAACATCTTAGGGGCCATTAAGATTGATCCGGAAGGAAATGCTTTGCCGGGTAATCCCTTCGATGCCATTACCACCCTCCTATTCAATATTGTCTATCATTTTGCTGGAAACTATGATGATATCTATGAAAAGACTAGAGAACAACTGATCAATTTGAGGTGCAAAACAATGTCATATTTTAGATGGTACAAAGACACATTTTTATCAAAACTCTATACTCTTCCTGACCCCAATCAAGAATTTTGGAAAGAAAAATATATCTCTGGCCTACCTCCCTTATTTGCTGAAAAAATAAGAAATTTGTTAAGAAAAGAAGGATGAGGTAGTCTCAATTATCAGTCTCTAGATATTGGAAGAATCACTCAAAAGATTCAGCTTGTTGGGGCTGATCTTTGTAATGATATCAAAATTAAAGATCAACTTAAAAGACAAAAAATGTTGAGAAAAAGAGAATTAGGGGATTTTTGTTATCAGTTTGGTTTCCAACAAGATCTTTATGAAAAAAGAAGAAATCAAGCAAAAAACTTTAATAGTAGACACCCAAAGAACAACAGATTTAGGAAAAGAAAACCTAGAAAGATCCACAACAGAGAAGATAAAAACAAATATATTACTTCTTTTAAGTGTGGAGAAAAGGGCCATACTGCCAATAGATGTTACAAGAATGGTTTTAAAAAGAAAGTCCAAGCTTTGCTTGAATCAGATCCCAAGGACCTTAAAGGAAAACTAGAAGAAATTCTAAATAGCATTGATTCAGAGGCTGACTATACTTCTGATATAAATTGCTGTGAAAACAGTGAATGTTCTTGTTGTGAGCAGGATATTTCAGAAGAAGAATCTGAAGAAAGTATTTTGGTCCTAACAAATTTTGAGCAATTTATTTTGGATACAATTGATTCAATTCAGGATTCTGAAGAAAAGAGAAGTCAGCTTGAAAAATATATTTCCATGATCAGTGGAAACAAAGATCTTGAGGTAAGATCAAACCAAAATAATGAGTTCTTCACTATTGACGAGGTTTTTCAAAAGATCAGGAGTTCTAGAGGAATTGGTAAGAAGCTTTTAATTGAGGATCTTTGGCAAGAACAAAATATTATCAGAAAAGAATTGTTTGATCTTAAAATAAAAATCCAAATTTTAGAATCTCACAAACAAAATAATCTTGAAAACATTCCTAATATAGAGCCTGAGCTTAAAGAAAATGATGGAGATTTTATTGGTTCTATTGAAAAATATTTCAAACAAAAATGGTATACAGAAGTCCTATTCAAATTCCCTGATGGGTATGCCTTTAAACATAAAACTTTTTTAGATTCGGGAGCTAATATAAATTGTATCAGGGAAGGGATATTTCCTTCAAAATATTTTGAGAAAACTGCACACAAAGTTAATGCAGCCAATGGTGATCCTATGATCGTGAGTTATAGGATTCCTGAAATTTATATCTGCATCTCTGGAGTCTGCATCAAAACCTCTTTTTTCTTAGTAAAAGATCTCAAACAAGGTGTTATCTTAGGGACACCATTTCTTTCAGCTATTAGACCATTTTTGGTAACTGATAGTAGTATTCAGTTTAAAATAAAAGGCAAATGGGCTGAAATGATATTTTCTTCCAAGCCAGAAGAAATCTTTCTAGATCATATGGACAAAGTCTTTCCTTACAAAGAACATTTTGTCCAAAATATATTTATAGATCATCAAGATAATTCTTTTTTCAGGAAAATGCAGAAGCCAGAAGGCAATCAATTGATAAAATTCAGCACATGGAACCTGCCACTACCATCTTAAGGAAGACAAAGCTGTTTTAATCATAATTTTCCTGCTACAAAAATACAACAAGGGTTGCTAAACTTGATTTGGCAATCTAGATCTGCCTCAGGCAAGGCCTCAGCACTCAATGCATTGGCTTATTACTTCGCATCCTCATGCAGAGAATATAGCCCAGAAGATCATACACCTAGATCACAGAAAATTCCTATAGATCAGTCACCTCATACTAGTAGGCATGAAGCGTCATCAAACTTGCACTCATCTATTCAATCATTCCCTATAGATAGATTAACATATAATAAGGGAATAATAAAACATCAAAAGGTCATGCATAACTCTGCAGCTGAACATTTGATTCCTAGATTAAGCTTCAAAACAGACGAAGAAATGTCCTACTTCAGTAAAGACATTGTAGATTTAATCTGGAAAAAATTTGAAGAAAGACAATTGGGAGTCTTTATGGGACTTCAAGATTATTTTCTAGATATTTATTTGGGTAAAGAGGATCCTCATGGAATAACTCTATACAAAGAGATTATTCCTCTCTTTACCATAGATACAACTATTTGTTTCCAACCAAAACACCGCTTTTTGGTGTTAAGGGCGGAGATAAATCTAAAACATTTTAGAGGTTTGGAGATAGATCCATATAGAGAAACTATTTCCCTCCAAACTCTCCTAGATCAAGGGTTATTGCGGGCCATTTATGGAACGCTAGATCAAATAATACAATCCGATCTTGGATTTGTAGTAAAAAGAATTTGTGAAAACATAAGTGATCTTCGAGGTGGCTACAAAATATTTTTTCGCTCAGTTCCCCCAAAATTCCAATAGCCCTTGAGACCAACAAGTCATCACATTTGTGTGCTGAAAGGAAAATTTGATAGCTCGTTTCGAGAAATCTATGATTTGACAGAAGAAGACAAAGAAATACTGAACCAACCATATGAAAATATCCACAAAGCATGGAGGCACTGGATGGAGTCCTCTGAACTCGAGCAGCATGTCAAGATAGATCCTGACTATGAAATGATTTTCCAGAACCAAATAATGAGGGTATTTGTTAATCGAGATATTCGGTTAAACAAAAATCTTCATTACATTATAAGACCAGAATATAACGATGACAACAATACTCTGCAAAACTACAGAATCATGGTGAGATGGCTAGAAAACTAGTTTCCTCCAGACAAATGTTATTATCAAGGAAATCGAGCTCAACCATCTGAAGATGAAGATGAACTTTTCTTTCATGAAGACTAAAATATTCCAAGATACATCAATAATGGAAACTTGACAAGATGTAAGAGTCAAAAGGTATTCTACATGAAGACAACTTTGACAAGACATAGAAGTCAAAAGGCACTCCATTTAAAGACAAGAAGGATAAATTATATGACAATACTATTCAAAAGGACAAATTATATGAAGAAACTGTTGAAAGAGTCTTTCTCATGAAGCTACATACATCCAAGACCCCTATAAAAGGAGGAGTCTCTTAAGCAAAAGGAGAACAAGTTAGAAGGGAGCAAGTCAAGAGAGTGAGCAAGTTAAGAAAGTTGGAAAAAACACACAAGTGAGAAAAGAACACCACACTCTTCCATTTCCACTCCACTTCCACCTCAACTTCCACTTCACTTGTAAATAAAATCTAAGTAGTATTGTAAATAGGCTTGCACTAAATAAAGACTCTACAGAGAGTCGTAGTGTGTAAGATTTGTACTAAACTAGAATGCATGAACTGAACGCATGTACTGAACTTGAACGTAAACTTGTACGTGCGTGAAGGAAGCAGAAGCACTCGCCTTCTGCCTTTATAAGTATCATGCTTTCTTAATATAATTATTCCTTTTGTATATTTCTGTTCTTATTATCTCTTCACTTTTTTGTTCTAGTTTACTGTTTTTCATTATTGTTTATTTTCTACTTTTCTTATGTGATTTACTGTTTATCTTCTTTATATTTATCTTGCATTGCATGTTTAATATTTCTTTATTTTGTTCTCATATCTCCATTGCTATATTAGAACCATTACCTTATTTATATATATATATATATATATATATATATATATATATATATATATATATATATATATATATATACATATAATAAAAATATATAAGAAATCTAGTAATTTTAATTATGAATTTTTAATTTTTATTAGTATTTAGTCTTCGTCTAAGTTTGGAAGTATTAAAAATTACTTATAATTTTTAATTTTTAGTTTGTATGTATGTATATACATATAATTTTTATTAGCATTAAAAATTAAAAATTTATAATTAAAATTATTAGATTTCTTATAATTTTTACATATATATATATATATATACATATATACATATATATACATATATGTGTATGTGTATTTATATGTATCTATATATCTATATATGTATATTACAATGGCCAGGGTATTTACAACAGTGATATGTCATAGCCTAGCTGGTCAGAGCGCCCCCACGTCTAAGGCCCGATCCTCACTCCCCCACTCCTGTGATTAAAATCATTTTTGGCAGTGGCGCTGGCTTGACACTCGACAAGCCCCTGGGTCGTGGTCGTTGTCGAGCACTAGGCGTGCGACATGCTGGTCGCACACGACAGCAAGCTTGTACAGTCCCCAGTGCTCGACAGGCTGACATGGCGGCCCTGTTTTGTAAATTCTTGTAACTGTGGGTCGCTTTTGTAATTATTTTTTTAATCTGAGTTATTTATAAAAAAAACTCCTTTTTAGTCGTACCTAAGATCTCATGCGCCATTTTTAATTGGTCAACATATCACTTGATAGTCTGACCGTCATGATATGTGATTTATCCAATCAGATTTAAGGTTCAATTCTCATTAATTATATATTATATTTGTTACATATAATTTATTTAAAATGTAATTTGACATGAGATATATTTGGTTTATTACCCCATCCAATCATACCAATAATTAATAAGGTTGTCTAGACTATAAATAACTATTTTTTTCTTAAAAAACTTACACCATTTATATCGTTGTTTAAATATAGACTAATTTCTATCTTCCACTCAACCCTCTTCTCCCCATTCTCTTCCCTTCCTCTCACCTCACCTCACTGCCTATTACCCCTGACAAACGCTAATGACCATGTCAGCATCGCTTGTCCATTCTCACCGCCTGATGCGGCCGCCACCGCCAAAGAGAGTGTTGGCGGAGCTGCCCCCTTCCTCCTCCTCTCCCGCCAACCACTGTTGCTTGCTGCCACCTACGACCAACAACAAACATCACCGCAACCAAACACCTCCTCCACTGTTAGTTGTCTCCCCGCAACTACCACTTCCCACCAACATTATGCGCAACCAGCTGCACCACTATCGTCTCCCTTCCTCCGAATCTCATCCTCTCTTCCTCCCACCGACGACCATTGCCCGTAGCTAATGGCAACAACATCGTTTTACTACACCTCAAAGACTAACCACCTCCTCTACCATGAATTGCCACCCCGCGGCCGCCACCTCCCATCACCATCACTAGCAACCAACGACGTCACTGCCTCCCCTCCACTTACCATTAAGCTGCCATTGCCCAAAAAACTAAGGTGAAACTAAGTGAATTCTAGAGCACTATATATATAAAGATCAGTGATCCAACGATAAAAAATGTTGTATGCACAATAAGATAAAAACAAGTACTTATATCTTAACAAAAACCATAATTAATTGGCCATGAACCAAAAAATTTTGATCGCAAACCAAACATTAGTCAATATTTAACAAATTAATTTGTGACCCACATGTATGTAATAGAGTAAAGGAGAAAAATTGGCAAACCAATTTGAGACAATTTCTTTCTTCACCCCAAACTTTAGCCAAAGTTCTGACTAGAAAGCATTAAAAAGTGGCCAAGGGTCATGACCAAATTTTAATATCCAACCAAATAAAGACCAACTTGAAAAGACATAACCAAATATTAGTCGTCCAAGTTAAGACTACAAACCAAAAACACTCTTTTTTGACACACTATAGATATACCAAATTACCATTGTCATCTGATCTAAATCATAACCCCACCAAACTCTACCATGAATTCTACGAGAAAGATTTGTACTAAATTTCTAAAAACCATAACTACCTCCACAGGAAAAAAAAAGACTTTGAGGTTACTCCCATGCTTGCTTGAGTAAATGCAGCCGGAAACAACAAAACAATGAAAAAAAATAAACTAAATGCAAGAGCAGAAAAGGTTCCAAGTCTTACAGTTAGGTTCATTTTACACACAGGAACAAGACAAGAAATCTATGAGCCCCAGGGCTCAATAGATTATTTACAGCTGCCTGCTATATAGTAGGACAACACATGATTACCCACAACATTTACAAAAAAACTGTGTCAGCATTACCCTACTTGTTACTTCTGTTCTCCACCTGCACATGGTAAAACTACGTCAAAAAAGATATTATACTGAAACATGAACAATTAACGTTATTTAATATAAGTTTTGCATACGTACATCAAGATAAAGAGAAATCTAGTGTAACAGACGAGACTTCTGAGGGTCAACAAACTCTTCTAGAGCAATCTCTGTGAAAGAGGAGCACACTTTGTACAGTTTAGCCAGCAGGACAGCACACCCACAAGACCTGGTGCTGTTGGCTGCCTAATATCAGTTTCTCGTCTTTCTAATGCCCTCAAAAACTCCTTCGAGCTTAGGTTTCCGTCATGGTTTGTGTCAAACACATGGAAAATGATGTCCACCACTCTATCAGACAAGTCCACTCCACAAACCTACAGAGCAAATAAAAAATGGAAATCGATAAGAAAACTACACTAGTTACAAAGTAGAAAACTGGAACCTCAGTTAACGATCTAGTGATGGGTACAATATATAAAGCTGGAAGGGATTATGCTAATAATGACTGGTCACCACTAGCACAGAATTCACTTCCTTTGGTAGTGCAATAAATTAAAGCTTTAAGGTCTCAAATGAGCACAAACAAGTAAAACAAACTTAATAGAATATCTCACATGGTGTGCCACACGTTTTAGATCCTGCTTTGTCAATAATCCATTTACTTTCCCATAACTGAAGATAGCCATTGCCAACGGTTCCAACCTTCGTCGCAAATCAGCAAAAGCCTTGAACTCCTGAAGTTACAGACATACAATGATGGTAATCACAGAATGTAGCAAAGAATGCAATAAGAAACTAGAGACCAAAGAGTTGAACCTCAAAGGTAATACGCAAATCCTTGAGTTCAGGTTTATTGCCCAAGTCATCAACTCTATTAAGTAGCTTGTTGATGTGATTCATGTCAGCGGAAGCAACCATGGACAAGGCAAAATCCTTTGCAGAGATAGTTTTAGATGACTTGACATCATAGTGACTGAACTCCAAGCGAACAATCTACAGAGAAATGAATCTAGAGAGTGAGACCTGAGTGAACAATCTCTAAGAAAAATTTGCAGAGATGTTAATAGACTAAAGTATCCTATGCAACAGAAAAGAATAAAACAAATCAATCACCTCATCATGCAGTTCCTTCAGAAATTTCACAAACGTATCATAGTGAAGATGCTCATTCCCATCATTGCCAAAGAAGTAGTCAACCAATCCACCATTTTCCACAGACCGGCCAACTTTCAGTCCAATACGTAAGCCATCCCTATGAGCAGCCCCTTGTCTGTTATAGGACCGCATCAATGCCATTACTTTCTTAAACTCCTCTCTGTCTATCTCCCTGAAAAGGACAACTAGAAGATAAGAACAGAGAAATAGCAGAGAAAAGGCTGGCCAGAATTTGTTCATACCCTTGTTTTACCATCAACAAACAAGTGAGATGATTGAACTGCTCCTAAAGAGCAGGTCTTTATCTGGACGACAAGAGAAATTAACTGCACGCGAATGGTCACAGGTAAACAACAATAGAGCACAAAAGAGACAATATTTAAATTGGATCCTTTGTTATGCATAAAGCCCAAAGAAATAGGAAAGGCATACCTTAGCAGCTTCAGCAAATAACAAAGTTATAGAATGATAGAAAAGAATGCTCAAGTGAATCAATTAGACATAAGCTGTCAACACAATCTATTAGTTTTTCTTGTACCCTATCCAAAAATTTCATTCAGTGGATTGTCATAAGCACAATATGTACCATTTGATGTTTGCTCCGGAGATAAAGCTATCTGCAGGGTTCTCCATTGTGTTTGTGTGTTTTTTCCTTTTTGTAATTTTCGAATACATAAGTAACCTTATATGATGAAGATTAGTTAACATTTCATTATGCTATTTTCAGTCCCATGTCCTACTAGTCTTCTAGCGGGATTGGGAGATTAGGGACTTGTTGGAATCATTTGTTTCTAGAAGCTACTCAAAATATGGAAGTCA
Source organism: Pharus latifolius (assembly GCA_019359835.1). NCBI lineage: Eukaryota > Viridiplantae > Streptophyta > Magnoliopsida > Poales > Poaceae > Pharus > Pharus latifolius. Next base: position 15,407,818 of record CM033322.1, read on the forward strand.
TTGCATCCCAGTGGACCAGTTTAGAGGTTCTCTTCTCACATGTCATTAACTGCCAGTGATGAAAGATTTCACCAATGGTACAAAAATTGACATGATCTATTGAAATAAAACCCAATTTGATAAGAAAAAGATACGTGCAGCAATCAAATATCTAATACAATATGATAGACAGATTTATAAATTGAAGAACATACACATAATGGATGCATATCATTCTTAACATCAAGAAATTATGATTAGGACCAAATCCAGCAATAGGAGAAGAACTCACCCATTGTGGTCAAGGTCAAACGTTTTGAAGGCCACACTGAAACTTGATTCAGGAATGCTGAGCAATGTCACAAAAAAGATGTACCTGTAAATGGCAAAATGGATATACTAGGTAAATACACCAAGTTATTACTCCTTAAAACATAATGACAATTTGGAAACAGGGTTATCAGGTGTACAAATCCCTATGGAATTGCAGTGTAACCATCTCCATATGTCATTGGTTAGCTACGAAGATATTCATAACGTGGCAAACTCGTCAGGCATTTTGCAGAAGTTAAATTACAAGCCACTTACTCGGCAAAGGAGATGAGCCCATCACCGTTTGCGTCAAACAGCATGAAGAACTCTGATGGACCACAGTGCAACTCTCCAGGACTGCACTCCCCCCTCAATCTCCCTTCACGAACTACATTCGACTCTGATGGAGGGAAAACAGGAACAACTGCTCTCATAAAATCAGCAGGTAGCATGAATACTTCCCCTTCTGGGTCCCTCACAGAGGCAAAGTACTCAAAGATCTACCACAAGAACACCAGAATTAGAGCACCACCAACCTGCAAAATCACATTACGAAGAATCATACTAAACGTGCCATGCCATGATTACCTTTTCAGGAGTGCTGCGCAGCCGTATCCGCTTCTCGTAGTTGAAGAACACCCTTCTGCGGTATGAGTCTGTACGAAGAGCAGGCAAAGCAGTTAAAAAAAAGTAAAGGGTTGGTTGATTGGTACACCCATAGGAACACATGAGTATAAATAAGACATGTAGCTAGCTACAAATGTTCATCCATAGGATTTAGATCACTATAAATAAGAGATGTAGCTAGCAATTAATGTTTATCCATACGCCTCTGCATGCTTCGTCACGAATTGCAGTCCAAAAGCAGAAACTTTCCTACACAGATCAAAGGATGCACTCTTATGAGATATGACAAGAGTGGCGTCATCTCTGGCGTATTGGCTTGTCACTTATTATCATCTATCGGTACAGCAAGTACAGCACAAAAGTACTCTACCGATCGCAAAGCAAAACTGATCCAAAGGACCGTACAAGCAAACGAACAAAAAAGAGTAACAACAACACTTAAAAGCTACCATAGGATAAAATTTGCCAAAGCGCGGAGCTTTATCCGCAACAAAATTCCAAACTCCAAATCCCAAGCCAAACCCAGCATATACACACACGAAACAACAGCTACGACGATAGCAACAGCTCAACGCTCAAATCGATCGATTTCACAGAGACCGTACACGGGGGAGCAAATCAAGGACCCTGACCTCCAAGCAGGAACCTCCGCTTCCCCTCCCTTTCCCCGGCAGCGCCGACATGGCCGGGAGCAGGCGCCTCCGGAGCCTCGATCCGGCCGCGACCGGCGGCGGCGGGATCCGCCAGCTCGCCGGAGTCCGCGAGCGACGGGGGCAGCAGCCAAAGCGCCAGCCCGGACCCGGCAACCGCCACGGCGGCGGCGGCAGCCGCCGCGTCGGCCTCGCGGCGGGGCGTCTCCGCTGCGGTGGAGAGGGCGCGAGAGGGCGATCCGAGCCGCCCGATGGCGGATCGGAGCAGGGACGCGCGGGTGAGGGCGATCATGGACATCAGATTAACGGGTCTCGGGCTTCACGCGGCGGCGCGGAGGAGTTTGTGGATAAGGACGAGGTGGTTACGCGGGGAGAGGAGGCGGCGAGGCGTAGGTGCAGGGGAGAAGTTGGAAGTGAGAAAACGAAGGGGGCAAGAGACGACTTTGTGCGGACGCATCATCGTTGTGGGCCCTTTTATGGTGGTGGTGAGAGAGACTTTTTTGCCCAGTCTCTCTTGCTACGCTCACCAAAGGAATGGTACACACATACTAATATTTTGGACGGCAGAAGGACTTTTGCTTACGGAAGGATAGATAGTTCCTACTCGTTTTCTAAGCCTCACTATCCAGTGGTTTCTTTTTATATATTATTTGTTTATAGGTGGATTATTTATTAACAGATAAATTATTAATCGACAAATAACAAACTCTATATGAATATATTTTATTTGTTTATATGATAATATTGTTTGGACTATAGATAGATTTTGTTTTCAAATAAGATAGATTATACATAATTTATTACATCTACCAATAAGTAGTTTCTTCTAGATTTATTTTAGGTGTGCGGTTTATTTGGTTGTGGACAATAGTCACAAATTGTGCATGAACACATTTTGTTTCTTTATGTAGCAGTACTATTTGAATTATTGATATATTTTGTTTATATATGAGATGGGTTCGTACGTGATTTCTAATGATTTTTAGTAATTTTTAAAAAATTTACTTTGCGTGCGCGGCTTATTTATTAGTGAGTATTAGTCCCAAATCCTGGATGAATATGCTTTATTTATATGTATAACTATGTTGTTTAGATAATGGCAAAAAAAACCCTTTGAGTCAAGAGATAGGATAATAAAAGATAAAGCAACTGGTTACTTATTGATGTTATATAAAAAAATTTTTAATGAGATTTTTATATAGTTTTAGTATAGTAAATGCAAACATATACAAGATGAATTAGAAGAAAAATTTAAAAATCATATATATGTAGAAAAATAGATTTATCTTTTTCCTACCCAGATTAGTCTTGTTTACGCAGTTTATGCAACATATAGCAAACAGTGTTGCAATTAACCAGTATGCAATGGGAACTTTTTCCGCGTTGCCTCGGTGGACAAAACATCTAAAGGTTTGTTTTTGTACACTGAGTTTACGATATTGATCATAAGAGATTTTTTATGTCTTTCAAATTTTGTAATCTTTCAATTTAACTAATCTAACTGTTAAAATTTATTGTACATCTTCTATCAATATCATTTTGAAAAAAAAATATAACTTTTAAATATGTATAAATATCATTTCTACATATATTTCTTTATTAAAAATCTCTTTCAGAGCAATCTCATCCTAAAAAAAATCCACACATCCATCTTACAAAACTACCGTCCTAAAAAGTCTCCTCAAATTAAAAAAAATTTATCATAGGAAACCATCACGTCTCCTCCTCAACTTGTGTTGCCGTAAGTTCTTCCCACAGTCAGATGCTGAATTAGAGAATGGCGGCTTGGAAGGGGCTGCTGGACTGGCGGGCGATTCGACAAGTTTGAAATTAAATTTAGTATTTCTGAATTAAATTGAGATTAACTCTCACCTCTAAATCGTGTTTATATAATTAATCATGTTTGAGATGAGTTCACTTCCGGTTTTTGAGACGGCGCCACGACATAAATTGGTAAACCAACAAGATTGTTAAATTTTAGTTGAGTACTTCAGTTTAGATTTCAGATCTTCATCTTTTTGTATGTGTGATTTAATTAGTTTGTAAAATACTTATTATATATCTTCTTAATCACTAGTCAGATTGTAAATTTACAACAAATACTTTCTTATTTAATAAAATATATATCTACCCTCTCCTACATGGAAGAGGACACTAAAAAAATTCCCTAATTATAGTTAATACAGAGATCCAGTAAGATTCTTTTTCTCATAAAATATTTTTCATTTTATGAAAACAGACCGTAAGTGGAGCCCACGTGCATTGACACGACTCACTATGCACTGTGCACGGTAGAATTAATGCATGATAAGCGCCCAATGATTCGTAGCAAGATTGGCTCCGATTCTGGTGTCCACCAGTGGAGCTGCACTTTCCGTTCTCCTTTTTACACTGACCAAATTTTTACCTTGAGTTTTGCTAAGGTGCACCTGTACCATAGCAGTTGGGGACACTGTTGCTGTGCCCATCTGTAAGAAATCGAAAGGGATGTTATCATTGGTAGCAAGATGCATGCCGATCGGCGAGGGCTCAGTGGTTTTGCTCGGGCGGAGAGGGCGGAGGTGCTATTTTTGTTAGACTAGCAATTGAAACTCAGTCATACGACATCTTCACGACCAAAGATTAATTTTGAAATTCTTAAAAGTTTTGAATTAAGTTTGGATTTTTTTTATTGGGTTATTTGAAAAAAAATTCAAGATATTGATATCAGAAGAATTAAAATTTTCTCGTACAATATTTTTAATCTAAATTAATAAAAAATATTGGAAACAGTATTGACGCACTCTGGTTTTGTGCAGTAGACTGTTTTTGTGACTGGTTTGTTGCACACTGGTTATGCAACAGAGAGACTTGTCGCACGTGAATTTAGAAATGTAACTTGGGCCGTGCCGTGCCCGTGTCGGCCCATGGGCTGTCGTGCCGGATCGAGTCGGCCCGTTTGCTCGGTGGAGTAGCCCAGCACAGCACAATAGCCTGCGGGCCGTAGTGCGTGTCGGGTCGGCAAGGGCACGGCTTGTTTCGTCCTCGACTCCGTCCTCCTCTGCCCTTCCGCCAGCCCCGCCGGCCCGTCCTCCTCCTTGTCGTTGTCATCGTGACGTCGTCTAGCAACTGCAGTCGGAGCAGGAGGAGGGGAGTTCAGTGATGATCCGGTGGCTCAGATCTGCGGCTCGGGTGGAGCAGATCCGGCGGATTTGGCGATGAGGAGGGCGTGGCAGCGCTGGCGTGCGGTGGCCCAAATCTACGGCGTAGCGGTGCGAGGAGGGCGCAGTGGCGCAGCACGAGGAGGGCACAGTGGTGTAAGGAGGGCGCAGCGACACGGCGCCAAGAGGGGCCACAACATGTGAAACAGAGCAGAAATGAAGGGATTCTTGGCCTCCAATTCCACCACCTAAAGAACCCAATTAATGGCGAAGAACGACGCTAAGCAAGCACTGTTGCTACATGGCAACGTCACCACTCATGCCCCACTGCAAAAGAAGCTGTCGGAGGGAGCCCACAAGTTCCGACGGTCCAAGACAGCGCCGTTGTCCAACCCCGGCCAAGAACCTCACCCCGGCGCCGCGGCTTGCCACGCCCCCTTCGTCCTGCCCAAGAAGATCTTCGCCACCATCCGCCCCAGCGTCAAACTCGTCGGGTTCCTCCTCCTTGCCTACCTGCTCATCGGCGCTAGAGGGCGCGGCGGTGCGAGGAGGGTGCGACGCGGAGGGTGTGGTGGTCGAGGACTCGAGGAAAGGACTAAGGAGTGAGGAGCTCCCAGGAGGCAGAGTAGCAGCAGTGTCGGGTCGCCCCGCGTGCTAACGGGCTGCTTCGTGCCGTGTAGGCCTACAATATCGTGTCGTGCCGTGCCCGCCCATGGGCCGGTTTTTGGGGCACAGCACAGCCCAGTCTCCCGTGTCGGGCTGACACGGCCCATTATAATTCGTGTCGGGTCATGCTACGTGCCGGGTCAAAATGTCGTGCTTCGGACCAGTCTAACCCAAATTACACCTCTACTGATGTGCTTCAACTACTAGTTTTTGAAATGCTGAATTGAATTTATAATTTTTTTAAAAGATTATTTATATAAAATATTCGGCTACTCGGATCCAATTCTGTGCGCTGCATGCACCACACCCGTATGCGTGTCTTTTAGTCATGAGATTCTAATCTAAATTACTCTCTCTATGTGATGGCACATTCACTACAGTGGCTAGCACACGATGTTGTTGCTCGGTCCGATATTTCTATGGCTTTTGACTTTTTGTTTCTTTTATTATATAAAAAATACTTCCTTCATTTTAAAATATAAAACCATATGTCCTTCCGCACAAGAATTAAAGGTGGATAAAATCAAATAAAGAGAGAAAAGATGAACATTAGTACTCTAAAAATTAAATTATTTTTGGAGAGAATGATGTCTTTTAATTTCAAAAAGAAAGGAGTGAAAAAACTATATAAACTACGATCTTGATTTCTAAGGGGCTACTTCTCCTATTCTTTTTGACTTGTCGTTTTAGTTTTTTATAAGATATGAAATAAGATTATATATTTATCAATAATATCTATGATCATAAATATGTGATTTGCATCCATATAATCAATAATTTAGTGAAGTAATGACTATAAAAATAGATTAGAAAAATAAGATAATATTTCACCTCAGAAATTTAAAATGATATTTTTTTACGTGCAATTTTTTTGTTTTAAAACGATAAGTAAAATTGAACAGAAATAACTAGAAACAAGAAGAAAAGATAATGGAGCTTTATATTTTGAAACGCAGGAAGTAGAGGCTTTTAAACTCTATCGCAAGTGAATTTTGATATGATTAGCATCAGAGACAGCTTTTAGACAATACTAGAGCAAATCTAATATGTAACCTGTTTCTTTTATTACGCGCAGATTACTTGCAACTTTTAGGTACAAACAGAGTCGTTCTTTTCTGCAGCATGTTTTGTACGAAGTTGTGGTTTATTTCCAAATCTTTGCTAGGCTACAATATGTCAGATCATCATCTGGATAGTTGAAAGGGGAATGAATGAGGGAGAACAAAATCTATAGTAAATGGAAAAATGATCACCCCAGGAATACATATTATCATACAACAGTGCTGTATTATTGGAAAAAAAAATTTGAGACATTATTTCAGGATACAAAAGACATATTCACAGACTCATTCATCCTGATGTCTCAGCCTCTCAGGAGACAGAAGATAACATACACAAACTCATGGTCGCAATTTCGAAAAAAAAAGAAAGAAAAAGCATGATATGAGGATGATATAATGCGGATTTGCGTTGAATATATCATTGTACAAGTAAGCTCGATATGCACCTCGAGTTGTAGTTTGATTGCAGAATTTATGACTGCCTATAGGCTGGCTAGCTGCCAAGCTTGCAAGCTTTACATAACAGATGCAGATGAAATCAAAATAATGCTCCTGTAGCACAGGGTGGTAATCTGATGCAACAAAAAGGTGCTGATTGCCTACAAAATATCTTGTTTTCGTATTCAAACCTCAAGTTTTTCTCTTCCTGTGATCTTATATACCATCAGTGGAGCTGTTGTTGACTACGAGGATGCCTGAACGACCCGCTTGCGTAGAGCATCTGATATACTAGCTTTATCCTCAATATGAAAAACACACTCAATAGGGTTCCGCAACAACATACAATAGCGCAAATGTAGAAGGTAAGCCTGAAACACTCAGGGCCAAGGCAGTTTGAAGGTTCCAACACCCCTGGGTGCTGCTTTGCTGCCTCCTTGTCATAGATATGGCCAGCAAGAAGAGCCGAGAAAAAGAATGCACCAAGTGGATTCACCAACAGCATGAAGTTGTACATCAAACCAAAGTCCTTCAGACCAAAAAGCTCTGAGACGGTTGGTATCATGACGGCAAATTGGACCCCATAACATATACCCAGAAATGTGGTTGATGCATAAATCAAGCTATGAAGACCAGTTGCAAAAAGGAGGAAGGTTACCACCATAATTATTTGCGTGCACATCATCCAAAAGGGACGAGGAAGCATTCTTGTCCTGCAGCATATCAAGCCTTAGTCATCTTTTCCAAAGTGTCAACTCATAAATCATAATGATATGTATCTTTTACTACAAATAAAAGAATCCAAAGAATGGATGATGGTTGAGGGTTCAAGGCAGATGCAAAATAACTTGTAGAGCTCAATAACCAGCAGTTGTGTCTACATCCAAGCGGCTAATCAACTCCGAGTGCAGGGACTTGGGGCATGTGTAGCCTAACATCAGCTTCAGTGAACAGGTCAAACAAACGGCTTATTTTGGGCTTGTTTAACAAGGTAAAGCCCTTCTTCCACTAAAATCATGCAAATAAGTTCAAACTAATGGAGGGAGCTTTTAGGGCTTATAGCCGAAGCCCAAATAAAAGATTCTTGCAAAAGTTTCAGCAAAACCAAACAAGTCCCTATCAATATTGTAAAATGACAATAACCAAATACAAAAGACCTTCTTGCTAGGCTTACTTTACCTGTTACATCTAGTAATCTTAGTGATGCATTTTGATGCAAGATGAAACAAACAAAGTCATTTCTAACTAGTTAAGGGAACTGACCTTACGAAATACTCAGAAACAGAACCACCAAGGATACGGCCAGCAAAGTTGCTGAAGCCGAAGAGGCACAACAAGATAGTTGTGTCATCAGCACCAACAGCACTTCCAATCTGAGCTAGATTGTTGAGAACAGTGACACCTGTGCCAACTCCACAAAAGTACACAATAAATAGTAACCAGAAATCCGCCTTAACTAAGGCTTCAGCAAATGTGAAATCATCCCCCCTTCTTGGTCCTCTTTTCTTTTTCAAATTCACTGCTCCCTCACCCTCAGCCAACAGAAGATCCATATCGGAAGTCTCATCAGAATCTTTTGCACTTGAAACAGGTGTAATTGAAGAAGAGCTACCCAAAAGTGGTTCTGAATTATCTTGATCTGGACCAGACAAACTATCAGATGAATAAGATGGAGCAAGGCTACTGGCCTTTTTTTGTTTGTTTGGATAAAATGTCATCTTTATAGGTATAGCAAGTGGAGCAAGGAGCAAGAGTATCATTATACCAAACAAAAGGTATGTAACGGCCTCACTTAGTTTTAAAACATCACCAATTATTGTAGCTACTAGAAGATATACACCTAGAACCACGCTTGAGATTTGCGTGAACATGAAATGGTCGTGTTCTGTTGCATTGTCCTCATCCACTGATGGAGTGCAAGGCCTGACAAAATACATCACCAAAACACATGCTGTTGGAATCCCCAATGCAAGCAATAGCAAAAGATTTGTCGGTGAATTACGAAGCACTCCATTAAACGTTTCCGTGTAGACAGCAGCACTAACAGCAACATAACCCTTGATGAGACCAGCAACGGTGCCTCGGCTGAGAGGAAAATTCCTCATGTTGGTCACAAGCGCCGCAGTGCCCAACCATGCGCTGCTGTTTGTGCCAATACATAAAGCAATCCACAACTGCAATAACACCCAATAAAGCATATAAGATATACATGACCCAGTTGAAGCTTTCAACTACCTGAAGATGTATTAAAAAAAATGCATATTGATGATGCAACAAGCACATACTGTCTGCCTGTTACCTACAGGACAGCTTCTGCCAAGTGACAACCTTCTGTATTAAGAATTTTAGTTAAATGGACAAATACAGCAACATGTGATGTAATGAGCATTTGCAAATGAACCAAATTAAGAATCTGACCCCATTTTAGCAGTGCTTGGACTTTCTATATCAGAGCTTTCCATGATAATAGGTATGTATATGTTCTGTTTGTCTCATTTTCTAGTCTATAATCAGTTAGAAGAGACTGAGGTTCAAATATGTTAGGTCCGAATTTCCTAACACTGTAACACATGAACAACCTGATTCTCAAACCTAATGCTAGCAGCAGGGCAGTAATTCTAATATCTATGTCTTAGAGATTTGAACATCTCCAGAACACGTTCGAGTCATACTCATACGCATTCTAATACAAACTGAAAACACAGATGCATTGATACAGCGGATAAATAAACTCTTTATTTAAAACTTAAAAACGTCTTGCAAAAATTATTGAAATAAGATTTAAGAAAATAACATTCTAAAAACTAAACGTCTATACTCTTAATGTTAAACATCCTCCGAGAAAAGATCCCCTCCTTCATGGTCTTGGAAACTGTCTTCATTTAGTCCCACCACTTGGTATGATTCTAAAACGTCTGCATACACCACCGTGCAACTAGTCGTGAATCTTTGAGACTCAGCAAGACAAAATTATTCTTTTATTTATAATTATGCACATGGAACAACTCATGAATAATCAATGCAACAAGGATCAAGTTTCCATCACCGAAAATGCACATAAATTTTGTAAAACAGTAAAATAATGTAAAAGAAATAACTTTTAATAATTTGAACTTCTATTGGTGAGAATATCGTACTTACTGGCGAATATTCACACTCAGTTTACTCTGCAGAGGTATTGCATACTACAACATCCTTTAAACACAACAATCAACGCCATACGCGTCCTTCTGCGTTTCTTTTAACGTATGACTGATACTAAGGAAACAAAATCTTTTGTCGTATAAAGGAATATAGAGCCCGTTCGAATATATGCATATACACTGACTACGCACAAACCATTGTAGTGAGCTACAGTCTTACTACTTCAACTTCAACCACAACTACTAGAGAATCATGCGGATTATATTTCTTATAGAGTTATAAAACTCAGTCCGCCCTATCTCAGAACTATGACGGTTACAGAACAAATATTGGACACTCATCAAGTTGTTATTAAATTAAACAATTTTATAACTTTCTACAACAAAAACAATCACATATCAACTTGCTACAACAGATCTTTGACTACAAATCTCAACAACAGAACTTGACCACATATCAAAATCACTACTCATATAAATGCCACTAAAACAACATATATATACTACCAATTATTTTTTCACCAAAAACATGTACTTTGAGTGTATAAAATAACAATACATTATAATCAAAATATATAATGTATAATAGGTAAAATATACATCAAGAGTGGTGTACACAGCTTGACTTGATTGGTTGTTGAATCCGAAAACTCTTTCTCGAAAGTTGCCCCCAGTGTTCAGCGATGGATCTGACGATTTCATAGAAAAACAAATAAATAACTACTAAATAATTAAATAAAATTATGCAAGGTTTCAATCTAAGGTTCAAGACTTGTTAGGGATCTACAATTTAGATCTATACTTCAATCTGCAGATCTAAAGCTTAAAAACTAATAAGAACCACTCCAGAGACTAAATTACAAATAAAATAATTACAAAAAAAATCCAACTCTCATCTTCCTCAAGCAAAACACAAGACACACTTTCGGGAAGGAGAAGAGTTGGCTCGGCTCGGCACGACTCCAGTGAATGACGACTTTTATTCCTCTCAACCAGTTCGTCTCGAATTTTTTGTTTGTGTTCTCAATAGTTGAAATTCCTCTTATTTATGGACTAATGGGATCAATTTTTCAATCATATTTCAATTCTTGGTTTTCATATAAACATGATCACTTTCTTTTCTACCAATTTTGGATCTCATTCCAAATTTATTTTTTCTTAATTTGGATTAACTCAATTGTGTTTGAATTTGAGTTCAATCAAGTCCAATTAAGTTCAATTATGTCCCAATTTGATTTAAGATTAAAATCTGAGTTCTTTAGTCAAATTTTGGAGCATCACAATAAAGTAGCAAACATCATTTAGACATTCAGGAACACATCAGAGCAAGTAACATACACAAAAAGACCAACTACAACACCCCAGAGTAGAATAAATGCTCGTTGATGAGGTCCAATGGATGCATCAACTTAGCTGTTCTTTATTTGGCATGCTTTTACAGTGTCAATGCACTTTTCTAACGGGTAAAAGGCATTAATTCAAAATAAAACAACAGTAGATTATTCGTATACAGGACCAGTAAAAAGGAAATAAGAATGGATTTTTGGGCCAGCTCCCTCCATTTGTGAACAAACTTCATGTTCAGAATTCAGAACCTAATTTGTTAAAAAGTTGGTGCAAAATCCCAAAATCTCATGGATGACAGACAAGAAAGGAACACTCAGCACACTATGACTAGCCAGTTCATACATCATGTTTGCTTTGTTCATACAGTTTTTTTTTTTTTTGGTGCGGATGGGGGGTTCTGTTGGTTGATATCACAACCTGCCACAATAACCCAGAAGGTTATGATGTCAACCAAAATATAATTAAATGGAAGAGTTGCGCCACCCTAGCAGTTTTCCCGTCTTGCAAATTGGTCTTACAGCAACAATATTCCTTAGTCCAACAAAATTTTCTTTACCCCAATCGTTCAATAAAAAAACTGTTGTGTTGCTATGCATAAGCATGAACTTAGCAAGAGAAAATCATCAATGCTTGTTGAGCAAACTACAAATTTTACTTATTAAGCATTGCCACTTCAACTACATCTTGAAAAAGACAATAATCTTCTTTGACAAATCCTCATTATTCAAGGCATGGTCCCAAGACAGGTGGCATAATATCATGATATATGTCTGTTGCCACCAACAACTGTAGTTCATTCTGTGACTACCGTTTGAGGTTTTCCCTTCCTCGGTGATCTCTGCTCTCTTCTGACACCATAACAGTAACACTCTTGCAAAATTAACTGAGCAATCAGCAGTGGATCATATATTCATATCTATCTAAAACCAGGATAACTGTCTCCAAAATTTTAATCAAAACCTGGCATTGAAAAAGATACCTCACCTACACCATCTCTAATTTTGAAATTTTGTCAACCACTGAAATCAGAAAGGAAATTGGCGTGTGAAATAAATCATACTGAGTTGGCGGATTCAACGTAATTTAACACCCGGATTGATAGCGGGCCACCATTCAAACCAATTTTGCTCCACTTGCAGAAATGCGTGGTCAAAGCATCAAAGAAATGAATTGTCTAGACTCGGAATAAGATCACAAGTGCAACAAAACAGTACAATTGTACAGCAAAGGAAGATCTCTTTTTCCCTGGGAATCAACAAAGAAAAGTTTTATAAACTACATTGAGCTCCAGACCAATTAATAAAATATTGACCGCCATTTTTTTTAAGGAAAATATCTGCCAGTGTTAATATCATACATGCAATTAAAAAATTGCACATGGGAACACAATATATAGTTAAAAAAAAGAGAGAAAGATAGAGGACAAATTTCTAGTTACTTCAAAGTTGAAACAAAAGAAAAACATAATTTATTGCTCAATCCCTCTAGTTCATGCCAATCATCACAGGCACATTGATTCAATCAGCTCCAATCACAAGTTCACTGGAATTTTAACTATAAGGCTAAAAAAATTAGAGGCCCAATTAGCTCAACTTAATACTCCTCATCAAGTCATCATCACCCAAAATCGACAACAAATCGGCAAGTTTTTGTGCTAAAATGGGCCAAATTTCTCATGCATTCCTAAATGTTGGCTGTGAACCAAACACTTGACAACTGCAGTCAAACTTGCGAAATTATGGCAAACGGTGAATTCGCAAGTTGGCGCACGGCGCACCCATCCAAACAAACACTAAACATCACTAGATTAAAAAAAATATCAAGAACTCAGGAGAACAAGCAAGCAAACCCAATGGTGATTGGTGATCGAAGGCAAAGAGGGAACAGAGCAACGAACCAGCCAGTAGGGCATGGAGATGGTCTTGGTGACGGCGAGCCAGAGGGTGCCGAAGCCGAGGAAGGCGCAGGCGGAGCCGATGACGAGGATGAGCCACGGCGGGAGCCGGTTGGCGAGCAGGCCGGGCACCAGCCCCACGTTCTCGCCGACGTCGTTGCCGACGCCCAGCATCGTCAGCGCGCGCTGGTCGTACCCCAGCGCCGACTTCACCGCGTGCGAGTACAGCGGGAACACGTACGCACTCCCCGCCGCCACCTGCACCCAAACCGCCGCCGCCAGCCCCACCCACGGTGGCCGGCTCCCCGCCTTCACCCAGCCCGGCGCCATCTCGCCGCTCACCATGCTTACTCCCCAAAGGCGGTCCCTTTTTGGCTTTACAATTTCAGTCTCGGGACGTGCATATCTGTATATAAGTACACGAGGGCGAAGGTGACCGCATGGCTGGTTAACGTTGTCTGCTTGAGGAAGGCCGGAAACGTGGGCTCGTGTCAGTTCAGAGTGGAAATGTTGTTCGTCTCGTTGCTTTATTTCGCCTCCACTTTATTTATTTTCCGGCTCGAAGGTTTTATTTGTTTATTTCCTTTTTTTTTTCCCGGGTTTGGAAGTAGGAGTTGGGGAATTTCGTTTTGGTTTTTTCTTTTCTATTTATCTGTGATTGGGATAGCTATCTCATCAATTTATTTTCAAGAGAGTTTCTTTCTATAAGCTGTAAAGTTAGAATGAAAATTTGTTGTATCATAATATCATGAAAAAAAATTTATCATAACTTGTGCGATAGATAGAGGTAAGTACACTTTAATAATAATAAAGTTTATAAATGACTGGAAAAATAAGTTTTTGTAAACTAGACAAGTTATGAATAAATTTAAGATGACATTTTATGTTGTCTTGTTTAGTGGTAAAATGACGGTCGTTTATTAAAATCCTAAACAAGTTAAAGGTTATACAAGTCATTTCTTGCAACTAGAATGCTTTGCATACCAAGAAAAAAATATATATCTAACTTTGATTTGCACCGCAGTTAAATCCCACTGTATTACCAGTATGCACACTTGTTATGCATTTTGTAAAAAATATATATTATTTTAGGAGTTTTATTGAGGTGTATGTATTAATTTTTTTTCTTATTTTATATACACATTTTTCACTATTAAATCAAATTTTTTTATATCTAATCCTCTAAAAAAAATAAAGAATCTATATGATATAATTTTTTTTAAAAAACAGGTATATACATCTCAAACAGCCTCTTAGTTTAGAGCAAAATGGCACTCATTTTTTTAGTTTATTTTTCTGAGAGGCCTGCCAGTTTCGATTTCTCATGAACTCTTGGGCTCTTGGCCACAGCTGAAGCTGTAAAGCTTCTGTTCTAAAATATGTCCAATTGTGACATTTTCATACGCTAGAACTAACTCATGACATAATATATGAAGATCTGACATCAACATCGCATCACAAATTCCTCTTCAAGAGTAATAAAGAAACATGAAACTGCAAAGTACCACATTACCTGATCCGGGAGGATCTTCAAGTTCTGATCGCATACGGATTCGCGACCATGTTTTGATTGCATACGGATTCACGACTAAATCCTGATGACATACGAATTCACGACCTTAACCGTGTTCGGAAAGATTTCGCGACCATGAATTGGTTCGCGTCCATGAAAATAAATTTATTCTCTGTTCGGAATTGTAATCTGATTCGAATATATATAACTAAGTTTATCTGTTTATAATTAGTTAGTTAGTTATATAAGTCTAATACGTTTAGGTTACTAAGTCTGATACATACTCATACGATTGGACTATAAATATCTTGTAATAGGTCTAATTTAAATCATCAAAAAATCATAGAACTTATTTGAGTTTTAAACACTTATAGTTCTTTCGACATAGACAAATGTGCCTAACATTCGACGTGTAAAATCCTCTTTGAAATAAAGAATTGTGCAATTACTTTGGGTTTCGGTATTTCTGAATAAGATTCCGTTATTCCGTATATTAGAATCTGAGCGAGTTTAGTGTGAAAACCAAGATTAGATCTCAAACAGATCATTACCATGAGACGATCCTCTCCTAAGTAAGCTGGCAATGTACAAACAATTTGTAATTATAATTGAAGTCAATATGGAGAGTGGATACTCTTACCTTTTCTACCATCCATTTTAATGAATAAGTTTGATCTCGATGTACGAAAAAAATGATAACTTATAACATTTTTATATCTGAGTCTTAGGTTATCTACCTAAATACCACACCCATTATCTTTCAATTTTGTGACCTTTCAATTTTATGTACTTTGCTGTGAAATAAAGACTCATTTTTATTTTAACACATAAAATTTTAGATATAATGATGTTATAAGTTGTAGACAAAAATGAAATGCATTGGATACTCTCTTAATTTTAGAAATTTATCATTACAGACGATAATAACATACACCTCACTTCATCGCTCAAACCTTAACACTAACCCTAATTCACACACATGCACCAATACAAATAATCTAATTAAATACACAAAAAAAAATAGAGAATCAAGATTTGAGTTTATGATTTTTATTGTGTGAGTATTTTTAACTGTCCATATATATGTATATAGAAGTACATGATATTGGATACTCTTGCTGGCATAGAAGAGGATCGAAAGCAAGTCTCAAAGAGGAAAAGGAAAAAGATCCAACGCACTTAGCAGAATATTCTTACTGTCATAATGAGGAAACAAAGCACTATTTTATTCCTCGACGCCTTCTCTTTGATGGGACATTGCCTCAATAATTTTGAGAGATATCCACAGGTGTGGTATTTAAACTATACAGCTTAGTTTTCTTGAAGAAAATTATAGTTTAATTTCGTGATATCATTATGATCAGAATTATTACGAAACGAGATCCTGTGACATAATTCTTTGTGCTTTTAATTGGATATCCAGTGATTTTAATTAACAGATATTACATGTGATCGAGCCGAGTAGCTGAAACGTTGACAATGTACAAGTTATCTGATCAATAAACTAATATTTAGAATTGATTAAACAAAAGATGCTAGGTCATTTCTATCAAAGAAATAAACATTTGAAAGGTCATGGAATCAAAATCATTATCACATATGTAGCAAGGAAATTAAACTCGAATTGATATTTGAACTTTGATATCTATTAGATACTCCAAATGCCTTACTGATTGAATGACAGAATCTAAATGAGACAATTTGGAATATTAAGAAATTAGAAAAAGAAACGGGGACCACTCATGAAAATTCATGTCTTACTTTTAACATGCAAGAGCACAGTACGTGCAAGAATACATCTTGTGCGCTGCTTTACCAATGGTAAAGAGAACAAGTGGGGCTAAAGTATCTCACATTTCAGAGAACTTTTGAATATAGAAACATTACATCACTTTCCAATTTCAAAGTGTGGAACATATAAATCTCCGATATCCCAGACAAGATAAACATAATCGGATTTGATACGGTCTTGATGCCTTCTGAATTCACAGTTATACTGGACACTTCAACTATATAAAGAGATGACGTCTAACAAGAAATTTTTAGATAATTGGTTTCATATCATTACTAAAATTATGAATTTAGTAAAAATACCACTAAGTATCTCCTACAAATCTTCCAGTGGAAAACAATTTCAAACGGTAAAAAACTAAAAAACCCCATATATAATACTCATAATCAATGATATTTTATTAATTTGACTATGTTTATATATATTTTAGATACAATCACATAGAACATAAAACGACTATATATGACTGTGCTTAAAAAACATGT
Organism: Pharus latifolius; assembly: GCA_019359835.1. Lineage (NCBI taxonomy): Eukaryota > Viridiplantae > Streptophyta > Magnoliopsida > Poales > Poaceae > Pharus > Pharus latifolius. Next base: position 15,424,865 of record CM033322.1, read on the forward strand.
ATAAATTCTAATCTTCCTCAATGTCTTTCGCAATACCTACACACAAGCAAATCCTACACCTAGCCAGTAGCCATCATTTGGGTACCCCAGATTTGAAGTTTTGAACCGCCGAGACAAATAAATCATGTACATTGTTGGCAAGCTCCTAGATAGACTACAATCATTAGCCCGGTTTACATATAAACTTGGGATTAGAAAGAACTAATTAAACGGCCCTTTGAAGGCGCAAAGGCCGTTTGCTGCCAGATCGACAGAAATAGGAGCGAATCGACCAGGAATGCAATTATGGGCGTATATGACAGAGAGGAAGCATCAAGCATGGCCACCATTTGAGATGGACCTCTAATTGTTCAATGGCCCTCAGGCCAAGTGCTGCATGTCTATCCGAAGGCCAACTGTTCAACACTTATACTGGCAAACAAGTTAAATACATATCTAGAATATACTGTCACAAATCACAATCTTTCCCTTTCGTTTGATATAGTAGTAAGGATCAGCAAGTCACTGATGCATCAGCCGGTCAATTAGCTGTGTCCCTGGCTAGATTTCCGTGGGTAATTTTAATTGCAAGTTCCATGTCTTTGCCTGTGATTTTATTTAGGTTCCCAAACTTTTTAAGTTCTCCAAAAGAGTCTCCACATTGTTTTAAATATTTTCAATTGGGTCCCGATCTTTTATTACTCATTAGTTTATGTTAACATGGCATATGAGTTGTTGTTGTCATATGCTGGAATTGATACCCACATGAAATTTCTAGGCAGAGATAGGGAGGGGCAGGCAGGTAGGCAAGGGTCTGCTCCTCCCCTAGTACACATTATATGTATCCAGGTTTCTACCATATAAAATGTATATAGAGTTTTCATTTGGACCTTTAATGATTTCTCTCTCACTATTTTGCTTTTCTAATGGTAATTTTTTAGTTTTTCCCCTAGCTGTATTATAAAAACTATCTCATGCAGTTTTTTTTTCTAATTAATCTAAAAATATCTAGACCTCATAACAAAAATGTTGTCTTCAATTCCACCTGTTATATATATAAAATATATAAATTTTTTTTAAGTTGCTAATGTATTTTAAAAACTCCCAAAATTTTGAAAATAAGTAAAAAAGACTAGATTGAATAGTACCCTAGACTCTGTTTAAGAGAGTTCCAATTTTAATTTAAAGTTGTCAGAAATTTAAACTCTCATAGACATAGTGTATATGAGGGATTTTTGAGAGAAATTTAAATTTATTTTGGCTTGAAAAGTTTAAGTCTCTCTTTCAAATTTTTTTTTTCTAAGAAACCATTTCAAGCTAAACGGGTAAAGCTTGAGCAGGTGTGAATTTGTGGTGCATGATGCTGCCGGGGAGAAAAACTCTGGGTGGGACGGCAACTCTGGATGGAAGTGTAGCACGCGAGCATCCTTGTCCTCCTGTCCTGCTTTCCAACGTCTCAGGGGTTTGCCTTTTGTCTCCGACTTTTGGTGGTGCAGACATGTCTTAAGTACCGCACAGCTGAGTTACCTCCAGAGCAGAAGCCACTTTGTGACGGCAAAAGTTGATTTTTAACAAGGTTCCACACGCACGCTTGGCGCACTTTGGCTTTGTCCATGTACGTACCAAGGATTGTGCCTCCATGCATGCTTCCATGTTCCTTAAGAAGTGCAGGGCTAGTCCTGATGCGTTGGAAATACGCTTCTTTGTATCATGGCCAATACAAACCAGTCCTCGTATCCCGGGGAAAAGACCTTTGCTATGAATTCCCCTCTTGATTTAGACTATTAGTGGATCCAAAAGTTTTTACATGCGAAGCTAAATACAACATAAGAGGTTTATCTTCTAGTCTTTGTAAATTTTAGTGTAGTCATTTCTTTAACACTCTTTTTGGATATTTGGAGTTGAGCATAGAATTCAAGAATTAAAATTTAATTTTAAAATTATGATTTTTGACACACTGGAAATCTAATCTTCCATGCCAATTCATAAAATTTAATTATTGCTACAAATAGACTAGACGAATTCTTACCCTTATCTTCAAAAATTCAATGAAATTCATTTATTTCATCTCTCAACGATATTTTAAAATTTTGATCCTAAATTTGAATTTAGATTTGATTTCTAAATACAAGTTTCAGAAAAATCTTATATCCAAATTTGAAGTTTAAATTTAAAATTTTGAATTTTGAATTTCAAATTTTAAAATTTGATTATCAAATTTTGAATTTTGAATTTCAGTTTTCAACCTTTTAATTTCATACTTCAAATTTCAAATTTCGAATTTCAAATTTTGAATTTTTGAAATTTGAAATTTTAATTTTTGATTTTAGGTTTTAGATTTTCAAAAGTTCAAAATTAAATATTTCAAAATTCAAAATTTATAAGTTTATAAGTCAAATCAAAATTCAATGTCAAAATTTTAATAATTTCAAATTCACATTAGATTTAAATTTTCAAAATCAAAATTCAATTCAAATTTCAAACTCCAAAAATCCAAAAGTCAAATTTGAAAATTTTGTAATATTGATATAAAATTGGGCCAATTACGTTGAATGCCAACTAGCGGTGATACAAACAAAGTATGGAATTGAGATAATTCTATTCAATTTCATTTTTAGTAGAAATGGAATTAGAAATAAAGTTCGAAATTTAATTCTAATTCCTATAACCCAAACGGGTGTAAAGTTAATGAGATTCTAACATTAGTATCTATAAACAAAGAATCATTTTTTTTATTTTAAAAACTTGAGCAAACAGGTGGGCGTGTAGGTCTGACACTAATGAAGACCCAGGTGAGAACCATCCCGCCATCGACGGATCTGGTAGTATTTTGATAACAATGCAAGAGATGCTAAGGAGGTGTCACATGATATTGCATCGATTACAACTGTACAAACACCCCATTTCTCCTGTATTTTTTCTGTCAGGCTGCAACGGGGTACTTACTTTTGGCCTGTGGGGTGGGCGTTTTCCCTCTCAAATCCCAGCCCATCGGCGATCTTTCGGCCCATATTCTCCCGCACCGCGACGCGGCTAACTAAAACCCAACCGGCTCTCGCTACAAGGCCCGAACTCGCAAAACCCACCCACCTCGGACTCCGCTTCTGCTTCTACTTAAACGCGCGTGAAAGATAGGGTTCTTCTCGCTTCGGGCGTTTCTTCTATCCACAGCTCGTGCAGCCGCCGCCGCCTCTCGGTGTTTGTGCCTCTCCCCATCACCGCCACCTCGTCGTCCTTCGCGCGGCAGCCATGGCGGAGCAGGTGAGACGCCACGATCTACGGTCGATCTGTAGATCTAGTACGCGCCGTCTTTTTAGTTCAAACTGGATGCTTCTTGGCGTTATGATTTTGTGTGGATGAACCAGTCGTCTCGTTCAGATTCGCGTGTGGCATATGAAGCTGAAGTGAATGGATTGCTGTGCTGCTAATTGTGTAATTTCTTTTGTTTGGACAGACAATTAGAATAGTCCCATCAGCTAGGTTGTGAAGTTTTATATCTGAATAATATCGGCTTGGTATCGAGCTACTGCTGTTGTTATTCCTGGAGCTGGCAATTCTTTTCCTGTGACACTGTTCAATAGTTGTATGGATCGTCATCGTTTGATGTAGTTGTGTTAATGGATCTTGAGGCTTTATTTAGTACTATCAGAATTAAGCACTTTTTTCTTTGTCCTTTTCGCAGACGGAGAGGGCTTTCTTGAAGCAGCCTAAGGTGTTCCTCTGGTAAGAGGGAGTGGTTTTGTATGTTGTTCGATTTGGTTCTTGTATTTTATGAAGTCTGAATTATAACCTGAGTTGTAACTGCAGCTCGAAGAAGATCACCAAGGGGAAGAAGCCTGGCAAGGGCGGCAACAGGTTCTGGAAGAACATTGGCCTTGGATTCAAGACTCCCAGGGAAGCCATCGAAGGTCTGATTCCTTTTCTTTCTCAAACCTATAGTTGGTTGTATGCCCCTTTTGACATCTGCTAATTAATATGGTTGCTGCTCACTTGATTAGTCATGCAATGCTTGGTTTAACTCTACTGCTTCTATCGGTAGACACTTCACTTGAGGAAAAATAGCATGATCTGGATGCTGTTAGAGTGTTCTTTATTTCTATGTTAGTGTGCTTTTGTAGATTGTAATAGAGTTTATTGTCTCATCAGTTATCAGATTATGGCAACCACATAGAGTGACATCTAGTTGACATTATTGATAACTATGTGTCACTTCCACATTCGGTTTGCTTGGAGTGTTAACTCTTGCCTTAGTTATTTGGTTTTGAGTTTTGTTTGCAACCAGGCTCTAGCTGTTAGTAAAGCTTGGGAATGCAAATATACATCCATGTTTTTATTTGGTATAAGATGGCCAGATGGGTGCTCTAGCTGTTAGTATTTGTTTTTTAATTGGTTTATGCGATGGTTGGAATGAATTTCTAAGAAGCACTACTGCGAAGAGAGAAAAACTCGAGGTAGAAGGCACATCCCTTTTGTATGGTCATACATGAATAATACAAAAAAGGAAGGCTTGTTTCTCAAAACATTCGCAGTGGCCGCCTGGGAGTTTTCGCCTTGCCAGGCTTGAGAGCTTATGCTGCTTAATTCTTCCTTGGATGGCCAGTGCCCTTTGCCAACTGCTTTGCTATTTCTTTGCTGACCTGAATTCTTGTCACATGTTTTATCTTGGTTTCTCAAAGATTTATTGGTTTATGCATTGCATTTGAAGATCTAATGTTTGACTTCATTATTTGTGATCTTTTGACCATAAATCTCGGTTTAGCTAAGACAGTTGAGGAGTTCTTTTGTTTTACCAGTGATAAATTCTAGTCTTGCTCCACAGAAAATTTGATAGCCACTAGTATTGTTTGTGGTGCCTTTGTTGCAAGCTTTTGCTGTAAAGTCTTGGTTTTCAATGCAAAAATGCGATTGCTTTCTTGCTATGATTAGATTGAGTACTTCAGTAAAGCTTGTTTTGTTTTATGACTTTGTACATTCCAGAGATCTCTGTTAAACCTACTTCAGTTTTACCTATCCTTAATTTGGCCCTATTGTTTCAGGGACCTACATTGACAAGAAATGCCCATTCACTGGCACTGTCTCAATTAGGGGTCGCATCATAGCTGGAACATGCCACAGTGCTAAAATGGACAAGACTATCATTGTTCGTAGGAATTATCTTCACTTTGTGAAGAAGTACCAAAGGCAAGCTGATCTTCATTATCGATTTTAGTGTGCTTCCTGTTGGTTGGTTGTTTATAATGGCCATTTTTAATCATGTTGTATAGGTACGAGAAGAGGCACTCCAACATCCCTGCTCACATTTCTCCATGCTTCCGTGTGAAGGAAGGAGATCATGTGATCATTGGCCAATGCAGGTAAAACTTATGTTTGCCTTTTGGTAGTAGCCAGCTCTTATAGGAGATTATCTTGCAGAAATTGATGGACCGGTATGAGTTGTGTTGTGTTGGAAACTGAAGTTGAGCTCTGCTACATGATTATCCGTTATTGCCATATAATGTTCTTTGTTAAACATTGTTTATGACAAATATGCTGGTTTCTTGAACATGAAACATCTAGTATTGTCTTAATAACATATATTTTTCGAATACCTGTTTTTAGCTACATAAAATTATCATTTATGTTATTTTGTTTCAGGCCATTGTCAAAGACAGTGAGGTTCAATGTATTGAAAGTTGTTCCCGCAGGGTCAAAGAGTGGGGCAGGGAAGAAGGCTTTCACTGCCGCATAAGATTGTGATGATGAGAAGGCTTTTAGCATCAAGGATCCATGAGATTTTGAAGCCAGTTAGCTACTTATATATCCGCCATCTGTACTAGGGTTTTTGACGAATTTCTTTCTAAGCTTCAAGTATTGGAATGCTGAACTCATGCCACTGTGTTCTGGATTCTTTTTTATTTGAATTAGAGTATATTAATTTGTGGTATGCTTGACCTTCCCTTGTATACATTAGTAATGCTTGCATCAACCATGCCGTAGGTTATCTTCTATGGTGGATGGTGTTCTGCATTGCCGATGAGCTGTTTCTGAGCTGGCCTGCACAAATAAGGTGATATAGGATGCTGCATTGCCGGATGTTGCGGCCATGGCAAAATTGCATTCAGAAAATTTGAATCGAGAAAATTTGAAGAAAAGAAATTTTTGATATGTATGTGCACAAGTGGCTGACTATTGATGTATGTGCGGTATCCGAAGCCCAAATTAAAGAATCTTAAAAAAAAAGTTTTTAGAAGAATTCTCTCCTCTCTTTTCCCCTGAAATGATGTGTGTTGTGTTGTGTTGTGTGATTAGTGAGTAGATCACGCGACACGTCACCTGTTCTCACTTGTCATTGGATATGCTGGTTTTCTGATTTGCCGGTCGGTCACTCGACATCTCGACTCCAAAACTCGATGCGAGCAGCGCTAACGAGGGATAGCCTTTACGTCGAGTTTCTTAAACGACAATTGTTGCCCATCGAATTGTCGTCAATCGCCATCTTCTCTCGGGTAATATTGCCAACACGGCGGTCAGGACGGTGGGATGTCACTGGACACGAATGCGAATGAGGCAGTGCATTGTGCGAACCAATCATGCAGCGTCGTGGAGGGCGCCGTCCATACGATTCGTCGAACAATCCCTCCGTTTAGCAATCGACAGGTGGTAACTAAACGCAGCGTTCTTGGTGAAGGCGTGGTGCCAACGGCCACTCGGCCACGCCAGGTATATCATATAAACATGGAAAAATTAGTCCTACATCTCTAAAAATATTAAATTAATTAAATATCATTGATTATGATATCAATATATTAAATTCTGACCCACACATTATTAAGACACTAAATAATATTACACATAACTATAATTTTACAATATTATAGAACTGAGTCTCCTTATAAACATTGGTTTCTAAGTTAACATTGTCATATTGGGTAAAAAAAAAATGAAAGAAAAAAAAAAAAAGACCGATTGACTTGATTCCTGTAGCAAATGCTATAGCCTATAAGTCAAAATGTAGAGACCGGTAGTGCGTGTGTCACATTACTATTGGTTAGGTTGATTAGCAACACATGGGTTGGTGAAACAGTTGTCACCGCCACTAAAATAAGAAAATATTGGTTCTTAAGACTATTTCCAACATAGTCGTTTTGATTGGTGCACGAGAGTCAGCTTGTGTGAGCGCACGAATGAAGCGACGCCCCATATCAGGGTGCCCATTGCACCCACCACTTTTTGTGAGCCTCACGAGTTGTGTATTACACCAAGCGGTTTTTTTCAAGCGAATCTGAACTGCTAGTGATACAATTTGTGAAGCTCATGTGCGTCGCATCAAGCCACACACGCACACTCACATCTGAGACATTGAGAAGTAGGGTCAAATATAATAGGATCAATGTGAGTAGAATGCGTGGAGTTGCTACTGCAGTCGAGGCGAGAATAGTGGGCCCACAAAATGCATGAAGTCCACGTGGGAAAAGCGTGTCTCACTTTCCATGTTTACTTTATGGTAACTACACCCGAGACGTTAATAGGAGGTGGGTCTAACATTTTTCTATCCACCTGTTGATCTACATGTGGTTTGTATGTTATTTTGATAGGTTCATTTTATTTTTTTTTAATGAAAAATTTAAATAAAAGTTAAATGTTGTATTTGATGATGTGATATTATTTCTCTTAAAAAAAATTGATGTTTTAGAATATTTGCCACTAGATGATTTTTTGTATATGTGATACATCTTTGTCCTCAAGAACCACCACTTGCATGGGAGATACCGTAAGTTGCCATCGGTAATATTGGAGGGAGGGCCGGCTCCCACAGCGTGCTGCTGTCGGTTGGGTTGGGTCGGCCACAAGGCGCTGGTGGAATGCCTTCCGCGGCCACTCCCCTTGTGGCAAAGATGGGGTGGGTTTGGTATTATTAAGCGACACGGAAAAGATTTTACCTCGGTTGCAAAGCTTGCGAGAATGTGCCGGACATGCGTTAAAAACTGACAGACACAAGGCATTACGTCGTTTTAGCGCCTTTATGCTGGCATGATATGCGCCGAGGTGAGACTTTGAGAGGAGGTGCAATAGAGGAGAGATCGCCAGGTTCGGGTTCGAGATTTTGGATGTTCCCAGTCCGGCAGGAGACTAAAAACGAGCTGATTACATTCTGGTTTGTAGTGATTCTGGTATATTATTATTATTTTCTTTGTATTTTTTAAGTTTTTATTTTTTTAATAGTTCATATATTCTTAGAAAATTACACATAACTGCTACACTGATTGGTTTTAAGTCTGCCTGGCTAGCCCATGACCTCTGATTATACAACACTTGAGAAAATACCAAAAAAAAAAAATCAATTGCGAGCTGAAACGACCGAAAAACTGGCTGGTTTTTGAACCACTAAAATTCCAATAACTTGAACCATGTGAAACAATAATGCATACGACAATTCGTCTTAAAAATTAGAACTAAACTTAATTTGCTTCAAATCCCCACCATTTATCTCCCAATGCCATAATCCATAATTCAAGGGAAATGACTAACAGAAAACAATGTAAAGAATGCATAATTCAGATCAAAATGCTCAAACCGGTAAAATGCCATTTAACAAGCGTATGAATCAATATTCACTACGCTTTTACACTATACACAACACAATTGTGTTACAAGACAGCCTTCAAACGGCTCAAATGAAATCAGATGTGGATAGGGAAAACTCTTGTATAAGATTTTCACAGCTGCACATGTCACGACACAAATCAAGGTCTCTAAACTAATTGAAACTGCATCTACCTAACCTGTACCAACTACACGGACATGGAATGGAGATCCGCGACATAATATAGGTTCATCAGGCAACTCTGCCTTTGCTCGAGCACGAAGAACATCAGTGGCATCAATTATAACAGAAGAAGCTTGCAGCGAATAGTCCCCGGGTACTAGGAAGTAGATTGAAAAAGGATGCCCCACCTCCTCCAGTGGTGGAACCTCCAGATGGATGTCACTAAGGACACCTACATAAAAAATGGAAACTTGTCAAGAGTAGTGCAGATGATGAATATTGATATGGTAGAAAATCATGATTATCTTCTAGTTTTAGTGGAACACTACACAATAAAAAATGTTCATTTAATGCACATAGCAAAAGTGGATGTCTTAAAATATGAAGGTCAGTGACAGAACAAACTCTAGTAACCTAATAGGCCTCCAAGCAATTAGTCTTTTAACATAAATTATTATGTTCTTGAATCATTGTGCAGTATGAGTTGCTTTTAACCTCAATTATTAGGTGCCCTCAAGAAATGAGAACTCAAAGTGCGAAGGATGTCAGGGGGGTAAGCATTATTATATAGATAACTGAATTATACCAGCCCAGAGGACAGTTGCGTTGTGTTCATCAAAGCAATTATCTCCTGCAACATCTCTACATGAGATGCTGAGACTCATCTGAATAATTTCCTTTGTGTTGTTGCGAACTAGAACTTCGATATGAGTCATTTCATGAGCAGATACAGGATCTTTACACCTCAGAACACTCTCATCGGTAGAATGACTGGGCTCATCAACTTTGGCTACAGTTCCATTCTTAGAAAGCCTGAAGCCAAATGTTAGGGGATCTGGCAATAGTATGTCCATTACTGATGCTTGTAATGCTGCCTGAATAGCATCTCTAATATTCAGCTCACCTGAGCTATTTCTCCCAGAATGCCATTTCACCTTTATTTTTGAGATCAAGTTGTTGATAGAAGCATTTAACTCTGCTTTGGCATGCTTTTCTGCTATGGTGACAGTTTTGGATCCCAGAGGTTCATCACTTTCATTTTCCTTTACAAAGAAGGAAGCATCAAGAACAGGTAATTTGAAGTGTTCAAGAGGTATGAGAACTCTGGCAGAGTACTCGCGATCAATTCTAGTTCTGTGGTATGCTACATCAGCACTGTTATCTTCTGTATGCAAATTTTGCTCTGCATTTCGGCCATCCAAATGGACAGAAACATCGACATCAAAAACAACAGCAGTAGGATTAGATAGTTCAAGTTCCAGAAGGCGGAGTCCCCAACTTCCTTTACAGGGATCAATCTTCAATAAGCTAGTGTCTTTATGCACCGTCTCATTTCCTTTGCTGATATCATCCTGATCCTGGCCACTGGCAGGTTTTTGGTGCGGTTCAGAAAACCGGGCAGGTATTTCCATGGACAACAGGCGTGCTCTTACAAGGCGCAGGCCCTGTACAACGCAGATATTTAACGGAACAACCAACCGCCTTCCAGGTGGCAGAGAAATCTCTCCATTGGTCTCCGAGTTTGTTGAAGGACCTGAAATCACCAAAGAAAGAGATATTAAGCTTTCAAACCATGCAAACAACAATATTCCTGCATACATAACAGAAGGACGTCAGGTACAGGTGTTAAAGGACAAATCTTCTCCCCATGGAGTTTGCTTATTTTCAGGAGGGTATTGTCATGTTGAAGGTCAGATGTTTCTTAAGACATACTAAATTTAATTGGCAACCATTTCAAAGCAATAAGCACTATAAACACCACCTCTGAAGTAACTTCATCCGTAATGAAAGCAAAAGTGTCAACCCTTAGCAGAACACAACATGATTCAGAAACTCCACAGAGCAGAGAGCTGTTTGGAGAATGTCACGTACTAGAGCCATGTGAACAGCATCGCAGCAGAGATAGCAGTCAGCAGAAAGGCTGTAGCTATCTATTCTTTAGACATAATGAAAAAGCTTGACTAGAGAGCCATGGCTTACCTTGTTGGTTTAAGTCTCACAGGAGAAATTAACAAAGCTGCAGATGTCTAGTTTTAATAGTCATATTAATTACAGCAAAGTTGGCTTTTTGCCTTTGTTTTTCCTCTGTGCCAAGTTGATTCAAGATTATTTGGCCTTCATAAGTGATGAAGAGCTTTAATAGCTATGACATGAAGCTACTTGTCTCTGAAATGAAATGCCATAGTGATATGGTATATATACATCAATTCCTGTGGTGCCTAGCTGGTCTATTTGAATCTCAGTGGATAAGAAAAACCACAGTATTAATGCTTTGGGTTGGAAAATATTTCATTCAAATAATTATGATTTGTATAAAGTAAAAGAGTATTGGAGAAGCTGAATATTAAAGGATTACAAAGTACAGCAAAGAGTTAGATGCCTACCAGCATAGTGTATATCCAAGAAAGGATTGATTCCCTCTCTAGCTATCCTCCTGGAATTTGTGGGAGATCTGCTGCCATCAGTTTCCAAATCTGCTAAGCTAAGATGCCAAGCTCTTAGAGTCACTGCAAATGTCACTTCTCCACCAGGCTTTATAGGAAGTGCTGATTTCCATGTACTATGGGCAATTGAAATAACAGAATCCTGATTCTTCCCTGATAATGCAATATTTGCTTCTTCAACTGGCACTGTTCCAGCATTTGTTAGTGTTATCAAGACATCACGAATTTCACCTTCATATAGAAGAATAGCACCATCCCCACCCACCACATTGGCAACCAATAATGGAAGAGAAGGAGCAACAGAAATGTTAGGAAAGACGACATTCTTAAACTTGCTAGAGCCACAGCATCTGAAAGGATCAGAAAGAACAAGCCCTTGTGCAGCTCCAAGGAGCAAACAGTCGACCTCTTTGAATAGGTGTTCTGTAATAACACCAAAACAGTGAACAATACACCCAGGAATTGACACTTGTCCGATTTGTGTTGGAATCCCAGATAACAGAACCAATTTTGAAGTATTAGGTGGAAGGCTAACACTAACTGGAAAGGCATCAAAATTTCCAGAACGAACAGAGAGATAAATGCTCTCAACAACTAGGTCAAAGCTGCAGGGGTTTGCTAATTCTACCAAAACTTGAACCGGCTCTCCAACAATCCAAGTTACCTCCTGTTTGCTTGTACCAGACGTTCCTCCCTTACTGAAAGGTGTATAAATGAAAGGCCCAGAAGGACCTCCACCGGTCCACCATTCTTTCTTATGTGGATTGCGCTTCACTATCTCTCTTTGTGAAGGGTGTAGTGGGAAAGAATGCAACCTGATTGATAACAAGGATGTAAGAACTCCTCAGAAACAAATAAAGTTTTACATTTTTTTTTTCAGGTGCTTCTTTCTGACTCGACAATGGCTCCTAGAGTAATCAAGCAAAGCCAGAAACAACCCACAAATTCAGCAGATGATCTTACATAATTTCATGACAAAAAGTTACAGGAACAACAGGTACTCTTCAAGATGAATTTCTTCTCAATACATAAAGGATGATCATGGAAAACCATAAGAACACTTGGTGCTTATTGATAGATACAGATTAGAGAACTTTATATATACACAGACAATGTTACCAACTTTACACAAAAAACCTCTAGATTAACTTTATTTAAAAGGGATTCCTAACAAATAATTGAGCGATGAATGCACAGCTCCATGGCGATGTGTCCTAGGGAGTGCAGGAGCAGGCACTATACTGTGGGGCATGGAGAGATGTGCTGTGGGGGAGGTGGTGTATGCAGGGAGAGGAGGTGGAAGGGATGACATTGGGTGCTGGGGTGATATAGCCATACAAGAGAAGAGGGGAGGTGGTGCAGGGCAAGGGAACGCCACACATGCCAGTGCAGGGAGGTGGAGGCGGGGAGAAGGCTGGTCTAAGGAAGGGAAGAAAACTGAGTGCAGAACCCAAATATCAAACTTGTGGACCCTACTTCAGGTTTACTATTACTGATCTAGGGTATATAAACATATTTTTTTTATTTTTAAAATTTGTTTGCGAACTAGAGAAAATCATAAAACTTATTTTAGGCGACTATCCACACTTTGTTCATTTGCTATGCAAGAAAAGTGGGCTCATTAGACACAACATGTATAAAACTCTCCATTACAAGACCGCTTGGAACAAAAGATAATATTGTGCTCTTCAAGCTAATGTTTCAGTAAGTAGAACATTCTTACTAGATCACAGAGAAAGTATCACAAGCTATTACTCAGAATGGATTCAATTAGTTTTCCTATTTTTCTCATATCTTGTGGTTTCTATTGCCTTGAATTGAATACAGATTAAGGAACAAGCATCAGAGCAAATCTATAGCATAGCTTCATTAGAAAATCTAACATGATTGCATAACTGCAATATTTGTTTCCCAAACATGGCAATAAGAATATAATGACAAACTTATTAATATAGAAACATGCCTGATAAAAGGAAGACATGGATCTGCACAACGTGTGCCCGACGGAAGCCTATCAGAAGAATTTGCAAGCGAGCTTGCTAGGCCACTCTGACCGGCTGGGGTGATGAGTGGGTAAAATGATCGAAGAAGACGAGCTGCAGCACTCCACGCTGAGAGGGGATCCCCAGCACGGATTGATGACACCAGTATCTCTCTTAAAACGACCATTTGAAGGGTACTCCATTGTGACTCAAACAATGACACTATGGACTGAGGGTGCACTTTTCCACAATCACCATTGCCTGATCCAAGTTCCTTCAAAAGGTAAATAATAGACTTAAGGAGAATTCTCCAACATGATAATTGGTGCTCCACTTTCTTTTCCTAGTCTTATATATGTGTTTCTATACAAGGAGTGAAAGTTTAGCCAAAGAGAACAGAGTCTTAGCTATCTTAGTTCTAAATCCATGTTTTTAGGCATGATTACGATAGCATTATTTGTTAATGTTGATAGAACTGTAATTGACACAATAGCACATTAATCATTTTCAGAAATTTAGACACAAGTCACACAACTTCTATTGGTTTGTAAGTTTATTAAATTGAACTAGAAACAATAATTAAAGACCCTAGACAATAAAGCCAGGAACATGGAATGGAGATGACCATAACATTGATGAAGGTGCATAGCTGCACTATTACCTGGTAGGGATTGCGATTTTCTTGCATTTTCTTCTTTTTATTCAAATTAAGTGTGAAACTTGACTTTGAATGTGTGTGTGTGTGTGTGTGTGTGTTTTTTTTTTGACAACATGGAATCATAGAACAGAATGTGATATGTCATATGATGAGATAGAGTGCAACAGAAACAAGGATAATGAATGTGTTGCCAACTGATTTTCCTTACCACAGATGCATTAAGATGGGTTTTGTTTATTTTGCCACCAAAAAAAATGAAATTACTTAATCAGCAGTCTTTCATTTTTTTTGTGTGCAATTTGAAGTATTTAGTCAATACTAAGTGAAAATAAACATGATCTTCTGCCATTATTAAGGATCAAGAATTAATTGTGTCAGTATGCTGTAGCATAGTTATCATCAAACCTTGGGTGAAACTTGAACCCTTTTGCTGGTCTTCTTACTCTGAACATGGTATGCATTTGTACTTGTGGTTAGAACCTGCATAGCACTCATAGCAGCATACGAATTATCCTGCTGCAGGTACAATTGAGCAACTTGTCTTGAAAAGAAGGCTGCCTTGCGTTTATAGCCAAGAGTGCCAAAAAGCCTTGCAATTTCAATGTATAGTATCAACCGGTCGCTGGCATCAATCAGAGCCTTAGCACCATCTGCAGCACCCATTAATAAATCTGACACCTCCTTGGCATGCTCTCGTCTGACAAATAAAAGTGTGAATTTTTGTGAACAGCTTTAACAAAAACACACAGAATACTTCTAATACAACCTCCCACCTCATTCCCAAGGGCTCCACTAATTTCACTGAGTCATGCAAGTATAACACACTACCAAGTATCAATAGAGATACTGAACAGACCATTCTAGAACAGTTAACTGCTGATAAGGCACTAGGAAAGTGGCAAAGCAGCTTCTTATCTTATTCCATTCGCAAGTATGCTATTTAACATGATGTGTACAAAAAGGAATAGAACAATGGAGAAACTCACCTGCACAAGTATCTAGCCAACTTCAATGCAGCCTCTAGCTCAAAGCTCACAGGTGAAACTCTAACACAAAAAAGTAGTATGCATGCAATGTTAGTGTATTAAAGGATAACACTTAGTGAATAGCTCAGTACAACATATAATCCTGTAACTACAGAAAAGATATTCATGTATCAATGTTCCTAGAAATACCAGTAAAGAGGATGTTCAACTAGTAAGTGAGCCAAAAAAAGGAACAGGAAAAAAAAGAAAAGGAAAAAGAAACATAATTGAGCTGCCATATAGCCAAAGGGCACAATCAAGGACAAGAGAAGGTGCAGTGTCATTCAAGTCATCAGGAATTTGGCTCAATACCAAACAAATATAATGGCCAGGAAAGTTTTAACTTAAGTTGTCAATGCGTTGAAAAGAAACAAACAGGCAACAATTTTGAGGATATGTTTCCTTCAATAAATCAAACAGCTCATAAAAACATATGGAGGTATTTCAATCCTTTCATATGTACCTCACAAAAAACACAAAGTCTTAACTTATGTAGAATGTAACAATAACTAAAGGCGGGAAGTTGTCAGATGTGAAAGAAGGGCATTTGGTAGAAAGACAGAATGCCTAATTCAATACCTTTGTGCGTTATCTTGTAAAGTTGCTCTTCTGTATAGCTGGATTATGGTGTAATAACGATACTTCACTTCATCCTCCAATACAGGGTCACTCTGGCCCATTCGGTCCACCTGCTTATAAGTACAAAATCATCATCTCAAAATGCCATTGGAAGGTTGCAAGTCATCCTATGTCGTAGGAAGAATGAAAAAATGCTTTAGCATGCCAGCCACCAACTGATTAAAATTCTTGACCAGATTCAGATTGATACAGTGCCAGAAAAAACAAGGCTAATGGATTAAATTGGTGTGTTTTAATGCCAAAAAATCCAATTGTTTACAAAAACACATGAAAATACACACAAAAGGAAGGCATTGGTTTAATCTACATTTAACAGGCAAGTGCTTACCACTAATGCACAGACACTACCCTCAAGGGCTCCAGCATGCCAGAAAACATCTCCAGTCAATCTTGCAAGCTCTATTGCTGTGGTGTAATGTGCATTAGCATCAGCAGGTGATCCAGCCAATAAGCAATAATCTCCAATAATCTTTTGTGCACGACCAAGCCTTCTTTTTTTAGCTTTAATCACCTAGAAAACATAGAAGTACATTTTTCTTATATAAGCAATAGAATTTTGGGCCAGTTATAGCATCAACATACACTTGTAAAAATACTTGGAACACCTAAAGTATGAACCTCCTCTGAACCAAGACTGGATTGTGAATCCAAAGGTGTCTTTAGAATTGTTCCTGTGGATTCTGCGCGTAAAACCCATTTTTCAAACTCCATCAACAATGAAGCAGCAAGATCTTGGACCATTGTAAGCATATGAAGTTCAAGTGATTGCCGATCAGAAGGAGGGAATATAATAATATCATCCCTCTTTTTCTCCACCAACTATGACAAAAAACAATGGAAACACAAATTACGTCTGAGCAAGATATGATCAAACAAGCAAAATTTAGAAAGCTGGTGTCACTATGATGGTGGTGAACAGTAAATTAAAGAAAATATGATATTAATTTCGCAACATAGTTGCACTAACTAGAGCTTAACATGCAATGTTGTTTAAGAATTATGCAAAAATGGATTCATATGAGAATGAGGTACACACCGAACAGGTATAGAAAATGCCAGTATAATGCAAAGGAACTGGGGAAAACATAAGGCATGACCTTATAATTGTGATTTTATCTAGTACTGGGGCTTAAGCATTAACTAATCCAGATCTGTGTTGGGGCACTCAGAATACCATATTCCATTAGCATCGGTCCATTGCTGAATTTTAACTAATCCAATCCAGTTGTGAAAAGTATTTGGCTATTTCAGCAGTAACTAGCAGATCAAATGAATCGCCTGACCATCCAGTGCTGTAGTTTTCAAGATCTATATTTTACCTAATACTAATGTTCAAGCATTCTGTGATCCTGGTTTACACAAGAGAATTGATTTATGGAAGCCATAATACCTAATCAGCACTAGATAGTAACTAATTCAATCCATATGTCCATGTATAGAGAACTTGCCAAACACATCTAGATCTGTGGCTCACCTCTTTGAGAGCCAGTACTCCACTTGACTAATTCAACCCAAATTTAGATGCACATGTCAATTACAGTCAAGATCAAAGAATCCCCTGACACCACAACAGAAAGAAACGAAATTTGCAGCACACACAGTGGTAAGCTTTAAGTTCTCATTATGATCTACTAGAACTGATGTTCTTTGCACTGTGTTATACAGATAATCAGCTTCATAAGTATCCACCGAAACTCAAATGCAACTTACTCAAGACAAATCCAAATGAATATGCACACACCCATTACCAACAAGTTCATGCAGACGAGTGTGAAGTGTGAACTACCTGATCACACACAAGTACCAGATCAAATAGTGCAGTACATGATTTAACTTCCAGTAGATTTCCAGTTCCCATGAACACCTAGAAAATGCTAACCTCAACCAATTCAACGAAAATCCAAATAACAGAAGTTTAGCCACCAGTAACCACCATGTCAAGGGAAGCATCATGTGTAAGTCAACTGTCGCAAAGACCACTTTAGCAGTAGAAAACTAGCCGCCAAATTTTCAATTGGCCCATATGTAACGTGCAATTCATAACAAAAGCATGATTTCATCAATTGACCCCATACTAACAAGACAAGTATTCTGACATACCATTGGAGATTTGTCAGTTTAACCTAGTATTAATTCTCATGTCAAATGTGATCCTGATTCGAGGTGGAGCTCTTAGAATGAAAATGAAGTCAACTATCAAACCAGTTCCGTCCGAGTACACTGTAGGCAATACCAGCAGCTGATGTATAACTTAGAGCACTCGGTTGTCTCATATCAACAAGACAACTAGCACTTGCAGCTAAACCAGATCCAAGTGCACTCATAAACACCAATTACCATGAGATCAGACAACCCATTCCACATTTTCTAGCACAAAACACTGCAAACTACTTACTAGCAAGCCAGCACAACATCAAATGCGCCATTTAATTCAGATTTAACACAAAACACAGGATTCCAATATCCCAATCAGCACCCACCTAACACCCAACAGCAGCAACCAATTGAATCCAAATCTAATTGGCCACACCGTTCACCACCACAAAATTCAACACCGTGGTTGTAACCTGCGATCTAGTACTAAACGTTCAGCATGCATTGCATGCTCTAGATGTAAGCTAGATCACTGAGATCTCACTAGAGTGGCACCTCAGGAACAACACTTCGATCAGCTAGCTTCCAAACTAAATGCAGACACTAGGAAATCTTAGTAGAGCGATCTCGAATCGGTCAGATCCGCGGATGCTGAGCTGCGCGGTGAGCTTCCCGTGCGGGATGCAGGGGTTACCTGGGCGTCGGTGGGGCAGAAGGCGAAGCAGCGGGACGCAAGGGCGGAAGGGTAGGAGCGGGCTGCTTCGAGGAAGTCGGCGGCCACGCGATCGAGGTCTGGGGAGGAGGGGAGGTGGCAAAGGCCGACGACGGCGAGGACCTTGCGGGAGGACTGGAAGTCCTCCCAGGGGGAGGGCACGCAGCCGCCGAGCACGAACTTGAGGCGTAGGCAGCCCGAGTCCCAGGGCTGGTGCGCGAAGGGGCTCTTCTGGTGCTCAGAGTAGTAGGGCCGGAGAGAGGCCATGTCCACACGCCCGTGCCGCGCCACCAGCCCCGCGTAGTCGCGGAGGCACGCCGGCGGGATCGGTCCGCCCACCGGCAGCACGGCCACACGGATGGCCGACCCGGACTCGATGCTCAAGCCGGGCTCCATGGTGCTTCGGGGCGTGGAGGGGAAGGCCCGCAGATCTGAGCCGAGACGGGAAGGTGGAAATGGAAATATAGCTATGTAGCCATGTAGGAGGTGGTTTCTTTTAACCAGAATATATGGGCCAAGCCTCTTAATCGTTTAAGCGAGTATTCAACGGCTTTGGTACTAAGAGTATGTTTGGGTACTCAGTCTTAAAATTAGAGTATTATAAAATTAGAATTTTAAAAAGAGGGGATATTGAGATTTGATGTTTTGAAAACAGAAATATTTGTAGGTGTTTAGATTGAAATCTCTACTGCAGTATCAGAAGGCAAAAGTGAAAAAAGTTACGAAGAAACTGAAAAAAGTAGAGGCAAAAGTGGAAAAAGGTCGCCGCCCCACCCCTCCCCGTCCGCCGCCATCGATCGCCCCGCACCACCTGCCGCCGTCGATCGCGGCCACGCTCGCCTCGCACCACCCTCCGCCGCCTTCTTTCGTGTCACCGCTCAAAGGAAAATATGGCCCACTCAACCAGCACGAGACGATGCGGTTACAACCGAGAAGGAAGTAGGCGGCGGGCTCTCATGCAAATCGGCGTCGACGCGGGACCAGGGTAATGCCACCGGTAGGGAGCAGGGAGAGGCAAAGTAGCTGTTGTGAAACAAACTAGCTGTTTGATGTGAAGCCGTTGTGAGCCAAAATAGCTGTTTGATGCAAGTTTGTTACCTGCAAGTTTCATTATAAATATCATAAGAAACCATTTCAAAACTATACATTTGTGCATTGGTCATATTTATTTTCCAATGCGGGGAAGTTTTTTGAGGCGAAAGAAAAGACATGATGACGAATTATTTGTCATCACTCACTATTTGTCTTGAAGAAACTCTTCACACAGTAGTACACCTTGTTGAATCTTGAGCCCTAATTAGGGTTTTGGTGATTAATGACATCCGTGAGATTTGTGACTAACCTCTGTATGTGAGACCCAGGTAAATCAGAGGAGAAAGCATCAAGGAAGAGCAAAGCAAGGCTATCAAGACTCCATGAAGCGAAAACGACGAAAATCTCGACAAGAGTACAAATACCTAAACCTAGCGCCTTCTTGTTTTGAAAATTTCTAGGTTAGATGGTCGTACTATTAAGAGGGGTCTTAGCACAAGTCTCTTGATCAACCTTGAAGTTTTTAGAAGCATATTTGCATTTGCATTTGCCCTAAATCAATATTGAGTAAGAAAATTCAGATTTCTGTTTTCGTTTTGTACTGGCCGGACAGTGTCTGAAGTGATCGGACAATGTCCGGCCAATACAAACAACTTTTGAACATTACAAACAAGTGCAACAGAGACATATACATTTGTCCGGTGCATCTGTCCGATGAAGGCCGGACATTGTCCGAAGTGACCGGACAATGTCCGGTCAATACAAATATTAACGGCACGTTAAGTTAAGACAAATGTATTTGTCCGGAGGGTTTTGTCTGAAGTGATCGGACATTGTCCGAAGTGACCGGACAATGTCCGGCCAATACAAATACTGGGCTATTGATAGTGCATGTGTTAACAGAGACATATGTATTTGTCCGGACATTTTGTCCGGACAAATCCCATATGTTCGGCCTATACAATTAACAGGGGTGTTTTAATTCGAGTGTCAACAGAGACAAATACATTTGTCCGGACAAATAGATTTGTCCGGTGTGTACAAGTATTGTTGAACAGGGGTGTTAACAGAGACAAATGCATCTGTCCGGACAAATCCATTTGTCCGGCCTTCACATTTTAGTTCAAACGGCTACTGACACTTGAATTACACGTGAGTAACGGTCAAGTTTTTTGCAATTTTCTTGAAAACGACCGTTTTTGCTGAGAGTATAAATAGACCACTGTTGTAGATGTCAAAAACACACGAAATACATCTCTAAACCCTTGTGCAACAGTGTGCAAACTCTCTCACACCTATTCTCTAGCAATTGAAGTCAAAACTTGAGTAAATCTTGAGTGCTAGTTGAGTGAAGGTGATTTCAAGCCCTTGCATTTGTATTGTTGTTCTTCAAGCTTTGAGGTTGATCAAGCAAGGTGCTAGGCTTGTTACTCTTGGTGATTGCCGTCACCTAGACGACCCAGGAGGTCCGGCGATCTCTCCATCGATGGTGTGTCGGAGAGGCCCGGCGATTGGTTGTAAAGGCTCGGAGCTCGCCTATCCGGAGAGGAGAAGGGCTACCCCTAGTGAAATCGAAGCACAAGCTCTAGCGAAGAGCGCTTCAACGAGGATTAGTGGAAATCGGCAAATTTCCGAGACCTCGGGAAAAATTCGATCTCTTCGGTTATTTCTATTACTTGCTTTACTTTCTTAGAGGTTGAATTGCTCCTCTTAATCTTTTAGAAGTTGCAACACTCATCTTGAATTGTCATTCATATCTTTAGAAGTTTGTTATTGCAATTTTAGATTGTTAAACACTAGTTTAAAAGTAAAATTTTTTAAAAAACGGCCTATTCACCCCCCCTCTAGTCGGCATCCTTCGATCAACACACCTGTGCACACTTCGATTCTCACGGGTGAGAAATATGTGAGTGAAGTTCTCGAAGGACACAACATATGTTCTAGACGGGCATTTCGCATGGAGAAAACTATATTCTACAAATTAGTATAATGTTTATGAGAGAGAATTCTCCTACAAGATACATGAGGAGTTACCGTGGAAGAACATGTAGCTATCTTTTTATATGCTGTATCAAAAAAATGCAAGTAACCATACTCTTCAAGAAAGGTTCCAACATAGCGGTGAAACGATAAGTCGGCATTTCGGATCAGTGTTGCATGGCATCATACAATTATCAGCTATCATGATTCAACTACCGACAATTACAACTCATTTCAATATTCGCACGAATCCAAAATTTATGCCATATTTCAAGGTAAGTTGCATGATTCAATAAATATATTTGATGTGAATTTTAATTTATTTTGTTACATTCTATAAATAATTATTTATCTAAATAATTTGTAAGATTGTATTGGTGCAATAGATGGTACGCATGTACCCATTACTATTACGCCTGAACTACAAGACCCATATCGTAATAGGAAGGGTACATTGTCGCAAAATGTGATGGTTGCATGTGATTTCAATTCTCGATTTGTGCATGTTAGTGCAAGGTGGGAAGGTTCGGCTTTTGATGCTCGAGTCTTACAAGATGCTCTTGAAAATAAGCTTTATGTTCCTAAAGGCAAGTTTTACTTAGTCGATGCGGGATATGCAAATACGCCTAGTTTAGTGCTCCATTTCGTAATATCGATATCATTTGCAAGAGTAAGGTAGAAGCAATCAAATGCCACGGAATGCAAAGGAGCTATTCAATTTGAGACATGCACAACTCCGTAACCATATTGAGCGCATTATTGGTGTTGTGAAGATGCGTTTTCCTATACTAAAATGTGCATCATACCATCCAATTTACTCACAAAGAGATATTGTATTAGCATGTTGTACTCTTCACAACTTTATTCGGGCGCATGATGGAAACGAGCAATGGCATGATCATACTAGTTCGGACAGTACACCATCCGACGTAATTGATGTTCCAAGCGGAGATGTGGAATATAGAAACGATGTGTAATCACTAAACGACCGATGCACTGTGGGAAACTTGAAGAGAAACCAACTAGAGGAGGCAATGTGGATTGACTATGTTACTCACATTCAAATAGGAGAACAAATGATGAATGATACTTGTGTCATGTACGATTTTAATTTAGAGATGATGTGTACTGAATGATATAACAATGTTATCATCTCATTATGTATAAAGATAGTTGCAAAATCCAACAAAATATTATATAACCACTAAGTCCGCAAAAACCAACAAAATATCAAATAAGCACCAAGTCCGCAACAACCTACAAAATATCACTTTACCACCAAGTCCGTAACCACAAAGTGTCAAGTGGAAATGACACCCTGGATCTATACAAATGCAACAGTTTCATCACTTAATGACAGAAATATCTCCCGACCCTCTTTGTCTTGTTTGAGAAAGTTGATTGATTTTAGCATGTCGTCTTGAGTGAGAACGAATCTTTCTAGCTTGCCAATGCACTTGGCTAGACTATATGGATCGTTGACTGGATCATTCTTCTTGATTTGTTTTAGTATGACTTCCTTATAGCTCTCAATTTGTTTCTGTTGGATCTAGGTCGATCTAAGATATCTAAGTTTTGATGATTAATGACGATTTGGATAAATCCATAATGATTAATATTGATCTAGATAATGACATATTTGATGATTATTAGATAAATCCTGATTTAGCACTAGTAAATTGAATTGATTATTGATGAACCCTGAAATGGATGTTTCCTTAGTTGTGGGTTTAATATTGGTGCATATGTAAAGGGGGGGCTCGGTGGTTGCATCAATCTTGTGCTAAGTGTAAATTGGAATGTCATGAGATAAATCCTGAAGTTTGATGGCTCCTTATTGAGGTTTTGATATCGATGCATATACTGAGAGGGAGCTCATCATATTGGTCATATGATCCGATTGCTATCATGACATGAGAAGTATGGATCGTATGCGTATGTCTTCATCATATATAGATCTATATGATTGTGTGATTCATCTCTTACTCATTTGTTGCTTATCGAAATTGGTTTTGTCATTTCGCCGAAGAGAGAAATCGTTAAGTTAACTCCTGTGTGGAGTAATTTCTTTGGTGGTGATTAATGACGACCTGTATATGAGACTAACGTTTGTGCATTGAGTGTATGTGTTGTAGTCTCAGAATGGTTTTGAGATGAAAGCAAGCAAGGGCGTGAAGAGGATGATGTCAACATGAGTCATCTCGAGCAAGGTCAAGCTTAGCGAGGTCGAGTTTTGCGAGGACAAGAGTCGAGTGGTCGAGCTTCATGAGGTCGAACTTCACAGAAGGTAAAATCCAAGATTAAGGATTGTTTTCTTAGGATTTTACCGGTCTCGGTGTTTAGAGATAGACCGAGTTGATAGGATTCTTTTTACTAGTTTGACCATACTATTAAGAGGGGTCGGAAACTAGTAGCTTGAATCTATCTAGTGCAGAAGCTCAAATGCATTCATATCATCTTGCACTAGTGTTTTATCGCTCTTGCATTGCTAGAGAATCTAAGTGTAGTTTGTGTGAATTAGATAAAATGTTTTGAAAACTGCACTTAGTTGTGATCGACAGCTATTTATTCTGGTTTATTATCTAGAGCTAGTTGTGGATGTATTTGCACATTCTGATCGTATCCGTGCTTGATATGTGGTCGTGTCGCTAGTTTTGCGGTTTTCTGTTTAGGGTTTGGGCGTGGTTGTAGGAGCTCGAGCTGGTCGTACCAGTCTTCGGTTCGCTTGCGTACGCTCGACAAACTCTCTCGGCTACCTGTTTTCGATCGGATATCAGACCTGTGTGGTCGTGGTCATCGCTGAGTGTCAGCTGAGATATCCGCGAGAAAACAACAAATCCGTATGTGCAAATACCCTAAATTGCATTTAAGAAGATTTTTGTATTGAACATTTTGGTAACAGGAAAGTTTTTGAGTTTTCTAGAAATATCTAGGAATTTCTAGGTCTTGCTCCTGTTGACAAAATTGTAGTACTCTGAATTATCTTTCTAACAAGCCAAAAATCACCTCAATCAGATCGCTGGATCAAAAGTTATGCTTGTGTTTACTGTCAGTGTGTAGTGGCTAGATTTTGTCCGGCCTGTACAAATTTTTTCAGCCTTTTGCATAATGAAACCAGAGACATTTGCATCCGTCCGGGCCTTTTGTCCTGGAAGGCCGGATTACAAATTATTTGAGTCGAGAGTTTGTTGATCGAAGGATGCCGACTAGAAGGGGGGTGAATAGGCAGTTTTTAAATTTTTTACTTTTAAACTAGTGATTAACAACATAAATTGCAATAACAAATCTCTAAAGAAATGAATGACAGTTCAAGACAAGTTTTGCAATTTCTAAACGATTAAGAACAACAATTCAATCTCTAAGAAAATAAAGCAAGTAATAGAAATAACCGAAGAGATCGAATTTTTCCCGAGGTCTCGGAAATTTGCCGGTTTCCACTAATCCTCGTTGAAGCGCTCTTTGCTAGAGCTTATGCTTCAATTTCACTAGGGGTAGCCCTTCTCCTCTCCGGATAGGCGAGCTTCGAGCCTTTACAATCAACTACCGGGCCTCTCCGACACACACCGTCGATGGAGAGATCGCCGGACCTCCCGGGTCGTCTAGGTGACGGCAATCACCAAGAGTAACAAGCCTAGCACCTTGCTTGATCAACCTCAAAGCTTTAAGAACAAATATGCAAATGCAATTGGCTTGAATTCAACTCCTCTCAACTAGCACTCAAAAGTTTGCTAGGGTTTTGACTTGAAATGCAAGAGAATGAGTGTGAGAGGCTTTGCAAGTTGCTACACAAGTGTTGAGAACTAAAATTCGTGTGTGTTCAACATCTACAAACAGTGGGGTATTTATACTCTCAGCAAAACGGTCGTTTTCAAGAAAATTGGGCGAAAGTTGTACTGGCCGGACATTGTCCGGTCACTTCGGACATTGTCCGGTCAGTACAAAAAACTTGACCGTTGCTTACGTGTATTTCAAGTGTCAGTAGCCGTTTGAACAATTTTGTGAAGGCCGGACAAATGAATTTGTCCGGACAAAACGTCCGGACAGATGCATTTGTCTCTGTTAACACCCCTGTTCAACAGTACATGTACACACCGAACAAATCGATTTGTCCGGACAAAATGTCCGGAAAAATGTATATGTCTCTGTTGACACTCGAAATAAAACAATCCACCAAATGCATAGGCCAGACATATGAGATTTGTCCGGACAAAAAGTCTGAACAAATACACATGTCTCTGTTAACACATGCATTTTCAATTTCTCAGAAAATGTATTGGCCGGACAGTTCGGACAATGTCCGGTGCATTTCAGACAAAAGCCTTCGGACAAATACATTTGTCTCAACTTAACTTACCGTGAAAATTTGGATTGACCGGACATTGTCCGGCCTACGTCGGACAGATGCACCGGACAAGTGTATTTGTCTTTGTTTAACGTTTTGCAATATTCAGAAGTTATTTGTATTGGCCGGACATTGTCCGGTCACTTCAGACACTGTCTGGCCAGTACAAAATGAAAACAGAAATGCTGAATTTTTACTCAATTTTGATTTGAGGATAAATGCATATGCAAATGTGTTTCTGAAGACTTCAAGGTTGATCAAGATACTTGTGCTAAGACCTCTCTTAATAGTATGACCATCTAACCTAGAAAATTTCAAAAATTAAAAACGCTAGGTTTAGATACTTGTACTTTTGTCGGGGTTTTCGTCGTTTTCGCTTCATGAAGTCTTGATAACCTTGCTTTGCTCTTTCTTGATGCTTTCTCCTCTGATTAACCTGAGTCTCACACACAAAGGTTAGTCGCAAATCTTACGGATGTCATTAATCACCAAAACCCTAATTAGGGCTCAAGATTCAACAATCTCCCCCTTTTTGGTAATTGATGACAACCGTTATGCATAAAACACATAGATATCAAGAATGAACAAGAATGAACATAAACATCTAGTACTCCCCCTGAATCTTACATCCAAGTTCATAAACATATCCATAACAAGATATCCATACGTATCGACACATGTATCAACACATACACATCCATAAGAGAGATATCCAAACAACAATTTCATAACATATCCATATCCATGTTCATACATTCATACATCAATCCATAGCAATATATATCCCTAGTATGACATAACCAACGACATAATCACATATCCACAAACATAAGCACTCCATAACATAACTTAACTCTCCCCCTTTGTCATCAAGCATCCAGAAAGGGAGAAGGCATATATACAAGTAGCATAGATACATAAGGAGTAACATAGATCTAGGATGGCGGAGGATGATCAGAAGAAGAATCGCCGCGACGACGACGCTGATACTGGCCTACGTCGAATCGTCCCGGCAGCTCAGAGATATCCTGACTCATAGAATCGATGCGAGGCTCGATGATGTTGAGGCGATGGTCGATGGAGCTCAATCTGGAGTTGACCTCATCAAAGCGAGTCTCGAAGCGCATAGACATCTGGTCAAGACGCTCCATGATCATCATGTAAGGAGCTGAGACGTCAGGACTCTGAGAGATGGAGTAGGACTGAAGTGGAGAAGGAGCTCCCGCTACCGGAGACATGTGCTCATCTTCATGAGCTGGGGATCCTACTTGATTTTCATATCTGACCAGAATCCCCAAACTCTTCATCCGGTAGTACTCCATCAAAGAGGGATGAGATGCTCGATGCAACCCAAAGTACGTCAGAGTGTGAGCTATGAAGGGTGCGAAGGGCAAAAGCCTCTTTGAGTCCATCTGAACCTCCTGCATCTCATGAAACATGAACTCAATGATATAGAACGGAGTCTCATCAACTTGGGCCTTCAACAGTCGTAGCATGGTAGATGTGACGGCCCCGCGATCTCCGGTTTTGGGCAAGATGGTCATGCGATTAAGCTTTTCAAGAATTGTCACCGGAGGGATCAGTTGAGAGACTTTACCAATATTGGGATCTGGGTTGTCGAAGAGGTGAACTACATCTTCAACTCGAACTTCATCGAAGGAGAAGAGGCTGTTGTCGACGTGCTCAATCTGTAGAGCCTCTTCAAACTGTGCCTTCGTGAGAGTCCTCTTCGAGTTGTTGTTCATGAATACAATGTAGGATCGATCCGAGGCTACATGGAGAGATGCGAAGAACGATCGAATGATATCCACGTTCCACTTCCAGTCTTCCTTCATCTCGGTGAAGGAGTACAAACGGACTGCCAGGAACTTGCCTCTCAATGGATAGTTCACTTTGCTTTCGATCAAGTTCCAGTCAATGGCCTGATGCCCAAAGACTTTGGCAGAGGAGAAACGGGTGTGGTACTGGGACATCTGAAAAGCATTCCAGAAGTTCCTCTCAGTACACACTAGTACAGAAATGCAGTCTTCTATCGGTAAAAAACACCCTTCTACTATCGGTTTTTGTACCGATAGAGATAGACACGATAGAACAAGACTGGACATTTTCTATCGGTAAATAACCGACAGAAGAAGTTCACTATTCTATCGGCATATTATGAATCTACCGATAGAAAACCCGTCGTAGTCTTACGTCCAGCGGCAGGGAAAGTACCATTATTCTAACGGTTAATTACAAGATTACCGACAGAAAAAATCATAATATTCTATCGGCATATTAGGAGTGTACCAATAGAAAACTCGTCGTCAGCGGTTGGAAAAGTACCACTATTCTAACGGCTAATTATAAGTTTACCGATAGGAAAAATCATAATATTCTATCGGCATCTTACAAGTTGACCGATAGAAAACTCGTCAATAGCGGATTGAAAAGTACCACTATTCTAACGGTTAACTACAAGATTACCGACAGAAAAAATCATACTATTCTATCGGCATATTAGGAGTGTACCGATAGAAAACTCGTCGTCAGCGGTTGGAAAAGTACCACTATTCTAACGGTTAATTACAATATTACCGACAGAAAAAAGCTTAGTACTCTATCGGATATGTATGAGTTCACCGGCAGGAAAGGTCACACTCTTCTAACGGTTAATTTTGATTGTACCGATAGAAAAAAGTACAGTAGTCTCTCGGTTGTTGATGAATTTACCGATAGAGCATTCACATATACAGTACTTTATTTGCATTCACAATACAGTACATTCACATATACAGTACAGATGCAATACAGTATAGATTGGATACACAATACAGTACAGATGCAAGGTAAATTCACAGAACAAATTGACACATTAGGCAGTTATTCACATTTATTCACATATGTATGGACAAATACAGATTGCAATCCAATGTGGACATTTATTCACATATATATATTTATTCACATGTATATGAACAGTCTATGCAGAGTACACAAAAAGGAGAAAATTGTCATGCTGAATGGTTGGGCGCTACTTCCTTCATGACATATTGTGCCCAGATTTGTCGAAGATATATAATCTTTGCATTTTCATATTGGTCTTTCGACATGGCGATCTGCAAGCATGTGTGCATACTGAGTAACTAACTTCGATCCTAATTTAGAACGTGACACCCATTTTTGAAATTTGAGTTAGCTATCGATGCTTACCTGAGGGAATCGGGAAAAGTTTGTCTGCACTAGGTCGTACATGTAGCGCAGCACATAAAACCCGCATTCCCACGATTGCGGCTGCTGATGGCACTGAGATAATTGCATATGCGAAGACATGTTAGCTATATATTGTTTCCATAAACTAATTAAGCATAAACAAAAAGTCTCGTGAGTACCTCATATTCTTTCCAAGCTAGTACGGAGCCCTGCGGTGCGGCATGCCTCCCTCCAGCGGACACATATTTATCAAAAGCCCTGCATTTCAGTTAGTATTGCCAGTTAATGTATTATCATTAGCTAGTGAGGTCAAAATATAAATCAAACATATAAGTTACTTACGCCTCCATATTCCCCTTGAGCACATATTCCGTCGATAATCTGTCACGCATCGAATCGAGGTAGTACACCTCGTTCCTCGGCGGACAGATCACGATGAGGATCCAGTGGCCCCTGCATTGTACGTAAAAGAGGACCGCTAGCTCAAAGTACATCTCAGGTGTAACATACAAGATTGAGTTAAATTAGTACGAAATGCACTAACCTTTGGTGGTACGGTACCAGAATGAAGTCCCTGTCCTGCTGCGCCATCAGCGCGCTGGATATGTACTGCTCAGCGTGCGCGGCGTCCTGCTCTAGCATCGTGAGGCTTATTTTCTCTTGGTCGAGGAAACCCACCTTGTCACACGCAGCCTCCGATGCCAGCCTGTACATGCACCTGCATGCGAAGGACGAGATTAATATTAATTTCACAGAAAGTTACTCAGTATTCAAATGAACTGCAACATTAATGCAGAGTTAGTAAACAGAGTTAGAAAACAGCAATACATAGCATCAGCAAACTCACAGGACTCCAGTCCGTATGATGGACATATCGAGCTCCCGCCAGTTGTAGAGGTCGAACAGATCCTCGTGTGCCACTGATATAGTCCCGGGCTCACGGTGGAACTGCCCAGGCCTATAGGGAACTAAGAAGTTCAGGCTGCGCCGAGCTCGATGTAGGTACCAGTCGTGGAGGTCTCTGGTTGATCGATCCAATTTCCGCAAAGATGCCTCCGACAGGAGTGGGAGCGCGTTCGTGAACGTCCGCGGCAGTCCCTGTCGCCCTTTGCCCTTGCCTTTGCCGCCCTTGCCTTTTGCCGGGGACTGAGCGCGTACCTTCGAAGGCAAGGGCGAGGTGATGGCGGCTTTCTTCCGAGGTGGAGGCGTGGATGCGCTGGGTGGGGTCGAGGCCGTCTTTGATGTGTCCAGGTTCGCACGAGATCGGCCCTCATGCCCCGAGTTGGGGGCGCAGTCCCCTGGTAGCCCCGCGGCAGGCCACTTCAATTAATGAGCACGTATGTTAGATTATGCAAGTTGAGTGTACTGAGTAGGATGTAATCTAAAATGTGTAGGATTTACCGGTTGTATTACAAGACACTTCTTGGGCCACTGTACGTAGGAGCCCACTGCCTCAGCAAGTGTCTGCAGTTCCTCTGTTGGGACTGGCAACGGAGAATCGTTGTAGCCCGGCATGGCCATGTCCACCTGTACCTTTGCGAAACCCAACCGCAGAGGTACACAGTGGACCCGGACATCCGGCCCAGACGGATATACGAAGCCGTGTCCAACCACTTCCTGCCCGGCGCCTACGTGATTCTGTAGGATGCAGCCCTCTGGCCCCTACAAATTTGTAACAATTAAAATAGGTTAGCGAAACAACTCTAACAGAATGGGACTGGCATCAACTTAAGTGCACAGATGAAGGCTTGCAGTACCTCAAGTAGATCCACTGGATCCGCGAGTACCTTCGAAGCGCAACTGCTTATCCGACCCCGCGGGGTACCGTCGTCCTGGGGATCCGCATCTGCACTCTTGGCCAGCAATGTTTCTCTCAACCGTGCAAACTCTTCCCTCATTTGTGCGACCTCGGTCTACACCTCAGACTGTACCTCAGCCCGTATCTCAGCCCGCATCTCCGCCCGTATCTCCTCCCGTACCTCAGCCCGTATCTTATCGGAGAGGTCAGCTTCCTTTTCCTTCCAGATGCGGGCCTTCTTCCTCGGTGGAGCCGGATCTACGAAACCGGCCTTCCACGACACAATGGCTCCCACGGCCCGTGTCCGCTCGGGATGCTCCTTATTTCCTAGAGCCCGGGTGAGGATGTCGTTCTCCCTCTGCGGGGTAAACAATCCCTCCGCTGCCTCCTTCTCAAAAGAGATCTGTTACATTTGAAGGTACCTTGTGAGACAAATTGCCTTATATACACTTGTGCGCACACAGTTTACGAGGTTAGCCAACTTACCATTCGCCTCACAACGTCGGCGTCCCCAGGGGTTGCGAACTGCACAGACCCCGTGGACGACACGGACCCCCTCCCCCTCCACCATCGCTTGCACCTCTCATCCCGGATCTCGGAGAGCGGCAACTCAGGGGTGTCGATCACAGGATTTTGGTCGTCTTCCTTCTTCCACTGTTCCTCCTTCCCCGCATAGCCCCGGGATCCGAGCCGATGCGGGTGGTCGTTCCTCTTCTGGATCGCCCTATTCTTCTCGCTAAGGGCCTTGAACTCCTCAGTCCCCTTCTGCTTGGTGAATTCCTCCCATACCTCCTCCGATATGAAGGGGTACTTCTCGCAAGGAGATTTCCCCGCAGCTAGGAAGTTACTGACGAGCCAGCTCTTAAAGGTTTTCCATGTTCCGTTCATGTCCTTCAAGCAGGCAGTCCTAGGTGTATAATCGGGGATGTTCCACTTAGCCTGTTTCCGAAAAATGCATACAATTAATCACGAGTTAGTTAAACTTTAGTATAAGCCAAGAGAACGTGATTACGAAAGAGTTCAGCGATTTCAGTTCATTTAACCTTCACTTCCGCCCATAACCTATCCCTCTCGTCCGCCGTCACGTCCTTCCAGCTCTGGACGGTGATCTTCACCCTTTCTTTCGCCAACAGCCCAACGTAGGCCGTGTACCTCCCAGCATTCTTTCCAATCGGCCTCCCAAATTGGTTGAACTCACAAGAAAGATCAGTGCGTTTGGCCAAACGCCCCAACGTCGTCGCGCCTCGCCCCACCCTCTTGCGCTGGGATGTAACAGCCCCATCTTCAGTAGTTACGATGGGGTTGGCCCTAGTCGAACCACTAGTACCATCCGATGAAGACGACGACATGTCTTCCCCTACAAAACCTTCAACAAACCATATATATGGCAATTAATTCGCCTTGGAGTTCCATAACTCAGCCCAGGACTGGAGACTAACTAGGGCGGCAAAAGGGAGAATAATACAAAAAGAAAGACATGCATAAATTACTTACTGAACTCTTCAGAAATATTTTCTATCGGTAAACACATGAGCTGCCGATAGACCATAACAATTACCTCCACACAAGACAATTTTTCTATCGGCAAACACGTGAGATACCGATAGAACATAAGAATGTTCTCTACATATGGAATTTTGTTGACAAGCCACCAGTCACTGTCATCACATAACATTCTCGATGATTTGCTACACTAATATTCATGGGCCAGCATTATTATTTCACACGTAATATGCACACAAGCATCTAAGTGCCACTATGCATAATCTTTAGCCTAGCCTGTATGTGAGTCATCAGGACTTCACAGCTATTAGGTTGGGAAAAGTCATGTATATAGGCATTTGAAACATATACATCGAAGACCCATCCACATTGCCATATATTCATACGAAGTGAGTACAAATTCCCAACCAAACTAGTACATTGCATGGCTCATGTCCTTCCAGATCCAAATTAAGTTTTACTACTTGTGCAGAAAAATTTTCTATCGGTAAACACATGAGCTGCCGATAGAATATGTGTAAGAACACCTCCAACATATAATCTGCATTACATGGCAGTTGGATACAATTGATCACACATACAGCAGTATAGAGAAGTTAAAATCTCAAAACAGGTTCATTATAGCACTGGAACATATTATGTAAACCCTAATTAAAATCAACATTGCCTGCGGAATGTACATAAGCCAACACAATAGGGAACCCTAGTGTAATTGCAAAACTCAAAGAATTAGTACGTGCAAATCACTAGGATCAAATAAAGAAGATGCTGGAAATAGAACGACGAATTAGGGTATTTACGGCGGCGATCAGTTCTGGTGATGGAGAGGCGGTGTAGAACGCAGCAGCGGCGGGCGAAGGACGAAAATAAGAACCGGTGGCAGTGACGAACCAGTGTCCAGCCGGCGATCGTCGTGTGGGAGAGAGGAAGTGAGTGCTCACGGCGGAGGTTGGGGTTTTCTTCGCTCTCAAAGAGACGCAGTGCTCTAAGGTGGAACTGTTCGAGTGGAGGGAAACTAAAGGGCCGTGTACGAGTAATAAAGTAGCGGAGGAACTTTTCTATCGGTATAACAAAATGATACCGATAGACTTATGTAATTTTCTATCGAAACAACAAAATAATACCGATAGAAAAAGTAAATTTCCCGGAAAAATATTCGAATTAGTGGATGCATTTTTCTATCGGTATAAACAATAAAATCCCGTGAGACCAATTTTCCACAGAAAATTTTTTAAAGTGCTTGAGATTGGGTGCCATTTTTCTATCGGTAAAAACAACAAAATACCGTGAGAGTAATGAAAAGGTGCCCTTTTCTATCGGTATAAACAAAAAAATCCCGTGAGCCCAATTTTCCCCAGAAAATTTTTTTGATTAAGTGCTTGAGATTTGTGTGCCCTTTTTCTATCGGTAAAAACAACAAAATACCGTCAGAGTAATGAAAAGGTACACAATTTAACATCAAACAGACCGTGGTTGAAAGCTGCAAAATGTTAAAGAAAGAGGGAAGATAGCCGGAAAATTGGAAAATTGACATAAAAAGAAATTGTTCATTCATTGTTGTTTTATCACTTACAAAAAAAAATAAAACCCAAATTGCTAGGTCAAGGGGTGGTCTTAGCCCTGGCTGCATGTAGAATAGAGTCAGTTAGACTTGCAGCCAGGACGCAGGACTCCTCTAGCGACAAGTTGTCCCTAGGATCAACTACTACCGCGTCAAGAAGGCCTGCGACCTCCCTCAGCTTCGCTATGGTATCCTTCATAGTCAAACCGCAGCCAGCGATGGTCATATCCGCGGCTTTCTTCTCCTCACGAAGACGCCTCGTCCTCGCCCTAGCATTGTCACCATCCGTCTTCATGCGCTTAATGCGCTGGAAGAGATCGTCAAGGTCAAGCCGTAGCTGAGTGTGCTTGTCTGTAAGGAGCTTGTGCTCCTCCTGGAGGGCCCTCAGGTCAGCCTTCACTTTGGCAGTGTCTTCGACGGCTACAATTCCCTGTGCAAATCAACAGGTCAAGAATGAACTGAACATGGATTAACAATACAGGGGTAAACCGAGGAGATTTAGAGTTCTTACCGGGGAGGCCGTGGATGACGATCCCATGGAGGTTGCCATTGTGAAAGAGAAGATGAGGAGTCGAACCGTTCGAGAATTAGAAAAACAACAAAATACCGCGACGCATGGCGAGGTACTTATAGAGTTTCCAAGGCGACGCATGGCGACACGTTTGAGAATTCAAAGCGGTAGAGTCTTATTCTATCGGTAAAAACAGGAAAACACCGTCAGACAACAAATACCGTGAGACAAACGAATTTATTCTAACGGTAAAACAGAACAATACCGATAGAAAACGTTTTGAAGTGCCTGAGAGAAGATGTCCTTCTCTATCGGTATAAATAACAAAATACCATTAGAAAAAAGGGATTTTTGCTGAACTTAATTTGAAGAGGCTGCGATGAGATTTTTGCAAGTGCTATTTGAAGGGAAGAATTAAATATTTACAGGATAAAGGTACTGTACATGTTAGAACTCATGCTGTGGAGTAAAATTGAGATGTATTAATGCTGTGAACTAGCTTATCATTAAATTCTAAAGAAAAATGTACTGCCTGATGTATTAATGATAAGTTCCTCACCTTGCTGCAGAACTTGTGGGCTGTTTGCTTGGCATTTATCCCTGAAATAGAAATTAATCATCAATGGTTCTCAACCCATAATCCTTCTTCGTGGTCATCTCGCAGATACGTTGTTTCGTCGATATCTTCAGTACGGATAGATTGAATGTCCTCTAAAAATGGAGGTATTTCATCGAATTGGTTATACTCCTCTTCGTCGACAACATCTTCGACCCCAACAATACGTCTCTTGCTGTGGAGGACAACATGCAAGTTTGGATTGGCCGGGTCAACGATGTAGAATACCTGTGTGGCTTGCTTTGCAAGTATGAATGGATCGTCTTGGTGTCCGGCTCTACCAAGATCGACGAGAGTAAACCCGTAATTGTCAACTTGAACACCTCGAGAGATTTCGACCCATTGGCATCGAAACAGGGGAATCTTAAGTAATCCGTAATCGAGCTCCCATATTTCGTCAATAACACCGTAATATGAGTTCAGCGCCCTTACTGACCTGGCATCCTCGGAAATAGCAAACAGTGTCACTCCGCTACATTGCGTGCTACTCTTGGCGTCTTGAGCTCTTATGTAAAATGAATACCCATTGATGTCGTACCCCTGCCAAGTCCCTACAGTGAATCTTGGGCCTCTAGCCAACCATGTCACAGTTTCACTTACGGAGCCCTCGGCAGCTCGCGTGACTCTTTCTTGGATCCACTCAGCAAATTTCCTGTTATGTTCTCTGCTTACCCAAACGTCTGACTTCGAAGGATTCTGTGACCGTAACATTACCTTGTGCTCGTGTATGTATGGCTCGACCTCCGTCATGTGTTGTAAGACCCAAAAATGTGATTTTGCGTACACATCACGAGCGGGGACGATAGCTTTGAATCCAATCGTTCCAATTCCCTCAAGCCTACCCTCGTGTCGGGACCTAGGAACACCAATTGGGTCAACCCCGGCCATATAATCTGTGCAAAATTCAATCACCTCCTCGGCGGCATAACCTTCCATGATACTCCCCTCGGGTCGACGACGAGTCCTTACGTATCCCTTCAATACACCCATAAATCTCTCAAATGGATACATGTAGCGCAGGCACACAGGTCCACAAAACTTAATTTCTCTGATAAGGTGAACAATCAGATGGACCATAACATCAAAAAAGGATGGAGGGAAATACATCTCGAGCTGACAAAGAGTTGCAACCACGTCGCGTTGCAAAGCGTCCAGTCCATCGGGATCAATTACCTACTAGGACACAGTTGCGCCAAATATTCATATCAGAAAAATCTTCTAATTAAGCTCCACAAATGGAGGTAGTGAACTTATAGTACGAGTGCACGTACTTACCTTGCAAGATATTGCGTTGAAGAAATAACATAGGTTTGTGATTGTCTCTCTGACTTTAACTGGGAGAATGCCTCTGATAGCAATGGGAAGCATCTGTGACATCAAGACATGACAGTCATGGGACTTCATGCCAACCAGTCTTAGGTCCTTCATAGACACAAGTTTTTTCAAGTTCGCGGAGTACCCACATGGAACTTTAACACCGTGCAGGCACCGACAGAGTTCTGTTTTTTCGCTCTTCGACAACGTGTAGCAGGCCGGGGGGAGGTATGTACGCTTTCCATTCTCTAAAGGTGCAAGCTCAGTCCTTATCCCCATTTCCACCATGTCACGACGAGCTTTCACACCATCCTTTGTCTTTCCCGGAATGTTCAACAACAAACCAATCAAACTGTCACAGACATTTTTCTCTACATGCATGACGTCAATGCAATGTCGAACTTGTAAGTGCTCCCAGTACGGTAGATCCCAGAGAATCGATCTCTTCTTCCAAACATTTTTTTCTCGAGGTTTAGAATGCTTACCGAACTCAACTTTGATGTCGTTCACGCGTGAGTAAATCTCCTTACCGGTCAGAAACACTGGAGCTGATCCCTTCTCAGGCTTCCCGTTAAATGATTTCCTCTTCTTACGGTACGTGTGATGCACCGGAAGAAACCTGCGGTGACCCATGTACACTGTTTTCCGGTAGTTTCGCAGCCACATGCTCTCAGTTTCATCTAGGCAAATAGGGCAAGCCTTGGCTCCTTTCGTACTATACCCCGACAAATTGCCGTAGGCAGGAAAATCATTTATGGTGCAAAATATCAGGGCCCGCAAGATGAAATTCTCTTTCTTGTATGCATCCCACACCTGCACACCCTCGCTCCACAATTTCTGTAAGTCCTCGATTAAAGGCGCTAGAAACACGTCAATATCATTTCCGGGTTGTCTAGGTCCTGAGATTAGTAACGCCATCATGATGTACTTGCGCTTCATGCATAACCAAGGAGGAAGATTGTAGATGCATAAAAGAACCGGCCAAGTGCTGTGCCGGCTGCTCATATTACCATGTGGGTTCATACCATCTGTACTCAGCCCGAACCTTACATTCCTAAGTTCGCCGCCGAACTCAGCAAATGTTCTGTTGATGTTTCTCCATTGAATAGAATCAGCTGGGTGTCTCAGTTTTCCGTCTTGTTTCCGGGCTTCAGCATGGCAACGCAAGTGCTTCGTGACTTTCGGATTTGCAAACAGCCGCTTCAATCTAGGTATCACAGGCAAGTACCACACAGTTTTTGCCGGGGGCCCTTTCCTTACCTCGTGACGTTCACTGTCAATCCGGTCCCTACGCGTATACCTCGATGCGCCGCATCTTGGACAAACATGCAAACTGGAGTACTCGTTACGGTACAACACACAATCATTTGGGCATGCGTGTATTCTTTCGATTTCCATTCCCAACGGACACAACAGTTTTTTGGCCTGGTAAGTAGATTTTGGCAACTCATTTCCCTCTGGAAGCATGTCCGCTAGAAGATCTAATAGTGCCGTGAAACTCTTATCACTCCAACCGTTTCCTGCCTTCAAGTTATATAATCTCAGCACAGAAGACAGT
The DNA here is from genome assembly GCA_019359835.1 of Pharus latifolius. Classification (NCBI taxonomy): domain Eukaryota; kingdom Viridiplantae; phylum Streptophyta; class Magnoliopsida; order Poales; family Poaceae; genus Pharus; species Pharus latifolius. Next base: position 15,462,551 of record CM033322.1, read on the forward strand.
TTTGTAAATGTTGCACATCCAGGGAACAGAGGCTTCTCAGAGTCAGCAATCAGTTTCTCAAATTCACAGAAGTCATTTTCGTTGTAATCTTCCTCTACATCACGTAACATCTCATCTAGATTGTCATCATCATCATCTACGTGCACATCGGAATGAACATTACCAAAATTGGGATGATCATCGATATTATTGCAATCCACATCCGAGTTGTGCTGATTGGTAGTAGTGGTGCTTGTTTCCTCAAGATCTTCGCCATGCCATATCCAACGGGTGTATCGCGCGTTAAAACCACGACGAATCAAATGACTCTTAATTTGATCAGAGTTGCTAAACCTCTTCAAGTTCATACAATCTGTACAAGGACAGAGCATATTTTTCTCTCCTTTCCTCTCCTTTTGTTGCTCAGCAAATTTAATAAACTTATTCACACCATCCAAATATTCAAGAGTAGTACGTTTTATTCCATACATCCAATATTTCCTGTTCATCTACAATTAACAAAATTTAACGAGTAAGCCATGTATGAAACCTGCCCGATTAAGTTATGTATATGTACATGTACAGCCTCTTACAACAGATACATGTGTTGAACCCTAGCCTGACGAAATTAACACTAATTAACCTAGCTAACTACACAATACAAGCTAGTTAGCTCCTAAAACATGACGCATTTCCAGCTACCAAGCTCCCAAGCTTAGAGCTACAAACTTGGAACTACACAATACAGCTAGCTTGCAAGTAGAGAGGAAGGGAGATCTAGAGGGAGAGAGAGATAAGTGTCGACGATTAAGCATACCTTAAAGAGAGGGGCGCAATCAACTTCCCTCCAGCCTGCGCTGATCACCCTAGCAGTGTAGCTGGAACTTTCGTCACAAACAGAGGGACACAGAGTGCAACAGAACAAATTAAAGAACAGCTCAGCAATGGTCGAGTGGGGTTTTCCTTATAATGGATATTTTTCTAACGGTAAATACATGAAATAACCGTCAGACTAACTTAGGTAATTTGCCGCTCACATATTCTATCGGTACAAACACACACATACCGTTAGAGAATATACATTACTGAGCAAATATATGTGTTTTTCTATCGGTATATATGTGTACTTACCGTTAGATGATTCATGACACTCGAGCATTAGTTTTTGTATCGGTAAATATGTGCATTTACCGTTAGACTATGCATGACTGAGCAAATATATGTATTTTTCTATCGGTAAATATGTGTACTTACCGTTAGAATATGCGTGACTGAACAAATATATGTATTTTTCTATCGGTAAATATGTGCATTTACCGTTAGATTATGCATGACTGAACAAATATATGTGCTTCCTATCGGTAAATATGTGTATTTACCGTTAGAATATGCCTGACTGAACAAATATATGTATTTTCCTATCGGTATATATGTGTACTTACCGTTAGAGGAGGTACTGTTACCAAACTGGGACAAACATGCATATGCCATTTCTCACATTCAAGGAATCATATCAATGTAACATCAAACAGATCTTACATCAAACAGATCTTAACTAGAAGATAAAGCAATATATTTCAAGAAATGCTAATTTGTGGATTAACTAGGAGACACAAAAATACTTTTCGTAGGTAGTTGGGACTTCATCTTGCCAAAGAAATTACAGATGCCAGTTCACAAATTCAGGTACAAACATACACATGCCAGTTCACCAATACAAATTCAGGTACAAACATACACATGCCAGTTCACCAATACAAATTCAGGTACAAACATACACATGCCAGTTCACAAATTGAAGTGCATGTCTGAAACAGCAGTACAAATACACACCTACCTACCAATACAATTAAATACACAAATGCTCCCTGCACATTCAAGTTCATGTCCCAATTAGCAATACATGATACACAAATATACAACAATATACAAATACAACAATTCACACATTCGATGTATATTACAAAAGCCACGTCTGAAATTAACAACAGATCACGACGAGGACCCAGTGGCCCATACATGCATTTTACATAAAAGGGAACCTTTGCAGGTTGCCACAATGTAACTACCGACTACAAGTTAGACCTGATACATCACAAATCCATTCATCCAAAACAGCAAATGTCTGAACCACATTGGACTTAACCATAGGAGTTCAGTTCGAAGACGCCCGAGGAGCTGGAACTGCCGTCGACATACATTTGTACGTATTGGTGATTTCCTCGGACTCAAACTCGATCAACTCAACTCAACTCAACTCAACTCCATTAACAAAAAGAACCTACCTTCCAAGATGTTGTTCTGTGTAGTGATGGTGTAGAATGGCTGTGCAAATAACAACAATTCTTCTTCTCCAAGCAGGAAAGCATCTGGCCACAAGCTGGTGCATGCAAAAACATGTAAGATGCTTTCTATAGGTCCTGATTTGAGAAACACGCCGGGCTTAAGCATCTTCTCGACCGAGCCAACCAAGATCTTGCCCTTCACGTCCTTCCAGCTCTCGACGGTGATCTTCACCATTTCTTTCGCCAACAAGCCAACGTAGGCAGCGTACTGCGATGAAGAACCGTGAAATACGTTGCCCCTCACGAGCATCATCCAAGGACCTGAACAGATCATAATCATATTGAAAAGAAGACACATCAAAATGAAGGATACAAAAAAAGCAGAATTATTGCCATAATCGGATTAGAATAATCTAACAATATTGCAGAAATTTTACGTACCTTCCTTGGGATGCCGACGTCTAGAGGGCGTCGATGGAGGTGCGGAGGTGCAGCGGTCCCCTGTAGAGGTGCGCCGGCCGTCCATGGAGCTTACGGGTTAGGACTACGAGCCCCAGATGAACTGTGAGAATGAAAGAGACATACCCGTGTATTTATACAATTATATATTTTCTATCGGTAAGAAAACAGAATACCGTTAGTAATAAAAACATCTGTAGAAGCCGAATGGTTCTATCGGCACAATAAATATTACCGATAGGAATTTTTGTACATACTCTATCGGTATGTACGTACATTACCGATAGAATATTACTAGTTGTAGAAGGCCAACAGTTCTAAGATATTTTGTGCAATATTCTACCGGTATAAACATTCATTACCGATAGAATAAAACTATTAGAAGACGAACAGTCCTAAGCAATTTTCTATATATTCTAACGGTAAAAGAATCCATTACCGATAGAATAAAAATATTTGTAGAAGGTCAACTATTCTATCGGCGAACTACATATTGCCGATAGGAATTTTTAATATACTCTGTCGGTATATTCATACAGTAGCGATAGAATAAGTCTAGTTGTTGAAGTCGACCAGTCCTATCGGCGCACAACATTCTTCCGTCAGTACTTATGCATCTCTTCTAACGGAAAATATGTTCATCACCGCTAGAGTAAATCATACTATTTATTCTATCGGTAAGTTTCTTAGAAACCGATAGGGAAAATACATCCATCGGGCTTTTATGTCCGCGAGGCACATTTTCTATCGGTTTTGTGCTGTTTCGCTAATAACCGATAGAAGATAGGGGTTAGTAGACTGCATTTCTGTACTAGTACCAAACAAAGGAAAGAGGAGATGCACAGGAGCTCAAAACCGAGGCCGGACGAGAAGAGATCGGAAGAGATCTTGTGTCCGGAGGTGAAGAGGTGAACAGTGGTGAGAGGATGAACTGGGGAGCAGTAAGGCAAAAACACTTTTGTCGATTTGGGGAAGAAAAGGAATCGGGAAGTTTTAATAACCGAATAGGTATGCACACACCGGACAATGTCCGATCTGGCAGGACAATGTCCGATATGGGCGGACAATGTCCGGTCAGTTCAGATAAGTTCCTGGAGCTTCTGAATTTTTGCATTTTTGGCAAATTTGTCTCAAACAGGGTTTTGATTCCAGTATAAACTCAAATACCATGTTGGGAAGATAGCCAAATAGCCTTGAGTAGGATATAAGAGAAGAAAATTTTAAAATGAGCCTCCAAAGCACGTTTTCGGGTAAAACGAGTAAAACAGAACGGGTTTTCATCAGATCATCAAATCTCAATGAAACTTGGATATTTCTGAGATGTTTAGACTTGTATGAATTTGAAATACTATTTCAAGCCAAAACATGGAAGAGATTTTGGCTCAAACAACGAAATTCACAAAATGCACGTTTTGAGTATTTTCGTGTCAAAGCTCGTTTTCGGGCGACTTGAAAAATGTGATAACTTGCAAACCGTTGGTATTTTGAGAAAAAGTTCAACATGAACTATCTTCAAATGATTGATCTCTAAGTGTTTCATGTAGAAAATTTTTGTCAAAACTCAACTGATTTTAATTTATGAAAATAAGTCATTTTAGGCCAAAACAAGATCCCTAGATCTTCAATTTTGTCAAAATTCAACATTTTAGGTCGAAATCCTTTCTTTTTACTTTCAAAACCTTTGAGAACATATTTGAAAGGTATTTTTCAGATTTTGTGTTATTTTTACATATTTTGAACATTTTAACACTTTTTTACCTTTTTGATTTAAAAATGACTCTTTTAATAAAAGACATGCATATTTTTCCTTTTTGTACCCAATTTTGGGTATGCAAGCATTCAATGAACTTGAAGTTGCTCCCCCTTAATGTGTTATCCAAGTTTTGTTGAGAAACGACAAAGTGGTGAACTTTTGGTCTTTTTCTTCAAAATAGGAAGTGACTGGCATAGATGCCTACATTGATTGAATATATATATATATATGAACAATAGTATTCATGCTAGACACAATCATACTAAGAACCATTTCAAGACAAGCAAGAGATCAAACAACATTTGAAATGTCAATAACATTCAATTCATTGCTTAACTTGCTAAATCTTGACTCATCCAAAGGTTTAGTGAATAGGTCCGCTAATTGATTTTCGGTTGAAACATGACTAATCACTATATCCCTTTTTGATACATGATCTTTTAGAAAGTGATGTCTAATGTCAATGTGCTTTATTCGAGAGTGTTGAACGGGATTGTTATCAATTTTAACGACACTCTCATTATCACATAAAAGTGGAACACAATTGACTCTTATGCCATAATCTAACAGAGTTTGCTTCATCCATAGAAGTTGTGCACAACAACTACCGGCCGAAACATATTCCGCCTCAGCGGTTGAGAGTGCAACCGAATTTTGTTTCTTTGAAGTCCATGAGACTAATGATCTTCTTAGAAGTTGACATCCACCGGAAGTACTTTTTCTATCAATTTTACATCCGGCATAATCTGAATCCGAATATCCTAGGAGATCAAAGCTAGCATTCTTAGGATACCAAAGACCTATGTTTGGTGTATGTTTTAAGTATCTAAAGATTCTTTTTACTGCAGTTAAGTGACATTCTCTAGGAGCAGCTTGAAACCTAGCACACATGCATACACTAAACATAATATCCGGTCTAGAAGCAGTAAGATATAATAAACTACCAATCATAGAACGATATAATTTGAGTTCTATCGGTTTACCTCCCTCGTTCAAGTCCAAATGATCATTTGTAGCCATGGGAGTCTTGATTGGCTTTGCATCATCCATGCTGAATCTTTTGAGCAAATCCTTCACATATTTGCTTCGACTCACAAATATACCTTCTTTGATTTGCTTAATTTGGAGTCCGAGGAAAAAGCTCAATTCTCCTATCATAGACATCTCAAATTCCTTGGACATGGTTTCACCAAAAGCTTGACAAAGAGATTCGTCAGTGGAACCAAAAATTATATCATCGACATAGATTTGGCAAACAAAGAAGTCATTGTCTATGATTTTGGTAAAGAAAGTTGTATCAATTTTTCCAACTTTAAAACCTTGTGAAATTAGGAAATTCCGCAATCGTTCATACCAAGCCCTAGGGGCTTGCTTAAGACCATAAAGAGTTTTTGAGAGTTTATAGACATGATTAGGATATTTTGGATCTTCAAAACCCGGTGTTGCTTTACAAATACAAGTTCTGAAATTTCACCATTTAAGAAAGCACTTTTAACACCCATTTGAAATAATTTAAGTTCAAAACATGATGCAAATGCAAGTAAGATACGAATGGCTTCTAGTCTAGCTACGGGAGCAAAAGTTTCATCAAAATCTAATCCCTCAATTTGAGAATAACCTTGTGCTACCAATCTAACCTTATTTCTTACAACTATGCCATTCTCATCTTGCTTATTTCAGAAGACCCATTTTGTACCAATTATATTGTGATCAAGAGGTTGTTCTACAAGTTCCCAAACATTATTTCTAGTAAAGTTGTTCAATTCATCATGCATAGCATTTACCCAATCCGGGTCCGCTAATGCTTCATCAATGCATTTAGGCTCAATACTAGAAATGAAAGATGCATGTTCACAAAAAGATGCGATTCTAGAGCGAGTTTGAACACATTTACCAACATCACCTATTATTTGGTTGACGGGATGATCCTTAGTGATGGTTTGATGAAGTCTTGGATTTTGCAATGCTTGATCTTCATTTTCCTTCATCTCCGGATCAAGATCAACTTGAGTAGTAGCCTCCGGAACCATAGAAGCTATTTCATTTTCTTAGTCGGGTGGCTTTGAATCTTCATCTTTGGGCTTGATGTCCCCAATCATCATGTTCTTCATAGCTTCTCGTAATTCCTCATTTCCTACATTCTCAAAATCTTCATACTCTTCTTGAGAGCCATTAGATTCATCAAACTCAACATTGCACGTTTCTTCAATGCATTCGGTTATGATGTTAAAAACACGATAAGCTTTACTAGTTGATGAATATCCAACAAGAAAACCCTCATCAACACGTCTTTGAAATTTTTCAAGATGCATGCGTTTTTTAAGAAGTAACATTTGCAACCAAACACTAAAAAATATGAAATATTTGATTTTCTTCCAACAATTAGCTCGTAGGGAGTTTTGTTTAACAATGGATGAGTATAAAGCCGGTTTATGGCATAACAAGCAGTACTGACTGCCTCTGCCCAAAACCTAGTGGGGGTTTTATATTCATCCAACAAAGTTCGAGCCATTTCGATTAATGTTCGATTTTTCCTTTCCACAACACCGTTTTGTTGAGGAGTATATTGATGTGACACTGGGTGCCCGATCTTTCGAAAGGTACGTGATAGATCGATTGGTGGAGCTTCGACGTAGAACGATCCGGCTTCAAATCAGGCACGATCTGAACCCCGCAATTGCAACACCACTACTCCGTTGGTTATCAATCTCGCGTGAGCGTGATTGACCTCGCCAAGAAGGCTTATCCTTGCTGCGAATCGAGAACACAAGCAAGAACACGGAAGAAAGCAAACTGAATTGCAAATACGAATGATTAATCTCATAAGTTGGGGTCTCACAAACCGATCAAGCGGCGAAACTGTTCGAAGACAGAATAATCTAAGCAAAACCCAAGTCTAAACGATGACTGCTACTGAATATATAGCGACGGCTAGGGTTTGGGGCATTAAACCCTAGGGTTACACGGGCCATGGGCCCAAAGTGGAGCGTCGCAGCGCCTGGCAGATTCTGGTCGCTATATTGTTTTGACAATTCCCGTTGATCCGTAAGGAATTTTGACATGGGACTGGATCCGTTGGAAAGATCTCGTCGAGGGCTTCTCCGTGCATACCAAGAACGTCCAAAACAGAGTCCGTATGCACCCTGGGCATCCGTTTTAAGTTGACTGTGCGGAGATGGCCGAACCCGACTCGTGGATAAATTGGGCTCTCTCTTGGGCCGGCCTTGCAACGACGTGGCTTGTGGGACCAGAGGGCGTCGAAGTGGTGGAGATGCGCCTTTCTTGAATACGTCTTGAGCTTGGGGAGGTGGCCACGGCGGAGGCCGAACTGCTGGCGGCGATAGCGCAATATCAGCATGATGAGCTTGCCGGTTGTGCACGCGACCTGGCCATGGTGCAGGTCGATGATGCCATATAGTTGATGATGACACCATAGTTGATGTAGTGTTGGTCCTATCTATGATGTGCATGGTCACATCATATATGGTACGGAAAATTCGTGTTTAATTCTAGATTCATCACAAAGCTCAATAAAATCCGAATTTTGAAACTCTCCACCATGGTCACTTCGAAGTTTCTTGATGTGGAATTCAAATTCATTTTCAACACGTTTTGCAAATCTTTTAAACACACTTGGAGCATCGGACTTATGATTTAAGAAGAAGATCCAAGTAAATCGGGAGAAATCATCAACAATGACAAAACAATAGTTACTACCACCAATAGTTTGAGTTTCCGATGGACCAAACAAATCCATATGCAAAAGCTCAAGTGGTCTAGATGTAGACAAAACGTTTTTAGCGTGATGAGTACTAGCAACTTGTTTTCCCGCTTGACAAGCACTGCAAAATTTATTCTTTTCAAACTTTACATTTTTCATACCTAAGACCAAATCTCTTTTTAAGAATTTGTTTAATTGATGCATCCCCACATGAGCCAAACGACGATGTCAAAGCCATCCCAAAGAATTTTTAGCAACCAAACAAGTTGAAATGCAAGAATATTTTGAACCGAAATCCACCAAATACAAATCTCCACATCGAAAACTTTTGAAAATTAAAGACTTGTCTTCTAAGCTTTCAATGATAACATCATTTGGTTGGAAAATGCATCTAAGACCCAAATCACAAATTTTTGCAACCGAAAGCAAATTGAAATTCAAAGATTCAACAAGTAATACATTTGAGATGGAAAGGTTGTTTGTGATTGCAACTTTACCTAACCCAATTACCTTTCCTTTGCTATTATCACCAAATGTGATTTTATCAATGTCATTGCAACCATTCTCAAATGAGGAGAACCGACTTCCATCACCGGTCATGTGTTGAGTGCACCCGCTATCAAGCACCCAATGCCTCCCACCAGTTTTGTAGTTCACCTAAAAGAAAGGTTAGACGCTTTTAGGTACCCAAACTTGTTTGGGTTCTTGGAAGTTAGCAACAAGGGTTTTTGGAACCCAAATTTTCTTTTTATGTTTATTTTGATAAGGCAAACCAATGAATTTTGCAATTACTTTTCCGTACTTTGTTTTCTTAAGCATGTAATGGGAGTGATACTCATTTTCTTTAGCTCTAGAAGTTGAGGGACAATTATCCGGCAAATGATCTACATCATGGCATTTGTGACAAAACATATTAGTGGCCTTAACAAAAGTCACTTTAGTACTTAACTTCTTTCTTTTGTTCGGTTCATATCCTAAACCTTCCTTTCTAAATGAACATCATTGCTCACTAAGAAGTTTGTCTAAGATTTCTTTTCCTTTAAAACATTTTGCTAATCCTAGATTTAGCTTTTCCATTTGTGCCTTGAGTTCTAAATTTTCTAAAATCAATTTTGAGTTGTTACCAACATTTTCATCACAAGTATTTTCATAACTAACAGTCAGTTTCACAAACTGACAGTCAGTTACGTGCATTTGATTTTGGTCGTAGCTCCTGGTCGTGTTCGAGTCCCAAACTGACTGTCAGTCTCATACACTGACTGTCAGTTTCAAAACTCAGTTCTATGAACTGACTGTCAGTGTGGCACACTGAATGTCAGTTCTATGTTTCTGAGTTTGGAACTGACTGTCAGTTTATCAAACTGACTGTCAGTTGTGGGATCTCGAACCCTAAAACCCCCGTTCTGTTTTCTTTGCCTCTTCACCTTTCTTCTCGCCGCCGTTGCTTCTTGCGCCCCCTCGCCGTCGCCTTTGCGCCTCCTCCTCGCCGTGCCTCGCCACCACATCCTTGCGCCACCACTCGTCGCCGGTGAGCTCCTCACCGCCGGCGCCACCGTCCTCGCTGGTCTCGACCTCTTCGTTTTGGTTCCTCTGTTCACGGCTCCTTCTTCTCGGCACCTCACCCGTTCATCGTGTGCCTTGATCGTTGACCTCCTCGTCGTGCTGATCTTCGTCCCTGTGGTCGTTTTGGCTGTCTTTTCGGCATAAGCTTCCTCGACCACATCAGTTCGCCCTCAGTTCAGGTCCTTGTTCTTCTTCCTTCTCTGTTTCGTTTCTTCAAAATGTCTGATCAGCTCGGTCCTTCTCGTCGTGTGGCCCGACGAAAGAATGCGGCAAACAGCCAGCGTTCATCGGGTCAGACGTCCGAGAACCGGCCCTCGCCTCCGCCTGAGCGCGTGCCCGTGGTTTATTCACGTTGGCACGCGAGCCGCCTTCGCTCTCTTCGCTCTGTGAACCCGTATCTGTCGCCGCGTCCCACTGGTCGCGACGCGTGCACAGTCCTCACCTGCTACACCAACCTTCACCTAGACCTGTTCACCAGTGTCTATAGCCGCGCACCCATCTTCGCCCACCGCTCTCTGTCGTGGGGTACCATTGCCTCTCGCACAGGCATCGCTACCCTCACAGATTTGTTCGGCTCTGTAGGGATCCGCGACCTAGTCGCTGATTCCTCTCTGCATTGGGCTGAGGGGCCCATTCGCCAGTTCTACTCCACCGTCTTCGTATCCCCTCAGCGCGACTTCATGACCTTCATGACAGGCCTCCAGGTCTACACTGTCACGAAGGATCAGCTGGAGTCCGCGCTTGGACTGGTGCGCCCTCCTTCTGGCCGCCAGCTCCATACTCTTCCTGACCTTGAGCGTCGGGAGGTGGCCATGCTTTACTCCGGCCCCTTCCAGCTCCGTCACATTGCCGGCCTGCGCCGCGATGTAGACCTAGCCCTGCGGATCCTCCGTCTCACTCTGGTCCCCATGAGCGGAGATAGGGATAGGATCACCTATCTGGCCCTCCACGTCCTGATTTCGATCTTTCAGGAGGAGCCATTCGACGTCGCTGATCTCATCATCAGTGAGATTCAGCACGTCCTTCTTTCCCCGCGCCGTCAGCTGATATACGCTCCGTATATCATGGTGGTGCTTCTTCATATCCGGGCCGTGGACACTGAGCTCCCTCGACCCCATCATCCTTTGCTCTTCTATCCTCCGGGTCAGGCTGATCGTCGGCTTGGTGCTCGCCCTGCTGCAGCTGCTGGCCCTGATTCTCCCGCATCAGATGATGATGCTGCGGGGGAGTCAGAGGACGAGGCTCCTGCTCAGGAGTCTTCTCCAGCTCCAGCTGCAGGGACTGGCACCGGATCTGCGTCTTCTTCCTCTCAGCTTCAGGAGATTCTCCAGGTGCAGCAGCAGATCCTCAGCACCCAGGCAGAGCATCATCAGATGTTGCTCCGTTTGATTGCTCAACAGGAGGAGATTCTGCGTCGCCTGCCTGCTCCCGGATCTTCGGTCCCTCGAAAGAGGGCTCGCCAGGCTGCGTCTTCCCCAAGCTTTGCTTCAAGACCTGCTGATCCAGCTCCTGCGGCACCAGCTCCAGCTCCTGTTGCAGCTGCGACCCCTCCGGCGTCTCCAGCCATCGACGCGTCTGGATCTCCAGCTGGCTCCGGAGATACAGACATTTTAGGCTTTTCTTCAGATGATGAGCCTTAGGCTCTAATTTGTATCTTTGCCTTCCTTTTTGTGCTTGATGCCAAAGGGGGAGAAGTATTTTGGATATTAGAGTCTTTTGCTGTATTGAACATATGTTTATTTTTCATATATATGGAGATGTTTTTGTTTATCATATATGTCTGTGTGTGATCTGTGTAGCTCTGATATCTTGATACATATATGATGACTTGGTTTCTTGAGATGATGTTCTTGAGCTCTGATACATTGATATATATATGATGTCTTGATTTTGAGATGTGTATGCTTTGATATGACTATGTGATATTTGCACATCTATGACTTGGGTACCCTGATGTATATGTATTGGTTTATGCTCTGTTATGATGAGATGCATATACTCAGGGGGAGCTATTTCATTTATTTTGTTATTGAACACTTGTTGTCATCAATCATCAAAAAGGGGGAGATTGTTGCATCTAGGCTTTCATGCCTAACCCTAATTTTGATGATTAATGAAAACAAAGTGTTCCGGACTAATCGTGCTTTTGAGATTGATTGATACAGGGATCAGTTGGGAAGAAATACAAGATGATCAAGATGAACCCGACTTGAAGAGAAGCACAAGATGCAGAAGTGCAAAAGACAAGACGCAAATCATGAAGATACGAAAGACCTAAGGTATTATGAGTTTTTATTTTTACCGATCTCGGCGTTTGGAGATGATCGGTTAGGAAAATTATTTTCTAGTTTTAACCGTACTATAAAGAGGGGTGGCGAAAGTCCTCTTTTTATCTCCAACACAAACCGAGAAATCTAGGTCATTGCATTGCATCATTTTGGTTGGATTTGGTTTGGACTTAATTTGAAAAATCTGGTTTTTCAGTTCAGTTTTTGACAGCAGAAGAGTATTTGCAATTTTCAAAAAGATCTAGGCAGATCTGGTTTTTGCTTCTGTTGACAAAATTGTAGCCCTTGAAATTATCGTTCAAACGAGCTATTGAACACCTCTTTTGGATTTCTGGATTTAAAGTTATCTCTATTTTTGTTCATGCTGACTGTCAGTTTGCTAAACTGACTGTCAGTTTGAATGTCAGTTCATGTTAACTGACAATTATCCAGAGAGGGTGTATTTTGGGCTCAAAATTTTTGTACTAAACTGACTGTCAGTTTGTCCATACTGACTGTCAGTTGGGGTTTCGACCACAGAGATTTTAACTGAGTTTCTATTTGTTTTTGGTCGAGACTGTGGTCGAACTGACTGTCAGTTTGTGTAACTGACTGTCAGTTGTGGGTTTCAGCTTTCCTTTTACGACCACGAACGGCTAGCAAAGTTTATTCCGTAAATTTTGTCGGCCGTTGTGCATGTAACTGACTGTCAGTTTGAGTTGCTGATTTTCAGCCCTAGCTCCAACGGTTCATTTGATTCTTGAGGCTATAAATAGGGGCTTTGGGCATGTATTTCACACAACAAGCAGCAGTATTTCATATACACTCTTGAGCATTAGTTTCTTATATAAAATCTTGATCTTTTGATCAAGTCGAGTGATTTTCAATCCACCGAGAGTTTCAGTTCTTTGCATTTTGCATTCACTTAGCTTCTCGGTGCGTGTTTGGAGGTCTTGAGAAGACCTCGCTGCCTGTTACTCTTGGTGAGCGCCCTCACCTAGACGGTTCGGAGGTGTGGCCGTTGATCTCTCCGTTCGGAGATTGTCGGAGAGGCTCGGCAAGTGTGTACAAGGCATCGGTGCTCGCCTTTCCGGAGTGGACAAGGAGCAACCACTAGTGATAATATCCTTTGTGGATATTGAGGCAAGACTCAAGTGATTTGAGTGCTTCAACGAGGATTAGTGGAGACTGGGCGAGTCTCCGATACCTCGGTAAAAATCGTTGTGTTCGTTCTCTTTCCCTTGCTTATATTATTTGTTCTTGATTTGTTCTTTATTTGCTTTAAGTTTTAAAGTTTTTAAAAGCCTCCTATTCACCCCCCCTCTAGTCGGCATCCTTGATCCAACACTATCCTCCTTGGCCTCCTCGACATTTGCTTTAAATGCCAAGTTTTTCTTCTTTGATCCTGATGCTTCCACAATCCCTTTCTTCTCCTCTTTTTGCATTTCATGGGTAATAAGAGTACCCAAGAGCTCGTTAGGAGTTGTGGATGTGAGATCACCGTTTATAAGCACTGTCACAATTGTATCAAAGCTCGATGGTAAAATCATAAGCATTTTACGCACAATATCAATATCTTCAAATTTTGTACCTAAACCTTTGAGGTCATTGATTAATAGATTGAGTCGAGTATACATATCACTAACATTTTCAAATTCAAGAATGAAGAAGGAGTTGTATTCTCTAGTTAATTTATTTAGTTTAGCTTCTTTGACCTTAGATGTGCCTTCATGAATTACTTCTAAGGTTTTCCACATTTCATAAGATGTATCAAGATTACTAATGCGATTGAACTCACTTAAGTCAAGACCATTAAATATGGCATTTTTTGCTTGAGCATTTGCTTGGAGGTTTTTCGCTTCTAGAGGTGTGAGATTTTCTAAATCAATTGGAGCTCTAAAACCATCTCTAGTGACCCTCCAAACGTCAAGACTAATGGATTCTAGGTAAACCGCCATCATAATTTTCCAATAGCAATAGTTATCACCCTTGAAGAAGGGGACCTTTCCATTATAGTTTTCTTTGATCGACGATATCCTCTCTCTAGACGGTTAAGCCTAAAATGAGAGACCTAGTGCTCTGATACCACGTGTTGATCGAAGGATGCCGACTAGAGGGGGGTGAATAAGCGGTTTTTAAATTTTTTACTTTTAAACTAGTAATTAACAACCTAAATTGCAATAACAAATCTCTAAAGATATGAATGACAATTCAAGAGAAGTTTTACAATTTCTAAATGATTAAGAACAACAATTCAATCTCTAAGAAAATAAAGCAAGTAATAGAAATAACCGAAGAGATCGAATTTTTTCCGAGGTCTCGGAAATTTGCCGATTTCCACTAATCCTCGTTGAAGCGCTCTTCGCTAGAGCTTATGCTTCGATTTCACTAGGGGTAGCCCTTCTCCTCTCCGGATAGGCGAGCTCCGAGCCTTTACAATCAACCACCGGACCTCTCTGACACACACCGTCGATGGAGAGATCGCCAGACCTCCCGGGTCATCTAGGTGACGGCAATCACCAAGAGTAACAAGCCTAGTACCTTGCTTGATCAACCTCAAAGCTTTAAGAACAAATATGCAAATGCAATTGGCTTGAATTCAACTCCTCTCAACTAGCACTCAAAAGTTTGCTAGGGTTTTGACTTGAAATGCAAGAGAATGAGTGTGAGAGGCTTTGCAAGTTGCTACACAGGTGTTGAGAGCTGAAATTCGTGTGTGTCCAACATCTACAAACAGTGGGGTATTTATACTCTCAGCAAAACGGTCGTTTTCAAAAAAATTGGGCGAAAGTTGTACTGGCCGGACATTGTCCGGTCAGTACAAAAAACTTGACCGTTGCTTACGTGTATTTCAAGTGTCAGTAGCCGTTTGAACAATTTTGTGAAGGCCAGACAAATGAATTTGTCCGGACAAATGAAAGCCCATACGTGTTTCCGCGGGGAATTTATTAAATCCAAATTCTGAAAAAAGCATTTGTCTCTGTTAACACCCCTGTTCAACAGTACATGTACACACCGAACAAATATATATGTCTCTGTTGACACTCGAAATAAAACAATCCACCAAATGTATAGGCCGGACATATGGGATTTGTCCGGACAAAAAGTCTGGACAAATACATATGTCTCTGTTAACACATGCATTTTCAATTTCTCAGAAAATGTATTGGCCGGACAGTTCGGACAATGTCCGGTGCATTTCAGACAAAAGCCTCCGGACAAATACATTTGTCTCAACTTAACTTACCGTGAAAATTTGTATTGATCGGACATTGTCCGGTCACTTCGGACAATGTTCGGCTTACATCGGACAGATGCACCGGACAAGTGTATTTGTTTTTGTTTAACGTTTTGCAATATTCAGAAGTTATTTGTATTGGCCGGACATTGTCCGGTCATTTCAGACACTGTCTGGCAAGTACAAAACGAAAACAGAAATGCTGAATTTTTACTCAATTTTGATTTGAGGATAAATGCATATGAAAATGTGTTTCTAAAGACTTCAAGGTTGATCCAGATACTTGTGCTAAGACCCCGCTTAATAGTACGACCATCTAATCTAGAAAATTTCAAAAATTAAAAACGCTAGGTTTAGATACTTGTACTTTTGTCGGGGTTTTCGTCGTTTTCGCTTCATGAAGTCTTGATAACCTTGCTTTGCTCTTTATTGATGCTTTCTCCTCTGATTAATCTGAGTCTCACACACAAAGGTTAGTCGCAAATCTTACGGATGTCATTAATCACCAAAACCCTAATTAGGGCTCAAAATTCAACAGAGTTAACAGAGACATTCTTTCGTCCGGGGTTTTTGTCCGGACAAATAGTATTTGTCCCGCCTGTGTAAATCTCGTGAGCATTAAAATTAAACTTGCAAATAGAGACAAATTCTTTCGTCCGGGGTTTTGTCCGAACAAATAGTATCTGTCCGACCTGTGTAAATCTCATGAGCATTAAAATTAAACTTGCAAACATAGAGAAATTCTTTTGTCCGGGGTTTTTGTCCGGACAAATGTTATTTGTTCGGCCTTCACAAATTTCGTTGAAACGGTAACTAACAAAGTTGCCGTTGTGAGTAACGGTCACTATTGGGTTGTACTGACCGGACATTGTCTGAAATGGCCGGACAATGTCCGGCCTGTACAATTTTGGTCCGGTTTCTTGCAAACGGCTAGTTTTCTTTGAAGGCTATATATATGTCGTGCTTGGCTTCATTTGTGGGTGCTCAAAGAGTTCATATACCAGCTGAAAACCTATCCAAGTCAATTGAATTTGAGTTATTGTATTTAGAGGCTAGAATTGAGCCCAAATCTTGAGTTGATTTGAGAAAGAGCAAGTTGTGTGAAGTTAATAGTGCTTAGTGCACTTGAATCACCATTTCCATGCTAAGTGCTAGAGTGTTTGAGCATCTCATTTGCATATTTGAGCTTCTAGCACGAGATTTGATCAAGTAAGCGCATCTAACTTGTTACTCTTGACGATCGCCCTCGCCTAGACGGTGTCGGAGGAGAGTCGCGATCTCTCCAATTGAAGTTTGTCAGAGAGGCCGGCAAAAGATTGTGAAAGGTGTGGTGCTCGCCTATCCGGAGTGGAGAAGGAGCAACTCTAATGAGATATCCTTCGTGGATATAGAAGCGAGACTCCAAGCGAGCGCTTCAACGAGGAGTAGGGGAGATCGGGCGAGTCTCCGAGACCTCGGTAAAAAATATTGTGTCACTTGCGTATATCTTATTTGCCTTACATTCATCTCGACACAGTTGTTAAATTTACCATTGTTGCATGTTTTATTGAATAGGTCATATGGTTGAATGCAATTAGTTGACTAAATTGCTTTAAAGTCTCATTGTATAATCTAGCTCAAATAATTATCTTGTTGAAATTGCTTAGTGGGGAAAAAAATTTAAAAGCCTCCTAATCACCCCCCTCTAGTCGGCATCCTCGATCTTACAGTTTCTCCTTTAGTTCCTTATAAGTCTCCAAATCTTCTTTTCGCAATGCAATCAATTCATCCAATGAGGCATCCTTACTCTTTTTTGCCTTTTTTTGCGGATCTTTCTTTACTACTTGCTCTAGGCAACTCGGTTCTTGATGGGACATGATATAGCGAGTCTTCTTGAGTTGGAATAGAATACTCCATGTCTGGTCCAGCTTGAGTAGATTGAGGAGTGTTTAGATCGATACCATTATACATGAAGTCATCCCAATCAAATTGATAAGTTATCCCTCCCAGTAATGGTATGGTGGCTCAGGGTAAATGCATACCCATATGTGCATCTTCCTCGTAGGAGCTTTCAAATTGAATCCCCCTTGGCTTATCCGATGACCTTCTGCATCGTTTTCCTTCCGCAACTCTGCTTGCAGTAGCAACTTGTCAATTAGCAATTACCACCCTAATGGTAATTTATGATGAAACAGCGTAGAAAAAATTTATTATTTCATTTTGAACCTAGGAGTTAGCAAATCTTACCACCGTAAAGATCGAATAAATCATCATAATAGGGAAAAGGATTTGTTCTTCTATTTTCGTAACTCTTTTGTAAGTTCGTCCCATTTTTCGTCGATAGTCGTTACCATATTGATATCATTATCCCATCCGAATCCGCTCTTCTCCAAGACATACTTCACTGCATTGTAGTCCTTTTTGAGCCTTTGCTCCCTATCTTTGAGTTGTAGACATGGAATTTTGACCTCGGAAATTTGTTGTTCAACCGGGTGGCCATGGTGTTCCATGCTTCCTTCGTCCATCCATTTTGAGCACAATATCTCGGTAAATTGTACTCCTTTATGATGGAAACAAAGAAATTTGTCTCTGCTTCGCCCCATGCAGCTCTGTCTTTTTTTGCTGTACATCATCAACACAAATTTTATATATATATATATATATATATATATATATATATAAAGTCACATACATAATATTAATACAAAATAGAATAATGTTAAACAGCTAATTACTTTCTATAAACAACTATTTGGACCGGATTTTCTTGAATGATACTTTGCAATTTATATACACAGATAAGAACAAGCCTCAAGAAGAAATAACAAATTACATGATTTCCAGAAGAAAGTGATGATGTTTTCAGAAGAAACAAGCATAGTTTGATACATTCACCAACTCCCAAAAGCAAATTCAGATTTCATGTGTTAAGATTGATCTGATGTGTTTTTAATGCATCTAGCTTTTGTCAGGTAGGTTAGCATGTCCTTTTAATTAAAAAGGTCCACAAAAAAGTTGATCTATTTTTGCAGTAGAAGAACAGCTAACTTACACAGCCAATAGGGTTTAAGCAAAGTTCAATTTGGTTTCATTTTGGTATCACAAAACTAACATGTCATTTCTACAAATAAAGATATGGAATCTAACTAAACATGAAAGAAAATATAATGCAAATCACATCTGTTCAGTTGATGCCTGTTTTGCATTTCGCATGGAAGAGAGATATGTATACCAAATTGAACCATTGAACTATTCAATTTTCAAACAAACTGTTAAAAGAGATCATGTAATTCTTTCCCATTATGTACAGTTGGAACATTAGACCAAAAAAATTCTCACTTCTAGCACAAAAGCAACTAAACTGATCTGCTGGGTCAAGATCTCATCAGAAGTTCAATGTATAAACTCAATTACATCATTGAGACAACACGAAAATTCAAAGTGATAATATTTAACAATATCATTTATAACTTACAATCTTTCCAATGGCTCAGCTCACCTATTTAAAAAGAACTTGATTGTAACCATGATCAAAGAATCATGGCTACTCCACTTTTCTCACAACAGTTCTCAAAGAAATTACTCTCTGAAGTTTAGTGCAAAATCCACCAAATGACTTTGAACCATCAACAGAAGTTGCTTTACAATGTCTTAGCATTTCTACAAGCACTTTCTGTGGCTGGGAATCAGGAACGAAATCCTATTAACATGCCATTGTAGTTTTTTTACCATATGCATAACCAGATGGCTTTTGAACATCAAGATCTACCTCCTTAATTCACTGCAATAGCTTTAGGAGAAGACTAATTGAAATTCCATGGTTGGTTTGGAGAAAGTAAAACTCAAATTGTAGCAAAGTATCATTCATGGAAGATGTAAAGGCATATGTCCTAAGGATATTGAAACTTGCTTCCTCCAGCATCCCAAATCACACAAAATGCATTTTCACTACAATAACAGCAAGATAATCCACTCTCAAGCAGAAAATTGATGAGGGTTCATGTAACACCCCTATTTTTGCCAAACCTTAAAATAGCCAAAATCCACATCTTGACCCCAAACCCTAATCTGCTTCAGCCATTCCCTTCTAAATGTTGTTCAGAACATTTTTCCCTTCGGGATCATCTCCAAAATCCCATCCTAAGGCTGAGTTTCAACCTTTGCCATTTTAAAACCTTAATTACCCTATTTTACCCTAAACTGTTTTCCCTAATTTTGTCGAAACCCTTCAGATCTTGCCTGATCTTACCAAACTTTGGCCAGATAAGTTCTAATAATTTTATGCAACTTATCTGCCAAATCAGATTTCAGATCAGCTCTCCAGATCTCCAGATTTGCAGATCAGTCCCTGGAAGCAAAGTTCTGAAAATTGCAAATCAGCCCCTCTAATCTTTTCGGCTGTTTTCGACCAGCCCCTGGTCGTTGCCCACGACCAGCGCGTGTCGCCGTTGCTGCGCCGCGTTCTCGCCGTGTTTGCTCACCGCCGGTCACCGCTTCTTGTCGCTTGTGCCCGTGAGCTGCTGTGCCACCCCGTGCGCACGTGCCAGCGCCGTTGCTTCGCCATGTCCAGCAGTTAAACGGCCGCGCTCCAGCAGCGTTTTCGCGCGCGCGTGCCCGTTGCCGTGGCATTGCATGCGTGTACATGTCACCGCCGGAGCTTTGCTGTTGCCTCCGCATCTGCGCCGTTCCAGGTGAAGTTCCGATGCAACCGACAAGGTCAGCAAGGCTGCAACACCGCCTGAAGCGCATCACATCGCCGGTCACCGCTGTCGCAGCTACACCCGGCCGGTCTCGTCCCCGGCACAAGTTTCGCGCCGTTTCCCCCTCGCAAGCTCCGCCCTTGGACCTATTTAAACCCTCCAGTGCTGTGCTTAAGCCTCATCTCAGGACTTAGCCACTTTTCCAGAGCTCTCGCCGTTTTCGCTTTCTTCTCCGGCGAGCCAGTGAGTGAGCTCACGGTGCTAGCCCATTCCACAGCCCCTTTCTCCAATCCAAGTTCACCAGTGAGTTCCCCTCGTTCCCCTCTCTGTTTAGTAGCAACCAATTGCACCAGATCGATCCCCATCGCCGGTGATCGCCGGAAAAGCCCAATTGCCCTGTTTCCCCAATGCTAACCATTTCATCCCGAATTAGCTCTCGTCCCAGTAGTAGAAATTGATCCTTAGCCATTTCTTAGCAAGCCCGTTGAATCAGGATCCCCAATTGCGCTCAAATCGAAGAAATCCCAAACTGGAACCTCAGCCGTTCGCCGGACCTCGTCGCCGAGCCCCTCCGGCCAATCTCCAATGAAATTAACCCCTCCAGTAGCCTTGTTGTGCCCTAGAGATCATTCTCAAGCTTGGAATTGAGCTCATTCGCCCTGTATCAAAAATCCCCGAGCTCCAGTGTCGTCTTCTCCAGCGCCGGTCGCCGGAATTATTTCCCGGCCGATCTAGCCCCTGAAACCTTGTCCCTTAGCTTCGCCTCACCTCCCTGAGCAATTTCTTCCACTAGCTCGACACCTGGATCTGCCTAGATTGTGAGCTATGCCTTTGCCAAATGTTTGTCCAGAGCTGTACCTGTGCCATGTCACCACCGCAGTTCATCGCCGGATTTGGCCACCCTCCGGCCACTTTCAGCTCTTGTGCCTGTTGAGTATTTTGTTCCTGTTAGTAATGCCTACCTCCCAGACAAAGTGTTGCATCAATTGGAGCCCTGGATCAAAAGTTAAGCCATGCCCTAGTTTCTGGCCATGACCAGCACTATGTCAGTGCATGCCAACCACTAGCATGAGCCTTATTTGACCCCTTATGGTTAAGCAATGGAAATGTCACTTTGTCCCCTAGATTCCTGGAGTTGTGTTCTACATCTTTCTCTACTATCACTTCTCCAGAAAACCATCCTAAGATCAGTTTAAAGTTATGCCAAAGCCATGAACCGAATGTCGACCCTTCGATGTTCAATCCTTTTTAGCCGTTTCTTTGACCAGAGCCCTTGTGACCTTGCCCTAACCTTTTCCCCTGCATGCATGACTTATTTACTTAATAATTTCTATGGAAACTATTTTCTGTATGCTTATGGTATGTGTTTGTGTGTTGGTTGATTGCCGCAGAGTCAGAAGCTGAAGGAGCGGAAGAAGTCTTTGAAGATCCGTCTGAGTATTTAGACCCAACGTCGCAAGGCAAGCCTCATTCCTTTGATCATGTCTCACCCAATATTTTCATATGAAGTATATTCACTGTTTCTTACTATGCATGCTTAGTTGAAATACAAGTTATGTTTAAATGACATGAGTAGATATTCCCTAATGAATCATGAAACCCCTTTTTGTTATTGAACCTTCTTATATATGCTTTTGTCACCCTAGGATTCATATACTGAATATCCACATTAAACTTGAAATGGTCAAATACATGAGAAGTTATAATGAAAACCGTTTTGTCAAGAAAACTGATAAAAGGGATCAGTAGTGAGGATTGGTTTGTATGGAGAGGGTGCGGTGCGCACCAGGGAATGTGAATGCTCATCACAATTGGTTCATAAGGACAAGAACCTTGTGCTGTGTCTCTATACGAATTGTAAACGTACCAACCACTTGCCTGGTATGGGACAGGCACAACTCAGTAGCTTTTTGGTATTAGCAGTTCCCTGCATGGTTTGACGATCTGGTTTCTCGCGTGGAAACTGGAAGGCCAAGGTTCGGCCATGAGTGATGTGAGTTCAGAAAAATGATGAGAGGAAAAGGCGTAAAAGAAGGAAGGCGCCCTAGACCTGATTAAGCCGTAAGCGGTTGTAATCTTAAATGGTCGTGTGTCTCGCGTGGACAAAGACCAAGGCTATGTATCCTGAGGGAACATAGACCAGAGAGGCTAGGAAGTGAGGCAGTGGGGAAGACCCACAACGGTACTTGAGACTTAACTGTTTATTTACCGGGCGGGGATACTGTTAATACTGATCTGTAAAAACGTTGTGTGATCTCGGCCTTGTCACATGTGTATAAGTCACATGGAGCTGATCCGACTTGAAAGCCGAGTGAACCAGTGGATTTAAACAGAGGTACACCTTTGCAAAGCGTAAAAGAAGTATCGGATACTCTGTACTCCCAGGTTCAGGAGTCTTTTCGTAGTGGATGTTATCCATGGGTTATAGCACAAGTAATGTTTTGGAATGTTTTCATAATGCGGTTAACAAAGTAGTGACTCATGGGAGACCACTACATCTAATGTTGTATTGAAAACCTGTTTAATGTTTAAAGTATCATTTTCATGACAAAAATACTGTTTTACTGAATAAATGACTTGGAAATCTATATATCTCTATCCATATGAAACTAAAACCCCGGAATTACATGGTTCACCCTCATGTAAGTACAATTGCATTAATCCCCGGAATGAGTGTTGCTGAGCACCAAGTGCTCACCCTTGCATTTATATCCCACTGTAGAAGAGGGATTCGAGGATCCCGATTCCTTCATTTATGAGTTCCCAGCTGAAGATGGAAGTGCCCCGGACGAGCCCACGTTCTAGAAGGTTTATGCACCAAGTCAAGTCAGATGTGGGAGAAGCCCCTCCAACCCCGCTGCGGATGGAAATCAAGCTATTTGTCGTTGCTTTGTGCTTTATGCTGTGTGTTCGGTACTTGGATACCGATTCTGGTTCTGATAAACTAGTTATTTTCTTAGCAACTCTACTTAGCGCCATTTTCGGTGCTTTGGCTATATAATATTGGCCATGTTGGCCTGATACTTGTTTAATGACATTACTATGCTTGTGTGGTTTGGAGCTCATGTGACATCCTGCTGTGTGTAACCTACCTGGGCGGTTACCAAGGTGATCCTCAAATGGGGGTCTCACAGTTCACAACAATAAAAAAAATAGAGTTTCACAGATGTATGCAATTGTTCTTCGATATCAGCTCCACATCAAAATTTACATGCACATATCATTTCATACATCACTTGCAATTGAATCAGAATTGAGGAACATGGGAGAGAAGCGGCCGGTGGGGATCGAGGCGAGGCGGTTAGTGGGGACCCGGGCGAAGCCGCCGATGGAGAGTAGGGCGAGGCGGCCGGTGGGGATTGAGGCGGCCCGGGCGAGATCGACAGGGGTGCGGCGCTTAGCGGCGAGCTCGCCGACGCAAAGCTGCGGCGGCACGTGGCTCGGGTGTGCAACACAGGAGAACGGCGGCGTTAGAGGTGGCGTCAGGTGCTGAATGGAGGAAGTTGGCGGCGGCGCTGGCGCGAAACAGGGAGAGATCGGCGGCGTTAGAGGCGGTGTCGGGTGCTCAATGAAGGCGGCGAGCGACGGCGCAGATCTGGACGGCGGCGCAGGTTCGCGAGGGAGCAGGGCGGCCGGTGGCTATGGACCGGCATCAGGCGACGATTGCAACGCCTGTGGCCAGGACATCTGCCCAACATGACGATCGGCCGGCAAGTGGCCACGACATTGATTGAGAGGAAGGTGAGGGTTGATGACTCATACCTTTCTCCGGCGCCGGCGCCGGCGGCAGACGTCCCTCCATGTCCGAGATGGTGCTCCCACTTCTTTTCTTTATAGGGTTTTTGTGCTTGTTCTCACGCACGCAAGCAGCCACGCAGTCGCTTCCCCCTTTCTCGGTTTTGAAAACTTTAGGTTGAAACAAAGTTTCTATTACAGAGAAAAATTGGGTTTTGAGAGCAAACTATGGTATTTTTACCTCTATTTTTTTATCCAAACACACTTTTATTTTTTATCTTAGAGATTTTAAAAATATTAGAGTTTTGCATTGTAACTGCACAATACTGAGATACCCAAACAGACCTTAAATTTTTTTATTTAAACGGTTTATATAAGTAGTAAACAGTGAGAAGACACTTATTATTTATACATACATTAGTGGTCGTTCGGATCACTTTTTATAATAATAGCTAAAAATGACAACAAAACAATAATATAACATGCTTAGTGAAAATCTTTCGAGACTTTCCTTCAATTTTCCATGACAAGATATGTTACACTGTGCTTATAATAAGTGTACATACAAAAAATAAAAGAAAAAAAAGCAATTTATAAACATTCAAATTTGTATCAGTATAAAGTGTAATGTTAGCAAAGTAGATTGCGTAACCGGTGATAAGGATGGGATGATGGGAAAAATGATGATAGTGATGTGTACGGGGTGATTTACGGACGACAAAGTGTCGAGTAGTGCGTGGCGGAGCCTTGTGATGGAGCGTCTGGGATGGCTGACAACAAAGGACGCAAGAGCGACCTGCCAAGTTGGTAGGTGAGTTGAGGATGATGTAGGGAGTGGGGTGTAGATTAGTCTGTGTAGTTGGACAACGGGGACAACCTCCAGAGGTGTGAGGAGATGATAATCAGAGTGAGATTGGGGCACAGTGCATGACATGAGTGTGTGACATGATTTCTTGGGTAGAGAATGAAGAAGAAGCATAGGCGATGACGACTGAGGTGTTAGACAACGAGGCTGATTCGATGTAACACACTCATTACAAGAGTTATAAATCTCCCACTCTACTGTCTCTAGATTTGCTGGTCCTCGCGCAGTGGGTGCTGCTTCCCATTCTTAAGTGGCAGCTTTTCTGTACCATGGGTCTGTGTATCCTTCTCAAACTGTTGCTGCTCCTCTCAAGTGCTGGCTGCTGAATCTGTAGCTGCTTCTCTGTCAGTATGGCTTGTTGCTCCTCATTCTCAAGAGTTCAAGAGACTTATTCACGATGAGACTCTTTACCCAGAAACTCCTGGTCTACTCGCTCTCGTATTTCCCCAAGAGGATGATACCAGACGTCTATGCACTATTGCTGTCTCAAATCAATAAATTGGGAGAGAGACAAATTGATCTCTTCGGCAGCAAGGAAACTTGAAGAAGATAACAAGAGCATTAGTTGCCAAAACAAGATTAAAAGATTCCAGAACAAAAGCAAAATGCCAAAGATTCAGTACGTAAACCATTACAGTTTTCCCTCATTAAAACCACTACCTGAAAAAGATTCACAAGAAGAGCAGCGAAGAATCGGCACCAGAACAAGAAAAATAAACCAAACTAGTTTGAAGTCCCACGTGTTACTGCTGGAGTTTATTTTATAAATAACCCACATAAAATAAATAATTACAAAAATAGTCCACAGTTCCAAAATTTTACAGAAATAGTCTGCCACATCAGCCTGTCGAGTTCTGAGAACTCGACAAACTATTGGAGGGACTTGTCGAGTGCCCATGACTCGACAAGCTGTTTGTCGAGTACTGGACATTCGACAAGCTGGTGCTCGTGCTCCCTGGTGGTTATTAGAGGCTGGTCGCAGTCGAGACAAGACTTGTCGAGTGAGCTTGTCGAGCCCTGGGCACTCGACAAGTCCCTCCCATGTGACATGTAGCTTGTCGAGTTCTCAGGACTCGACATGCTGATATGGTAGACTATTTCTGCAAAATTTTGGAACTGTGGTTCATTTTTGTAATTATTTATTTTATGTGGATTATTTATAAAAAAACTCGTTACTGCTGATCCACTTAAAATATATATTTTTTTGAAATAATTATATGAGAATCCCATATATATTCTAAAAAGTAAGACACTTGTACGATTGTCTATTTTAATAATATGATACAACCTCTTAATTTCACATAATGAAATAAAAAGAGTAATGTGGCTAGGGGTGAAAATGGTCGGATCTGAGCGGATAATGTTTAGGTGATTTTAGGTCAGGTTGAGAAAAATGTGAGAATTGACAGCACGAGTGAGTCTGATTTGTTAAGGTGATTAAATGAGTGATCAAGAAATATTAAGGGTTATTAGAGTGAATTAAGAATAATCAAGATGGATTAAGAATTATTATGGTGATTTAAGCCACATCATATTTTTTTTAAAAAATTTCATTTTAACTTATACATGTAACATATTTATATCACTTATTCAACCAACAAAACAACATTTCAATTTAGTCTACATCACTCCATCCAATCAATCAAACAACTCTTTTTTACATCTCTCACCCTATCTTAAACTAAATAAAATCGTCTCATAAAACCAGTCTGAGTTCATACAGCCAACAAAACACCCAAAACACCCTTGTCATTGTTGTGCTCCTCGGCTACAACCTGTTGCAGCTTTAGTTCCACGTTAAGGAGATCGATAAACTGCTTCTCCATCTTTTTGCTGAGCTCAGGATCATTTTTGCCGCAATCTGCAATATTTCAATCAAATGTTTAACCCAGTCAGCGAAATAGTTTCATAACAACAGCAGCAAGATCACAAAGGTGGTTTACAAAGGGAAAAAAAAATGGAAGGAATGAATGTAGACACATGAAAACAGCAATTAAAATGTTTCGCTAAACCCAGTTCTCTGAAGCAAGTGATACAGGAAGCAGGAAAGACAACATGTACAGCAATAGGAGAATAGTTTGCTGCCTCCTTCCATAGAGCATACGCATCATCCAAATGAGAGGATTTCATAGTTGCAAGCTATATTGTGTTGTGCACACATGACATGGTAAGGGCTTATGCAGTCATTTATAACAGAAAACTTTGCTTCATTAGTAGTTTGCACAACACCACGGCATAGAAATTTACTACCGGCAGTCTCAACTGTGGCAATCGCGCGGGAGGAAGGCAAAATGTTTGAGATAGTCGATTATGTGTGCACAGTTCAATATGCAACGCAATACTGAACACAAATCACGCAGTCCCAGGCTCGGATCGGCTTAGTCATCGGCATGGGCGCTAGGACACACAAAGGGAGTGTGTGGGTTTAGGGACAAAACGACATACACCCGGCATGTGAGTGTGTGTGGGATTAGGGACAAAAAGACGCAGAGGAGTCCATCTTGCGGGAGAGAAGGGTAGTCAAGTTGCCATTGCTATTAAGGCTGTGATGAATAGGACTGTGGTTGCGCAAACTCATATTTAAGTCATCTAGAAGATTATCATCCGTTTATTATGGGATACGAACAATATCAGTTTCTATAACATCCCGTAAAATAGATTTGAAGAACGTGATTTATTTCCACATTAATTGCATGACTCAAATCGTGAGTTTGTTTACTCCTATTTTATCAGAAACTAAAATCAGATTTTTAGATCACAAGTAGACTCACGTGGCCATACGGTATCATTTTTTTGTAAAAATTTACATGTGATTTGAAAACTAAACCACATACCTACACCAATTTTACATTAATTCAAGTAATATAGACAAATTGAAAGAGAGTAAACATAAAACTGTCTTTATAGAACTCCTAATACATATAGTATTGACTTAGACTGGTTAAATTATTTTAATATACTCTAGTATGATTAAGTAAGATTTTCTCTTAATATGCTAGTATATGATTATGAGGCAAACAAAATAAAAAACACTACTACCTATTGTGTCAAATTTTTAAAATTATAGGTGTATCTTGATTAAAAAAAAAATGAAACCGCACGTGGCCCCACACAATTTACTCGGCATATTTATAGGATGCAACAATCCTACAGCTACGGCTGGGCATAAAACACGTTTCGGCGTCCTCTTATAAAACCACCCAAAAACAGAAGCAGCTCGAGCTGGTGGTCATGCAGATTTGCAGATAGCTTTCTGTAAAGTACACACAGGTGAAAATTTTCTCTTCTTGATCAATGTTATGCACATGAACATCTTATGTTCTTTGCTCCGTCTCATCGAGGTCTACCTTTTCATCTTGATATTACAGCATTTGCTTTCTTGATACGTGTCGGTAATGCACGCTGGATCAACATGAATGCTGTTACATAAAACGATCGGGTGATAAAACTTTACATTTTGAAGCATTAGATGGATGTGTATTACATGGTTCCAAAACATAACAATGTGACAGAGTATGGTTCTTCCAATACTTCTTCGGTTGTGAATTTTTTGCATGAAAGGATTCTGTGGTTTGTAGTTATCTATCAGCATTTAGATAGCTACAATTTAGTTTTGTTAATCTGCAGCAATGTGCTTGGCAATTTCTAGATGAAAAGCATGGCTTTACAACATGATTAGAGTATTAGATTGTGCTTTCTGAATGTAACAGTTTGCTCCTCTTTGTAGGCAGCATGGAAGAAGAGGAAGCCGCCTACGACTACGAGGAAGTAGGCTATGCTATTATTATATGAAGTTATAGTAATCTTTAGTTCATTTATCACACCATTTTGCATGCTCTTTTCAGTTTAATCATAACATTTGCTTCTTTTCTTCTCCAGATTATCACAATAGATCTGAAGATATACATGCACTGTGATGCTTGCGAAAGATTGGTGCGCCGTACCCTCAAGAAAATCAAAGGTAAAGATAATTTACCACAGGACTCAGGTTTTTTTCATTAGCTCTCGCTAGTTTTTTTTTCCATACAAAATTTCTGTTTTCCAAACAGGATCTTAATGTTGGACCTTGTATAGGCGTCGACACGTTCGAGGTGGACAGGGACGAACACAAGGTTACAGTGACAGGCAATTTCAGGCCTGAAAAGATGTTGAGGAAAATCAAGAAGAGGACCGGAAAGAAGGCAGAAATACTGACGCCTGAAGAAATGGAGGAGGAATATGCTATTAATTATGTTTCTCATGGTAATCCAGTGCCAGATCAAGAGGAGGTTGTGCCACATGAGTTTCAGGATCCAATACAACAAAACTTTGATTATTTCAACGATGAGAACACAAATGCATGTCGAATCATGTAGCAACAACTAGATGATTTTTCAGAAGAAAAAAAGGAAATGGAAGGAAAAGAGAAACAAGTGGATAACTTCATCTTGCAGGCGTTTTCTTTTTGTTTTTGTGTGTGTTGGGGGTGTTAAATGCATGATCTAAGTGGTGTGCAAATAGCAATTTAAGACAACTAGTGTACAAATGCATGATCTGAGCACTCATGTTGTTTCTTTTATTTGTTCCTTCCATTCACCAGAACTTTCATCTATCCTATCTCATCCTCTCAACTTGAATCTGCTACAAGGTCAGATACTGGTTAGTAAGTGTATTTTGGATATGATGATTATTGTATAACTTCTTAATTATTTTCATCAAGAAACAATGCAAACCACCTTTTTGCTCAGTTGGTTAGAGCGTCGTGCTAACAACGCGAAGGTCGCAGGTTCGAGACTGCTTGGGCTTTTTCTGGTTGTATTTTTTACTTTTGCAATTGCAGCAACCATGGAGCAAGAATTGCTGTCAGTGTCACTACCACTTCAAATTTGAATTCACATGTTCTCTCTTCAACTTTTTTTTTTTTGGGTGTGGAAAAGCTAGAATCACTGGATGTGCTTTTACTCTGATGGGTTGAGTTTAAAATCTTAAATCTCCTACCGAAATCCTTCAAATAAGTTGGCTTAAGACGATTCTGCAATAAAAGCACAAACCAGACTATTTTTTACAAGCATCAGAGTCATCTTTAAGACCTCGACTATGTACCACAACATGAATATATTTCTGAGTGTTAACAGAGAATTCTAATATTAGTACAATGCATGATAGTTACATTTATACGGAAGCTACAACATTGAGAGTAACTATGCTTCTTGGGACAACTCACAAGACATGGATAAGCATTACAAGAGGATCCGTACAATTGACACTGTTCTGCTCGGCTGCAAGATGTAACCGATACAGCTACCAAAAATATTTTACCGGTGGAAGAAAAAAAGAAGAATACTGCTTTATGTGCAAGTATCAAATCTTTGTAAGTTGAGAATCCCGCCACCCCAGTTGGTGAGCTCGTCGTTCCCACATTGCTGTGATCTTCTTCTCCCTGGAAAGTGCTGCCTCGGACCGCTCCCTGGCTTCCTCACAAGTCTCCGTGGCTGCATTACACTTCTCCGCCTCTCTTTGGTATTGGGATGCTGATCTTTTGGCATCGACCAGGGTGGTGTTCATGTGATCGCTGTGCTCCTCAGCTACAACCTGCTGCAGCTTTAGTTCCTCGTTAAGGAGATCGACAAACTCCTTCTCCATCTCTTTGCTGAGCTCAGGATCATTGTTGCCACAATCTGCAATATTTCAATTCAAATGTTTAACCAGTCAGCGAAATAGTTTCATAACAGCAGCAGCAAGATCACAAAGGTGGTTTACAAAAGGAAAAAAAAATGGAAGGAATGAATGTAGGCACATGAAAACAGCAATTAAAATGTTTCACTAAACCCAGTTCTCTGAAGCAAGTGATACAGGAAGTAGGAAAGACATGTACAGCAATAGGAGAATAGTTTGCTGCCTCCTACCGTTGAGCATACGCATCATCCAAATGAGAGGATTTCATAGTTGCAAGCTTTATTGTGCTGTGCACACACATGCCATGGTAATGGCTAATGCAGTTCATTTATAACAGAAAACTTTGCTTCATCAGTGGTTTGCACAACTCCACAACATAGAAATTTACTATAGGGAGCCCTGCCCCCTTTCCTGGAAATAGAAGGAAGGCACCCATCTACAGTTTCAAAATTTCAAAATTTTAATCTATTACCGAATAGCTCGGTGCAAAACTTTGGATTGGTACATGTGTGAAAGCAAGTGCTTTTTGGTTCCTAGCTTCCATGAATGTGCTGCCCACCAACACATACTAATGACTTCTGCATCACTAGCTATCTTGTGTAGTATATTGTTATGGTAAAACTAATACCATACCAACATCTGATTAAATCACAGGATACAGCCTTTCTCAATGATGCTAGAAAGCTTTTGACAGATCTATGGAGGGTCACTCAGTAGAAAGCTTATTCATAGATAAATCCCAAAGTTTCATCCGAACACAGAATTCAATTTTTCAAGGACGGCAAAATGGTTCATCATCACCTTAATAACTAAGCTTTCTGACAGTTTATCACAGCAAGTATTTGTATAAAACAAGATGACAGTAAAGGATAAAAAGATCTCCTTTTTTGCAATTTCATAAGACCATAATTAATTTTTGGATAACATAATATGAGGCACAGACTGATAGTAGTGAGAAAATAGGGGGTGTTACTAAGAAAATTATTCCAGACATCAATAGGAGCCAAAGGAAGATAAAAAGCCTAGAAAATCTAAAGTTCCAGATTGAATTATTCAGTTGGTCACATCACAATGAAAACTTAAGAACAAGCATAAGGGATCAAACAAAAAAAATGAAAACAATTAGATTTTCTGCTTTCCAAAAGCAAATACAAGGAATAAAAAATACATCTGACCAGATAGCAAAAGTTATATACTTTAGAATGTGCTAGTATTTGTTAATATTCTTCGATCAGAATGCGCACCTATGAGGAGATTAGAATACTTTAGGTGATGCCAAGGAAAAATGATGTATGGGCCCAATGTTCCAACACAACATACTGTCAATCAGAAAGGGGCAAAAATATTCACCGACCGGGTGAAGTATAACGTGCTTCGTTCATTTTGGTGCAATAACACACTGGCAATCATTACACACAAACAAATTCCAAATTTCCAATAACAATATAACAAGCGATGGACCTGAATTAAACAGACTACAAAGGAAGAAGACAAACCTGTAATTGAGAAGTTGACAAGCCCTGAAAGGAAAAAAAAAATATGAATCCTGTTAATAATGAAGGCTTTATTGGAGAATTTAGAGGTGATATGATGTAGAATTACAAGAGAACCATGTAACTCTAAACTACTACTAGGAAACAACATTAATTTGGTACCAGTCGTTCTAACCCAAGAACCAATTTTTACTGCAATCATTTAACTCTACTGCGATATGCACAAGAATGTTGTAACTATGCGTTGGCACAGATCAAGACGATGGAATGTCAGGTCCTAGCAGGCACTGATCCAGGTATGTGACATGGAGAGACACATGGAACAAGTCAAAAAGAATTCTGTAATGTAACCACTACAAGGCAATATCACTAATTTGGTATCAATTGTTCTAAATTCTAGTCCAAGAACCAAACTTTACCGAAAAAATTTAACTTTACCACAGTATGCACAACACTGTTTCCACTATGCGTCGGCGCAGATCAGACGACGGAGAGACACGTAACAAGATCTGATTGAAGGAAGGGGAGGGCTCACTAGGGGCGATGGACTGGAGGGAGAGGGGAGGCGGGCAGTCGCAGCTGCAGGGAGGGCAGGTGGAGGCAGCCGCGGCCGCCGGGGCAGAAACAGAGAAGCCTTTCTTGTAGCGCCAGTAGAAGGCAGGGCCGGAGACGGCGAGCGCGGAGGCCACGGCCAGGATCACAAGGCACCACCGCCCGCACGCCGCCGCGCGCCGCGCGCCCACGCCTGCCATTGCGCCCCGCCGCGAGCGCGCCTCCTCGGGTAACCTGAGAGACTTCCCTTCGCTTGGCCTGGTTCGTCGGATTCTATCGCGACGTCGTCACGCGGTGCGTGGTTTTTTGTTTTGTTTTGGGGTGCGGTGGGGTGGGGGGAGTGGCAAGTGAGCTAACAGGGTCGGTGGTGGTGCTGGAAATGTTCGGTACACAATCCATGCGAATATCCGCACTTCTATGGTCAGATTTTATACTGATTTGATGGCCGAGGGCTAATTTTTCCATTGAAGCTGCCTTTACAAAAAACATTTCCTTTGTTTTCAAAGATGGATAGTTAAGATTAGACATCAATTGAATAAAAAGATAAATTCATTTTTTGTGATAAACTACTGATTTCTTGTGTAGAATTATCAAATTAACACAATAAAAATATGTTGTCTCTCCAAGACTCTAAGACAAGTCGAGTTCAAAAATTTTTTCAAAAAATTTATGATATGTAAGTCGTAAGAATGTTATATTCTTTATATAGTATAATTATTTAAATATTTAGATGAATACGAATAGTGATCACGATAATTGTTAGCGGTGAAATTTCTTATTTAATACACAAAATCTTGATATGTGAGATATTTTTTTAACAAATATTTTTATGTTTTATGTTTTATTTCCTATATTTCAAAGAAAAATGCTTTTAAGGTTTTGTGGAAAGATTTTAGTGTATGTTTATGGAGATATTTAGAACTAAGTGGTAAAACCAAAATAAAATATTAGGAATACTAGGTGTCCTCGCCGGATGTCCTGACTTGCATGTGTTCCTTGTAATTTGTTATGTTGGTCATGGGAGTGAGTTTGCCATTAGTGTGAGATGGTGACGTTCTGTTACAGAGATGGACCAAACATTGTTATGACTCGTTTAGATGGATGGCTCTGTATGTAGTTGTGGATGTTAGGTGGGTTGGTTTGTGGTTTTTCCACAGAAAGGTAGGTTATTTGGGATTTTTTTTTTGTCAATCTAGTTACTTGACTGATGTTTTGTTTAGAATTATGATATAATTTTACAATTCTGTTTAATATATTATTTTTGGATATATCTATTTGATAACTAATGAGATAATTATAATATCGTACTATATTACAAATATTTTTTTGTAAGTATCACATCTTACAATAAAGAAGAAAATTGTACCGCAATCTCAAAAATTAGCAGGTTTCTTTTTCATTTAAAACTTATTTAAGCTCCTATAAAATATGCTATCTCAAATCTATGTATTGTGAGATTTTAATGCTATAGTGTTATGTATATGGATACTAATAAGTATACACGTGGAATCTATATCAACCAAAATTTTATTCTAGAGCTTATTAAATAAAAATGTGAAAGATATAACTACAAAACAAATATTATTACCTATTGATTTTAGACATATAATGACCACTACATATGCATTTAATTGAGGATAATTAGTTATTTGGATGATTAATATGTGGTTTTATATGGTAGAAACATGACCAACTAAGAATATTGATCATTAGATATCTCGAATCAACGAATAATACTGTTCGATTAAAGAATCATAAAAGGAAAGATTTTTTGAAAATTGACAACTTATACATTATATATCAGAATAAATAATCATTTTTGCAACAAGTCAGTGACTAATAGGAAG
Source organism: Pharus latifolius (assembly GCA_019359835.1). Classification (NCBI taxonomy): domain Eukaryota; kingdom Viridiplantae; phylum Streptophyta; class Magnoliopsida; order Poales; family Poaceae; genus Pharus; species Pharus latifolius. The sequence goes on from CM033322.1 coordinate 15,496,642, forward strand.
CTCTATGCAATTGAAAGCCTTCCCATCAGAATGAATAGATAATAGGGCATAGTTTGCTGACTTTAATTTTTACTAATAAGCTATCTTACTTAGACTTTAGCTAAATTTTTTTTCATCAATCTTAACTTATTTGGGTCTTCTAGTTCAAAAAAATTTTTACTTATAAAATAAGTATTTAAATAAGTTGAATCTATTACCACAGATTCAAGTTATAAACTCATAAATTAAAAATTAAACTCGATCAACCACCCGTATAATAAATCCTTCCTGAAAAAGTAATCCACGAGGTGTTGTCTTCTCCAGCTCTTGTTAAAGCCTAAATTTATAGAATGTGACTTCCCTTTCCATTTTTTTTTTGTGTGTGCATGCTTGTGTCGTCTTTATATGGTATGCAAAACAGAACATTCATGCGAATTGTAGAGGATACATAGCATAGCAAAAAAGATGACATAAAGACAAACAAAAAACAAGTAAGCCTCAGTAGAAATTGTATGGCTACTTATGCATCCAGGAGAGGAATTGGATCGCTCCTTTCGGGGGAATGGCACGAGCTACCGTTCAGGCTACAGAAATCTCAATTTATCCTCTAACTAGATCCCGTGGCTGATTCCTGACCAAGCGCGCGCCGTTCCGATGGCACGGGCGCACGGCAATAATTCCTCCCGAATATGTCTTTTATATCCCAAAGGATCAGCTGGCGGCAGCCGATCGATAAACAAACCATAGTCCTCAAAATCTATTGAACCGCCATGCATGATGCATGATACTAATACACCAATTAAGTTTAGTGGAGTTTAATTCATACCACACATTCGCGTCTAATTAATCAGTATCGAAAAATGCCTATGTCGTGGTCCCAGATACATATACCTAAGAAATTATTAATTTGCTAGTTGAAACGTCTTAGTTTTCAGCATCACTTCACATGCAACTCTTTGCATGCTTATAAAGTTATAATCCCAAACAACAACACATAAACCAATTAAGCCCATCTCTTCCCTTACCATGGAAGCCAAAACACTAGTACTGGTTGCATTCTTGCTTCTATATATATATATTCACGCATGCGCACATGCATGCACGTACGTCCAAGTGTACTACTAGTAGTAGTGGCGACCAGTACATGATGGTGGTGAGGGGGCTGGACGTAGCGAGTTACATGGGGCGGTGGTACGAGATCGCGTCGCTGCCGGTCTTCTTCCAGCCGCTGGACGCGCGCGACACGACGGCAACGTACGCAGGCCCGGCGGCGCGACGGTGGACGTGGTGAATGAGACGTGCAGCAAGGGGAGGCGCGTGCGCATCGAGGGCGCGACCTACAAGGCCGACCAGGCCGACGATGAGGCCAAGCTCAAGGTCAAGTTCTACCTCCCACCCTTCCTCCCCATCGTGCCCGTCGTCGGCGACTACTGGATGCTTTCCATCGACGACGGCTACCAGTACGCTCTCGTCGGGGAGCCACGTAGGAAGTCCCTCTTTGTAAGGAGCTGGGCTCCGGTTCTGTCGTACTGAAACTGGTGTAATAACTTTTAACTCCAAATACATTAGAACTATAAATTTTGAAAACGTTTTGCAAAAGTTCTGGTTTCTCTATTTTAATACGTGAAATAATATTTATATCTTATAAATAAAATATAATAGTAATAGTAACCAATAATATAACTATATAATTAATTCTAATTTTATGTATATATTTTAAAATTGAAAGTTAAAATTCTCCAATGTTGCGACAAGTCGCTAATATAAAATGGCTCCTATTCTAATTTGTTTCTAGAGAAATCATCGACCAAAGTCGCACTATATAGCTGAGCTGTTCAAGCTCCAAGCCAAAACCAAAAGTCGGAGCATGATCAACCAAGACCTAGATACATCTAGAGACATTTGGTTTGGAGACTCTGCTCTATATTATTATCATTCATGAGGGGAACTAGTATAAGCCCCGCACATTATGTATGTATGATTAGAAAAAATTATTGTTGTGAGATAAATAGTAGAAGATATTATCTTAGATAAAACTATAAAAAATTGATATTTTAGTTGAAAAAAATTGTCTTCTTGGGAAAAATAAAAAAAGATCTCAATATTGTTTGAAGTGAAGTTCTTGGGAGATAAAAAAAAATTCTCACTAGTAGGTTGTTTGAAGTGGAGCTCTTGAAAGAAATAAAAAGAAAATGATTGTTTGAAATGGAATAAAAAAACATTCATGGAGAGGAAGTTTTGATTGGAAGGCCAAGATCGTTAAAGAGTGCAATCCAATAATTCTAGAAAAAAAAAAAGCGATATGGCGTATTGTGATAGTAGCATTAAGGGTGAACAATAGAATTAAATAAAATATGTTATTTGCAGATTAGAGATTTTCTTTCACATCATTATAAAAGTTTTAAAATTGTACTATCTAAGGATGATAAGATAAGACTAGACTCATATATTAATAAGATATCTAATAAAAAATACTAAATACTAAAATTTTATAATAATATAAAGAAATTTGCCCTGAGGAAGATGGGTTAGACTGTTGTATAGTGTAATGTATCTATTCAAAATATACCACAAAGGCTAAGGAGGAAGGGTATGACGTGACATGGCTGTGCAGGACGACCGGCGAGCAAATGACCGCCAGGTAGGAACCAAGACGGGTGCACTCGCGTCCCGCTTGCGCCTCTCGTCCAACGGCTTCGACCGCTGCACGCCCGCTCGAAAACGCGCTTTAGAGACAACCTAATATCGCTCGCTCTCAAGAGACAAATAAGTGTGTCTTCTGTTAATGTTGTACAAATTTTCGAGGTGTCTATGAAGAAATACAATTAGTTCCAGTTTGATCCATGCCTACACAGTAGATGAAATGTCTCTCTCTGATCGAACCAAATTTATCTGAGACAACTGATACTGCCAGGCAGGCATGAAAAAACTTCTCAATACTATGATTGATGTCCCAAAAATAGCATTTGTAAGAGTCACCAGCCATACATATCTATACTACACTACGGTATGATATGTTAGCTTTGAATTTTTAAAACTCTTTTTTTTCTATGGCTATATTGTCTAAACGGTAAATCTATTAATTTGAGATATTTAATAGTTACTCTCTTTGTTCTCAAATATGTCATAATTTTTAAATTGCGGTTATTAATATAATCATATTTTTAAAACACATACCAAAAATACCCTTAATAAATACATGTAAAAATAAATTTCAATAATATAAGCATACAAATTCCAACCACTAAATTTAATAGTGGTGTTGAGACATGTGTCTAAATTTATAAAGTAACATATATTTGTCAAAAAAAACAGTTCAAAAAGGTAACACATATTTGAAAATATAGATAATAATATTCTAAGTCATTATGCCTCAACCACATTATAACTCATCTATTAAATATCTATACAATTGATTACCCACAACCACTGGCCACAACCTTTCTAATAGAATAGACTCTTTTAGAGAACATTGTATGTCATGTGTGCGAAAAATCTCCAGAAAAATCTCTCACTCGAATGATTGAGTTGTCTGAAGAGACTCTTCGTAGAAGCTACATATGAAGAGTTTTTTTAAGTCTCTCCACTCCAATGACTTACTCTTTCAGAGGCTCTTCAGATCGGTACCACATATAAAATATTTAGACCCTGTTTGGAAACACAGCATTGAAAACTACAGTATTTTAAAACCAAGGCTTTGGAATTGTCATGCAACCAAAATCACAGTATTTCGTAGCATTACGAAACCACAATTTTTGAGAAAACTATAGTTTTTATAGGTGTTTGGATACACAATTTTTTTTCGAAGTTTTCAATTTGATATTTAAATGAACTAGTTGTCATGAGAATTTTAAAAAAAATAACCGTTGGACAATTTCTACGGGGTTTGGTATTATAGTTTTTAGTATAATATTTTATTCAAATAATTTATGTTAGACAAATTATATTAAAAAAAATTTATACAATACAACACAGTATTTAAAAAATCATGATTTTTTCAACAGTATTTGAAGACTATACTGTTTTTTTAAGTTTTAAGTTTATTGTTTAAATAAACTAGTCGTTATGAGATTAATTAATGCTAGGCTATTGGTTTTAAATCTAGTAATTAATGCAATCTCTCACATTAATAAATTAACCATTATAAGAAACTAGCCGTTATGGAAAACTAGTCGTTATCATTGTTTATCTATATATAGTGGCATGAAATCACTATACCATCTCATACGTGCCTACACAATTATTCACAACCAATTTTTTCTTACAATGTGGGGTAATTTTTTGAGGCAAAAACGGCGAGATGATGAAGAATTCACTCTCATCAATCGTTGTTTTGCTAGAGTAAGACATTCACACGAATCCACCCACATACATACTTCTATCCTTATAGGAGAGAAGTATGTATGTGAAGTTTTGGAGGGATATGAAGCATACTGCAAATGGATTTTTCATTTAGAAAATCATACATTTCATCTTTTGGTTAAATTATTTCGGGAAAAGAATCTTCTAGAAAATACAAGAAATGTTGTTGTTGAAGAGCAGGTTGCTATATTTCTATATGGTATTTCAAAAAATGCAACCAATCATACCATTCAGAAGCGCTTCCAACATAGTGGTGAGACGATCAGTCGCTATTTTGGGGCAGTATTGAGTGCTTTAATCCAAATATCTGGAAGCATGACACAATTACTGGCTGTGAACACTCCTTTCAGTATTGCTAGCAATCCAAAATTTATGTCGTACTTTAAGGTATTTATGCAAATACGAAAGCATCATATTTTAAACATATTATTTATTTATTCTAACCATGCCAATATTTTTTAGGATTGTATTGGGACAAGTGATGGGACACATGCTCCAATTACCATAACTCCAGAAAGTCAAGATCCATACCGTAATAGAAAGGGAACATTGTCACAGAATGTTACGGTTGCATGTGCTTCAACTGTCAATCTGTACATGTTAGTGCAGGTTGGGAAGGTTCAGCTTCGGATACTCGAGTTTTACAAGATGCTCTTGAGAATGGTTTTAATGTGCCAGAAGGAAAGTTTTATTTAGTTGATACTGGATATGCAAATACACATAATTTTATTGCTCCATATCGCAATGTTAGGTACCATTTGCAAGAGCAAGGTAGAAGCAATCAGAGGCTGCGAAATGCAAAGGAATTGTTCAACTTGAGACACGCACAGCTTCGTAATCACATTGAGTGAATTATTGGTGTTCTCAAGATGCGGTATCCAATATTCAAATGTGCATCTCATCATCCTATTGACTCTCAAACAGATATTGTGTTAGCTTGTTGTGTATTACATAATTTCATTCGCAAGCATGAAAGAAGCGAGCAATGGTTTGAGAAAAATATCTCTGATATTGATCCGGCAACAATAATTGATATTCCAAGTGGAGACAATGAATATAGGAATGATGTGCATTCACTCAACGAGTGGCGAGCTGCGGATAACTTGAAGAGAACTCAAATAGCAGATGCTATGTGGAATGACTAAGTTGCTCACTTACAAAGTAGGAGAAGAAATAATGTATGATGTTCAATATGTATGCAAAACAATAGTATCTATGCTGTAATAAAAATGTGTTCCATTTATCAAAAATAACATTATCCCAATTATCATATTAGTATTATAGGAATGACATAAAGTAACATAGCAAAAATAACATTGTCTCAAATTGTCATAGTAGTGACAAACAATAACATAAAGTAAAATAGCAAAAATTAACATTATCTCAAATTATCATAGCAGTGACAAGTGACATAGCAATGACATAAAGTGATTAGAGAGATAACAACTTTGAGATATTCATAACAACATCACGAACACTAATACACATCATTATTTCATGAGCTTCTTTATTATACTTAAGAAAGTTGATTGTCTTCACCATCTCACTTGGTGTGAAAATTACTACGTCTTATAATTTTGCAATACACTTTTCCATGGAGTAAGGATCATTCTTTCGATCATTCATTTCCAATTGCTTAAGTTTAACCTCCTTATAGTTCTCAATTTGCTCCCTTTTGAGTTGCTTATAACTCTCAAATTCTTCTTTCCGCAATGCTATCAAATTCTCTAATAGAGCATCATCATTCTTCTTGGGACTTTTCGTCTCTTTTCCTTCACTACTCTCTGTACTACGACGAGACAACATATTTGGTCCTTCGCTACTTGCTCTTACACGATGAGAAAATCCACTTGGTCCTTCGCTGTTTGCTCTAACATCAGAAGACACATCAATTGGTGGTGAGACTTCATAGTGTGATTGCTCTTGAGTTGACAAATAATCTTGGGTATTTTGTGGAACTTGACTAGATATCGGATTTGTCAAACTTATGCCTGTAAGATCGAGGATGCCGACTAGAGGGGGGTGATTAGGAGGCTTTTAAATTTTCTTCCCCTCTAAGAAATTTTAATCACGATAATTATTTGAGCTAAATTATACAATGAGGTTTAAAGGCAATTTAAACAATTTGTTGCATCCAACTAAATGAACTATTCAATATGACAAGCAAGAATGGTGAATTTAGCAATTGTGTCAAGATGAATATAAAGCAAATATAAAATACGCAATTGACACAATATTTTTACCGAGATCTCGGAGACTCGCCCGGTCTCCCCTACTCCTCGTTGAAGCGCTCTCTCGGAGCCTCGCTTCTATATCCACGAAGGATATCTCACTAGAGTTGCTCATTCTCCACACCGGATAGGCGAGCACCACACCTTTCACAATATTTTGCCAGCCTCTCCGATAAACTTCAATTGGAGAGATCTCGGCTCTCCTCCAGCACCGTCTAGGCAAAGGCGATCGCCAAAAGTAACAAGCTGGATGCGCTTTCACTTGAATCAACCACGTGCTAGAAGCTCAATGATGCAAATGATATGCTCAACACTCTAGCACTAGCAATCTAATGGAGATGAAGTGCACTAAACACTCACACAATCTCCCTCAAACTCTCTCTCAAATCTACTCAAGATTTGGGCTCAATTCTAGCCTCTAAATGCAATAACTCAAATACAAATCAATTGGTTAGGTTTTCAGCTGAAGAATGAACTCTTTGAGCACCCAAAAATGAAGCCAAACACGAAGTATTTATAGCCTCAACGAAAAACTAGCCGTTTGCAAGAAACCGGGCCAAAAGTTGTACAGGCCGGACATTGTCCGGCCACTTTAGACACTGTCCGGCCAGTACAAAAATTTCAGCCGTTGCAAACGTGTCAGTGACCGTTGGGCGAAATTTGTGAAGGCCGGACGGATACCATTTGTCCGGACAAAACGTCCGGACAAATGGATATGTCTCTGTTAACTCTCGGCTCAAAAAAACTTGTACAGGCCGGACATTGTCCGGTCACTTCAGACACTGTCTGGCCACTTCGGACAAATAGCTCCGGACGGATGCATTTGTCCGTTTCATTTTTCGGCTCAAAAAATTTGTACTGATCGGACATTGTCCGGTCAGTTCAGACACTGTCCGGCCACTTCGGACAAATAGCTCCGAACGGATGCATTTGTCCGTTTCATTTTTCGGCTCAAAAAATTTGTACTGGCCGGACATTGTCCGGTCAGTTCAGCCACTGCACACTGACAGTAAAATAAGCATAACTTTTGATCCAGAGATTCGATTAAGGTGATTTTTGGCTTATTAGAAAGATAACTCAGAGCTCTACAATTTTGTCAACAAGAGCAAAACCTAGAAAGGTCTAGAAACTTCTAGAAAATTCAGAAACTTTCCTGCTGTCAAAATGTTCAATCCAAAAATCATCTCAAATGCAATTTTAGAGTATTTGCACATACGGATTTGCCGTTTTCTCGCGGATGTGATTTGTGTCACTAAGCAACGACCACGACCACACAGGTCTTGACATCCGATCGAAAACAGGTGGTCGATAGGGTTTGGTCGAGCGTACGCAAGCGAGTCGAAGACTGGTACGACCAGTCCGAACTCCTACGACCACGCCCAAACCCTAAACAGAAAGCCGCCAAACAAGCGACACGACCACGACCACGTATCAACACTGATACGATCAGAATATGCAAATACGACCACGACCAGCTCTAGACAAATAAACCAATTTAAACAGCTGGCGATCACGACTAAGTGCAGTTTTCAAAACATTTAATCTAATGCACATGAACTACACTTAGGCTCACTAGTAATGCAAGAAACTAGTGCAAGATGATATGAATGCATCTGAGCTTCCGCACTAGATAGATTCAAGCTACTAGTTTCCGACCCCTCTTAATAGTACGGTCAAACTAGTAAAAACAAACCTATCAACCCGGTCTGTCTCCAAACACCGAGACCGGTAAAATCCTAAGAAAACAATCCTTAATCTTGGATTTTACCTTAGGTGAAGTTCGACCTCGTGAAGTTCGACCGCTCGACGCTTGTCCCCGCAAGGCTCGACCTCGCTAAGCTTGACCTCGCGAAGCTCGACCGCTTGACACTTGTCCTCGCAAAGCTCGACCTTGCTAAGCTCAACCTCGCTCGAGATGTCTCATATCGACTTCATCCTCTTCACACCCTTACTCGCTTTTATCCTGCAATCAAACTGAGACTACAATACGTACACTCAATGCACAACATTAGTCTCATATATAAGTCGTCATTAATCACCTCCAGAGAAGCTACTCCACACAGGAGTTAGCTCAACGGTTTCTCTTTCAAATGACATGACAAACTATATTCAACGAGTAGCAAATGAGTATAAGATAAAATACAATCATATAGATCGTAGATGATAAACACATACGCACACGATCTATACTACTCATATCATGATATCAATCAACCTAGATGACCAAAGTGATGAGCTCCCCCTCAACATGTGCATCAATATAAAATCCACAACTGGAGTCATCAGTCTCAGATTTAACGTATAACATCTTGATCAATCAATTAGCACAAGCTTGATGCAACCACCGAGCTCATCCTCTACATATGCATCAATATCAAACCCGCAATCGAGGAAAACATCCAATTCAGGGTTTACCGATAATCAATTCAATTTACTTGTGCTAAATCAGGATTTATCTAAATTGTCATTTAATCATCAAATCTGATATTTTCAGATTAACTTTAATCATTATGGATTTATCCAAAACGTCATTAATCATCAAAACCTAGATACTAAGATCTACCTAGATCCAACAATGCCTTCATTGTGGAAGTAGTTCTCCTTCCATCCAAAAGATGTGTGGCTCCTGGAGTTGGTATGATAGGACTAAGAGACTGATTGCCAATATTGGCATGATGTGGAGACGTTGGCACATCAATGGCCTACTTGTGCTTATCAATCGACTTCCGCAACGCTTTCCTTCAGCAATTTTTCCTATAGTAGAAATAACATAATAATAAAAAATATAGTTAATATGCACAAACATACTAACAGAAATAAAGTTAAAAAAACAGACCGTCGTAAATATCAAAAAGGTTATCATATTGCGGAAAAGATTTATTTTTCCACTTTTGCAAATCTTTATCTAGTTCATTCCATTTTTCATCAATAGCTGTCACCATTCTCAACTCATGATCCCATCCAAATCTACTCTTTGAAGAGAGGAACTTTATTGCGTTGGGGTCCTTCTTCAGTCGTTGTTCTCGGTCTTTTAGTTGTGTAACATTGAACTTGAATTTAGTAAATTTCTCATTTATACGAATAGTCATACTATTTCATGCCTCTTTCGTCCAACCGTTCTGAGCACGATATCATGCTGAATTGTATTCCTACATCATCGATACAAGAACATTTGTTTGAACTTCGCTCCATGTTGCTCTATCTTTATTGCCTGCAATTAATCAACTATCTATTACACATATATTTCTAATTCTACAGTCCAATTTAAAATTGAAAATTACAGCACCATAATTCATCTACTAATCTAGACTACAATCTAGATTACATTGAATATGAAAAATCTAACAGTTCTCAACTACTCAGCCTACAGAAATAAATAAGACAATGTACTAAGAACATAGCTCTGAAACATAAGCTCAATGGAAATCAGGAGATTGGTTCAAATCTAGAGGCAATTTTAATTAAAACATATGCACACAATTCAGGCCAAAAGAAAACAGAGGCAGCTCAAGCTTGACATGTTTGCAGGTTTTGTTCAGGCCAAAAGAACACAGATTTCAGCACTTCTAAACCCTATTTAGTTCAACACATGTTTGCAGGTTTTGTTCTATAATTGGCAGCAAATGATGCTCATACAAAACTCACCAATGCCAGGACTTGACTCCAAAATAGTTAATATATTTGCTAATCAAGCAAAGCAAAATTACAACCCATCAAGACTTGATTTCACAGAATTTTGATTCAAAGCTTCTCCACATTCAGAATCAACAGAACGTTACAATGTAGCCAACAATTTTGATTCAAAGTTTCTCCAAATTCAGATGCAATAGAATCTCCATGTCGCATGCTGCATGGGCAAGAGAAAGAGAAAAACCGGGGCCAGCCGTCGCTGCCACACCCATTGCTGCGCCGTGCCGTGCGACCATGCCGCCGTTCGCTTTGCCTCCGCCGCGCTATGCCCTCGCTGAAGGATCGAGGATGCCAACTAGAGGGGGGTGAATAGGAGGCCTTAAAACTTTTCGACTAATAATAATTTTTGCAAGGAAAAGATAATGAACAAATAAACTGAAATAATTTAATAATATTTTGCACTAAGAAAGAGTAAGAAAGTCAAACACAGTAATTTATCCCGAGGTCTCGGAGACTCGCCCGGTCTCCCCTACTCCTCGTTGAAGCACTCAAATGAATGAGCCTTCCTTCAATATCCACAAAGGATATTTTTCACTAAGATTGCTCATTCTCCACTCCGGGTAGGCTAGCACCGATACCTTTAACAAAATATGACGAGTCTCTCAGACAACCTCCGTTAATGGAGAGGTCAACGGCCACGCCTCCAAACCATCTAGGTGAGGGTGTTCATCAAGAACAACAAGTTGCAAGATCTTTTCTTGACGCCCAACAAATACCGAGAAACTTCTAAGGATGCAAATGAATGCTCTAAGAAAATATCTCTCAATCACAATGAATGATACTTAATCAAAAGATCAAGATTTTAACACTTGGGCTCAAGTGTATATCAAAAAATATATCTCTTGGTACTTTAAAAAACTGCTCAAAAATTATTTATAAACACTGATCAAAATCTACCCAAAAGTATTTATAAAACTGATCAAAAATGTGAACATAAGCTTCTCAAAAATCTGCTCAAACACTGCTCAAAACTGTTTGTAAAACTGATCAAAAATCAGTTCCAAAATTGTTTATAAAACTGATCAAAAATCTGATCGAAAAGTGTTTATAAAACTGATCAAAACAGTAGAGAAATCTCTTCAAAAAACTATTTAAAAACTCCTCAAAAATGTGAACAGCAACTGCTCAAAAACTGTTTATAAAACTGCTCGAAAACAGTAGCGAAAATATGCTCAAATGTGTTCAAAACTTCTTGTAGAAACCGCTCAAAAGAGTAGAAAAATGATGCTTGAAGGTGTATATGAGAATATGGTTTGAGATGGATGAGAATATTGCTCAAAACACCTATATTTATAGTCTAACCTCTCAGCTAGCCGTTATGGTCAAAAAGGAAAGAAATCAGTATAGTTAACAGCCAGCTACGACCTCTAACGATGAGTAAATAGCCGTTGGAATATCTGGTCGAATGAACAGTGTTACTGGTCGAATGAACAGTGTCTGGTCAAATGAAGAGTGCATGACCAGTGTATGGTCAAATGAACTAGATTCGTGTGACCTCTAGTTGTATAAACAGTATCTAGTCGAATGAATAGTGTCTGGTCATATGAACAGTATCTGGTCAAATGAACAGTAGTCAAAAAGACCAGTTTCGGTCCCGCTTTGAAATCTATATATTTTTCAGATTTTGACCAAGAATATAAATGAATGTGAATGCAACAAATGACCTAAGAGTTTCTCAGTTTTTTGCCGGAACGAAAAGAGATTTCACAACCCCTCTTAATAGTACGGTTAAAAACTAAAAAGAATTTCTATAAAATCCGGTCAAACTCCAAAATCCGAGACCAGTATAATAAACAAGCACTTACCTTAAGTCTTTGTTGTTTCCTTCTTGGCGACCTTACGCTTGCGATCTTGGCTCGCGACCTCGGGTGACCTTGACTCACGACCTGCAGATCCGGGCGACACTGCGACCTTGCGCTTGCGACTTTCATTTGACGTTTCTTCTTTTCACCTAATCTTATTAATTATACTCAAAGCAAATAGATTAGTCCAAAACATTTAATATCATCAATAATCAAAATTAACCCAAAAACGGGCCTAGATACAACACTCGCATCACTGTGCCTCGCTGCCCATGCCCCCGTGTGCGAGCATCGGCAGGAGGAGCACGAAAGGGCGAGGGAGCGGCAACCGGCGGTGCCCCTGTACGCAGCCCGCTGACAGGAGGACGAAGAGGAGAGGGCGCAACCGGCCGAAGGAAGAGGAGGAGGGTGGGGCAATCGGCGGCGCCCCCGTACACGGCCGCTGACAGAAGGAGGAAGGGGTGAGGGGGCAACCGGCCGGAGGAGAAGGAGGAGGGTGCGGCAACCGGCGGTGCCCCCATACGCGACCGCCGACGGGAGGAGGAAGGGGTGAGGGGGCAAACCGGCCGGAGAAAGAGGAGGAGGAGGGTGCGGCAACCCGGCGCACCCCTGTACGCGGCCGCTGACGGGAGGAGGAAGGGGCGAGGGGGCAACCAGCCGAAGGAGGAGAAGGAGGGTACTGTGAGAGGCTGTGAGGCAGATGGTTAGAGTTTTTTTCAAAATTTTATACCGAAGTCAAGTTTGTAAAACTGAGAAAAAAACCATGATATTGAAGAAATCATGATTTCAAAAACCATAAAATATTTTGTAATCAAATATGGACTTGATTTTTAATAACACAATTTTCTTCCAAAACCACAATATTGAGCAAAAACTCCAAAAAAAAAACTTTGTTTCCAAACAGAGCCTTAGAAATATATTTTAACATATGATTGGTAAAAATAGTTGAAATAATTATAAAAAATTATATGGGATAATTCTAATAAAAATAAGACTCGCGAATACAAAATTTAAAATAAAGAAAATAAATATTCTTATTAAATTCGGACGTTGAAATATAAAATTTCAATATTCGTGAAACTGACAAGTGATAATACACAACAAATAAATTAAATCGACTGTTTTCTACTCAAAAAATAAAAAACCAAAGCCGACAGGTGGGCCACAACGGTTGGACCCACCCGTCATTCACTTCGGCTAGAAATTCCAGTGAAAAATAAATTGCCACCGTCGGAAATTTAAAAACGTAAATGCTACGCTGATACGCGGGCCACAAAAGCTACGGGACCCACTGTGAGGTCGAAAAGTGTAAGTAGATCGCGAGGTGTAGCTGGCGCTCCTGCGTGGTGGGGCCACGGTCATCGATTCGTCACGCTCGGCAAAATTGACCTCAGTAACTGATAAGCGGGCCCCTTACTCCCTAACTCCACCTGTCAGACATATCTTTAGTGGTAAAATTGGTAACACGCCTTTGTCTGCGCGTCATGGCGGGCCCCAGCACTTTTGCCTCGTTATTTGTCGTGTATTACACCGCAGTAACTGTCGCGTGGGCCCTTGTGTATTAGGCCCACATGTCAGTCAGTATTTACTGTGGTTTGCATGTTCGGCTGAGCTGGTGGCTCACGTGGATGGCGCGCGACGGCTGGGTCATGTCGGTTGGAGACAGCTTATATTAACATTACATTTGAGGTTACGGATTGCAAGATTAGTTTGAGATTTCGGGAGGCCGCAGCAACAACTAACAAGCAAGCAAGATTAGGGTTTCGGGAGGCAGCAGCAGCAACAAGCAGAGAGGAGAGCCGAGGAGAGAAATGGCGGCACCGACGAGTAGTACCCGTATCCTGCAGCGGCACGAGGGCGAGGCGTCGAGGGAGTGGGGCAGAGACGGGGATGATATGGATTTGGACGAAGAGCCGTCGGAGCCCGCCGGAACCAAGCGCATGCGCACGTATGAGACGGCATTAAGCAGCCGCCACAACGAACTTCTGATGTCTACGGAGTGTGCTTTGTTCGACAAATTCCTACCTCTATATCTATCTGTGAGGCGTTTGAACTTGTCAAAGCTCCCTGGAGATGCAAAAGATAAATGCTATCATCGGCCACCTCCTCGCCGCCGTGTGAAAGAAGCGAATCGATGATCTCCTTCCTGGCTGATAGGTTTAGGGTTGTACTGTAACAACTATTACCTGATTGTATAGGTGATTGATCATATGCTGGTGACTTGATGTATTATCTGCTTAAGTAATTGGTTGTCGACAACGGTGTCGCTTTTGGGTTTCATCCCAAGTTTGCAATACTGCTCTTTATCTGTGCACCGTCACATGTTCATACATGAGGAATCATGAATATATATATATAATATATAGCATATTGCAATTGTATCAACAAGAATGTATAAAACCACCTGCCGCCATGGCTAGGTCGATTCAAGATTCAACCAACTGTGAACACTGAACACAACCAACTGAAACCACCGTGGATGACAACGGCAACTGGACCCATACCTTTGCAGGTGCAGCAGTAGAAGGCAGTAGCCATTTGCCAAAGGCATGGCAGAAACACTGAAAAAGAAGTAACAACTAGAATCCTGCCCATCCTACCGGCTGCTCTACTTTCTTTGTTGCCCCGGCACTGACCTCTGCGAGAAGCTCCTCTGCATGGTTGTCCTGTTGGTCTGGGTGGCAGTGCCCGTCGATGATTATGTCTTGAAACTGGGGCCAAACCCCCACGCATCGGGGGAAAGCCCCATGTTCGTTTGCTTGGTTAGATTTTGCTTCGCGTTGGTCGCATGATCATTCGGATCAGGGAATGCCTGCCATGGTTTGCCCTGTGCTAGCAGTCCTTTCTGGAGTTCCCACACCGTACCTTCAATGTTCTGCTGCTACATGGATTATAAATTTCATGTGAGATGTCTACAATATTCAGCAAAGAATAAGCATTCCATATCAGATATATGCAAGGAAGAATAACCTGGGACCCTACTTCCTGTGTCCTTGAACTGACCTTATTTGATGCAGATGATGTTGCCTCAACGGGATTGCGCTTCATCTTGTCTCAAACAAATGCCATTCAGTTAGGGGCTGTTTGGTTGCCTATATGAGGGCTCAGCCTGACTTACAGATGCAATTTTGGAGTGTTTGGTTGCCTGTATTGATCCCTCCAATCTGACCCGCGTGGTGTAAAACTCCCCCCGCAGTCAGGCCCATGGATACGCGCCTCCACCTCCACCGCCTCTGCCTCCGTCGCCACCGCCGCCTCCGCCTCCGCATCCCTCGCCGCCTCCGCCCGAGCCCGAGCCTATTTCATCCAACCAAACAACATTTCTACTGCATCTGACAACATGTTTCATCTAGTTTATCTCACTGATACAAACCAGTCAATCATCATGCAAGTAACCAAACAACCCCTTAAGGACCAATTTGGCCAATAACCAGATGCAGTCAGTTAGACTTGCAGCTATTTTCCAAACCACGGGAATATACTGTCTAAATCAAAAGGCTATACTCTACAGTATCAACACAGAGATCACCTCAGTATTAGCTTATTAACATGAATGGAAGGTGATAACGATCCTTCAAACTGATTTCACTACTGTTTTTTACATTAATTTTCATCATCCTCTGCTGTCATGCAAATTGCAAGATACATGGTCAAGTAAACGATTCTGAACACAAGGTAGCTTTTGGAGATTCACAAGAGAACGCTGATAAATACATATGGAAATAAACAGGCTGATGTATCAACCCACATCGTCAAATAAAGCTATTTTGACAAATGTTCAGTTCATTCACAAGCACAAAGTCTAGCTTTGATGGAAACGAACAATGCCTCACTGCTGCTAACCTTGCGATAATAGCCTGTCCGGGGAACATGGTGCACAGCTGCACATCAAATAAATCATTGATCAATCCCCACACCAAGAATGCACTGTGCAAGATGTGTCAGGTATGGTTCCGCCTGTGAACTATTGCTCAGTGTAGGAACGAGACTTTGAAGCTCTGAATTGAATTCCGTTTCAAATTTCCTGCAGCACACAGACAAAGATGGCGTTATTTCGAAGCAGTAAGCCAATCTTGATTCAACGGTTGACTGGACTGTAAGATACATACATGATCGATTCTGATATTACAATATTTTCTGATGCTAGTTTCAGTTGTTGCTCTCTGATCTGCGGTTTTATTGCCCTTGATCTTGACATCCGGGAGGAACCAGATACTTTGGATGTACTCTCAGGATTAGCAACATAGACGGATGGTATCAAGAACTGGATGGAAGTGGCATACTGAAGACATATCGCTTTCAGCTTCTCAACTTTCTGTACATGATAAATGAATGGGTAATAAGGGGAAAAACGAAGTGCTCTACACTTCTGTAACTTTTTAATGTTACACGAGATGGGAATGTGAATTTTATCTGGATAAAGGAGCCTTGTTTGAAGCAGACAGCAGAAAGGTGATGAAACCACTGGTTGACAGGAAATATTTTTTCATGGTACTCAAGAAACTGCACTGCATAAGCTCCTACCAACAGAGTCAACACAGCAGTGCTTTGGATCAGGGTTCAGTTTCCCGTTTCCAGAGAAATACCAGTTCATGTCAGTACATCAGTAACTGGCAGGTTTTCCAGTGGTTTTCATCTTTATTTTTATTTGTATCTTCTCTAGTTTTTGTGTTTTCTCAACCGTGGATAATCACTATAGTTTGTACATTCACTTAAAATAACATAAAACCACCGCTAACACCAGCCTGTATAGTTCTGACCAGTAACCAGTGGTAACCAGCCAGTTTCCGACAGTTTTCAGAACCCAGATTTGGATTGTGCAGATAAGCTGACCAAGTCGGTACATGATCTACATAGTTCGTAAATTGATTGTCTTGCACCATTGAAATATGACAGAGTACGTTGGTTCTCATATGTATCAGACCATAAGACCTAAAACCATAGCAGTAGAGGTTCTATATCTCCATCATCCTCCAAGTATTGTTTCTCACTTTCACAAGGTCTCTCGACGCAAAAGTTCTCCTATGTATCAGACCATAAGACCTAAAACCATAGCAGTAGAGGTTCTATAGATCCATCATCCTCCAAGTATTGTTTCTCACTTTCACAAGGTCTCTCAACGCAAAAGTTGATTACTTCGAATAACTTGACTAACTTGGAAGTTGGAACCCCTAAGGCATTTTTTTAATAGTATTAACTACGATACACATTTCAACAATAAATTTTCGCCTTGATGAATAGCTCATTTCAAAGTTCAACCCAACCAACAAGCACCAAAAAGAGATAAAGCAAGCCATACAAAGTCAAATCCTTAAAAAGACAGAAAAAGGGACAATCTGAGATTTGTAATCTAATCACCTTCACTTTGAACTAGTTTACTTTTTCCAATATATGGAATTCAACAAAAAGGAACATTTACTTTTCTTAATAATTTTCTTTATCTTAAGAAAGGAGCAAGAAGACAAACCACAAGGAGCTCAGGCAACAATAGCAAGCATTCTTTTAGGCATTTCTGGAGGAAAAAATCATGGATCTGGATGACCTGCAAGCAACATTAACAGCAAAGAGAACTTAATACTGTGCTTCGAGGGATGTGATTAGCTTCAACAAAAGAACTTGATTAACACCTCATCTATGCTCCTTGCAGTTTGAAGACGATCATGCATTAAATGCCAATTTGGTTCAAGAACCTGATGGCCCACAAGTACAAATCAACATTTTTCCACCTTTTGGGAATAATTAGTATGGTAAAATGGATAATTTACCTCAAAAGTTAGATAATGTAGAAGGCTATTTATAAATTTGAGCATGCTCCGACAAAGAATAGATGACCGTAGAATTGGTGTTCCTAGAATTTTGACAGAACGGAAACCCTGTTTGGGAGCTTTACTGTCAACATGACTGAACATAAAATAACTAAACTGATTTATTGGGGGAAAACAGAGGTTCCTTCATACTTGTTGAATTTGCCATGCTGTACATAGCTGGCGACTAACATGCTTGCAGTGAAACAACAGCCGAAAGATCAATTGATATTTAGTTAAAGCCTTCCTTGAAATAACAAGAGATAGTGGCCACTGAACCTGCAATGTGTTGGTCTTGTCATGTCAACTATACAAAAATCATAAACAAAATGAGTAACATTTTAGAACAAACTACAAGAATAATACCTTGTAACTTAGGCAGAACGTTTCCAAGCCAGTGATGCTTAACAGCATGGGCTGATCAGCATCAGCTGCAGCAAGTTTGTCCGAACGGTAAGCATAATCCAAATCTTTAAGGGTGGTTAGCTTCTTAAGGAGTGAAGTTCTTTCCTGTTTACCAAACGATATAAAGAAAGAGCATAATCAACAAAATGCACACTACACTTTTATGACCTTATGCAATAATAAACATTCTTTACCACACAACAAGTCAGCTCCTCGTGACTTGGATCTGAAGCAGCAGCTGTACTTCGCAAAGCAATGTCAAGAAGAGACTGCCACATAAAACAGAAAAAAGCAGAAGTCACAAGAACAAAGACAGTCAATTAATATTGACCCCAGTTGAAAAACTCAGTTTTGTCCATGACAAGAAACAGCCAACAATATACAAGATGAAACCTGCACTTTTTCAACAGATATTTCTTCTGGTTTCTTTGTAAGCTCCTCTCGAGCAATATCCATAAAATGAACCAAAAAGTCACCCTGCAAAACTAAAGAAATAAATTAACCAAATAACAGGACAGCAATTATGATAGGGCGAATATTTAGTATTAATTTTGGGGCAACTTATCATTCATTCTTACTCATAAGGCATATAACAAAAGGCACAAAGGGTGTGATTTTGTGTGTTTTAAAAACTTGCTGTGCATGGTATGCAAAAGAATTCAAGCCAAGCATAAATGGATATCACTGTCAGTCAGCAAGTACTGATATGGAGTAATGAAGTAAGATTGTAAAGAGTGAATAGTCTCAGCATTTTTTTCTGCATACTTGGTCCAAAAGTAAATAGCGCTTCATGGATCGCAGTTTTCCAATGAGATCATACTGCAAAATAAATATAAGGAAATTGGCAACCAAGCTTAAAATAGTACAAAATATAACAGTAACTTTACCGCAACAGTGATTACCTTATCTTTTATGAGATTCAAGAGTTCACCACTTGCAAAGTCATAAGCAGATTTGATGCACTCAAGATATTGGTGGTTTGAACCAAAGCTCATCAACTTTGAATTTTCTGATAAGGAAACCTAACCAAAATATTCAAAAGAGAGTTTATAATTAGCAGCTATTCTGCATCAAAAGTGTGTTATTGTGAGATTCATCTAAACTATAGCACCCTGGCATCTCATGATTCAACCCCAAAAAATAATGGAGCATACCTGAACATTGTGCCCACATTCTCTCATAACGTTGAGATACTTTCCTGTTGTTAGAATTGTCCCAGCAACATTAGTAAGGAAACTAGGGATTCCATCTTTCAGGCTGTATCTTTGCTGCCAATATTTGGCATCATAATCTTGAGTGAGGCTCTCCTATCAAAACCAAAAAGAATAGAAAACAAAGCAAGCATCTGGTTAACTTAAGACAAGATATCCAACATGCTAGCCTTAAATCAAAGATACATAGAACATTAAACACAAAGCAGGTCTATATCTTTATTAGTCAAGGAAGTACCTTCTGCAGCGATTTGTTTTCAGCAATGAAAAATTCACCATAAGGGTCATCGATAACACCTTCATATACCCACCTAAAATAAAGACAAAACAACAGCAGCTCAAATTATTGAACAAAACAACCAAGTTAAAGGAACTTTTTTCCACATAGGTGCCAACATTACAACTCTGAACAAGACAATCGAAAATTACAAACAGCATATTGGTTTTACACCAGACCCATAGAGATGCTGAACAGCAAACATTTGAGAAAGATCATCATGCCTAAATATGAACTTAAGACTTATGAGCAGTTTACAACCTTTCCAACATCCTCAGGTATGCAGCACTTGCACACTCTGCCATCTTCTCCAGTAATGACCGAACCGCATTATCACCAGCCATTGCCTTTGCCTAAGACAGACAAAATAATTGCATTCCATGTTAGGAAAGGCTAATCATGTGGACCAGAATGAGCAACGAAATAATAATGGGACAATTTGATTTGTGCCACTGAAAAGGTTTGCAATTTGAGATATGCCACATGTTCTACACTAGAAAGTTATATCAACAAGAAAACAAGAGAAGCTGACTAGGCATGTTTTGCTTAGGGTTAAAGTAGGCCTATCACATGATATTCCTATTCATCAGACCCTTGTATTCATATTCAGGAAAAGTAGTTGTTGGTTCAGAAATTCGGTGTATTGTTTTCAGAGAGAGCTGGTGGTCCACACCTTAGCATGAGATTTTGAAATTTTCATGTCTGCATGTTAATATATGCTGACCATCAGCAAAAGAGTGGCAGAAAGTTATGATAACAATGATCCTAGTCCCAATTAGGGTACTGATTTCCACCATTTTTGGTTGTCCTTCTCAGATGGGCTCATAGAGGTCATGAGACTGAAAAGTCATAGCCTGCTCCCCTCCACTCCCCCAACAGACAAACAAAGGAAGAACGTGTGTTCTCTAAGGCATAACTTCTGTGTGGTAATGTACCTGGCTTTGCAATAGATTAAGTGTCGCAGAACCACTGGTGTTGTTGGAGGTGGCCTTCTCAACTAGAACTGCCAGCGCATTCAATGAACTCATCATCCTCTGCCAAAGAGCATACAGGACTTGTAGTGCATTAGCAATAATCAATCCTGGCATATGCAGATAAAGAGAGCTCACCTGACAAAAAAACCACAATCCTTGAACAGAAAGCCTTCCAAGACGGAATTGGTGCTCCAGTTGAGCAACCATCGCCTGGTAGTCCTGATAATAAAGGAAGCTATCTTCATATTAAAATCCACAGTCAAGCACCAATTGACATCTGGTACTGTGCTTCTTTATTGAAAGAGTACAAAAACCTTTCATGAAGACTATCTTTATGCATGAACAATTGAATGTCTATCAACTTGTGTTTGAAGAATGGAAGGATGTCAAAGTACTCACTTATTGGGCCTAGCTGTAGCAGTTTCCATAAATACTCCAATCACCATTACATTTTTCAACTATAACATTCCACCATACCAAATTATCTAAAACTTCACAGCTGTCAATTCAGTGGCTTATTATAGCTGACTCTTAACATGGAAAAAGAAGTGAATTCCTTTGGAGAACACATGAAGTTCAATACGTGACAAAAACACGCTCAAAGAATGTAGCAAGTAGTCACTTGTCTACCTTGAAGCACCAACTCTGTAACCAGATAGTTATAATTTCCCCACCATAGAACATATCCATTTTTGAAAATTCCCTCCCCTTTATGAGCATTTTGAGTTCCATCATTCAAGTGCCTTAAGGCGCTAATGAGTCAACGCAAACATGCACTAATGGCAATACACATTCAAATTGCATTACCAATCTTGCACAAAGCAAAAAAGAAGGAAAAAAAAAGTTAAAACAATCAAGTTGGTGTAACTTATGAGCATGCAACACTGAGTTACAACCTAAAAGCACAATAATCAAAGTGGGAGAAAATAACCAAGAAATTACCAAATTGTGACAATTCAGAGTTAATCATTATTGAAGTGAAGCCAATAGATTAGTTTGTTATGTAGGAATCATATCACACTAAAGAGAATGGACAACCTTTTCACTTGGTGCATCAATGCTTTTATTGCTACCAATATTGACACTAAGCCATTCAGACAAGGAAAATAGAAGAAAACAGACACTTTTTCTTGCCAGTGTAATTATTTAACTACGCATTTCAAACACACTTGAGTGAACAAGCCTTCAACAACTATTAATGCAACCTTTACCATTTCCTTTGCCAATTCACTGGCGATATTCAGAACTTGGAGTTGATTCACTCCCCATCACTGTAAGTTGTACATGTGTGCATATTCATATATCATATGGCACCTTCAGCAGGTTATTTAGAACTAATGTAATTATGCTATGCAGAAGTTTTTCAGCATCACAACATGACAATTCAACAATTTTACAAAGAACTTGCACATGACGAATTCAAATTTTCTTACTCAAGACAGGGATTCTACCAGGAGGAATGCCCTTAGAGCAGCGACAAGAGCATGGTTGACCAAGCCATTCTTGAAATGTGACCTTGACTCCACAAACTGGTTTACCAGCACAAAATCTTCACATAGAGGGAAAATGCGACGAGTCAGTTCCTGCCAAAGTGAGAACAGTTAAGCACCACATTTTTTCCCTTCACACATGTGATCCAGCTATCTGTAAACCCTGTCAGGGCTCACCTGGAGTGCAAGGTCCATCGAAGAATCAATTTGGAAGACAACATAACCCTCCTTTCCACGCACACTCCTGATCGAAATGTAGCGTCCCTCAATACCCACTAGGGCTGAGAGCAGGTCATCAATAACCAAAAGCTCCTGCATTTCAAGTAGAGCAAATATCTTAAAGACAATTGGTAAAATTTACAGCCATTTTGTTAGAACTCCATATATATGTTAGCTAGGCCTAACAATAGTTAAGATGTATATCATAAGCCCCATGGATGAGCTGAAAGTTAGGCAAAAGACTGTGATATTGCAAAGAAAAGAAGACCTCTTGGTCCATTCTAATTGGTAAAGTTTGCATAAACAGTTCCACAATTGGCAGTTCTCCTAATTGCTGAGCTCTGAACCGAAACTCACAAGTTTAGAATAATCTTGGTCCTGGTACCAAGTACTTCCTAACTGCATTTCCAAATACACAATTGGTTTATAGTCCAAATTTTTTAGTAAATATTACACTAACTTGCTACTAATCAACAAGCTTCTCAACCCCCCCTATGGATACACAATTGCTAAGCTCAGAACATGAGACTTAAATATAAACAATAACCATTAAATTACTAATGATCCGTCATTTCATCAAATTTGAACATAATTCACATCTTTTTTGTTCACAAATTAAGAAAGATGCAGAGTGAGCACAGAAGTTCATCAACCTCAAAACCAAAAAACATTAGACCTCATCCATAACCACTTAACACCACTAGGCCGTGGCCACAGATCCAGACTCCAATCCACAACATTTCACAAATTAGTAAAAAAAGCTGTCAGATCCTTCCCAACTATCCCAATCACTGAGCTAAAATACAAACCATAACCTAGACCCTAGCCATTGTTTAGAACCAAAAAAAAAACTATGCTCAATTATGCCAGTTAAACAGCATAGGAATTCCAAATCCTCTTACCTGCACCGAGACGGGGTACGATCCGATGACACTCCCACTGCCGCCGCCACCGCCACGACTGCAGATTCAAACCCACTCCACTCATAGAAACCACTAGAAAACACACACACACACACACACAAATCACACACCCAAATGATACAAATTTCACCACCAGCCGTACCTGAAGGAGTCGAGTAAGAAGGGCTTGGATCCGGCCACTTGCGCCGCCACTGGCACCTTGGCCTCCTGCGAGAGCGAGAAGTCGACAAGAGAGGTGAGCATAAGCGGCAATGTGGGGGAGGTGAGGAGGAGGTGGCGGAGGCGTGTACCTGGTGGAATCGGCCGGTGAGGTACGGGCGCTCCAAGTTCCAACGAGGCGTCACCGGCGCGGGATCCATTTCGGGCCGGGGAGTAGAGCGAGGAAGAGAGATGGGCGGGGTTGCCAAATTGGGGCGGACCACATAGAAGAACTACATGCGTTTTAGTCCGTTCGATCATACTCATACGAATGATGAATGGCTCAGTTCAACGTTCTCGTGAAAAAACAAAGAAAAAAAAATGCTCCAATGCATTATTGTCCTTTTGCAGTAATTGATTTGGAAGGTTGATTCATCATCGGATAATTTACACACACGTAAAATTGTATAATACTTATAATAATAAAAGACCGTCCATAAAATAGATCAAACGGACCATATATGTTGCCATATAAGATATTTAGTATATAAGAGATGGAAGATCGCAATACCCTAGAAAATGTATCATTAGAATGGCCGCCGTCGACTCTTCTCCCCCTCCCCCTCCCCCTCCCCCTCCCCCAACTCTATCTCATTCTTCCACCGTTGATTTTACCATTGTCATGATGTTTTCTCACTGATCCAATAAGTATATGAGCAAAACTAGTTGTTCTTGAAATTGCTCAAAAGCCATCGATGGATCATTATCCAACATTGATTCTCAATCGGTTAGTCCCTCTTCGCTACTACAATATTTAATGTACAAAATTTAGGTGTTGAAGAAGAAACTAATGGTGGATCTTTTGGCGCATAAGCATGGGTGCGAGAGATGATTGTAACTCTAATGGTAACAAAGTTACACATTTTTCTTTTCTTTCATTGATTTCACTCAACATATGAAACTTTCTTCTTACTATGATCTCCACCCCTCCTCTATTTCTCGCCTTTCCCTTTTCATTATTCATATTTTGATTTTTCATCGTACGAATTACAATTTCAAGGTGCTCAACAATTGCATGAGATTTTTCAATAGTGCTCAACCACTCATCTTCCTAATTTGATTTCCACAATTTAAGTTGTTGATGCATATATCTATTTTTATTCGTGTCTAGTTAAATTTGACCAAACAACATCAGGATCGAAATTCAGGACTAGGTGACTAGGTCAAAAAAGTGGATTATTCAACAAATTAATTTTTTTTGCTCCACTCAATTTATATGAGTTGATTAACCTGACACATGCTTGACACAATTATCTTTGATAGGTTATTTCATTTCTTGCCCCTGACGCCAAAAAACACTCTTGGTGTGCCAGGTAACTTATATCCTCTTCATTTGTTCATTATTTTTTGTTCTAGCTTTTCATTTTTATAACTTAAAATGAGGTGGTGGTTACTGGGCATATACAAGTTATTTTTTTATCACAATTGATTGAAATTCATCTTCAATATTTATTCTTAGTAGTTGAATTGCAGTAAGTTAGTGCCATCTTTTTCCAGTCAGGGTGTTTTTCTCTTTTTCTTAATGATCATGTTTTTTAGATTACCAATGTTGCAAATTCACCTTATTTGAGCATGTTAGTCATCTTTGAAATGAGGCATAAAATCGATTCCCACCTCAAATATGTTCATATATGGTTTTCTTGACGTGGATATTTTGTTTTATCTCGTCATTTGTATTTATCGAGTTGTTCATTTCAATCCATATGCAATTTCTTATGCCTTTGTTTCTCTTAATGTTGTTGAATACTTAGCCCCAAGGCAAGAATTTAGGTGAAAGGTGCAGTTTTTAGGATGTCATATAATTAAGTGTTTATCTTGAAATCACAATAGATGGAGATATAGTGTGTATCTTTCTTTTAAACTAACCATCTTTTGTTTTATCGGAGAGTAAAATCTCAGTTACGTCTCATATACATTATATATACCAACATATATTTGTCGTCATCCAGTATTTCATATGTTGAGTTTCATATAATAATCAATTCATCTAAAAACTTAAGTTGTTGAAAAAAAATAGTCAATATATTCACACTCCAACATCATCCATATTTGCAAATATGATATCCACAGACCAAGTATCAAGGTATTTTGAACAAAACTTTTTTTTCTTTTAATTGAACAAAATGTTTTTGTTTACCATGAAATTCCGTCATTCTTCTGACTTATACGTTAAATTTCAATATTTAGCTTTAAGCTTTATCCGTAATTTGATACGTCGGTGTTAATACCTTCTCAATTATTATATGTGTTCTTCCCTTTACATATCATATATTCGCAACAAATCTTTATTAAGCATAATACTTTACAATAATTTATATGCATTGGTAGCATTTACTAGTAAATATTTTTAAGGGAGATCTAACTCCATACCACAAGAAAAATCAGGGTTTAGCAAAATATAATTATGTACCTCAATGACATGGAGATTTATACCTCACTTGTTATTTTCACAAGCAATATTATGTTGCTAATTTAATATTTTTATAATAATATAGAGCTAAATTTTTCTTTTTTAAAAAAACATTATTTGAATAAAGTCCATTAAATAATAGCATAATTCCACATTAATTAGTAGGTTTTCATGGGATGCAGTTTCAGATTAGTTCCATCAAATCTTCACACACACCATATGTATTAATTATTACCATTGTCGACATAAAAACTCGTACCAAGTATTGGCTTCGACTGAACCTTGTTCGCATGCAACTTGTATCAATTAATAGCTATTTTCGAGGGATTAATTTGGATGGAGTTTGGTTTTCTCTATGACTCAGATTACATTATACATTGACCAGTAGATTCTATTCAAATGTAGGTTTGCACTAGGTTCATCAATTTTTTAATAGAGTGTACTAATTATTATCTATTGCTATGATACAGTTTCGAACAAACCCCAAAACTAAGTTAATCGAATATTCTTCGCAAGTAGGTTGTATTAATTAAGGGAGGGAGCTTTCTAAAAGAATAAGAGGAGGAAATAATTAACTGTCGTTATTAGATGTGATATTTAACTAAGTTCGCTAAACATTTATACATAATGCAAGGCTAGTATATGACTACTCTTTGGATCGTTGGATATAATAGTATCAATATGTCTCATCTCTTCATTTGATTCTAGATAATACTCATATATATAGCTCTTGTATCATGTATGAATGCCCAATTGATTTAGTTTGGTTTCACGTCTAATGATGGTTGTCAGTTATTCACTTAAAAAATAGCCCTTAATTAATACAAACTATATCTGAAGAAGGTTCAGTGCACTTAATTTGGGGACTTTATTTGAATTCTATCTCACCGATGAGTAATAATCAATGCATATCATATGTGAAAATTCGTTGAACCAAGTGCAAACTTACGTCTGAACAAAATATACGCATAAATGTAAATTATGCTGTCATTCAAACTGAAAATAATATCAGTAAACTACAATATAATTTTAGATGTTGAGAAAATTGAGCTACATGCAAATCAGTCCCCGAGATTGAGACAATGAACTTTTTGATAAATATACTCACTAGTGTGAATCATTTTAATGGAAAATTTGCATTGTAATACAATGCAATCTGAGCTATATAGAAGACCACGTCATGAGCAATCAATGGTCCATACTATTTCAATGGAAAATTTCTTTTGTGAAGATTTTCTCACGAGATGTCGACTATTATTCTATTATGATCAAGAAAATCCAAAGAAATCTCCAAAAAAAATATCGTATAAAAAAACTTCTATATAATGAGTTGGCGGTTGGCACCACCAGTGTATACGGAGGCAACTGAAAATGGATAGACGGGAACGGATGAGCCCACTACGGATGCCAGGCCGATTGGTAAACCGGATTCCACAATCACCAGTCGCGTCCGCCTCCCAGAGCCGTTTTTGGCAGGCCGCGCCGAAACGAGCCCAAGGCGCCTTTAAATAGCCCGACCCAACTCTAAGCGGACCCACGGGCGAAGCGAGAGACGAATCGAAGCGAGAAGTGGAGGAAATCTCCTCCAATTCTCCACCACCACCACCATCTCTTTCTCCTAGAACTTTTCTCCCCCCCGTACTCGCTTCGCTCCCTCCTCCACCCTTCCCCTCGCGAAACCCTAATCGGCCGGCTAGCCCCCGGAGGATCTCGCCGCAGCGCCCCGATCCGAGCACTAGGTTGCCCTGATGTCGCCGGACTCTGCGCAGAGGGAGGTCGAGCGGCGGCTGCGCGACGTCGGCGGCCGCCTCGGCTCGCCTCCTGTTGCCGTCGACGAGCTTCTCACGCTACTCGAGGTGAGTCCCCTCTCGAAGTAGTATTTGTCATCTCTGTGTGTATGTGTGCGTTTATGTGTTTGTCTGGGGATGGGGGGAATAATTTTAAGAGTATTTGTGATGGCAATATTTAGGCACACTATGGTTTGGCGTTTGGCGTCAGACTGGATATGGAGTCAGGCTTTGTGGGTTGCACTTTTAGCTTTGGCTTATAGTAGGTTGATTTTTTTATTGGTTAAAGTTGTTCATATGCTTACACAGGATGTAGAGACCTGGTTGTCGAGGGTGGAGCAGTCGCCCCCTGAGAGCATGTCCAGTGCTCTTCGCCCCACAATGACTGCTTTGGTGAAGAAAGAGTTGCTGGGGCATACCGACAATGATGTCAGGGTTGCTGTTGCATCGTGCTTAAGTGAGGTTACGAGAATCACTGCACCGGATGCTCCTTATGACGATGATGTGATGAAGGTGACGTGTTGTTCTTCTCGTGATGTAATGGTGGTGTTTTGTGCTCGTGCATTGACTCTTGTTGCTTCCTTGGTTTCAGGAGGTGTTTGCGGGAATGGTGGATGCTTTTGATAAGTTGGATGATGTGGACAGCAAGTCCTTTGCAAGGAGAGTTTCGATTCTTGAAACTGTTGCAAAGGTCCGGTCATGCGTGGTGATGTTAGATCTTGAATGTGACGATCTGATACTGGAAATGTTTCGCCATTTCTTCAAAACAGTATCGTAAGACTGTTGCAAAACTCCTTTTATGTTTTTCCGAGCCATATTTTCTCTGACATGCTGAATGTGTCAAGTTGTGGAAGATGCCCTAGGAATAGGTGTATCACCCTTTTGTAATGTGCACTGGACCTGTAGGAAAGAACAGTTGTATAAAAAACAACAAATTTACAGCTTAATTGTTCATGCTATGATTGTACATGACAAATAAGGTACTATTTCAAATCTACTTTGATTTCCACATTTGTGAATATGACTTAAGTCAATATGATCTACTAGTACGCTTGTCTTCCTTTGGCATTGTAGGTTATGACTTTGACTTGAAATGGGCAAGTTGATTGATCATGCCAACCCCAACTATGAAATTCCTTCATATGTGCTATCCACTCAGAACAAAAATTTTATTGATATAACATTTTGAGTAGCTTGAATTTTGGCAATAAAATTAATGATTGCAGTCTTTGCCACCTTAGAAGATCAATTTGTTCCTGTTATTCAGCATTTGCAATACCGGGGACCAGTTAGCATATGAAAAATGAGGTGGTCACCACCAAATACATCCATTTGATTGAAAGAGCTAGTTTATTGGTTAGTAGAATAAATGGAGATTGAATTTCCAACTTAATTTCCTTCTTGTTGCTTCATTTGATTGGCAGATACTTGTTATCCTTTTTGTCTAACATGGCAGTGGGTGAAATAAGTGTGATGATTTAAGTTTCTATAAGTTGATGCAGTGCCTCAGTTGACCATTTGATTGATGCATAATTTTGCTTTGAGATGAGAAATTAGTAACTTTCAAAAGAATATTATTTCAACAATGCATGTGTTTGTTCTCCTACTATGAATGTGTGCCCTTGTGGAATGCTTGTATTTCTTGTGTTAATTTTTAAGCAAATTTTTATTTATCATTGCACTTATTACTTTATTATTAATTTATCTCAGCTCAAAACACCCAGAAAATGTCATAGCCTCTATGGAAACTATTTTGAAATTGGTAATAGAGGAGAGTGAAGATGTTCACCCACAGCTTGCATCTTGTCTGCTGCAAAATGTCAAAAAGGAAGAAAAAGTAATTTCATCCCTACATTTTCATATTAACATTTTAGTTCTACATCATCTTCATTAATTCTTCAATTTGACTTTCCAGGAAACTCTTTCACCATCTTTTGGACTTGCAGAAAAGGTTATAGGTCTATGCCATGAGAAATTAAAACCAGTCTTCATTGAGTTACTTCAGGGAACTTCCTTAAATGAGTACAGCAAAGTTGTTACATCAGTGTGCCAAGATAGTTCAGATGCCAGGAGAGACAGTGACGTTGATGCTTCTGGGAAGGATATGGTCAGTTAAATTACTCACAGTTAACAGCTATTATTTGAATATTTATGCTTATATTTTAGCAATCTGTGGTTTAAGGACCAGCAAATCGTGTGGTACTCTCAATATTTTATTATATCTATATTAGAAGACCAGGTTGTCATCTACATATTTTGTTTGATTGGAGTTATATCTAAATGTTGGCTTCTGCTAGTACATAATTCCTTTTAGCACATGCTCTTTTAAACCAAGATATATTAGTAATAGTGAACTATTTAATTCTTGTTTCTCAGGCAGATGACAGCAAAATGTCTGAAAGGACTGTTTCCAATGAGCCACCTCAGGTATGCTTCTCTGGATATTCTGTATCCAGACAGAAGTGATCGATAAAGGTGGCCAATTCACCTGTATATTTTTGTCTTTCAGGCTTCTTCAAAGTTGGAGCAAGATGTCAGTTGCCCTGGACAAGATAGTACTTCTCCAAACAGTACTCCCACAACAGCAATGAGCAATGGTGTTGCGCCAGTCGACAATGACAAGTCTTTGGTTGGACCAGATTCTCCTAAACAGAAACCTGAACAACCTGATGATGAGCAGGCAAATAATACTGATCAATTGAGATCTGATAACAAAGAGGTGCCAAAATCACCTACTGCAAAGCCTGAAGAGTCATCTGATCTCAATTTAAAGAAAAGTCGTGATCCTAATTCTTCCACTAAATCTGAAGCGACTGAACTTACTAAGGTTGGTATCGACGAAGAGGCTCTTGCAGCATCTGGAGAGCCGCCCACAGACACAAAAGATGATCATAACAACCAGCTGCTAGAGGCCGGCAATGGATCATGTAATGATATATCAATACCTGCTGATAGCACATCTGATGTGTTTAAACCAAAGCGAAGCCGTCGCCCTGCACTGAAGTCGCCGGAGAAGAAGGCTGTGAGTGTTGGGAAAAGCGAAGGATCAGATTTAGATTCTAAAAAAGCTGATGGTGGTAGTGATTCAGCAGGAAAACCTATTAGAAGACCAGGTAAGGTGGACGTCAAGTCCTCAACAGGAAAGACTGGTGAAGGAGAATCCTTGAAGAAGCAACAACAGGCCAGTTTGAAACAGCAGAAGGAAGAAGTCCTCTCTGATGAAGACACTTCTGAAGATCTTAGTCTGAAGGTGATTTTCTTGTTACCACTACACTATCATGCCATTTGTAAGGCTGTTTGCTTGCTTTGAACATAAGTTGCGTGGATATTGCCAGCCAATGGTGAAAGTCCATAGAGCTTCATTTACATAAACCAATATTAATTCTTATGTGTTTATAAGAATTAATTTGGTCTTCCACAATGATTATGCTATCATAATACAGGAAATGGTCTCTCCAAAATCTTCTACCAAGGTGCCGGGTAAAACCAAAGGCCAGCTAAGGGAGAGTGGTGGATCAAAAAGGAAGCGTGGGCAAGATGCTGAAGAGGTACACACACTTGATTGAGTGCTTTAGCTGTCAAAACTTCTTGCATGTACCCTTTTATTTAATATAATTTTCTCTGCTCTTATTCTGTGTTTCAATGCTCTTGACAGACCCCTCAGGCAAAGAGAAGCAATGGCCTTGATGGAAACCTTGTTGGTGCGAGGATCAAAGTATGGTGGCCAGTTGACAAAATGTAAGTGAGATGAATACATGTTAAGTTTTTGTCAAGTACCTTGATTCAGATGTACATGCCATGTCCCATAGAAGACAAATATATAGCTTGAAGAGTTGGGAGGGGCACTAATAAAGTGTATTAAATGATGTTACTACAATTTTTTCTCTTCATGTCACTTACTTTTTCTAGAATATACCATTTGCTTCATGTAAGATGTTGTCTTGTTGTTGGGTTATTTTTAAGATCTATCTTGTTTTGCAGGTTCTACAATGGTGTTGTTGACTCATTTAATGTTGCTTCAAAAAGACACAAGGTGTGTTTGGCCCGTCTGAAGTAGCACTTATTCTTTTGGCTTGTCTGAAGCACTATTGTTGATATAAAAAATAATGTTGTTTTCTCTACCCTTTTTTTGCTGTTAATTTCATCTTTTTATGGTTGTGATGCTTAGGTTGTCTATGATGATGGTGATGTAGAGGTACTATTGCTTAAGAATGAAAAATGGGAATTTATTAGTGAGGTATGTCCATAATGCCTGATGTTACTATGGTTTCCTGTTTCATCTGTTCCTTTCTGATTCAACTGTTACTCTAGCAGGAGCAGCACAATAGTCCTGATGCGGCAGCACAGGCGTAAGTAAAATATTCTACTTCTCACCTTCACCTTCTATATGTGCAATTTTGAAATCAGAACTATAATTATGGCAACATTCTTTAAGATAGAAGTACTTTATGATAACTACATCACTATGCTTAATGTTGTCTCAATGACTAGTGACTCCTTGGTCTCTGGTTTTATGTTGTCTAGCACGTGTCATCAATCAAAATCAGATTAACTGTTTATTTCAACCAGGTCTCGTGGCAGAAAAGGTAGAGGAAGCTTGGGACGGCAAGTGAAGGCAGGCAAGATGGAGACACCTAAAAGGTGAGTGTTTGATACAAAAACATCCTCTTGATGTGTGCCTACAGCTTATGTGGAACTGCACCTTTTGTCATTACAGTGATGGAGGGGATCTTCCAAAGAAGGGCCGTTCAAAAGGTGTGCGCGCTGGCAATGGTATGTCAAATGATGACAGCCCTGTGATTTTGAGCAAACTGAAGGGGAAAAATATGAACAAGGATGTTAAAGAGACACCTAAAGCTACTGATAGCCTTAAAAAGGAAGGAGGAAAGTTGTCCAGGGACAGCATTTCTCGATCAACTGGCAGGACAAAGGATGATATATCTAATGCAAGCAACAAAGATGATACCTCCAATTCTGGTAGAAGAAGCAAAGATGGTAGCAGTAGAAGTGCCAACAAATCAAAAGATGAACAGAAGAATTCAAAAGATGAAACCAAATCCAGTGAAGTAACACCTCGAGCGGTCCAGAAATCTAAAACTGGTGATGGATCCAAGACCAATGGTGTGTCGAACAAAAGGAAGCTGAAGGAGAAAGAAGGTGAGACATCTGAAAAGGAAGAGCGGGGATCTGGCAAAAGTTCTACTGGAATGAAGCGCAGAAGAAAGTAAGTTACTCGGCTTTGAATTGTGCAGCTCTTCTCCGGTAAATGCATCCGCCATCCGTTCTCAGGATGTTGGCACCGGGCAACTCCCCATGTATGGCTTGTAGTTCTTGGGTTGTTTGCCTGTTGAATTGCCTGCAGATTGGAATGATGAAGTTACTAATAGTTGTAGAAACATCTGAGTAGAAGTTGTAATGTTAGGAGTAGCTTTTGCTCCTTGTTCTCCGATGGGAAGCCTCTAGCAAAATGGATTTCATGCATGCCGCTAGTTTAAGCTTTATTTAGATGGTAATGTAGTTAGATTGCTGATGTTTTATTAATCAAGGTTATTTGAGAAGTGAATTTTGTAGCAAGTCTGGCTTAAGAAAGAAAGTTCATAGCTTCATTGCTCGTGCCTGTTCTCTGTTTACCCTCTTGTTCTGAAGCATCATTTTGTGCCTTTCTGCATGCGTGAAGAAATGTTGTCATTGGTGGTTTTCGAAGGGAAAAAAAAATCATAATCCTGAAAAATCAGTACCGAGTTCATTTATGGCTTATCTAGGACTTAAGGAAAGAGGCAGGGTGTCGGATATCATTTCTTCAAATAAGGAAGAACGGATTCTTCCTAGTATGGAAGAAGTAAAGAAAAAGTACTGCGTCTCGATCAATACAAAAGGCCACTGATTTTTTCTTTCAGTTTCATTGATAGCAGAAGAGTACGCCAGCTAGTGGAGCCTGAAAACGCTTGCTTGAACTCCACCCCTACGGAAACTATTGTCTACGCTCGCTGCTCGCTCAGTATCACTAGAAGAGAACAAAAGATGGTCACTCCTTTTCTTTTAGAAACATGACGAGCCTTACTTATGACTGTTGCACTTCACTCGCAGCTCGTTCATTCACTTGCTCATGAACTCGCTGCTTCGCCAGAAGCGACTAGTCGCTTGTTCAGAAATCTTCGTATGTTTATCCCAGCAAAGAAGAACAAAATGCTGATAGGCCTGCCATTTCCAACCACGATTCCAACAACCTTAGCTTAAACGGGGAGCAGGACATAAAAAAGGCAAGTATTATGGTCAACAAACAATAAAGAAGTACAACACAACAGAACAAGAAACATCAAGAGGTTCGGCCAATCTGTCGGGTGATGATTGTAGAAAGCAAGCTGACTTCTCCTTGGATCATGGCGGATTTTTACAATTCCTCAAATCACTCAGACCCGTGACTCTGTTTGCTCATAAAATTTGTCATGTAAAGGCTATACACGCGTAATCTAATCTCCATGGTAGATAAATCCCATGCAATTTGCATAGTAATACAATTTTTGAGTTGAAATTTTATAAAACCATCCATAAATCACCCTAATATTCAGATACCTTCTAGAAATAATTTCACAATATTACCCTTCCATAAGTATTTTCTTAGTTTAACAACACTCCTGCCGTCATCTTTCGTTAAATATAATGGATAAACATTAAAAAAAAATTGTGAATTTACAGTCACAGTCACATCTTCGACTCTGACGAGGCGGCGCAGCGTGCAGCGGAAGTGAGCACGGCGACCGGCGGCGTAGCGCGGCGGTAGTAGCGGATGTGGCAGAGCAGCGACAGCAGCAACAACAGCAAATGGCATCTAGTAGTTCCGACTCCGGCAGTCGGCGGCGGAGCAAATTTCCGCAATGGCTCTCGAATCAGAATTCTTTTGGAGCAAATTTCAGAGTACTTGAATCCATAGACCAAGATTCAAACGAGCGGCAACTCCAAACTAATGTATTGAAGAAGATAAAAGATCTGTTTCTTCAATCAAGTCAGAACTTTTGATGCATCACGTGGTGGTGCGGCGCGGCAAAAGCGGAAGCAAGCACGGCAGCGGAGTGCGGGGAAACAACGGAAGCGAGCGCGTCGGCCGACGGCGTAGCGCCGAAGCGCAGCGACTGGTGGCAAAGGATTTCTCAAAATTGGAGCTCAATTTGCTCCCATTTGACGATTCCTCAACTAGATTTGCTTGAAATCCTGATTCGAGTATTATTTCTTTAGCTAGTTGATGGATTTAGCTCGTAATATAGTTGGGAACTGCTTCCGCTGTTAAGTGTTAGATGCCATTGGAGTTGAGAGAGAGGAGGAGAGAGAAAAGATTAAATGATGCATGCCATGTGACAGTAAATTTATAAGTTTTTAATGTTTAGTCATTATGTTTAACTGATAAGTAATCGTTGGGAGTGTAATTAAAAAAAAAAAGAAAATACTTATAGAAGGATGAATATTCTAAAATTAGTTTTAAAGATCTGAAAATTGCAAAATGGCTTATAAGAGGCACAAAATTTCTCCAATTTTTAATCCTTCTGAAAATACAACTAAGTTTTGCCCAATTCTCATTACATAAAGACTACAATATATTGCACTTTCCAAATATTCCCAAAGCCCGAATTCAAAAGCCATTGTCCCGTCAAAGGAACACCCCACCATCTGACGGTCTCCCCGTCCCCACTCCCCCACCCGCCTTCTCCTCTGTTTCTTTACAAAAATTAAAGAGCCGGCGAATTGTTGCGTACCATCCCACCAACTATATATGACCACCGATCCAATCCTCCCCCAGCCATATTCTCCAAATCTTTTAACTAATTGATCCGCAATTCCATCGCCATGCTCGAATCTTGAGCTCAGGATCGTTTCTTGGCGCCGATGGCCACGCCAGATGGCAGCGGGAGCCGAGGGCGCGTGCGATTCAACGTGGGCGGGCAGGTGTTCGAGACGACGACCACCACGCTCGCCAACGCCGGCCGCAGCTCCATGCTCGGTGCCCTCCTCGACGCCTCCTGGAACCTTTCCCCGGCGGCCTCTGGCGGAGGCGCCGTTCCGGAGTATTTCATCGACCGCAATCCGGCGTGCTTCGAGGTGCTGCTCGACATGCTCCGAACGGGCAGCCTCCACGTGCCGCCCCACCTTCCTGAGAAGCTGCTCTACCGCGAGGCGCTCTACTACGGCTTACTTGACCATGTCCGCGCCGCGCGCTGGGGCGCGTTCGACGGCGACCGCCTCCGGCTGGCAGCGTCCGTGCCGGGGCGCGCCCCCGGGGACGGGACGGCCATCCGCGCGGCGCCCGACGGCGGCTGCTGCGTGGCGCACGGCGGCGCGGTGCACGTGTACAACTGGATGCTCGACGAGCGCCGGCCGGTGTCTCTGGGCCACTCGCAGGTCAACGACGCGGCTTACCTCGACGAGGCCACGCTACTCATCGCCGCGCGCGAGCGCCTGGGCAAGTGCGACGGCGGCATGGCTGCCTTCTCCGCAGTGTCCGGCGACCTCCGCCACCGCTTCCGGGTCGCGCACGACCGCCAGGTCAAGTCCTTCACCGCCGGCGCACTGGCGTTCGACCGGGACTGCAGGGTCTTCGCCAGCTGCAAGGGCCGGTTCAACGAGTACGGCATCGGCGTCTGGGATCGCACCACGGGCGAGCATGCCGACTTCTTCTACGAGCCGCCGGGCTGCTCATTGGGCGACGCCGACAAGCTGCAATGGCTTGACCACACCAACGTGCTGATGGTGGCTACACTATTCCCCAAGACAGACAACTGTTTCATTGGCCTGCTTGATTTCCGGGACAAGAACGTTGTCTGGTCATGGTCCGACGCTGGCACGGCCGCGTCGCTCGAGGACAAGCGTGTTCTCCATGCCATTGCCATGGAGGATGAGAGGTCGGTTTGCGTGATCAACCAGTACGACGACCTCGGGTTTCTTGACTTGAGGAGCAATGCCGGTGGCGTGCGGTGGAGCTCAAGGAGCAAGTTCATGAGCAGAAAGGTGCCTGGCGAGGAGAGCTGCTACCCGAAGCTCGCCACACATGGCGGGCAGCTCTTCTCGTCCATGAACGACAGCATCTCAGTGTTCAGTGGCCCCGAGCACGTGCTGACCTCAACATTGCGGAGGAGCTACGGTGGTGCCCTTTGTGATTTCTCGATTGGTGGCGACCGCCTGTTTGCGCTGCACAATGAGGAGAATGTGTTCGATGTCTGGGAGACGCCGCCACCACCGATCATTTGATCGGCAGCGAATTGCAGTCTGCCGAGTCTACTGTGCCCTTTTTGTACCTTATCTAATGTTGTTCTTGCAAGTGCTCAACAGAAGAAAGAATTACTCAGAGTGGTTTCTACAGCTGAACACGTTTTTTTGTAACTTCTGATCTTCGAAAAAAGATTGAAGTGTACATTGTATGTAAACTTCTTTTCTAACATAAAGAAGAAATGTAGATACATATGGGTTTCAAATTGGTACAAGGTATGATCTTTCTTTCTGAATTTTCTTGCCGTTTGATTCCTTGAGATGTTATTTGCAAGGCATACATCAGGGGCAATGCAAGTAGAAACTTAGAATAGATGGCATCTGTTGTCAATTGCAGATGTTGCTGTGTCAAAGTCATTACCGATCGATTCCGTACTAGTATATGAAGTTATAACACGAACAAAAAAAATTCTAAATCTCTTCTGCTGCACTTAACAAGAGGTCCCATATGATCATATCCTGCTGCACTCTTCTCAGTTACAGAAGGACAAATTTGTTTATCTTGTTTAACCATCTATTTCAGAGAAAAATAAGAGGAAAGAAAAAAACAGCAGATCCTGTTCGGGCCTCTCTCTCTCTATATAATTTACTGGTCCATTTATCTTTTTGGAGCCATTATCCGACTACTCTTAAAAAATCCAACAAGAACCACTAACAATATCTGCTTTCTGCTAAGTACATCTGATGGGGTCTCAGAGAGAGAAAACTTCTACAATGACCTCAATAACTGGCTCTCGGGCACGGGTGTGCAGGAATTTATATGAAAGGCGCTCTCCAGTGTGATTATGTGAGGCAGATTCATCCATCATCTAGAAACTGCAACTCCAACTGGTCCAATAGACAAGTTGGTGGGTGAGCTTTTGCCTCATGGTTGGTAGAAATGTGCATCTGATAGTTGGTAGAAATGTGCATCTGATAGTTGGTAGAAATGTGCATATCCACTCCAATTCTTTTCCCATGCTTCAACTTGAAATGGAAGGCATATGAGTCTATGACAGCTCCGAGCAGTGTGCGGGAAGCCTACTTGAGCTGACCTACTGGTGAATAGCATCTAACTTAAAGATTACACGAAAAAGATGTATGGAATGGTATTTGGGGAAGTTTACAACAAAGTTGTTTGGTTGATGTTTTTATCTGTATAGTTCACTTCTAGATATATCTAAAGTTTGATTTGAGAATTTTTATTTGAACAGACATACATGAGATTGATTTGTTGGTGATGATAAAACCATTTATACTTGATTTTTTTAGAAATTTTTTTTAAATAACCTACTTAAAAAGAATAATTGCAGAACTAAGTCACACTTTGTGTATTTTAAAAAATGACCTACCACATCATCTAATTGCGGTGTAGAGCTGCAACAAGCCTTGTTATTGTCGTGGGAACATGTCTACTTAAGTTTTTTATTTTTCCGGAATCGATATTTTTTAATCTAAATTTCAATTGACGATTCGTTTAAACTAGTAGAGTTGTGAGGTCAAAACAATCAGATTGCCACAAACAGATAGTCAATCGAAATTATAGATCACAAGAAATCATACTTGTCATATATAAATTTAATTAACGATTCTTTTGTGTTGATCTAATCATTTTAACCTCACAATTCTATTACTTCAAACAGATCGTCAATCAAAATTATAGATAAAAAAATATCGATATGAATTATTACAATTTAATTCAATTGACGACTCATTTGTACCGATTTAATTGTTTTGATCTCATAATTCTATTGTTTTAAACGGATCGCCAATCTGAATTATAGATCAAAATATCAATCCCAAAATAATCATAATTTATGCCTCGTTTAATCTAAAAAAATTGAACTCAAACTTTTTTGATGTTTTCAGGATTAATATCTTTTGATCTATAATCTCATTTGACGATCTATTTTAATCAGTAGATTTGTGAGATTAAAATGATTATATTGACATAATAGATCGTCAACCTGATTCATTTGACAATTTGTTTGTGTCAATCTGATTGTTTTGACCTCACAAATCCACTAGTTCAAATGGATTATTAATCAGAGTTATAAATCAAAATATATTGATTCTGGAAGAATCAAGAAACCTATAGAATTGACATAGTTCACTTGGTTGATTCTAATGTATAGGGTTTGTTGTCGCGGCTTTAAATTATGACTTGTTGACATGGTGGGTCATTTTTGTAATATACACGTAGTGTGGGTTAGTTTTATAATTATTTTTTAAAGTGGGTTATTTTAAAAAATAATTCTTTTCTCACATATAGGCAGAACACATGACTTATTCATGCACGGTGAGAACATGAATTGAACAACTTTTAGACAAATTTTAGACTAATTAAAATCATGATATTTTTAGACAAAGATGCCAACCAAGCTACCTCTAGCTCTGTATGAAAAAGAATGACACCTCACAACTTTTTGACAAGTTTTTGCAGTTAGTATCATTTTTTTTGTGTGCAAATTCTTCAGTTCGGGGGATATCCAAACTGCAGGAGTATTTGCCATGAGCAACACAAGTAGCAATGCCAGCAACAAATAACGTGTTTAACACCCTTGTGAATGCTCAGAAATTGGCCAGATTTCAGGTGAAAATGCCCAGTTTTGCTCATTGCTTAGCTTGGGAGTGTTGGCGTATTCTGGCGAGGCTGGTTGTAGCATCAATACCAGAATTTAATTATTTGTACTGAGTACTTTGCTAAGTACAGCAAGATCTGAATTTGGAGGCAAGTATGCTTCGAGTACCTTATTTACTGGCATTCGACGGAGTATGGGACCAGATGTATTATTTCGAATACCTTCAACCAATATATTGCGGTGCACTAATGAACTGTGTGTATGCTCCATATCGATAGGATCCAACTGTGATCTTATCGTTTGATGCCTCTTCAATGCAGCAGGCCTCCACGAGACAAAGGGTCAAGCCTTTAGGGCGTGTTTCCTTTGGTCCAGCCCAGCTTTAGCTGAGATTTAGTTGTCGGGATAAGCCATCATTAGGTCAAATAGAGAGTTTAAGTTCAAAATTTATTCTATAAATTAAAGACTCGACTAATAGTTTTAAATAAATTTTAATCTCTTCATCAATTTTTTAGGCTTATAGACTTAAATCGGTC
The DNA here is from genome assembly GCA_019359835.1 of Pharus latifolius. Taxonomy (NCBI): domain Eukaryota; kingdom Viridiplantae; phylum Streptophyta; class Magnoliopsida; order Poales; family Poaceae; genus Pharus; species Pharus latifolius. The sequence goes on from CM033322.1 coordinate 15,536,756, forward strand.
CAAACCCAACTTAATCTGATCTAAGCTGAAGATAGTTTTGGAACAATTTATCATTGTGTTGAAACATATAAATTTGTGCTATTGTACTAACTAGGTCCTTTAATTTCAAATTTAGCAACTAAGAAATTATTAGAAAGGACAGTTTTTGACTCATTCTTAATAGACTTTTAAAGACCAAATTCATAATTCTACTTTAATTAATATAAAATTGTAGTGAATCTTTTTTCCTCTGAAAATTTTTTCCTTACCCAAACATTATCTAATACAGTGTTCCTACATGTCTCCAATTTCTATATTTGATTTGGAACATGAAACATGGAACAAAACGTACTGGAGCCTACTGATTTTATGTGATCTTTTCCCAACACCCAACTAGTGGATCAATAATGCATGATCTGGGAGTGATACTTCTTGCTCGCTGTCATTTGGGTCACTGCCATTCTGCTTGGCTTTCCCTCCTCTTCTCAAAGTGGCCATGGACCAGGTACAGTGTCAATCTACCTACTCATTGCAGTAAATAAAATAAATTTCCTCGAAATAAAGGCTGGGAGGATTTATATGTTCAATGGTGACCCAGATTTTATATTCTATGGGTCAAAATAACTTACATTTCAAAATGTAGAGTTGTCATAGTAGTCAATATTTTTAAAATCCTCAAAGATTTATAGATTTTTATATAAACATTAATAAATTAAGCTATTTTGCAAAGACTTATGCGCCAGTTGACAGTACGTTTACACATCAATCTGTCACTGTACATGTTGCGTCCAGTGCATGCATTATGTCACGTCAATCATTCTCTTAATCTAATTGATCATCCTGGATTTAATTGAAATAATTTCCGAAGATGTTAAATGTAATCGGAGAAATCCAAAGAAATATGAATAGCATGAGAATCATGCTATTTATGGGCATCTACGATGCACTTTTATTTATTAACTATATTTGCTAAGATGGACAACTTCAAATAAACAACTTTGGTATGCTAAACATACTCCTTAATCACAATAGAAACTGTGCATCACAAGCCCGTAGTATTCTTTATTTTTTTAAAAAATTGAGTTTTGTATGCCATTAATGTTGCACCTAATACTATGCAGTCTACAGCCTGAAGTGGGCACCTGACGATGCCAAGCCTTCCATAGAGCCCAACTTGGGCTCAGTAAAACTGTATAGCCCGAGCCCAGCCTAATTAAGCCCAATGACTATAGCTAAGCAAGGCTCGGGACAGTTGGATATGCTTTATTTTCTGTAGTTTTCGGTACACCTTTATTATCCAATTCAGCATTGGAATGTTGCATCTTAAATATGACAAGAGTTATAGACTCATGCATTGGGAGTTTTTTTTACTATTAACCCACAGTTAAAAAATAATTACGAAATTAACCCACAGTTGCGATAATTTACAAAAATGGCCTGACACGTCAGCTTGTCGAGCTCTGGGAGCTCGACAAGTTAGAAGTCGCACGGGCATCTTCTTGTTGTGGTCGGAAGGCACGACTAGAGCTTGTCGTGTCCCTCGACCACGACAACAACACCTACACTGTGTGCTTGTCGAGTCTCTGGACCACGACTAGTAGGTGTCGAGCCTCTCTACCGCGACCAGGTGTCTGTTGCTTGTCGTGCTGTGAAGACGCGACAAGTGAAAAAACATTTTATTGCGGGAACGGGGATTCGAACCCGATCCACTTATTTGCGGTCGAGAACTCCCACCAGCTGAGCTACGAAGCTTATTTGATATAAGGGCAGTATACATTTTAATATTGTGCAACTTGTCGAGTTTCCAGAACTCGACAAGTTGCTGCTGGTCCCTGCTTTATTTCTTTGGTCCCCCTGCTAACTCACTCACACACACATGTTTCTTTCAAGCAGCAGCAGCAACACACACATACACACACTTCATTTCATCTTTCAACCCTAGATCTAGCAAAATCCGTCCGATAAATTTATTTGGTGTAGAAGAGAAAGTTGTAGAGAATTGCAAGTTCTTCGAAAAGAGGTAATTTTTTTGAAATGCATTTAAGATTCTGTTAATTATGTTGCTAATGACGTGATTATGGTTTATATTTATGTTTATGTGTATACAAGAGTAGGTATTATGTTTTTAGGAATATGTTTAGGAAATATGTGCATCTGTATGTATGTTTGTAAAATAGATTTTTTTAAATGTATGTGTGTATGTTTGGAAATGAATGTGTATATGTTTGAAAATAGGGGTTTATAAATGTATGTGTGTGTGTTTGAAAAATAGATTTTAGAAATATATGTGTTTATGTTTGGAAAAATAGGGTTTTTAAATGTATGTTTGTATGTTTGGAAAATAGGTTTTTGAAATGTATGTGTGTATGTTTAGAAATATATGTGTGTATGTTTGGAAAAATAGGGTTTTTAAATATATGTTTGTATGTTTGGAAAATTGGTTTTTGAAATGTATGTGTGTATGTTTAGAAATATATGTGTGTGTATGTTTGGAAAAATAGGGTTTTTAAATATATGTTTGTATGTTTGGAAAATTGGTTTTTGAAATGTATGTGTGTATGTTTAGAAATATATGTGTGTGTATGTTTGGAAAAATAGGGTTTTTAAATATATGTGTGTATGTTTGGAAAAATAGGGTTTTTAAATATATGTGTGTATGTTTGGAAAATAAGGTTTTTAAATGTATGTGTATTTCGTTTTAGAAACTATGTGCACACAATAGAAAATATAAAATTAGGTTATTTTTAATTGTGCACATGCATACTGTATGTCTAAAAATTATGTTTTGGACATATATGTGTATGTATTTAGAAATTATGAAACTAGGCTATTTTCAATTACATGCATGCATGCTCTATGTTTAGAAATTATGTTTTTTAAATGTATATGTGTATGGTTTTAGAAACTATGTGCATGTGTGTATGTTTGTAGAAAATATAAAATTAGGTTATTTTTATTGTGCACATGCATACTCTATGTTTAAGAATTAGGTTTTGTAAAATATATATGCGTATGTATTTAGAAATTATGAAACTAGGTTATTTTCAGTTACATGCATGTATGCATGCTCTATGTTTATAAATTATGTTTTTCAAATGTATATGTGTATGTATGGTTTTAGGAACTATGTGCATGTGTGTAATGGTGTCATGTTATTTACGCGTGAGATGAATGTGTGTAGGGAATGGAGAGTCCGAAAAAAATTTCCATATTTTATGGTGACGGCATAATTCGCGAGGGGCAAAGCGGGGTTGATATGAGCCGTTGCCAGTATGTGACGGGCGAGCTGAGTGTACATAACACCTCATTTCTAGACCTGAATTTGTGGATCCTGAATATGTTCGGGAAGCGGCCTCGTGATGAAATGGCTCTAATCGAAGGGCTCATCGTTCGTGAGGTAGATAATGAGCCATACTGGATGCTGCGCGAAATTAAAGGGGGCAAATCTTGGAGTTCTTTTATTCGAAGAGTGGAAGACCCCCATGGCGGACTGCTCGGGCAGTTCGCGATGTATGTGCAGTTCTGCAACGTACGAGCAGCCGAGTGTGCGGTGGAGGGTGAGCCAAGCGTCATGCCCGGTCCTGCGAGATTCAGGGCTAGCGAGTGGTCGGATGTATTCTGCCATACTCACGTAGATGTGTGCGAGGTACTGTATTGCCTTCCATCAGTGTTCGACGAAGATGATTCGGCGGACTCGGAGGCATCCGATGGCTCTGATGACGATACTCCTGGTCCCCCGCAGGAGTGGCTAGATCACTCAGCATACAGTCAAGCTGTGTTGCCAACGGATCAGGGTTCGAGGTGGTCTTTCGAGCACGGTGGGTTACAAGTAGAACAGGAGTTTCAAAACAAGGAAGATCTGAAGAATGCCATGGCGAGCTGGTCCCTCGCAATTAACCGGCAATATAAGGTCGTCAAGTCAAACCCCAACCTTTTTGTCGCAGCCTGTGTAACAGCAGGTTACCCATGGAAGATTCGTGCGATGCGACCGAAGGACGACATCGGTTTTGTGGTGACAAGGGTTACCGCACACACATGCCTGCTCACGGAGGCGCTGGACAGACACAGGAACCTGACGTCGGCTTACGTCGGTAATATCATCCAGGCGGCTGTGCGAGAGAACATTTCGATAATGCCGAGAGAAATAATGAAGCAAGTTGCCGATAGGTATGGGTACACTATAAGGTATGCAAAGGCCTGGAGAGCAAAACAGAAGGCAATTGAGGACATGTTCGGCACATTCGACCACGCCTACAATAATGTGATGCGGTTGCTGCGCAACATCGCTCAGACCAACCCAGGCACATTTTTAGATTTCTTCGATCAGCCAGCTACACGTCGAGATGGTAGCCCCATACAGAACACTCGGGTACTCCGTCGATTATTCTGGTCATACCGCCAGTGCATCGAGGCATTTGCTTATTGTCGTCCAGTCATATGCGTGGATGGTACGTTCCTGACTGGAAAGTACAAGGGCTGTCTCCTCATTGCTGTTGCTGTGGATGCTAACGACCAATTGCTTCCATTGGCGTACGCCATCGTCGAGTCTGAAAACTCAGAAAGTTGGTTGTGGTTTCTGGTCAACGTGAAGAGGGCGGTTGTTGGTGATCGAGAGAAGGTGTGCATCATATCGGACCGCCACCGAGGGCTGCTCCATACCATTGAGGTAATGCGCGGGGCCCCAGATGCTCCGTACAAATGGGAGGATGTGCGCAGCCGTTGGTGCATGCGGCACATTGCAGCAAACCTTTTCACACACTTCCGCAGTAAACAGATCATGGATCTGTTCAAGCGGCTGTGCATGCAAAATCAACCGAGGAAGTTCCAGGCTGTGTTCGACAAATTGGAGGCGCTGACAGTGAAGTACTCCACGAGGAGGGCCATCAATGCTGCCGATGATGCGAACGTGAGCAAATTCTCCCAATGGATTCAGGACAAGGACATCGAGAAATGGTCCTTGCTGCACGACGAAGATGGCGCAAGGTTTGGGATAATGACGACGAACCTTTTAGAGGTGTGCAATTATGTGTTGAAGGGAGTCCGGTGTTTGCCGGTGACTGCTGTAGTGGAGATGACATGGTACCGCACAGCCGAGTACTTCAACAACAGAAGTGTAGCCGCCAAAACGCTAGTCGACGATCCCATGAGAACCTTGCCAGATGTTGTGCAGTCGTACTTGACTGCTCGCGTAGACAAGGCCCAGCGGCACGAGGTGACAGTTATAAACAGACTGCACCGAATCATTTAAGTCCGCCTTCGGCAGAAGAACGTGAGCGGCCAACTGAGACCTGGACGGGTGCACGAGGTCATTCTTGGGGATGTCGCTGAGTGCTCATGTAACAAACCGAAGTTACTGCACAAGCCCTGCTCTCATGTCCTTGCTTCATGTGCGGCGCTCGGTGTGAGCCCTGCACCTTACCTTTCGGAGTACTTTAGCATTGACAACTTTTCAAACACGTGGAGTGGCGTGTGGAGAGTTTTTATGACGCTCGGTGACTACAGAGTTATCCCTGCTGGCGAGACTACCTGGATCCCAGATGTAAATCTAAAGCGAACGGGTCGAGGGCGACGGAAGACACGCCGAATACACAACGACATGGACGAGTCACAGGGGGGTAGCTCACGAGCTAGGAAATACTCGATCTGTAGGCAGCCCGGACATAGCAGGAAGGATTGTTTGAATGCACCCGGACCATCGACATAGCCTTGTAATAAACTTTGTAATACGCTTATCATTTGCATTGGATTGTTGTAATCTGTATGAAACCTTGTAATATGATTCATGTTATGTTACTTTCATGTCGTGTGCTATCCATGGGTATGATACTTTCAATAACGGTTCCCGATGTATGTTATGTTACTTTCAATAATGGTTCATGTTTTATGTTTTGACAGGTATGGCTGGCGGGGATAGAGATCTTCCAGAGCTACTGAGCAGTACATGTGATCGTGGACATCGCGGCCGCATCTTGTCCGAGGGCGGGGACTTGGAGCCGCTGATAGTCCGTGCTCCCTTGGAGTACTGGCCTCTGCATGAGGGCTATATCCCCATCCTGCGGGCTGCAGGTTTATTGCCGTTCGCCCGTATGCTAAAGATAGGTCAGCATCTCACACTGAACAGGTCGTTGATCACCGCATTGGTAGATCGATGGCGTCCGGAGACCCACACTTTCCACTTCCGCTGGGGGGAGATGACAGTCACGCTGGAGGATGTGAGCATGCTGCTTGGTTTACCTGGCAGTGGACATCCCATCGTCCCCTGGGCAACACGCCTAGATTGGCGCGCACAGATGCACCTCCGATTCAACATCGCTAACCACGCTGACGAGATCCCGGCATCCAGGCGTGGTGTCCCCCACCGGATACATCGCTCGGTACGTTCGTCTTTGCTGGATACTTATATTGGTCTCTTATCTTATCTATTTTTCCATAGTTCCCATATGAGTTTCACATGTGCAGGGGGACTTAGCGTTGGCCATCGACAGCCAGGCGGCAAACCTGTCGTCTCGCTTGGAAGGAGGACCACGCTTCAAGGCGATTGCGCGTGCTGCCCTACATTCCATCCGTGTAGCAGCACAACGAATCTTCTTCTTCGATGTTGCTTGTGGCCGAAAGACAGATGCATCGGTTCCGCACCGGAGAGGGGCCCGGCCGCCTAGCCCGATGTCAGCCCGGCCTAGCCTGGGTGGTGCTCGACAGAGCACTTCGTCAGCACCGCGCAGTCATCGTGACACATCGGCGACCTGGGGAGGTGACATACCAGGGACGTCCGCCGGCCCATCTCGGCTTCATCGTTCCTCGTCAATGCACAGTGCTCGACGCAGAGATCTGCATATTGGGGGCCCGTCGAGACATTGCACTCCCGGTTCACATGACTCTGATGATGAGGACGACATCCGTCGTTAAGACGAGGACGACATCCATCGTCAAGACAGGGACGATGCGAGTAGGGCGTTGGCAGAGCGGCTTGCGGCTGACGAAGATTGGGGCCAGGCTCATATTGAGCAGGCTATCCAGGGACAGAGATACTCAGTCCCTGGGGGGTCTACTTGGGAGAGTTGGGGGGACCCTGCCCACGACCACATGGATGTGGATGACGATCGTGAGTACTACGCTCCGCGGGGGGCCGACCCCAGTTGGGTGGCACCACAGCGGGACAACCAGGACTGGGTCTCGAGCATGTTAGGGTTGCACGACCCTCATGCACATCAGTAGTACCAACCAGATTAGTTGGCGCCTAGCGAGCTTGAAGATCACCCTCCACCGACACAGCCATCTCAGGGTCATGCAGGTACTGAGCGGCATGGTCCTTCTACCGCGGCTGGGCGGCGATCACATGTGCCACCTGATCCGTACTCACCATCGCCTTTTCAGAGAGATAGACATGGGCATGGGCATAAGAGGGGTCGTCCGAACCCATAGCGAACATGTACTAACACTTTTATTTTCCAGTGTGTTACATTCAAAATGAATCATGCAGTTCACTAGATTTCTTATATATTTTTATTATATGTATATGCATACATAGATATATATACATACTTACATATATTTCTATAGATATATATACATATACATATACATATATATATATGTGCGTGTGTATATATATATCTATACAGTATGTATGTATTTATGTATGTACAGTATGATGGGAAAAACTCCTAGCCCAGCTGGTGGGAACTCTCTTCTACCTCGTTGTCCACCTGGGTTCAAATCCGCACTGATCTTGATTTGGGTTCACAGGATAGATTTTGATATTTTAGGTTTTGAGATAGATTAGGGTTGAACTGATCTTGTTACTGCCAAACATAAAAGTTTTCAGAAGCCAGATTCAATTCCATCTCTAACTCTCAGATCTATCAATCCTATTCTGTTTTCGAAAACAGGATTCGAATTACCCTAAATACTCAGAACTCAGATTTAGCTAAATCTTGACCTAATCCAGATCAGATTATTCTTGGATTATGATCATGGGTATGTCAATACCTTAATCCAGAAAGTTGGCAGTCAAATCATATCATTTAAGCCTTTTTCACATATCAGTCCAAATTATATCGTAATTTAGTCCTTTATCTGATATCTAGAAACCCAAAAAGGCTAAAATCTTCAGATTAACTCCAAATTTAGAATTTCTTTTCCAAATCTCTTTCAAATGCTATTTGATACAATTTTCTCTTCTGTCCACATTACAAAATCACATCTTAAAGGCCATAATTCCAAATCGACAAAACTCAGATCTTATTTTACCCTAAAGTACCCTATTTTCAGTTTATATCGAAAATCATCAAATCAAGTCATATTTTATTAAATTTCTTGTTATATGAGTATAATATATAAGTTTATACTCATTTGTGAAATCAGATTACAAATCAGTTCATAATTCAATCATACCTCTACTGTACAAAGGGACATTAATTAGGTTAGCGCTTCTAATGCAGATAAGAGTGCTAGGCCAACTGGCTCGCGCGCTCGCTCCCGCGTCCTCGCCTCGGGTTCGAATCCCCGTTCCCGCAAATAAATTCTTTTCCTTGTCGTGCTTTCCACATGCGAGAAGTAGCTGCAGCTTGTCGTAGTCGAGGAGTTCGACATGGCCTTGTCGTGGTCGAGGAACACGACAAGTCCCTGGTCGTGTCTTCCGACCACGACAAGAAGGCTGCTGTGTCTTGTAGTTTGTCGAGCTCTGGGAGCTCGACAAGCTGATGTGGCAGGCCATTTCTGTGAATTATTGCAACTGTGGGTTAGTTTTGTATTTATTTTTTAAATGTGGGTTATTAGTAAAAAAACTCCATGCATTGGTGGTGGCTCTCCACACCTCATCTTAAGGATATAAAAATACTGCTATGAGTACAAACAATTTGTTTGTACATAGATCAATTGCTTGTGGTATAATTCGGGATATTTTTTTATTAATAAATCAAAATAAAAAAATAATTACAAAATTGATCCACAGTTTACAGAAATTACAAAAAAACTTAATTAAGTGCGATAAGTCAATTATCATGGTTTAAAGCCGGGACAGGACGGCTCACAAACGTGACAAAAATCTTTTTCCCACCCCATCCACAACAGAAATTGGTCGAGTGGTCGAGTCTGCCGCTCGATTGTGTGCTTCGACTACTTGACATAGTTCTTGTCGCGGATGTGGTGGAGAAAATATTTTTGTCGCGGTTGTGAGGCATGATAAGTGCCCGATTCGTTCTATCGCGGTTTCAGACCGCGATAATTGACTTATCGCATTCAACTATGTCGTTTTTACAATTTCAGTAAACTATGAGTTGTTTTTGTAATTATTTTTTATTTTAGATTATTAATAAAAACTATTCTATAATTCAGGAGAGCATCGATGTTGTAAGTAATATGCCAACAAATTGATTTATACAAGACGTCCTTCCAACAGGGATGTACATGATGATAGAAAAAACCATCTATATATGCGGCTAGTCAATAACAAAAATAATAACTTGTGTTCCAATTTATTGTAGGCGTTACAGGACGCGTACCAACACAATCGTTTGTACACAGTCATATCGGTTACGACGGCTCGGCCCAAGGATATATATATCTTGGTAGAAAACAACCATCAATAAAATATATGGGGGCAAGACAACAGTGAATATAAACGGCATGTGGTCCAGTCTGTCAGACGCGCGCACACACTCCAGTGTACGACGGGAGGCCATGCACCCCCATGCTTGAGTTGTGTATTGGCTGCTATACATAACTAGGTGTACGTACGTGGTGCCCACCCTACCCATCCAATCACGCACCATATATTATTCATCAAAAAGCCTCTGAGAAAGACATATACACCTGTCATATGATCTTTGAATCATGATTACCACCATGGAATGCGTTCTAATTAATTACCTTAGCTTAGAGCATTTAGCATGAGGATAAATGATTCCGGCCGTACACAGTACACAGCTCACTTGTCACTATATACTGCTTGAAAGCGTTTATAAGGGACCACACTTTGATTTCCAACCATTTGAACTTCTACAAGCTTTTAAACGAGGAAAATAAAAACCAGAAACCGCCCTGAATTTTGCTTATGTCCGCATAAATGCACCGAAAATATTCAAGCCAAATGACTTGGCCTTTGGCAATTGGCAGCTAGAACTTTATGTCCGCATAAATGCATGGTGAGGTATATACCTTCCACTTTTGGTAAAGTGTAGTACTTTCTTTGTCGTATATTATAATAGATATATAATTTTTTAATTTTATTATAAAATATAAGATACATATATATTAATTATTATCTTTTCTATTGTATCCTTATTTATTTTTTATTTTCTCTATTATTCATTATTAATCTTTCACAATAGTATTCTTCTCATTTTTAATGCAGTTATAAATGAGGGTTTTTCTTTCAATATTCTTTTAAATCTATACATGTAATCAAAATACATTTATATTTTGCAACGAAAAAAATAGTATAATATAGAAAGACATATGTTCGTATGTTAATAACGGTGGTAGGTTACTCATAGAGTATCTATGCCCGAATAATTATATGGACCATGGTGTACAAAGAGTTCACATGAGTTTATTCAAGGAGTCCAACTATCCAATGATCGAGCCTAGATTACCATGTATTATTTTTTAAAAGAAATTTTTTTTTGTAAATAGCACTCAATTTGTGCTTAGTTTGAATCAATCAACAAAATATCAATTGTATTGGACAAATTTGATTTTGACCTTATCTAAACCTAACACACACATCAGATCAGATAAGATTTGGGTCACATTGCTATCCAAACAAGAGAATTACGTTTAAATATTTATTCCAGGTTAAACCAATAAAAGATGATTTATTAAATTTGTAAACTTAACAAATCAAATGATTTCTAGAAGCTAAATCGGACCGAAGGGGCAGCATGGCAGGGCAGGGATGCTTCGGAGAGTGGAGCTGGTAGTTGGAACAGTACTAGTAGTCACACGCATGCTCCAGGGTAGAAATGCACTGGGAGAGCAAGCCGCTAATCAGCTGATAAGCCTCGGAGGAAGCGCCCAAAGAAGCGCGCATCGCCTTGTACGTACCGTCAAATCACTCGGTGCAGTACACGAGACTTTTTGATCCTTTGTGCACGGCGGATCCTAATTGCGTCGTACTAATTTCGTTACGCTGGCACAATTCAAAAGCTACCCTCTACCCAGTGATTAAAAAAAAAAGTTGATTCTTCTGCAGTTTTGCCTGTAAATATGTTCATGACACCTACCTCTTGTGGATCAGCATTTTATTTTCATTTTTTTTCAAAAAAAAGATAGAATTATGAAAATAAAGATGGATGCGATCGCATGCTTTTTTCAATGTAAAAAAAACTCTCTTCGTGAGACTATTACAAAATTTATGATATATAATTTATTCAACATTATGGCATGATAAGTCTTACATACAAATTTATTGATTTCTTTCTTATTTTACTCATATTTATTTTTGCATTGTCACTACTCCATCAGGTATGACTAATCTCATGCTTGCTAGCATTTTTCCAAGGTATTTATAGCGAAAATAATTCAGTCATTTTTCCGAATATTTTTTGAACTAATCACTTTTTTTATATGTACATATTATCAAGACACACCTATATTTTGTGGTACAGGGGTAGTACTACTTATAAGACAAATGAGTATCACATTAGATTTAATTTAAAGTTTTTTTTAATGAGATTGTTGGAATAGTTGGTTAGCAAGACATTAGCAATCTCAAGTCATGGGCACACGGGATTAAACCCTGGACCTATAATGGATGTATTTGTGTGAAGAGATTCAATCTAATGAATAAAAGAGCATATGTGTCTCTAATTTTCTCTTCATCTTCTCTTATATTCATATATTTTTATCTGTGTTGGTGATCCAAGTGCGTGCGGATGTTTTGATTTTTATTCGGTATCATTTGAACAATGAGTATCTCACAAAGAAAAATCCACTTATATTATGACAATCAAATCACTTTAATAAACAAAAAGCTATTATTCTCCCTCAACACAATATGATTCGTTAAACTTGTGCTTCAAAAACATCAGTCTGTGATTAAATATAATTCAGCTCTCCACCATATAGTTTCTCAATTCAAGTTCAATAAGCAAGAAATTATAAATGATGAGCTGATATAGAAGATTTTATCTACGTTTCATATAATAATCTTGTACTCCAGCATTATAGGGCTAAAAATTATGCTAACTACTCTGAGTTTTTTTTGCACTATTAGTGGCAAAAAAACACAACTAATTACTTATGAAAAACCATAATGCTCAACCGATTGATTATTAGTATATACTTGAAGCACATGTTACTATTTAGAGGTTTAATAATTGACTTGGACGACGGAGAGTCCAGAGATGAGGTGAGTGGATGATGAAGAGGCAAATATAAATTACAGTTAAAGTAAGGGTAGTGATAAACATAAAGACAAAAGAAAAATCTAATGTCAATGAGTCAAGTAAGCAACCTAATGAATGAAATAGCATATGTTTCTTTTTATTTCTTTTGTATTCATTTATTATTATCAATGTTAATGATTTAAATACATATGAAAATAACAGACCAATCCATAAAATTACAATAATTTTTGATGCAAATCTTGACAAGTATTAATTTACAGTGGAGATGAAGAAACATGTAACTTCTAATGACAGACTGTAAGTATATGAAAAGAAATTCCGAGAATTGCAAACCACAAGTCACTCTACACTTTTTTTTACATTGTCTCACAGATGGAATTGCACATCATAGACATAGAATCACTTTCAACTTTTCAGTACTTACTCCATGTAGTAAAAAAAATCGTCATACTGCTTAAATTTTTATAATTTTCATCATTAATATATATTACAATTGTATTAATTTTTTTTACCTAATATACTCTCTCTTGTAAATATAAGACATATAATTGTTTAATCTTTTTACACAATATAAGACACACACGTGAATTTATTACTATATTTCATATTATACTATTATTTATTTCTCCACTATAACATTTATGACTCATCCCTTTATACTACTATTCTCCTATTTTAAAAATATTGATAAATAAGGGAAGTTTAGTTATTTTATTGAGTTTTTTGAATTTGGAATTTTTGCAATTCAAGTGCATCGTCGAAATATGTAAAAAAAAAATAAAGGTAAAAACTATATTTTGGAGATCATTTAAAAAAAAGAACAGGATAATGGTTTTGACTGGAGAGGGTACTGGTTCTGAGTTTTCAGGACCTGAAGCGGCCAAGAAACCAACCTTAAAACCAGACTCCCTATTTAGACTAACAAAGCTCTTACCAAAAAAGTACAAACGCATACTGCCTCGTGTCAAACCCCAAGTACCGGCCTGCCATTTTAATACCCTTATCTCTTCCTTCGCAGTGGAGCCCACCACCTCCAAATTCCCCATTTTTAGAAACAAAAAACTTTAGTACAGAACGGCGAGATCGAGGGAGAAAGCTATATGCTCCATCCTTTCATGGCTACCTCATGTCATGGGAGAGCGAGGTGAAACAAACCCTATTTTCCAGCCTTGCAGAGGCTTCCGTGCCTGGTCCACACCACCCCCCCCGCCCCCCCCCCCCCCCCCCCCCCCCCCCCCCGGTATAAATCTGGCCGCACACCCCGGTACACCCATCTCATGCCTCCCTTTGCATCTAGTTTGATCTCTCTTGTCATAACAATGGCTTGTAGAAAGGTAAGGGAAGGTATTGGTCGCCGGCGGTGACAGAAGAGAGTGAGCACCCAGCCGGGCGGAACGGCACCGGCGGATGTGCCGTCGCGGCCGCGTGCTCACTGCTCTGTCTGTCATCCCCTCCTCGTCCTCTCGTCTTGCATTTAATATAGTGATTTTTTTTTTTCATGTGCATGCAAAGATCTTTGTTCGTTTGTTTGTCTTGGCCCTTTTTGGGGTCATTTCATAGCATGGTACTGTTTGATTTGATTGATGGGCAAGGGGAATTTTGAGGTGAGGTTTGTGTGTAGCTTGCCCATGGTTTTCCCTCCCTTTGGTTCTTACGAAGCCATCTGTTCATCTTTTCCAAGGAGCCCTATCTATTTCCATTAAATTCTTTCCCTTCTTGGGAAGGAAAAATTTCTTTGTTTATTATGCTATTGATGGATCTCTCGTGGTTCCAACGCTTCTTGCCTTCTTTGGATTGATCTTGGAAGAAGGGTCAAACCACCGGAATCTGAGAAGTAGGATCCATAAGTTTTGACCAGATCTGTTTATTTCTTGTTATTTCTTGGTTATTTTTTCTTCATTATTTGCAGGAAGAGGAAAACGTTTTGAGGGGAGAAGACATGAGATCTGAAGTTTTTTTTAATTATCAGATCAGTAAGTAATCTTTGTGTTGTCCTTTCTGTTCTTGAATTAACACCTGGCATTATAGCAATTAATCTGGGAGTAATTGAACAATAATACTTGTCTCCTGATAGCTCCAGAAATGTGGGATACTGTGGATTACTGTTCCATTGGTGGTGCCCGTACAAATCCTCAGAAAATTTTCGGCTGTTTATGTTTGACACAGCTGTTTGATCTAGTAGAGATTCTTGCGCTTCTCATTTTATGCATTTTTTAATACATAGCTTGAAAGAAACAGTTCAGAAAATATCTAGGATTTCTATCTCTTCTTTTTTTTTTTCCCAGTCAATTGTAGTAGAGCTTGTGCAGGTAGAAGTGTAAGAATGGGGATCTAGCAGAATATTATCAATTTTTAAAATTAATTTTGGGATTTTAGGCAAGATGAAGATAATTTAGCACTACCATGTTCCTCTCTTTTTGGTGTGGTCATTTTTAAGAAGCTAAGTGGTTGGTTCTACATGGAAAAAATAGATATCATTCAGCACATATAAATTTTTATCCTGATTGGTTTTTCTTCAGTGCAAAAATCTACCATGTTCATTGCTATTATTGTAATGCCATTATATAGTTTTGAGTTCTCCCCTCTTGTGACTGGCTAATAGTAGCAGTTTGCTTGTTGAAAAATGTGGGAAGTGCAATGTTTTTTTCTAAAAGATGGGTCAAGTTGCTGTAAATTTGTTGGTTGTATCATCTAAATTTGACCATCCCAAACTAATGGCATGTTTTCTGTTTGTTTGTAAAGTCTATGCATGTCACAAATGGCGTTGTCAAGCTACTTAGCGGTAATGCACAATTTAGTGGTGACAAGGGTGGTTAGAAAGGATCAACTGTGTTCTGGATTCCTCATTGGAGCCTGTATGCCTGTGTTCTACTGGTAATGGGCTATAGCGGTGATATCGGTTGCCTCTTCCAAGGTTGCACGCAGAACATACCTGTAGAAAATTAACCTTCTTTGCAGATGCAACCTTTTATCCTCCAGTTATGTTCATCATCCTCCAAAAGTACTTCAGGCTCCTTGTTCCTTCAAATTAACATCCATAGTCACTACTACATAAATACATTTTACTAATACACATTTTCTAATTGTTTTAAGCATGAAGTAGAAAAATCATAAGTGAATTTTTATGTAGCATGATCTCGAACTTCTCCTAACGGTTCGTACAGATCAACTATTAGAAGAAATAAATGCACTATCTCTTATCTAATTGAGAACTTTTAATAGTATTTTTTTTGGAACAAAAAGTCAAAATTTTAGTAATAATTCTTTTGTAGGAACCGTTAGAAAAAGTATATGCACTATTCTTTATCTAATTGAGAACTTTTACTAACTGTTTTTTTGAACAACCGTTAGAAGAAAGTGACCACCTATTTATGATGTCATAGATCTATTTTTCTTTTCTAATGGTTCTAACGACAGAATCGTTAAAAGAAGTGGTCGCTTATATATATATATATATATATATATATATATATATATATATATATATATATATATATATATATATATATATATATATATATATATATATATACTTCCCGAACTCCTTATTTCAATTTGTGTTAGATCTATTCCACTGCCTTTAGAGCTCCACCACCAGAGCACCGCCACACTCCTTATTCAGTTCGGCGTTGTCTACAGTGACTCTTATCATGAAAAAATGGCTATTATTGCATAGCTCTTGGATCTACTCTTGAGAATGTTTCTTTTTATATTTTCCTCTTTTAACTTGTATTTGTTGGTCTTGACTTCGTAGCTTTTACATCCGCACTTGGGAATAGTGATGGAATCATTTTTTTTTGTGTGTGCTTAATGTTAGATTGGTTGTTTGTTTTTAGATCCATGCTCGTGGAGCGGTGATGAAAGCTTTTGGATCCACACTAGAAAAAGATGATACATCCCAAAACAATAATTTTTTTAGAGAGTGTTAAACCTACGGAGAATCGATGAAGAAACGCTTTGCATCCTCTTTGCAAACTGTTCTAGTCTAGTTTCTTTTGCCTGTTAGTTGTATATGAAACTACAATATATCTGTGTTATGAACGATTTGTTCAAAACTATGCATGTACTTGTTTATGTATATATTTATTTTGTTTATGTGTATGGATCTGATTCGAATATATTTCAATAATATATGTTATGCTTATATGTATATTTGTCCTCTGTGTGTGTGTGTGAAAACCATGCTTCTTCTAACAATCCACGGTTCTAGTATTAGAATCGTGAGTAAAACTACACTTCTATTAACGGTTCTAATACTAGAACCATAGAACCATTAGTAAAAGTTTGTTTCTATTTATGAGGGTGGCACTTTTTCTTACAGTTGTTAACAAAGAACTGTAAGAAAATATTGAGTGTATTGACGGTTGAGAACTATTAGAAGAGACTATATATATTTACTGTCGTGTTCATCTCTAATAGTATATTTAACTGTTAATAATGTTGATTTTCAACCGTTAGTAAACTCTATTTCTATAGTAGTGAGTTCTTGTATGAGATGCTGATTTTTATGGGCCATTTTAATTGGAGTATGCCCAAATGAGATTGTTTTCACAAACATGATAATCACTTGTAAAGGTTCTTCTACTAATGTCCACTGGCTTGTAAACTGTCTTTCAGAATTTTTTTGGGCTACTTGTATGGGAAATATGGAGACTAATGTAGATAAACAAGTCATTTTTATTTCCTAGTTTGATAGTTTTACGCTATTCAAGGAATAGTCTTAAGATTTACTTTTGGCATGAGAAAAAATTGTAATTATATACAATTAAAATTTCAGCAATGTAATGTTAACTTGAATTACATCTTATGATATTAATAAGCCTTTCATTAAACAGTGCTTAGTAAAAGTTGTATTTTTTTTATAGACATTCCATTGTGTAGTTTTACTTCACCATAATTAACTTCGACTAATAAGATCAATGGGCAAAGCCATGTTACACCATCAATTTTAGGTGAGGGTAAAGGGGAACTTAAATGGTGATAGTTTTGAAGCTTAGCGATTCATATCAATATTGGGGTGGCAAATGTAATACACCTAAACTAAATCTTTAATGTGTGGTCCAAAAGCATTGCTAGTGCTTAGTTCTATATATATATAATTTTAATATTATGGCATGCGTTTTGAATCATGTAGTCAGCATATAATACTACTGTGTTGAAAAAACATTGAAGGTGCAGTAGTGACACTATGGTGAGGGTGATTGATCGAATTCGATTCAATTAGCTAGTGTTAGTGGTACCAACTTTAGCAATTAATTTGTGAAACCTTGTGTTTAAATTTGCTCAATGTGGTTGTTTTGGGTCATTGATTTCACATGGTTGGATGAGGACACGACAGCACTAACTAGTAATGTTCAAATACTTGTGTTTTACATTTGCTCAACATGGTTGTTTTGGGCCACTCGAACTTTAGTAATCTAATTCTATAAGAAACATATGATGAAAATTTATAGAAATCCATGATATTTTATGTGTGATCTTAGAGGGGATCATTTAAATAAAGTGGAGAACAAAAGGATTTGAGAGAATACTGATTGTTTTGATTTGCTCTATGTGTACACGTGTATCCAATGCCCATAATTTGTGTACATGTGATCATGAAAATTTGCTGGTCCAAATAATGAACAGATTTCAAAGTTCTTGGACAGAACTAATAAGTAGTAACCATATGCATAAGATATGAGTCTTGCACCTGCCACTCTTTTGTCAGTAGGTGTAGCAATTCGTTACAACCTCCCTGTGCATCTTCATTTCAGTTCTTGGTCTGTTCTTATTAGTTCAAAATCAATTGGGAAACTTAGGGTAGATTTGGTCGAGCTGTAGCTTACCAAATAAGCCAATTTATGGGCTTATTGCCTTATAAGCTTAAGAAAACTGGTTTATTTCATAAGCGCATAAGATGCTTGATTAGAATTTTGGGCTTAAAATCTTATTGATTTGAGGAGTATGTTTCTATGTTTAGAAAGTATATCAAAGAAATACATTTAAGGAATAAATAGTAGCGCCTCAAAAGATCAAAAGATTTTAAATTCTTTTTTAGATACTTCGATTGGATCCCCAAATTCTATTGCAAGTTAGATCCCAAATTCCAGTTCCAATCCTTTGTACGCGTTGCACGCGGAGAGTGCAGCCATGGGGTGATGGGGATGCGGTTTGGGCCGTGACTGCAATGGGTGCAGCTGCAATGAAAACGCATGTGATGGCTACGGGGCGATGGTTATGGCAGCATCTATGATGACAACAACAATGGTGATGACGACATCGATGGCGATGACAATGGTGGTGGCTATGGCAACAATGACAGATGTTTTTTCGGGGTGCGACCACAACTGCTATGGCGTTTCATTTGGTGCAACCATGACGTATGCTTCGACGTGTGAGGCAATGATGACATCAGACGGTGCGATAGCTACAACGACGGCCTTTAATTCAAGATTCAACTGGGGCAATGGAGTGTGCAATAGAGAAGACGGAAATGGTGAAGTGATAAGTCAAACAAGATGGGTCCTAGTGGCTGCGGTTTGAAGGGGCAAATAAGCTGAAACCCACCAATAAGTTGTTTGGTAGGTGTTTGGCCTGGGCTTCAGTTGAACGAGGCAGTAAGCCACAACTATATTGCCCACAATTAAATCCTGGCCAAACACAGCAAATTTTGCTATATGTACTATATATAAACTAAACTCCTAAATTTGGCTGTATAATGTGAGCCTCCCAAATTTGATGTATAATTAATGTGTTAGGAAGTAAGTATAATTGAATTTGAGAAACCTCCAACATGAAAAGATAATAGAGTAAAAGAAAATTAGAATGTAGAATGAAAAACTACAAAATATTTTGTGTATATTGGTCATGTTCCGAACCAGCCAGCATCATCTAGCAATTAAATTCACAGTTTTGAAGTTTCATAATAAATGAAACGTCTTCCAACTTCAGCTCTTTGGAATATTTCTAATATCCTAGTAGAGTTTTTTGTTTTTCTAGATTATTTCTGACAGACATCTATCTGTATATACTGTGTGAGAAATTGAAACTTTTGCTGTAGCACTCAGGCAGTTTTGTTGTGGCCATAATTTTCTTTGGGATACATAAGCATTCTTAGTTATGACAAGAGCGATTAGTAAATTTCTTGAATTTATGGATTTGGAAAGTTCTACCCACCATGCATATACATGTTCCTGATTATACGAGTAATTCTGTCTTTTCGCACTGTTCTTTTTGAACGTTCGGTTTGCTGAATATATTGATCTCCAGTTTTGACAAGTATCTAATGAACAAAACAGGTCTTATTAAAGCTAGCTAATCCTTTCGTGGCAATTTAACATTGTTTGTACTCTTTCATTTCATTGATTCATTAACTTTGTCATATAGTGATGGGCCCTCATATGCCCATTAATTTGTGGGATAGTTTGTAGGTTGATGTTGTAGCTACAAGACTGCAATTTGAAATCTTCTAAGACATGCTTTCATATTGTTAACATTCATGAAATACTAACCAATTTGTTGATTCCAGATCTGGGACAAAGAATGATCCAAATCTGGCAACACCAAGTAACACCTTTGTTACAATATGGCAGAAGGAGAATCAAATCCCCCCGTGCTGTACAGACAGCACCAACATTACGGTTCAAAGATCATCATTCGAATGGGAATTAATGCTCCGGATAGAGGTGGGGAGAAATTGAGACATTCGAAATTTCTAGTCTGTCCCAATATTAGCCATCTGATAGTAGATCGAACAATGCATAATTTTTTCAAATACAGGGGATGGTATTCCGACAAAAAGTGATTGTGGAGTTTAATTCAAGTTAGATTGCAAAGGATGGAGGGGTGAAATGAGCAAAACCCAAATGTATTTGACTCCTCAAAGTGATGAAATGGAAATGGAAGAAATTGGTTGTTTTGGCAAACAACCATGTCCCTGTGCGATCATTGGCAATATTTCTTATGTACTTTGTTGAAGGTTTTATGTTGCATGGAGAGTATATATATTTAGAAAAGCATTCGTGCTATATATTGTTTCTTGCTCCAATGTTACAGACTTAGTACATCTTGTTTTATGAGAGCAACACAGAATCTAAGAACTGATAAAAGAGTTATTTCAATGGGGAATTGAAGAGATGCCCATCCAAATTTGGTTTATTACATAGATGTTCATCTAAAATTTATAATACCATAAAAACCCATCCAAAATGATCAGAACCATAAACCGTGTCCTTCCCACCATAAAAAATACCTATATACAATAGTAAATAATGAAACTACTCAAATAATTTTGTTGATCCCTAATTTGTTGATCCGGGAGGATTTTAGGTTGAGTTTGCAACGGATTCGCGACCACAAAAAGATTTGCGATCTTGGGAAGGATTTAAACTCTGATCGGAATTGTAATTTGATCTGAATATGTATGATTAAGCTTATCTGTTTAGGTTAGTTAGTTATATAAGTTTAATACGTTTAGGTTATTGAGTCTGATACGTACTCATAAGATTGGACTATAAATACCTTGTAATAAGTCTAATTTATATTATCGAATATTATTATAGTCTTGGATCATATATCCAGCTCATAGTTCCTTCGACGTAGGCAAGTGTGTCTAACGTTCGACGTGTAAAATCCTCTTTGAAATAAAGAGTTGTGCAATTATTTTGAACTGTGTTTTTGATTAACTTTTAGGTTTCGGTATTTCCGAGTAAAATCCCGTTATTCCGCATATTAGAATCTGGGCGAGCCTAGTGCGAAAACCAAAATTAGGTCTCAAACAGATCAAGTTGGTATCATAGCAACTTTTCTATCCTGTGGATGGTGAAGACTCGTCAGGGTTACAAAACCTCCGATGAAACTCCAGGTGATCAATTGACGGTTTTTACAGCCGCGTCTCGGACAATGTCTCACGATACCTCCGTTTAAGCTAACCTAGTCAAACAAGTGGCTAAACTCTCCACCGACATGAAAACCGTGCTTGCTTGGATTAAGCAGTAGGCCATGATTGTACCTCATGAAGTAGAGAAGGTTATGGTGTAAAGACTGGTGAAGACTTGCGCAGGACAGACGAAGATGAAGACGAAGGCGACCACAAGACCGACGACCTCGCCAACATCTCCTTAACTGTTGGATCTTTTAAGGTTGACGCTAAGATTGATATACCCATATATGATTGGGTGATCAATCCCGAGAAACTGGATTCTTGAATTGACCAGCTTGAGATCTACTTTGACCTGAAAGAGTTCAGTAGCTCTCAAAAAGTGAAGTTCGCACCTTTGAAGATGAAGGACCACGCCAAGACTTGGTGGAAGGACCTTGTCGCCAGTGGTGAAGCTGACGACCTTGCGTGGGGTCAATTCAAACGACTTCTGCGACAAGAATGCTATCTGATGGGTTACCTTGAGGAGAGATGGGAACGTTGGCACAGATTGTACCAATGACGTGACCAATCTGTTCAAGACTACACGACGGAGTTCTGGAGACAAGCAATGGTCCTTGGCATCTCACTTTCCGACACCCATACGTTCAGAAAATACATGTCTGGACTTCAGAAGATTTCAGGTATAGATATATTCAACCACAAACAGTTTACTGGTTGATGTTACTGTATTAGATGTTGTAATTTACCGCCATATATATGACAATTTACTGGCTGTGGTATATATAGTCCATCAATAGATACATGTAAATTGACAAATTCAGAGTGTAATCTATAGTATCAGTATAGTGGTGATGATCTGTTTTTTAATATGTTGGTACAATGAACATTTATTTACTATGTGTATCATAATGACAATGTTTTGGATTATAATTTTATCATGATGACGAGCACATACGGTCTAAATATAAATATACTTTCGACAATATGCATTCAAAATATTTTCTGGTCTATAGATTTACAGATCGATCAGTAAATTGTTACTTTTACAACAGTTAATTTCTATTGTTAGAACAATAAATTGCTAGTTGAGTACACCAACTTATATATTATTGATACAGTGAACATTATTTAGTATGCTACTAAATTTACTGTATGAACAATCATAATTTATTGTCTGATCAAATATAATTTATGGACCTACCAGCAAATTGATTGTGGTCGCATATTTTGAAGATATATCGACCAGTAAATTTACTGTATTCAAAACATTGTCCGGTCTATATAGATTTACTGAAAAGTTAGTAAATTGTTATTGTTATGACAATAAATTTCTATTGTTAAAACCGTAAATTGATTGGTAAGAACATTAACTTATGTATGTTTGGTACAGTGAACATTATTTAGTATATATAATAAAATGGCAGTGCCACGAATTACAATTTGATCACGACTACGAACACATACGGTTTAAATATAAACAATATTCTGACAGTATGTATTCAAAATATTGTCTGATCTATATATTTACTAATCGGTCAGTAAATTGTTATTGCTATGACAGTAAATTTCTATTTTTAGAATAGTAAATTTCCAACGAGGACATCAACTGATGTATTGTTGGTACAGTGAATATTGTTTAGTATGTCTAATAAAATGACAATGCTACAAATTACAACTTGACCACGATGATACTAGAACATTTAGTAATGTCTCGTCTAAATATAAACAAACTTTTACCAATTGTTATAGTATTAGAAGCAATAGTAAATTGTCGTTGTTGATAAAATGCTAAAAGCAATACTAGGAACATTTAGTAAAAAGTGTCATCCTTTTAGTAAATTGACATTTAAATGATAAATTGATATTAGTTTGGAAGTAATTAACAAGAAATGATGTCATTACAAATGTTTTCAAGAAATATGGTTCCCAGTGCACCATCTTGAATTGTGACTATATCATCTACATTTACCATAAATTCTTTGCTTTTTATTTGATGCTACAAGTTCTATTGTGGCCTTGTATTTTTATTGTCTTTTCCTCCTTTGTTTGAAGATAACGGCGACTTTTTATAAGTAATATCATTGTCGCATGCATCATATACAACATCATCTTCTTCGTCTTGGACTTCTTGTAGCTATGACCCCAAGTTTTGCAATGTTTCCACAGAAAAATCATTGTCGAGAAATGCTTTCCCTGTTTTGTGCAATAATATTCATGGGTGGTATTGATGGAATTTTTTTTGCCCTTTCGAATACCAAAATTAGCGTAATACGAATATCTATTGTAATGATCGTATGCTTCTTCTTCAGTTTGAAAAGTTAATCCCACAACTGGTATAATATCTTCAGGAATATCTGGTAGTTGTAGTAAGAAAATAAAATGACTTTAATATGAGCAGTGCGGATCGTGGACAGTAAATCCACAACACATGACCAGTAAATTTTTTATTAATGTGTATAAACAAATAGATATGCATAATTCGACTAATAAATCTTTAGCATATGACCTAAAATTGTTAGTACAAAGACAACAAATATATCAATACGGCTAAAATCGAGGTTTCTTATCAATCAAGCGTCGGTTCGACCAATAAATTTAACATTTAGAGTCGGTTCAACCAGTAAATTTATCATCAAGCTCGATTCAACCAGTATAATATGAGTAGTGCTAATCAAAGACAGTAACTTTATATCATACGACCAGAAATTTTTTCATTAATATGCATATAAAGAGAGATCGTGAACAATCCGACCAGTAAATGTATTGAATACGACCAGTAAATTCACTGTACAATAATCGTATGGTAATTTAATGTTTTTATTCTATGAATTTACTGGTTGTGTACTAACATTAATGCATATAAACAATTTTTATGAAAAATTTACAACATATGTCTAGTAAATTTTTTATTAATGTGTATAAACAGAGAGACCGTGGACAATTTGACCAGTAAATCTATTGAACACAACCAGTAAATGATTTAACAGTAAATATATTGTGGACAATATGACCAGTAAATTTTTCATTCATGTGTATAAACAGATTTACTAGTTGTATAACATATCGACCAATAAATTTTTAGCTTACGATTAGTAAATTTACTGATGATCGTGGGCAACATGACCAGTAAATTGATTGTTCGAAGACAATGAATTTTTTATTCGTGTGTATAAAAAGATTTACTACTGGGGACATATCGACCAGTAAATCTTTAGCTAACGATCAGTAAAAATGTTTACACAAAGAGAATAAATTAACTGATGATCGTAGACAACACGACCAGTAAATTCATATCGACCAGTGCAGGTTCACATCATACGACTAGTAATAAGGTAGTAAAATCACTTTAGTATGAGTAGTGCTTATCAAAGATAGTTCGACCAGTAGACAAAGAGATTGTGGACAATTCCATTAGTAAATCTATTGAATACGATCTGTAAAACGTTAGTACAAATACAGTAAATTGATCAATAGTACTAGTAAACCGAGTTATCATATCAATCAAGCGTAAATTATCGTATATTTCGACTTTAGATTGACCAGTGAATTTATAAAATAAAGACAACAAATTTTTCATTAATATGTATAAAAAGAGAGATCGTGGACAATACGACCAGCAAATTGATTGTTTCAAAGATAATGGAATTTTCAATACGACTAGTAAATCTTTGTTTTGAAGATAGTAAATTTAAAGTGCTGTACTAAATCTCTATTGTGGACAATACGACCAGTAAATTTTTCATTCATATGTATAAACAGATTTACTTGTCGTATGACATATCGACCAGTAAATTTTTAATCTACGATCAGTAAATTTACTGATTATCGTGGACAACACGACTAGTAAATTCATATCGACCAGTGCAGGTGCATATCATACGACTAGTAAATTCATTGTATAATCATCGTATGGTAAGTTTACTATCTTTATCGAATGAATTTACTGGTTGTATGCCAACATTAATGCATATAAACAATGTTTATGAAATTTATCGGACGATTTGTATGACAGTAACAGTTCTAATACTAGTGTACATGTTACTTTTTCGCAGTAATTTGCCACCGTTATAGTTGGGAAGAGAATATACATACATGTGTATAGGCATGAGATGAGAAATCATCTTATGTTGATCCTTGTATTGAACGTGGAGGTGTTAAATCATTTGACTATGTATTATTATAATGATTAAACAAAACTCTTCAGGTTACTTGTTGTTCTCTTTGGGGTGATGATGTATCCATTGTGCTGTAGTAAATCAATATGTGACGATTTAAAAAAGAATACGGCCAGTAAATTAAAATTAAAAATACAGTAAACTTAAGTAGTCGGGACAGTGAATTATCTGATTATGCTAGTACGTCTCAGAATTTACTGATGATTGCTTTGAATTTTCTGATGATCAAAACCGGCGAAGAGGATGACGATCGCCTCTCTAATGTTTTGATGGATTTTGGTATCTGATGATGTGTGGGATGAGAGCGGTTTTGCAATTTTTTTACTGGTCAATATATACTTTTGGTTCCTATTTTTTAGGTAGTTCCTACTTTTTAGGGATAGTGTGTAGTTGTAACAAACCTTCCGTCGGGTTTTTCGGGATAATCCCGTGGAAGTTACTGTCGTCAAATCTATTTGCTACAGTTTGTAAATTTGTAATCTCGGTGCACGATCCAACGGTGCTGAAGGTGGGTATAGAATAGTTATCCAAGGGGTTGGTGTAGAATAGTGTCTCTATCTATATATCCCTAGTGTGTATATATATATATATATATATATATATATATATAACCTGTGGGTTTGATCTTTCTACCAATAAAATTGTAATTCAAAAATCTCTTAGTCTGGTGGTAACTTTGTTCATAGCAAATTATACGTAACTACAATAATTGACAAGTATAGGGTAGGCAAGTGGAGTGACTTGGTGAAGTTTTGGGATTGTTTTGCACGACTACCTCTTAATCTTATTTGGGGAGGGGCAAATCAATCATTTTCTCTAATTAATTTCTATCAAAATATTCTCTCTAATCAATAAATTTGGAAGAGCAAGGGAATAATTAGAGGATATGATCTAGGGGTGGAAACGGAGCGGATTCGGGTCGGATAGTACCAAACCCATATCCGCATCCGCATCTTTCTTCCGGATACGGATGCGGATGTGGATGTTACGCGGATGCGGATATAAAAGAAACGGATACGGATACAGAGCGGATATTTTGCGGATACGGACACGGGTACTAAACGGATTCAGAGCGGATACGGACATGGATAAATCTTCTACTAGGATCATCAGTTCACCACAGATAGAAGAATAACTCTCAGAACACCATAAACATCCACCACTGATTGGCAATCACATGCAGAATAGGAGTTATTCACTACTACAGAAATGCAATCCACTAACCCATATCTTCTAACGGTTATAAGCAATCTGGGAAAAATCCAATAGAATAGGATGACAGCGGTGGAGAAGAGTTTTTTTACTATCGATTAGACACTGGTACACCATTAGTGAAATTACGGACTTTATACTATCGGTTCGTACTGTACCAACCGATATAATATATGAAATAGTACTCTTAGTTTTTCTTTCATAACTGATAATGAAATTACGGACTTTTTACTATCGGTTACTACTATACAAACCGATATAATAGA
The DNA here is from genome assembly GCA_019359835.1 of Pharus latifolius. NCBI lineage: Eukaryota > Viridiplantae > Streptophyta > Magnoliopsida > Poales > Poaceae > Pharus > Pharus latifolius. Next base: position 15,563,601 of record CM033322.1, read on the forward strand.
GTACAGTTTACTATCGGTTATATAAAACAAACCGATAGTAAAATGACGTCATATAAACTAATTGTTATGACAGTGGGGACCTTATTTTACTATCGGTTTGTGTTTTTGAACCGATAGTAAAATTGTACAACTTAATTAGGTCGACCCCTGCTCTGCGCTCTGCATGTTGGAATCATTTCTACCGTACGTGCATCCACGCTCCAAGCTAGAGTGATCTGGAGAAGCTAGCTGAGAGGTTGATAATTCCATCCCCCTCGGTATTGTCATCTTCTCATCACCTCTCTCTCTCTCTCTCAATCACTCTTTCAGACTCTCCCTTTTTCTCTCTACTTGCAATTCATTAAACTAGATACATGTAGCTCCAAACTAGCTAGAAGGCTAGGTTGGCTAGCTAGCTATAGCTTGCTGAAGTTAAGCAGCTAGCTGGCTGTCTCTTCCAATTAATGCATCAAGTTAATTAGGGTTTCATATATACATATCCATTTAATGTAATTAAGCAGCTGTACACACATATGGCCTAGCTAATTGATGATGTTTCATGCATATATGCATGCCTTGAGTCATTAATTATTTATTTCAATTTGTCAATTTTGTGAAATAATTGTAGATGGACCGAGAATATTGGATGTATGGAATAAAACATACTACTGTTGAGTATTTGGAGGGTGTGAATGGGTTTATTAAATTTGCTGAGCAAGAAAAGGCGAAGAAGGGAGAGAAAGATATGCATTGTCCTTGTATAGATTGTATGAACTTAAAAAGGTTCGGCAACTCTGATCAGATTAGGAGTCATTTGATTCATCGTGGTTTTAACGCACGCTATACCCATTGGATATGGCATGGTGAAGATCTTGAGGAAACGAGCACCGCTACCACTCAGCAGCACCCGGAAGTGGATTGCAGTAATGATGATCATGATCAAAACATTGGTAATGTTCATTCGGAAGTCCATGTAGATGACGACAATTTAGATGAAATCTTATGTGATGTAGAAGAAGACTACAGCGAAAACGATTTAGCTAAATTTGAGAAATTAATTGTTGATTCTGAGAAGCCTTTGTTCCCCGGATGTGCAAAATTTACAAAGTTGTCTTCTGTGTTGAGATTATATAACTTGAAGGCAAGCAACGGTTGGAGCGATAAGAGTTTCACGGCGCTATTGGATCTGTTAGCGGACATGCTTCCAGAGGGAAATGAGTTGCCAAGATCGGTTTACCAGGCCAAAAAACTATTGTGTCCGTTGGGAATGGAAATCGAAAGAATACATGCATGCCCCAATGATTGTGTTCTGTATCGTAACGAGTACGAGGATTTGCATATTTGTCCAAGATGCGGTGCATCATGGTATAAGCATGGGGACAGAATTTATCACAATGGATGTGATGAGGTAAAGAAAGGGCCTCCGACCAAAACTGTGTGGTATTTGCCTGTGATTCCCAGATTGAAACGGCTGTTTGCAAATCCGAAAGATGCGAAGTACTTGTGTTGGCATGTTAAAGGTCGGAAACAAGACGGAAAACTAAGACATCCAGCTGATTCCATTCAATGGAGAAACATTAACAAAACATTCGGTGAGTTTGGCGGCGAAGTGAGGAATATAAGGTTTGAGTTGAGTACGGATGGTATGAATCCACATGGAAATATGAGTAGTCGACATAGCACTTGGCCGGTTCTTTTATGCATCTACAATCTTCTTCCTTGGTTATGTATGAAGCGCAAGTACATCATGATGTCGTTACTAATTTCAGGACTCAGACAACCCGAGAATGATATTGACGTGTCTCTATCACCGTTAGTCGAGGACTTACATAAATTGTGGAGCGAAGGGGTGCGGGTGTGGGATGCACATAAGCGAGAGAATTTCATGTTGCGGGCCATGATATTTTGCACCATAAATGATTTCCCGGCCTATGAAAATTTGTCGGGGTATAGTACGAAAGGAGGCAAGGCTTGTCCTATTTGCCTGGATGAAACTGAAAGCATGTGGTTATCGAACTGCAGAAAAACAGTGTACATGGGTCACCGCAGATTCCTTCCGATGCATCACGCCTACCGTAAGAAGAGGAAGTCATTCAATGGGAAGCCTGAGAAAGGATCAGCCCCAGTGTTTGTGACTGGTAAGGAGCTTTACTTGCGCGTGAAGGACATCAAAGTTGAGTTCGGTAAATGTTCTAAACCTCCAGGAAAAAATGTTTGGAAGAAGAGATCGATTCTTTGGGATCTGCCATATTGGGAGCACTTACAAGTTCGACATTGCATTGATGTCATGCATGTAGAGAAAAATGTTTGTGACAGTTTGACTGGTTTGTTGTTGAACATTCCAGGAAAGACGAAAGATGGCATCAACGTTCGCCGTGACATGCTCGACATGGGCATAAGGACTGAGCTTGCACCGTTGGAGAAGGGAAAGCGGACATACCCCCCCGACCTGCTATACTTTGTCAAAAAGAGAAAAAACAGAACTCTGTCAGTGCCTACATGGTGTCAAAGTTCCATGCGGGTATTCTGCGAACTTGAAAAAACTTGTGTCCATGAAAGACTTGAAACTGGTTGGTATGAAGTCCCATGATTGTCATGTACTGATGTCACAAATGCTTCCCATTGCTATCAGAGGCATTCTCCCAGTCAAAGTCAGAGAGACAATTACAAAGCTATGTTATTTCTTCAACACAATATCTGGCAAGGTACGTAAGCGTGTACTCCTAGCAAGTTAATTAGCTCCATTCGTGGAACTTGTCAGATTTTTTGGATTTGAATATTTGCTGCAACTGTGTCCTTGCAGGTAATTGATATGGATGGACTGGACGATTTGCAACGCGATGTGACTGCAACTCTTTGTCAGCTGGAGATGTATTTCCCTCCATCCTTTTTTGATGTTATAGTCCATCTAATTGTTCACTTTGTCAGAGAAATTAAGTTTTGTGGACCCGTGTTCCTGCGCTACATGTATCCATTTGAGAGATTTATGGGTATCTTGAAGGGATATGTAAGGAATCGACATCGGCCTGAGGGCAGTATCATTGAAGGTTATGCCGCCGAGGAGGTGATCGAATTTTGCACCAACTATATGGCCGGGGTTGACCCAATTGGCGTTCCTACGTCCCGGCATGAGGGCAGGCTTCAGGGTATTGGAACGATTGGATTTAAAGCAGTCGTCCCCTCTAGTGATCTGTATGCAAAAGCCCATTTTGGGTCTTAGAGCACATGACGGGGGTGGAGCCATACATACACGAGTACAAGGAAATGTTACGGAAACAGAATCCCTCGAAGCCAGAGATTTGGGTCACCAGAGAACATAATAGGAAGTTTATTGGGTGGATCGAAAATAGAGTCCTGCAAGCTTCTGAGGGCGACGTAGATGAAGATGTTACATGGTTGGCCAGAGGGCCTAGATTTACTGTAGGGACTTGGCAGGGGTATGACATCAACGGCTATTCATTTTACATAAGAACTCAAGATGAGAAGAGTACTATGCAATGTAGTGGAGTGACACTACTTGCTATTTCGGAGGATGCCAGGGCAGTAAGGGCACTCGACTCATATTACGGTGTTATTGAGGAAATATGGGAGCTCGATTATGTATTACTTAAGATTCCTCTGTTTTGATGCCAATGGGTCGAAATCCCTCGAGGTGTTAAAGTCGACAATTATGGTACTCTCGTCGATCTCAGTAGAGTCGCACACAAAGATGAACCATTTATACTTGCTGAGCAAGCTACACAGGTGTTCTACATCGTTGACCCGGCCAACCCAAAATTGCACGTTGTCCTTCACAGTAAGAGACGTATTGTTGGGGTCGAAAACGTTGTGGATGAAGAAGAGTACGATCAGTTCGACGAACTACCTCCATTTTTAGATGGAATCCTTCAATCTGTCCCTCCCGAAGATATCGACGAAACAAGTTACCTGCGAGACGACCACGAAGAAGGATTATGGGTGGACAACCATCTTGACTAATTTGCAATATGTAAGTGACGTATATTACTTGGATCTTTAATCGAAGAATTCTTCAAATCATTTTTCAAAAATACTTTGGGAAAACATACGTGATGCATTGAGAATCATTTATGCAAATTTTCATTTCAATTGGAATATATACTTGATTTGAGCAATAATTGATTCTTTTCACAAATCAATATGAAAACTGCAAATTTTCATTCCATGATTGGTCTTTACTGTTAATTTATTTCAAAATTATTGGAAGTCATTTGCGTGGGGTTTCAGGTGTCTTTACAAGTGCAAAATGATGTACTGAGACCCATCTGTAATTGTTCTTAGGAAATACCTTTAGATCAATTTAACAGTATTCTACTATTAGTTTCAACTTCCAAACCGATATGAAATTAACATATACTATCGGTTTATTTTCATAAAACCGATAGTAAAATACAATGCAAAATGATGTACTGAGATCATCTGTAATTCTTCTAAGGGAAATTCTTTAAGGTCAATAACATTGTATTTTACTATCGGTTTTAACTGTGAAACCGATATGAAATTACACTATACTATCGGTTTATAGTTCATAACCGATAGTGATTTATACTGTGTTACGAGCCTCTGTTCTTAGTTTACTATCGGTTTGGTATAATAAAACCGATAGTGAACAGTGCCAACACTGAAAAGCCTAACTTACATGTTTTTACTATCGGTTTATTGTTTATAACCAATAGTGATTTGTACTGTATTATGAGCCCCTGTTCTTAGTTTACTATCGGTTTGGTGTAATAAAACCGATAGTGAAAAGTACCCATACAGAAAACCCTAACTTACATGTTTGTACTATCTGTTTGGTGGTTATGAACCGATAGTAAATGTTCATACATTAGGTTATAACCTTGCACGATTTTTCCTCCAGTGCAACTGATCACATTCCAATTTCCAAATACTCGCGTGGAAAACCCTAGATTCCCCGACGATCGCTTCTTCGCTCCTCTGCGCCACCATTGCCGATCAGAATCTGGTTCTCCACCGCCTCCGGCACTGCATTGCGCCACCGCCCCCGGCCACTCCACGATCGACTGTAAGTGTTCTTGACCAAATCGCGCGCGTGTATTGCTTAAGTTTGTATGCAATGGTTCATATCCCGTTCAATGGATTACAAATATAAATCTAGAGTAAAATTCATGAACTACAAACTTGATAGCTATGAGAATGACAGAATTGATGAAAACCACTAGTAATTTGTCGTACAGTGTAGTCCACTATCGATTTCTTATTTAGAACCGATAGTAAATACCTTAAACTGAATTTTCTGTCAATTATTTCCCATGTTCTAATTTTCATCTAAAATTTTGGTTCATTTACATTTTAACATACTTTATGTTCCTGCTGAGAGACTAGCATAGTTTGCACTGCTAATCTTATAGATTTTACTAAATACAAACTTGATTACTATCGGTTTGACTTGGAAAATCGATAGGAAATAGAGTATATCATAGTTTGCACTGCTAATTTGAATTTTCTGTGAATTACTTCCCATTTTCTAATGTTCATCTGAAATTTAGGTTCATTTAAATTTTAACAGACTTTATTTTCCTGCAGAGAGATTAGCATAGTTTGCACTGCTAATCTTTTAAATTTTCCTGAATACAAACCTTAATACTATCGGTTTTCCTTTCAAAACCGATAGGAAATAGAGTATGTCTTAGTTTGCACTGCTAATCTGAATTTTCTGTTAATTACTTCCTATTTTCTAATGTTCATCTGAAATTTTGGTTCATTTAAATTTCAACAGACTTTATGTTCATGCAGAGAGACTAGCGTAGGGCACAACAATTTTAGTTATGAACTTTGTCATGTACCTTTCTTCATATCAATTGATGGTTTGTTCATGGAATTTTAGGTAAAGTCATGTCGGCATCTTCCTCGGCTGATAGTAGTGATTCGGCGAGGGCGAACGTAGATGGCGCTGCCTCGTCCCAGCGCAAGAGGAAGGCGCGAGGCCCGACGATGTTGGGTCGTTTGGCCGAACGCGCGGATCTTTCATGTGAGTTCAACCAGTTCGGGAGACCGATCGGGAAGAACGCCGGCCACTATGCTGCCTATGTTGGTTTGTTGGTCAAGGAAAGGGTGAAGATCACCGTCCAGAGCTGGAAGGACGTCAAGGCCGACGAGAGGGATAGGCTGTGGGCGGAAGTGAAGGTAAAATTAATCAAAATCACTGAACTCTTGAGTAATTAATCACATTCCCTTGGTTTATCTCAGAGATTCGGTAAGTCCTACTTATATGCACCATTTGAAACAGGCCAAGTGGAACATCCCCGACGATGGTCCCAAGATAGCTTGCTTGAAGGACATGAACAACACGTGGAAAACCTTCAAGAGCGTCCTCGTCAGTACCTTCCGCGCTAAAGGAGAATCTCCATGCGAGAAGTACCCCTTCATAACGGATGAGGTATGGGAGCAATTCACCCAACAGAAGGGGACTCCTGAGTTCAAGGTATGTATGGTTCCTTTGCTTGGTTACACCATTGTATGCAGTAAGCAGCGGTGCATTAATTTTCTTGTTTCTGGTACGAAGGCCCTCAGCGAGAAGAACAAGGCAATCCAGAGGAGGAACGACCACCCACACCGGCTCGGCTCTCGTGGCTATGCGGGGAAGGAGGAGTAGTGGAAGAAGGGTGAAGACGAGGCGTCGAATTTCGTCGACTCCCCTGACCTACCACTCTCCGAGATCCGCGATTAGCGATGCAAGCGCTGGTGGCTGGCCAGAGGGACCATGTCGGCCACGGGGACTGTGGCGTTCTCAAACCCCAGGGACGTCGAGGTCGTGCAGCGACTCGTAAGTTGGCTAACTATGATCACTAGTGTGCGCACAAGTTTGTATATATTTCTTCCTCACAATGGAGAGCTTTCAATGTAACAGATCTCTTGCTCGAAGGAGGCGACCGAGGGATTGTTCACTCCCCATAAGGAGAACGACATCCTTACCCGGGCTCTAGGGAACAAGGAGCATCCAGGGCGGACGCGAACCGTGGGGGCTGTGGTGCCATGGAAGGAAGGCTTCTCGGAACCCGGGCAAAAGGCGAAGAAGGCTGGCAGCTGGAAGGAAAGGGAAGTGGAGCTATCTCAGAAGATACGGGCAGATGTGACTGCACAATTCGTGGACATGTTCGCTCAAATGAACGAGAAATATGAACGCCTCAGCCAAGTTGTGCAGTCCAAAGGTTTAGATCCAGCTGCCGAGGTCGACGCTGCCAGGCCGAGTAGTGTCGGCTCAAAGGTTCACGTGGATCCGGTGGACCTGATCGAGGTATTGCAACTCTTGAGCTATATATGCAGTTCGGCTGATGCCACTCCCGTTACGCTAGAATTGTTTCGCTAACCTGTTATAATTGTTGCAAATTGCAGAAGCCGGAGAGCTGTAGCCTATTGATCAACATAGGCGACAAACCTGTTGCGGTTGCAAACGGGGTCGTATACCAGTCTTGGGAGGATGTCCGGATCCACTGCGTACCTCTGGAGCCTGGATTCGCAAAGGTATAGGTGGACATGGCCCTCCCGGGCTACAGCTCTTTTCCGTTGCCCGTCCCAACAGACGAAATGCGGACAATTGGCGAGGCATTGGGCTCGTACATACAGTGGCCCAAGAAGGGTGTTAGACTACAGGAGGTAAACCCTAGCCATTCTAGTTTACAACTCAGTTAATATACTCAATTTGCAAAATCTAACTTATGCGTTTGTACTTAAAGTGGACGATGGGTACCAGCTCACTTCCTGAGGACACCACCTCCGCCACAATGCATGAGCGAACTCCTTCGGCCCCCATGCCTCCTCCGACGGCCTCAAACCCTTCGCCATCAAATGAGGCCGACGGCACCACACCCCAACCTTCAAAGGTATACACTCGCTCCCCGCCCAAAGGTAAGGGTAAGGCCAAAGGCAAGGCCAAACAAAGCCAGTCGGGTACGTTCAAGAACGGGTCCCCACTCGTGTCGGAGTACCTTCTGCGCAATATGGATCAAATAACCATAAGTCTCCACGAGTGGTACCTGACCCGGTCTAGGCGCCACATCAACTTCTTGGTTCACTTCAGGCCAGCCCATTTTCACCGTGAGCCCGGGAGCATATCGGTGGCCCACGAGGATTTGTTCGACCTCCTCAACTGGCGGGAGCTTGATATGTCCATCATACGGACTGGAGTCCTGTGAGTTTGCTGTTGTCTGAAGTTATCAGAGTTCGTTTCATAAATCTAATCACTTTGTATGCATTACTTATTAATGTCTACTTTGCATCCAGGTGCATGTATAGGCTGGCGTCGATGAGGGCATGTGACAAGGTGGGTTTTCTCGACCCAGAGAAAATAAGCCTCACGATGCTAGAGCACGACCAAGCACATGCGGAGGAATACATATCAAGGGCACTATTAGCGCAGCAGGACCGAGAGTTCATCCTTGCGCCGTACCACCAAAGGCTAGTGCATTTCTACTAATTTAACTCATTCTTGCATGTTACGCCTAACATATGTATGAAACGGTTCGCTTATATATGCAATGTAGGGGCCACTGGGTCCTCGCCGTCATTTGCCCATGGATGAATGAGGTCTATTACCTCGATTCGATGAGCGACAAGGTGGCGCATGTTTTCACCCTCACATGGCACATAGACGCGTAAGTAACATAGTTGTTTTAAATTTTTCTCTGACTGGCTAATTAATGATAACATATTAACCGGCACAGCTAAATTAAATACAGGGCTTTCAAAAATTATGCTAGTGCTGGAGGGAGGCATGACGTGTCGAAGGGCACAACAATTTCTTGGAAAGAATATGAAGTAATTAATACGGATGGAAGTACTCATGATGAATCTTTTAATTTAAGCTTAATTAGTTCTTTCAAGTTAATGTGGGTTTATGTCTTTGCATATGCAATTTTTCCAGTGCCATCAGCAGCCACAATCGTGGGAATGTGGCTTCTATGTCATGAGATTCATGTATGACCTGATCAGGAGAAACTTTGCCCAATTCCCTAAGGTAACCATTTTTCCTGACTCAAAGTCGAACTTTAATTGGATGTGACGTATGATCCTAACTTCATACACGCATATATGCAGAGCGCCATGTTGAAAGAGCAATATGAGTTGCCTCAATTGAAGGAGCTACGAACAATTTGGGCTCAATATGTCATGGAAGAAGTGGCTATCAACGATCGATAGTAACTGACTTGTATTGATTGCTGTATTTGTGAATATATATTGAATGTGTTGATTGCTGTATTTGTGAATAAACTCAATATGTGAATAGATTCATTGATGTATTTGTGAATAAACTCGATCAATATGTGCATAAATTCAATCTGTCCAATGCATGTATATATTACTGTATTAGTGTATTTGTGAACAAATTCAATATGTGAATATTGGTGAATATTTGTAAATATTGGTGTATTTGTGAATGATCCAATGTATCTCTGTATTGCTGTATGTATATGTGCATGATTCCAGTACTAACTGTGCCACTACATAACCGATAGGAAAAACTAATATTACTATCGGTTATATTATACAACCGATAGAAAAAATATTACAGTACTATCGGTTCATATGCTGAAACCGATAGAATAAAGTTTCCAGTACTAAACGTGTCTACAAAATACTGTCGGTTATATAATATAACCGATAGAATAAACACTTCAGTACTATCGGTTCATATATAACAACCGATAGAATAAAGTTTCCAATACTAACTGTATCTACACAATACTATTGGTTCATATATAACAACCGATAGAATAAAGTTTCCAGTACTAACTGTGTCCACACAATACTATCGATTTATATAAGAGCCGATAGAAAAAACATTTATATTACTATCGGTTTAGATCCTAGCCGATAGAAAAAACCTACACAATACTATCGGTTTATATACGAGCCGATAAAAAAATCGTATACAATACTATCGGTTTAAATCCGAGCCGATAAAAGAAAGAGTCGATAGCGATTAGTGAACGTTGGGAATGTAGATGTTTTACTAACGGTTTTTGAACCGATAGAAGTATGCTGCCCCTCTACTATCGTGCCGACCACTATCGGTAAGAGAACCGATAGTAGAGTGGATTTTTAACCGATAGTAAAAAGCATTTCTGTAGTAGTGCGCACAAGTTTGTATATATTTTTTCCTCACAATGGAGAGTTTTAAATGTAACAGATCTCTTACTCGAAGGAGGCGACCGAGGGATTGTTCACTCCCCATAGGGAGAACGACATCCTTACCCAGGCTCTAGGGAACAAGGAGCATCCAGGGCGGACGCGAACTGTGGGGGGTGTGGTGCCATGGAAGGAAGGCTTCTCGGAGCCCGGCCAAAAGGCGAAGAAGGCTGGCAGCTGGAAGGAAAGGGAAGTGGAGCTATCTCAGAAGATACGGGAAGATGTGACTGCACAATTCATGGACATGTTCGCTCAAATGAACGAGAAGTATGAACGCCTCAGCCGAGTTGTGCAGTCCAAGGGTTTAGATCCAACTGTCGAGGTCGACGCTGCCAGGCCGAGTAGTTGCGGCTCGAAGGTTCACGTGGATCCGGTGGACCTGATTGAGGTATTGCAACTCGAGCTATATATGCAGTTCGGTTGATGCCACTCCCGTTACGTTAGAATTGTTTCGCTAACCTGTTATAATTGTTACAAATTGCAGAAGCCAGAGAGCTGTAGCCTATTGATCAACATAGGCAACAAACCTGTAGTGGTTGCAAACGGGGTCGTATACCAGTCTTGGGAGGATGTCCAGATCTACTATGTACCTCTGGAGCCTGGATTCGCAAAGGTACAGGTGGACATGGCCCTCCTGGGCTACAACTCTTTTCCGTTGCCCGTCCCAACGGACGAAATGCGGACAATTGGCGAGGCATTGGGCTTGTACATACAGTGGCCCAAGAAGGGTGTTAGACTACAGGAGGTAAACTCTAGCCATTCTAGCTTACAACTCAGTTAATATACTCAATTTACAAAATCTAACTTATGCGTTTGTACTTAAAGTGGACGATGGATACCAGCTCACTTCCTGAGGACACCACCGCTGCCACAACGCATGACCGAGGTCCTTCGGCCCCCATGCCTCCTCCGACGGCCTCAAACCCTTAGCCATCAAATGAGGCCGGCGGCACAGCACCCCAACCTTCGAAGGTATACACTCACTCCTCGCCCAAAGGCAAGGGCAAGGCCAAAGGTAAGGGCAAGGCCAAAGGCAAGGCCAAACAAAGCCAGCCAGGTACGTTCAAGAACGGGTCCCCACTCGTGTCAGAGTATCTTCTGCGCAATATGGATCAAATAACTAGAAGTCTCTACAAGTGGTACCTGACCCAGTCTAGGCGCCACATCAACTTCTTAGTTCACTTCAGGCCAGGTCATTTTCACCGTGAGGCCGAGAGCATATCGGTGGCCCACGAGGATTTGTTCGACCTCCTCAACTGTCGGGAGCTTGATATGTCCATCATACGGACTGGAGTCCTGTGGGTTTGCTGTTGTGTGAAGTTATCACAGTTCATTTCATAAATCTAATCATTTTGTATGCACTACTTACAACATCCAGGTGCATGTATAGGCTGGCGTCGATGAGGGCATGTGACAAGGTGGGTTTCCTCGAGCCAGAGAAAATAAGCCTCACGATGCTAGAGCACGACCAAGCACATGCGGAGGAATATATATCAAGGGCACTACTAGCGCAGCAGGACCGAGAGTTCATCTTTGCGCCGTACCACCAAAGGTTAGTGTATTTCCTACTAATTTAACTCATTCTTGGATGTTACGCCTAACATATGTATGAAATGGTTCACTTATATATGCAATTTAGGGGCCACTGGGTCCTCGCCGTCATTTGCCCATGGATGAATGAGGTCTATTACCTCGATTCGATGAGCGACAAGGTGGCGCATGTTTTCACCCTCACATGGCACATAGACGCGTAAGTAACATAGTTGTTTTAAATTTTTCTCTGACTAGCTAATTAATGATAACATATTAACCGACAATGCTAAATTAAATACAGGGCTTTCAAAAATTATGTTAGTGCTGGAGGGAAGCATGACGCGTCGAAGGGCACAACAATTTCTTGGAAAGAATATGAGGTAATTAATACGGATGGAAGTACTCATGATGAGTCTTTGCATATGCAATTTTCTCAGTGCCATCAGCAGCCACAATCGTGGGAATGTGGCTTCTATGTCATGAGATTCATGTATGACCTGATCAGGAGAAACTTTGCCCAATTCCCTAAGGTAACCATTTTTCCTGACTCAAAGTCAAACTTTAATTGGATGTGACGTACGATCCTAACTTCAGACACGCATATATGCAGAGCGCTATGTTGAAAGAGCAATATGAGTTGCATCAATTGAAGGAGCTGCGAACAATTTGGGCTCAATATGTCATGGAAGAAGTGGCTATCAATGATCGATTATAACTGACTTGTGTAATATATATTGAATGTGTTGATTGCTATATTTGTGAATAAACTCAATATGTGAATAGATTCATTGATGTATTTGTGAATAAACTCGATCAATATGTGAATAAATTCAATCTGTCCAATGCATGTGTATATTACTGTATTAGTGTATTTGTGAACAAATTCAATATGTGAATATTGGTGTATTTGTAAATATTGGTGTATTTGTGAATGATCCAATGTATCTCTGTATTGCTGTATGTATATGTGAAAGATTCCAGTATTAACCGTGTCGAGTACATAACCGATAGGAAAAACTACACAGTACTATCGATTATATACTACAACCGATAGAATAAATATTCCAGTACTATCGGTTCATATACAACAACCGATAGAATAAAGTTTCCAGTACTAACGTGTCTACACAATACTATCGGTTTAGATCCCAGCCGATAGAAAAAACCTACACAATACTATCGATTTAGATCCTAGCCGATAGAAAAAACCTACACAATACTATCGGTTTATATCAGAGTCGATAGAAAAAACCTACACAATACTATCGGTTTAGATCCGAGCCGATAGAAGAAATAGTCGTTAGCGATTAGTAAACGTTGGGAATGTAGATGTTTTACTAACGATTTTCAACAGATAGAAGTGTGCTACGTTTCTATTATCGTGCCGATCACTATCGGTAAGAGAATCGATAGTAGAGTGGATTTTTAACCGATAGTGAAAAGCATTTCTGTAGTAGTGATTGTATCCAGTTCCTAAACACTAGGCTTTGTTTGGCAATTTGATACTAATAGAGTTCAAAGATGGTGAATTTAATCACATCTAATTCCTAGACACTAAACCCAGTACAAATTCGGTGTGATTCATACCGTCTCTTATCAGTCGAAATTATGCACATCCTAGGATAGAAAACATGTCCAAAAAAACCTAGGATGTGGTTAATTGGGTGTGATTCATACCGTGTTTTATCAAGTAGGCAGCACAAGAGCTTTATCAGTCGAATTATGCAAAATTCAAAGCTAGGAAATATTTATTTTTTTAGAAAATCATGCAGAGCAGCAGTGAATGCTCAAAGAGACTTCTAATTTGTTGAAGTTTATCAGTGAAACTAAAAGGAGCTACAGATCCATGTGATGATGCGAATCGAACTTTTAGTGGTACAATGGCTAACCACACGATGATCTTAATTCAACAGCCATGAACCACATCCTAGGATGTGATTAAATTCAAGTGCCATGAACCACATCTTAGGCGGAGGCCGAGGCGGAGGCGCCCGCGGCTGGACGTGTTGCATCTAGGCTATTATGTCTGACCTAATTTTGATGATTAATGTACAAAGTGTTTCAGACTAATTGTGCTGTTGAGATATTTGATACAGAGTTATGTTGGGAAGAAATGCAAGTTGATCAAAATAAACCCGACGTAAAATGGATCAAGCACAAGTTGCAAAGCACAAAGATGAGAAGAAAAGCGAGATGCAAATGACCTAAGGTAATATGTTTTTAATTTTACCGATCTTGGCGTTTGGAGGTTGATCAGTTTAGGATGTTATTTCTTAGATTTAACCGTACTATAAAGAGGAGTGGCAAGTCCTCTCTAAATTTTCAATATAAACCAAGAAATTACTAGGTCACTGTATTGCATTCATTTCGGTTGGATTTGGTTTTGAAAGATTCGGATATTCAGTTGTGTTTTTGACAACAGAAGAATTTGTGCATTTTCTAGAAAGATCTAGGCAGATCTGGCTTTTGCTTCTGTTGACAAAAAGATAGCCTTTAAAATATCTTTCAAACGAACTATTAAACTCTTAAATTGGATCTCTGGATTAAAAGTTATAACTGTTTTTATCCATGCTGACTGTCAGTTTTGTTAACTGATAGTTGTCCAGAGAGGTTATTTTTTGAGCTAAAGATTTTTGACCTAAACTGACTGTCTGTTTGCATTTCAACCTCAAGCTGTTTGATTTGATTTTTTGTTTGAACTGGTCAATTTTGTGATCGAAAATGACTGTCAGTTTGAAGTATCAGTTTCCATATACGACCAGCAAAGTTTTATCCGTGATTTTTGTCAGCCGTTGAGGTTGGAACTGGCTGTCAGTTTGTGCTATTTTGTTTCATAAACGACCTCAAACGGCTAGCTGAGTTTTCTCCGGATTTTATTTCTTTCTGGTCGTGACCCAAACTGACTATTAGTTTGAAAAACTGACTGTCAGTTTGTACTGTTGCTTTTGTGTGTGAGCTCCAACGGTTCTTTTGATCTTTGAGGCTATAAATAGAGGCTTTGAGCTATTGTTTCAGATACCAAGCAGCCTCATACTCTCATATACACTTGAGCATTCTTTTAGAGTTTTAAAAAATCTTGATCTGTTGATCAAGTCGTGAGTTCTGAGATCCACCGAGTTTTTTGTTCGTATCATTCTTTCATACTTAGAGTTTCTCGGTGATTGTTGGAGGTCTAGAAGAGACCTTTCTGCTTATTACTCTTGGTGAACGCCCTCACCTAGACGGTTTGGTGGCGTGGTCGTTGACCTCTCTTGTTCGGAGATTGTCAGAGAGGCTCGGCGTGTTTGTAAAAGGTATTGGTGCTTGCCTTTCCGGAGTGGACAAGGAGCACCCACTAGTGAGAAATATCCTTCGTGGATATTGAAGCAAGACTCAATTCACTTGAGTGCTTCAACGAGGATTAGGAGAGACCGGGCGTGTCTCCGAGATCTCGGGAAAAATCTTGTGTTCGTTCTCTCTATCTTTTCTTTTTAATATATTGAATTGCAATTTGGTTCATCTCTTTGCAAAATTTGTTTTTATTTAAAGTTTTTAAAGCCTCCTATTCACCCCCCTTGTAATCGGCATCCTTGATCCTATAGGACGCGGGGCCGGGGGCGACGGCGGCGGCAGCCTAGGCGGAGGCGGCCGAGGTTGGACGCGGGGGCGGGGGCGGCGGTAATGACAGCTGAGGCGGAGGCGGCCTCGGCTGGATGCAAGGGCGGTGGCGCGACGGCGGCAGCCGAGGTGGAGGCGGAGGCGGCTGGACGCTGATTCACTGATATAATATTATATATGTTATACGAATCCGGGTTGAACTCGTATCTGCATCCGTATGTGGTACATTTTAGTGAAACCCGACTCCGTATCCGCATCCAGAATTTTCAAAAAAACGACATCCGCATCCGAACCCGGGTCGGATCCGAGTTTTCATACCCATATTCGGCTTCGTCCGGATCCAGAGCCGGGTTAAACCCGACCCGACCCAGCTCCGTTTCCACCCCTAATATGATCACTTTTGAATTGCATATGTGATATTGTAAACTTTAGATGGTCATCCATGTAATAAACTATAAGTGGATGGACATCCCTTCAAGTCCCCATATTTTCATATATATATATATATATATACATACCCTAAGTTAGTTTCCGTTTCGATCTCTTACTATCTAAACTCGCATATTATTCATGTTTTATTCGCTAGATGAATGAAAATATTATCGGAATGTACTTTCTATTTGTTTCAAGACAAAACAAGATGATTTGGATGAGTTTGAGACAAATATGTGAATAAAATAAAATTGGCACAAGTCTTGGCATGCCCGTGCCCAGCACAAATATAGGGCATGCCTAAGCGTGTGCCTAGTTTGACTACTCAACTCCACGTTGTTGATTGAAGGATGCCGATTAGGGGGGTGAATAGGTGGTTTTACAAATTTTAACTTTGATGAATAACTTATATCTTAGATTGCGTTAACAACTCACAAATAATCTAGATGATGACACAAATTAAGTTATGCAATCCTTGGGTGACAAACACAATATCGCAATTTCTAGAAATATGAAGCAAGCAATAGAAATGACCGAACGAGATCGAGTTTATCCCGAGGTATCGGAAATTTGCCGATTTCCACTAATTCTCATTGAAGCACTCTATGCAAGAGCTTTTGCTTCGATTTCACTAGAGGTAGCCCTTCTCCTTTCCGGATAGGCGAGCTTCGAGCTTTTACACCCAACCGTCGTGCCTCTCCGACACACACCGTCGATGGAGAGATCGCCGGACCTTCCAGGTCGTCTAGGTGACGACAATCACCAAGAGTAATAAGCCCTAGCACTTCACTTAATCAAACACAAAGCTTGAAAACCAAGAATGCAAGTGCAAATGGCTCAAATACAATCTTTACTCAATTAGCTCTCAACAACTTTGCTCAAAAATTTGCTTCAAATGCAAGAGAGTATGTGTGAGAGGTTTGGCAAGCTTTAGCACAGAGTTTTGGAGATGAATAAGTTGCCTCATAGCTGCCAAAATCGAAAGAGTATATATAGCTTCAGAAAATAGCCGTTTGCAAGAACCAGGGCAAAAATTGTACAGGCCGGACATTGTGCGGCCATTTCGGACAATGTCCGGTTAGTACAGCTTAGTAGTGATCGTTACTCACACTGCACGACGTGTCAGTTACCGTTTTAATATTTTTGTGAAGGCCAGACAGATACCATTTGTCTGGACGAAAACCCCGGACGAAAAAGTTAGTCTCTGTTTGCAAGTTTAATTTTAATGCTCACGAGATTTACACAAGCTGGACATTGTCTGGTCATTCTCAGACAATGTCCAGCATGTCCCGGACAAAAGCCCCCAGACAATTTCAAATGTCTCTGGTGTTTGCATTAAAACTTCACAAGAAATGTACTGGCCGGACATTGTCCGGCCATCACGGACAATGTCTGGCTTGCAGCAGACAGATGCACCGGACAGACTTATTTGTCTCTGGTTTCATTTTGGAAAAGCTGAGAAGATTTTGTATTGGCCGGACATTGTCCGGCCATCACAGACAATGTCCGGCCAGTTCAAAACGAAAAAACAGAACTTTACAAATTTGCTCAAATTTGATTTTTTGGTAGATGCAAATGCAATTTTGTTTTCAAAACACTAAGTTTGATCAAGTGACTTGTGCTGAGACCCCTCTTAATAGTACGACCATCTAAACTAGAAATTTTAAAAAGAAAACGCGTGTATTACTCAGTATTTTGCCCTTATGCTTAGTTGCATCACCATCCACGCTTCGAGAGGTCTTGACAATCTTGATTTTGCGCTTTTGTGTCGCTTCCACCTCTCCTTAATCAGAGTCTCAAATGCAGAGGTTAGTTGCATGTATTTCGGATGTCATTAATCACCAAAACCCTAATTAGGGCTCAAGATACAACACACGTGATAAAGCTGAGCACGGGTTGTGACACACTTGCGCTCCGCATGAGCATAAGCGTGCCCATACCCAGCTCCACGTGACAAATTAAGTTGAGCATGAGTTGTTTTTAATTGTTTTGATTTAGAATTTGAGAGAATCAAGTTATGTAATGTTTTAGGACTATTAGGTTATAAATAAACAAGATTTTAACACCGTCAAGAAAATTAGTTTAGTTCCTCCTCTTGAGTTTAGACTAATCTAGATTAGTTTTAGTTTTGAGTTGAGTTTGTAATACCGATCTAGATGGCCGCTTCTTCATCAATATTATTCGGTATGTTTTTATTTTATTTTGATTGTCTGGTTTATTCGAAAGATTGTCAATTTAATTGTCTGAACTTTTATACTATAAACCCTAAATTCACATTTTATTAGTGGTATCGTTTGTACACCATAAGACGATCGGTATTTACGTGCTAAGACAACATGCAACCACTGTGTTCTAATGATTAATCTAGGTTTTGGAAGAGAGTTTGTATTTGGTGTAGTTAGAGCAACGATACTATCCTCCGGGAGTTCTGTTGAAAATTATGATAATTATTTTGTTGATTTACTATCTTTACTATAAATTGTGTTCGACAATGACAGAATCATTGAAATCATAGTTTGTCCCAATTGATTTCTTTTTATTTTAATAGAAGGGTATCACCCCTATTTTTATTAAGAAAACAAAACAACAAAACGGAGTCATTATACAGCCTTCTCATTGGCTGAGATATGTCGAAGGGGTGACCGCAGATAAATGTACAATCCTCCAGTAAAAAGGATTAAATAACATCCTAACTACAGCTTCAACTGGCAATTCACCAGAGCATGGCAACACAAAAAGTATGCAACTTTTGAACACATCTTCCAACAAAACATGAAAACAACTATTGATGGCTTCGAAACTTGCAGATCCCAGGAGGCCTCAAAGCGACCCCTCTACTTCCAGTTAACAAGCACCAGACACATGTACATTACAAAAGAGACACAAGACTTTTCAGATTTTGTGTTCAGATCACCAGCAACTGTTCTTCCTGCCCCCCTGTCGCAGCGCCTAAGCCCCTTGCTGTAAATCTCCTTGTCTTCTCCCTTATGCAAACCTGCCCAATAAGAAAGAAAGGTGATTTTGAAGATCACATTCCCAGGATCAACAACTCTTACATGGCTGAAAACTATATCATTCCTTGTTTTCCAAATAGCTCAGCACAAAGCTGCTAGCCCCACAACTTGGAAACAGGACGATTTCCTAGTCAGGATTCAAAATCAGATAATGATAGGGGAGAGGCTCTAGCATGCCCACTGTACAAACAATACTTCATACATATTTAGCCAGAGGACATTCAAAAATAAAGTGTTTCACACTTTCTTGTTTTTCAGAAAAACAACAGGGTCATCTCCCATCTAATTTCTTAATCCTAGTTTTCATAGTTCTATATTTAACTCTAAAAAATATTTAAAAAAATCACAGATTTAGATTAATAATTTTAAACCAAAAGAATTTCATGTTTGTTTCCTGTAGAATTAATCCTACCTTCCTAGAGCGTGTCAAAAACTGACATAGTAGTAAAAGTTTTGGACTTAAGTTGCAAATGAAGTGCAGTTATATGATAGCCCAAATGCAGTATGCCGAAAGCAAAGAGCGAGAAGCATCAAACAAATTAGAAATTGTAACACCTCTCCTGATATATTAATCTAATGGGAATTTTTTTTTCCAATTCTTCATTAGTTTTGCTAAGATAATAGTCAATGGTAACTGGAATATTATACTACTTACATTCTCGAATGATTATTCTTTTTTGAATAATTTTAGTAATCAAAACAACCATAATTTTGATACCATACATCAAAAATACTACTATTAACTTTCAGTAAAAACTGCTCAAAAAAATTTATTCACCTCTACCAACAAATAACAAACCAATAAAATTGGTATTTATGTTTTTTCGAGAAATGGTAATTATTTATGAACAAATTTATTTTTTTCCAAAAGAGCAACTATCTCAGAATAGAGATAATATGGCTTTTGGTAGTCCGATCTCTATGGAGTTTTTTTTACTGTTAACCCAGAATTAAAAAAAAATTTCGAAATTAACCCACAGTTGCGAAAATTTGCAAAAATGGCCTGCCACATCAGCTTGTCGAGCTCTGAGAGCTCGATAAGCTGCTAGTCGCACGGGGAGTCTCTTGTCGTGCTCCAGGAGCTCGACAAGTGCTTGTCGTGCTCCCAGAGCTCGACAAGTACTTGTCGAGCTCCCAGAGCACGACAAGCTCCAGCAATTCCATCTGCAGAAAAAACAATTAATTATTAAATTACGGATTGATTTGTAATCTGATTTCATAAATAAGTATAAACTTATACATTATACTCATCTAACAAGAGATTTGATAAAATATGAGTTGATTTGATGATTTTCGATATAAACTGAAAATAGGGTACTTTAGGGTAAAATAAGATCTGAGTTTTGTCGATTTTGAATTATGGTCTTTAAAATGTGATTTTGTAATCTGCACAGAAGAGAAAATTGTATCAAATAGCATTTGAAAAAGATTTGCTGAAGAAATTTTGAATTTGGAATTAATCTGAAGATTTTAGCCTTTTTGGGTTTCTAGATATCAAATAAAGGACTAAATTACGATATAATTTGGACTGATATGTGAAAACGGCTTAGATGATACGATTTGGCTGCCAACTTTCTGGATTAAGGTATTGACATACCCATGATCATAATCCAAGAATAATCTGATCTGGATTAGGGCAAGATTTAGCTAAATCTGAGTTATGAGTATTTAGGGTAATTAGAATCCTGTTTTCGAAAACAGAATAGGATTGATAGATCTGAGATTTAGAGATGGAATTGAATCTGGCTTGTAAAGACTTTTATGTTTGGCAGTAACAAGATCAGTTCAACCCTAATCTATCTCAAACCCTAAAATATCAAAATCTATTCTGTGAACCCAAATCAAGGTCAGTGGGGATTCGAACCCAGGTGGACAACGAGGTAGAAGAGAGTTCCCACCAGCTGGGCTAGGAGTTTTTCCCATCATACTGTACATACATAAATACATACATACTGTATAGATATATATATATATATATATATATATATATATACACATGCACATATATATATATGTATATGTATATGTATATATATCTATAGAAATATACGTAAGTATGTATCATATAATAAAAATATATAAGAAATCTAGTGAACTGCATGATTCATTTTGAATGTAACACACTGGAAAATAAAAGTGTTAGTACATGTCCGCTATGGGTTCGGACGACCCCTCTTATGCCCATGCCCATGCCCATGCCCATGTCTATCTCTCTAAAAAGGCGATGGTGAGTACGGATCAGGTGGCACATGTGATCGCTGTCCAGCCGTGGTAGAAGGACCATGCCGCTCAGTACCTGCATGACCCTGAGATGGCTGTGTCGGTGGAGGGTGATCTTGGAGTTCGGTAGGCGTCAACTGATCCGGTTGGTAGTACTGATGTGCATGAGGGTCGTGCAACCCGAACATGTGCGAAATCCACTCCTGGTTGTCCTGTTGTGGTGCCACCCCACTGGGGTCGGCCCCCTGCGGAGCGTAGTACCCACGATCGTCATCCACATGCATGTGGTCGTGGGCGGGATCCCCCCAACTCTCCCAAGTAGACCCCCAAGGGACTGAGTATCTCTGTCCCTGGAGAGCCTGCTCAATATGAGCCTGGCCGCAATCCTCGTCAGCCGCAAACCGCTCTGCCAACGCTCTACTTGCATCGTCCCTGTCTTGACGACGAATGTCGTCCTTGTGTTGACGACGGATGCCGTCGTCATCATCAGAGTCATCTGAATCGGGAGTGCGATGTGTCGACGGGCCCCCAATATGCAGATCTCTGCGTCGAGCACTGTGCGTTGACGAGGAACGATGAAGCCGAGATGGGCCAGCGGACGTCCCTGGTATGTCACCTCCCCAGGTCGGCGATGTGTCACGATGACTGCGCCGTGCTGACGAAGTGCTCTGTCGAGCACCACCCAGGCTAGGCCGGGCTGACATCGGGCTGGGCGGCCGGGCCCCTCTCCGGTGTGGAACCGATGCATCTGTCTTTCGGCCACAAGTAGCGTCGAACAAGATTCGTTGTGCTGCTACACGGATGGAATGTAGGACAGCACGCGCCATCGCCTTGAAGCGTGGAGGACCTTCCAAGCGAGACGACAGGTTTGCCGCTTGACTGTCGATGCCGAACGCTAAGGCACCCTGCACATGCGAAACTCATATGGGAACTATGGAAAAATAGATAAGATAAGAGACCAACATAAGTATCCAGCGAAGACGAACGTACCGAGCGATATATCCGGCCTGGGAAATGAACATCAAGGCCGAGTCGAAGACTATCTTGATGTGATAGTTCTGTCGGCGATGGGGGGGCCGCACGAGCGAGTCGCGTGCGGGTGCGTGGCACGTACCACTGAAGATAGGCCTGGGACGTCCCAGGGTCATACGGGCGCTCCTCCACAACAACATCCGTCGCCGCGTGGTTCTCCCACTCGTCGACCCATTTGGAATTCTTGATCTGCCAGTTGTCAGAGTGTTTTCCTCTACGTGTTTGTCTGCAAAAGGTGACGCGATGCACATAAAGCAAAGAAATAAACAAATATGAGTGTGTACATGAGATACAGAAAATGTTCGAGGCATACACGTGAATCTGCCGCGGGAGATGGCGTTGTCGATTTCTTTCCGGGGGCGGTATCTGCTGATGTAGGCCGAATTGGTGCATCACCCTCTCCGGAAAATACGGCTCCACCACATGTGAGAACACCATGTGCCGGCGTGTAAGCCAGCAGTCCTGGCCCGCGGTGCAATGCGAGGAAATGCCATGCGGTGCAACCTGCGAGATGTGCTCCGGTGTTCATGGCCGCCATATGACGCGCGCGTCAATAGGAGATCAAACTCTCCCAGGTACGCCAAGTAACAGCGGTGAATCTGTGATGATGACCACCTCGGCCGACCTCCCAGCCAACGGGCTCCCATGGTCGGCCGGTCCACCCAATCATCATAGTCGGCTGGCGCAACGTACGGATGGATGGGCCGCTGTAAACGCGGGCGACCAACGGGGAAGTGCTCCCATGACCACAGTTGCAGCAGTACAGGGCATGCGGAAAGCAACGATCCAGCTGCGATCCTGCAGCATGCCTCGCAAAGGCCCCTGTACGTCGCGCACAACACTGCCATCGCCCAGTTGTAACGCGGCATGGCCCCTGCGTCGGCATCGACGATACTCTCGACCAGAGGAATGAACCACGTGTACACAGTGTCACCGTGCGTGGAAGGGAACAAAATATACTGCAGCGTCACCAGCAAGTACGCGAAGAGATGCTGGCGAACTACATCGGCGGGGGCATCATCGGGGCACTCACGGTAGCGCGCCAGAAATCGGTGGGGGACACCACGCCTGGATGCCGGGATCTCGTCGGCGTGGTTAACGATGTTAAATCGAAGGTGCATCTGTGTGCGCCAATCCAAGCGTGCTGGCCGGGGGACGATGGGATGTCCACTGGCAGGTAAACCAAGCACCATGCTGACATCCTCCAGCGTGACTGTCATCTCCCCCCAGTGGAAGTGGAAAGTGTGGGTCTCCGGACGCCATCGATCTACCAATGCGGTGATCAACGACCTGTCCAGTGTGAGATGCTGACCTATCTGCAACATACGAGCGAACGGCAATAAACCTGCAGCCCGCAGGATGGGGATATAGCCCTCATGCAGAGGCCAGTACTCCAAGGGAGCACGGACTACCAGCGGCTCCAAGTCCCCGCCCTCGGACAAGATGCGGCCGCGATGGCCACGATCACATGTACTGCTCAGTAGCTCAGGAAGATCTCTATCTCCGCCAGCCATGCCTGTCAAAACATAAAACATGAACCATTATTGAAAGTAACATAACATACATCGGGAACCGTTATTGAAAGTATCATACCCATGGATAGCACACGACATGAAAGTAACATAACATGAATCATATTACAAGGTTTCAAACAGATTACAACAATCCGATGCAAATGATAAGCGTATTACAAAGTTTATTACAAGGCTATGTCGATGGTCCGGGTGCATTCAAACAATCCTTCCTGCTATGTCCGGGCTGCCTACAGATCGAGCATTTCCTAGCTCGTGAGCTACCCCCCTGTGACTCATCCATGTCATTGTGTATTCGGCGTGTCTTCCGTCGCCCTGGACCCGTTCGCTTTAGATTTACATCTGGGATCCAGGTAGTCTCGCCAGCAGGGATAACTCTGTAGTCACCGAGCGTCATAAAAACTCTCCACACGCCACTCCATGTGTTTGAAAGGTTGTCGAGGCTGAAGTACTCCGAAAGGTAAGGCGCAGGGCTCACACCGAGCGCCGCACATGAAGCAAGGACATGAGAGCAGGGCTTGTGCAGTAGCTTCGGTTTGTTACATGAGCATTCAGCGACATCCCCAAGAATGACCTCGTGCACCCGTCCAGGTCTCAGTTGGCCGCTCACGTTCTTCTGCCGAAGGCGGACTTGAATGATTCGGTGCAGTCTGTTTATAACTGTCACCTCGTGCCGCTGGGCCTTGTCTATGCGGGCAGTCAAGTACGACTGCACAACATCTGGCAAGGTTCTCATGGGATCGTCGACTAGCGTTTTGGCGGCTACACTTCTGTTGTTGAAGTACTCGGCTGTGCGGTACCATGTCATCTCCACTACAGCAGTCACCGGCAAACACCGGACTCCCTTCAACACATAATTGCACACCTCTGAAAGGTTCGTCGTCATTATCCCAAACCTTGCGCCATCTTCGTCGTGCAGCAAGGACCATTTCTCGATGTCCTTGTCCTGAATCCATTGGGAAAATTTGCTGACGTTCACATCATCGGCAGCATTACTGGCCCTCCTCGTGGAGTACTTCACTGTCAGCGCCTCCAATTTGTCGAACACAGCCTGGAACTTCCTCGGTTGATTTTGCATGCACAGCCGCTTGAACAAATCCATGATCTGTTTACTGCGGAATTGTGTGAAAAGGTTTGCTGCAATGTGCCGCATGCACCAACGGCTGCGCACGTCCTCCCATTTGTACGGAGCATCTGGGGCTCCGCGCATTACCTCAATGGCATGGAGCAGCCCTCGGTGGCGGTCCGATATGATGCACACCTTCTCTCGATCACCAACAACCGCCCGCTTCACGTTGACCAGAAACCACAACCAACTTTCCGAGTTTTCAGACTCGACGATGGCGTACGCCAATGGAAGCAGTTGGTCGTTAGCATCCGCAGCAACAGCAATGAGGAGACAGCCCTTGTACTTTCCAGTCAGGAACGTACCATCCACGCATATGACTGGACGACAATAAGCAAATGCCTCGATGCACTGGCGGTATGACCAGAATAATCGACGGAGTACCTGAGTGTTCTGTATGGGGCTACCATCTCGACGTGTAGCTGGCTGATCGAAGAAATCTAAAAATGTGCCTGGGTTGGTCTGAGCGATGTTGCGCAGCAACCGCATCACATTGTTGTAGCCGTGGTCGAATGTGCCGAACATGCCCTCAATTGCCTTCTGTTTTGCTCTCCAGGCCTTTCCATACCTTATAGTGTACCCACACCTATCGGCAACTTGCTTCATTATTTCTCTCGGCATTATCGAAATGTTCTCTCGCACAGCCGGCTGGATGATATTACCGATGTACGCCGACGTCAGGTTCCTGTGTCTGTCCAGCGCCTCCGTGAGCAGGCATGTGTGTGCGGTAACCCTTGTCACCACAAAACCGATGTCGTCCTTCGGCCGCATCGCACGAATCTTCCATGGGCAGCCTGCTGTTACACAGGCTGCTACAAAAAGGTTGGGGTTTGACTTGACGACCTTATATTGCCTGTTAATTGCGAGGGACCAGCTCGCCACGGCATTCTTCAGATCTTCCTTGCTTTGAAACTCCTGCTCTACTTGTAAGCCACCGTGCTCGAAAGACCACCTCGAACCCTGATCCGTTGGCAACACAGCTTGACTGTATGCTGAGTGATCTAGCCACTCCTGCGGAGGACCAGGAGTATCGTCATCAGAGCCATCGGATGCCTCCGAGTCCGTCGAATCATCTTCGTCGGACACTGATGGAAGGCAATCCAGTACCTCGCACACATCTACGCGAGTATGGCAGAATACATCCGACCGCTCGCTAGCCCTGAATCTCGCAGGACCGGGCATGACGCTTGGCTCACCCTCCACCGCACTCTCGGCTGCTCGTACGTTGCAGAACTGCACATACATCGCGAACTGGCCGAGCAGTCCGCCATGGGGGTCTTCCACTCTTCGAATAAAAGAACTCCAAGATTTGTCCCCTTTAATTTCGCGTAGCACCCAGTATGGCTCATTATCTACCTCACAAACGATGAGCCCTTCGATTAGAGCCATTTCATCGCGAGGCCGCTTCCCGACCATATTCAGGATCAACAAATTCAGGTCTAGAAATGAGGTGTTATGTACACTCAGCTCGCCCGTCACATACTGGCAACGACTCATATCAACCCCACTTTGCCCCTCGCGAATTATGCCGTCACCATAAAATATGGAAATTTTGTTCGGACTATCCATTCCCTACACACATTCATCTCACGCGTAAATAACATGACACCATTACACACATGCACATAGATCCTAAAACCATAGATACACATATACATTTGAAAAACATAATTTATAAACATAGAGCATGCATACATGCATGTAATTGAAAATAACCTAGTTTCATAATTTCTAAATACATACACATATATATTTTACAAAACCTAATTCTTAAACATAGAGTATGCATTTGCACAATTAAAAATAACCTAATTTTAAAAAACATAATTTCTAAACATAGAGCATGCATGCATGTAATTGAAAATAGCCTAGTTTCATAATTTCTAAATACATACACATATATGTCCAAAACCTAATTTTTAGACATACAGTATGCATGTGCACAATTAAAAATAACCTAATTTTATATTTTCTATTGTGTGCACATAGTTTCTAAAATGAAATACACATACATTTAAAAACCCTATTTTTCCAAACATACACACATATATTTCTAAACATACAAACATATATTTAAAAACCCTATTTTTCCAAACATACACACATATATTTAAAAAACCTATTTTTCCAAACATACACACATATATTTCTATACATACAAACATATATTTAAAAACCCTATTTTTCCAAACATACACACATATATTTAAAAACCCTATTTTTCCAAACATATACACATATATTTCTAAACATACAAACATATATTTTTCTAAACATACAAACATATATTTAAAAACCCTATTTTTCCAAACATACACACATATATTTAAAAAACCTATTTTTCCAAACATACACACATATATTTCTAAACATACAAACATATATTTAAAAACCCTATTTTTCCAAACATACACATATATATTTAAAAAACCTATTTTTCCAAACATACACACATATATTTAAAAAACCTATTTTTCCAAACATACACACATATATTTAAAAATCCTATTTTTCCAAACATATACACATATATTTCTAAACATACAAACATATATTTAAAAACCCTATTTTTCCAAACATACACACATATATTTAAAAAACCTATTTTTCCAAACATACACACATATATTTCTAAACATACAAACATATATTTAAAAACCCTATTTTTCCAAACATACACACATATATTTAAAAACCCTATTTTTCCAAACATACACACATATATTTAAAAACCCTATTTTTTCAAACATATACACATATATTTCTAAACATACAAACATATATTTAAAAACCCTATTTTTCCAAACATACACACATATATTTAAAAACCCTATTTTTCCAAACATACACACACATATATTTCTAAACATACACACATACATTTCAAAAACCAATTTTCCAAACATACAAACATATATTTAAAAACCCTATTTTTTCAAACATACACACATATATTTCTAAACATACACACATACATTTCAAAAACCTATTTTCCAAACATACAAACATACATTTAAAAACCCTATTTTTCTAAACATACACACATATATTTCTAAAATCTATTTTTCAAACACACACATACATTTATAAACCCCTATTTTCAAACATATACACATTCATTTCCAAACATACATACACACATACATTTAAAAAAATCTATTTTACAAACATATATACAAATGCACATATTTCCTAAACATATTTCTAAAAACAACATAATACCTACTCTTATATACACATAAACATAAATATAAACCCTAATCACGTCATTAGCAACATAATTAACAGAATCTTAAATGCATTTCGAAAAAATTTACCTCTTTTCGAAGAACTCGCAATTCTCTACAACTTTCTCTTCTACACTGGATAAATTTATCGGACGGATTTTGCTAGATCTAGGACGGAGTTTTTACAAATGTGTGTGTGTGAACTGCTGGTTGTTCTGTTTTTTTGGATGAGTGTGTGTGTGAGTGTGTACTGGACCACTGAACCAGGGAAATAAAGGGGGGACCGCAGCTTGTCGAGTTTCCACAACTCGACAAGAAGATACACAATATTAAAATGTCCAGTGTTTATACAACAGATAAGTTCCTTAGACCAACTGGTTTGCGCGCTCGCTGCTGTGTTCTCTGGCCCGGGTTCGAATCCCCGTTTTCGCAAAAAATCTTTTAAGTTGTCGAATGCTCCAGGTGCGACAACTGTGGCATACATGTCGTGTTCCGGACCGGCGACACACTGTTATCGTGTTTGGGGAGCGCGACACGCCGTTGTCGTGGTTGGGGAGCGCGACAAGAGGCTGCCGCAGCTTGTCGAGCTCCCAGAGCTCGACAAGCTGATGTGGCAGGCCAATATTGCAAATTTTCGCAACGGTGGGTTAATTTCGAAATTTTTTTTTAATTCTGGGTTAACAGTAAAAAAAACTCGTCATGTGGTGGTGACTTGTTCATGTGTTTTTTCTTTGATGGAATTATGTGTTTCAAATTTAGATGAAGGGATCTGATGGTGCAAAAGACAAAAAATTGCACCAGACACCTCAAACTATCCAATTCTATGCAAGTATATATCTTTATTGATTTGAGCCTATGTAAACAGGCCAAGCAGGCCTTCCATCCTCGTTAGCCGTTATTTGACGCCATGGGCCACCGGTCTCGTACACACCGAATAAAAAAAAAAGTGCAGACAACTGTTTCATGGAATCGTATGTCTATGAATTACGATGTCTTCCACCAATCAGACCTTGTTCTTCAAATGATCAACATTAATTGGAGGGTATTTGAATCAATGTTATTAAACTCGGCCTCGCCACCGATCGGGTCGAGCCCTGGGTCAGTAGTTCACTAGTCAGACCAGTGGATTACTAGGTCAGATTGTAGGTTTTTTATTTTAAATTAAAATTAACATAAATTGATCTGTTTGAGACCTAGTCTTAGTTTTCGCACTAGGCTCACCAGATATTAATATACGGAATAACAAGATCTTACTCGAAAGTACCGAAATCCAAAGGATGATCGAAACACAACTCAAAGTAATTGCACAACTCTTTATTTCAAATAGGGTTTTAGTCGTCGAACGTTAGACACACTTGCCTACGTCGAAGAAACTATAAGCTAGATATATGATCCAAGACTGTAATATATTCGATGATCTAAACTATACCTATTACAAGGTATATAGTCCAATCGTATGAGTACGTATTAGACTAAATAACCTAAACGTATTATACTAATATAACTAACTAACTCTAAACAGATAAACTTAGTTATACATATTCGGATTGAATTACAATTTCGACCAGAGTTTGAATCCTTCCCAAGGTCGCAAATCTTTCCAAAGTCGCAAACCATTTCATGGTCGTGAATCCGTTGCGAACTCGACCTGAAATCCTCTCAGATTATGACTCCCCTGTTGAGAAGGAGCCAACTCCCGTTGGTGACCAACTGTGAAGATGTAGAGAGTGTTGATCGAAGGATGCCGACTAGAGGGGGGTGAATAAGCGATTTTTAAATTTTTACTTTTAATCTAGTGATTAACAACCTAAATTGCAATAATAATGCTCAAAAGATATGAATGACAATTCAAGACAAGTTCTGCAATTTCTAAAGGATTAAGAACAACAATTCAATCTCTAGGAATATAAAGCAAGTAATAGAAATAACCGAAGAGATCGAATTTTTCCTGAGGTCTCAGAAATTTGCCGATTTCCATTAATCCTCGTTGAAGCGCTCTTCGCTAGAGCTTATGCTTCGATTTCACTAGGGTTAGCCCTTCACCTCTCCGGATAGGCGAGCTCCGAGCCTTTACTGATCCGGGAGGATCTCCAAGTCCTGATCGCATGCGGCTTCGCGATCAAGTCCTGATCGCATACGGCTTCGCGACCTTAACCGTGTTCAGAAAGGATCCGCCAACATGGATGGGTCCGCGACCATGGATTGGTCCGCAACCAGGAAAAGGAATTCGTTCCCTATTCGGAATTGTAATCCGATCCGAATGTGTATAACTAAGCTTATCTGTTTAGGATTAGTTATATGATTCTAATACGTTTAGGTTATTGAGTCTGATACGTACTCATACGATTGGACTATAAATACCTTGTAATAAGTCTAGTTTAGATCATCGAAGAATCATAGAACTTATTTGAGTTTTAGACACTTATAGTTCCTTTGACGTAGACAAGTGTGTCTAACGTTCGACGTGTAAGCCCTCTTTGAAATAAAGAGTTGTGCAATTACTTTGGGTTTCGGGTATAAGATCCCGTTATTCCGCATATTAGAATCTGAGCGAGCCTAGTGCGAAAACCAAGGCTAGGTCTCAAACGGATCAAGTTGGTATCAGAGCAACTTTCCTATCCTGTGAATGGTGAAGACTCGCCAGGGTTACAAAACCTCCGGCGAAACTCCAGGCGATCAATTGACGGTTCCTACAGCCGCGTCTCTGACAATGTCTGACGATACCTCCGTTCAAGCTAACCTAGCCGAACAAGTGGCTAAGCTCTCCACCGACATAGAAACCGTGCTTGCTTGGATTAAGCAGCAAGCCATGATTATACCTCCTGAAGTAGGGAAGGGTATGGGTGCGAAGACTGGTGAAGACTTGCGCAGGGCAGACGAAGATGAAGGCGAAGGCAACCACAAGACTGACGACCTCGCCAACACCTCCTTAGCTGTCGGATCTTTTAAGGTCGACGCTAAGATTGATATACCCATATATGATGGGGTGATCGATGCGGAGAAGCTGGATTCTTGGATCGATCAACTTGAGACCTACTTTGACCTGAAAGGGTTCAGTGGCGCTCAAAAGGTGAAGTTTGCACCTTCGAAGATGAAGGACCACGCCAAGACGTGGTGGAAGGCCCTTGTCGCCAGTGGTGAAGCTGACGACCTTGCGTGGGGTCAATTCAAACAATTTCTGCGACAAGAATTCTATCAGATGGGTTACCTTGAGGAGAGATGGGAGCGTTGGCACAGATTGTACCAACGGCGCGACCAGACCGTCTAAGACTATACGACAGAGTTTCGGTGACAAGCAATGGTCATTGGCATCTCACTATCCGACCCTCAGGTATTTCGGAAATACACATCTGGACTTCAAAAATCGATCAGTACTGAGCTAAGTCTGTTCGGCGTCCAAGACATCGCGACCGCAAGCTCAACTGCTATGGCGATCAAGAAGAAGAACAAATCCCGCAGCGACAAAAGCACGAAGGAAAGTGCGACCTCGACAAAGAAAAAGCCGAGTCCGAAGAAGAACGCTTCCAAATCGGGCACGGGTGCCTTTTGCGAACATTGTCAACTCGCGGGACATACCAAGGACAAATGCTACAAGCTTCATCCTGAACTTAGACCAAAGAAAAACGGACCAGGGAAAAGAACAGCCACGCACTAATACAGAAATGCAGTCTTCTATCGGTAAAAAAAACCCTTCTACTATCGGTTTTTGTACCGATAGAGATAGACACGATAGAACAAGACTGGACATTTTCTATCGGTAAATAACCGACAGAAGAAGTTCACTATTCTATCGGCATATTATGAATCTACCGATAGAAAACCCGTCGTATTCTTACGTCTAGCAGTTGGAAAAGTACCACTATTCTAACGGTTAACTACAAGATTACCGACAGAAAAAAGCTTAGTACTCTATCGGCATATTAGGAGTGTACCGATAGAAAACTCGTCGCTAGCAGATTGAAAAGTACCACTATTCTAACGGTTAACTACAATATTACCGACAGAAAAAAGCTTAGTACTCTATCGGCATATTAGGAGTGTACCGATAGAAAACTCGTCGTCAGCGGCTGGAAAAGTACCACTATTCTAACGGCTAATTATAAGTTTACCGATAGGAAAACTCATACTATTCTATCGGCATATTACAAGTTTACCGATAGAAAACTCGTCAATAGCGATTGGAAAGTACCATTATTCTAACGGTTAACTACAAGATTACCGACAGAAAAAAGCTTAGTACTCTATCGGATATGTATGAGTTCACCGACAGGAAAGGTCAAACTCGTCTAACGGTTAATTTTGATTGTACCGATAGAAAAAAGGACAGTAGTCTCTCGGTTGTTGATGAATTTACCGATAGAGCATTCACATATACAGTACTTTATTTGCACTCACAATAGAGTACATTCACATATACAGTACAGATGCAATACAGTATAGATTGGATACACAATACAGTACAGATGCAAGGTAAATTCACAGAACAAATTGACACATTAGGCAGTTATTCACATTTATTCACATATGTATGGACAAATACAGATTGCAATCCAATGTGGACATTTATTCACATATATATATTTATTCACATGTATATGAACAGTCTATGCAGAGTACACAAAAAGGAGAAAATTGTCATGCTGGATGGTTGGGCGCTACTTCCTCCATGACATATTGTGCCCAGATTTGTCGAAGATATATAATCTTTGCATTTTCATATTGGTCTTTCGACATGGCGATCTGCAAGCATGTGTGCATACTGAGTAACTAACTTCGATCCTAATTTAGAACGTGACACCCATTTTTGAAATTTGAGTTAGCTATCGATACTTACCTGGGGGAATCGGGAAAAGTTTGTCTGCACTAGGTCGTACATGTAGCGCAGCACATAAAACCCGCATTCCCACGATTGCGGCTGCTGATGGCACTGAGATAATTGCATATGCGAATACATGTTAGCTATATATTGTTTCCATAAACTAATTAAGCATAAACAAAAAGTCTCGTGAGTACCTCATATTCTTTCCAAGCTAGTACGGAGCCCTGCGGTGCGGCATGCCTCCCTCCAGCGGACACATATTTATCAAAAGCCCTGCATTTCAGTTAGTATTGCCAGTTAATGTATTATCATTAGCTAGTGAGGTCAAAATATAAATCAAACATATAAGTTACTTACGCCTCCATATTCCCCTTGAGCACATATTCCATCGATAATCTGTCACGCATCGAATCGAGGTAGTACACCTCGTTCCTCGGCGGACAGATCACGATGAGGATCCAGTGGCCCCTGCATTGTACGTAAAAGAGGACCGCTAGCTCAAAGTACATCTCAGGTGTAACATACAAGATTGAGTTAAATTAGTACGAAATGCACTAACCTTTGGTGGTACGGCACCAGAATGAAGTCCCTGTCCTGCTGCGCCATCAGCGCGCTGGATATGTACTGCTCAGCGTGCGCGGCGTCCTGCTCTAGCATCGTGAGGCTTATTTTCTCTGGGTCGAGGAAACCCACCTTGTCACACGCAGCCTCCGATGCTAGCCTGTACATGCACCTGCATGCAAAGGACGAGATTAATATTAATTTCACAGAAAGTTACTCAGTATTCAAATGAACTGCAACATTAATGCAGAGTTAGCAAACAGAGTTAGAAAACAGCAATACATAGCATCAGCAAACTCACAGGACTCCAGTCCGTATGATGGACATATCGAGCTCCCGCCAGTTGTAGAGGTCGAACAGATCCTCGTGTGCCACGGATATAGTCCCGGGCTCACGGTGGAACTGCCCAGGCCTGTAGGGAACTAAGAAGTTCAGGCTGCGCCGAGCTCGATGTAGGTACCAGTCGTGGAGGTCTCTGGTTGATCGATCCAATTTCCGCAAAGATGCCTCCGACAGGAGTGGGAGCGCGTTCGTGAACGTCCGCGGCAGTCCCTGTCGCCCTTTGCCCTTGCCTTTGCCGCCCTTGCCTTTTGCCGGGGACTGAGCGCGTACCTTCGAAGGCAAGGGCGAGGTGATGGCGGCTTTCTTCCGAGGTGGAGGCGTGGATGCGCTAGGTGGGGTCGAGGCCGTCTTTGATGTGTCCAGGTTCGCACGAGATCGGCCCTCATGCCCCGAGTTGGGGGCGCAGTCCCCTGGTAGCCCCGCGGCAGGCCACTTCAATTAATGAGCACGTATGTTAGATTATGCAAGTTGAGTGTACTGAGTAGGATGTAATCTAAAATGTGTAGGATTTACCGGTTGTATTACAAGACACTTCTTGGGCCACTGTACGTAGGAGCCCACTGCCTCAGCAAGTGTCTGCAGTTCCTCTGTTGGGACTGGCAACGGAGAATCGTTGTAGCCCGGCATGGCCATGTCCACCTGTACCTTTGCGAAACCCAACCGCAGAGGTACACAGTGGACCTGGACATCCGGCCCAGACGGATATACGAAGCCGTGTCCAACCACTTCCTGCCCGGCGCCTACGTGATTCTGTAGGATGCAGCCCTCCGGCCCCTGCAAATTTGTAACAATTAAAATAGGTTAGCGAAACAACTCTAACAGAATGGGAGTGGTATCAACTTAAGTGCACAGATGAAGGCTTGCAGTACCTCAAGTAGATCCACTGGATCCGCGAGTACCTTCGAAGCGCAACTGCTTATCCGACCCCGCGGGGTACCATCGTCCTGGGGATCCGCATGTGCACTCTTGGCCAGCAATGTTTCTCTCAACCGTGCAAACTCTTCCCTCATTTGTGCGACCTCGGTCTGCACCTCAGACTGTACCTCAGCCCGTATCTCAGCCCGCATCTCCGCCCGTATCTCCTCCCGTACCTCAGCCCGTATCTTATCGGAGAGGTCAGTTTCCTTTTCCTTCCAGGTGCGGGCCTTCTTCCTCGGTGGAGCCGGATCTACGAAACCGGCCTTCCACGACACAATGGCTCCCACGGCCCGTGTCCGCCCGGGATGCTCCTTATTTCCTAGAGCTCGGGTGAGGATGTCGTTCTCCCTCTGCGGGGTAAACAATCCCTCCGCTGCCTCCTTCTCAAAAGAGATCTGTTACATTTGAAGGTACCTTGTGAGACAAATTGCCTTATATACACTTGTGCGCACACAGTTTACGAGGTTAGCCAACTTACCATTCGCCTCACAACGTCGGCGTCCCCAGGGGTTGCGAACTGCACAGACCCCGTGGACGACACGGACCCCCTCCCCCTCCACCATCGCTTGCACCTCTCATCCCTGATCTCGGAGAGCGGCAACTCAGGGGTGTCGATGACAGGATTTTGTTCGTCTTCCTTCTTCCACTGTTCCTCCTTCCCCGCATAGCCCCGGGATCCGAGCCGATGCGGGTGGTCGTTCCTCTTCTGGATCGCCCTATTCTTCTCGCTAAGGGCCTTGAACTCCTCAGTCCCCTTCTGCTTGGTGAATTCCTCCCATACCTCCTCCGATATGAAGGGGTACTTCTCGCAAGGAGATTTCCCCGCAGCTAGGAAGTTACTGACGAGCCAGCTCTTAAAGGTTTTCCATGTTCCGTTCATGTCCTTCAAGCAGGCAGTCCTAGGTGTATCGTCGGGGATGTTCCACTTAGCCTGTTTCCGAAAAATGCATACAATTAATCACGAGTTAGTTAAACTTTAGTATAAGCCAAGAGAAAGTGATTACGAAAGAGTTCAGCGATTTCAGTTCATTTAACCTTCACTTCCACCCACAACCTATCCCTCTCGTCCGCCGTCACGTCCTTCCAGCTCTGGACGGTGATCTTCACCCTTTCTTTCGCCAACAGCCCAACGTAGGCCGCGTACCTCCCAGCATTCTTTCCAATCGGCCTCCCAAATTGGTTGAACTCACAAGAAAGATCAGTGCGTTTGGCCAAACGCCCCAACGTCGTC
This sequence comes from Pharus latifolius, assembly GCA_019359835.1. NCBI lineage: Eukaryota > Viridiplantae > Streptophyta > Magnoliopsida > Poales > Poaceae > Pharus > Pharus latifolius. The sequence goes on from CM033322.1 coordinate 15,599,331, forward strand.
GCGCCTCGCCCCACCCTCTTACGCTGGGATGTAACAGCCCCATCTTCAGTAGTTACGATGGGGTTGGCCCTAGTCGAACCACTAGTACCATCCGATGAAGACGATGACATGTCTTCCCCTACAAAACCTTCAACAAACCATATATATGGCAATTAATTCGCCTTGGACTTCCATAACTCAGCCCAGGACTGGAGACTAACTAGGGCGGCAAAAGGGAAAATAATACAAAAAGAAAGACATGCATAAATTACTTATTGAACTCTTCAGAAATATTTTCTATCGGTAAACACATGAGCTGCCGATAGACCATAACAATTACCTCCACACAAGACAATTTTTCTATCGGCAAACACGTGAGATACCGATAGAACATAACAATGTTCTCTACATATGGAATTTTGTTGACAAGCCACCATTCACTGTCATCACATAACATTCTCGATGATTTGCTACACTAATATTCATGGGCCAGCATTATTATTTCACACGTAAATATGCACACAAGCATCTAAGTGCTACTGTGCATAATCTTTAGCCTAGCCTGTATGTGAGTCATCAGGACTTCACAGCTATTAGGTTGGGAAAAGTCATGTATATAGGCATTTGAAACATATACATCGAAGACCCATCCACATTGCCATATATTCATACGAAGTGAGTAAAAATTCCCAACCAAACTAGTACATTGCATGGCTCATGTCCTTCCAGATCCAAATTAAGTTTTACTACTTGTGCAGAAAATTTTCTATCGGTAAACACATGAGCTGCCGATAGAATATGTGTAAGAACACCTCCAACATATAATCTGCATTACATGGCAGTTGGATACAATTGATCACACATACAGCAGTATAGAGAAGTTAAAATCTCAAAACAGGTTCATTACAGCACTGGAACATATTATGTAAACCCTAATTAAAATCAACATTGCCTGCGGAATGTACATAAGCCAACACAATAGGGAACCCTAGTGTAATTGCAAAACTCCAATAATTAGTACGTGCAAAACACTAGGATCAAATAAAGAAGATGCTGGAAATAGAACGACGAATTAGGGTATTTACGGCGGCGATCAGTTCTGGTGATGCAGAGGCGGTGTAGAACGCAGCAGCGGCGGGCGAAGGACGAAAATAAGAACCGGTGGCAGTGACGAACCAGTGTCCAGCCGGCGATCGTCGTGTGGGAGAGAGGAAGTGAGTGCTCACGGCGGAGGTTGGGGTTTTCTTCGCTCTCGAAGAGACGCAGTGCTCTAAGGTGGAACTGTTCGAGTGGAGGGAAACTAAAGGGCCGTGTACGAGTAATAAAGTAGCGGAGGAACTTTTCTATCGGTATAACAAAATGATACCGATAGACTTATGTAATTTTCTATCGAAACAACAAAATAATACCGATAGAAAAAGTAAATTTCCCGGAAAAAATTTCGAATTAGTGATTGCATTTTTCTATCGGTATAAACAATAAAATCCCGTGAGACCAATTTTCCACAGAAAATTTTTTTAAAGTGCTTGAGATTGGGTGCCATTTTTCTATCGGTAAAAACAACAAAATACCGTGAGAGTAATGAAAAGATGCCCTTTTCTATCGGTATAAACAAAAAAATCCCGTGAGCCCAATTTTCCCCAGAAATTTTTTTGATTAAGTGCTTGAGATTTGTGTGCCCTTTTTCTATCGGTAAAAACAACAAAATACCGTCAGAGTAATGAAAAGGTACACAATTTAACATCAAACAGACCGTGGTTGAAAGCTGCAGAATGTTAAAGAAAGAGGGAAGATAGCCGGAAAATTGGAAAATTGACATAAAAAGAAATTGTTCATTCATTGTTGTTTTATCACTTACAAAAAAAAATAAAACCCAAAATGCTAGGTCAAGGGGTGGTCTTAGCCCTGGCTGCATGTAGAATAGAGTCAGTTAGACTTGCAGCCAGGACGCAGGACTCCTCTAGCGACAAGTTGTCCCTAGGATCAACTACTACCACGTCAAGAAGGCCTGCGACCTCCGTCAGCTTCGCTATGGTATCCTTCATAGTCAAACCGCAGCCAGCGATGGTCATATCCGCAGCTTTCTTCTCCTCGCGAAGACGCCTCGTCCTCGCCCTAGCATTGTCACCATCCGTCTTCATGCGCTTAATGCGCTGGAAGAGATCGTCAAGGTCAAGCCGTAGCTGAGTGTGCTTGTCTGTAAGGAGCTTGTGCTCCTCCTGGAGGGCCCTCAGGTCAGCCTTCACTTTGGCAGTGTCTTCCACGGCTACCATTCCCTGTGCAAATCAACAGGTCAAGAATGAACTGAACATGGATTAACAATACAGGGGTAAACCGAGGAGATTTAGAGTTCTTACCGGGGAGGCCGTGGATGACGATCCCATGGAGGTTGCCATTGTGAAAGAGAAGATGAGGAGTCCAACCGTTCGAGAATTAGAAAAACAACAAAATACCGCGACGCATGGCGAGGTACTTATAGAGTTTCCAAGGCGACGCATGGCGACACGGTTGAGAATTCGAAGCGGCAGAGTATTCTTCTGTCGGTAAAAACAGGAAAAAACCGTCAGACAACAAATACCGTGAGACAAATGAATTTATTCTAACGGTAAAATAGAACAATACCGATAGAAAACGTTTTGAAGTGCCTGAGAGAAGATGTCCTTCTCTATCGGTATAAATAACAAAATACCGTCAGGGATTTTTGCTGAACTTAATTTGAAGAGGCTGCGATGAGATTTTTGCAAGTGCTATTTGAAGGGAAGAATTAAATATTTACAGGATAAAGGTACTGTACATGTTAGAACTCATGCTGTGGAGTAAAATTGAGATGTATTAATGCTGTGAACTAGCTTATCATTAAATTCTAAAGAAAAATGTACTGCCTGATGTATTAATGATAAGTTCCTCACCTTGCTGCAGAACTTGTGGGCTGTTTGCTTGGCATTTATCCCTGAAATAGAAATTAATCATCAATGGTTCTCAACCCATAATCCTTCTTCGTGGTCATCTCGCAGATACGTTGTTTCGTCGATATCTTCAGTACGGATAGATTGAATGTCCTCTAAAAATGGAGGTATTTCATCGAATTGGTTATACTCCTCTTCGTCGACAACATCTTCGACCCCAACAATACGTCTCTTGCTGTGGAGGACAACATGCAAGTTTGGATTGGCCGGGTCAACGATGTAGAATACCTGTGTGGCTTGCTTTGCAAGTATGAATGGATCGTCTTGGTGTCCGACTCTACCAAGATCGACGAGAGTAAACCCGTAACTGTCAACTTGAACACCTCGAGGGATTTCGACCCATTGGCATCGAAACAGGGGAATCTTAAGTAATCCGTAATCGAGCTCCCATATTTCGTCAATAACACCGTAATATGAGTTCAGCGCCCTTACTGACCTGGCATCCTCGGAAATAGCAAACAGTGTCACTCCGCTACATTGCGTGCTACTCTTGGAGTCTTGAGCTCTTGTGTAAAATGAATACCCATTGATGTCGTACCCCTGCCAAGTCCCTACAGTGAATCTTGGGCCTCTAGCCAACCATGTCACAGTTTCGCTTACGGAGCCCTCGGCAGCTCGCGTGACTCTTTCTTGGATCCACTCAGCAAATTTCCTGTTATGTTCTCTGCTTACCCAAACGTCTGACTTCGAAGGATTCTGTGACCATAACATTACCTTGTGCTCGTGTATGTATGGCTCGACCTCCGTCATGTGTTGTAAGACCCAAAAATGTGATTTTGCGTACACATCACGAGCGGGGACGATAGCTTTGAATCCAATCGTTCCAATTCCCTCAAGCCTACCCTCGTGTCGGGACCTAGGAACACCAATTGGGTCAACCCCGGCCATATAATCTGTGCAAAATTCAATCACCTCCTCGGCGGCATAACCTTCCATGATACTCCCCTCGGGTCGACGACGAGTCCTTACGTATCCCTTCAATACACCCATAAATCTCTCAAATGGATACATGTAGCGCAGGCACACAGGTCCACAAAACTTAATTTCTCTGATAAGGTGAACAATCAGATGGACCATAACATCAAAAAAGGATGGAGGGAAATACATCTCGAGCTGACAAAGAGTTGTAACCACGTCGCGTTGCAAAGCGTCCAGTCCATCGGGATCAATTACCTACGAGGACACAGTTGCGCCAAATATTCATATCAGAAAAATCTTCTAATTAAGCTCCACAAATGGAGGTAGTGAACTTATAGTACGAGTGCACGTACTTACCTTGCAAGATATTGCGTTGAAGAAATAACATAGGTTTGTGATTGTCTCTCTGACTTTAACTGGGAGAATGCCTCTGATAGCAATGGGAAGCATCTGTGACATCAAGACATGACAGTCGTGGGACTTCATGCCAACCAGTCTTAGGTCCTTCATAGACACAAGTTTTTTCAAGTTCGCGGAGTACCCACATGGAACTTTAACACCGTGCAGGCACCGACAGAGTTCTGTTTTTTCGCTCTTGGACAACGTGTAGCAGGCCGGGGGGAGGTATGTACGCTTTCCATTCTCTAAAGGTGCAAGCTCAGTCCTTATCCCCATTTCCACCATGTCACGACGAGCTTTCACACCATCCTTTGTCTTTCCCGGAATGTTCAACAACAAACCAATCAAACTGTCACAGACATTTTTCTCTACATGCATGACGTCAATGCAATGTCGAACTTGTAAGTGCTCCCAGTACGGTAGATCCCAGAGAATCGATCTCTTCTTCCAAACATTTTTTTCTCGAGGTTTAGAATGCTTACCGAACTCAACTTTGATGTCGTTCACGCGTGAGTAAATCTCCTTACCGGTCAGAAACACTGGAGCTGATCCCTTCTCAGGCTTCCCGTTAAATGATTTCCTCTTCTTACGGTACGTGTGATGCACCGGAAGAAACCTGCGGTGACCCATGTACACTGTTTTCCGGCAGTTTCGCAGCCAGATGCTCTCAGTTTCATCTAGGCAAATAGGGCAAGCCTTGGCTCCTTTCGTACTATACCCCGACAAATTGCCGTAGGCAGGAAAATCATTTATGGTGCAAAATATCAGGGCCCGCAAGATGAAATTCTCTTTCTTGTATGCATCCCACACCTGCACACCCTCGCTCCACAATTTCTGTAAGTCCTCGATTAAAGGTGCTAGAAACACGTCAATATCATTTCCGGGTTGTCTGGGTCCTGAGATTAGTAACGCCATCATGATGTACTTGCGCTTCATGCATAACCAAGGAGGAAGATTGTAGATGCATAAAAGAACCGGCCAAGTGCTGTGCCGGCTGCTCATATTACCATGTGGGTTCATACCATCTGTACTCAGCCCGAACCTTACATTCCTAAGTTCGCCGCCGAACTCAGCAAATGTTCTGTTGATGTTTCTCCATTGAATAGAATCAGCTGGGTGTCTCAGTTTTCCGTCTTGTTTCCGGGCTTCAGCATGCCAACGCAAGTGCTTCGCGACTTTCGGATTTGCAAACAGCCGCTTCAATCTAGGTATCACAGGCAAGTACCACACAGTTTTTGCCGGGGGCCCTTTCCTTACCTCGTGACGTTCACTGTCAATCCGGTCCCTACACGTATACCTCGATGCGCCGCATCTTGGACAAACATGCAAACTGGAGTACTCGTTACGGTACAACACACAATCATTTGGGCATGCGTGTATTCTTTCGATTTCCATTCCCAACGGACACAACAGTTTTTTGGCTTGGTAAGTAGATCTTGGCAACTCATTTCCCTCTGGAAGCATGTCCGCTAGAAGATCTAATAGTGCCGTGAAACTCTTATCACTCCAACCGTTTCCTGCCTTCAAGTTATATAATCTCAGCACAGAAGACAGTTTTGTAAATGTTGCACATCCAGGGAACAGAGGTTTCTCAGAGTCAGCAATCAGTTTCTCAAATTCACAGAAGTCATTTTCGTTGTAATCTTCCTCTACATCACGTAACATCTCATCTAGATTGTCATCATCATCATCTACGTGCACATCGGAATTAACATTACCAAAATTGGGATGATCATCGATATTATTGCAATCCACATCCGAGTCGTGCTGATTGGTAGTAGTGGTGCTTGTTTCCTCAAGATCTTCGCCATGCCATATCCAACGGGTGTATCGCGCGTTAAAACCACGACGAATCAAATGACTCTTAATTTGATCAGAGTTGCTAAACCTCTTCAAGTTCATACAATCTGTACAAGGATAGAGCATAATTTTCTCTCCCTTCCTCTCCTTTTGTTGCTCAGCAAATTTAATAAACTCATTCACACCATCCAAATATTCAAGAGTAGTACGTTTTATTCCATACATCCAATATTTCCTGTCCATCTACAATTAACAAAATTTAACGAGTAAGCCATGCATGAAACCTGCCCGATTAAGTTATGTATATGTACATGTACAGCCTCTTACAACAGATACATGTGTTGAACCCTAGCCTGACGAAATTAACACTAATTAACCTAGCTAACTACACAATACAAGCTAGTTAGCTCCTAAAACATGACGCATTTCCAGCTACCAAGCTCCCAAGCTTAGAGCTACAAACTTGGAACTACACAATACAGCTAGCTTGCAAGTAGAGAGGAAGGGAGATCTAGAGGGAGAGAGAGATAGGTGTCGACGATTAAGCATACCTTAAAGAGAGGGGCGCAATCAACTTCCCTCCAGCCTGCGCTGATCACCCTAGCAGTGTAGCTGGAACTTTCGTCACAAACAGAGGGACACAGAGTGCAACAGAACAAATTAAAGAGCAGCTCAGCAATGGTCGACTGGGGGTTTCCTTATAATGGACATTTTTCTAACGGTAAATACATGAAATAACCGTCAGACTAACTTAGGTAATTTGCCGCTCACATATTCTATCGGTAAAAACACACACATACCGTTAGAGAATATACATTACTGAGCAAATATATGTATTTTTCTATCGGTAAATATGTGCATTTACCGTTAGAATATGCATGACTAAACAAATATATGTGCTTCATATCGGTAAATATGTGTATTTACCGTTAGAATATGCATGACTGAACAAATATATGTATTTTTCTATCGGTAAATATGTGCATTTACCGTTAGAATATGCATGACTAAACAAATATATGTGTTTCCTATCGGTAAATATGTGTATTTACCGTTAGAATATACATGACTGAACAAATATATGTATTTTTCTATCGGTAAATATGTGCATTTCCGTTAGAATATGCGTGACTGAACAAATATATGTGCTTCCTATCGGTAAATATGTGTATTTACCGTTAGAATATGCATGACTGAACAAATATATATGTTTTCCTATCGGTAAATATGTGTACTTACCGTTAGAGGAGGTACTGTTACCAAACTGGGACAAACATGCACATGCCATTTCTCACATTCAAGGAATCATATCAATGTAACATCAAACAGATCTTACATCAAACGGATCTTAACTAGAAGATAAAGCAATATATTTCAAGAAATGCTAATTTGTGGATTAACTAGGAGACACAAAAATACTTTTCGTAGGTAGTTGGGACTTCATCTTGCCAAAGAAATTACAGATGCCAGTTCACAAATTCAGGTACAAACATACACATGCCAGTTCACCAATACAAATTCAGGTACAAACATACACATGCCAGTTCACAAATTGAAGTGCATGTCTGAAACAGCAGTACAAATACACACCTACCTACCAATACAATTAAATACACAAATGCTCCCTGCACATTCAAGTTCATGTCCCAATTAGCAATACATGATACACAAATATACAACAATATACAAATACAACAATTCACACATTCGATGTATATTACAAAAGCCACGTCTGAAATTAACAACAGATCACGACGAGGACCCAGTGGCCCATACATGCATTTTACATAAAAGGGAACCTTTGCAGGTTGCCACAATGCAACTACCGACTACAAGTTACACCTGATACATCACAAATCCATTCATCCAAAACAGCAAATGTCTGAACCACATTGGACTTAACCATAGGAGTTCAGTTCGAAGACGCCCGAGGAGCTGGAACTGCCGTCGACATACATTTGTACGTAATGGTGATTTCCTCGGACTCAAACTCGATCAACTCAACTCAACTCAACTCAACTCCATTAACAAAAAGAACCTACCTTCCAAGATGTTGTTCTGTGTAGTGATGGTGTAGAATGGCTGTGCAAATAACAACAATTCTTCTTCTCCAAGCAGGTAAGCATCTGGCCACAAGCTGGTGCATGCAAAAACATGTAAGATGCTTTCTATAGGTCCTGATTTGAGAAACACGCCGGGCTTAAGCATCTTCTCGACCGAGCCAACCAAGATCTCGCCCTTCACGTCCTTCCAGCTCTCGACGATGATCTTCACCATTTCTTTCGCCAACAAGCCAACGTAGGCAGCGTACTGCGATGAAGAACCGTGAAATACGTTGCCCCTCACGAGCATCATCCAAGGACCTGAACAGATCATAATCATATTGAAAAGAAGACACATCAAAATGAAGGATACAAAAAAAGCAGAATTATTGACATAATCGGATTAGAATAATCTAACAATATTGCAGAAATTTTACGTACCTTCCTTGGGATGCCGACGTCTAGAGGGCGTCGATGGAGGTGCGGAGGTGCAGCGGTCCCCTGTAGAGGTGCGCCGGCCGTCCATGGAGCTTACGGGTTAGGACTACGAGCCCAGATGAACTGTGAGAATGAAAGAGACATACCCGTGTATTTATACAATTATATATTTTCTATCGGTAAGAAAACAGAATACCGTTAGTAATAAAAACATCTGTAGAAGCCGAATGGTTCTATCGGCACAATAAATATTACCGATAGGAATTTTTGTACATACTCTATCGGTCTGTACGTACACTACCGATAGAATATTACTAGTGTAGAAGGCCAACAGTTCTAAGATATTTTGTGCAATATTCTACCGGTATAAACATGCATTACCGATAGAATAAAACTATTAGAAGACGAACAGTTGTAAGCAATTTTCTATATATTCTAACGGTAAAAGAATCCATTACCGATAGAATAAAAATATTTGTAGAAGGTCAACTATTCTATCGGCGAACTACATATTGCCGATAGGAACTTTTAATATATTCTGTCGGTATATTCATACAGTAGCGATAGAATAAGTCTAGTTGTTGAAGTCGACCAGTCCTATCAGCGCACAACATTCTTCCGTCAGTACTTATACATCTCTTCTAACGGAAAATGTGTTCATCACCGCTAGAGTAAATCATACTATTTATTCTATCGGTAAGTTTCTTAGAAACCAATAGGGAAAATACATCCGTCGGGCTTTTTTGACCGCGAGGCACATTTTCTATCGGTTTTGTGCTGTTTCGCTAATAACCGATAGAAGATAGGGGTTAGTAGACTGCATTTCTGTACTAGTGACGGCTACTGCGACTTCACCTGACGAAGAAGTTGTCCGAGTGAACTCGGTTAATGAGGTGGATACGACCTTGTTTCTGATGGCAATGCCGAAGGAGAAAGGTTCGGATCCACCAAACGACCATTACCCAACAGAGGACTTGTTCACCATCAACGTCCAGGTGAAGCACGAAGTAGTCGCAGCGATATTCGATCCAGGAAGTCAGAAGAATCTGGTCTCCGCTAGACTAGTTCGGCGACTTGGTTTGAAGACAACCACACACCCGCGACCATATCCGCTGGGTTGGTTTACATCCGACGTGAATCAACAGATTACGAGTCAGTGTATGTTGAAGTTTGCGATCTCTGCACGATATATCGATGAGGTGCAATGCGATGTTGTCCCTATCGATATCTGTCAGGTGATATTTGGGAGTCCGTATCTGTATGATCGAGACGCTCATTTCCATCGGCGAGCGCAAGAGTACGACCTCACCAAAGACGGAGTTAAGTTTGTGATCAGTAGAGACATCCACGTCAACACTTCGAACTTGATTACCGCAAATCAAGCCAAACGAATTGTTAATGCATGCCACAAGTATGTGCTTGTCATGATTCGGGCCATTGGTCAAGGTGAGGGTACTCGACCAGCATTGTTGCTGGCGTGCCGAGAGAATTCTGGTCGTTTTTCGGGACTGCTGGAGAAATACAGTGATCTATTCGAGACTACCCAGGGTCGTCCGCCGAAACGTCCAGTCGAGCACGAAATTCAGCTTGTTTCCGATGCGACACTGCCCAATCTGAGTATGTATCGCAACTCCGTATTGGAGAATGAAGAGATCAAGAGACAACTTGGTGAGTTGCTGAACGATGGTGTCATTCAACCAAGTAGGTCACCTTGTGGATCTCCTGTGGTGTTAGTACCAAAAAAAGATGGGACTTGGCGTATGTGCATCGACTATCGAGCACTGAACAAGATCACCATTAAGAACCGGTACCCCCTTCCTCGTATTGATGACCTGCTAGACCAATTGAAGCATGCTGTTGTCTTCTCCAAATTGGATCTGAAGTCAGGATATCATCAAGTCAGCATCCGAGAGGAGGATACGTGGAAGACTGCGTTCAAAACACGACAAGGTCTGTTCGAATGGCTGGTCATGCCATTTGGTCTCTGCAACGCCCCGGCAACCTTCATGTGTCTTATGAATGACGTATTGAGACAGTTCATCGACGACTTTGTGATCGTGTACCTCGACGACATATTGATTTATAGTCGTTCGTGGGATGAGCACCTCATTCATGTCGAAAAGGTGTTCGATCAGCTTCGGAAACATCGACTTCGCCTCAACCGTAAGAAGTGCGAGTTCAGCCAGCAAACTCTACTTTACCTTGGATTCTTGGTCGGCAACGGTACGTTGCAAATCGACCCAGACAAGGTAAAAGTGATTCGCGAATGGCCGCGACCGCGAACAGTTACGGATGTGCGTAGTTTTGTGGGAGCATGCCAATATCTTCGGAAGTTCATCCGACACTTCTTGATTGTGGCTTCTCCGTTGCATGCATTAACCAGGATCGATCAGAAGTTCGAGTGGATAGGGAAACATGAGGACACGTTTCTCTTGTTGAAAAGGAAGATCAGCGATTCGCCTGTGTTAGCTTTGCCGAATCTCCAGAAACCGTTCGAGCTGGAAACCGATGCCTCAGGTTATGCAATGGGCGCAGTGCTCATGCAAGAAGGTCGACCGGTGGCATATCACTCCGAGTTATTCCAGGGAGCTCAGAAGAACTACCCGACTTATGATAAGGAGTTATGCGCACTGCATCAGGCCGTGAAACATTGGCGGTGTTATCTCTTGGGGAAAGAGACGGTTGTCCACACCGACCATCAACCATTGCAATATTTGCAAACTCAGTCCAAGCTACAGCAAGCTCGGCACATGAAGTGGATGTCGTATCTGCAGCAGTTTAATCTGGTGATTAAGTACAAGAAGGGCGTACACAACAAATTGGCGGACATGTTGTCGCAACCACCAGTTACGACCCTCTGTTTATCAACGTTCATGCAGATCGAGCCCTCATGTCATGATGACTATGTCACTATGTACAGTGAAGACCCTGATTTTCAAACAGCACTGACTGAGGTCGAAACAGGGAATCCTGCAGAGTTCGTTCGTCGAGAAGGACTCTTGTACAAGGGCAATTTACTTTGCATACCTCGTGGAGCATCTCGAATTCAATGGATGCGAGAAAGAGCACACATCGAAGGTAGCTGGTCACTTTGGGGTTAGAAAGACGTTGCAAAATCTTCACCGACATGTGTTCTGGCCGCGTATGCAGCAAGATGTGGCTAGTTTTGTTCGAGGCTGTGGTCTTTGCAGCATCTCGAAACCGGCAAACCGAAAATTAGGTTTGTACACTCCTTTGCCAGTTCCATCGAGACCATGGGAGAGTATATCCATGGATTTCTTGAGAGGATTGCCTAAGACCCGACGTGGCAACGACTATCTATTCGTGGTCGTTGATCGGTTCTCCAAAATGATTGTTCTTATACCTTGTCGAAAGACTATCACGGGAGAAGAAGCAGCTCGGGTATTCTTTCAACACGTTTGGACACACTTCGGACTGCCGACTTCTATTGTGTCTGATCTCGATATCCGGTTCCCTAGTCATTTTTGGCGATCGCTCTGGACGATGATGGACACCAAGCCGAAGAGGAGTACTGCTTTTCATCCGCAAACTGATGGTCAAACCGAGGTGGTAAATCGCACAGTCGTTCATCTCTTGAGAGGATATAACTCGAAGCACCCGAAGACTTGGGATGAAAGCATACCGTACCTGCAGTTTGCTTTTAATCGAGCAGTGCATGGTTCGACTGGAAAGTCGCCGTTTGAGGTTTGTTTAGGGTTTCTACCATAGAGTCCATTCGACATGGAGTTTGTGATCCCTACCTCAGCACAGAACAGCAAGGAAGCATCTGATCAGGATCGAGCACAAAAGTTCCTGGAAGGTATTCAACGACTCCATCGTGAGGTTGAACAGAACTTGCTGAAAGCTCAACTCAAGTACAAGGCGCGACATGATCGGCACCGAGTTGATGTGCAATTTCAAGAAGGTGATATGGTATGGTTACATCTGAGTAAGGAGAGACTTAAAGGTGAAGGTAAGAAACTCAAACCCATTCATTATGGTCCTTTTCGGATTTTGCGGAAAGTGGGTAATAATGCTTGTCAGCTCGAGTTACCTCCATACATGGATATCTACTCGGTTGTTAATGTTGAGTACCTCAAACTCTTTGAGCCTTCAATGCTGGATGATGAGCCAGATACTATAGTACCATCTATTGAAGACTTGGTCTATCAACGAGACAAACCTCTACGTGAAGATGTGATTCTGGAAAAGAAGGTAACTATCACCCGCAGTGGCACCAAGGAGACTTTTCGAATTGGTCGGAAAGATCAACGAGCACGTGCGGCAAAGTGGTACACCAAAAAAGATGGACAAGCCCAATTTCCACATCTCCAGTTTGATCGAGAGGTCGCAACAGGGGTTGGCTCCTTCTCAACAAGGGAGTCATGATCCGGGAGGATCTCCAAGTCCTGATCGCATGCGGATTCGCGACCAAGTCCTGATCGCATACGGCTTCGCGACCTTAACCGTGTTCGGAAAGGATCCGCGAACATGGATGGGTCCACGACCAGGAAAAGGAATTCGTTCCCTATTCGGAATTGTAATCTGATCCGAATGTGTATAACTAAGTTTATCTATTTAGGATTAGTTATATGAGTTTAATACGTTTAGGTTATTGAGTCTGATACGTACTCATATGATTGGACTATAAATACCTTGTAATAGGTCTAGTTTAGATCATCGAAGAGTCATAGAACTTATTTGAGTTTTAGACACTTATAGTTCCTTCGACGTAGACAAGTGTGTCTAACGTTCGACGTGTAAGCCCTTTTTGAAATAAAGAGTTGTGCAATTACTTTGGGTTTCGGGTATAAGATCCCGTTATTCCGCATATTAGAATCTGGGCGAGCCTAGTGCGAAAACCAAGGCTAGGTCTCAAACGGATCATTTACAATCAATCGCCGGGCCTCTCCGACACACACCGTCGATGGAGAGATCGCCGGACCTCCCGGGTCGTCTAGGTGACGGCAATCACTAAGAGTAATAAGCCTAGCACCTTGCTTGATCAACCTCCAAGCTTGAAGAACAATTATGCAAATGCAAATGGCTTGAAATCAACTTCTCTTAACTAGCACTCAATGGTTTGCTAGGGTTTTGACTTGAAATGCAAGAGTATGAGTGTAAGAGGCTTTGCAAGCTGCTACATAAGTGTTGAGAGCTGAATTTCCTGTGTGTACATCATATACCAACAGTAGAGTTTATATACTCTCAGTAAAACAGTCGTTTTCAAGAAAATTGGGCGAAAGTTGTACTAGCCGGACATGTCCGGTCAGTACAAAAAACTTGACCGTTGCTCACGTGTGTTTCAAGTGTCAGTAGCCGTTTGAAGATTTTTGTGAAGGCCGGACAAATGTATATGTCTCTGTTAACACTCATGTTTAACAGTACATGTACACGCCGGACAAATCGATTTGTGCGGACAAATGTATATGTCTCTTGTGAGACCCCCATTTGAGGATCACCTTGGTAACCGCCCAGGTAGGTTACACACAGCATGATGCCACATGAGCTCAAACCACACAAGCATAGTAATATCATTAAACAAGTATCAGGCCAACTTGGCCAATATTACATAGCCAAAGCACCAAAAATGGCGCTAAGTAGAGTTGCTAAGAAAATAACTAGTTTATCAGAACCAGAATCGGTATCCAAGTACCGAACACACAACATAAAGCACAAAACAACGACAAACAGCTTGACTTCAATCAGCAGCGGGGTTGGAGGGACTTCTCCCACATCTGACTTGACTTGGTGCGTAATCCTTCTAGAACGTGGGCTCGTCCGGGGTGCTTCCATCTTCAGCTGAGTACTCATAACTGAAGGAATCGGGATCCTCGAATCCCTCTTCTACAGTGGGATATAAATGCAAGGGTGAGCACTTGGTGCTCAGCAACACTCATTCCAGGGATTAATGCAATTGTACTTACATGAGGGTGAAACATATGATTACGGGGTTTTAGTTTCATATGGATAGAGATATATAGATTCCCAAGTCATTTGTTCAGTAAAACAGTACTTTTGTCATGAAAATGATACCTTAAACATTAAACAGGTTTTCAATAAAACATTAGATGTAGTGGTCTCCCATGAGTCACTACTTTGTTAACCGCATTATGAAAACATTCCAAAACATTACTTGTGCTATAACCCATGGATAACATCCACTACGAAAAGACTCCTGAACCTGGGAGTACAGAGTATCTGATACTTCTTTTACACTTTGCAAAGGTGTACCTCTTTTTAAATCCACTGGTTCACTCGGCTTTCAAGTCGGATCAGCTCCATGTGACTTATACACATGTGACAAGGCCGAGATCACACAACGTTTTTACAGTTCAGTATTAACAGTATCCCCGCCCGGTAAATAGACAGTTAAGTCTCAAGTACCGTTGTGGGTCTTCCCCACTGCCTTACTTCCTAGCCTCTCTGGTCTATGTTCCCGCAGGACACATAGCCTTGGTCTATGTCCACGCAAGACATACGACCATTTAAGATTACAACCGCTCACGGCTTAATCAGGTCTAGGGCGCCTTCCTTCTTTTACACCTTTTCCTCTCATTATTTTTCTGAACTCACATCACTCATGGCCGAACCTTGGCCTACCAGTTTCCACGCGAGAAACCAGATCGACAAACCATGCAGGGAACTGCTAATACCAAAAAACTACTAAGTTGTGCCTGTCCCATACCAGGCAAGTGGTTGGTACGTTTACAATTCGCATAGAGACACAGCACAAGGTTCTTGTCCTTATGAACCAATAGTGAGGAACATTCACATTCCCTGGTGCGCACCGCACCCTCTCCATACAAACCAATCCTCACTACTGATCCCTTTTATCAGTTTTCTTGACAAAACGGTTTTCATTATAACTTCCCATGTATTTGACCATTTCAAGTTTAATGTGGATATTCAGTATATGAGTCCTAGGGTGACGAAAGCATATATATGAAGGTTCAATAACAAAAGGGGTTCCATGATTCATTAGGTAATATCTATTCATGTCATTCAAACATAACTTGTATCTCAAATAAGTATGCATAGTAAGAAACAGTGAATATATTTCATATGAAAATATTGGGTGAGACATGATCAAAGGAATGAGGCTTGCCTTGCGATGTTGGGTCTAAATACTCAGACGGATCTTCAAAGACTTCTTCCGCTCCTTCAGCTTCTGACTCTGCGGCAATCAACCAACACACAAACACATACCATAAGCATACAGAAAGTAGTTTCCATAGAAATTATTAAGTAAATAAGTCATGCATGCAGGGGAAAGGGTTAGGACAAGGTCACAAGGGCTCTGGTCAAAGAAACGGCTAAAAAGGATTGAACGTCGAAGGGTCGACATTCAGTTCATGGCTTTGGCATAGCTTCAAACTGATCTTAGGAGGGTTTTCTGGAGAAGTGATAGAAGGGAAAGATGTAGAACACAACTCCAGGAATCTAGGGGACAAAGTGACATTTCCATTGCTCAACCAGAAGGGGTCAAACAAGGCTAATGCCAGTGGCTGACATGCACTGACATAGTGCTGGACATGGTCAGAAACTAGGGCATGGCTTAACTTTTGATCCAGGGCTCCAATTGATGCAACACTTTGTCTGGGAGGTAGGCATTACTAACAGGAACAAAATACTCAACAGGGACAAGAGCTGAAAGTGGCCGGAGGGTGGCCAAATCCGGCGATGAACTGCGGTGGCGACACGGCACAGACATTGATCTGGACAAGAGCTTGGCAAGGGCATAACTCACAATCTAGGCAGATCCAGGTGTCGAGCTAGTGGAATAAAATGCTCAGGGAGGTGAGGCGAAGCTAAGGGACAAAGTGGTGTCGGCTGAATCGGCCGGGAAAGAATTCCGGCGAACTGTGCCGGAGAAGATGACTTTAGAATTGGGGATTTTCGATACAGGGCGAAAGAGCTCAATTCCAAGCTTGGGGATGATCTCTAGGGCACAACAAGGCTACTGGAGGGGTTAATTTCATTGGAGATCGGCCGGAGGGGCTCGGCGACGAGGTCCGGCGAACTGGTGAACTTCCAGATCGGGATTTCTTCAATTTGAGCGCAATTGGGGATCCTGATTCAACAGGCTTGCTCTACTAAGCTCACTGATCAAGTTCTTCTATAGAATCGAGAGCTAATTCGGGCTGAATGGGATAGCATTGAGGGAACAGGGGTTTTCTGGTTTTCCGGCGATCACCGGCGATGGGGAGCACTATGATGCAATTGCTTGCTTGGGCACGGGAAGATGGGTGTGGGGAACTTACTGGTGAACCTGGATTGGAGAGATGGGCTACGGTTTGCTCTGGCGACGGTGGCTCTAGAAACAGCTCGCCGGAGAAGAAAGGGAAACAGTGAAAAACTGGGAATTTGGCTAAGTCTTGAAGTTGTGCTTCTTCACAGCACTGAGGGGGGTTTAAATAGGCACGGGGACGGAGTTTGCGAGGGAAAACACGACAGCGGTTGCTTGCGCCGGGGAGAAACTTGTCGGGCGCAGGCGCAACGACGGCGACGGCGACGTGATTTGCTTCAGGCGGTGCTGCAGCTTTGCCAGTTGCATTGGGACTTCACCAGTGATGGCGCAGATGCGGAAGCGACAACGTAGCTCCGGCAATGACACGTACGCGCATGCAAATGCCACGGCAACGGTTGCGCGCGCGAAGACACGGCTCTGGGGCGAGGGCGTTTATCCGCTGGGCTAGGCGATGCCACGGTGGCTATCACGTGCGCGCGGGGTGGCTCAACCGATTACGAGCGCGGCGACCGGAGAGGATGGCCGGCGGCGAGCTCTGCGGCGAAAACACGGCGCGGCTCCGGCGAAGACGCGCTGGTCGTAGCCAACGACCAGGCGCTGGTCGAATGGACCTGAAAAGAAGTTTGGGCTGATTTGCAATTTCAAATCTTGCTCCAGGGACTGATCTGCGAGGAAAAGTTGAATAGAAGTTGGGCCTGATTGCAAATCTGGAGATCTGAGGGTCCGATCTGAAATCTGATTTCGCAGATAAGTTGCAAAAGATTATTAGAACTTATCCGGCCAAAGTTTGGTAAGATCGGGTAAGATCTGAAGGGTTTCGACACAATTGGGGAAAAGCAGTTTAGGGTAAAATTAGGGTAATTAGGTTTCTGAGACGGCAAGGGTCGAAACTCAGTTTTAGGATGGGATTTTGGAGATGATCCCGAAGGGGAAAATGTTCTGAACAACATTTAGAAGGGAATGGCTGAAGCAGATTAGGGTTTGGGGTCAAGATGTGGATTTTGGCTATTTTAGGGTTTGGCAAAACAGGGTGTTACATCTCTGTTAACACTTGATTTAAAACAATACAACAAATTTGTATGGGCCGGACGTATGTGATTTGTCCGGACAAATGCATACGTCTCTGTTAACACCAGGTTTTCAACTCCTCAGAAAATGCATTGGCCGGACATTGTTCGGTCACTTCGGACAATGTCCGGTGCGTTTCAGACAAAAACCTCCGGACAAATACATTTGTCTCAATTTAACTTGCCGTGAAAATTGTATTGGCCGGACATTGTCCGATCACTTCGGACATTGTCCGGCCTATATCGGACAGATGCACCGGACAAGTTCATTTGTCTTTGATTCACGTTTTGCAATTTTCAGAGGATATTTGTATTGGCCGGACATTGTCCGGTCACTTTAGACACTGTCCGGCCAGTACAAAACGAAAATAGAATTGCTGAATTTTACTCAATTTCAATTTGAGGCTAAATGCATATGCAAATAAGTTTGTAAAGACTTCAAGGTTGATCAAGAAACTTGTGCTAAGACCCCTCTTAATAGTACAACCATCTAACCTAAAAAATTTCAAAAAATAAAAACGCTAGGTTTAGATACTTGTACTTTTGTCGGGGTTTTCGTCGTTTTCGCTTCATGGAGTCTTGATAACCTTGCTTTGCTCTTTCTTGATGCTTTCTCCTCTGATTAACCTGGGTCTCACACACAAAGGTTAGTCGCAAATCTTACGGATGTCATTAATCACCAAAACCCTAATTAGGGCTTA
This sequence comes from Pharus latifolius, assembly GCA_019359835.1. NCBI lineage: Eukaryota > Viridiplantae > Streptophyta > Magnoliopsida > Poales > Poaceae > Pharus > Pharus latifolius. The sequence continues at coordinate 15,617,892 of CM033322.1, forward strand.
AGATTCAACAATCTCCCCCTCTTTGGTGATTGATGACAACCGTTATGCATAAAACACATAGATATCAAGAATGAACAAGAATGAACATAAGCATATAGTGCTCCCCCTGAATCTTAATGCAAGTTCATAAACATATCCATAACAAGATATATGAGACGTATCAACAAATGTATCAACACATACACATCCATAAGAAAGATATCCAAACAACAATTTCATAACATATCCATATCCATGTTCATACATCAATCCATAGCAATATATATCCATAATATGACATAACAACGACATAGCAACTACATAACACAAACACATATCCACATAACATAACTCTCCCCCTTTGTCATCAAACATCCATAAAGGGAGAAGGCATATATACAAGTAGCAGAGATACACAAGTACAAAAGGATCTAGGACTGCGGAGGATGATCGGAAGAAGAATCACCACGACGACGACGCTGATACTGGCCTGCGTCAAAGCGTCCCCGCAGCTCAGAGATGTCCTGACTCATATAATCGATACGAGGCTCGATGACGTTGAGTTGATGGTCGATGGAGCTCAATCTGGAGTCAACCTCATCGAAGCGGGTCTCGAATCTCATGGACATCTGATCTAGACACTCCATGATCATCATGTAAGGAGCCGAGACATCAGGACTCTGAGATATGGAGTAGGACTAGAGTGGAGAAGGAGCTCCCGCTACCGGAGACATGTGTGCATCTTCATGAGCTGGTGATCCTACTCGGTTTTCATATCTGATCAGAATCCCCAAGCTCTTCATCCGGTAATATTCCATCGAGGAGAGACGAGAGGCTCGATGCAGCCCAAAATAGGTCAGGGTGTGAGCGATGAAGGGTGCGAAGGGCAAAAGCCTCTTCGAGTCCATCTGAACCTCATGCATCTCGTGGAACAGGAACTCAACTATGTCGAAAGGAGTCTCATCAACTTGGGCCTTTAGCAAACGTAGCATAGTGGATGTGACAGCCCCGCGATCTCCGGTTTTGGGCAATATAGTCATGCGGTTTAGCTTTTCCAGAATTGCCACCGGAGGGATCAGCTGAGAGACTTTACCGATATTGGGATCTAGATTGTTGAAGAGATGGACGACATCTTCAACTCGAACTTCATCGAAGGCAAAGAGGCTGTTGTCGACATGCTCAATCTGTAGAGACTCTTCAAACTGTGCCTTTGTGAGTGTCCTCTTCGAGTTGTTGTTCATGAACACGATGTGGGATCGATCCGAGGCGACATGGAGAGAAGCAAAGAAAGATCGGATGATGTCCACATTCCATTTCCAGTCTTCCTTCATCTCGGTGAAGGAATACATATTGACCGCCAGGAACTTGCTCCTCAGTGGATAATTCACTTTGCTCTCGATCAAGTTCCAGCCGATGGCCTGATGCTCGAATACCTTGGCGGAGGACAACCGGGTGTAGTACTAGGACATCTGAAAGGCATTCCAGAAATTCCTTTCAGTGCAGGTCCTCGGATGCTCATAGGGGTTTTTTCGACGAAGTCGCCGAATTGCACTAGCGGTGAATGTCTGATGACCCCTAGGTTGCTGATCACTGCTACTACTGCTACTGCCATCAGAATCTGAATCAGCAATGGGAGAGCCTATGGGAGATGCTGGAGCGGCATCGTCCTCATCTACCGCCAAAGAGTCCCAATCAATGGGTTGTGCCTGTTGGGAAGATCCAGGGCCATGGCGATGACTAGTCTGCTTTACTCTTCCTGACATGATGGCTCTGGTAGAAAGAGAGATAGATATAGAATTTGATCAAGATATGACTTGGTGAGAATGCTATGAGATGCATGAACTAGTCTTTATGTGTATATGAAAGCATGACCTAGTCCTCATGTGACTCAATTTGAACTAAACTACACTCATGCATTCACTAATAGAGACTTGTTTAGTCTTCATATCATCACTTTATGCAATTTGATTCAATTTGGCTCTAGTCAATTTTCTTTGTTCATAGTTAGAGATCTAATGCAAGCCAAGAAAAAATCATCCTCTATATACTCATCTATATATTCATCTTGTGCATGCCATAACCTTGTACAATTTTGATGTGAATCTATGTTTTAACAGTTGATCCAACTAGTTTATTATATTTGCATAAGAACCATACTTGATTTTGTCACAAAAACTAACCCTAGAAAGCATCTCGATACTCATGCCATGCATGTCTATGAAATGCTTCAATTTTGCAAAAATCAATTGAGATGAGATCACTCCTAGATGTCAATTTCATGAATCTATAAGTAATTTAGACATGCAAAAACATTTAGGCAATTTTAAACCCTAGTATGACATGAGATGCAATGCATGAATCAAAAGGGAAGAAGGAAGAAATCTAACCAAGCAAGGAAAGGAGGAGATGTATAGAAGCCCAAATTCGTAGCCGGACGAGAGGAGATCAGACAAACACTTGTGTCCGGTAAGAAGGGGAGAACAGTGGTGAGAGGATGAACTGGGGAGCCAATAAAAGAGAATACACGATTTGGGGAAGAAGAAGGCTTCGGGAGATTTTAATAACCGAACAGTTATCCACACACCGGACAGTGTCCGATATGGCCGGACAGAGTCCGAACTGGGCGGACAGTGTCCGATCAGTTCAGATAAGTTCCTGAACCTTCTGAATGTTTGAAATTTTCGCAAATTTGCTTCAACCAGAGGTTTGATTCTAATATGAACTCAAATACCATATTGGGAATAGAGATAGATAAGCTTGAGTGGGAAAAGAGAGAAGAAGATCTTGATATGAGCCTCCAAAACACGTTTTCCGGTAAAACGAGTAAAACAGAACGGTTTTTCACCAAATCTTCAAATCTCAACAAAACTTGGATTTTTCTGAGATGTTTGGACTTGTATGAAATTGAAATACTGTTTCAAGTCAAAACATGGAAGAGATTTTGACTCAAACAGCGAAATTCACAAAATGCATGTTTTGGGTATTTTCGTGTCACAGCTCGTTTTCGGGCGACTTGAAAATTGTGATAACTTGCAAACCGTTGGTCTTTTGAGAAAAAGTTCAACATGAACTATCTTCGAATGATTGATCTCTAAGTGTTTCATGTAGAAAATTTTTGTCAAAACTCAACCGACTTTAATTTATGGAAATAAGTCATTTTAGACCAAAACAAGATCACTAGATCTTCAATTTTGTCAAAATTCGACATTCTAGCTTGAAATCCTTTCTTTTCACTTTCAAAACCCTTGAAAACATATTTGAAAGATATTTTTGAAGGTTTTATGTTATTTTTGCATATTTTGAATATTTGAGCACTTTTCACCTTTTTGATTTTAAAATGACCCTTTTAATAAAACACATGCATATTTTTCATTTTTGTACACAATTTTGGGGAATACAAGTATTCAATGAGCTTGAAGTTGCTCCCCCTTAATGTGTTATCCAAGTTTTGTTGAGAAACGACAAAGTGGTGAACTTTTGGTCTTTTTCTTCAAAATAGGAAGTGATTGGCATAGATGCCTACATTGATTTGAAGTAGTATATAAGTAATCGTATACATGCTAGACACAATCATACTAAAGACCATTCCAAGACAAGTAAGAGATCAAATAACATTTGAAATGTCAATAACATTCAATTCATTTCTTAACTTGCTAAATATTGACTCATCCAAGGGTTTAGTGAATAAGTCCGCTAATTGATTTTCGGTTGAAACATGACTAATCACTATATCTCTTTTTGATACATGATCCCTTAGAAAGTGATGTCTAATGTCAATATGTTTTGTTCGAGAGTGTTGAACGGGATTGTTAGCAATTTTAACGGCACTCTCATTATCACATAAAAGTAGAACACAATTGACTCTTATGCCCTAATCTAACAAAGTTTGCTTCATCCATAGAAGTTGTGCACAACAACTACCGGCCGAAACATATTCCGCCTCAGCGGTTGAGAGTGCAACCGAATTTTGTTTCTTTGAAGTCCATGAGACTAATGATCTTCCTAGAAGTTGACATCCACCGGAAGTATTTTTTCTATCAATTTTACATCCGGCATAATCAGAATCCGAATATCCTAGGAGATCAAAGCTAGCATTCTTAAGATACCAAAGGCCTATGTTTGGTGTATGTTTTAAGTATCTAAAGATTCTTTTTACTGCAGTTAAGTGACATTCTCTAGGAGCAGATTGAAACCTAGCACACATGCATACACTAAATATAATATCCGGTCTAGAAGCAGTAAGATATAATAAACTACCAATCATAGAACGATATAATTTGAGTTCTACTGGTTTACCTCCCTCGTCCAAGTCCAAATGACCATTGGTAGCCATGGGAGTCTTGATTGGCTTTGCATCATCCATGCCGAATCTTTTGAGCAAATCCTTCACGTATTTGCTTTGACTCACGAATATACCTTCTTTGATTTGCTTAATTTGGAGTCCGAGGAAAAAGCTCAATTCTCCTATCATAGACATCTCAAATTTCTTGGATATGGTTTCACCAAAAGCTTGACAAAGAGATTCGTTAGTGGAACCAAAAATTATATCATTGACATAGATTTGGCAAACAAAGAAGTCATCATTTATGATTTTGGTAAAGAGAGTTGTATCAATTTTTCCAACCTTAAAACCTTGTGAAATTAGGAAGTTTCGCAATTGTTCATATCAAGCCCTAGGGGCTTGCTTAAGACCATAAAGGGCTTTTGAGAGTTTATAGACATGATTAGGATATTTTGGATCTTCAAAGCCCGGTGGTTGCTTTACAAATATAAGTTTTGAAATTTCACCATTTAAGAAAGTACTTTTAACATCCATTTGAAATAATTTGATTTCAAAACATGATGCGAATGCAAGTAAGATACGAATGGCTTCTAGTGTAGCTACGGGAGCAAAAGTTTCATCAAAATCTAATCCCTCAATTTGAGAATAACCTTGTGCTACCAATCTAGCTTTATTTCTTACAACTATGCCATTCTCATCTTGCTTATTCCGAAAAACCCATTTTGTGCCAATTATATTGTGATCAAGAGGTTTTTCTACAAGTTCCCAAACATTATTTCTAGTAAAGTTATTCAATTCATCATGCATGGCATTTACCCAATCCGGGTCCGCTAGTGCTTCATCAATGCATTTAGGCTCAATACTAGAAATAAAAGATGCATGTTCACAAAAAGATGCAATTCTAGAGCGAGTTTGAACACTTTTACCAACATCACCTATTATTTGGTTGACAGGATGATCCTTAATGATGGTTTGATGAAGTCTTGGATTTTGCAATGCTTGATCTTCATTTTCCTTCATCTCCGGATCGAGATCAACTTGAGTAGTAGCCTCTGGAACCATAGAAGTTACTTCATTTTCTTGATCGGGAATTTAATTAAATTCATTTTCAACACGTTTTGCAAATCTTTTAAACACATTTGGAGCATTGGACTTATGATTTAAGAAGAAGATCCAAGTAAATCGGGAGAAATCATCAACAATGACAAAACAATAATTACTACCACCAATACTTTGAGTTTCCGATGGACCAAACAAATCCATATGCAAAAGCTCAAGTGTCTAGATGTTGACAAAACATTTTTAGCGGGATGAGTACTAGCAACTTGTTTTCCCGCTTGACAAGCACTACAAAGTTTATTCTTTTCAAACTTTACATTTTTCATACCTAAGACCAAATCTCTTTTTAGAAGTTTATTTAATTGATGCATTCCAACATGAGCCAAACGACGATGCCAAAGCCATCCCAAAGAATTTTTGGCAACCAAACAAGTTGAAATGCAAGAATCTTTTGAACCGAAATCCACCAAATACAAATCTCCATATCGAAAACATTTGAAAATTAAAGATTTGTCTTCTAACCTTTCAATGATAACACCATTTGGTTCAAAAATGCATCTAAGATCCAAATCACAAATTTTTGCAACCGAAAGCAAATTGAAATTCAAGGATTCAACAAGTAATACATTTGAGATGGAAAGGTTGTTTCTAATTGCAACTTTACCTAACATAATTACCTTTCCTTTGCTATTATCACCAAATGTGATTTTATCAATGCCATTGCAACCATTCTCAAATGAGGAGAAACGACTTCCATCACCGGTCATGTGTTGAGTGCACCCGCTATCAAGCATCCAATGCCTCCCACTAGTTTTGTAGTTCACCTAAAAGAAAGGTTAGACGCTTTTAGGTACCCAAACTTGTTTGGGTCCTTGGAAGTTAGCAACAAGGGTTTTTGGAACCCAAATCCTCTTTTTATGTTTATTTTGATAAGGTAAACCAATGAATTTAGCAATTACTTTTCCGTACTTGGTTTTCTTAAGCATGTAATGGGAGTGATACTCATTTTCTTTAGCTCTAGAAGTTGAGGGACAATTATCTGGCAAATGATCTACATCATGACATTTGTGACAAAACATATTAGTGGCCTTAACAAAAGTCACTTTAGTACTCAACTTCTTTCTTTTGTTCGGTTCATATCCTAAACCTTCCTTTCTAAATGAACATTGTTGCTCACTAAGAAGTTTGTCTAAGATTTCTTTTCCTTTAAAACATTTTGCTAATACTAGATTTAGCTTTTCCACTTGAACCTTGAGTTCTAAATTTTCTAAAATCAAGTTTGAGTTGTTACCAACAATTTCATCACAAACATTTTCATGATTAATTTCTAAATCATTACAAATGACTGATTTTGAATGAGAGACAATATGAGATGATTCATCTAGAATATCACAAGTAATTCCTATATCACTAGTTTGTTTAGAATCGATAATTTCATTAACTAAAAATGCCTCATGCGAGTCATTTAGTTCGGCATATAAATCGCTAAGTGTTGAATATTCCTTCTTAAGCATTTTATTCTCCTTAGTTATTCTACCTAGTGCCCCATTTAATTCCATAACCATATCAACAAGTTTCTCATAAGAAGGTTCGAGATCCGATACCTTAGCATCATCACTCGCCATAAGACACAATGATGACTTGTCTTCAAGCGAAGAGGCCTCTCCAATAGCAATTCCCGCCATCTTCTTTGAAGTTGATGGTACTTCATCATCCGATTCAGATTCCTCCGATCCGGAGTACCATTCACCAATATAGGCTTGGCCCTTGCTTCTATTGTTATAGAACTTCTTGAAGAGCTTCATTTTACCTTTTGACCCTTCACCGTCATCTTTCCTCTCATGTGATCTTTGATGATCACCCTTCTTATTTGGACATCTTGAGGCAAAGTGTCCCTTCTCATTACATTCAAAGCATGTAATGTTCTTGAATCCGGTCTTCTTGTGTGGTCCTCGTCTTTTGTCAAACTCAAACCCCCTTTTGTTGATTTTGTTTAGGAGCTTCCGGGTCTTTCTCACAAGAAGAGCTAGATCGCCATCGGAGCTCTCATCCGAACTATCCTCCTTGGCCTCCTCGACATTTGCTTTAAATGCCAAGTTTTTCTTCTTTGATCCGGATGCTTCCACAATCCCTTTCTTCTCCTCTTTTTGCATTTCATGGGTAATAAGAGTACCCAAGAGCTCGGTAGGAGTTGTGGATGTGAGATCACCGTTGATAAGCACTGTCACAATTGTATCAAAGCTCGATGGGAAAATCATAAGCAATTTACGCACAATATCAATATCTTCAAATTTTGTACCTAATCCTTTGAGATCATTGATTAATAGATTGAGTCGAGTATACATGTCACTAACATTTTCAGATTTAAGCATGAAGGAGTTGTATTCTCTAGTTAATTTAATTAGCTTAGCTTCTTTAACCTTAGATGTGCCTTCATGAATTACTTCTAAGGTTTTCCACATTTCATAAGATGTATCAAGGTTACTAATGCGGTTGAACTCACTTAAATCAAGACCATTAAATATGGCATTTTTTGCTTGAGCATTTGCTTGGAGGTTTTTCGCTTCTAGAGGTGTAAGATTTTCTAAATCAATTGGAGCTCTAAAACCGTCTCTAGTGACCCTCCACTACTACAGAAATGCTTTTCACTATCGGTTAAAAATCCACTCTACTATCGGTTCTCTTACCGATAGTGGTCGGCACGATAGTAGAGGAGCAGAACACTTCTATCGGTTCAAAAACCGTTAGTAAAACACCTACATTCCCAATGTTCACTAATCGCTATCGACTATTTCTTCTATCGGCTCAAATTTAAACCGATAGTATTATATACATTTTTTCTATCGGCTCGTATATAAACCGATAGTATTGTTTAGGCTTTTTCTATCGGCTAGGATCTAAACCGATAGTAATGTTAATGTTTTTTTCTATCGGGTATTATCTAAACCGATAGTATTGTCTGGACATAGTTAGTACGGGAAACTTTATTCTATCGGTTGTAGTATATAACCGATAGTAATTTGTAGACACGTTTAGTACTGAAAACTTTATTCTATCGGTTGTTGCATATGAACTGATAGTAATGTAATATTTATTCTATCGGTTGTGGTATATAACCGATAGTAATATTAGTTTTTCCTATCGGTTATGTACTGGCACGGTTAGTACTGGAATCATGCACATATACATACAGCTATACAGAGATACATTGGATCATTCACAAACACACCAATATTTACAAATATTCAGCAATATTCACATATTGATCAATTTGTTCACAAATACACTAATTCAGCAATATTCACATATTCACATATTGTTCACAAATTGGACAGATTGAATTTATGCACATATTGATCGAGTTTATTCACAAATACATCAATGAATCTATTCACATATTGAGTTATTCACAAATACAGCAATCAACACATTCAATATATATTCACAAATACAGCAATCAACACAAGTCAGTTACTATCGATCGTTGATAGCCACTTCTTCCATGACATATTGAGCCCAAATTGTTCGCAGCTCCTTCAATTGAGGCAACTCATATTGCTCTTTCGAAGTTAGGATCGTACGTCACATCCAATTAAAGTTCGACTTTGAGTCAGGAAAAATGGTTACCTTAGGGAATTGGGCAAAGTTTCTCCTGATCAGGTCATACATGAATCTCATGACATAGAAGCCACATTCCCACGATTGTGGCTGTTGATGGCACTGGAAAAATTGCATATGCAAAGGCATAAACCCACATTAACTCGAAAGAACTAATTAAGCTTAAATTAAAAGACTCATCATGAGTACTTCCATCCGTATTAATTACCTCATATTCTTTCCAAGAAATTGTTGTGCCCTTCGACGCGTCATGTCTCCCTCCAGCACTAGCATAATTTTTGAAAGCCCTGTATTTAATTTAGCATTGCCGATTAATATGTTATCATTAATTAGCTAGTCAGAGAAAAATTTAAAACAACTATGTTACTTACGCGTCTATGTGCCATGTGAGGGTGAAAACATACGCCACCTTGTCGCTCATCGAATCGAGGTAATAGACCTCATTCATCCATGGGCAAATGACGGCGAGGACCCAGTGGCCCCTACATTGCATATATAAGCGAACCGTTTCATACATATGTTAGGCGTAACATACAAGAATGAGTTAAATTAGTAGGAAATGCACTAACCTTTGGTGGTACGGCGCAAGGATGAACTCTCGGTCCTGCTGCACTAGTAGTGCCCTTGATATGTATTCCTCCGCATGTCCTTGGTCGTGCTCTAGCATCGTGAGGCTTATTTTCTCTGGGTCGAGGAAACCCACCTTGTCACATGCCCTCATCGACGCCAGCCTATACATGCACCTGGATGCAAAGTAGACATTAGTAAGTAGTGCATACAAAAAGTGATTAGATTTATGAAACGAACTGTGATAACTTCAGACAACAGCAAACTCACAGGACTCCAGTCCGTATGATGGACATATCAAGCTCCCGCCAGTTGAGGAGGTCGAACAAATCCTCGTGGGCCACCGATATGCTCCCGGGCTTACGGTGAAAATGGGCTGGCCTGAAGTGAACCAAGAAGTTGATGTGGCGCCTAGACCGGGTCAGGTACCACTCGTGGAGACTTCTGGTTATTTGATCCATATTGCGTAGAAGGTACTCCGACACGAGTGGGGACCCGTTGTACGTACCCGGCTGGCTTTGTTTGGCCTTGCCCTTGCCTTTGGGCAGGGAGCGAGTGTATACCTTCGAAGGTTGGGGTGTGGTGCCGTCGGCCTCATTTGATGGCGAAGGGTTTGAGGCCATCGGAGGAGGCATGGGGGCCGAAGGAGTTCGCTCATGCGTTGTGGCGGGGGTGGTGTCCTCAGGAAGTGAGCTGGTATCCATCGTCCACTTTAAGTACAAACGCTTAAATTAGATTTTGCAAATTGAGTATATTAACTGAGTTGTAAGCTAGAATGGCTAGGGTTTACCTCCTGTAGTCTAACACCCTTCTTGGGCCACTGTATGTACGAGCCCAATGCCTCGCCAATTGTCCACATTTCGTCCGTTGGGACGGGCAACGGAAAAGAGCTGTAGCCCGGGAAAGGGCCATGTCCACCTGTACCTTTGCGAATCCAGGCTCCAGAGGTACGCAGTGGATCCGGACATCCTCCCAAGACTGGTATACGACCCCGTTTGCAACCGCAACAGGTTTGTCGCCTATGTTGATCAATAGGCTACAGCTCTCCGGCTTCTGCAATTTGCAACAATTATAACAGGTTAGCGAAACAATTCTAACGTAACGGGAGTGGCATCAGCCGAACTGCATATATAGCTCAAGAGTTGCAATACCTCGATCAGGTCCACCGGATCCACGTGAACCTTCGAGCCAACACTACTCGGCCTGGCAGCGTCGACCTCGGCAGCTGGATCTAAACCCTTGGACTGCACAACTCGGCTGAGGCGTTCATATTTCTCGTTCATTTGAGCGAACATGTCCACGAATTGTGCAGTCACATCTGCCCGTATCTTCTGAGATAGCTCCACTTCCCTTTCCTTCCAGCTACCAGCCTTCTTCGCCTTTTGCCCAGGCTCCGAGAAGCCTTCCTTCCATGGCACGACAGCCCCCACGGTTCGCGTCCGCCCTGGATGCTCCTTGTTCCCTAGAGCCCGGGTAAGGATGTCGTTCTCCCTATGGGGACTGAACAATCCCTCGGTCGCCTCCTTCGAGCAAGAGATCTGTTACATTGAAAGCTCTCCATTGTGAGGAAGAAATATATACAAACTTGTGCGCACACTAGTGATCATAGTTAGCCAACTTACGAGTCGCTGCACGACCTCGACGTCCCTGGGGTTTGGGAACGCCACAGTCCCCGTGGCCGATACGGTCCCTCTGCCCAGCCACCAGCACTTGCATCGCTGATCGCGGATCTCGGAGAGTGGTAGGTCAGGGGAGTCGACGAAATGCGACGCCTCGTCTTCAGCCTTATTCCACTGCTCCTCCTTCCCCGCATAGCCGCGAGAGCCGAGCCGGTATGGGTGGTCGTTCCTCCTCTGGATTGCCCTGTTCTTCTCGCTGAGGGCCTTCGTACCAGAAACAAGAAAATTAATGCACCACTGCTTACTGCATACAATGGTGTAACCAAGCAAAGGAACCATTCATACCTTGAACTCAGGAGTCCCCTTCTGTTGGGCGAATTGCTCCCATACCTCCTCCGTTATGAAGGGGTACTTCTCGCATGGAGATTCGCCTTTAGCGAGGAAGGTACTGACGAGGGCGCTCTTGAAGGTTTCCACGTGTTGTTCATGTCCTTCAAGCAAGCTATCTTGGGACCATCGTCCGGGATGTTCCGCTTGGCCTGTTTCAAATGGTGCATATAAGTAGGACTTACCTAATCTCTAGGACAAACCAAGGGAATGTGATTACTCAAGAGTTCAGTGATTTTGATTAATTTTACCTTCACTTCCGCCCACAGCCTATCCCTCTCGTCGGCCTTGACGTCCTTCCAGCTCTGGACGGTGATCTTCACCCTTTCCTTCGCCAACAAGCCAACATAGGAAGCATAGTGCCCGGCGTTCTTCCCGATCGGTCTCCCGAACTGGTTGAACTCACATGAAAGATCCGCGCGTTTGGCCAAACGACCCAACATTGTCGCGCCTCGCGCCTTCCTCTTGCGCTGGGACGAGGCAGCGCCATCTACGTTCGCCCTCGCCGAATCACTAGTATCAGCCGAGGAAGATGCCGACATGGCTTTACCTAAAATACCATGAACAAACCATCAATTGATATGAAGAAAGGTACATGACAAAATTCATAACTAAAATTGTTGTGCTAATCTCTCTGCATGAAAATAAAGTCTGTTAAAATTTAAATGAACCTAAATTTGAGATGAACATTAGAAAATAGGAAGTAATTCACAGAAAATTCAGATGAGCAGTGCAAACTAACACATACTCTATTTCCTGTCGGTTTTGAAAGGAAAACCGATAGAACTAAGGTTTGTATTCAGGAAAATTTAAAAGATTAGCAGTGCAAACTATGCTAATCTCTCTGCTGGAAAATAAAGTCTGTTAAAATTTAAATGAACCTAAATTTGAGATGAACATTAGAAAATGGGAAGTAATTCACAGAAAATTCAAATTAGCAGTGCAAACTATGATGGCACTACTATTTCCTATCGGTTTTCCAAGTCAAACCGATAGTAATCAAGTTTGAATTCAGTAAAATTTCCAAAATTGCTCAGCAGGAACATAAAGTATGTTAAAATGTAAATGAACCAAAATTTCATATGAAAATTAGAAAATGGGAAATAATTAACAGAAAATTCAGTTTAAGGTATTTACTATCGGTTCTGAATAAGAAACCGATAGTGAACTACACTGTATGACAAATTGCTAGTGGTTTTCATCAATTCTGTCATTCTCATAGCTATCAAGTTTGTAGTTCATGAATTTTACTCTAGGTTTATATTTGTAATCCATTGAACGGGATATGAACCATTGCATACAAAATTAAGCAATACACGCGAGCGATTTGGTCAAGAACACTTACAGTCGATCGTGGAGTGGCCGGAGGCGGTGGCGCAATGCAATGCCGGAGGCGGTGGAGAACCAGTGGCGTAGAGGAGCGAAGAAGCGAACGTCGGCGAATCTAGGGTTTTCCGCGCGAGTATTTGAAAATTGGAATGTGATCAGTTGCACTGGAGGGAAAATCGTGCAAGGTTATAACCTAATAAATGAATATTTACTATCGGTTCATAACCACAAAACCGATAGTAAAAACATGCAAGTTAGGGTTTTCAGTATGGGAACTTTTCACTATCGGTTTTATTATACCAAACCGATAGTAAACTAAGAAACAGGGCTCATAACATAGTGTAAATCACTATCGGTCGTAAACACTAAACCGATAGTAAACTAAGAACAGGGGCTCATAACACAGTGTAAATCACTATCGGTTATGAACGATAAACCGATAGTATAGTTTAATTTCATATCGGTTTCACAGTTATAACCGATAGTAAAATACAATGTTATTGACCCTAAAGGATTTCCCTTAGAAGAATTACAGAGGATCTTAGTACATCATTTTGCATTGTATTTTACTATCGGTTTTATGATAATAAACCGATAGTATATGTTAATTTCATATCGGTTTGGAGGTTGAAACCGATAGTATAATACTGTTAAATTGATCTAAAGGTATTTCCTGAGAACAATTACAGATGGGTCTCAGTACATCATTTTGCACTTGTAAAGACACCTGAAACCCCATGCAAATGACTTCCAATAATTTTGAAATAAATTAACAGTAAAGACCAACCATGGAATGAAAAATTTGCAGTTTTCATATATATTTGTGAAAAGAATCAATTATTGCTCAAATCAAGTATATACTCCAATTAAAATGAAAATTTGCAAAAATGATTCTCAATGCATCACGTATGTTTTCCCAAAGAATTTTTGAAAAATGATTTGAAGAATTCTTCGATTAAAGATCCAAGTAATATACGTCACTTACATATTGCAAATTAGTCAAGAATGGTTGTCCACCCATAATCCTTCTTCGTGGTCGTCTCGCAGGTAACTTGTTTCGTCAATATCTTCGGTAGGGACAGATTGAAGGATTCCATCTAAAAATGGAGGTAGTTCGTCGAACTGATCGTACTCTTCTTCATCCACAACGTCTTCGACCCCAACAATACGTCTCTTACTGTGAAGGACAACGTGCAACTTTGGGTTGGCCGGGTCAACGATGTAGAACACCTGTGTGGCTTGCTCAGCAAGTATAAATGGATCATCTTTGTGTGCGACTCTACTGAGATCGACGAGAGTAAACCCATAATTGTCGACTTTAACACCTCGAGGGATTTCAACCCATTGGCATCGAAACAGAGGAATCTTAAGTAATACATAATCGAGCTCCCATATTTCCTCAATAACACCGTAATATGAGTCGAGTGCCCTTACTGCCCTGGCATCCTCCGAAATAGCAAGTAGTGTCACTCCACTACATTGCATAGTACTCTTCTCGTCCTGAGTTCTTGTGTAAAATGAATAGCCGTTGATGTCATACCCCTGCCAAGTCCCTACAGTAAATCTAGGCCCTCTGGCCAACCATGTAACATCTTCATCTACGTCGCCCTCAGAAGCTTGCAGGACTCTATTTTCGATCCACCCAGCAAACTTCCTATTATGTTCTCTGGTGACCCAAATCTCTGGCTTCGAGGGATTCTGTTTCGGTAACATTTCCTTGTGCTCGTGTATATATGGCTCCACCCCCGTCATGTGCTGTAAGACCCAAAACTGGACTTTTGCATACAGATCACTAGAGGGACGACTGCTTTAAATCCAATCGTTCCAATGCCCTGAAGCCTGCCCTCATGCCGGGACGTAGGAACGCCAATTGGGTCAACCCCGGCCATATAGTTGGTGCAAAATTCGATCACCTCCTCGGCGGCATAACCTTCAATGATACTGCCCTCAAGCCGATGTCGATTCCTTACATATCCCTTCAAGATACCCATAAATCTCTCAAATGGATACATGTAGCGCAGGAACACGGGTCCACAAAACTTAATTTCTCTGACAAGGTGAACAATTAGATGGACCATAACATCAAAAAAGGATTGAGGGAAATACATCTCCAGCTGACAAAGAGTGGTAGTCACATCGCGTTGCAAATCGTCCAGTCCATCCATATCAATTACCTGCAAGGACACAGTTGTAGCAAATATTCAGATCCAAAAAATCTGACAAGTTCCACGAATGGAGCTAATTAACTTGCTAGGAGTACACGCTTACGTACCTTGCCAGATATTGTGTTGAAGAAATAACATAGCTTTGTAATTGTCTCTCTGACTTTGACTGGGAGAATGCCTCTGATAGCAATGGGAAGCATTTGTGACATCAGTACATGACAATCATGGGACTTCATACCAACCAGTTTCAAGTCTTTCATGGACACAAGTTTTTTCAAGTTCGCAGAATACCCGCATGGAACTTTGACACCATGTAGGCACTGACAGAGTTCTGTTTTTTCTCTTTTTGACAAAGTATAGCAGGCCGGGGGGAGGTATGTCCGCTTTCCCTTCTCCAACGGTGCAAGCTCAGTCCTTATGCCCATGTCGAGCATGTCACGGCGAACGTTGATGCCATCTTTCGTCTTTCCTGAAATGTTCAACAACAAACCAATCAAACTGTCACAAACATTTTTCTCTACGTGCATGACATCAATGCAATGTCGAACTTGTAAGTGCTCCCAAAATGGCAGATCCCAAAGAATCGATCTCTTCTTCCAAACATTTTTTCCTGGAGGTTTAGAACATTTACCGAACTCAACTTTGATGTCCTTCACGCGCAAGTAAAACTCCTTACCAGTAACAAACACTGGGGCTGATCCTTTCTCAGGCTTCCCATTGAATGACTTCCTCTTCTTACGGTAGGCGTGATGCATCGGAAAGAATCTGCGGTGACCCATGTACACTGTTTTTCTACAGTTCTATAACCACATGCTTTCAGTTTCATCCAGGCAAATAGGACAAGCCTTGCCTCCTTTCGTACTATACCCCGACAAATTTCCATAGGCCGGGAAATCATTTATGGTGCAAAATATCATGGCCCGCAACATGAAATTCTCTCGCTTATGTGCATCCCACACCCGCACCCCTTCGCTCCACAATTTATGTAAGTCCTCGACTAACGGTGATAGAAACACGTCGATGTCATTCCCGGGTTGTCTGGGTCCTGAAATTAGTAACGACATCATGATGTACTTGCGCTTCATACATAACCAAGGAGAAAGATTGTAGATGCATAAAAGAACCGGCCAAGTGCTATGTCGACTGCTCATATTTCCGTGTGGATTCATACCATCCGTATTCAGCCCAAACCTTATATTCCTCACTTCGCCGCCAAACTCACCGAATGTTCTGTTAATGTTTCTCCATTGAATGGAATCAGCTGGATATCTTAGTTTTCCGTCTTGTTTCCGACCTTCAACATGCCAACGCAAGTACTTCGCATCTTTCGGATTTGCAAACAGCCGTTTCAATCTGGGAATCACAGGCAAATACCACACAGTTTTGGCCGGAGGCCCTTTCTTTACCTCATCACATCCATTGTGATAAATTCTGTCCCCATGCTTATACCGCGATGCACCGCATCTTGGACAAACATGCAAATCCTCGTACTCATTACGGTACAGAACACAATCATTTGGGCATGCATGTATTCTTTCGATTTCCATTCCCAACGGACACAATAGTTTTTTGGCCTGGTAAACCGATCTTGGCAACTCATTTCCCTCTGGAAGCATGTCCGCTAACAGATCCAATAGCGCCGTGAAACTCTTATCGCTCCAACCGTTGCTTGCCTTCAAGTTATATAATCTCAACACAGAAGACAACTTTGTAAATGTTTCACATCCGGGGAACAAAGGCTTCTCAGAATCAACAATTAATTTCTGAAATTTAGCTAAATCGTTTTCGCTGTAGTCCTCTTCTACATCACGTGACATTTCATCTAAATTGTCGTCATCTACATGGACTTCCGAATGAACATTATCAATGTTTTGATCATGATCATCATTACTGCAATCCACTTCTAGGTGCTGCTGAGTGGTAGCGGTAGTGCTCGTTTCCTCAAGATCTTCACCATGCCATATCCAACGGGTATAGCGTGCGTTAAAACCACGACGAATCAAATGACTCCTAATCTGATCAGAGTTGCCGAACCTTTTTAAGTTCATACAATCTATACAAGGACAATGCATATCTTTCTCTCCCTTCTTCGCCTTTTCTTGCTCAGCAAATTTAATAAATCCATTCACACCCTCCAAATACTCAACAGTAGTACGTTTTATTCCATACATCCAATATTCTCGGTCCATCTACAATTATTTCACAAAATTGACAAATTCAAATAAATAATTAATGACTCAGGGCATGCATATATGCATGAAACTAATTAGCTAGGCCATATGTGTGTACATGAGCTGCTTAATTACATTAAATGGATTTGTATATATGAAACCCTAATTAACTTGATGCATGCATTAATTGGAAGAGCCAACTAGCTAGCTGCTTAAATTCAGCAAACTATAGCTAGCTAGCCAACCCAGCCTTCTAGCTAGTTTGGAGATACATGTATCTAGTTTAATGATTTGCAAGTAGAGAGAGAGGGAGAGTGTGAAAGAGTGATCGAGAGAGAGAGAGAGAGGTGATGAGAAGATGACAATACCGAGGGGGATGGAAATATGATCAACCTCTCAGCTAGCTTCTCCAGATCACTCTAGCTTGGAGTCGTGCGGGGCTGAAATGATTCCAACATGCAGAGCGCAGAGCAGGGGTCGACCTAATTAAGTTGTCCAATTTTACTATCAGTTATATAAAACAAACCGATAGTAAAATAAGATCCCCACGGTGTATATGAAGTCATTTTACTATCGGTTTGTTTTATATAACCGATAGTACTATTTCATATATTGTATCGGTTAGTACAGTAATAACCGATAGTAAAAAGTCAGTAATTTCACTATCAGTTACCCGAGAAAAACCGATAGTACTATTCAATATATTATATCGGTTAATACAGTACGAACCGATAGTATAAAGTGAGTAATTTTACTATCTGTTACGAACGAAAAACCGATAGTACTATTTTAATATATTATATCGGTTGGTACAGTAATAACCGACAGTATAAAGTGCGCAATTTTACTATCAGTTAAAAATGGAAAACCGATAGTACTATTTAATATATTATATCGGTTTGTACAGTAATAACCGATAGTATAAAGTGAGTAATTTTACTATCAGTTAAAAATGGAAAACTAATAGTACTATTTAATATATTATATTGGTTTGTACAGTAATAACCAATAGTATAAAGTGCGCAATTTTACTATCAGTTAAAAATGGAAAACCGATAGTACTATTTAATATATTATATCGGTTTGTACAGTAATGACCGATAGTAAAAAGCATTTGCATTTCACTAACGTTGGACTAGTGTGTAACCGATAGTAAAATGATAGTTTTCCGCCGCTGTCGTCCTATTCTATCGGATTTTTCCTAGATTGCTTATAACCGTTAGAAAATAAGGGTTAGTGGAATGCACTTCTGTAGTAGTGCTCCAAACGTCAAGACTAATGGATTCTAGGTAAACCGCCATCCTAATTTTCCAATAGCAATAGTTATCACCCTTGAAGAAGGGGACCTTTCCATTATAGTTTTCTTTGATCAACGACATCCTCTCTCTAGACGGTTAAGCCTAAAATGAGAGATCTAGTGCTCTGATACCACGTGTTGATCGAAGGATGCCGACTAGGGGGGGTGAATAGGCGGTTTTTAAATTTTTACTTTTAATCTAGTGATTAACAACCTAAATTGCAATAACAATGCTCAAAAGATATGAATGACAATTCAAGACAAGTTCTGCAATTTCTAAAGGATTAAAAACAACAATTCAATCTCTAGGAATATAAAGCAAGTAATAGAAATAACCGAAGAGATCGAATTTTTCCCGAGGTCTCAGAAATTTGCCGATTTCCACTAATCCTCGTTGAAGCGCTCTTCGCTAGAGCTTATGCTTCAATTTCACTAGGGGTAGCCCTTCTCCTCTCCGGATAGGCGAGCTCCGAGCCTTTACAATCAATCGCCGGGCCTCTCCGACACACACCATCGATGGAGAGATCGCCGGACCTCTTGGGTCGTCTAGGTGACGGCAATCACCAAGAGTAATAAGCCTAGCACCTTGCTTGATCAACCTCAAAGCTTGAAGAACAACTATGCAAATGCAAATGGCTTGAAATCAACTTCTCTTAACTAGCATTCAATGGTTTGCTACGGTTTTGACTTGAAATGCAAGAGTATGAGTCTGAGAGGCTTTGCAAGCTGCTACACAAGTGTTGAGAGCTGAATTTTGTGTGTGTACATCATCTACCATTATAAACTCTCAGCAAAACGGTCGTTTTCAAGAAAAATTGGGCGAAAGTTGTACTAGCCGGACATTGTCGGACAATGTCCGATCAGTACAAAAAACTTGACCGTTGCTCACGTGTGCTTCAAGTGTCAGTAGCCGTTTGAAAATTTTTGTGAAGGCCGGACAAATGTATATGTCTCTATTAACACTCATGTTTAACAGTACATGTACACGCCGGACAAATTTATATGTCTCTGTTAACACTTGATTTAAAACAACACAACAAATTTGTATGGGTTGGACGTATGTGATTTGTCCGGACAAATGCATACATCTCTGTTAACACCAGGTTTTCAACTCCTCAGAAAATGCATTGGCCGGACATTGTCCGGTCACTTCGGACAATGTCCGGTGCGTTTCAGACAAAAGCCTCTGGACAAATACATTTGTCTCAATTTAACTTGCCCTGAAAATTGTATTGGCCGGACATTGTCCGGTCACTTCGGACATTGTCCGTCCTATATCGGACAGATGCACCAGACAAGTTCATTTGTCTTTGATTCACGTTTTGCAATTTTCAGAGGATATTTGTATTGGCCGAACATTGTCCGGTCACTTCAGACACGGTCCGGCCAGTACAAAACGAAAACAGAATTGCTGAATTTTACTCAATTTCAATTTGAGGCTAAATGCATATGCAAATAAGTTTGTAAAGACTTCAAGGTTGATCAAGAAACTTGTGCTAATACCCCTCTTAATAGTACGACCATCTAACCTAGAAAATTTCAAAAAATAAAAACGCTAGGTTTAGATACTTGTACTTTTGTCGGGGTTTTCGTCGTTTTCACTTCATGGAGTCTTGATAACCTTGCTTTGCTCTTTCTTGATGCTTTCTCCTCTGATTAACCTGAGTCTCACACACAAAGGTTAGTCGCAAATCTTACGGATGTCATTAATCACCAAAATCCTAATTAAGGCTTAAGATTCAACAGAGAGCGACTGGGAGCCTTGGAACGAACACACGATGAGTAATGCTACAATCGTCGGATTGAATGTATGGATAGGCGCTCCTGGAGCTTGGCACCTCCGTCATGGATTGTGGCTTTGGCCACTCGTGGATAGCCTTCCCCTTGTCGAGGTTGATACCATCACCGATCCCAAAGTTAGGATTGCGAAGTTTGAATAGTGGCGCCATACAGACAAGTTGCATGTCGTTTTCGACTAGTCGTTGTGGTGATCGACTATGTACCTCTGTGAATAGCGCGTTATTTTCTTCCAGCAAATTCGCTAAACAACCACCACTTTCCATACATGATGCAGCACAATCCTCTTGGCTAATTGGACGCATCACGCTCAGCACACATTTTGAGCATGCATTGATAATCCGTTTCGCCTGATTTGCTGTCAACAAGTTCTTGGTGTCGATGTGGTCGTTTTTGTTGATGATGAATTTCGTCCCATTCTTTGTGAGGTCGTATTCTTGAGCTCTTCGGTGGTAATGGGTGTCACAGTCGTACAAGAACGGACTTCCAAAAATCACTTGGCAAATATCGATGGGGATGACATCGCATTGAACCTCATCGATGTAACGAGCAGATATTGCAAACTTTAGAGTACACTGACTCTTGATTTGCTGATTCATGTCAGAAGTGAACCTTCCCAGAGGATATGGTCGAGGATGATGAGTCGTCTGCAAACCAAGTCGTCGAACCAGCCCGGGGGAGACCAAATTCTTTTAGCGTCCGGGGTCAAAGATGGCTGCGACCACCTCGTGCTTCACCTGTATGTTAACAGTGAACAATTCCTCTGTCGAGTTGTGGTCAATTGATGAATCCGAACCTTTCTCCCTCGGCATTGCCATTAGAGACAAGGTCGTATCTGCCTTTTTAACCGAATCTAACTGGATGATTTCCTCTACGAGCGGAATAGAAGTAACCATAGTTGTTCGTGTGCTTGGTTCATCCCTCCTTGTTCTTTCTAGTCGCAATTTATGATGAAATTTATAACACTTCTTTTTTGTGTGCCCAGCAACATGACAATGCTCACAAGTGTTACCCGTATCGTGGGTACCCTCTCTGGAGCTCCTCATGGTTGAAATCTCCCTCACGTTGTTGTCGTTGCGGGTCCAATCGCCAAAGCAGTCGTGCTCGCGGTCGAGATGTCTTGAATTCTGAATAGGCTTAGCTCAGCACTGATTATCTTCTGAAGTCCAGACATGTATTTTTTGAACGTATGGGTGTCGGAAAGTAAGATGCCAAGGACCATTGCTTGTCTTCGGAACTCCGTCGTGTAATCCTGGACAGATTGGTCGCGCCGTTGGTACAATCTGTGCCAACATTCCCATCTCTCCTCAAGATAACCCATTGGATAGAATTCTTGTCGCAGAAGTCGTTTGAATTGACCCCACGAAAGGTCATCAGCTTTACCACTGGCGACAAGATCCTTCCACCAAGTCTTGGTGTGGTCCTTCATCTTCAAAGGTGCGAACTTCACCTTTTGAGTGCCACTGAACCCTTTCAGGTCAAAGTAGGTCTCAAGCTGGTCGATCCAAGAATCCAATTTCTCGGCATCGATCACCCCATCATATATGGGTATATCAATCTTAGCGTTGACTTTAAAAGATCCAACAGCTAAGGAGGTGTTGGCGAGGTCGTCGGTCTTATGGTCGCTTTCGTCTTCATCTTCATCTACCCTGCGCAGGTCTTCACCAGTCTTCAAACCCATAACCTTCCCTACTTAAGGAGGTACAATCATGGCCTGCTGCTTAATCCAAACAAGCAAGGTTTCCATGTCGGTGGAGAGTTTAGCCACTTATTCGGCTAGGTTAGCTTGAACGGAGGTATCGTCAGGAATTGTCGGAGACGTGGTTGTAGGAACCGTCAATTGATCGCCTAGAGTTTCGCTGGAGGCTTTGTAACCCTGGTGAGTCTTCACCATCCACAGGATAGGAAAGTTGCTCTGGTACCAACTTGATCGGTTTGAGATCTAGTCTTGGTTTTGGCACTAAGCTCACCAGATACTAATATACAGAATAAAGGGATCTTACTCGGAAGTACCGAAACCCAAAGGATGATCGAAACACAGCTCAAAGTAATTGCACAACTCTTTATTTCAAAGAGGGTTTCACCCGTCGAACGTTAAACACACTTGCCTACGTTGAAGGACTATAAACTGCATATATGATCCAAGGCTGTAATAATATTCGATGATCTAAACTAGACCTATTACAAGGTATATAGTCCAATCGTATGATTACGTATCAAACTCAATAACCTAAATGTATTAGACTCATATAACTAACTAACTCTAAACAGATAAGCTTAGTTATACATATTCGGATCGAATTACAATTCCGACCACAGTTTGAATCCTTCCCAAGGTCGCAAACCTTTCCAAAGTAGAAAACCTTTCCGTGGTCGTGAATCCGTTGCGAACTCGACCTGAGATCCTCCCAGATCATAAATATATCTCAAATATATAAAATATGTTTTGTTAAACAAATATAAGTATTTTTGGACAAATACAACAAAATCAATTATACCTGTTGTCTCTTGGATTGAACAAATACAACACAATATTCAATGGCAAATAATATGGAGCATCTCCAAAGATCCCATGAACCTAGCAAAACTACCAGTTGAAAAAAAACTTTTTCTTGCCTTCCCCTTGCCAATAGTGCATTAAGAAATCAACAACTAATTGAGATTAGAGAAACCCCCACAAAATCTGAAAGCAATAGTTCATTTGGATCAAACTAATAGTTTAACAAAGATGCAAAGAAAGCAATCCAACAAACCAAAAAATAAAATAAAATAAAAGGAACCAATTCAACAAAAAGTCAGATCTGAGCACAGGGCCAGATCCAGCACTAGAGTTGATGGGGCCGGCGCCTCGGCTACGCACCGGCAACCTCGGGACCCCCCACCTTCTCCTCTCGTCCTCTGGGGGTCTAGGCCCCGCTTCCGGCACCTGCTTGCACCGTCGCTTGCCTGTGAGCTGCAGCCCCCGACTGAAGAGATCGATGGAGCGAGGAGCCTGTGCTACGTGCAGCATGCCAGCGGGGTCGACAGCCAGTAGGCTGCGACGGCGGAAGAAGCTTCACTGCGCGCGCCTGTGTTGGGCCTCATTTGTCGATCACCTGCGGCCCTCGTGCGCTGGGCCGTCACCGATCTTGGGCCGTGCAAAGCGCAAATAGCAGCCCAACCTATTTGGAATTCGGCCCAACTCAAAAACATAAACAGCTCAAAGCCTCAAAAGGTAAAACCCTCGTGTTGTTGTTGCAAGAGGCGGAGGTGGCAGATCTGAGGTGTGGTCATGTAGAGTTTGTCGCGGAGGGAGAGCCGGAGGCGAACTGCAAGTTTGCAACTGTGCGGCGGCGAAGGTGGAGGCGATCGGTGCGGCAAAGGAGCAAGGTTGCGACCCGCGAGGGGGCGACGGCGAGTGTGACGATGACGTCGACGAGGCCGGCTGCCATCCATAGGCGTGAAACGCGGCAAAGGCAGGGGCACACGGCATTGGGCAAGGCACGCCGGGTCGACGTAGCAGAGGGTCGAGGCGGCGAGTAACGCCCGGCGACAGCCCGACAGCTATAGTCTACAGAGGTGATTAGTGATTAAATGAATTGTGAATTTGTGATTGTGAATATGTGAATTGTGAATTTTTTTGTGAATTTGTGAACTATGATTGATTGTTAATTTGTCATTGTACTGCGACTCTACGAGCCTAAGATTATGAGAACAAGAGTTTCAGAGCTTCAGAACTTGAGATTTTTTTCTGTGAAGCGAATTTGTGAATTTGTGAATCATCAGAGAAGTTGAGAGTAGAGATTGTGATTTTTTTCAGTTATTTGCATTCATAAAAAAAATTCCTATGTGACTGTCATTTGCTGCTATTTGCAATGGATTGCGTGTATTGATTTTTTAAATTTACTTCTATCGTGACTGAGATATGTATATTAAATTTACTCATTTAATCATGTCTAATTAGTCATATTCCATGAACCCCGATTTATATAAATTCTGTCCGCCATTGGTTGAGCATCACAAATAAAAGCATGTAAGTGAGAATGATAGAACAATTGAAAGAAACCATCACAGAAAACAAAAACCTAAAATACCACATATAGATCTAACTTCAATCAAAGAGCAACAGAAATTGGAGGCCGGTCTGCGGGAGGTTGATGGGCGGAAGGTAAGTGCACAGGACGGCAGCCAATACAGGACTCTAGCAACTCTCTCTCTCTCTCTGTGCACCCCAAGAAGGCAAGCAATGAGTCGAAGGA
Source organism: Pharus latifolius (assembly GCA_019359835.1). Taxonomy (NCBI): domain Eukaryota; kingdom Viridiplantae; phylum Streptophyta; class Magnoliopsida; order Poales; family Poaceae; genus Pharus; species Pharus latifolius. Next base: position 15,642,400 of record CM033322.1, read on the forward strand.
AAAGACAACCGCCGCCCCTTCATGGAAAACCTAAGGGCTCAGTGGTATAAAGCTTGACAACCGCCGCCCCTTCATGTGGTTTTTGTCGAATCTGGACGGGTCAGCCGCGTCGTTGAAAAACTGGAGGGGTCAGCTGGTTTTTCCCGAGTTGAATGTAAATACGGTCCTGTGAGGGTACGTAACCCAGTCTAGATCTTAAGGTTTGTCTGCTCCGGTTTAATAACACTAGTTTGAATTATGTAATTGTCAATATATTTGGTTTCTAAATACATTTGTATAAAATGTAGGTAGAGTTGAGCCACTGAAAAGTTTGAGTCCATTTGAGATGGACTTTATCCAATCTTAATTCTATTGATAGTTGAGCTAAATTGGGAGGTGCATTTGTACTAATAATGTGGTCAGTCCCTGCCCTGCTCAGTTTGATTATCTAAATGGCAAATTCAAAGCTTGGCTCAGACTGATATCGGACTCTGGCTCAGACTGATATCGGACTCAGGCTCAGACTAAGCCAAATTTGGTTAAGTCTACTTTCAAACATACGTGAAACTTTCTTTAAATTTTGAGAAATTTTGCCTAATTAGGTATGTATAAGAAATATATGTTTGATTGATGATAAAATAACTAGACATGTTTAGTTTTCTCAAACACTCAATTTTGATTTTTCGAGTGCGTAAGAATTGGGCATTCCTGAGCAAGGCTGGGAGAGTGCTTCTCCTAGCACTGGAAATTTGAACAAAAGAGTTTCACTTATAGTGTATTAGTGCATTTAACCAAAAGTTAAAAAAAAGCTTAAATACTCAAGAATGAACCCCATTGGAATACATGTGATGTAAAGGACTCCTCTTGTAGTTTTTCAGCTTCTACAAGTGTCTACCAACACTATGAGGGCACGAACCAAACCAAACCAAACAACTACAAGTTTTAGAGGAGTTCGCAGATAGGTGTCACGCAGGCAGGGTGACACGAGCAGTTGAAAGCCCTCGTTTTTCTCTCATTTTCGCAGGCCACAGCGCATGAATGGCAAAGCCGTTGTCAAGCCGATCGATGCCGTTCTTGCAACTCGCTGGGCTCTGGCTGTCCACCACTCCCCCTCGCGCAATGCAAGCGGCCACACGCACGGCCCAACTGCTCCCCCCTCGAGCCGCACTCGTCCGTCCCATTTAGCCCGCGCATGTGTGCAACTGTACTACGCGTTCTACTGCTCCCGGGCCGTGGCCCATGGACCTCTATCCAACGCCGCCACTTCGGTAGATTAGCCAAAAAGAAACACATGCATGCGCGTGCGCGTGCGCGTGCGCACAAAAGATGAAGGTGGATGCTTGTTTGATCGGAAAGCCTCGTGGCTCCGCTATACTGGACAGGTTTGGCAACAAATAGTGAACACTCCCTTAGGTCCAAAAAAATATTGTTATTCAAGATGTAATTTTAATTATTATTTTTTTATTATAATATATTAATAAAAGCTTATAATATTATTTTTGGACCTGGAGGGACTACTCCAGGGAGGATGCTGAAGATGCAGTCAAATATATCAGTGGAACATAGCTTGATGATCGCTCTATCCGTGTAGATGGGGCCGTGGACAGAGTGGTGGACAAGTATTTCCTAAATCTTTCTATGCATAGTCTACTTGGCCTGTTCCACCTGGAATAATTTGGCGATAACTTCTGTTTTCTTTCGTAGGTCAGAGATGAGTACCGTACAGATTATGATCTTGATATTCTTTTGATACTGTTGAATTACTGTTTACCCTACCATTGTATGCGTCCATATTGCTACAGGGCTGAGAAGATTCTGTTGTGTTGGTCAATCATGGATTGTGCTACTTGTAAATTAGGCATTGACTTTTCGCTGAAATTGGTCATTTCATATTGTCTTTTGGACCTCATGGTCTATTTTCGTTATCGATGCTTAGTCAGCAGGTTTTGCTTCTGTTTAAGTGTAGTGCAGTGCGTTTTTAACATGGATGGGTTCCTTTGTTTCCTTGCCCCTTCGAAGGATCATTTTGTTCTTTGTCACTGTAAAATATTGTATTTCTTAAAATACATTAAAAACAGTTAATTGGTTAGATTTTATTAGAAATCAAAATTCATTTCATATATGTTATTGCTGGCTTATTTTTTAAAAAAATGTCAAAAATACCCTTGTCCTTTCCTTCACTGCAGGGTTAGTTTTGATTTTTCGTGGAAGCATTTCATCTAACACAAAGAAGGTGCAGTGTTGAACAATGTTCGTCGCGACCGCCACAGCCGTAAAGCTCGCCGTCGCTGCACTGGCCGCCCTGGTTCTCGCCCGTGCTCGTCAAGTCGTGCCTGCGTCCATGCGCGCGCCGTACCTGCGCTCGCCACAGTCGATGCCGCGTCGCGCTCGCACCCACGCCTGCCATAGCCCGCCCGCACCTGTGCTTGCCCTTGCCTACCCGCGCCAGCGCTCGCCGCAGCCACTGCCGCTGCCGCACCGCGCTCCAGCATGCCCTCGCCAGCTCACGCCTGCGCTCACTACAGCCACTGCCGCACCGCGCTTGCCTCAGCCCGCCCGCGCCCGCGCTCACCGCAGCAGCTGCCGCTCCTCGCGACCTCGCCCACGCCCTGCGCCCGTTCGCTGCATGGGGCTCACCGAGCCGTGCCCGTAGTTGCGCCCGCACCCGCCAACTGCTGCATCTGTGTCCACGCTACGGCCGCAAGATGTTTGCTAAAATGCTTGAGAGACATGTCCCATTGCTTAAAAAAATTAACCCTTTCGAAATGGTATAGATGTCTTTTTTGACAAGGGTTAGCTACCTTAACCTTGTCAGAGTAGTATTTTTAGAAAATTTTTTGGATTCCAGTAGTATGAAACTAATTATATAAAAAGTGATGATATTTCTCTAATTTTTGTTTTCTTCAATAGTATAGTCTGAAGTGCTCTTCCTTTGAATTGTATATTTGTACGTGCATTACTTGGGATTTCCTTAATGAATATCACGAAGAGGTGTTTATGGCAAGGTCATTCTGAAAAAGCTAGAAGCACAGAGAGAGTTAATTGACTATGGTGGTTTTTTTCAACCAAACGTACAACATTGTAAGTTTCCAGAATGCATTCTGCGCTTATAGTTTCAACTATTTCTTATGAGTAGCTTCTCCAAACTGCCCCACCCTTGTGGACCTGCATGTCTACAGCAGCCACTTTGTCAGATTCGGATTGAGAACATTTGCTGGCTTTGTTGAAACAATTTACGCATCATTTAAAGCAGAAATGATGTGAACGTGTTTAGTCTATGGTGCCATTCTATACATACTTTTACAGAAGAATCTGATTTCTTGTTATGACGGTTTAGTCCCCTAGCATGTTATTCAATCTATTTACGAATTCTCTTTCTGTTACTTAGACTGGTCACTTTTATTTTCGATTGCAGATGACAGAAAGAGAGGATATGTGGATTCTTACAAAGGCGGCAGAGGCATCTTTGTTCTCACTGATTCACTAATGTGTCTTTTCAACCTAGAATATCAACATGATTTTGTGCTCTGCCAGATCACCAACGGAAACGTCCTCAGGGTGATGAACGATCTGAACCTGAAATAGCCAAGGGATTAGCTGACTCTGATTCTGGGAGAGATGCTGTATCATGACTTAGTATTGGTAACTTTTATTTTTTGTTTGTGTTTTCATCGCTAACTTCTTCAAAATGAAGCCATTTGCTGTGCACTACTATAATTTCTTTGGAGGAGAAGAACCCTTTGTATTTCATAAGAGAGGTGGCTCTGATGATGAAGATGACGATGATGACAAGAGACGTCGTCGATGAACCTGAGAACCCATTTGCCTCTGTTGCTAGTTACCACCAGAATGACCTTATAGGTGTTCATACCATCAGAAACATACGCTTTGCATATCCTGTTGAATGCTGAGGGTTGTTTTTTCTTGAGCCAGATAACTTATTCTTTGAATGTACAGCCTCACATCAGTATAAGCACAATTCCCTATTCTTGTGTGAGACATATATATTCCAGCGAAATAGCCAAACTGCTTTTACTAGCTTATTTTAGTACATTGTAATCTATAACTAATGCTAGTGTAATACCAAGCTAACAGCTATTTCTTGTTAAGCATTTGAAGAGAGGTAACAAATACTGCAGAATTAGGAAACAAACGCATCAGAAAGAATGTACATCCTGCTGTTCAATCGTCTAGGCATGCTGAACACTAACATTGTTCTACACTACTACTTAAGAGTAGCAAAAGGGGGGAAAACGAACATCGAATGGCAACTACCCTACGATGCACAAAATGCACACACACTAATACATCACTTAAGCATTCCTCCTATTCCTCCTATTTGCTACGAAATGCTGAGCTCGTCTATGGTTCTTGACAGTTCAATATCAGCAACTAGTCCATTAGTTCCATTCATCTTCTGTTCCAGAGCATGATTGCTACCAGCTGCATTTGCTTCACTCCCATCAGCAAGGGTGGCAGTAGCAGCAGCAGCACACTCGGCAAACCGGTAGCAGGAGATAAGGTGGTCATTGGTCATGCCAGAAACTTGCATAAAAGTATATACAACTGTTGGGCCAACGCTGCGGAATCCCCTACGCACCAGATCTTTGCTTATGGCATCTGCTTTTGATGTTTTCACAGGTACCTGGCGGGGATAGCGGAATCTGCACAAAATTGGCTTGTGGTTCACAAAGCTCCAACAGTATCTATCAAAGGACCCAAACTCCTCTGTGATCTGTGATGATAAGAAAGAAGTTCGGATAAGAAAGGGTGAAGAGAGTTTTTGAGACTGTTTTCTCTGTTTCCCTTGTCCCAAAGCAATATCTAGGCAGAGAATATATCTCACATAAACAATTTAAGAATACAAAGGCCAACCTTAAGAATTTGGCGTGCATTTTCGATGACAGCACGCAGTTTCTGTTCAGATAACAAAGAGCTGCTGGGGCTTCCTGGTGTGATAATCTTCTTCTCACTTAATTTGGAGACCAGTACTGGATCAAAATCCATGAAAACTTCCCTGTCAGGAATATTTGGAGATGATCACTAGGATAGCCAAAAGGCAACAGCAAAGGTTCAAGTACTTCAAAGAGCAAAAGGCTACCTGAACATACGCCTCTTGCTGAGAATTGTTGGCCATGTGAGTTCAGCTAATGCACCTGAGAGCACCAGCAATTCAAACAACTTCCTGTAATTGATACATAGCAATGATACTTAACAGTTTAATTTGTGAACAACAAAAACATATTTTATTAGACGAAAATTTTTATATTTGTGTACTTGTCATCATGGACTGGAACTCCCCATTCTTCATCATGAAATGCAGCATAACAGGGATCTGCAGTTTGTTTGGCACATAGAAGATAACAAAAAACGATCAAAAAATTGCTCCAACAAGCAAATGATGCAGGCTCTGGCAATAAGAAACATGAGCAGTTGCTTTTATGTGTCTAAGACACATTCACTTAAGTCAGTTACAGATTATGAACACGTTCAGTGCGGTCTTGACATGATCTGAGTGGCTTTATGCACCAAATTAGTAGGTAAGAAGTAACAAAAAGCCCAGAAAAGTAGAAAACGAGCATTAACATTACTTTAAAACAATGTGCTCAGGAGCCTCATGCACAATCAAGCATGTTTATATTCTACTGCCACACTTTCCCACAAGTTCAGACCAAAGCAGTTTCACAATACAGAATAAACTGGGGGCACTACTTAAACCTGTTACCAGAATAGCAGAAATCTAGCAATCCTCCATCACCTTGAAGTGCAAGTTTTACCACAGTTAAGAATAATGTAAAGAAATTGCATTATAAGGATAAAAAACATCATACATTCTTTAATGTTTAACAAAATAAGATTTCCAAAACACTTGGAATTTACTGAAATGCTCAGAGAAACACTACCGAGAATTCCAGGTCCTGGTCCTTTGCATCATTTAGCTGTCAACATCTAGAATTTATAATTTGTTAAGAGAAAATTATAATTTCTAATTTGCAGATATTAGGCATTTGTTCTGAATTAAAATCCTAACATTAACCTTTTCTTTCTGCAACAGAATCATTCCTGCATACCTATCAACCGTTATATTTGACCAATGGGGAGCTCTATATATTACAGAAAATAATGGCTCAAGAAATGCAAGAATAACCAAAACCACGCACCAGTATTTGCTGTCACCCACGCGCACCTCCTCTTCGCACCAGTCATATCACTCGGAGAAACCAACATGCCCTCCCTGTCCAGCATGGTGACAATTTTATGATCAGGCTGAGAAACACTCTTCTTCTTCCTAGTCCCAAATGTGGGCCTCCCAATCCGCCCAGTGGATGCCCGACTGCAGAACGAGTCTGTTGACGCGTCCGACGAGCACGACGCGTCCAGAGAGAGCCCTGAGCGCAGCAGTAGCTCCTGCCGCCGCATCCCTGCAGGCGCACTGAGCGAGGGCAACAATGTGGGTGCCGCGGCCGGCTTCTTCTCCTCCGCTGCCACGGCCACTTCCCTCCCAGGCCTTGGCGAGGGCTTCCTTCCACGGATCGCCGATACCGACCGCGTCCTGCTCCGCGGCTCAGAATCCCCGCCGCCCGAAGCTGTCGACAACGACCCTCTTGCATTAGCTCCCGACATTGCAACCAAAACACCAGCTCCGCACCACCCCCCAAAAATCTCACGCCTTCACAAGCTTAGAATGAGACCAAATCGACCAGCCATTGCTACCAGAACACCAAACTGAACCAAAGTATGCATCAGATTGCAGAAAGCTCGCGCATTTCCAAGAATCCTCAGCTGCCGCCGCAAATCTACTAACAAAACCCTAAGAAAGAGAACCTAATCCCCCCCGCATTGTCGAGAAGCAGCACAAAAGTCCCGATCCAAAGCCCCAAAATGCCCAAACCTTTCGATTCCAAGCTAAAAAAACCCCTCCAAGACACAAACAACCTAACAACAGCAAAACCCACCAGGCATTGCGATGTCCCCAAAAGGCTCGATTCGGGCACCGACACGCCCAAAATCTCACAAATCGGGAGCAGCAAGGCCTCCACGAAACCCCAGTAATGGCGACACCGGCGCGCGAGTCGAGCACACGAAACCCTAGGAGGAGGTGGCCAAGCAGCTAAAATTACTAGTGCAGTAGCAGTAGATTTGGAGTAGGAGAGCGCTGGTGCTTGCGCGTGGTGTGGGTTTGATCTTGACAGTGAGAGGGTTGTGAGAGCGTTGGTGCATTTAAGCGCGAGGGCTCTGGGTGGGATCCGGACAGTTTGTTTTAGGTTGGACGGTTAGGATCTATTGAAAGGGTTTGCAGAATTTGAGTCCGTCTGGTTGCGTTCTCGCTCATTTTGTCTCTTTTGAGAATTTCTGCACCGACAAACTAACAACTATTGAAATTAATTTTATTTGGTCAGTGATGGACCCGTTAGGGATATAGTTTTTTCATGCACTCGATTGTGAGTGTCTAACACTTCTAAATATTGATTGGGATAAATCTCTAAATATGAAAGCATGATGAGAATATAAATCAAATAATCTCCATAAAAATTCTAACTCAATTATTTTTCAACAAAAAAAATGAACCAAACTTTTTAATCTATAATCCAATCTCAGACTTCTAGAGTGCAACCATTGCACCTGCACTAACACGGTTCAGTTCTTTGTTATGGGAGGCAAATAAGCTGGTGTGAGAAGATTTGGTGCACTAAGGAACTCCTGAGGAGGGCACTATACCACTATACAATTGGGTGCAACAAAGGATTCTACAAAATCCGTTCGTAGAATCGTCGTGCCGGGTTATAATTATGTGAGTTGAAAAATTCTTCAATAGAACCCAATCACGTGAATTTCATTTGGCACTATTTGATCTTGACATTCACTAGGATACAACAATTCTAACTAGGATCTCACGTGTAAAGAAGCTCTCACAAAAAAGAGACTGGCTAATTTACAATAGTTAAATGCAATCGTTGTTGTCATTGATGGTTTTCATACGGTTTAGTCCACCGGTCGCCGCCATTGACTACAACACAAAATACCTTCTTTAGAATTTTAGCATGTGGTTAGAAATTATAGATATTCAAGAGAGGATCCAACCTCAATAATTTCAACAAATGACTCACATAACCAATAAATTATGCAATCTGAATTATTGTATTTAGTCAGAGAACACATATATTAAAACAAATATATTGTTATACCTCATCTAGACAATATGTTTCATGCCACATGTACCACAAATCAAACAAAAAAACCTTAAGAGATAATCACTCTAATACATCGATTTTTAAGAAACGAGTATGCCACACCATTAAAAACATCTATTACTTTTTATTTAAATTTTTTCATTCAAATAACATTAAAAAGAAATTATTAACATAACCTCCAAAAACATATTAGGCTGGAATATGGGTAAAACCAACCCTAGGTCTATATGTCAATGTTTCTGGCTAAAACAAATTAACACAATATATTTCCAACAACTAAAAACAAAAAAAAATCGTGTGTTAGAGTACAGGCGGCCAAAGTAGAGTTAGACCTACCTGTCAACCTTAAGTGTGCAAGTGTACGTGCAGACGCGCGCGCACACACACACACACCCATACCACCCACACAGTCTATGAACCTCATGTGTCTCACTCCACGTACACACAGATTTCATGCCTACACTCATTGACACATATAGATCCTACAAAATTTTGAGCTCGCCTATCAACTACTGGGTGTGTAGAGGTTAGATTGAAAATAGACACAACACGCATGAATCCTACAAACCACGTCTTATGGAGCTGAAGCAGCCTCCAATGGTGCCACTTGGCTTACTGTGAGGCTTGTGGAGCTCACCTACAAGCGTGCACGTGCCAAACTGAGTCAAATTAGAGCCAACATATCTATCGAGCGTATCTATCGAGCATCAGGTGAATCAATGGTTTCAGAGATAGCCTAAGTAGTAATATGAACAGTGATCCTTACCACTTTTTTTTTTCTCTGAGGAAGCAGTGACTTGTACCTAACAAAGATGTGCAACAGATATGAAACTTGTTGAAAGGTATGTTCACGTGTACAGCTAATGCAGCAGCATCATAATATAATGTTAAGAACAAAGTAGACTAGAATGTATGTACAATTGCACGCTGGCAAAATTGAAAAATAACCATTGCTTTTCTGAATGCAACACTGGAAGGGGGGAAACAGCACACCTGCAAAATCCCATTTACAAGGGGAAGAACCTTCTCTTCTTGAAGTACCATAGGAAACCACTGAATACGATCATGCCACATACCCCTGTTATAACAAGCGTCCACTCGAAAGCGTTTGGCACCCCAAACAACGCTACTTCAAAGTTCATTCCAAAAACTCCTGAGACAACTCCAAAGATTGCCACCACAAATGTTGCGGTAGTCAGCAGCAACTCGTATTGGATCAATTGGTTTCGGACATTGCCCTACAAGAACAGCATCCGTGATGCACATGTAAGCATCGGTATATCCAGACTGAGAAATAAACAGGGACAGAACAGACCAAAAGAACATGTTCTGATTTCTCTCTTTTATTGAGACATTGAAATTACCATATTGTTGGCATCCGAGATATAAAACCATCTCAATACCCCTTTCTAGCGAAGCATCCTGTCTTCCTTTTTTTGCACATCAAGCATCCTGTCTATAATATGCTGCCCATTACGAGCTACTACTTGTTAACATAGATTAGCATGTTTTCCAAGAAAGTTATCGCTGGACAGCTTGTTATGATGTTAAGCTAGACACACTTTTCGTTACTTTCCCTTTCTTCCTTTTCTTTTTAGATAAAATTGTTTTGGGTAAAAGTAATCTAGTTGCAAAAGAATTGCATTGTGCAACGGAGGGATTGCTTTTCTCTACATTAAAGAAGAATATCAATTATCCAATCAAAATGTCTATATTGATATAAAAGAAAAATTGAGATGATTATTCATCTACATGAGAAATTGTAAAGTTTTCCGTCACTTTATCTGATATTAATTTCTGATCTAATAGTATAAATAGAGAGAAAGACACGTGCTTTTTTTCTGTAAGGTAAAGGATACCAACTGCAATGGAGACTAGCATCTCATGCTGCCAGAGTATATCCACTAGGATATTGTAAAGAAAATGGCTACTGGTCGTCCTACTTCATAAGGAAAAAGGGTTCAAAGTAAAAATTATCCATTCACAAATATCTGCAATATACGCCAAACTGGTGTGGAAGATCTTTTTACAGTTGAAGGCCCCAATTAGTTAACCAATTACTTCAATTGCCTGCCTAGTGCCTCTTCAATCCCATAAGACTAGGTTACATCACTACATCAGTGATCAGAAAGCATGCTACTTCTTAAACTCAAATGAAGCTCATGTTACTGTCAGCTGTTTATACTTAAATTTGCTTAGTCATGTGCTATCTAATATTCTCCCCTTGTCCTCTGAATCAGAAGGGAGTATTATGCTTTGCTTACCCACATTATCTACTATTATCAACCCAACTCATCATTATGTTTGGAGGAAAACAATTATTGGTGCGTTGTCATACAACTCTAGTTGTATGAATATGAAAGTGAATAAAGTATGAACTGTCCAGAAATGTACTAGCGAAAAGCTACATATCAATGTCACCAAGAAGGTAAAACACATAGCAAGAGGTATCCATTTCTTCACTCTGAGAAAACAAAAGAGAAAAACAAACTTGCGGCTTTGGATGAGCATCAATCCAATTTCATTTTACAAGCTTGACGAATTATCTCAAATGGAAATAATGGCCACATTTAATTAAAAAAAATGGCAAAGAAGTCAAGGGACTATACCAGTTGGATGTTAATGAAATCCTCTGTGTCGTCAATATACTCCTTCAGCTGAAGAAAAGCATATAAATAACAAAACTTTCAACCAATTTTGAGCACAAACACGCATAAACAAAAGTTGAACTTTTACCGGTGTTAACTTGCTGAGGGTGTAGTCAGTGACTACAAAGTAAGCCTCCAACAACATTTCCAACTCATCTATGTTGTATTGATTGCTTTCTGAGCTCTTGAAACTGTCGTGCCTACTTCTAGCAAAACTGAAATTCTTCTCAAGCCTTCGAGAAGCAGGGGGTGAAGAAATCGGAGAAACTGGAGCAGAAAGAGATGCGCCAAACTCAATGTTACTAATTCCCTGAAGAGCCTGTTCTTCCAACAATGATGCTTCCATCCGCCGCTTCTTCTCTGTGAGATGCATTTCAGCCATATCACCATCGTCATCCATGAGCTGCTCTATCTCATCTCTGACCTTAATGGAGAAAAAAAGCTGGGAATGTCAAAAAACTGTCAACATGAAGTAAACAGAAGCACCTGGAACACAATTCATTTACCTTTTGAACCCTCCTAGTCAGTGCAACCAGCTTGCTCTTTAGAAGCCGCACACGTTCCAAGTTAAGGGTACTGATTTTCGCTGTCAGCTCATCTAGCAATGGATAAGCTTCAGCTTCTAATTCCACAGCCTGACCAAATTTGTAAACCGTTTCAGTTCTCCACTTAGATACCAAATCATCATCTCTAAACATAACCAAAAACACAGAACTGTCTAAATTCATTTCAGGATTTACCAAGTGCTTGCCAATCTGTGATTAACTTCATCTTACTGACAACAATAGTCAATCTCATTTTCACATTTTCCATGATTCTTTAAATCAAATAAATGAATAACAAAACAACAGACACTGACCAAGTGTCCATGCCTCACATAAATCCTATAACCTTTGCATAAGGTAAGATGAAATCCTGCGCCTGACACATTTTAGGACACCTGAAAAACAAAAGAACTTCATAGTCTGGTTCATGATAACTTCAAGAAAATTGCAAGATTGTTCTAAACATTTTCATCTTAAATATTCTCAAGTGTTTCAGGTCGAAATCAGATCTTAATGAGTTACATTTCATCAGCATTTTTAGCTCGCACGGGGCATACCTCACTGATACTACATAAGAAACTGCCGCAAAAAAGTACAGAGTTCTAGGATAGTCCAGGTGCTCAAACCTTCAAGTCTTTTTTATCATAATGCAACACTTGGTGCTCATTGCCACAGTATATATATACCAGCAAGGTGCCAGCACATTGAGTGAGCTGGAGAAAATTTTGATTTTTCTTTATTGATGTGGAAATTTTATGAGAAAGTAATTGTGGTTAGAAGGAAATGCAAGACATAAGTTGCTTTCCATATTTTGCGGTTTATCCTGTCACTGAAGTTGAAGATGAAAGAAGACGATCATTTTGTGACCTAAGAGATTTAAATTTGTTACATTGCATATTGAAGTTAAATTCCAACCTAAACAACCAATCAAGAGTTCAAGTGAGCAATAAAATTGTTCTGTCCTTTCTATTATGATATTTTCTCTTCATTTATTTACTTCTATTTTTGTCTTTTTATCCCACTAAACATTGCACAAAAGGCACAAAAAATGGTAGTTTAAAACAGTTAAAATAGAAACAGAAATACTGCAAACAAAAGCATCATGTTTTTACTCATTAGATCCAGTTGACACTAACTTTATAAACAGCATCACATTCCTTGCTAATACTACACGGCACAAATTAAAATAAGGAAGCTACAATATCTATTGTTTTTTCTTTCATCTAGTGTGTAAGTACATCATATGATATAAGAATTCTCTATTAAAATACAGAAAAAATAAGGATAACAAAAAATGTCACCTGCGAATCTAGGAACGAGCAGGCAGCCTCGAGCGCGACCTCCAGGGCTATAAACTCGAACGGCAGGTCGTCTGCTCGGTCGACGAGCCGGCGCTGCAGGTCGGAGACGTACCTTCGCACGGCCTCCTCGGCGGCGGTGCCGTCGGCTGCGTCGGGGTCGAGCAGTAGCAGCACCTCTTCGGCAGTGATGATGCAGCGAATCCGCTCGAGGTTGGCGACGACAGCGCGCTCGCGGCCGAGGATGGCGGAGGGGTAGACGAAGAGCGGGTCGAGGAGGCGGAGGTCTCGCGCTGGCAGGTCGAGCCGCCGCATCAGCGCCGGCTTCGCCACCTCCATCGCCTCCGACGCGCCGGTCGCCGCGTCCACGCGCACCCACGAACGCCGCCCGCCGCCGCGCTTCTTCAGACCGTGCACGTCGATGGCCACGCCGCCCGGGCGGGAGCCGATGGCCGCGGCGGAGCGGGAGGGGAGGAGGAAGCGATCCTTGAGGTGGTCGTCCATGGCGTGCGGGGGTGGGACCGGGTGTCAGTGACGGGGTGAGAAGGATCTCAGAACGGACCCCCGGTCGGTGACTCGGTGGGATATCCTTTGGGCTAAAATTATTGGCTCTGGTGGGGTCGGAAGACTACAGATCAGGCTTCGTTGCTGCCGTCCGATTCGCCACGTGTTTTGTGTTTATAAAAAAAATACACTTAACACCTTACGAGGATTAGTTCTCATCATTGATGAAGGCATTGGAAAGTTACAGTTGTTTTCCTTGATCGTGTGACAAATTTTTTTCATAAAAAAAAAGATAGATGGCACAAAATCAATGTCTCGATAGAGTTGTCTTAAAAAACACTCTACCCTGGTATTATCTTGAATTTTTTATTGAATAATTAATAAATAATTCTAAAAATATCAGCTACACCATTATATTTTCATAGAATGAACTCAGACTGGACAAACAATCTGACACTATAGATCAAGATAGACAATATAAATTGTATAACACCATAACTTATAGTGTTACTACTTGTTATACTACCATGTAGTAAAAATAGACTGCTCCAATTAATAACTTTGTAATATCACAACTCATGATATTGTTAGAATAAGATCTAGCGTCACTGATTATGATAATTATATGTTCACACATAGTGATTTCAATTAGATTTAATAGGTACCATATATAGTGGCATTAGAAACCCAAACGCAGTGTTATGATTGGTGGGGCTAACCATTAAAATATAACACAATAAGTTTCCTTTTAAAATTGATTATTTAATAAAAATATTGTATTATCTATTATGTGGCAACACAAATTGAAGGATCAAGAATGACAATCTAGAGAGGGTGAATAAGTCATTTAAAATCTTCTGGCTAAAAATTGATATTCGCACTTATTAAAATAATTTTTTTACAATAACCCTAAATGAAAATTAGTGACTAAGTCCAACATGATACAACAAAAGAGAAGCAAAGGAAGTAAATCTATTGCAATAAAAATGGAGTAAAATAAATAAATTAAAATGAGACGATTGATTTTTTTCAAAGGTCTTGAAGACTTGTTGAAATGCTCTTACATGAGTCTTGCTTCGATTGGTTTCTCCTTCTCCACTCTAAATAGGCGAGTATCGAGCCTTTCATAACACCACTAGGTTTCTCCTATAATTTTCATCAATAGAGAAATTATAAACCTCCCATTACTGTTTAGGCGACGATGATCACCAAGAATAGTAAGTTTCAAATCTTCACTTGAGATCAATCTAATGTTAAGGAAGCTCAAACACAAACAAAAGCTCACACAAGGTTTCAAACTCACTAAATACTCTATAATACAAATGAACTCATTAGATTTTTCACTCTAATACAATAAATGAAAGTTGAATGCTCTAGAGTATATTTAGACTATATGTCAATAAATTATAATGTTAAAATATACAAATGAAAGTCCTAAGCCATCTATTTATAGCACCCAAAAAACTAGCAGCTGGAAAAAGCTAACAAAAACTGTTGAAATCCATCGGACATTCGACCACACAACCACTGAACATCTGGTGACCTTCAATAGTTACTTCCAATGGTCAGATTTCTAGCCTTTACACCAATCGTTTGACATCTGACAAAAAACCTACTAGACGTCCAACCGAAGGGCCACCGAACGCTGGTGACCAGTTTGACTACTTGCACAACTCACAGAAAAATAGACATAATTTTTGATCTAGACATCGGATTCATATGCTCCTTGACTCGTTGGGAAGCTAACTCGAAAGATTACAACTTTGTTATTTAATTAAGACCTAGTTTGGCCTAAATCACTATAAAAATCACAAAACATTCAGTGTAGCCACTTTAAAACCTCCACCAAAGTCAAGTTTTGCAAATTTAATTACTAATGCCTTCACTAACTATCCGAATAAACTCAAAAATATTTTGATGATCTAATGAATGAATGGTGCATTCATTTGAATTTCCCACACGAGATATTATTAAATAACTAACTTCGAGCCCTTTTTATAGTACGACCAAAACTAGAAAATAAAATCCTAACAATCCATTCGTCTTCAAAACATCAAGACCAATAAAGTCTTAAAAATAGATTTTTAATCTTTGAATTTATCTTTAATGCAGTTCATTCATCTTGAGAAAACTTGATCATACATCCTATCCAAGAAGATCTCTTTCACCATCGTCTTGCAATCCAATTGGGACTAAAGAATAAATTCTCAACAAACACATTAGTTTCACAATTAGATTTTTCATTAATCACCAAAATCATCAACACAATGGAAGTTGACTCAACATATACCTCACCTCACCCACATGCCAACACAAATACTCCAATTAAATACGTACAAGAGAATAGAGAGGATCGAGATTCGAGCACACGACTTTTTTTTTTTTGCATAAGTACACGTTTTAACTGTCCGAGTGTACATGTGAGTGCTCAATAGAGTTATCTAGTAGTATTAAATGGGACGACAATAGCTATAATTTATGATCGTGAAATTAGATTTAAATGGTGTGGATGAAGGTAGATAGATCATATCAAATGGCGTGAGATTAAAAATGAAGTGGTTTAGGGAGATTTTTGTGAAACATATGTGTTTCGCCGAGAAGATCTTTCTTCCGGGAAATTGGCCCCTTTTTCGTGTTGCGGGCCTACCAGTATACATAAGTATACAAATAAAAGAGTAGAGAATGCACAATCTTAGGAAACACTGTACTTTATTAATTCTAAAAAAGAATTACAAGTTACAAGTCCCTTTGGAATTTACAATTTCTTACTGCGCCAAAGGAAAGTACATCTTTGCTTTAGGAGATTGCATGGTTCATGATTTCTCACGTCTTTTGAAAAGTCTTGGTTATTTACATCTGCAGAACAAGTCCACAGAAGACCTCTGATTAAACTGTGCTGATGGTCGTCATCTTCAAGCTTCAAAATAATTTTACCCTTAAATGAATAAATGCAATGCGTATGCCCATGCATGTAAATATGCAAATTCATAGTCTCGTCAGTCTATGGTGTTATCACAAGATATAGCCTTCGCCTCGTCGGTGCCCGGCCAGAGAGTTGTTCGGCCTAGTCGATCGCGAACAAATGGATGCCTTCGCCTCATCAGTACCCGGCATGAATGGTGTCTGGCTTCGTCAGTCACGAACAAAAAAGCATATTGCCTTTGCTTCATCAGTACCCAACAACATGTAAATTATGGATGGATAACTTATGATAACATCTTTAACTTCCTTAGCTTCAGGAAAAGCACGTTGCATGGTAGACAGCCCATTGAAATATCCATCAAAGACTTACTAAGATTTCGACTTGATTTGACATCTTTGCACACAAATTGGTCATTAGCTCTCATTCGACTACTTGGATGAGAGCTTTTCTGACTTATGATAGGCTTAAAACTTGAAGGAATAGTTTCTGGACAAATCCTCGATTGTTCATCAAATTTTGATATCAATCAGACCGTCGGATTAGAAACTATCTTCATTGCATTGCTAGTACGTCAAGCTGGAATTCAGCAAGATAGTTATTTGCAATGGTTTTAATGATATTTTGAACATCTGATCAAGGTGAAATTTGGAGGAATAGTTTCTGGATGAATCCTCTATTTTTCATAAAAATTTGGGGTCGATCGGATTTCTGGATGAGAAGTTATCACCGATCTTCTCTCATTAGGGCAAGCTGAAATGGCTTCTGGACAGAGCCTCTCTTCTGGTCAAATTCGACCTTAAAGATCTCTGATTGGCTTGAAACTTAGACGAAATGTTGCACCTACGGTCCTCTATTCACCATAAAAATTTTGGGTCGATCGGACTTCTGGATCAAAAGTTATCATTGATCTACTCCCATGGAACAAAGTAAACAAGTCTATGAACAGAGGAGAGCCTCTAGTCGAATTGGACCCTTTTGAAAGTGCTCATATGACCTTCAGATCTTGGATCAACCGGAACCTAGATGGCGTGTGATCAGATTGAAAGTAAACAACTTTCAGATCTTTAATCGGTCACATCTGGTGGAGCTTGATCTTTGATCAAAATATGAGTATGCAATTTTTGGATCTTGGATCAACGGGACCTAGATGGCGTGTGATCAGATCGAAAGTAAACAACTTTCAGATCTTCGATCGGCCGCATCAGGTGGGGCTTATCTCTGATCAAAATATGAATATGCAATTTTTTGGATCTTGGATCAACGGGACCTAGATGGCGTGTGATCAGATCGAAAGTAAACAACTTTCAGATCTTTGATCGACCGCATCTGGTGGGGTTTGATCTATGATCAAAATATGAGTATGCAATTTTTAGGATCTTGGATCAATGGGACCTAGATGGCGTGTGATCAGATCAAAAGTAAACAACTTTCAGATCTTTAATCGGCCGCATCAGGTGGGGCTTGATCTTTGATCAAAATATGAGTATGCAATTTTTAGATCTTGGATCAACGGGACCTAGATGGCGTGTGATGAGATAAAAAGTAAACAACTTTCAGATCTTTGATCGGCCGTATCAGGTGGGGCTTGATCTCTGATCAAAGTATGAGTATGCAATTTTTTAATCTTGGATCAACGAGACCTAGATGGTGTGTGATCAGATCGAAAGTAAACAACTTTCAGATCTTTGATCGGCCGTATCAGGTGGGGCTTGATCTCTGATCAAAGTATGAGTATGTAATTTTTTAGATCTTGGATCAACGAGACCTAGATGGCGTGTGATCAGATCGAAAGTAAACAACTTTCAGATCTTTGATCGGCCGCATCAGGTGGGGCTTGATCTCTAATCAAAATATGAGTATGTAATTTTTTGGATCTTGAATCAACGGGACCTAGATGGTGTGTGATCAGATTGAAAGTAAACAAATTTCAAATCTTTGATCGGCCGCATCAGGTGGGGCTTGATTTCTGATCAAAATATGAGTATGATGCATGTTCATGCAGATAAATAAGACTCACCCATGGCCATCTTCAAAAACTTGTTAGGCATGAGGAAAAGAGCTCATGAACCTTCTCTTCTGCCCTCCTATGCATCTCTGTCTGTTCTGTGTTGCTCCCCGTGCCTATGAAAAAAGGTTAGCACTCCATTTCTATTTATAGAGGTTCTAGGTTAGTTACAACCATCCACCTCGTCTTCTCACCTACTAGTATTATTATTGATCTTTTTCCATTTCCTCATAGCTTTCACAAACCGTACCATCAAATATGAGCGGCTAGCTCATAAGCCAACATAAACTAATTTAGACTCATTTGCTAGCCAAGTTTGATATCACAATTATACCTAAATCAAGCTGAGCCAGTCTAACCTCTCTCACTCAAACGCAACTCATTTTTTCGACTCTAGTCATAGTAGTGCGGAGAGAGAGATAAAAGCAACAGGGTCAAAGGGCCGAGATGGGGGAATCAACGAGTTGCTTGAGCCCAAGACATCAAAATGGGCCTCAAAAGTCAACCCAGCTCAGCCCAACCAAGCTTAGGGCATCAGTCGAGTCACACTATATAAACGTTTCCCTGGGAGGCTAGGGTTTCTCCCTAGCAACCCTAGCCATTGTCACTTCACTTCTACCCAGAGGTACTCACCTATTGTCATCTCAGTTCTCTCCATTGCTTTGCTCCTTTTGTTTCCCTTTGATCCGTTTCTCCATTAGCGAGTCACCGGGTGCAAATATCTTTCATAAGTTTGTATGTTTTTCTTGATCTGTGGTTTGTGAAAGAGGCTGAATTTGCTTATGTTGGTACTCTAAAGTTTTTAATAGATCAAAAGGTTCTTATGTTTGCATGCATGCTAGTTGCCGTCAAGATCTCATTTCTTTCATAAGAGGTGGATTTGGCATGGAATTAGATGTAACTTACGACATGAGTGTTTAATCTGTTTGGGTATATGTCTTGGACTTTGGTGTTTGTATAAGGTTATCTCCAATGCAAACTCCTCTTCGAGAGGCTCTCCAGAAGAATATTTCTCGCCACATCAGCGAGAAGTCTCCTGAAAAGTCTCTTGGTTTCCAATGTAAAGATTCTTGTAGAGACTCTTTGTGGGGCCCACGTGTGAAGAGCCTCTCCAAGAGTCTGCTTCTCCAATACAAGATTCTTCGTAAGGCTCTTCGGTGGGTCTATCCAGAAATAATTTTAAAAACGTTTTTAAATTACTCAGCAAAAAAAAATAGAACTCAAACTAGGAAAAAAATTTCAGAACACAGTGGCTGATAGGTGGGACATAACATCCGCGGGACCCATTGTCGGTGACTGGAGTACGAGTAAACCGCATGTGTAATGAATGTGAGGAAATATAACGTTCTGGTGTGGGCTGCACCAACCTCGCCTCAATACCGGTCAAAAAGCCACACCCTCAACTGATAAATGGGCCCACGTAATATAGCCCCACAAGTCAGAGAGTAAGAGCAAAGTGAACCGCGTGAACACAGGACGCGAGGCTAACCTGCAACGTGTGGGTGGTGGGCCTCGCCAACTTCACCTAGTTATTCGATGTTCACCACAACCCTATCTCTGATGTGCAGGTCCTACTATTGTTGGTCTTAGCTGTGAGTGAGTGAGTGTTGCGTGAAAGTTTACGCGTGGGAAACGAAACATTCTGGCGCATTTCAGTCGTGGGGCCCATTGTGTTTGCCTCGTGAATCGTCGACATTATTTCACCCATTCAATGACATGCGGGTCCAAGACATTTTGTTCCCATCTGTCAGTCAATTGGTTAGGTTGTGAAGTGTCACAGTCGTCGAAAGTTTGCAGACCCCACAAAACGCGTACACTCGCACCTTCGACCAACTCCAATGGAGCCGCTTCACGCGGCATGCGCTTGGTGGGGCCCGCAATTCGGCGGTCTTTCTTTGGAGTTCAACCCAGTAGTTTTACTTGTTTGTTGTTACATGATGTGTCATTTTGGTAACAATTGCTTGAACTTGCAAAAATGACGCACAATTATTTCAACTTGCAAATGTAGTGGAAACTCTATGTTTTGAGAATTTAGGTATCAAATTGTACTGAAGTATGCCATCATATTACATGAATCTAATTCTATCTGGTTTTTAGTTTAGTTTTTGGTATATCGTATGCATTTGCTATTGTTGGGGGACTAAAACAATTTGTGATTGCTGTATCTAATTTTGATCAACTGCTCCCACCAAGAAGGCTGATATCAAGACCCAGGCCTTGAAGGTTGCAAAGGCTGTCAAGTCTAGGACAATCAAGAAGAATGCCAAGAAGATCCGCACATCTGTGACATTCCACCGACCCCAAGACTCTCAAGAAGGAGAGGAACCCTAAATACCCAAGAATCAGTGCTCCTGGAAGGAACAAGCTTGATCAGTATCAAATTCTCAAGTACCCCCATGCCACTGAGTTTGCAATGAAGAAGATTGAAGATAACAACACTCTTGTCTTCATTGTTGACATCAAGGCAGACAAGAAGATGATCAAGGCGACTGTCAAGAAAATGTACAACATCCAGGCGAAGAAAGTCAACACTCTGATTAGGTCAACATTTTTCTTGCATGTTCATTCTGTTTAGCGCCTGGTATGCCTTGGATTGCTTGCCTAATTGAACAGATTTGTACTTTCCAGGCCTGATGGCAAGAAGAAGACCTACGCGAAGCTCACACCAGACAATGACACCCTTTATGTGGCCAACAAGATTGGCATCATCTAAGTTAGAGGGTGTCATAGTAGGCATTATGCACTTATTTTTGTGTCCTTGTTTTATGCTGAACAGAGAGTTTTGTAGCTATTATTCCTTGGCAAAATGTGAGGGTCTCCTGTTAGACCTGGAGCTTCAGTTGATCCATTACCACCTATGCTGCAGCAACACTTTATGAATTGGATACCATTTTAGTGACCTATGTTGAGCTACTCTATAAGTTTTGCATTCATATTAATGTAGGTGGCAGCATAAGCTAAATGTTTTAATTTTCTACTTGTTTAATTCTGGATGTCATTAATTGCTTGTATTTCTCTTCCTGGTCTGTTTTGAGCGGAATTTGTGTTTGGAGTTCTGAGCTGAGGTGATCTTACTGGCATTTGGGTTTTGTGTGTTGGTGCCTTGGTGTGTGTTTAAATTTTGGGTTATGCTATTGCACTATATACTTTCCATCTGATGGCGTCATATAACAACGTATAGCTGTCTTTCTAATTTTATAATTACGTTAGCTAATAGAACAGAGTGGTGGTACAATTGAAGCGCCAGTGGCGTATATTGCTTGCGATGCGCCGGCTAGGAAGAGTGGCTCCTCATTCAGATGTGGGCATTGGGGTCAAATATATATCATTCCATGGTAATGGATTTAACTCCCCGTGCTTTTTTTCTCTCCTCTTTTTTTTAATGAGAGTACCCATTGTCTGAAATGGGTACAAGATCATCCATAGAGATTACAAAATAAAAGAGCATAACAACTCTCTGAAATGAAAGATAAGCACTAGACCCAAACCCATTTATCTGGGCATGCGAGGAGATCTATTTGCATCAAGAAGCAAACATCCATAGAGACCTTTATTAGCATCACATAAATTGTAGCATCAACATTTTCAGCCGACCAAGCAGTAAATCATTGAAAGAGTTTAAGAGAAAGATGAGTCAAACTGATAGATCTGGCTTTGGAGTTGTTAAAGAACTAGATCTATCCAAAAAACCACAAATATGAAAACTGATCTCAATAGAAAAACATCAGATCCAAATCCCAACTACAAGAAACAATAAGGAGAAAGATCATTTAACTACAACTCCTTATCGGGAAGATCCAATCGTCAGTTGTGGATCTACCTACAGGATCAAAGTTGAGTAATTCGGCAGAAGCCAACGGTGACAAACACAATAGGGACTCTCCACGATGAAAAAAAGAGAAGGAAGAAAGGAGGGAGAAAAACGAGGAGCCTCCTACACTGGTGAGATCGCCTACGTGAGGGAGATTGGGAGGGTAGTTTGTTTTGGAGTCTCGGGAGAGGGAGAGATTGTTGTTAAGAAGCTATCTGGCGCCTTTCAAGTCCAAAGCCACTCTTGGAAGAACTATTTATTAGTATAAACTAACCATCTAGATAAAAGAGTGAAAAATTTAGGAAGTTTCCTATCTTGAGTTTCATAGGTAGTTTCATAGGAAGGGTTTTGGATGAGTCAAACATGTATGTAGTGAAATTGTGTGTGAATTGGATAAATCTGGATCATCTATTGCTCTTGATTAGATGGTTCCTGAAGATTTCCGATGTGAGCAAAATTTGGCCTACTTGTGCCCGAGCAGGTTGGGTTTGGTCCGGTCCTGACCTGAGACCCCTAAAATTTAAAAATCCTGACTCAAACTTGATCCGATCCAAATCTATCTTGAACTCAACTAACCCAATATGTATATTGAGTTGGACTGGACGAAGATTGAGCCAACTCGATTCGAACCAAAAAATACTCAAGCCTACTAACACCTTCATATGAAGCTTCCAATTGACTTTGTCCAGATTCTGAAACGTTTGCAATTTCTTGTGAGTTGTTTGGATTCCTCTTGTCTTAATCTCAGCCGCATGGAGTGGTCAGTGTCTTTTTTCTATTTGATAGACAGTGGACAGAAAGCCCATGGTAACTTGGGCAATGATGACAAGAATCGCAAAAAGATGGCAAATAGAGAAGCAAAATTCGAAGTGATAAAACAGAATTCAGCGGTGGAAACTGGAAACCGAGTTGTTCATGGATGGAAAGCCCAGGGAGGGTGTTAGTGATTAAGAAATTATAAAGTAGAAACAAAACTCAGTAGTAAATCATCCACTGTCACACACGGATACAATAATATTACATCCAAATTTTGGACCGATCGAAATATAAAAATTTTAATGAAAATTTTAACTCTCACTACGAGATTCTACATAATGGATTTCTACAATGGATCTCTTTTTTAGAGGTTTTATAGAATTTGGATGGATGTGGAAGTCAGAGTATGCATCAGTGTGCTTAATAAGTAATGTTGGGCCAGATTAGCATAATGGGCCACATCTACGATATGGATTTGGATTCCAACCCATTTTGCCCGACTATTTAGTTACAATGTTGAGTTTCCTTTTAGTCCCACATGGAGAGCGTTGAGAACACACAAGGTTCATGGTGAGCGATATAAGTCGATGCAAGGCTCCTAGACAAAGTATACCTTTCTCGGCCTTTTGGCTAAGATCAAGTGTAGTATCTGTTCTTATCAGTTTAATATCTGATATGTGGACCATGGGCCCACTACGATATTAAATTTATTTTTTATGGGGGAGGGTCTACTATGGTAGCTTGCTGCTTGGCCCTCGAGCGCCACCCGGGCGTTGCACTATAGACTGGGTTTGGCTCACCCCAATCAAAATATAATCTAATATTTCAATATAAAAGCAGTATTAGAACTGAATGTGCTACTACTGTTTTCTAAGGAGCTACCTGCCCAACAAACGGTAGGTGGACACAACTAAACCGAACTTTACATAATACAAAAAATTAATCAATGCTGAATGTAATTAAATGCTTCATGCTTGTATTTAAATGCTTCATGCATGATTATAAAGAAGTGAAAGATTTCTCATGGAATTTCTCGTGTGTTATTTGAATTTCTTTCTCCTTTAATCTTCCTGTAATCTTAGTTGTGTAAATATTTGTTTTTTTTTCTATTTCTCACTATTAGATACTGTTCTTGTAAATTATAAATTATAGTCAATCATTTTTGCGATTGAGATTCAGACGCATGATAAACATCAGTCGCTTACGAAACTTTCGTTATTGTGTTTGATCAAATCGTCCACTGCTCCGAAAGCTATATTACGAAGAAACAACAGAATACAACAATAATATATTTGCTATAGGCACTGTTTGGAATATAAGAGAATTTTCCATTAACTCTTCTACATGTTTTTTTTTCCTATAAGATTTTCTTAGAATTCATATGACCAAAACAAACCCTTGTATTAACATCACAAGATGCAAACCGATTTGCTATCGCAAACAATAGAACTTGCTAATGTTCTACACATCACAAAGCTTGGATAAGAAGAAAAGCCTGGGTTTGTTCAGGCTAGGTGGGTTTCGACCAAATTTGACTCTATTGTAGATTGAAGGATGCCGATTAGAAGGGGAGTGAATAGGTGGTTTTACAAATTTTAATCTTGCTTGACAAACTCAAGTCCTAATTTGCAATATTAATACACGATTAATCTAGATGATAGTACAAAGCAAGTTTTGCAATCCTAGGGTGAAAATTTACAAAACAAGAATTTATAAGAATGAAAAGCAAGTAATAGAAATAACCAAGAGCAATCAAATTTTATGCAGAGTTTTCAAAAATTTACTGATTTTCACTAGTCCTCGTTGAAGCACTCCACAAAAGTATCGCCTCGATTCTACAAAGATTAGCCATTCTCCGCTCTGGATATGTGAGCTCTGAGCCTTTACACCCAACCGCCGGGCCTCTCCGACACACACCGTCAATGGAGAGATAGTCGGACCTTCCGGATCGTCTAGGTGACGGCAATCACCAAGAGTAACAAGTCTAACACTTCACTTGATCAAACACAAAGCTTCAAAACACAATGATGCAAGTGCAAATGGTTCAATTACTTCTCAAATACTCTCAAGAATTTTGACTCAAATCTTAGCTCTAGATGCAAGAGAGTGATTGCAAGAGACTTGGCTAGCTTTTGCAAAGAATTCCTGAGTTGTTAGCTTGTATAAAATGCTAGCCAAATCGAGGTATATATAGCCCACAAAGGAAATTAGCCATTTGCAAGAAACTGAGTAATTTTTGTACAGACCAGACTTTGTCCGGCCATGCCGAACAATGTCTGGGTAGTTCAAGTCAATAGTAACCATTACACAGTTGCAAACGTACCAGTTACCGTTCAGCTACTTTGTTAAGACTGGACAAATCATCTCTTGTTCAGACAAAAGTCCTAGACAGATACAAATGTCTCTGGTTCACTCATAGAATTTTAGCACAAGAGAGGATTTGTATATAGCGGACAATGTCCGCTCAGTTCCAGACAGATCCATTTGTCTATGGTTTCATTTTTAGAATTTTTAGCACAAGAGAGGATTTGTACATGGCGGACAATGTCCGTCGGCTATGAGCGCTGGACAGAACATGTCGGACGGATCCATTTCTCTTGTTTCATTTTGCTCAACGCTTAAAGAATTTTGTACTGGTTGGACAATGCCCGCTCATCATAAAAATGCCCGACCTATGCAAAACAAAAACAGGACTTAGAATTTTACACCAAACTCAATTTTGGACTATATGCAAATGTAATTTTGGTTTTAAAACAATGTGTTTGATCAAGATACTCATGCTAAGATCCTTTTTAATAGTACGACCATATAAAATTAGAAAGTATCAAAAAGAAGCGTGCGTACTACTCAATATTTTGCCCTCATTCTGAGTTTAGTTGTTGTCCACGCTTCGAGAGGTTTTGACAGTCTTCATTTTTCACTTTTGTACTATTTTCACCACGCTTTTACCTAAATCTCAATTAGAAGAGTTAGTTGCGTGTATTTTGGGTGTCATTAATCATCAAAACCCTAATTATGGCTCAAGAGGGCTCAAGGTTCAACATCTATGAGCAAGCAAGCCGAGTCAGCATGGTATATTTTACATTGAAAAATGTAATTAGGATAGGCCTAAGCCTCAAAGCTTAGCTCGACACTATGGATTATGGGTTTGGGCCGAATTCGGGCAGGGTGCAAATTGGGTGGCTGGGTCAGGTGGGGCTGTCACATCTCAATTTCTAGACATCTTTTGTTAGAAGAATTTCATACTAAGTTTTCAATAATGCCAAATATTTTTGTAATTTACAGCCAACTTAACACACACACACACACACTCACTCACTGATTCAAATAGCCTCCAAAGTCTAAAACTTCTAATGTTTATATATACTAGGTGCACGTTGCTGCGGGTATTGAGGTAATAGATTTGTAGATGAGGTTCTAGCAGTAAAAACACCTGATCGATTCAGTAAAATATAAACTTGGTCGGAACAATAAAAAAACAATGGTCGCACCAGTAAAACTATCTTGTCGATTGATTCTAGACAAAATAGTAAACTATTTTTTATGATGATCGTGTTTTGTTTTTTGGTTGAATTAACTGTCATGACTTATAGTCGAATGTGGCAAAACAGTTCTATAGTACGAAACATTGTGGTTGTGATGCCTGCTCGAAGCGGCGGTATTGTTTTTGGTCACATTTTTTTGGCCGTATCAGCTATCATGGCTTCTGGTTGAATACAGAAAACAGTGTGGTCATGGTAGGAAATAAATTGGTTATAAGGTTGGGCCTATCATTATAAATCTTAGTCACACCAGCAAAAACATCTGATCGATTCAAAAAAAGATAAATTTGGTCAAGGTAGTAAAAAAATAGCAGTCACGCTAGTGAAATCTCTAGTCGATTAGTTTTGACCGAAGAGTTAATTATTTTTTGTCGCATTTAGATTTTTTTGGTCAAATAAGCATGCTTGGTTGTGGGGAAGAGCCTTGAGGTCCACTGGGCCTATGCCTGGTCGAAACTAGGGATGGCAACGGGGCGGGTATGGGGAAAATTTAAAACCCGCGGGGGCGGAGACGGGGGAAATCCAATACCCACGGGTAATTTTGGAGCAGATAAGCGAAATTAATCCCCAAACCTGAAAACCCATACGGGCCCAAAAACTACAAACCAACACACCCGCTACCCACTGCCCGCAACTCCACAACCCGTACAAACCATAAATCTATTCTCCTTCTCGACCAGTCTACCCTCGTTGCCGCCACCCTCACGGCCTCGCCGCCATCGTCATCACCGCCTCGCCGCCCGCGTCGTCACCGCCCTCGTCGTCGCCGCCCTCACCGCCGCCCTCGTCGTCACTGCCCTGGCCGCCTTGCGACCTCTCCTCCCTTGCCACCTCTCTGTTGGATCTAGATCGATCTAGGTTTTGATAATTAATGACGATTTGGATAAACTCTTGATGATTAATGTTGATTTGGATAATAACAGCTTTGATGATTAAATGACAACTTGTATAAATCTTGGTTTAGCGCAAGAAAATTGAATTGTTATTTATTGAACCCTAGAAGTCGATGACTCCCTGTTGTGGTTTAGTATCAATGCATATGTTGAGGGGGAGCTTCGAGGTTGCATTAAGCTTGTGCTAATTGTCAATCGAAATGCCATGTGTTAAATCCAAATATTGATGACTCCTTTGGTGTGGTTTTGATGTCGATACATATGTTGAGGGGGAGTTCATCATATTAGTCATCTATGTTGATTGCTATCATGACATGATTAGTATAGATCGTGTGTTCATTTCTTATCATATATGAATCTATATGATTATATGTTTCATCTCATACTCATTTGCTGTTTGTTGAAAATGATTTTGTCATTTCACCGAAAAGAGAAATTGTTGAGTTAACTCCTTTGTGGAGTAATTTCTCTGGTGATTAATGAAAACCAAAATATGAGACTAACGTTGTGCATTGAGTGTATATATTGTAGTATCAAGGTGTATTGCGAGATGAAAGCAAACAAGACAGTATGGAGGTTGATGCCGATATGAGCCATCTTGAGCGAGGTTAAGCTTTGCGAGGACAAGCTTCGAGAAATCAAGCTTCACAAGGTTAAGCTTCACCGAAGGTAAGATCCAAGATGAAGGATTGTTTTCTTGGGATTTCTCGGTCTCAGTGTTTGGAGATAGACCAGTTTGATAGGACCTTTTTTTTCTAGTTTGATCGTACTATTGAAAGGGGTCGGAAACTAGTAGCTTGAATCTATCTAGTGTGGAAGCTCAAATACATTCATATCATCCTGCACTTAGTCGTGGTCGCCAGCTAAAGCATTCTGTTTTATTACTAGAGCTGGTCGTGGTCGTATTTGCACATTCTGATAGTATCCATGTTTGGAGTGGTCGTACCAGTTTTCAGCTCGATTACGTACGCTCGACCAAATCCACTCGACCACCTATTTTCGACCAGATATTCGACCTGTGATTTTAAGTTTCTAAATCATATTGGTCGTGGTCGTTGCTGAGTGTTAGCAGACTTATCCGCGAGAAAACAGACAATCTGCATGTGCAAATAACCCAGATATGCTTTTTGAGAAAAATTGTAAAGTCTTGTTTTTGGTTTGCACAGACCGGACATTATCTGTGGTGGCAGGACATTATCCGGCATGTACAAAACTCAAGTGTTATTCCAAATCGTAAACAGAGACAAATGTTTACATCCGGGGTTTTTGTCCAGGGAAGGCCGGACATTGTCCGTGATGGCCGGACAGTGTTCGGCCTGTATAAAACTTGATAGTTTTATTTGAAACTTAACTAGAGACATATAGTTTTGTCCGGGGACTTTTGTCCGAGTAGGCCGGACAATGTCCGGCCTGTACAATTCATGTGAGCCTCTTATTTGAAAGTGAAACAGAGACAAATACATCTGTCCGGGTTTTTGTCCGAACAAAAGATCATTTGTCTGGTCTTCACAAAAATAGCCCAACGATAACTGACACGTTTGCAACAATCATATTGACTTGCACTGGCCGGACTCCGACCTGTACAAAATCGACTCGATTTGTTTCAAACGGCTAGTTTCTTTGAGGGGCTATAAATACTTCGTGTTTGCTTTCATTTGAGGCTGCTCAAGAAGTTGAAATTTCAGTGTATAAGCTAGCCAAATTCATTGCATTTGATCTTTAGCATCTAAAGGTTAGATTTGAGCCAAATTTTTGAGTGAATTTGAGAAGAAAGATTTGGTGAGAGGCTAAGAGTGCTTAGTGCATCTCATTCACCATTTGTAAGCTAGTGTTAGAGTGTTAAACATCCATTTGCATCATTTGAGCTTCTAGCATTTGATTTGTTCAAGTGAAAGCGTCCGACTTATTACTCTTGGCGATCGCCATCGCCTAGACGGTGTCGGAGGAAAGTCACGATCTCTCCGGTTGAAGTTTGTTGGAGAGGCTGACAAACAAATGTGAAAGGTTTGGTGCTCACCTATCCGGTGTGGAGAAGGAGCAACCTGAGTGGAGATATCCTTCGTGGATATAGAAGCGAGACTCACGCATGAGCGCTTCAACGAGGAGTAGGGGAGACCGGGCGAGTCTTTGAGACCTCAGTAAAAAATATTGTGTCAATTGTGTCTTTCTTATTCATTTCATACTTACCTTGACACAATTGCTTAAATTAATCTTGTTGCATGTTGAATTGTGTATTCCATATTGATTAATTGCAACTAGATGATTAGATAGTTTTAAACCCCTTTGCAAAATCTAGGTTATCCTAAATAATCTTGAAAAATTGTTTAGTCAAAAGAATTTTTAAAAGTCTCATATTTACCCCTCCCCCCCTTTAGTCGGTATCTTTGATCCTACACTCTCGGACTCGCCGCCCTCGCCGACAGCCTGCGGGTATCGGGGCCCCCGGCGAGAGCGGGGGTGCGAACTATACCCCCGCTCTAAACCCGCCCCATTGCCATTCCTAGTCGAAACGGTGGTTTTGTATTTAGTCGCATTTGTTGGGCCCGTCAGTATAAACTTTGGTCACACCAACAAAAGAATTGATCGATTCGGTAGAACATAAATTTAGTAGAGGCAGTACAAAACAGTGGTTGCGCCTGTGAAATCTCTGGTTGATTGGTCTTGGTCAATTGATTTTGACCGAAAGAGTTAATTTTTTTGTTACATTTTTTTGGGGTCGAATTAGCAAACTTGGTTGTAGGCGAATGTGGTGTCTGGTCGAAGTAGCGGTTTTTTTATGGTCGCATTCTTAGTTCTCTAGGTGAATTAGCTGTCCTGATTTGTAGTCGAATACTGCAAACAGGTCGACTGTACGGAACAGTGTGTCTAATCGGTTTTTTCTCTAATCAAATCAAAAGATTTGGTCTTGGTCGAACGTAGGAAACAATTGGCCAGTGAGCAATAGCTGGACAATCAGGAGCACATTCGACGACTCAAATAAAGCAAACGAGCCGATCTAATGTCCACGAACGAAGGGACAACGTGTCCCAACTGACCCAGCTTTCAAACAGTAGCACACAAACCCGGTAGTGGATTCCACGCGGTCAGCCCAAATGAAGCGAAGATAGTGATCCAGCGGCCACAAACGCGGCAACGACGTGGGCAAAACAGCGAGGTGCACGCGAACGGCATGGATGAACCAAAGACGCCAATCAAACAAGGAAACTTTTGTGTGTAACAACAATAAGATTTGGTCATATGGCCCCTACTATAAAATAATACTGTAATATTGTATTATTAATATTAGAAGTCATAATTGTAATTTACATTTATATTTATAATTGTATCTTGAAAAATTATAAGTCTCAGAAGGCCTACCCCAACAGACCCCCCCGAGAGACTACGGCCAAGTTTGCAAAGGCCTAAAGGTACTACATGGTTGGCACACAGATTCTGGCTTTTTATATTTGCTTTGTTGAATGGATCAATTTGCCAAGTTCATAGAATGGATATGGAAGTAAAGATTATGCAGCCGCGTGGTTAATACGTAAAGTTGGGCCATATTAGGGTAATGGGCCTATAAGATAGGGATTAGGATTTGAGCCCATTAACGCCCAGGTGGATGCTTACAAATTACAGTATTGACTTGCCTTTTAATCCCACATGGAGAGCTTTGAGCCCCGCGAGGCAGGTGGTGCGCGATATAAACCGACACAGGGCACTGTGGCAAAGCATACCTTTCTCGGCCTTTTGGCTAAGATCAAGTGTAGTATCTGTTCTTATCAGTTTAATATCTGATATGTGGGCCATGTGCCCACTACGATATTAAATTTATTTTTTGTGGGGGAGCGTCCACTACAATAGCTTGCTATTGGGACCCTCATGTGTCGTCCAGGCGTTGCACCCTACTGCCTGGGCCTGGCGCGCCCCAACCAAATATAGTCCTAAAAAATCTTAATCTATGCAGGTTAACCAAAATCCAGTACTTAATTTAACCAATGCAGTAACCAAATCCAGTACTAAATTTAATCAATGCAGGGTTTAACTACACACTGAAATTGTACGGTCTTGGTTAATCCGATTTTCAAATAGAACTGATGGTACCTTCGCCACCAAAATTACTGCCAGATCTTGGATATATTTGTTGTTCTCATCCTTTCTGTCAGTGTCTTCGCAAATAAACACACCTTTGCCACCAAATTTGAACTACATTTGGCCTACTAGTTTTTTCTTCTTTTTTTTCAAATTTTTTGCATTTGTACCACTGACCAGATTTGTTAGGGTGAACAGAATCTTGACAATGTTTGATGTTTGGGGGTAAAACAAGTGGCAGCCAAATATAATCAAACTTGCCCAAATTTTGATACATACAGTACGATATCCGTGTCCTGTTTGCAATATGAATATTGAAAAAAATTTCTTTTAGTTCTCGCCATGTATTTCTTTTCCTATAAAATTGCTCTAAAATATGTTTGTATTCCAAACGAGTCCGTTATAAACCAGACATGCCATGCAAGATAAGGAATTTTTCGTACGAAAAACCCATATTTAAATAATAAAGTCGAAAATAATACAAAACAAAAGAAAATTACAGATCTGACACCAGTCGCCAACCCGGCTGGCGATTTTTCAGATACGGCACAAATTGCCAGATCAGATGGCGACTTAAGGACACGTCAGATGGCGACTGATGGCCAATGTGATTTTTTTATTTCTGAAATAACGAATAAACATTTGTTGATTCTAAAATAACCCGTGTGGTTTTGGTTGTTTCTAAAGTAACCTGTGTGGTTTTTTTGTTTCTAAAACAGTATGAGAGTGTTTTTTTTTATGAATAATCCAAAAAAAAGAAAAATTGCAGATAAAACCTAGAAAGAGCTGTCGAACCACCCCGGCCCGCCCAATCAGGGAGAAAAAGAGCCGTGATGGGTTAGATTGATTGATTCGTACATTTCCTGATTGGTTTAATTTGTCGAATTAACAAAAGCGAGAACTGAACATAAAAAAGAATGTGAAAACGTAAGAGAAATAGTGGAAATGAGTTTTATTTCCAGGTCGTAACATGTTAGGGTTAGAAAAGAAATAATACAATAAAAAAGCAACCGAAAACATAAAAAAGTATGCAGTTATACGCGTCTGTGACAATTACAAAAATAATTGGAACTAGATCTACAGCAACAAAGGGTGATCAAATTTCGATGCACCACTTGATCCGAGTAAAGAGTGTCGTGCTCGCCTAGAAGAGTATTTATAGTGTTTTTCTCTACCTCATTCCACTCTGAATCAATCCACGACACATAATTGCATTTATCCATCGTCTCTTCGCGGCCGCAATGTACGTAGTTTCTACCTGCAGTGTCGTAGGCCCAAGACGTACTGACTGTAACATCAACTCGACATTTGCATATGAAGTCATCTGTGTTAGAGGAATCCTGTAGCTCCATAAGATTTCTGTAACCGAACAGTCATGTTCGGTGATTCTGGAAACAATGAAGTGGTTACTGTCCTTGTACTGGGCAACACGAACATAAAATCTACATCCTTCCACCGTGCACTTCACTGCGTACAGACGTGGATTTGTTCTGTCCACTTTGAAAGAGCGATGTAGTGCCATGTAGGGATGAAAACGGATCCGGATCCTCCCGGTCCGGACCGGTCGGATCCGGATACGGTACTTATCGGCTCGGATATTTTCGGATCCGGATCCGGATCCAGAACCTATCAAATCTGGATAATTTTTAGTCGGATACGAATTCGGATATAGTTTGGACCATATCCGACGAATCCGGCTCCGGATCCAGATATCCAGAACTGTGCTTATCCAGATATCCGGATACCCCGGAGGCCCAGCCCAACCTAGGTTACCTAGCCCATCCCATATCAACTTATCAACTTATCCATCCATACTCCAACCCTCGCCGCCGCAATATTCGTCATCTCCCAAACTCCCACCAGATCCACCACACCTTCTTTGCTCCACGGCTCGACCTCGCTCCCATTCCCGATCCGCACCTCCCAAGCCGGATTCGTCACCTCCCACCGCCGGATCCGCCTCTACTCCTACGACCATGTCGGATCTGTGCGTTTCCACGCCATCCGTGCTTGAGCCGGCCACACCATCTCACGCCGCCACGGCGCCGCCTATTCCACCGCCACCGCGCCGCTCGCCGATCTCACGCCGGTGTTGCCTCCAAGGCCGCTGCCGCTTGAGCTGCCTGATCCAGCGTTGTGCCGCCTCCGCCCCTTGCGAGCTATCAGTTCTCACCCGAGCGGCGCGCCGCCACAGCTCTGCGTGCCGGATTCATCACCTCCCGCCGCTGGATTCGCCTCCACTCCTACGCCCGTGTCGGATCTGTGCGTTTCCACACCATCCGTGCTGCCCCGTTGCTTGAGTCGGCCACGCCATGTCACGCCGCCGCCTATTCCACCGCCATCACGCCGCTCACCGATCTCACGCCGGTGTTGCCCCCAAGGTCGTCGCCGCTTGAGCCGCCCGATCCAGCACTGTGCCGCCTCCGCCCCTTACGAGCCGTCGCTTCTCACCCGAGCGTACTAGTTGCTGCCGTCCTCCTCCAAGTCCAAGACTCCAACTCTCCAAGGTACTAATTGTTGCAAGCCTGCAATGCAACTTGCATTCTTGCAAGCATGCTGAATTGCTGATGCTATGTTACGAATGATGTGTTAATTTGTGCCAAGAGTACAGCGACTGTGTTAATTAGAATGCGGTGGTGACATTGTTTGTCTTAATGTGTCTAATTATGCTGTTATTGTCATGTACTAATTTAGTGAGGTGGATCTGTTGTATGTATCATGACAATGCCAAAAATGGGCATTTGATTTTGTTAATGCATATTATATCTAGTCGCGCACAGCTTTGAAAAAAAATATTGTTGCTCACTTATCTGGTGAATTGGAATCTTCTATGGAAATTTAAGCAGGAATTTTCGTGATATACCAAAAATTAGATGAGAATATTTTATAATTAGGTGTTCATATTACCAGGCCAAAGATTCTTAGTTTAGAAGACAGACCGCTGACGTATAATAATTTACCAATGTTATAAGATTTTGATTATATTATCTGTGTAAGTTGGATCAATAGGCTAAACATATGAAAGATAAGTTGAGATTTGAAGTTTGATCTTCTCCTGAAGATCATGAAAAATTTATTTAAACTAGTGCAATCTTGGTCCTTTTATTTAAATTAAATCTTGGTATAGTTTATTTGAAATCCATGTTGGCTTTTATTTCATATTATCATATCACATTATTTTTATTAGTACAAATGAGGGTATTGCTCAAGGCACATCATCCATATCCCCATCATTGAAGCTGCAAGTCATGTATGTGTTAATCCGACGAGTCAAACCAATGTTCTTACGCTTACAATTGTTCATGTCATATTGTCATGTGTGCCTGTGTGGATGTGTTGAATAATTTATATAGTTCAATAATCAGTTGTCATGTCATTTTGTGCTAGATCTGTGATGGATTCGACAACAATCAGTAGTAGTGCAAGTGTAACCAATACTGACAATACATTTCAAGATTTACTCCCAGCGACATAGCCACCTACCACCTCTCAACCTAGTGCTGATGTTGGTAGTGGCAGTGAGATTGCTCAACCAGGTTACACTTACACTGAGTCTGACCCTCTTGCTCCTGCTTCGAAGAGATCAAAGAAGTGTAGCTCCGATGTTTGGGATCACTTCGAGAAGTCTGAAATTACGAAGAAAGGACCAGATGGCAAGATAATAACAGAGTTTTGGGCCAAATGCAACAAATGCATCTATAAAACTCATCGTGAGAGTAATAGAGGGACATCGGCCTTTTGGAAGCACTTGGCGCACAAGCACCACATCAAGAATGGTCAACAATTGCTTACACTAAAAAAGGGTTAAGGTGATAGTGATGTTGCAGTTGTGGAGACCTACAGGTATGATGAATCCGACAGTCTGAAAAAATTTTACTTGACAATCATCATGCATGAATATCCATTCAATATCGTAGAGCATGAGTTCTTTGTGGAGTTCATCAAGTCATTACACCCTTCTTTTCCAATTAAGAATCGCATAACTGTGAGAAATGATGTATTAAATATGTATGTAGAGGAAAAGAAAAGGTTGTATGAGCACTTGAAAACACTTTCATGTCGATTTAGTACAACCATGGACATGTGGACCTCAAACCAAAATAAAGGTTATATGTGCATCACAGTTCATTGGATAGATGATAATTGGAGCATGCAAAAGAGAATTATTAAGTTCATGCATGTAGAAGGGCATCATTCGGGAGAGAACTTGTGTGCACAATTTTATGATAGCATAGTGGATTGGAATCTTGATAGGAGACTGCTTGCACTGACTTTGGATAATACTTCAGCGAATGATGTTTGTGCTAAGGGGGTAGTACAGAAATTAAAACAGTCACCATTGATATGTGATGGTATGTTCTTTCATGTGAGATGCTTGAATCATATATTGAATCTTGTTTCCCAAGATGGTTTAAAGCAAATTGCACTGGCTATTGCAAATATCAGAAATACAATTGCAATAGTTAAGAACTCTACCTTGCAGTGGGAAGAATTTATGAAATGTGCATCAGAGTGTGACTTGGATAAAAAAAATGGCCTATCCTTGGATGTTCCCACAAGGTGGAACTCCACCTATCTTATGTTGAAGCAAGCCG
Organism: Pharus latifolius; assembly: GCA_019359835.1. Lineage (NCBI taxonomy): Eukaryota > Viridiplantae > Streptophyta > Magnoliopsida > Poales > Poaceae > Pharus > Pharus latifolius. Next base: position 15,678,162 of record CM033322.1, read on the forward strand.
TTTACTATAGACATGCATTTGATAGGCTTTTCCTTCGCCATAGAAGCAAATATGTGACTTGTGCTCCAACTGACCAAAATTGGGCAATGGCAAAATCTTTGTGTGTGTGTTTGAAGAGATTTTATGATGCTACTGAGCTATTCTCTGGCACTTCATATCCAACAGCAAATCTCTTTTTCAACCATTTTTGCAAGATTAAGCTTGCTATTGAAGATTGGTGTTATAGTCCTGATCCAGTGGTAGCTGCTATGGCTAGTTGCATGAAACTTAAATATGACAAGTTTGGGAGAAATCTAATAAGGCTCTTGCTGTAGCATGTTTTCTTGATCCTAGATATAAGACAAAGTTGTTGCACTATTTTGGAGATAAGATTTACATGGCAATGCTACAGAAGAAATTAATAAGCTTATTAGTACCATCAACCAGCTGTTCATAACTTATATGGCTAACCCACCTGAAACTTCAATGAAGACATGTACTGGACAGCAAAAGGAGGTTTCTCAAATAGATAAGAAGGATCAAGTAGAGGATAGTGATGATGATCTTGATGCAGACCTTGAAAGGTACTTGTATGCCAGTACTGCCTCTGAACAATGCACCAAAAATGAGTTGGAATTGTGCATGGAGCAACTACTAGTGCAGTGGACAACAAAAGGCAAAAAAGAATTTGACATTTTGTCATGGTGGAAGGGCAAGCAGCATGAGCTTCCTATCCTCTCCATACTTGCTAGAGATGTCTTATCTATTCTAGTGTCCACTGTTGCTTCGGAGTCGGCCTTTAGTGCCGGTGGACATGTTGTTGATCCATTCCGCAGTCGTTTAGATCCTGAAATTGTTCAAGCGTTGATTTGCACTAAAGACTGGACAGTAGCTTCTAGAAAAGGTAATATTATTTCCTGCACTTGTGCTTTACTATTTTCTATGCAACAATTTAATTTTGTAAACAAACATGCAGGTGGAATCATTGGTGGTGAATCTCTCATATCTGAGATGGACATGGAGAGCATTGAGCGACGTTTTGCAAGCTTGATGACAACGGTTTGCAGTCCATCTATCTTGCATTTAAATTCATTCTATCTCAGATATGTAATACAACCTGCATTGCTATTATGTGACAATACCTTAGCTGTTCGTCCTAAGATATGTAATAGTTGTTCTGTCCGGAGCAGCTGATAGCTTGATACCATGAATATTTATTGCAACATGCATTGCATTTTTAGGAGCAAAAGAATATGGATGAGGATGACTTCGAGGAGGAGGATGGCCTGGACGACATGGAGGAATGACCTACCGAGAAATGTCTTGTGTTGTTTTGTGAAATATGTAATATGACAAAGCATTGAACTATATATTTATGTGATGTTTTTTCTTGTCTTGTCTTGTCTTGTGAACCATGTATTTATGTCTTTTGAAGACCCTCAGTGATGTCTGTTTGTACTTTGAACTATATCTATAATCTATGCAATGGACTGATGGTCTATTTGAACTTTGAACCATGTATTTATGTGATATGTCAACATATGTATGTGTGGCTATGTATGCAAAAGTTTAATTTATGTAATGGACTCTGTAAATTTTATAAATATGCTAATCAATTCAATCATTTTTATGCTTTAATTGATTTTAGACGTACAATTTGTGGGGTATCAATGTTTCGATCATTATCCGTAACCGTATCCGTTTTGATCCGTATTCGATCTGTATTCATATCCGATACTATCTGTATCTGTATTCGTATCCGGACTATCCGGATCCGAAAAAAAATACGGATACGGATATGGTTTAGCCATTATCCGATCCGGATTCGATCCGTTTTCATCCCTATTGCCATGGACCACATCGCCACGCCTCACTTGGCCTCCTCTTTACTTCGGAAATATTGCCCTAATGTTAATCTTTGCTCATCCAATGCCGACTCCAAACTGCGATCATCGTGAATTCGCGAGTGATCGAAACCACTTAGATCTAAGCATTGTTGGGGAGGTCCCATCCCATGGTAATCTTCTTCTTCGCTAGAGGAATCCGCATAGTTTACATCCACCTCCGAACCTTCGCTGCCTGAGTATTGCATACCCTCGTCTTCACCTTTGTCGGCGTAAGCCTCGTCTCCAGGCCAGAAATGCCCACCCATGAATTCTGCGTTCGGGACACCCGCAGAATCCTATGCCATGGTTGGATCAATGAATGGCTCGAGTACCTGTTCCGCCGGTTCAATATCAGCATCATCACATACAGTACGTAGTCATCTGGGCCAAGCTTGGGATTTAATACTCTCCTAACCAGAGAACTCCAAGATTTGTCATCTCTAAGTTTACACAATTTACAACAACCTATTTCACCAACAGGCACCAACGCTTCTATGACAATTTCATGTAAAGAGGGGTCAACATTTAGGATGTCCACGACTCGAGTCTTAAGATCCTCAAAATTAACAGCATTGAGATCATTCAATTCCATATCTATACGGTGACAACCACATAGGTCATCCACATGTGGTCCGTTTCTGATTACTTGTTCCCCACAAAAAACATACAGTATTCTTATTTCTGACATTGTCTACAATACCAAGTGCAGTACTACAACTCAGCAGCTATCATATCTTCAATATATTTTGCACATTACTCTATGGTGAGTCCTAAGATCTGTGTGATGGATTTATTTTGTTGCCACCGGCTTTATTTTTTAACATCTAATATATAATTTGTACATTCTCATCTCACATACAAATTGATGCGATGCGGGCGGTCCGATCTTTCGATGAGAACAAGAACTATCGATTTGTGAAGATGACTCTCACGATCCGACTACCAACCGTACACGACTGATACGCCCTGGCAATCGCTGAACCAACTTCAGATTGTTATCGACCGAACTAGAAGCACGATCGACCTGATCACGAAGATCTATTCCTGCAAGCAATCGAAGAACTAGCAAGAACAAGATAAACAAGAAATCTGAAATTGCAAATATAGATTGAATCACGAAAAAGAGTTGGGGTTCCGAATACAGATATTGATATTGATCTAGCCGACCAACAAGAATATCTCAAATAGCTTCACGAAGGAAAGACTATAACTAAACAAAAGCCGCAAAACCCTAATGGTTCAGTATGATTATATAGAGGAGTTAAAAGAGATCGGTGGCCAGGTAAGGAAACCTGAAACCGACATGGACTCTTTCCCTACTCGGACTCGGACTCAATACATGGGACTTGACCCAACCAAAAAGGTGACGCAGCACCGACTCAGTCCAATCAGAATCTGGTCAAAACTTATTTTGTCAATTTCCAGAGATCCAGAAGGAATTTGGATGTGAGGCTAGATCCATTGGAAAGATCTTGTCGTGGGCTTCTCCGTGGACTATAAGAATGTTCCAATCGGACTTCGTATGAGGAAGTTATGGTTGTTTGAAAGCAGACTGCTCCTGGATGACCGAACCAGACTCCAACTCGAATCCATCCCAGACTCCACCTCGACTTAGGCTCCTTGCTGGTCCTCTCCATGGTTCCTAAGCACAATATTATCACTATTAGATAGTAAACCATTCTCAAAACCATATATATATAAACTTAGAAACGAGTTCACCTGGCAATACAACAATCGGACTTTGCTGCGCGTTATTAGTCCTTGTGTAACAAGTGGAGGATTATGGTTAGTGCGTGTATTCGAAGAAGTGATGTCCTCATCACAAATGATCTAATTATTTACTAATCTAATTTAATACACCGCTCATCCATAATAAAATTAAACTTACATAACATTATACAACATATCTAAATTATATAACATTATATTTATAGATACACAATATTATACAGCATGTCTAAATTAAATTACGTATATATCAAATATGAGTTAGTTTCACACAGCAATTCTAGATTATCCACAAATTTTCTACAACAAATGCATATTTCCTAAATTATCGATTCACTAATTATTACTCTAATTCATTTTCTAATTATATGCATATTTCACTAATTTTCTACAGCACATATACCTCAAATCTACGTATTCTACATCAAATCTAAATTATTAACATATTTTTCACACATTTCTAAAACAGATCTACAGTTTAAACTAAATTTTATACTAATTGACATTAGAAGTTTTCAAAAAAAATTTATTTTTTCCTCTTCCTTCTCTTCTCTTCTCTTCCTCTTCCTCTTCCTCTTTTTCTCCTTCTCTTTTCCTCTCCTCTCCTCTCCTCCTCTTTTCCTCTTTTCCCCTCCTCTCCCTTTTTTTTGGTTTGGCTACTGCCTCTTTTGGGTTGTTGCTTGTTCTGCTCCTCCATTCGCCAACACGGCTTTATATATCATATTGAGTCACCAGCCCGTCTAACGACACATACTGCTCTGCTCAGTCGCCAGCTCGTCTGGCGACTGTAAGCCATTTCAGATAAGTCATCAGTGGATCTGGCGACTGGAATCATATCTATAATTTCTTTTTGTTCTGTGTTATTTTCGATTTTATTATTTAAATATAGTTTTCCGTACGAAAAATTGCAGGACAAGCATTTAAAGTAATTGTAATACAGGCCAGACACATATAACAACGAATCAATGCCCACCTCTTCTCCAACTAGGCATAGCAACAGGGACAGGTATGGAGAAAATTTAAAACCCGCGGGGGCGGGACCGGGGAAATCCGCGGATAATTTTGGAGCAGGTAAGCGAACTTAATCTCCGAACCTGAAAACCCACGAGAACCCGAAAATTACAAACACACACCCGCTACCCACCTAACCACCTACCCGCAACTCCACAGCCCTAGATCTATTCTCCCTCTCCAGTAATCCAGCTCGTCGCCGTCGCCCTCACCATCGCCGACTCGCAGCCACGCCGCCTCGCGGCCTCGCTGCCTTCTCCACCAGTCCACCTCGTCGCCGTCGCCCTCGTCATCGCGGCCTCGCGTCCACGCCACCTCGACACGCCGCCCTCGCGTCCTCGCGGCCACGCCTCCTCGCAGCAACGCCACCCTCGCCGCCTCGCAGCCTCGTCTGCTCGCCTCCTCGCGGCCTCACCGGCCTGCGGATATCGGGGCCCCGGTGGGTATCGGGGCCCCCGGCGGGGGCGGGTGTGCGAATTACACCCCCGCTCTAAACCCGCCCCGTTGCCATCCCTATCTCCAACCGGCTGGTCTCCATCCACCGTCACGTCGTCGCCGCCTTCCAACCCGCCTTGCCTTCCGCCGGAGTCCACTCCATGTGCACCGTCACGTTGTCGTCCTCGCCGCCCTTGCACATCCTGTGCGGCGGGAACCGGGCCCCGGCCGGCTACCTTTTGCGCCAATACTTCGGCCCGCTGGGCCGGCGGCGTGGCCAAGAACGCGGAGAGGCTGCCTGACCTTTTTGCCCCAGAGCGCGCCCCGCCGCACCCCGCTCTTGCAGCAGCCGCCGGCAGTGTCCTGCGCCACGAGCGGAGGCGGATGGCGCCGTCCAAGGCGGTGGCCGCGAAGCAGAAGCTGCGGTCGGCGCCGTCGTGGTGGATCACAAAATCTTGGATGGATTCCATGGAGTTGTGTTGATTAATGAAGTGGCGATGTATAGAAAGGAGTTGTGCATTTATGATTTGTGTTCTTTCGAATTCGTATGGAATTCAAATTAGACAGTTTGAAACTCTATTTAGTTCGTTTTCTAGAGGTTTAAAGATTCAAACAAAAATTGGAACTAATTCAGTTTTTCAACTCAAATTGTCCTGTTGTTACACAAATGGTGAAACAAAATTTTCCTTGCAAATTGCTAGAACATCCACCATACAATTAAACCAAGAAGAAACATAACTCTTGATACAACATCAGTGCGCCATTGAGAAATACAAAGTGGACTGAATTACACAAATTTTTACAATCCGGAAGACTACTTCTAAATTCAACAATTGGGCAATCCTATTACCTGTTACGCAAACTCCAGAAAAGACTCAAAATTTCTGGACCTATTCTCATGAGTTCAGAAATTAAGTTCCATTACTCAGCATCACCATCTTCTGCACTGTCTTCAACTCTAGTATCACCATCATCATCATCTTCAGTCTTTGCAGGGCCTGGTCCTGCTGAAACCTTAACCATTGCCGGGCGTAGCAGTCGCTCCCCGAGTTTGAAGCCCTTACGGAATTCTTGAATGATGATGCCTTCTTCATACTCAACTGATTCTTCACTCATAATGGCCTCATGGAACTATAAAAAAAGGTGCAATAAAAGAATTTGTAAATCAAAATACTGAGAAGCAATTGGAGTGTCATGCACTCCTTTTTTCTATGAAGATTTTAGCATTTTTCTAGGCCAACTCAATGACATAGAATTCAAATTAAATGCAAAATATAAAGTCTAAATGATGTTGGATCTGAAAATCTAACTACATCACATCTGCATTGCTAATTATGCTTACCATAGGGTCAAATGGCTTGCCAATAGTTTCAACATCTTCAACACCCAGTGAAGTCAGGATCTCAATAAATTGCTTGTATATGCTCTGATAGCTGTTGTTTATTTTCTCTTCTTGCTCTGTTTCAACCTTTATTTGTGTTTTTGCTCTCTCAAAGTTGTCAAGAACAGGCAACAAACTCTCTATAACTTCACCTTGCACATTCGTCATCAAAGAAAGCCTCTCATTTTCTGTCCTTTTCCTGAAGTTTTCAAAGTCGGCACTTATTCTCAGGACACGATCTTGTTCAGCTGCCAACTCTGCAGTCAATGTAGTGATTTTGTTTGTAAGAGAGTTCTTCTCATCCTCAATGGCAAGTAAAAAGGCCTCTATCTCGGCAACTTTAGCTTCATCGTTGTTAAGCAAAGCTTCTTTGTACGATTGCAGATATGTGACAAGAACAGAGGGAGCTTCATCTTCTGTGTCCACAGCACCATCATCTGAAACATTCTCCACAGGAACTTCGTTTTCAGGATCTTCCTGTAGCACAGATTTTCAACATAAGGCAACGGTAAGAAGCTTTCAATCAATAAATTAAACAAGATATCCATAAGCTCCAAAGGATCGCTAGAGGCTTCTAAGCTTGCACCAAAAAACACCAACTGTGCAGTAAGAGATTACTACTCCAGTGGTGTCTCACAGCACTCCAAAATTGTGTTCAAACAGTTATTGCATTTGCTGGTATTCGTTGGAAGATTTCCACCTAAAAATTATTTATTGTTACAGTAATAATTTTCTACCTTTCTGCTTGGCAATCACGGGAAAATTCAGGTTGAATCTGCCAAAACATAGAAGCTACAGAGCATTTTGCAATTTCATTTAAGTTTGTGATGAAATGATGCAGCCTCCCATAGAGACCAGCTTCAGCACCCATATATGTGCATGAACACAGGCATGTGTGTACATAATCACAGAATACATATTATAAAGGGCTACATTGGGACACATTCAACTAAAGAACTGCTGCTGTCAATACCAAATAAGAGGCAAGAAGAAAGCACAATTTATACTCAAGATAGCAAATTAATCACATTTTGCATTATGCATTCCAGTTCCTGAGTTGGTGTCAACCTTATTGTGTGCAATTTCCTGAATGGGGTGTCTAGTACCTACTGAGAAACTCTGGGTTGTTGCCAGCATCATTTATACACTAGACTCTCTTGCAATGCCTAATATACAGCACAATTGTATGCTCGTTGTAATCAAAAGACAGTCAAACGATAAAATTCCCAGGTCATTTCAACAACCAAGTAGACAACCACGGCAGCAATATGGATGTCCAATCAAGGGTTACATGATATATATACCCATTAATCAAATGAATCGTATATTTACTAGAAAGGTTATAGTCAAATAGTTACATAATACATACCGATTTAACAATTATTGAAAAACTATTAACCCCGTCAACCAAAACAACCTAAGCATTTGAAGAATCCTTCTCCAAGAAGGGCTGCTTAATTCGCCACACTGCCGACACAGTCTAATTCCAACCAAAGCTTAAAAAAGACCAGGTTGACTAGCTGCTCACCTGCGTGGTGGTATTCGCCGCCTCGTCGGACTCGGCGGCTCCTAAGGGTAGGAGCCGGCGGGCGGCGCAGCCTGGGAGGCGCCAAGGCGGCAGCTTCAGGCGGAGCGGCCGCGCCGACCGCCGGGAGGAGGAGACGGACAAACACGGCCAGCCAGGCTCCCGCGCCCGCGAGTACGACGCCGCGGGAGGCGGGAGAGCGGCGGCGGCCGCGCGGAGGAGGGAAGCCATGAGAGTCGGAATGGGAGAGGGAGTGGGAGTGGGAGCTTAGGGAGGGGGAATGGTTTTATCGGGATGGGGAGAACCGGAGAAGAGGTGCACGAGACTTCAGGATGCTTGGTGCGGTTTCGGGAAGTGGGTGTGGGTGACTGACTGCCCGCACGGCGCATGATACTCGGATGGTCGGGCCTATTTGTGGTTTCTTTGAAGTTAACCCGAGCAAATTACGCCCGGTCCGGCCCAATTTAGCCCGAGCCCGCTGTCTATAGTGCTGTTTTGGTTGTCTATCAACTTTTGACTAACAATTCATATAGAATCTTTCGAAGAATTGACTGTTTAATCAGCTGAGCTGCATCACTGAGTTAGATTGACAGATACAACAAGAGTGATTCGAATTACTCCTAGGGAAACTTGACTTGAGCTTCTCACTAGGCCAATCCGTCTAATGGTGTTATTAGGAGAGTAGTTAGTGCATATTAAGGATTTTAAAGATGAATTAAGGTGAATTAAAAATTATTAAGATATATTATAGTTATTTGAGTGCAATAAAGATAAATTAATAACTTTAATATTTTTTATATCACATATTATTACTTGCATCACTCATACAACCAATCAAACAATATCTCATTTCAACTTATATTAACTCATATAACTAACTAAACAATTTTTACTTATATTTTTTTATCATATCCATACTATACAAGTATGACTCACCAAACCAATTAAACTCGTATGAACAATCAGTCACCCTCTATAGGACCGGATAGAGTAGACCGGGCTTTGAAATCGAGATCCAACTAGCAAACCAAGACCAATCCACATTTGACCCAATTGTGTTTTATAGTACAACATACACTAGATTGGATTGATGGGATATGCAATCCAACTTAAGTGCTCATAAGATTGGGTTTTGATAAAGCCCACTCGACCAAAATAGTTCTGGGTTTTTTAGTGGTCCATTCCAAAGTTTGCACAGATCTACCCTAAAGTAAGTTTCCCTTGAAATGTTTAGCATTTTATGTAGCCACGGGGATTCAGAATCTAATACAAACAACCTATTCTCAAAAGTTGCATAAACTTTGCAACACTTTTCCCATTTAAATTTCTTAGAAATAAATGTGAAACACCAATTTCAAATACAGAAGCTAATCTCCTAATGAAATACTTCTGTAGTTCCAATTTCTTTTCAAGTTATAGTAGCTGCATGGCATATCTGACTTCTCTATGGTATAGTATGAAGCCAAAGCCTGGCCAACCAGGATCTCTGAAGTCTAACCGGAGCTTCTTTAGTACAAAACCCCTCCTACGAGTGCTTCTGCTTATTGAACAACTACCATCACCACCAAAATAATAATAATAATAATAATAAAGTAATTTAGCTCTTGCTTCAGCTAAATACACAATCAAAAGTGAAATTAAGTTACAGCAAACACCTAAAGTAGAGCACATCATGAAATTTACATCACATGAGAGGGATGATATTGATAGCATCTTGTAACATACATTCTGAAGTCAGTGAGCATGCATAAACTCAAGTCACTTCAAGAGAACCAAAAAAATGCAGACTCAAGTGGCTTTCAAATATTCCACCCAAGCATTATAAACTAACTATTCATATGGGATCATCCTAGACAGAGAATATCACTGTACCCATTCCAATTCTATGGAGCTAAAATGAATGAACTGTACAGATCATCAGTTTAGACGGTTGTTAGCCTAGTTATCAGGAGGCGGTGGCAGTTGACAGGCAGGATTCTTCAATTGAACCAATATGACGGTCATGTTATCATATCCTCTTATTGATGAAGGTGCCAAACACCGATCAAGAACCCTCTCACAAATTACTGCCAGATCAGTCTCCTGCATTGACCACAAACAGAGGTGAAGGTCAGGAAATAATAATCAAATTGGCCTGAAACTGCTATTGAGTCCATTGTTCCTCATCCACATCAAGTCAAACACCACTTGCCTACCAGTGAGCCCGCAAGTATCAGTCGGTGATACACTAATAGATATACTATAAAGTCGGCAGAGGAAAACCTTCCCATGATCTATGGCAGGAACAATATGAAATGCAAACCATTATGACAACCAAGGCTTCAAGGTGTAATACACAAAAGGAAAAAAATGTAGGCCTGTCTTTGATGTGTATAAAACAAAAAATCATACTATTTTTCTTACATTTAGTGGCAGATATTTCAAATGGCCTTTTACTATCAGTATGCAGTCATTTCTCAGACAAAATTATGCACCCAATGATTTTATCTTCAGGTACTTTAGATTTTCTTATATATCAACACTGAGCCAAGCAAACAAGCTTAGTTTTTTTTAAAAAAGTAACTCACTCGTATTAAGTAGTCACGTACAAAATCCACTATTGCCTGGCTTCTCATGCAATCCCTGCCAAAATATAACAATAGTGTAAAATGGCATGATAACATACAATGCAAATTACAGAAGAAAACAAATGGGAGAAAAGTTAAATATGTCAATGAGTGCTAGTCAGGGTGGGTCTTCCTGTGCTATACAAGATACAACAAATTGCAGTTGCACTAAGTTGGATTTGATTTCCAAATGGCTAAGCCAAACACACCCCACAAGGTAATTATCGTCTGGAAACTAGAAGCTCTAGCTAATGCAGAGATTGGTAGATATTACTCCAAACTTATAACTTCGACCATTCTACAGACATTACATTGAACTTAGCCAAACGAAAATGTTACAGTATCCACAGTAATGGCCTCTATATATCAGACCAAGTGATATCAATAGACAAACCCCTCACTGGACAATGGAAAACTCGGACAACTATTTATTCAAAGACTTATGATTTGACGAGTATTACCCTGGAAGATCACGCAGAATATGACTGCTCTTTGATGTTTTGGACTTGTGATCCAGTAAATGATAGAATATTACTTACTGGAATTTTTTTTTAATTGAGGACTTACCAGATGCCATCAGATGCTAAAACAAGAAACTCGGTATCATCACTTATTTCCACCTAACATTAAAGAGGAGTCCATTCCATCAGATCATATCAGTGAGAGTGTGAGAAAACCTTCAATCTGTTAACACAACTTAGACACACTTACAACATTAATGTCAGGATTACATGTTACCATTTGCTCTTGAGGAGGCAAAGACTTGTTCTGTTTGTATTGCATATCACCTGAAATAAAAGCAAAACACATATAACGGGTGCAATAGCTTGTATGTGATGAAAGAAATTTCAAATAAGACTCCACCAATTGCTCTGGAGAGGCCTAAGATTCCTTTAACTCGTCTCCTATAAACAAAGCCACCTGCTTTTGTAATTCTCTCTCTTTCAAGATCGAGATGTGGTTTGTGATCCTTGGATAATTCATGTGCCTTTGAATGAAGTGGAAATAAACAAAATAATTAAGTACCATTTGAAATAATTTGTTATGATAGAAGAGCATGCTGATCAGGTATCAACAAGAACATTTGAGGATAAAATAATCACTACACCTGGCCACCCTTTGAAAGTACACAACGAGAATCACCAGCATTTCCAACAATGATCTGATTATTCCTAATGACAGCCACACATGCAGTGCTTCCTTCTTCTGTTGGCCCAATGAAATCAGAGTGGGGTCCCTGGAAAAAGTTCCAAATAGAAGTATATAACAAACACTTGCAAATCTTACAGAACACAAAGGCTAATTATAAGTAGGCAAAAACTTATGCATGCTCTAATAAAAGGCAACAAAAAAATAATGAAAGGAACTATGTAAAACAGTGAAATTTCATATACAACCTTAATTTGGGGATAGTAGGCTGACAATCAAGAAGCAATGGGAACTCAAGAAGCTTTTGGCCTCCAAGTAGTAAGCACATGAAGCAAACATTTAGGATCTATTACTTAGGATAAGCCATTCAGTCTGTATGAGAAATGAGGTCTGATGCTAAATATATCATTTGATTCACTTCAATCTTCAAAGCACATCTCAAACAGGAACTTCAGCAAATGGCACTAGATAAAATTTTGATCGACTTCTTCAACATCTTGAGCACACTTGCTGCGTGCTCACATAAATGAACGGATGACAACTATGGAAGATTATAGCTTCATGGCTGGAAATCCAGATTATGCAGTTGTAGCACCACCTAATATGCAGTTGTAACATTCAGGAATCAGGAGTGAGATGTCACCTCCTCAAAAGGCCAATCATCCACAAGATTAGAAGGAACATTAGTCTTGGGAAACCGAATCCAGCATTCAAGCATCCTACTTAATCTGCTCCCTTTATCACGTAAAGCAGCTAACTCCCGCCATCCCCTTTGTCCTTGCATCATATCATCCATTCTGAAGCAATTAAGTAAGAACAGCCGTTGTATAATCCATATTTGAATGTGGAACAAGTGCAACTATAAAGAAATTTGGGTAACAGCATACCCCTTCATAGAATCATTGTTGCTCAAAAGGAAATTATAAAGAAAATAGGGTAACAGTGTGCCCTTTCCCCTCTACTTTAAGAAATAGAGAGAACTGCTGTACCCCAAATACAAAGTACATGATTTACATATTTATGAATAACCTGAGAAATGCATTCTGCACTGCAGCAGGCAGATCAGCAGTACTGCCTTCAGACTTGAGAACCTGAGTATGCAAATACTTTGCACAAAACAATGCTACCACATCTCCTGAGAAAGAAAAATAAGCAACTAAGTATGGTGATCAATGATAAATTCTAAATCTAAAAAGGGTAACATGAATCAACAGTACTCCAACAGTATAAAAGTTCATTATCAGAAGTATCAGTTAATTTATCAAAGAAAGTCATAAGGACATTATCCAACACCAGTAGTGCAATATCCCTTTGTAGGAAAAGAAAGCATATACTAAGCAGCCAACAAAAATGCTAACATAAACCCTGCTCAAAAAATAAAATATTGAACCACCCTGTGATTATCCTATTAATAATGATGACTCTTTCCCTCCAACACCTATCTACATGAAAATTTTGGCCTCCCACATATTCTATTTTTAATCATTCATGTGATTCATGTTGACATTCTACACAAAATCTCTCCCAAGTGTGAATACTGCCATTCTAGACAAATAAATGACCTTATTTTGCTAGAGGGCTATGAGTACTTAAGAATTCATGAAGTGATCAATTATGCTAACAATTGAAGGACTTCAAATCTGTCATTCATAACAAAATGAGAGTGCAGATCAACCTCCATGGCCATCATAAACACCAAAGAATGATGTGTGTTCATCAAGATTTGGCACAGCTGCATTCTGGAGGACAAAAAAAAACAGATGTAAATTAGGCTTAGTATTTTACCACAATTACTTGCTACCTTTTAAATAGTCTAAATTTTACAAGTTAATCATGCATTGTGTAGAAATATCCTCCCGATTCTTACAAAGGACAGCAAGGTTATGGAATACTCACAGCATCTTCCATTTTAGGACGCCATCCTTGCATAGTTGACAGGCCAAACTTAACTCTGTCATTCTCACCTGCCTCAGAAAACTTTTCAGTACTTGGTGTGCTGGTATTTGCACCCATAGCAGGGTTTGATTTCCTGAAAAATATTGGTATGAATACAATCAATCAACTAGAAACCACTCAACCCGTATCAACAAACTAGACCAAAATAGCAAAAAAAAAATTATTCATATCTATTCAGTAACCTGAAGATGGACTGCAGATTGCATAAAGTACCAGAAAGCATTGATAAAATATGAAAGACACATGCTAAGTTGTTTCCACATAAGCACAAATTGCCTTTTGTGGGATCATGTCCCACATGAGTGCTAATTGGCTTCCCCTGAACACATGCTAGGTTGTTTCCATGATCAAGAACTGGCAACCTCTAGGTTGCCATAATGCCTGTTTTATTCATAAGATTTAACACGGGATTAAACCAAAGTTGAACACCACCTCTCTGAGAGTTGTAAAGATACTAAAATGCCAACCAAAAATTACTATCTTACTGTATTAAAATACAAGCATCACAAAATCAAAATACCAAATTCTACATAGTCTATTCTTATTGGACTTCGAATATTGGAGGCGACTTCTGATGCATTAGATTAAGCTACTTCTTGCATAACAAGTTCCAAGGGAAATCCGACATGATTGGCAACAACAAGTTACTCGCATGATGCCACGGCTGCTCGCCTTCCAAGAAAGTGGAAACAAGAACATGGTAATAAACAAGAACCCGGCGTCCCGACCTTAAGAACCAATCAAGAACAAACGGTGCCTTCTCGGACATGTTAAAAACCCCCAAAAAATTTCAAAAAAAAAGCGTTTCAAGAAGAAAGATTGGCGGCCATCATCGAGTTGCAACCCACATTAGCATCCAACAGCAAGAAAATTTTGCCTCAAAAGCAAACCAAAAAAAGATCGCGGGAGGAGGGTAAAGTCTTACAGTTAGAGGCGCTTCGGAGAGAGGGAGAGCGAGAGAGGAAGGGGAGGGTTTGGGTTGTGGGAAATGCTGAACAGAACGGGAGATCACTTGTTCCCTCCTCTCCTCTTCGGTGTTGTTTTATAGAGCGAGTTTTGCATGGAGGACCAAATGTTCTCGCGAGACTCCAACACTTCTCTTTTGTACGGACGGGTCCAACTCCATGTCCAACACAAGACTCACAAGAGTCAATAGTGCAGGACAGGAGTAACCGTACATTTTTTACACCAGGTTGCAGTTTTCCAAGTCTATCCTTGTTACAAGACTGTTTTTTTCGGTATAAAGTATTAATGGGGAGTGGTTTTTAACATGATCTCGTTTCTTAATAGAGTTTTCACACGATTATTTGTTTATTGCTATCAACACCATTCTTGCTATTGCTCGCGTTTCCTCTCCTCCACCAATCCCTGATTGGCCTCACCGACCTACGTTTTCAACACTATAATCGGCATCTTAATGTTTCGTGGGACCCTAACATTCTTAGCCGCCTTCTTGTTTCTCTGATTTTACTTTTGTGTTATTATTTACGATGTTATCATTATTTTATCGTTTATATTGACAATTCTCTTATCTATATTTTGAAGTTAAAAGATAGATAAATCATAAAAATTTGATGCATTTACTCTCTTCTTTTGTTCTGTTGTGTTCAGCTCATCCTACTATCATGCTTATTAGTTTCTCTTATTAATTTTACTTTCCTTGTTCCCTTGTTGAACAGGACAAGATAGGTGAACTCTTTTTTTTAAAAGAAATTTCACCAAGAGCCTCACATAATTTGTGTATTTCACAATTGTTAATTGTGATATTTCTATTTTTATAGAGATAATACTGATATAAGGGAGTTTTGCAAACGTAGATATTAAATTTCGCTTTTTTCCCGCAATAATTTTGTGATGTGCATTTGTTGGAATAACAGAAATGGGATCCATGTGTCACCTGCCTGCAACAAAAAAAAACAGGAGGTATCGCACATCTCTCCCGCGAGAAATCCCACGTCACCCGCTACCGATTGAACTAATAACTGGAATTCGACCAAACTCTCACCCTCTCCTCACTTAACCCACACCAAATTGGGGTTCACATTTGCTCTCGGGAAAAAAAAAATTACACTTCATATCTACAACTAAAACACAAAAGTATCACTTCCTGGATTGGGATGTTTAGCTTCCCATGAAGCATTTTGGTTTGGGATTGTTGGTGCTCACAATGACATAAACCGATTTTGATCGTCTATTGATTCATAGAATTCATCCCCTTCAAACCCTTTTTTATCATTAATCTCCAACAAAAAACCCGCTATTGATTGTTCATACAAGTACGTGTCACCAAATATCCGTCCTAGTCCTTTCTCCCAACAAGAGCAACAGCACAAGTGCTCACTTAAGCCTCGGGTGTTTTACCCGAAAGAATTCCGGTACAACGTAACCTTTTCTTTGCCCTGTATCAGTGTATCTTCTTTGCTGCAACAAGCAAGTAAGCAACACATTACGCGTTCGGTCCGTTCAGATGTCGAACACCAGCTTCCGGAACTTGTCCATGTGCTCGGCCTGCAGCGAGATGGCCACCGACAGGCTGCCGTCGCCAGTGGCGCTCGGCAGGACGAAGGCCAGGCCCTCGTACGCGATGCCGCCGGGGCCCATGAACACCGGCCGCCCCCACCCGAAGTCGGCATCGTGGATCGGCAGCCGCACCCAGCTGGTCAGCCCCAGGTTCGGGCAACGGAAAGTGTGCGCGCCGCGGACCAGCGCGGACAGGTCGGGCTGCAGCTCCAGGTAGTCCAGCGCCGAGCGGCAGTAGACGTCGTCCATCCTGTCCAGCGCCGCCTGGATCACGGCGGCCCCATCCGCCAGCTCGCCGGTCACCTTGCCCGCCTCGGCGAGCGGCGTGGCGGTGAAGATTACGTTGCCGAAGTACCCATCCGGGAGCGGCGGCTGCAGCCGCTGCCGCCCGTCGGTGGCGCAGTACAGCTTGGTGGGCTGGTCGGGGGTCAGGCCGCGAGCGAGGGACGCGCACCGCCAGACATGCGCACCCAGCACCGCGTACGTGTTGAACCGTGGTGCACCCTCGCCGGCCGGGAGGCTGGAGCGCAGGCGGCCGAGGTCCGCGCGGGTGAGCCTGAAGATGTCAACAGCAGTGGGGGGTGGAGCTGGTTTGGCGGTGAGGCCCTGGGGCGCGGTGGTCAGCATGGTCGGGGCAGGCTGGTACTCGACATGCGGGTAGGATGGGACCGGCGGGTCACGAGCACGGAGGAGGGTACGGTCTATGAAGGGCATGGCAGCAATTTGAGCTCCGCGGCAGAGATCAGACCATGAGTTGATGAAATGCAAGCCGGAGAAACCGTCGGCGACGTGGTGCTGCATGCCCACGCCGAGGGAGACGCCTCCACACTTGAAATAGGTCACCTGCAGCAAAAATGTCGCAAAACTAAGGATCATTAGCCTTTTGAAATGCTTCAAACTTGAATTTTGTAATCATTTTTAGCTTAACATGTAACTGAGCAAAGTCTTAATATTCGTGTGTCCATTTGTATGCTTTGCAACCGATCCTATTTTATCATTTCTTATCTTTGAGTTAAGGGATGTATGAAACGAACCATGGAACTAAAGAACCAAAAGGCTGTTGGTTCAAATTTTAACTGAAATCTGATTTCATAACTTCCTTAAACGTGTAGAACTGGAACTTTGATTTTTTCTATTATGAGAAATGAGGATTTCAGCTCCCCTATCCCATCTCAACTTCTGATTCCACCATTCAAATGTGACCGGACGACACTCGCAACACAGTTTGCTAAACAATAGTTCTAGAAGCACATGTGATCACTGAAAAAGTAGCCGCCATTACAGCGGAGAGGATAGGATGAGTTTGTCGAGTATAATCAGCCACCCACTGAGGTCAGTGACAAGGGAAAAGCTACATCCAACAACCACCATGGCCCATACAACCAAATTTGAGTTAGCTACTAATTGTGAGATCTGATATGGAAGGTACTGTAGTTTAAAGAGAGAAAATATTGATGAGGCAATCTCAAATGCATGAGTTAGCCAAACATGTAGGTTGCAGAATTCATTCTGGCTTAGGTCCATAACATGTAAATGGGGAACAGAGGAAGAACTCAAATCATGTTATGAACCAGGATCCAAACTTATTTCCAAAGAGAAAAACAAGATTTGGAGTGCCAGTGGAATAAACGGCAGTCATGTGAAATCTGACAACATTTTTTGAGACAACTAAACAGTACCAATCAGCAAAATTGGGACAAGTTCCTTCAATAGCTCAACATAGGTGGTCCTCAAAGGATGAACCGGCTTACTTTCCAATTTTGGAAAACACTAAAATTTAGAAATAGATGAGCTAGATGCAACCAATTCTGGTGTGTCCTCTGTAGAAGATAACAACAAGACAACACAAGTCTTCAAGAAACAATTTTGATTGAACAGAATTGTTGAATTCCCTTTACTTGAGTTGTCATTTAGCCATGTAAAACAAATATTTTGCCCTGTAGTTGTTTATGAAGCAATGGGTTTTTTCAAATAACCTAAGGTATGCCTAACCAATCTGGAGTTCTACATCACTTCACTTGACTCATGTGCACCATAATTCAAGTCAGTCAGCCATCTACCTAATCATAGACCTACAATTGAGACTGGAGTCAATATGAGAGATACAAGCACAGTTTCTCAAGATCCGGAGAAAATAAGATATACAAACAAATGTTTGCGTGTTATCAGATGCAAAGTCTTCGGAAAAAAATGGCACAGGGCATGCTCTTGTTACGCTATCATTTTCATTCAACCAACATGTAATGTATCTCGAGCAAGGTTATTCAACAAGGAACCATTTTTCCTTGTTTGATAAAAGGGACAAATTCATTTTACAGTCCATACTGTAGATAAATGTGGCTGCTGACACGCCAATAACTAAAAGAAACTGCAAAGTCAGCACATGATTGGGACTTAGCAGGTGATTAAGGGCCACCAAATAGGGAAACATTTATTTAGGTATCCAACCATGTAACTTGTGATAGACTTGGCGTCAATTCCTGCTCAATCAATTTGTAGTAGGATGAGTGATCAATAGAATGGAGATGGAGAACTGAAAGTGTGAACTTGATGATGTCTCCATCAAAACAAATCAACAAAAGCATAGCTCACAAGATTCAACAGGGCAAGGGGCCCAGTCAAGCCTAACAATTGCATGTCATTATCACACTCGACTAAATCCATTTATGCCAAATCATGGGACAATTTCCTAAATTTTGGAACAGATCCACCTCGGTTGCCTGATCAGCCCAAATCAAGAGCCGTGAAAGCTACCAGCGGCCAACACTAACAACGACTGAAGTTGCCTCCCTAAATTTGTAGCATGATTAGTGCAGTCTGCTCGTTTCTTCCAGCACAAAAAGATTAGAGCATTAAGCGCTAGATATTAATTTAAGTCTCTTGGAATATTGTCCTCATACTAGTATTCAATTATTGGCAAAGAACATGAGGCAGAGGAACTACAGATATATCCCTGGTCAGAAAACTGCAACAGGGGCAACCTCCTAAATTTCAAAGATCTCACGGGCACAAACCCCTGCTTTAAAGATCTTCCTAATCATAGGCTATATATTGTAGAGTACCTAATCAATAAATTCCATTTGCTATCTAGTGCAAGACAATGCAGACAAATATATGGCTTTAAATTGTAGGCTTGGATTTGGCTTTGTCGAGGCAATGTGCACAGTTTGTCTGGACAGGCGACGACACATATTAACGATGAAACTGACAATTCCTAAAAAATTCTGACCAAATTTTCGGATCAGGCGTACCCATCCAACCAAACTAGATGCCTAGCCCACATCAGCAACCACACGGATAGAACTAATAAAGACCAATATGGAGCAGGAAGTGGTCCAGAGATAAGGACCACAAATGGAGAAGAACAAATCAACACCTAAACACGGGACCCAGCTATCTAGTCAGGGAACGAACATTATAGTTGCACCAAACATTGTGGTTGCTGTGTCCAACTCGTTAGGCATCGCGTTGCTCTCTGCCCCAAGGCTGAAGCTTTCTTTACTTTTACAAATTTTCTGTGTGGACTTTACTTTACTTGTAAGTTACAGCAAAGACGTAGTAGAGCTGACCTGGAGCACGAGGAGAGGGAAGGCGGAGATGTCGTCAGTGTACTCGACGGTGGGTATGAGGCTCTTGAGCTCCATGGTGGGCGCGAAGTCGCCGAAGTCGTCGACGGCGGCGTCGGGCGCGTCGGCCTCGACGAAGAGCACGCCCTCGCCGTCGCAGTCGATCTCCACTCGCCCGTCCTCGTCCCGCGCCAGCCGCCCGGCCATCGGGTAGAACGGCACTAGCGCCTCCGCCAGCGCGCGCCGCATCCGCTCCGCGTCAAAGAACCCATCCGCGCCAGCCCCCTCCCCCGGCGGGCGGTAGAAGTAGACGCTGGGCGTGTGGAACCGCGGCACCACCAAATCAAGGTTGGAGTTCCACAGCCGCCCCCGTGGCGTCTCCCCCGCCGGCCGCACCATCGTCGACCTCCGCACCGTGACGCCCATCTGCCGCATTCCGTCGTGCACCCGGCCGCCGGTAAGAATCAGTGCATCACAAACCAAAGCAAAGCAAGAAAAGATACGAACAGAGAACAGAGAGCAGAGACCACCATTAAAACCAACCTTGTCAAGCTCGGAGCCGCAGATCTGATCCGAGAGGAAGAGGAGGAGACGACGAGAGAATATTTTAAAAAAATATGGAGGCGTTACGTAAACGCTTAGGTAATAGCTCTTGGTGGAGAGCTGGTGGGCAAGTGGGGGTGCTGGGGCTTTTATAGACGCGGAGCTGTGGGGAGTTGGTGGGATGGGGATGGGGGGCGGGGGGGTTGGTCTTGGGTGTTGGGTGGACCTGGTCCACCGACTGAACCCTGGACATGTAGATAGTGCTTGCAGAAGGGTCTGTTCGGGAGTTTTTTTACTGTTAATCCAGACTTAAAAATTAATTACGAAACTAACCCACAGTTGTAATTATTTACACAAATGGCCTGCCACGTCAGCTTGTCGAGCTCCCAGAGCTCGACAAGCTGCTAGTCGCACGGGGAGGCACGACTAGGGCTTGTCGAGTTCTGGAAACTCGACAAGTTTCAGAATATTAAAATGTATACTGCAGTTATATCAAATCCGTTTCTTAGCTCAGCTGGTGGGAGTTCTCGGCTTGCAAATGCGTGGCTCGGGTTCGAATCCCGCTCCCGCATTAAAAAATTTTTCCACTTCTCGCGTCTTCACGGCACGACAAGGAGATGTCGTGGTCCAGGGGCATGACAAGGCTCTGGTCGTGCGATCCCGTGCGACTAGTAGCTTGTCGAGCTCCCAGAACTCGACAAGCTGACGTGGCAGGTCATTTGTGTAAATAATTGCAACTATGGGTTAGTTTCGTAATTAATTTTTAAGTCTGGGTTAACAGTAAAAAAAACTCTCTGTTCGGAGTTGACTAATCAAAACTTGTGTAGCTAAATTATGATCATAATAATTAATTATAGAGCATGATAAAAATATAGTCACAGATTAGACATATATTAAATTCTAGCCGTTGTCAATATATAAATAAAAAATAGGACCACGGTTTGGAGAATCGGATGAATGGTTCCCAGTTATTACCGATTTGCCGCCCAATTTTCAGGCTTTTTCTGTAAAGTTAGAATCAATTAAACTCGGTCTGAATTAGTTTGATTTGTTCTGAATTAATAATAAATTAGAGTAAATTGGTTAGGACTCGTTGAATTGATGAGATTTGATATCCCGATCCCTACTAATTTGAGTGACTGTCGTTGATAACTAACTGTTTCTTACCGATTTTCTGAACCCTAAGCGTCATCTATCATAGAAAGAGGAGAGGGGTCGTGGCCACCTGAATTTGTAGAAGACAAATCCTATGCAACATTTGTGGCCAGCATTTGTAAATAAATGATATATAAAGGGAGTATAATGAGTATTGCTAGTCAAAACATGATTTTGAATCAAACAATCGTCTAATTTGCTTGGTACTATAAGTTTTTTGGCCTGATAAATCCTGGTTTTGTGTTGCAGAATACCTTGGTTTGCCAATGGTGAGGTTTCCTACTTGAGTTTTGTTACGAGAAAAGGTGTTTGTAGAAAGGTCAGGTATGGGAAAAGTAACCCACAATAGTTGTATACTGTGTCTATGTGATTTAGTGTTCAAATATAAAAAAGTTTTGAGGAAAGGGCATCCATGCATGTGATTAGGGTGCCGAGTAATATATATCATTAGGAAAAGTTACATAGAACCATGTTGGAGCATTTTAAAAAGACCAATTTGGAATCAAATCGCATCTCAATTAGTGTTGATTTGAGATCATTAAGTTACAGTACCACAAACCAATGGAGGATGGGCTCATAAACCTATGGACCAGCAAACCTCACCAATTTTCAAAAGAAAATTTTACGTTCAAACTCACAATCTCAATCTGTATATGGTAACTACAGTTCAATCTGACACAGTAAAATTTCTGGGTCACTCTATGCTCACAAAAAACTGGGCTTGGATGCCAAATGCATCACTTCACATTTCACAATCAAATATGGCAAAGAAAATAAATAATTACATTTGGTTTATCCATGTGTTGTAACATCGAAAAATCCCTAAGATAATAAAGGCAATATCTCATATCATCTTTTCGGAACAGAGATCTCCGGGAGCCTCACGCGGTTCAGGCCTCAAGGGAGGTCTCGGAACCTCCTAGAGGGACCCAGAAACAAGGGACCGAAGACCTCTCTGAAGGAGATCAACTTGGAGCACCCTCCGGAAACCCGAGGCAGTAAAACTCGGGCCTCTCCGTCCGGACTCCTCTCGGCTCTCAGGAACCATCGCCAACCAGGTAAGTAATCTTCCGGGTATATCCAAGTACCTCTGGGACACGGGATTCAGGAGGTCTTATGCAGGTACATCAAACATCCTGTAACTCCCCCAGTTCTCTGGATGGGACCAACAACCAACACAAGTGTCTCGAAGAAACTAATATCAAACGCCGCTCTCCGAACGTCCAGAGTGTATGCACTCAGACCAAGTAACACCGACCGGCTCAGTGTCAGCGACACATTGATAGGAGTAGGGATCCCCCAAGATCTTAAACCTGTATAAATTTTTTATCTTGATCCCCTTAGGTCTTAAGCGATCAATCTCGCGATCGCCTTGGTCCCGAGCACCTTTTCATACTTCATCTTTCATCGATCCCGGCCCCCTCCTATCTGTCGGGCGGAGAGGGCCATCGCCGAGAAAAACCTCCAACACCATGCCCACAAGAAAATTACATTTCACAATACAAATTTTTGTTGAACCCGCCTATCAATCTTTATCTAGGAAACATCTCAAGAAGCACTTTATGAGGTTGGTCTTGAAGGATAACTAAAGATGTTCAAATTCCATCAACATAATCAGAGATATCCCGTGTCACAAGCTTTTGAGTTCTCCCAAAGAAAAGGAGTTTTAATAGAAAAAAAAATGAAAAACCTAGATGTATATATGACTCCAAAGCGGTTATGAGGATTCATATATTAGCTTAGATTTGTGTAATGATCATAGATTTGGATTTCTTAGATTTCTTTTTTTTTATGTGTGTTTTGATGTATCATTGAACAATTAGGATTGAGATCAGACGAAGAGAAGTCGCATAATGTCTTATTAGAAAGTTTAAATATTTCAAAATCTTACATATATTTATTCAAGTAGTTGATTTACCACTGAATAACTTGTCTAAACACACATATGTTGGCATTTAACTTGAAACGAAGTAAAATCGCATACCATCATAGTGGATTAATGCTAGCCATTTTTGCATATATATATACACATTGATGCATGACACTTGGTGCTTGTATCATGTTTTAGCCTTTCTTTTTTTTATGATATAGAAGTTGAGATTTGCTAAATTGTATAAGAACATCTCCATCTGTTTTGCATCTCAATTCAATTCTAGATATATCATCAAATGCTTGTACCTGTGCCATGTGAATATATGGCTAAATTGTTTTCATGCCATTACCATCCAAAAATCGCTTATCCACTATAGGCAGTAATTTGACTAATTTCACGGGTGAAGCTACTAGGTCTCCATTGAAAAATCACTACCAATGAACACAAGAGGACAATAGCAACGGCAGAATAGCATCATCTAGATGTGTTCTACCTTATCATCTCATCTTCTAATCAAAATCGGTGTAGATCAATATAAAAGAAAATTTGAATTAGTTAATTATTTTGTGGTAAATTTTAAATTTCTCATTCATTTTAATTTGAAATGTTAGTTTTATTTTAACAAACTAAATAGAAGAAAGAACACATGATTTTTATTCTTAAAAATAGAGGATACAAATCGCCTTAATCACACAAATAAGTTTTACTATTTATGGTAAACATAAATTTATAGATTTTCGCCAACACCAAATAATTTGAAAAAGAAAACACTAATTCATCGAAATTTCGCCTTTCCTTTCTTCTATAACGAGTCAAAAGACGTGCGTGTTGTTCCGTAGAAATTGATATGGAAAACATGTATCAGCACCGGCTTCGATGCGCTATTAGTAACACATGCAGTAGTAGGATTAGCGTAGTTGAGGGTGTTAGTATTAGGTCTAATGAGAAATTTCAAGCGCCTCACAAGAAATTCCGAACACCTCAATTATACTTATCTCGATTCTAAGCTTTTCACTGCCGGTCAAACGACGTTGTGTGGCTAAGCTTACTTATTAAGTTTCGACGGCGATGGCATCCAGTGGAAAAATAGACGTCACGACTACAAATATTTCCTCTATCTTGTTTTCCATCATTGGGCTCTCAGTGTATCTGATTAGCTGCAAGTAACTGGAAAATTCTAGTGCTGTGCGTACCGTTTTGACTTGGAAACGGACGAGATAGGCAGCCACTTTGCCGGAGTAGGTGGCAGACGTGGATGTATAACAAGAAGCTGCATTACCAACTGCAGTGATGGCGGGCCATGCATGGCTAGAGTAGACACAATTTACAGCGTATTTTTCTGACGTGACATTCATCGCCAACCGTCGGTACGGCCAGCTAGAACAAATACGTGTGCATTCTGGCTGAGTTAAATATGGACTGAGTCTTCCACAAGTTCTCCCAAAGAATATTTTGAGTATATTTTATATCACATATATAAAATATTATTTTAAATATTCATCACTCCAATGCAAAAATTCTTAGAGAAGTTTCTCGCAAGGATTCACGAGTAAATTAGATATTTATTAGAATTTAGATGATTTTAATAAAATATAAATAACTTTTAATTTCAAAATCGAATTTAGATGATTTTTTTGTCTCTATATGAAAATAAATTAAAAAATTATAATTTTATAAATATAATCAAGATCTAATTAAACTAGATAAATATATAAGTCAAAAAACAAAAATTGTATACAATTTATAAGGAAATTGAGAAAAAGACAAAATTTTATTTTCAAACACCTATGACCTCACGTGGCGTCTTAATCAAGAAAAATTAAATTTTTAACGGGGGCACCGAGCCGGACAGCCGCATTGCACTCAACCTGAGCATGACCTTCACTAGTTCAGTGCCTTATGCAGTGTGTGATTGACAAAGTTCAACTTAACCTTACGAACTTAGGCAGGCGGGTTGTGGCTTTGGGCTTTTGGGTTAAAGACTTCAAGCCAAGAATAGTTTTGTCAAATTAGGTGGTTTTGGTTGATAATTTCTCTGGAGTTCAAGTGGAATCGGAGCCATGATTATATTAGAAAGATGTAATAAGGTTTGGGTCTATGAAGTGCTTCAATAACTCTAACTTTTAAGTTTATAACATGACTATTAAATTGAAAAAAAAATTATAATTTTACTATTAGTTAATGATTACAATTAATATATAAATATCATTTAAAGTATAAACATAGAGATGTTATTGAATTTGCTTCATTAATAATGTCACGATTCAGTTTTGATCGTTATGAATTGGCACCAAGATCATCCACGACTTTCAAAAGCTTCGGTTTCTAATGGAATTGGAAACATATTAGTACCATTGCTGCAAGTTAGAGTTAGAATTCAACCAAATAGAACTTAAACTGAAATTCGGACCAAACATCTAATTTATTTTTGAACTTATTTTATAAATTTAAGTCTTTTTCAAACTATAAATTTTCAATAAATTAAATTTAAAGGGGAAAGCTTACTGTGCTCATAAATCAGAGGCATAAGAAATCAATTTATTGGACAAGATAAAACGCCGCCGCACAAGCCCATGACTTTATCTGTTGGGCTCGTATGGATTAATTTCTCTGCATGAAAATGTTCAGAGGTCGGTGTGTGACTCACAGACCATTGTCCAAGGGAAGGACGGAATGGGAAATTAAGCGATGCCGCAGGAGGTTAGGAAGAGCCAAACAGGAAAAATCGGTCCAATTTCCAACGGATTCGTGTCCCGCACTGCGTAGCACAAGAAGTGTAGGGTACAGTAATATATAGTAGTAGAAATTGCATGATGTTGTAGCCACAGTTAATAATGTTGTAGCGGCTGATCTAGAGCATTCAATATTTGATCTGACGATGGCTGAAAGTTATGTACCGTAGAACGGTTCCTTTTCCGTGGAAAAAGAAAGATCCGATTCCATTTCCATCATTACGTGGGATGATCTCATGATATAGTCGGAAGTTTTTTAGATCTTATTCTGAGTTCATATAGATATAGCCATATAGGTGACTATAAATATTTCTGTGGTAACACTTGCAGCTTATTCTGTAAGTTCTCATTCCCCGACTAATCATATACCCATAATTACATATCTCAAGTAGGGGAAAGAGAATCCGCTATAGATACAACTGTAACGGGAAACTGCAATGAATTTGCAACAAGGTAATTGCAACTAATTTATACCGTTTAATTGTAAATTGAGGTATAGATTAAAACATAATTTAAAAACAAAATTACACCTTATTTTTTCTTAGATCATCAAATCTTGATCAGATTACTTACACTCGAGTATGTACTATAATATATCTGTTAAAATTGTATTTCTAATGGGAGAACTGCAACGGATTTAAAGTGGTATTTTATATTAAAATATTATTTTAAAAAATAAAAAATTCTTATTTTTTCACTGTGACCGATTTAGATCACCAAATCTTGATCCAACAATTCTGCACACGTATAATTTGACCTGCACCATAGCTCATATGGGACGGCAGTATCCATTAAAAAAACTAAGCATCACAGTTCACATGATCACAAAGAAATGCTCAAGAGTCAAGATGAGATCATGTACACTGAAAAAACATAGAATTAATGCACCGCAAGATGCGCGAAAAAAAAAATGAAACACACGACCCCGGTACGTAGGTTAGTTTCCAGATCAAAAAATTACATTAATTCCATTTGCGAGACGTCATCAAACAACAAACCCAAAACTGCATACATGGGCATGCACAAACGCCACGGCCGCCCGGCCCGGTGGAGACCGCCGTCGCCGCCGAGAAGGCAAGCTGCATGCATGCATGCAGGCTTTTTAGCACGACATCCCATAGGACAGGTCGCCGCAGATGTAGGCGAAGAGGCCCGGCGGCGCCCTGCTGCGGACATTGATGTTGTGGAACAAGCTTTCGGCGCAGTCGTTGCGGCGGTTGTTGAGCAGCGAAGCGAAGGGGCAGGAGAACGCCCTCAGCCCCGCGCAGCAGGCGTCCTTGTCGAAGCGCGGCGGCCGGCACGTCCTCGTCAGCAGCGTGTAGTTGTGAAATCTGTTGAAGTTCACCGGGCACGCTGGCACGCAAAAATTCTCAAGATATATCAATCACATCTGTGTTGCATATACACAACGGAAATCTGAGAACCCCTCACAGTGAGATAACCGTCGGATCGAAACGGCTCCTACTAGGGTCTCACGGGAGGAGGGGCATGCACTTGCATGGGATTAGCGTATTACCAACTCGAAAGCTGATGAGCCTGCGTGCTGGGTTCGATGCGCTTGATGGGTGCAAGGCCTCTAACGCTTCCCCTGAGGTGAGTGAAACAAAACGATTAAAAAAAACATGACTGCAAAAAGTTAGATTAGGATAGAGATGGTAGAAAATTTTGACACAATTATAAGATATTATTGACTTATGTTTGGGACAGTTTCAAGTTCAATTTAAAACTCTTAAAAATTTAAACTCTCTCAAATAAAATATTGTAGAAGAGACTTTTCAGAGAAAATTAAGTCTATTTTGAATTAAGAAATTTAAGTCTCTCACATCCCGCTTCTCTGAAAGGTCCTCTTGAGATAAATTTAACTCTCCAAAACAGATCCTGAGTATGTAAATTGACCAAATCTCATTTATCAATCTCATAGTTGATGTTATTTTTTAAATAGTGATTTTTTGCAATGGTGTGGAGCTTTTTTTTGTTACATAAAGAAAAATGTAAATGAGTTCAAGTAACAGTACTTGATATGAAGTCGCCATTGGAAGTAGAAGACGTGACGACAACCATGGATACAAGGACGCACAGGAAAACAAGAGCGCCACTAGAACCCATCTCTCTCCTTTGTTTTCTCACAAATGAGTTTGTGAGAGGAAGAGAGAAGGGTGGTTAGATTGCTGGTAGATGGGAGAGCTAACCAGCAATAATGGTAACTTTATTCAAGTCGGTTCTAGTGGGTGAAATAGAACGCTAAATAACTCAGCTTTTATAGATGTAAACGTGGGCAAGCATGTGGCGCGGCAAAGTTTTGAGAACACGAGGGGGAGAGAGCGAATTGTGGGAGGTTTCGATGGGTTTTTTTCTACAATTAGATCCAAGGAACGGGCTGGGTCAAATGAAGATATGTGGTTCCTAACAACTGCTAATCTAGGAATTAAGCTTCATTTCCGATCTTAGTTTTTTTTTTAAGATTGGAACTGAAATGGGTTTTCCTGTCCTCTGGATATCCACTCAAATCAAAACCCGGTGGGGGGGAGGGGGGGATACTAGAATGGGGTAGCTCCTGATTGGCGCGTGAGAGGAGAGCGCCACAACCTTCAAAAAATGAGTAAATTTCACTAGTAATATTTAAATCTTGTTTGAAATTTCAATTAAGTCTCCATATTTTTTATTTTGTCAATTAGATGTCACTAAAATTTAGTTTTTTGCTTCAATTAGATCACTCCCACTAACAGCTTGTTAAGTCTGCGATGGACTAATAGATGTAGTAATGCTGGTGTTATAGCGATGATTTGATATTGGAATGAATCTAAGTGTGGGACATGATGGTCCATAAAGTAAAGAAAAGAGAGAAATCTTCGTCTTGTTTTTAAGTCATACAAAGTAGACGAGAGAGGGATGGTGTAGTAATTGTATTTTAAGTGTGATTGGATGGATTAAATAGCTATTTTAAATAGACGACTAAGATATGTTGAAGATGATACAAAATATCTACAATTAGAAAAAATAATTGCTTCAAAACCTCCAACTTAACTCTATATATCTCACAATCTCACCGTGAATTGTGTTGTCTTATTCTACCAATTGTACACCAATTGGATACTATATTGGCACATTATATGGTTCGTCACAAATTTAACGAGCTGCTAATGGAGATGACTCAATTGAATCAAAATCTATATTTTGGGATCCAATTGACAAAACTAAAAGTATTAGGACTCAATTGAAGTTTTAAGCAAAATTTGAAAACTATTGATGAAATTTACTTTGTAAAAAAAAGCATGCGCAGTGGTGGGATCATATGTGGCTAGTTGCGGAAACAAACTGATCTTGAATGAGCTAGTTTATGCTCAACTCAGTTTTGGTTGTCTTAATGAGTCGAGCTCAACTTGTTAAAAGTCATGAGTTAAAGAAGAGATTGGGCTCAACTTGTTAAGATGGTTGAGTTGAGCCTGAGTTGCTCACAAGTCAGTGGATTAAATAATTTGATGAATGGTGGTGTGTCGCCTGCTAGTCAAGTGAAGTAAGGATAAGAGGGGTTGTCATTAGTGCGGTGCGGTTAACAATTGTGGGCTGATGGTGTGGTAGTTTGATGAGCCATGTAGTAGTCTGGTTGGTGTTAAAATTAAATAATTATAAAATGATTTAAAACTTTGTTGCACATAACTCTAAACAATCCGAGCACGAGAGAGTTAGCGCTAGTTCGGTTTGTCTCGTTAAGTCTCACGAGTTAGAGAAGAGACTCTGATCGACTCATTATCTTCTTCAAGTCGAGTATGATTTGAGCTAAAACCAAGTTGAGTTTGACTTGTTCGCAAATTTCATTCTTTGGTTCCAACCCTAATTGTGGTAGAGTTTATTTCATAACTTTTTTTATCGGAAGCAGCTATTAGACAATGTACCGTTGGCACTGTCTCGAACGGTATAGTTTGAATTAACCAAACCTCTTACATGACTATATTACCTTTTAAATACAAAGTATGGTGTGCTTGTTTAGTACCCATGCCTATCACTCTAGTGACATGAGTTCGTTCCCAGTCGTTGCAACTTTTAAAATTTTTTATGCATTTAAGATGAAATAAGTGTAGGCTTCAATTATTTTTCTCAGTATAGAATCTATCTTAAAATTTTTTTGTGTAGAATCTATCTTAAAATTTTTCTAAGTTTCATTCATACTTGAGAACACATGTCAATTATATTTGACTATCCTAAAACACGAATATATTTATGAAACCTACGTAAGTTTCACACATCTTTATCAAAATACACTCAAATTTCGTGTATTCTTTGCAAAAATTGAAGTAGCTTTTGTGATATTTATGTTAAAATATGTGTATATTTTAATAATTTTTTGTTGAAACTCGACTAATTTTCGTAGCTCCATTTTGAAACTTTCCTATGTTTCACATGCATTTGGCATGCAATTGTTAATATCCAACTAGATCTCGTGGTTACACCTTGAAACATTTTTAGGCTTCATATGTACTTGACAACATTCTTGTTAGTTATATTTATCTATCGTAAAAACATGACTATATGTGCCGAAATCTACATAGATTACATGCATCTTCATCAAAATTCACTCAAGTTTCTTATATTCTTTGTCAAAATCAAAGTAGATTTCACATATTTTTATTGAAACCTATGTAGGTCTTAAGAGTTTTTTTTTTTGAAATATGACTAGATTTTGTAAGTCTATATTGAAAATTTCCTAGATTTCATATGTATTTGGCAATATTTGTGTTAGTTAATTAGTTTGTCTATTGTAAAATATTGTATATATGATGAAACATGCGTGTACTTGTGTAATTTCACCAAAATCCATTGAAATTTCTTGTGTGCTTTGCTAAAATCAGAGTAGATTTTGTGGAAATTGTTATGAAATCCATATAGGTTTTAGATGAGTTACACTCATGATTTTTAGTTGTTAATTTATTGATATGTCTATGTTTATGTTTTGTGAAACATTTTTTTAATATTAGTTAAATGTATTGGCGCACAAGCAATTAGGGATCCGTTTATTAGACTTTTCGGGGAAAAAAAAAAGACTAATATTGCTTAAAAAAACATTGTAAAAGGATACAAGTACATGGCCGATGTAATATAAATGGGGAATCGAATGATGCCCTCATAAAGGTTGAATATTGCATGGAGGCTAAAGTAAAGTATAAAAATTCA
Source organism: Pharus latifolius (assembly GCA_019359835.1). Classification (NCBI taxonomy): domain Eukaryota; kingdom Viridiplantae; phylum Streptophyta; class Magnoliopsida; order Poales; family Poaceae; genus Pharus; species Pharus latifolius. The sequence continues at coordinate 15,709,376 of CM033322.1, forward strand.
TATTTGCCCATCTAAAAAGGCACAACCTTTAATCCTACCGCTCCCTATAAATTAAATATTACAATTTGAATTTCATACCCAATGGATGAGTTCGTTACGATCTAAAGTTTGAATTAACTGATAAAGTGTGACCATAAATTTTTAATAGGAGCAAATATTTATTAAAGTGCTGACAGATCATGTTAATTAAAGTTTGAATATAGTTATTTATGAAAATCCTGTTAAAGTTTGAATATAGTTAATTAACTAGTTATGAAAATCCTGTTAATAATTTATGGTTTGAATTAACTATTTATGAAGTATAGTTAATTAACTATTTATGGAAATTCTGTTCATAATTTATGGTTTGAATTAACTATTTATGAAGTTCAAATTAATAGAAGTGCTGATATGAAGTTTGAATATAGTTATTTATGAAAATCCAAACTAAAAACCAGGTAATTATCTTAGTTAATTATGATCTAAAGTGTTGATGATGTTACACGGTCATTTAAAGAACTAAAATCCACCAATAAAGGCATGTAGGAGGGTTATGGCCCCTTCATATGGGCATATATGAAGTTATAAACTTAGACGGGTATTCATACAATATTCATATTTTAGAGCGGCATCCATTCAATTCCCTTAATATAAATTATTGTTAATTGTTCTACTTAAAAGTATATTAAATAGAAAAGAAAAAAAATAAAAAACTAAGATCACCCATGTTGAGACCTGTGGGTCGTTGATACTATAGCCTTATCCAACTTAGCCGAGAACCAAATGTGACTAGAAGTTACAAGATTCCTCCTCATATTATTGTTTGGTTAAAACAGATCCCACTCATTGACATGACAATGATCAATAGTTTGTGTGTGTGCCGTGGGACGATACACCGATCTTTTATTTTAGACTTTCCCTTTTTTACTTTCTACAGATCTTGTTTTTCAGAAGTTGTGCAAATGATTGCTTTATTCTTAAATAGACTAATTTATTAGTTGTATTTAGTGATTGATATTTTTATTTTTGTTTTCCCTTTTCAAGCCTCAATCTAATTTCCACCTGGTTGTGTTTGTTTCAGCCCAATCCACTGAGCCGGATTCCAGCACGACCGATCCAAATGTAGCCAGGATTTTGCCAGCCCGACCTTGAATTTGCTCAGTCAGACCTAATCCTGGTAGATATGGTAAGAAGAACACCAATCATTCACACTTGTTGCTGAGCTGGTGAGCTGCAATATATGCTGCTGATCCATGTCGTGGCACTCCAGACTCTTGTGCATGCATGCTGCACCACTAGTGCACTTCTATTTGTTGGACATTTTTCCCTCCATTATTGTTGCCCTACATGATTGCTCGCATCAAAGATACAAAGTTCATGTGAACAGTGTCATAACATTATAACAAAAAGGGTAAATTGCAGACGAGATGCTATCCACCATCGCAAAATGTGCCGTTTAGTGTTATAAGTATCTTTATCCATAATCAACATTTTAAGCAACTAGCAACTCATCAAATGAATCGATAGGGTATTGGACATCCGGCAACAATGATGATATGACCATAATCACGAGTTTTTTTTTTATTAATAACTCACATAAAGTAATTATTTACAAAAGTAATCCACAGTTCAAAAATTTTACAAAAATAGCACTCGACAAGTTACCTGTTGTGTGGACCGGCATGATCATGAGCTTGTCGAGTGCTGAAATTACTTTTTGAGAGCTGGGAATATTGTGGGTTGCTAACTTATTAACAATACACAGAATAATAACACGTAACTTGTCGAGTGCTGGGCACTCGACAAACTCATGGTCATACTGATTACATACAACAGGTAGCTTATCAAGTGCTAGCTGACGTGGCGGTCTATTTCTGTAAAATTTTCAAACTATGAGTTATTTTTGTAAATAATTATTTTATATGAGTTATTAATAAAAAGAACACCCATAATCACAGTGCAGACTGATTTGACTCCCGCAACAATCGCTGAGCTATTACTAAAAAACTAGAAATTTTCTTACCTTAACACTATTGTCGAACTAAATATCACGATTCAAGTTTTATTACATATACTTTTTAAGAATTGATTCTGTGATCTTTCTGTTGCATAGACCTACAGAGTTGCACTAACTGAGTTTCCGTAATCTGTCAAAGAAATAAGTATAGAATTAGAAACTGGGCTAAGTTTTATTGCTCCACTTTGGGTGAGTTTGGTTGGTTTAATTTAATTTATAAATCTCATAAATCAGTAGAAGAAGGCTTAAATTTATTTATGATTTTTTTAAAAATAGACTTTAATTTATATGATAAGCTTTGAATTTTAGCTTTTTTTTATCTGATTTATTAAAATTTCAACTTTCAGTTAAGTTAAATTGAATGTCCAAGGCTCCATGCAAGCTAGCTCACCTTGCAGAAAGCCGAGCCACTTCAGGTTCGATTTTCATCGGGTTACCCGACCCAATTCAGTGCAACAAATAGTTACAAGACCAAAAAACCCTAACCAGTCCCCTTCTAAACTCCCAATGACGCCGCCGTCGAAGAATTCCATTGCCGCCGCCGCCAGCAACCGCCTCCGCCCCGACGCGGTGGTCCGCGCGGTGGCCGCGCTTCTCCGGTGGCTCCAGCACCACCCCACCCCGGCGCCGGAGCCCATCTACCTCCTTATCACTCTCAAACGCGCCCCGGTCCGCCGCTTCTCCCACCGCCTCCGCCTCCCCCACTCCCCCTTCCCCTCCATCTCCCTCATCTCCGACCGCGTCCCAGCCCTGATCCCCGACGACATCGACCCCCTCCCCTCCTCCGCCCTCCGCTCCCTCCCCACGGCCGCCCGCCGCGGCCTCGTCCTCGCCGACCGCCGCCTCAAGATCCCCAAAAACAAAGCGACCAAGGGCGGCAAGGTCATGCCCGTCGACCTCGCCGAGCCCGCTTGGGCGGATACGGCGAGGGAGATGGCGCGCTGCGTGGAGCTGCGGGTGGAGGCCGGGACGTGCCGCGCCGTGCGGGTGGGCCACGCGGCGATGGCGGAGGCGGAGGCCGTGGAGAATGTGACAGCTGCGGCCGAGGCGGCCGCCGCGTGCGTGCCGAGGAAGTGGAGGAACGTGCGGGCGCTACACGTGAAGTCGCCGGAGTCGCTCGCGCTGCCCATCTACTCCGCGCCCGGCACCGACGGCGATGCCGGCGGTAGGGAAGACGCGAAGCGAGATGACGTGGAGGAGGAGAGGAAGGTGAAGAGGATGAAGAAGAGTGATGCGAGTACTTAAATGAGGCGCGTAATTTTGCAGTTTTGTTTACAACTTTGTGTTTTGGTGCGGAAATTTGTGGCAAATTCGTTGCCTCGGATAAATTTGCATGTTTGTTTGTAGGTTGCAGTTTTGCACTTTGCAGGAATTGTCACATGTGAATTGTGATACATCTATGTAACATCCAATTTCCATTTCCATACTAGCTTTATTACAATGATATGTAATTGAATTTGAGTAATTTTGACCAGACTCGGGGCCTGTTTGGATGAGGGGTTACACTTGTAATATTTAGCACCTGAAAATAAAATTGGTTAGTGGGCTGAAATGTGTTTGAGTAGCCCAATAAAAGTATTTAGTCCCTTTGTTTTGGTCCAATCCAAGTGAAATAAAATATAGACCTTCCCTAGTCTTTTTAGTTTTGCAACCGTGTTCTCCGCGGCCTCTTCCCTCCACACCAGCTTTTGTTCAAACACACCACCAAACAAGCAGTTGCCGGCAGATTGCGTCGCATTCAGCTGCCACTACCCCAAGCCACCGGGTTGTTCGCCGCCGGCAGTCGTAATGTGCTGCCTCGAATTACCAGATCGCACCGTCTCGCCGCTGGCGACCACCTCGAGTTGCAGGATCGCGACGCCTCGGCCGTATAGATCACACCGCCGCGAACTGTGGCCACCGGTTACCTCGATTCGCTGGATCTGCTTCCCCGAAACGCCGCCAATGGCCCCCTCGACCCTTCAGGTCGCCTCTAACCATGGCCGCCGACCATGCCGAGCCACCGCGGAGCTCAAATCGCATTGTTAGCCACCACGAGAAGGTTGTATCTTGGGTGTCTTTCGTCTTGTTTTCCTCAATTATTTGCCTTTTTCAACGAGGTGAGAGTACGATTTTGGTTACAAGAGGGCAATGGATCTTACATTTGGTTTATTCTTTGATTTAGATTTATCTTTTGATCTCAGACGCAGTTGTCTTTGAATCTGTGCCGTGGGTTGTATTTTTTATCATCTGTATCAAGAGTTTGTGTACAAGTGTATTTTAAGGGATTCACCTGTTTTTCTTGTTACCGGTGAAGGAAACACATGGGAGCCAAACAGGCCCTCATTTGTCTTCGTGCAATTACACTGTGAAGTTTCCAGTCTTGCCTTTAACGGGGAAAGTCTTCCGAACTACTGGATTTTGGTTGAACAATTTGAATGAATTAAAATATATATCTCATAAATTATGTGAGTGAATTAAATAAATTTATCTTATACATTATCTTGATCAGACGATTCTCAAGATTTCTCACCTATTTTCTCTATAAGAAATTTTGTATTGAGTTTTTATCTCAACCAGTGACGTACTACAACCTAGAAAGAATCAGAAGATTCACATATGATTTCTAGCATATCTGATAGGAGGATTCATAATTTCAAGTCACTTGGAATTTCTTGCTATATATCTAGACTTCTCTCCAACCTTCGTCTCAGCCAAACCATGTACTTTGAAAGGCACTTGAAATTTCTTGTTAGATATCCGAACTTCTCTCTAGTCTTCATCTCAACGAAACAGCCCATGTACTTTGAAAGGCAATTGGGATTTCATGCTGGATTTCCAGACTTCTCTCCAGCCAGGCGATGTGTTTTGAAAGACGCTTAGAATTCCTTGCTAGATTTCCGGGTTTCTCTCCAGCCTTCATCTTAGCCGAACAATCCAAGTTTTTAAAAGGCACACCACACACCTTACCTATAAGTCTAAAGGCTCAGAATATATTTGGCCAATCATATCTTAAACTTATGAGTCATATAAACCAATAAAAGGAGACTTATAAGTTAATTTAGCTTTCTAGTTCAAATATATTTGAATCTTATAGGATAAGACTTCATTTTATTAAGCCTCTGTTGGGTCCGATTTCACTTTATTTAAAAATTTAAAGTCAAAATAAACTAGACTAAACGTGTCCTTAGTTGTGCTGCTTATACCTTTCTATTACTCAATAGTTGGAATTTATATAATCTGGACTAATATAGGAGAGAAGTAAGTGTAGTTAGACATCTTTTGATAATTATTTTATTTTCAAATCAGTTGGATACATAGTACTGATTTCTGATAAAATAGCATATAAGGGTGAACAAAGCTGGTGCGTATCGAAAGCAGATGACAGGAACTCGAATCATCCTACCCACTGCAGTCTACTCCCATATGGGCCGTCCACGGGTAAGCGCAGGTGGCCGCATTAGACGGCCCGGTAGGCAGCCCAGGGGAAATTGGCCAGTTCGGCCGGCCTTTTTCTTTAATCGACTGGGCTGCATGATGGCTAGCTCGGCTGGCCCAAGTTGGGCTGTGGGCAACCTCGGTTGCAAGACATTTGATGAGCTGCGCAACGCAGCTCGGGCTGCCTCCTCTAACAGTGCGGTCTCCTTCGGCAGATCGCTTCGGCCCGCTCTGTGGAAATTGGCCTGTTTGGGCGGCCTTTTTCTACAACCGACTAGGCTGGGTGGTGGTTAGCTCGGCTGCATCCCTCCAGTCGGGCTGCGGGATGCCTCCGTGGAAAGACATTTGATGGGTCGCCCATTAAAAATATTCCTGCCGAATGGACCGTCGTGCGTGCTCGGTTGGTGGTTGCGACACGAACAATTCTTGTTTAATTAGAGCTCGCCCGGGCCGCCTCAAGCCCAGGTGGCCAATCCATGTTGTATCTATTGCTCTCTCGGTTTATAGATATATTAGTTTTAGATTTCTCTTCACATTTACAAATATATATCATTCCATATTTTTAGAAAAAATTTCTTATATTCTTTACCTTTGTGATCCCTTCTTCCATAAATTAGTTTAAATATTATCTAACCATAATTAATATTTTACACAAACTTTGATAGGACTAATCTAGTCATTTAAAATCATGTCTTAATTCATATGTATGAACTTAAAATGACGTACTCTCTTCATTGCAAAATATAAATTATATTTCGACTGCGCACACAGATTAAAAAAATTTTAAACTCAAAAGAATATTGACATAAAATGATTAAACTACTCTTATTTTCTTGAAAAATAGAAGAGAGAATGCTAATGTGAGAAATTAATTATAAATATTAGAAATAGAATGGAGAAGTAAATAAAACTAAAATAAGAAATATAGCATATCTTGCAATAAAATTAAAAAAATTATATGTTTTATATTGTACAAAGGAGATAGTAAATTTATAAATAAAGAGAATAAATCAAGCAATTAACTACGCATGCAACTTTGTGGAGCCTTGAAGGAGATTATAAAGGTTAGAGTTGAGAAAAATTCATTACATATTGGATTAGTATTGTAAACAGGCTTATTATACTAGCATAAGCCCGCATGTCACTGCATGCAAGATTTGCATAAATCTATTATTGTGGGAAAGAGCTTTTAAGTTATTATCAGAGATGAAACTATAATAATAGTTCAAATTTTAGTTGAAAAAAATATTTTTGTGGCGTTGTGAAAAATAAAGAGGGTATATTCCAAGGTCTAGATTGTATCAAAAAATAATCCAACAGTTATAGAAAAAAAAATTGATGTTCTTATTGAAGTGCAATAAAATTAAGATACATATGTTTCTGAATGTACCAACTTTTCTTGTGCAAATGCTAGGTTGAGCTTACTCGAAAAAACGAATCAATGCATGCCCAGCCGAATCGATGGTCTGCACCTGGCCCAACGAAAATGCTGTAATAGACACACTTGGCCCAATTCAGGCCCATTACAGCAAATATTTGCCAGCACTTGAGATGAGACCAATGGTGTGTCTTGGTTAGTTTAGTGGGGCTTCAGTTTCTTGAAGGTCGAGTCAGACGCTGAGTTGAAATTCAGGATATATAATATAAATTAAAAAAATTATTCAGAAACTCAAAATAAGTTTAATGTAGTTTTCCATCCACTCATTGTCTTATAAACTTAAATTGGTTTATAAATTTAAATTAAATTAGACAAATACACTTTAAATGAGACTTTATTTGAGCATATATTGTTTGTGTATGATGAGAGAACATACAGTAGGTACCACCTTCAAATAGATGAGCATGGTCTGCTATGGCATATTTACTTTGTATTCAAATATATGAATAGATGATACAAAATATATGAAAAAATTACGTAAACTCTTACTTTTTTTGTTAGTAAATAGCAAACTTTGAAGTTAATAATAACATCCTAAAAGATATAGAAATTCAGTCAAAATTCTTTTTGAAAAAACAGTACAGATCTAGTATAAACAATATCCTATCTATAATTCGGCTTATTACATCTATAAAAATGATTATGAAACTGAATATACTTCTTGTTCTTCTAAATCATACACTAGTTTGTGATCCACTAGTATTAATTTAGCACACCTGACATACAATCCGTCTACATCTCAATCTCCGTGTACGTTAGAGGTACGGTTCATACGAGTACGACGTTATATGTATGCGAACACATAACCCAGCCATAAATGCGCCAATCGTGCCTCTCACAAAACCGTCATCACACACGCCTGCAAAATCAACGTGGTCCGACAGGTGGGCCCCCAATCTCTCACAGCAGTCAAAAACCCAAGCCACGTAAGTACGAAACTACCCTCACCAATCCACATGAACTACAACTCCCCCCCCCCCCTTCCACAGCCCTAGAGTCCGCAGATAAAACCCCACCCTCCCACCCCCTTCCGCCTCCTCCCTCCTCCGGAGAGGTCGCAGACGGAACCCCCGAGAGGAACACAAAAAAAGCTTCGATTTGATTTTTCCCGCAGTTCTCCTGCGGATTTTTTATCCGATTCTTCGATCGAGTTCGCGCGAGGAGTTTTAGTCGTTTCGTTGCTCGAAAGGATGCAGTCGGATCAGCCGGTGATCAGCCTGCGGCCCGGCGGCGGCGGCGGCGGCGGCGGGGGCCCTCGCGGCGGCCGCTTCTTCTCCCCCGTATTTGCGGCTGCCACCTCAGGCTCCGGCGACTTCCTCCGCCCGCACGGCGGCGGTGGCGGCGCTGCCAAGGTGAGAACTCGCGCCCGATCTGGGCGTTGGGGTGGTTGTTGTTATGGTTTTTACCTGGTTGGGGCGCGCTCGGAGGGTGAGATCTGTGGGGAAGAGTTGGATCTCGGTTTCTATGGTCCTGCTGATCTGAAAGGGAGCGTGTATCGTTGAGGTGGTTGTTTTTGTTATTAAATTCGGGAGTTTAGTAGTCATTACAGTGGGTAACGAGGATTTAGGATGTGTTAATGCATGGGGAGGAATTAATGATGGTATTTAAGTATGTCTGAACATTTATTATCGATTAATGTTAGGTTTTTTAGTAGAGACTCTAGTGCGTGGTGAGTGTTTTGGTTGCGCTTCAAGTTTCAAGGCTTCAGCTGCACTTGTATGTGATTGTTTGTGATGGGTGAGGTACCTTAGATTATGATAAGGTTTTAGACAGTTCTTCTAGTGCCTAAAGGTGTTTTTTTAATATTTTTTTATGAAGTTACCTGTTTATGATCAAGTAGTAGTAGTCCCTGCTTACTGGTTAATGGTTATTACTTCTGTGATTATTGTGCATCACGCTATTCATGTAGAGTTGAGCAGCTAGATTGTAGCTATTGCTGGTGTATGAGATATACATAATTAACAGAGATAATTAGTAACTCACCCAATTTTAGAGAAGAATTTTTGTTATGTTCTCAACTATAGCGGCTGTTGTTGTTAAAATTGTGACAGGAATAGTTTGGAAGATGCTTGCCCCATATGAATTGTTTTTATAGGCATAGTCTGGTGTATTTATGTTGTTTCATTAGAACCTGAAGCTTAATTTGTTTTTTTTTATCATTGAATGTACAATACAGGTGTGGCTTGTATGCATGAATAATACGAAAATCTAGTTGGACTATCATTAAATTAGAGTTGGCTGGACCAGAGTTTGCAAGTTTTGCTACTGATTGTCTATATAGCTATACTGCTATAGAAGTATTTTAAAATTTCTTCAGTTTTTTTGGAGTGTACCAGTGAGCCTGGAGCATTTGGTGCTAAACTCAACACTTGTTATTTTTTTATATTTTGAATTCCCTAATTGACTGTACTATCATTTTATCATTGACACATATCCTATTTTACTTTAAGCCTATAATCTGTTTTTCAGACTTATCTTTATTATACCGACTGAGATGATATAATAATGTAGATTGGAGATTCACATTTTGAGCCACATGAGCGCATTCGTTACACAAGGGACCAACTTCTAGAGCTGCGTGAGGTACTGAATGTTTGCTGCTTATTTACTCAATATGTTTATCTTGTCGTCTGGTGCATGTTGTAGTAGTTCCCACTAGATTTCACTATTTCAGATCCTTTTATTAGCAGAATTTCCTCTATACTTCAAATATTCTCAACTTGGTTCAATTAGGGTAAAAGAAGTATATGGGTAGTGTGAAAGAATTATGTGCAGAAATGGGAGAAATCGTATTTACATTGGATAAAAAGTGAAGTTGGATCTGTTGACAGCAGTTGGAAGAGGTGGTAAAGCTTTCTAGCTATCTAAACTACACCTTGATTAGTGTTCTGAGTGTTGTTCTAGTTTATGCTAGATTAATTTGAAGAGAAAAGAAATGAAATTTGCTGCATAAGCAACTGTATTTTCCTTCTGTTTCGAATATGTATTGATCTGTTTTAAGAGTTTGAAAAAGAATTGATACAGAACAACTTTGTGTATCCAAAGCCAAATGATATGAAGCAACTTTGTATATCTGGTTCCATCTTTTCTTGGTATATAGATGGGCCTAGGTAGGAATGTGCTACCTTGTAACCTTGCCCTATAGAGGCAAGGGGAGGGAATGTGCTATTTTTTCTATATAGGCAAGGAAGAAGAATGTGCTATTGGTGTAAACACCTAAACCCTTTCCACCTGTCAAATGATCATAAAAAAAATACTCAAGAAAATAGGTATAAATTGATCTACCATCTTACAAAATCGCAACTCCTAACTCTTATCGTGCCAGCTGCTAGGAGAAACACAAAAGCCACTGTAAAAAATAAATTAAAGGTTTCTCTTAGCACCGATATAGTTAGCACTAGTTGAAATTTAGTAGGAACATGGCAGATTAATATAGTGATTATCTTCAGAATTTTTTTGAGATTTTTTTATGATCATTTTTTAAGTGATTTGAAAGGGTTCACTTGTTCACATCAAGAGTGTGATTCACATTAGATACATCCCCTAGTGGTGGAAATGCTGCAGACCTGTTAAATTGATCGAATAAATAGGTTATCAACAATAATTTTATCCACACCACAAGACCTGATTGTCCAATTTCACATGCATTTTGTTGAGTGCAAGTATTCTAAAATTTTCTTTGGCACTCTGATACTCTTAATTTTTCATTTTTTTATTACTATTCCACCTCTTGACAGATTGTTGATGTACCTGATGACATACTGACAATTAAGCAAGAGGTTGATGCAGAGCTCCTTGGGGAAGATCAAATCTGGGTTCGCAATGATGCAAATGTGAGTCCCCCATTTGGCATCATAAGTCATTTGTTTTAAATCTTACGTTGTTCTAATGTTGCTCAAGAGCAACCTTGACAAATGAGCGCACGAGCACATACACAGTCAGATTGTCTCATTTTAACGGCATATGACTGTTTCTCCTTGTTCTGCAGGTGCAATCTCAATCATACAATCGTTATATTGAGACAGACATCCGTGACTGGCGTGCACGGTCAACACAACCTTCTGCAGTTAGTGAAGAGAAATCTTGGGACAACATTCGTGAAACTAAAGAATCCTACGCTTCGAGTGGAAGGCAGCAAGATCTAGTTAACAGGCAAGACCAATTAGGCTCCCAGTTTACTTCGAAAGCTCAGGTACTTTGAAGAAAGGAGTGTTCCAACCATTTTCAGATGATGTCTTTGGTATTTTGTGGACCATTACCTTTTTTCCCTTCTTTAGCTTATTATTCTTGCTTCATTTTTTCTCCAAATCATCAGGTTGGCCCCACTGCTACTCTTATCAAGGCTGAAGTGCCTTGGTCATTCCGAAGAGGCAATCTATCGGAGAAAGAAAGAGTCTTGAAGACCGTGAAAGGGTACTATATTGATTATGGGATTTTTGCTTACTGTTAAAGATTTTTTCAGGCAACTGCTTTCTATATTTTCTTATTCAACGAGTACAATTTCTCCAGTCCATGTTTGGCATTTGCATGTTGTTTATTTGCTCTTCATATTGCAGTATACTAAACAAATTGACACCGGAGAAGTTTGATCTACTCAAGGGTCAACTGATGGATGCTGGGATCACTACAGCTGATGTTTTGAAGGTTTGATTTATTTCCAGCGGTCTGTTCTGTTGTTTGTTATTTCTGAAAACTACCTGGTGATTCATCTAGGGTCTATTTTTGATTCAGGATGTCATTTCTCTCATATTTGAGAAGGCTGTTTTTGAGCCCACCTTCTGTCAGATGTATGCTCAACTTTGTTCTGATCTCAATGACAAGCTACCATCATTCCCTCCTGAAGAACCCGGTGGTAAAGAGATTACATTCAAACGTGTGCTGTTGAACAATTGCCAGGAAGCATTTGAAGGTGCTGACAATCTACGGGCTGAGGTCAGAAAATTAACTGGTCCAGACCAAGAGATTGAGAGAAGGGATAAAGAAAGACTGGTGAAGCTTAGAACACTTGGAAATATTCGCCTAATCGGTGAGCTACTCAAGCAAAAGATGGTACCGAAAAAGATAGTTCATCACATTGTTCAGGTATTGCTTCAAATTCTCTTATAGTTCAGTTATTATTCAGTGAAAACTTGGACTTATCCATCTGAAATACATAGGAACTATTGGGGTCTGATAACAAGGCATGCCCTGCTGAGGAGAATGTTGAGGCAATCTGTCAGTTCTTTAACACAATCGGTAAACAGCTTGATGAGAACCAAAGATCTCGCCGATTTAATGATGCCTACTTCAACCGGCTGAAGGATCTAACAACAAACAGTCTATTGGCACCACGGTTGAGGTTCATGGTGCGTGATGTCCTTGATCGCCGTTCTAACAACTGGGTGCCTCGACGTGAAGAGGTTAGTGAAATCTCTAAACTCAATAACTTGCTGGTTTCAGTATTCTGGCATTGCTGGTCAGTATATCAACTGCAACTGCTGTACTGCTGGGTATACTATGTAGTGCCATAACACTAAAAGAGACATTTCTTTGCGGGAAAAGATATTTGTTAGGTTCTTGATGGTGAACTAGTCATAAGAACAAACATGCATGTTTTGCAGTGACAAACAATAACTGTTGTCATGAATCACACATTTGTTGAAAATTGAAGCACGTGTTTTTCCTCTTTCATTCTTACACCCTGACATATTGCACATGTTTTGTTATATTCTCCATCACCTTAATTGCACTGAATTGTACAATATCTGATGCCGCGTATTGGGTGGAACCTCATACATCAAATAGTCAATAAGCTAGCTTAAACATCTCTTTTTTTTAAAAAAAAAACTTCCTTTTTGCTGTTCTAAGAGCAATTGTTGTCCAGTTTGATTATTGACCATTTAATTCCTTGTTTCTCAATTTCAGATGAAGGCCAAGACAATCACTGAAATTCACAATGAAGCTGAAAAGAATCTTGGATTGCGACCAGGGGCAACAGCAAATATGAGGAATGGCCGTAGTGCTACAGGAGGGCCTCTTTCACCAGGAGGTTTTCCAATGAACCGACCAGGAACAGGAGGCATGATGCCTGGGATGCCTGGTGCGAGAAAGATGCCCGGGATGCCTGGGTTAGATAATGACAACTGGGAAGTTCCCCGTTCTAAATCAATGCCAAGAGGTGATCCACTTCGCAACCAGAGTCCGTTGCTCAGTAAGCCATCATCCATCAACTCGAGGTTTCTTCCTCAGGGAAGTGGAGGACTAATTAGTGGCAAGAGCAGTGCACTTTTAGGCAGTGGTGGTCCACCATCTCGCCCTTCCAGTTATAGCCCTGGTACAGTTGACATACCTGCACAAGCTACAGGATCACCGAAACCATTTAGTGCAGCTCCAGCCACAACAGCTTCCCCTGAGAAGGCAATTGGTGCTCCCGGAGTGAATTCTGTTGAACTTCAGAAGAAGACAGTATCTCTTCTTAAGGAGTATTTCCATATTCGTTTGCTAGATGAAGCGCAGCAATGTGTTGAGGAGTTGCAGAGTCCCAATTACTATCCACAGGTTGTTAAAGAAGCTATCAATTTTGCTCTTGATAACGGTGCCAGTTATATTGATCCTCTTGTTAGGCTGTTGGAGCATCTTTACACCAAGAAAACTTTCACGACTAAAGACCTGGAAACTGGATGCTTGTTCTATGGGTCTTTGCTGAACGAGATTGGTATTGACCTTCCTAAAGCTCCGACACATTTTGGTGAAGTTATTGCACGGCTGATCTTGTCCTGTGGCTTGAGCTTTAAAGCTGTTGAGGAGACCTTAACAAAAATGGAGGATACCTTCTTCCGAGCAGCAATTTTTCAAGCTGTAATGAAAACCCTTGAAGCGAACCCATCAGGTCAGGCTATCTTGAGCTTGCACACTGCTGAAATCAGTGTTTGCAAGGACCTTCTGTCCTGAAATTATGGTTTGTGGCAGCTTTGTCCTATTTATTTGCTACCTACTAGATACTGTAACCGAGCAAGCAGCACCACCTGTTCTCTATAGCTAGGTGTTTCCCGGTTTCCACCCTTGAGAACTCTTGTACCGCAGATGTGAGAAACAGCCAGTTTTGAGCTGTGTATTTTTGCGAGGTCAGATGAGTGTTTATTATTGTTTCGACAACAAAAGAAAGAAAGAAGCCATGGATTTTGCTCTTGGGTGACAGCTTAATTTGCTGAAGCCTGAGATGAACAAGGCTTAATGTGTTCTTTTTGTGCCATTCTCATGTTATTTGTTCCTTTCTGTGCCTATACATTCTGTAACATGTATTATGGTTTGCAAGTATTCTATTGGTTACCATTTGTTGTTTAGAAGTCAATTCGGGATCAAACGATCGTTTAAGCCCATCTTATATTCTTGTTTCCATCCATGACCAAGAATAAAGTTCAAACTTAGAAGTTCATGCAACATTTTGTTGTGTTATGCACAAGCATTTTCCTGGGATTTCCTTGGTGGTGGTACTAATTTGTGGTGCTTTTACGAAAAGACACGGTGTTTGGGTATGGCATTTTGCTTGATGATGGTATTTCAGCTCAGTTGATTATACTATGCTTGTTTTACCATAGTTCATAATTCTGTGTAACTCGACGATAAGCCTGTGGCGATCATTCCAAATGGATTGTACGCAGAATGCAAGAATATATTTTAGTATGTGATTCTTCTCGAAAGTAAGGCATAGAGCCATACATGGGTGTAATCGAATAATCTGGATACTGAATATGAAAAAATCGAATTCGGATGTCTTTTCGGATATTCGATTATATAATCGGATTCGGATTCGGATATATATCCGATTATTTTCTTGGTTTCGGATTCGGATCTGGTATGGAATATTTGATTCGAATTCGGATTTGAACAAATATCCACATCTGTTTAAATTTTAGGTTTTGATTTTAGAGTAACCCGTTAATCCTTTACACAATTACACTTACACCTACGTCTCTTCTCTTATTCTCCGTCGGCACCAACGCCTCCTCCTCTGTCCTCGTCGCCACTGTCTCCCCACTGCCCCCGTTCCTCGTCCCAGCCGCCCCCATTCCCCGTCCCCGCTGCCTCCCGGCCGTCGCCACCCCGGACGTCCCCGCCTCCTCCCCTGTCCTCCATCTCCCCATCGTCACCTCCTCCCTCGTCCGCCGCCTCCTCCCGCCTCCACATTGCCTCCACGCCAACCTCGTCCCCAACTTGTCCTCGCTGTCTCCTCCCCTGTCCACCGCCTTCTCCAGCCTTCACGCCGCCCTCGTCTCCTGTTCATCCCATCCCAGCCGTTGCCTCGTCACCGTTTCCTTGACAGCAGTATAACCCGAATAACATTTGAATTTGATCCGAATGGAGTAAAAATCTGATTCGAATTTGATAACTATCCAATTCGTATCTGAATCAGAGTGTATCCGAATTCGTATTCGAATTCAATTAAAGTTAATAGGATTTGTATTTGATATGACTACTATCTGATTCAAATCTGATCCGATTACACTCCTAAAGTCATAGATAAGAGAGAAGTTATGGGATTGAATCCCAATAATGTAGTCACCTATATAACATATAAGACGTCTTAAATCGAGTTTAAATTAATATCGGTTTTAACTTATTAAGACTTCTAGTTTCAAAGAAATTTATGTTTATGAATAAATATTAAAATAAGATATATTTTGCTATAGTTTAAATTTATAAATCCTTAAGTCGAAGTTAAAACTTGGTTAAACTAAACACCCCTTAATGATAGTTCTTGAACACTGACATTGACTAGTATACCAAATACAAAATTGATGGCATCATTAACCGATTAGCACCTAAATTTTCTGTTTAATATGTCATCTTATTTGATTATTCACAATTCTGGCAACTCCATAGGTGTAGAAGATGATGATCCAACTTTATCTTTTTTCAAGCCATTCGTTTTACCAATACAAAAATTACTATATTTTATCTGGAGCATTAGATCACAAACGAACGGACGAAATTGGCGAACTCCACCCTCTTCTTCCTTTAGCATCGCATGCGCGTGCGTCGCTCTTTCCTTCTGCCCGCTCTGCCTCTCCAACTTTTCTCGCGAAAACCCTAAAAAATTTTTATTTGGCACCATTTCCCGCCGCGACCTCGGCGCTGCGCCATGGTAAGCTCCTCTAGATCTATTCTCCAATTCTAGGGCCTTGTCGGGCCTCACACGCCGTGTTTGGGGGTTTCCTGTGCTGCGATTCCTCCTCGAGTTGGGGGGCACTTCGTGGTTTTTTTTTTTCGCGGCGGTGTTTGGTGATTCGCTGTTTGGTTCTCCTGCTTCTGTTTTTGCGGTGTCTTGATTCGATGCACTGCGTAAAATTTCGGGCTTTTGGTGCTAATTTTGACCTGATAGTGGGGAAATTAGGTGCCAGTTTGCTTAGCTAATTACTGCGAATTTAGTTTCGTGCTGTTTAATCTGTTTAAGTGACGGATCATGATACAATGTTACTGGACTGGGTATAAGATGAACTAAGCCTGAGGGGTTTTGCGCACTTTTGTGCATTTCTTTGGTTCATGTGTTGTTTGTTTGCTCTGCAATTAGCGATATACGTGGTTTATTTCGGTGGCGATTTGATGAGTAGGTTTGCAAAAATGTGGTTCTTCTGTGCTGAGTTATTCACTTTGAGGTTTATGCCATATCATATCAGCAGTTAATTTCAGTAATGTGTTCATGATACTGATGGTTAGATTTACTGCAGGATCTTGGAGGCTCTTGTTAGCCATCATGTTAGTTGTAAGGAGATTACTCTGTATATCTGAGGAATACCATATAGACTAGAAAATTAAAAATTAAGTCTATCTAGATAAGCATAATTGTGCAATGTGAATATTTGCTTTTCCTAAGTGAAACAGTTGCATGTAAGGCTCTGAGAAACCCTTATGATTTTTTTTATCAAGATTACAACGATTGGTTTGCAAGGCTTTATTCCTAAAATATCAAAAATTGTGCATGATTTTGGTATATACTCTGATATCCTAGGACCTCCTTCAATATTGAACCATGGATTCATGATTATGAGTTGCTATTCAAAATGAAGTGATTATAACTAGGCTAGAAAGTGTATATAGGTTTTGAAACAATTTTTGATGATCTATTGAATATGTTCTGTAGTGCCAATTTTTTTAAGAAAACTATGATCCCCTCCTCCCAGCATCCATCAATGTCACTTGTTTCTTTATGTCTTGGACAGTATTTTGTACTTATTTAGTGGTGCTTTTGCAGCATTTGGTATAGGTTGATACTTTAATTTAATTTCTGGCATTTTGCAGGCAGGGAAGGCCACCATTATTCTGATGCAACCATCGCAAAACAGAGCATCCAGAACATTTATGGACTATAATTCTGTTAACCATGCACTGGATGGTATGTATGTTCTCATGCAAAAATCAATGCTAATGGAATGTTTGGAAATAAATTTTACTTCATAGTATCCATGTGGTTGTATTGATTATATTGCAATCTTAAGGTTTCACGATGTTACCTTAGTATTTTGCACGTGTAGCATCTTTCATTTATTTCCTATTATTGAAGTCTTTCCGCCCATATTGTTGTTGTTTTTGGAGATATTACTTTTTTATTTTTCTTTTTTTTTTCTAGAACATGAACAAAAAACACAACATCATGGGCTCATGGCCACATCTGTAACGGAATTTAGTGCTCTGATTTGGCGTACTTGTTGAGCCAGGTGGTTTTCTGAATACATGCTGTTGTGAAAACTGAGCATTGATTGCTTTTATTTACACCACAAAATGCCACTATTTTCAAATGATGGAGAATCACATTAGCAAGCGACCATAGAACCTTGTTGGTTTTGAACACAATTGTACAATTGCTCGCCCTCACTAGCAACTAAAATAATGGCTTGTGTTTGCCATTAGCATTCCCATGGGCTCAAAAAAGAATTATGACTGCTTCAACTGAGCATGTTAGTGATGGTTAGGACAAGCAATATGTGCTTTCTCTTTTAAGCCTGCCGATATATGAGTTCATTTTTTTTGTGTCTGTTTCTCCATTTGCTACTTCATTATTTACTTACCAGGGTGCTGTTTGGATCATAGGAATCTGCGGGCTTTATGAAAGGAAAATTAGGGATATCAATCCGATGGTCCGGAACATAACCTATGATATCACGGACCTGTACAATTTTATTGATGGCTTAGCCGACATAAGTGCGCTAGTGTGAGTACAAGCTTCAATACCTTCAAAGCATTGGATCACAAAGGTACCACATTTATTTATTCGATGTGTTAAAACTTACTAATCATGCATACTTCACATGCAGCTATGATCAGTCAATTCAGGCTTTTCTACCATATGACCGGCAGTGGATAAAGCAAAAGATGCTTCAACACCTGAAGAAGCTGGCACGACAGTAGAGCAAGATTACCATTGGTTTGGTTTACAAGTATCAGTATCGAGTAATCAAACAAGCAAGTATACAAGATAACGGGTGGCAGCTTTGGTATGATATCTGGGACGTGTTTCTTGTAAAATTGTGAGATTTGCATTTCCTGCTGCCCTTCTGATGTGATACTGAAGTTTGATACGTTGATGAGTGGTTTGCCTGTTTGTGACCATACACATCTGATATAAATTCCAGTTGCAAGTGGATGAGAAATCAAACGCTTCGGCTGTCAAATGACCGCGTCAGACTTTGCACAGCTTTTTTATGTTCATCGACATTTATTTCATGGGTTTGCTAATTGATAGTTATCTGTTTTTTTTCTTATCTTATGTGCATTTCTCTTTATCGTTGTTGGATCAAATTTTCTTTAGATCTAGTCGTCTAGATTTCACTTAGCCGTTTGTTAGCTTCTCTGATGACTCTGTTGCGGGACGGCGAGGCGATGGTGGCATCACTGGCCGTGGATGGCGGTGGTGAGTGGTGGTAATTGAAGGGGAAACAAGTGACAAAAAAAATGGGGTCGCGGTGGTGGTGGATGACAAGGGGGGAGAAGAGGTGGGAGGAGGTGGTGGTGGTGGTGGCGGCGGCAACAGCAACATGGGATCGGTAAGGGGGGAGGAAGAAGAGGCAGAAGTAGTGAGGGAGTAGGGAGGATGGAGATTAAATTTAATTTTAGATGTGTGGTGTAGAAGGTATAAATTTTTTTAAAAAAGAAAAAACAGATATTTGCATCGTACACAGATCCTTATTTCACTTCAACATGTTTTTTTTAAGGTGGGGTTGAACGTGATGAAATCAGAAGATTGGAGCTTGTGTGGTGAGGTCTTCCTGGATTATATTTGTCTTAATTTTGCAAATTAATTAACCAAGTTGTTTTTGCAGAGATACGAGGCAGGAAAGGCAACTGTTGTTCGGCTGTTAATAAATGGAATTAGAGTAATTTTGACCGATAGTTTTTCTTAAATGTTTTGATTGAGTTCCACTACTTACAATTTTGAAAATTAGATCATACTTCTATTCAATTTGTTGTGGTTAGTTCCCATCATTCAATCGTTTTTTATTTGGGAAATTAGACACTAATAGGATATTACAATGGATCACTAATTTGACATAAAAACTTAAAAAACATTATAAAAACATCATATAATCATTAAAACTTACTAACAAGTTGTTAAATTTTATAAAATCATAGAAAATTTTACTAATAACAAGTGATAGGTTGAACTCAATTGAAATAATTTTGAAAAAAAATGAGATATAATTTTCAAATTGAAAGAAGTGGGGTTTAATTAAATCAATTTGAAAAGAATTCGGGAAAATTTCTCAATGGCATGGTCTTCTTTTTTCTATAGAGGGGATTTAACAGTGTGTTTAATCAACTTTTAGTTTTAGTTTATAGATTTATAAGTTAAAATTAGGGTTAAATTAGAAGTTTATTTTGCGACTTATTCAATAGGCTAAAACCTTTCTTCCCTAGAAGGCCTTAACTAAACTTAAAATTAGGAACCCCAGTAAGCTACTTGAAAAGCTAGGAATTTGTTTGGATAAGAGGATTTAGAAGAATTTTGCAGGAACTCAAACATGTATGTAGAATTTTTTGAAACTTTCTGTAAAATCTTCTAATCCAAACATATCCTAAGTTTTATCTAGACCAACCCCAAAGATGTAAGAGCTACTGTACCCCTACTACTGCTCATAGTATTAGAATCTACAAATTAGTGAACGGTCAAAACAGTTCAGCGAACACAGAAGACAAATAATCTGTCAAAAAAGGTAAATTTCTACTACAATCAAAGAATTTTTCGAAGAACAATGAACTTCTATTGGAGATACATTAACATTCCAAAAGAATGAATTTTCACTCTAATAAGAAACTCAGTTAGGATTAAGTATGACGACGGGAAAAAAAAATAGAGAAAAAAAGATGACTAAAGAATCATGGAACAAACTGTTCCTCTCGGTCAACTGTTGCCATGACAGCTCCATACCTTTGCTTTCAATCTTCAATTCCACATGCTTGTAGTTGTAGGTTCTAACACTGCTCGACCTGATCATTGTAAAATTTCTTTTCACATCAATTACTGACAAAAAGAATTAGAAGTTGAAAGTGCCAAAGATATTAGATGCTCAATTGCTCATGAAGCAAGAAAATGCATCATGAAGTTAATTTTTCCGGTTTGTCAACTCTTGTTCATGAGTGGGATAAGCTCTATATCATCTGTTTCAGCATCAACCATTTTGATTTTTTCGTCTCCATCCATATCGGAAGAAAGATTGCTAGGATTATCTTCAACAGCGCCTCCTGACCCTGCTTTCACATATTCGGTTTGTTCACTCTTCTCAAGCATCTCTGCAGGTAGGAGATTTGTATTATGATTGGTTTGAGGGATCAGAAACAATAACATCAGTGGAAGCAGCCTTGAGGTGTTTCTAATCAACACAGCGACCCAGAGGTTGCTGAATTCTGTCCGCGTGACATTCAGCATGTGCAGCAGCAGGCCACCCCAACAAGAGGATGTAAGGACACCAGCATTTTGTATGGACATGAGTAGGGCGTAAAAGGTGCCCTCAATGCCCGAAGGACAAAGCTTGGAGCAAAGCACGAGAAGTGGCATCCATTTGAGGTTAGCAACCATTTGGGAAACACTGTTATCGATCACGGCAAAGAAGTAATCTGGTATGCCAATTTTCATGTTTAGTCGGGTTACTAATACAAGATCGAGCATCCCCGCAAGACTTGCCAGCAATTGACTCCATAGTAGCAAGCTGCGAAAAGGATAGTCCTTCAACATGTTTTGGTATAGTAGAACTCCGAGTAGTGATCCAACTGAACCAATTGAATAGATAAGCCCAATAAATCCCTGCACTAATGTAAAGATTCCATTAGTTTCTCCCTTTTATTTTGGCAGGAAAAGGGTAAACATGAGTGGTATAGTCAAAATTTCAAATTTCAAATTAATCTGCATAGCAAACTCATAAAAGATTCTTAAGTATAAAAGCACAATGAGAAGATATGTCCAAGGTCTAAGTTCGGTTCAATGTTGCTTTCACTTTTGAAAACATTTGAGCAAATTGTCAAGCCATTTTGTCAAGCTCCTCCACTAAATTGATTTGATTTTGTGCTATCCATTAGCAAATGGCACAATATTTCAGCTTGGTATACTTTTAGATAAGTCCTAAGCCAACTCGCATCAAAATGGCATCTTGCTTTCTTGCCTCCCAATGGGTTTACAAGACCATAAGTAAAATTGTCAAAAGCTTAGCAGATGAACAAACTTATTTGTTCGGAGTGATACCTTCATAGGAGAATTTAACATTTCCGCGCATTATTATGGTATCTAATAATGGGAGCCCACATCTAATAACATCAAGGAATTTATCTATACACAACAACAAACATGTATAAGTAGTGCAAACTACCTCAGAAAATGCTGGCCCAGCAGTTGGGTCCGTATACCAATAGAACATTCCTCCTTGAACATCCAGGCTTAGAGCAAGGGATACATACATATAAACACACGGCCGCCACACTCCCGGGCACTTCAGTGTCGTCCACATAGACTGAATTGCTTTGTAGAACTTCTTGTGGACCTGAATTTTCAGCAACCACCTTCAGAGGCATCCCTACCCATGACTATCTATCCAATCATCTAAAAAGTCGATCAACTTATCTAACCTGATTGTATTCGAAGTCTCTAATAGGGTTCTCCTTTAGCAGAATCCCAGTAGCAAACACGAGCGCGGACGGGATGCTCCACAAGCCAAGAACCCCCTTTGAACATTGCGAAAGGAGTAAGATGGCCACATTGCAATGTACAAGAAATCATAGTGTCATCATCTATGGAGACTATGAGGTGATCACACCTGAGAGCCCATGGCATGGACAAGAAGGCCGCTGAAGGAGAATCCCAGTAAGGCTCCAACGGAGGAGCTGAACCCACACAAGCTTTGCATGTCGGCGGCGAGAAGAGGTTGAGTAATGCTGTGCTGCGCGACCAGGGCATCCACCGTCACGTCGCCTATGGCCGCCCCTGCGCTCCGCGCCGTCAGCGCCAGCACCGCGGTCGCGACCTGCGACTTGCGGCGCAGGGAGATCGTGAGCATAGTCGACACACCCATCACACCTACATTGCGTCCAAAGAAAGATGCATTACAAGTTTGCAACATTGACCGTGGCAAGAATTAAGGCTGTTCCATTAATGTTTCACCTGCAAGAACGAGGTAGGGACGGCGGCGGTAGCCAGCGACGGGGACGACGTCGGTGAGGAGGCCCCAGAGCGGCTTGACGACCCAGGGCGCGCTGATGACGCCCTGGTAGAACTGCGACGCGGACGGCTGCACGCGCTGCACGTCCTTCAAGTAGTACCCGGTGGCGACGCTGCCGGCGGCGTAGCCGACGCCCTGGCAGGCGCCGTACACGGAGACGACGGCGAGAACGAAGCTCCAGTGCAGCTCGCGGGACAGCCTCCCGAGCCAGCCACAGACGGCGTTGGTGCATTTGGCATTGCCGCCATTGCTAGGATCTAGGGCAGCTTCTTGATGGGTCTCTTCTTGGGGATCCATTAGAGCAGCAGAAGGTATGGTTTGATGGGGTTTCTTGAGAGATCTTATGGAGAACACATCACGATTTGCGCAGACAAAATGTGGGCTACAGCAATTGCTCAGGAGCTTGCCAAGATGCAATGTTTTCTTGGCGAACAGAAGGCGAAGTGTTCCATACCGCCTAATGGTTTCTAATTAAGTTTGACTTAAATTTAGAGGTTTTTTTTTAAAATTCAATTTCTAAGCGCTTAGTGAAATCCTGTTTTTTTAACATTCTTTACCAAAATCACAGATTTCCTTTCTATGTGCATCTGTAATTTGGATAATTTACTATCTATATTTTAAAGTTTTTGTAGGTTACCATATACCTTTTTATTTTTACAATGTATCATCTTGTACTTGCAAACTTAATATAGATTAACATCTGCCATCCTTATAAATTTGCTCACTAACTAGCATGAATGATAATAATAATATTTTTCTTGATTCGCAGAGATATACATGAATAATAAATTTATCCTTAATATACTGCGCCTAGTAGACTTCTAATTTCTAGTACCAACACATATACTAATTACAATCACATGAGGCTATTATTAAGCGTTTGGCTTTTCTTTCTCTTAAATAATAAGTGGTTGAACCAAGTCTTTGTATAGAGCTCTATGGTGAAGTTAATAACAAATTAATAGTTTAACACCTTGGTAACGTCCTTTGATTAAAAGACAACCACTTGCAAAAAAAATATTAACCACTTGTATTTTTAAATACTACTCTCCATTTAATTTAATTTCAACCACCGACAACTTTTACTACATAACCATCTTCTAATAGAAGTCATTGTCATTTGATGATACCAACATACTAGGGCGTGATTGAGGTCTTACCCAGGGAGTGTTTTAGCTTCAGTTCAAATCAATCAGAACTTTGGAAACTAAGCACTCACAAATAGAATGATGTTTGGAGTGACTTTTCGAATAAACCAAAATCTCATCTGTATTAAACTCTTTCTACGTCAGCTTTTATGAGGGGTTGGCTTTTGTAAAGAAAAAATTAAGCCCTCTCTAACATGCTCTTACACTTCGATTTGTGGTTGAGCTCATTTGTTTATTGCAACCATTACACTTGCACTTAATAAAGTACACCATTGGCGCTTGTACTGTAGATTCCCTATTCCCATTTTACTTTGGCTTGGGTGTGACCGTGTCAGACTAGTCTTGGGATATGCTATGGTCGTTATTGTAATTACTATAAATGAAATTGGACAATTGCAATAAATATGGGTCATCTAATTATAAATCATACGGTTGAAATGAAGACATGATCGAAAATAAAAAATTTTGTCCACTTATTTTTTAATCACAGTTGATTTCAAGTATTGAATTTTGTTGGGCCGCCTTGCATACATGTACAGTTGGACTGTAATTTAAGGGGATCCGATTTGGTCAGGCACTTGGGCTGTTTTTTTTAGTGGGTTCTTCTTGTTGTTGGCGCTAGAAATCTAAAGCGCATTTCACCAGCCCGAGCGCGGATGGCGTTCTCACTCTCCATCCATCCGATCCGCCCTGAGTTCGCTCCGTCCACTTTATCTCGACCGTCGATCTGCTCCGACTCCCTATCCCACCCCTTGCTTCCACCGGTTCCTCTGTCCATTGTTTCTTCTTGGCAGCGGAAAAGAAAAGGACGGCGAATTTTTAGGCTATCTACAGTGCTTGGGATTCTTCTAAAAACTCATTGAGAGCACACACAAAAAAAAAAAGTCTCTTTTATTTCAATGAGAAGTTGTTTGGATATACTCTTTGTGTCGCTTACGTGTGAAGAGTCTCCAAAAATCAAACACTCCAATGTCTTCACTTTTGAGGAGTTTTTTGAGTGTGTCGGGTATATTAAATATTGAAATGTGTTATTTGTATTATATTATTGATAAAATAATTGAAATAACTATTAAAAAAATTATACTGGAATAATTCCAATAATGAAAAATTTGATATACAGAAAATAAATATTTTTATTAAATTCGGATGGTAAATCGTAATCTTTTTTGTGAGTTGTTAGTTAAAATAAGCAAATGAGTGACTGTAAATTTTTTGAATTTTTTGAAGTGGGATCTTGGCATAAACTTAATTTCTGCCTCTACCCAGTGGGACCCGCGACATTTAGCCCCACCAATCAGCGAGTGGGTGCCGAGTAGAAATAGTGAACGCGGGAAATGGCGTTTCAGTGGTGTGGCCTGCCGTAGTTACCTCGTGAGTCATCTCTGAATTCTACACATGCACGGACATGCGGGCCTTGCGATTTGACCCTACCTGTCAATTATAGGGCTCGACATGAAACAACGACCGTAGTGGAGATGCGAGAGAATGGGAGGTGGAGACGCTGCGGGTGGTTGAGCTCAGGTGCTCAAATCTGGCTACTTGGCACCAAACCAAGCATGCTTGGAGGAGGGCAAGGCAAGGCGTCTAAAGACAAAATTGTCTATATTATATACATAAACCAAACAGGTTTTAGGCAAGTTCTAGATCATTTTTGCCATGGGGTTGTGGAATTGTTTTTACTAATATTCCTTTTAAAAAAATAAAAAAACTAACCTCTAATTCAAATAATTTATAAAAATAACTCATTTGTTGTACGACAAGATAGAAATCATGTGCAATATATACTATCTAGTACGCAGCACATAAATATATTGCACTCAAGGTGGGCGGCGAGTGGAAGGGCATCTACATGTGGCACACCCCAAATGTAGGTGTCCACCCACTCTCTTATCATGTGGGTCTCTCCTACACATGCAAATGAACTAGTGTAAAAGGTGCGCTTCGCTGCACAAATAGTATGCAAAATATACGGCAAGTGTGGGTGAATATTTTTTATAGCTATTTCGAAAAATGAAACAATGTAGTCGAAACAAAGAAACCAATTGATATAGTAATACATGGATTGGTCATTACAAATAAAAGCAACAAACAATGATTGATATGACTATTGAAGATAGAGGCATTATGATAATTAAACAACATATGAAAGGTCAGTAACAGCACAATGAAAACACAATACTAAAGCAAAATAATATAATCATTAAATTTACATGGGGCATGTGTCGAGGATCCAATCAAAATACATCACTGTCTATATCAACATAGTTTTGAGGGTTGATTCAACACGCATACATCATATGAGATAGTAATACTTGGTGGTTGCATTGACCGGCTATAGTGGTCTAATTGTTGGTTAGATTAGACAGTCGGTCGATGCAGCTGCACAATATCAAAATACATGATTGTTTACATAGCAAAATACATATATTTGGGCACTAAATTATAGGCTATATAGTAAGACATTGTACTATGTGCTAAGTTTTTTACAAATAAAAAGGCTGTTGGTCCTTTGTCAAGTGTCATCCTTGCGTTTCCTACATAGAAGAAAACCAAACAAAACAAAAACATCAAGATCATGATGTGTACAGGGGTATGTATTTATAGTTAAAAGTTTGCAAATGCACTTACTTGGTGTCGATATCTTCCTCTTGCTTAACAAGAAAAAATGTTCTTTTTGTAGCAGATGGAGTAGGAGTTTCAGAGTCAATACTACAAAATAATTGGTTAGTGAGAGATAATTAGAATATATATTTTGCCACATATTCACAAATGGTAGAAGTAGTGTATTACTAAGGTCGTTTTTTAGAACAGAATAGCTGCGTTGAATCTATAAAGACAACATCATCTTCCATGGTCGAGATTGCCTTGATGTGGACCTGCATTTTTTTTGGGTAAGATTACATGTTAATAGCATCTTGTTTTCAAGCATATAAGAATATCGTGGATGCGGTGTTCCGCATACTATATATGACATAGATATATTTTATTGCAGAATCTGTACATATTTTTTATAAAAACATGATGTTGTATGAGTTATAGACAAGAATATTGAAATGAGTTAGTTCGTAACAAATCGCATAAACGAAAACATATTTCACCTTTTGCATGCAGTAAGAACAATGTATACAAAAGATAGACTATTTGATGAGATACACATGTACTAGCCTTTTTAGACATGTAAATGAATTAGTATCTCTCGCTCTCTATTGAAACAGAACTACCAGCAAATCCCTCTCTTTTTTGAGAAATGCCCCTCTTGAAATGAAACTCCCACCAAACATGCAATGCGTGGTAGGCACATTGTACATTCGTTATGTATCGTATAGCCTCTGTTATGCTACAGTGTGAGTCAACTTATTACACATTGGAAGTGTGTTATGTTTCACGTGTCCATTCCTGAGCTCAAACAATTTTTAAAACAAATTATTTTTTATAAATTCTCTAAATTAGAGGTTAGTTTTACTATTTTCTTTTTTTATTAGGTTGCTAGTACAAAAAAATTTTCAGCTTTGTTAGGATAAATCCAATACGTGGGTGCCTCAAAAGCATCTCAAAAGCATCGTCAGAAGAATATTCTGTGTCATGCGTGCGAAGCGTCACTCAGGACATCCTCCACTCCAATGCACGTGGTGCTTCAGGAGAATATTGATATTCTCTTGGGTAGTGCTTTGCGTGAGTCTCACGTGTAGAATATTAATATGTGATTTTTCAATAATACATTATTATTAATAGTTAAAAGAATTAATCAATAAATTAATTTCGTATAATTCCAATATAAAAAAATTAGAGACTTGTAGTTAAAAATTTAACATAACGATAATAAATTTACTCATTAAATTCAAACATAGAAAAATAACATTGAACATACTACAAATTAGATATATTTGGGTATTCAATGATAATAAAAACATAGTAGTTAAAAATCAACTACTTGTCTGTGTCACTACCTCCTAAACATTATCAAATGTGTTCAATCAAATCCTTTTTAAGTTGCACATGTAATGGATGAGTACATATCTTGTCATTTCGAGCAAGTACATCAGCAAAAAGAGGTGAAGCACAGTTGTAAAAAGTAGGCGGTGTTATAGTAGATATCCCCAGCCTGTTGTAAGAACCACTGAATGAGTTGTAGTGATCTTGCTTATCCTCAATTATCATATTGTGCACGATGACATATGCTTGCATGATTTTTACAAGTGTTGTCGTTGCCAAAAATGGGTAGGGTCGTGGAGGATGGCAAATTGAGATTGCAGGACTCCAAAAACTCGTTCCACATCTTTTTTTAAACCTTCTTGATGCTGTGCGAATAATTTGAACTTCTCCATTTGGGGCAAAGGTATGATCTTAACAAAGATAACCCATTTTGAGTAATTAAAATCAGCTAAGTAGTACCCCGGGTTGTATTGCGTCTCATTTACAGAGTACTAAACCCGAGAAGATTGCCCCTTGAAAACATCAATGAACAAGTGTGACTGGTTCAGCACATTAATGTCGTTATTGGAGCTGACAACACCAAAGAAAAAATACCATATCTAAAGATCTTGGGAAGCAACTCCTTCCTCTATAATTGTAGGTACTCTATAATCACCGCTGGTGAAAATTGTCACTTCCATATTATTGAGCAATTTCTCCACGTACATGTAGTCGATGCTTCCCAGCATTTCAAGAAAACCACGAGTCTCTCCTTGTTGGAGTAGACGTTGGATATTGTCAACGGTGGGTTTTTGGAGATATTCGTCAGCAAACTTGTCAATGAATTTTTTGACAAAGTGCTCCAAACACTGAATTGTCATAGATTTTTCTATTCGTATATATTCATCGACAGCATCAATGAGAGAGCCATACAATAATATACACATGACTGCAATGTACGTGTGTAGGGGAGATAGATCCATGCGAAGGAGGGCATCTCTCCTTTCATTGAAAGAAGGAGACCACTCCCCAAAAACTTCCACGATTCAAAGAATAAGAGATCTCCTCATCTAGAACCTTCAGTGAGATAAGTAGTCATGGTAGATCAGATTGTCAGAGTAGTCTGACATTAGACAATTATGGCCACCTTTGCTATTTTTGTCAATATACCTCCCACTACTGTGCCGTGACAATGGGAGGTATAAGTTTTTATGCTGGCTTGAATATTGGTGAGATTATGTCATTGTAACGGCTATAAGGCCAGCTCCTCATCTATGAATCTTATCACAAAATTTTCTATTTTGTTGATAGCCTCTTCTTCCTCACTCCATATGGTTGACCTTGAATTAGATAGCATTTATAGAATAATAATAGTGAAGAGCTTTTGTGCTTGAATATGTGATACTTGGATTGTGATTGGTAGGGCGAGGGATCATAATATATAGGCTAAGAAGAATCTATTCCAACGACTACATCTAAGAAAAATTTATATTCTAATGGCTACATCCAAGTTGAAACGACGAGTACATAATTTTATAGGTACAAACATGAAATAAAAAGATACATAAAATAATAAGATATAAGATATAGTTTACTCTTAATTATTCATCTTCTTATTCTTATCTTGCACATACTTCAATGCGGGCATATGCCTCATTTTACTCTTGTGTGAAATTTGTTATGTTGGTTATCACCAATTTTATTAATGACTTGACAAGATAGGCTGTTCTTTTTTTTTTAGCCATGTCCTGCAAAGAAGTCACATGAAAAGTTTCTCAAAGCTTGATTTTTCTCTTTTGCTCCTCTTTCGCCGCATCACGACCTTTCGACCATATCTTCTCAGCTAGCACATCGTTTGTGTTCAATGACAATGTGTAGACATCAGTTTCATTAAATTTTGCTCTTTTTCTAATGTCGATACAAGTTCTCTACCACTTTGGCTAATTCCGAATGATCGTCCACTAGTAGTCCATGACGAAAAGATGACCAACCTGCTTTGTGTAAAGTTCATATGCCTGTGTCATCAGTTCCTCATCTGAACGAGTACCAGTGTACACCTTCAACCTACACCAAATACTATTGAACTGAACAATTTTTTTGTTTTATTTTCCAATGGTTTTTACAATGATTGATGTCTCTTCAGTGACTTTTCGGACTGGTCGTGTTGTATGTCGCCGCAACCTTTCCCTACATGTCAATTTTTTATTATTACCGTCAACTGGATCGAGAAATTTATTCAACCAAGTATTAACCTGGAATACGAGAAAAGTAAATTGTTTACAAATTTGAAAATCAAAACCTATGAGCATATGACACTGCCTGAGGTTTTATCTATGGGGGCATTTCAGTCTATACTACTGGCGAAATTAGAAATTCGAGGTATGCCATTAAAAAAAGACAAATTGATCTCATACAACTGAAATATTAAAAACTTTCAGAATATATTATTCTGGCAAGGTCAACACAGTTGATCGAGTTAAAATAACACTTATGCCCTTATCTTTTTTTTTTGTTAAAGCAATTAGAACGACTACAGCAGCAGCGTGCGCACGCCGCAGACAAACGTGGCAACAACAACATTCCAATTGCTTCAACAAAAAATAAATGAATGACATAAATATCATTTTAATCTCGATCAACTATTTTGATCTTATCATAATGACATTTTCTAAAAAATTTTGAAATTCCAGTGATATGAGATCAGTTTGACTTTTTTTTTAGAACATATCTTGAATTTTCACTTTTATCAATAATATAAAACCAAATTTTCCTTTGTCTGGGCATTTGTCTATATGACATCATGTCTGTGCCCACGAAACCAAGAATATAAACTTGAGCCAACAACACAGAAACATAGAAATTGAAAAACACACACAGAACAACTTGAACAGGTCAAAATGAGATCCTCTATCTTGAACGGAGTTCATGCTAGCCACTTCAGCTTCAGCTGTCTTCCTCTCAAGCTGTTTGAGCATCTTCGCATTCTCCAAATGAAGATTTGATGACTGATTATATATCACTTCGCAAAGACTGTATTATTCCCACCACTCCATAGCATCCAACAGAGTTTGGTCAATGACCATGTCACATCATGCATGCTGACCTGTTGGAATAAATCAATCAAGGACCACGAATTGCATTCTCCGAGTACAGTTTCTGAATCGCAGGATGAACAGATCTAGCAATCTTAACTTCCTTGACAACAAGCAAAGCACATCATCCTTCAAACAAAAAACAGACAAAGCACATCTTAATATTTTGTCTTTTATCGGTGGATGACCGCAGTTGAGTACTCATCAACTAGTGATTTTGTAAGCGAAGGTCTCAGTGAATTTAGTGCAGCCTGGAAGTGATTATCATGTATCAAACTTGCTGACAGATCTTCCCTCAATGCTGCCATTCCTGCTTCCCTACACAGGCCTTCAATATCAGCGCCAGTGAACAGCTCAGTACACTCCGCTATCTTCCAGAGATCCACATCCTCCCCCAACTTCATTTTCCGTGTATGTATAAGTATTATTTCATATCGACCTTCCACATCTGGTGGAGGAACATACAACACCTGAAATTAAATGAAAATTTAACATTAATGCGTGCAACCGAGCACATATGTGCATGTTTCGGTGTTGAGAGAGGGAGAGACCATATCGAAGCGCCCTGGACGCAGGAGAGCAGCATCAATTGCCTTGGGGCGATTAGTCGCAGCCAATACAATAATTCCCTATTAGTGAGCAGAGAGGTATATAAGCTAAAGAGAATGAAATTTTGAAAACTCGATCCACAATTCACATTGGACAGTTAAAAAGTACCGTGGCCAGTTCTAAACCATCCATTTCAGTCAACAAAGTGGATAAGAGTCTTTCTCCAACTGTGACATTGCCGCTAGAGTTCCCACCATGACCATTTCTGTAAGTTCATACAAGTTTCAATCTACGCTGTTTAATTGCAAAGTTGGCATTGTCATTGTCAACAAAGAAATTATGAACAAATGCACAAATAAAGTTCATACAAACATATGATTCGACTCATAGAAAGAACACTTGAACCATTTCCAACAAAAATCTTCAGCACTCATAAGTCATAACAAACTTTGTAGTTTCTATATGATGTGCAACATGTACAGAAAATTCAGTAATACATTCTTAGCAGAATTAGTCAGCCAGGCCAATATTAAACTTCATGATTAAACAGTTGCAAAAGAATACAGGACTAGAAAAAATCCATACACTAAGATGATGGTCCTACAAGAAAAAATTTATTAAAATTAGTGTTCACTTTTAGGGGCAAGATAGCTAAGAAATTTCAGATCAGACCTGAAAGGTTTGCGTTGGCTATCACAAAATGCAAGATAGCTAAGAAATTTCAGTGTAAACCTTTTAGGGGCAATTGCATCAGCCTCATCAAAAAAGATAATGCTTGGGGCAGCCAGACGTGCTTTCTGGAATGTTCTTCGCAACAAAGCTTCACCTTCTCCAACATACTTTGAGTACAGTTCTGCACCACTGATTGAAATGTTATGTCAAAACCAAGGCAAGCTAGGGGAAGGAGCATATCTTGAGCTTAGCTAAGGCATTCTGGATTCATTAGTTTCAGCTTATACATCCTTCAGTTCAAGACAACTGGGAACTGTTTGCCCAAAAGGTGTCGAACAGTACTGTTATATGTTCCGTCTAATACAAAAGGGTGATCAATAGATCAATTTTTTTCATGGTGCATTAGTGAACCGTGATTTGATTAAAAAGGGCACAGCAATTGTTCTATGATGAACCTTAAGGAAAAGAAAGAAGCTTGGGCAGCATGTGCTGCAGCCTTTGCAAGGGTGGTCTTTGAGCAGCCTGGAGGACCATGCAAAAGAACACCACGTACTGGTGATATCCCAAGTCTAGCAAATGCATCAGCATGCTTGATGGGCCACTCAACAGCCTGCTGAAGCTTTTTCTGCGTTAAAGGAACAATCACTATCAAAGCAGGTTTCAATTAAAATGAAATCCAAATGAGACATATCTCACCTTCAGATCCTTCAAACCTCCAATCTCATCCCATGATACAGTTGAAATTTCTTTGGTTACTCCTCTTGTCATACTTGGTCCGACCTGAGATCTAGCAGAGTGCCAGTCTTCCATGATTAGTGTAAGAACCTTATCACCCTCAGACAAGTTTGATAATCTACGATATGCAAGTCTGGCAGCTTCTCGACACAGAGCTTCTAAATCAGCACCAACATAACCATTGCAGGATGCAGCAATAGTGTGAAGGTCGACACTTCCATTCAGACATAAATTCTTGGCATAAAGCTAAAGAAGATTAAGGCTTATGAGATTATATACTCTTGAACATGAGTTCAAGCATAAAAACATCCATGCTTTGCTATGATATGTTACTACTGTTGCAGACTATAAACTCATTATGAATCAAAGCAAGTAGTGCCAAGTGAACGAAACCAGAAATTGCAGCTCTGTACAGAGATTCTAAACCATATATCCTTATTTCAGAACATAGTTCTTTGCATAATGAAACATACAACCAGAAATGAAGAA
The DNA here is from genome assembly GCA_019359835.1 of Pharus latifolius. Lineage (NCBI taxonomy): Eukaryota > Viridiplantae > Streptophyta > Magnoliopsida > Poales > Poaceae > Pharus > Pharus latifolius. The sequence continues at coordinate 15,742,504 of CM033322.1, forward strand.
TTATACAGAAAATTCTTCACCAAAGAAAAAGGGAAGGACATAATGTACAAACATAGAATGATAAACTTATGTCACCTTTAAAATCTGCAACCGTTCTTCTACCGCAGGAACAGTGACCTCTATCTCTGAGTCAAATCGTCCTGGCCTTCTCAATGCAGGATCAATAGCATCCACCCTAATGAGAAAGCAAGTTGTGTTTCCATTCAAGAAGAAAGGAAATGTCCAGCATTAGAATGCTTATATGGGAGAATGGAGCATGCGTTGTGAAACATATCATTGTTTTTTCTGTGATATGGTCTATAAATCTCCTAATGGTAAAACTGCTAAACATGAAATTAAACTATATCAAGAATAAAGGTTTGCGATTACAAATCATACAATTGACCTGACCTGTTAGTTGACGCAACAACAACAATGTGAGGAAGCATCTTTGATGATTTCTTGTTTCCATCCATCAGAGTCAGCAGCTGAGCAACTATGCGGGACTCCTGCTCTCTTCTGCGAAAGTACATTTTTTTTAAAAAAAAGAACAGGCTTATCTATAGAAGATACTGATATACAATAACCTCACCTACTGTCACGGCGTGGACATATGGCATCAATTTCATCAATGAAAATCACAGCCGGTCTACCCAATGATGCCTGAGAATATGCTTCAGAAAAAGCTTCACGTAGGAACTTTTCACCTTCTCCAGCATGGGCTCTATGTACAGAATATGGACTGTAATTACAGACATATAGCACACTTAAGCAATCATGTCCAGACATATTTTCAGAAACTAAACGTGAATGCAAATATGGCAGTGTGATTGGTGTATTATATTTTGAGATTGCGCTGTTGACTTGGGCCAGTACTTGATCATTGTCAGATGGGCATTGCATTCTCGGACAATAGCTTGAACCAGGCTTGTCTGATAAAACAACAAGAATTAAACTGTTCAGTATTTACAAGCTCTTTAAGTGTAATAAATAAAAGACAGCAGCAAAGTTCACATAAAGCTACTCTAAGTCTAACAAGACTGAAATATCTGCATTAGAATTAAGGCATGCAGCGTGTACCAGTAAAAGCAAGTCTCTCAGCAAAAGGAATGATTCTTTTTGTGCAGTAACTTCGACATAATTCAGAACATGAGCTACTAAGAAGTCACAAATTATTGCTATTAATGTAGAACTACGGAACCAAACTACAGTTCAAAACAATACATGCACTCACATCAACATGGAAGGTGAATTTGCAAGAAAAATAAGCAAAACAACTGCAATGGCAGCACAGTGACTTGCCCTATTAACAGATATTAACCAAACAAGTAGCAAGAACACTACCTTTCCAGTGCCAGGAGGACCATAGAGCAGTAATCCTCTGGGCCACTGCAAAACGAAAGAACATATAAAAATTCAATGGCAAGAAAGTGTAGTAGATGAGGAACAAGAAAGAGAACGGATACCTTGAGGCCGAGGAAGCGGGATTGGTGGGAGTAGAGGAAAGGGTACATCACTAGCTCCCGGAGAGCTTCCAGGGCCTTGCAGTTGCCGGCGATAGCCTCCTCCGCTCTCCAACCTTTGGTTAACTTTTGATCGTTTCTATTGCCAATGCCTCCTCCTTTACACGCCATGGCCACCACCTCTTCCACCTGCTCCTTAAACCTCAAAAACGATGCTCCTGTACAAGTCTTAGCAGAGAGAGGCTGGGTGTGCAGTGCTCCAGGAAAACGACGCCGAGCCCCCTGCCGCCGTCGCCGTCGCCGTCGCCGTGTCTCGAGACGTTTCGCACGCGTGAGGACGGGAGCCTCGGGTGTGCTCTCTTTCCCATCTCAGTTCCAATCCCAACTGCTTGTGCACTGGGCCGAGCCGGGATTGGGCCCAACTGAAGTTGCCATGGGCTAGTGCTGGCCCAGCAAAAGTACCCCACAGATCAGCTTTATTTAAAGGAGCAGTCCCAGGTGCTTCTAGCTTCTAGGGTATGCTTGGTTGTCTACATGAGAATAGGTTGGCCCGTATCAGTGGGATAGACATAATGAAACAGATTATGAGATGCAGTAGAGATGTTTGGTTGGTTGAATTTCTGAATCTTGGTTGAATGCTGAGTTTGTTGAATTTTTTTTCCAAATAACAAAAAAAAAACAAATTCGAAAAATAACCCAAACCTTTTAAATTTTGCAAAAATGGCCTTCTGTCGCGAACTGGGCCGCGCGACTGATCTTCAGTCGGTAGCTAGGCTAGCGACTGAAGACGTGGCATGGCCCAACTCCCCGCTGGCCCAATTCGCGTGCCACGTATGCTTTCAGTCGCTAACTGGGCTAGCGACTGAAAAGATATAAAACTATGCCATAGCAATAAGTTACAAAAACTGATTGTAGTCTAGTTGGTTAAGAGGCTCTCTCTCCAGAGAAACCACGGTTCGAATCCCACCCTCGCAAATATTTATTCAATTTTTAGTCAGCTAGCGACTGAATATCAATCGCGCGGCCCACTTCGCGACTGAGGGTCATTTTTGTAAAATTTGAAAGGTTTGGGTTATTTTTCGAATTTATTTTTTTTTTGGATTATTTGGAAAAAAAATTCCTGTATTAGAGACTGGTTCTGGTTGGCATTGTCAGCACGTCGGTTGAGATTGTCTTGTCATGGGATGACATTGTCCGATGATGTCTGGATGCGGCCTAACAAGGTTTTGAAAATGTCAATCGTAAACATGGATGGCGGTGATGGCACTCTGGTCGTCGGTGGCTAGCGGCGACTGCGTCACGATGTAGGCGGTGACGGGAAAAACTCGTCGATGAAGCTTGGGGGTCTGGAACAGCCGGAGATGGTAGAATAGCAGTGAAGATCAACAGTGGCGACAAGACATGGAGCACTGTTCTGGCCTGGTTTTGACATACGAACTAGGAGTGTTCTAATGGGTTTCAGCTGGAGGTGCAATTGGGAAATGAGTTTGCTTTGGTGAGGCATGGATGGAGGACAAAGTGGCGTCATCGGATTTAGCCAGCGGCGAAGATGCGACACAGCGACAACATGCCGGTTCACAGTAAAAGTGATTTTCACGCTCGATGATTTGGTGACGGAATCCAGGTGGTGGGGAAGCTTCTTGGAGTTATTGAACACTTGTTGATGAGGACATCATTCGCATCAGTGATCGACCAGAAGAACTTTGCTCTCTATCAGAAGAACTCTGTGCTCGACCATAAAGACTCGAGGTCACAGCATCCCTCAAGGTCGCATCCCAGGATCAGAAGCACATGGTCGCAACCTAGGGACCATACAACCTACCGACCAAGTGACGATCCGATGTTTGTTCAGAGAATTTGACCAAGTGCTAATTTCAGCACAGCCATCCGAATCAGTCATATGAGTACTTTCTGGAAAGATATTCGAAAGAGCTTTCCAACGCATCAAGAATCATCAAAATCAGACGTCGTATGCAACCAGGAGCCCCGAAAGAATGTCAAGTGCACGAGAGGAAAGAATCCTGTTCGGATCCGTGAGAAACAGCAAATTCAACCAAGCACCATTCTCAGTATAGATGTCCAATTGGATTTCATGAGTACTTGTTGGAAAGGTATTGAAAAGAGCTTTCCAAAAAATTAATAATCATTAAGTTCCGACATCGTATGCAACCAGGATACCCAAAAGAGTAACGACTGCACAGAAGGAAAAAGTCCAGTCCGAATCCGAATCCGAGAAGATTAATTCCGGACTTCTTTTATCTTTATAGTATGTTAGGATTTTTATTCTGTTTTGAATTAGATTCAGATTGAAAGTCTAATTTAAACTTTATATCTTTTGTAAATACCACCCTCTATAAAAGAGAGGCATGATAATAGTTTTGAGACAACCACGAATTGAATACACAAATATTTTCATAGAAGTTTTTGCTCTTGTTTTAGGGTTTGTGCTCATAAGCCACCGCCTAGAATTGGGAATTATTCTCTTTACCACTGTTCTTGTAATTTCTTCGTTGATTGCATAAACAGTGTGTTTACTTTTATGTGGTCAAGTAGATAATGATCAAAGCGTGTGGTTGGACGAATTCTTTTGTCGCAGGTTACTGTATTGACAGTGGTTGGCGCCATCGGTTCGTCAGGTTACACGAATCAACGAGTTATCAACGATCCTACGTCGTGAAGATCGGGCACCCCGTATCACTTGTTTATGCTGATGTTGTGGTCGGCGGCAAGGCGACGATGACTGGCGACGCATTGCGACAAACTAACAGAGTAAAACAAGTACTTTGTCGTTGCGGGGTCAGTATAGTGGGTAATCATGCACGTGACTGCATCGAAAATGTTCGTAGGGACCCTAATTCAGTGTGGATAAGGAGAATTGACAAGTGGCGGCGCCAACGATGTTCACAGCAACACGGCCATGGGAGATAAGAGCCCAATTTGTGTACTTTCGCTACGAGGCCCCATTGTCCAATCGAGTTGGAGAGAAGCCAGAGGGGATGAGGGGAACAGGGAAGATGAGGTCAATTTTGACGGCGATCAGTCAGTGTGGTTCGGCAACGATGGTGTGACATTGTGGAACAGGGAAGCGTCGAACACAGCAAACGGTGGCGATTCTTGTGAATTGTTCTGAAGGGAAATGTTTTACTTTACTGGCTCGACTGATTTTGATGGTCGGAGTATAGTCTGACGAGCCGGATAGAGCGTAGTGGTCAAGGAGTAAAAACATGAAATTCCGGCGATTGCCAGTGGTGGAACTCAAATGGTTGATACTGGAGTGTGGTATGGGTACAGTGAAAGTTTGGGCGGCTGGCAGGACTAGTGGTGACCGGCAATAACCCATACACGTGCGATCAGGTGACGGTGGACGCGAGGAAGCGAGGAAGAAACGAACGCCTCATGTATACGTGCGCCAGGCTGAAGAAAATGAGGGCCTCTCACATTTCTGCGGGCTAGGCTGCGGAGTGCAAGTTGTAGCGCACGGGCCAGGCTCAAATCGGATGTACAGGAAACCAAACACATAAAATTTGCATCTTAGGACCAGCCTCACCCCTCATGCAGGCAACCAAACACTCCCTAGGTAATTAGGGTCTGTATCCACCTTTAAAAAAAAGTTGCAAGTTTTACTCTTAATTCTCTTTATTTTTATAGGTATTTTATTAATATTTGATATTGATATATATGAGAGTGGGTTAGAGTATTGTTACCACCCAAAAAAAACTAACCATATCACTTGTTACATGGCTTTTTTGTTAAAAAAAACTTATTACACGACTTTTTTGAAAAAAAGACCTTGTTTGAATTATGAATCAATTTGCATACGAACACTATGGGTGTGTTTGGTTGCAGGTGATAGACCATCTCATGCATCATAAGAGGAGGTTTGGTGTTTAGTTGGCTCCATCCTCCATCATTTCATGCATCATGACTCATCTCAAAACAGGAAATATTCTCTCAATATGCTGCACCATTCCATTCCTCAATTTTGGAGGTATCATTTGGTCCATCACCAAAATTAGGGTGTGCTGGAGAAAAAAACCCGTGTTCAGTACGTCCGCTCACCTCCTATTTTCTCGATCTCCACCTCACCTCCTTCTCTCCGCCTCACCTCCCTCTTTCTCTCCGCCTGCCCTCTCTCTCCTTCCCCATTTCTCTCGGCCTCCGTCTCGGCCTCACCTCCCTCTCTCTCCGCCTCCCCTCTCTCTCCTTCCTCATTGCTCTCGGCCTCCGTCTCTGCCTCACCCACCTTGTCCGTCGCCATCTTCTCTGGCGAAAATCGACGAAGGCTTGTGGATGTGCTCATCTCTTGGCTTTCGTCTCCGACACAATGTACGTGGCCATCTTCTCTGGCGAAGATCGACGAAGTCTTGTAGATTTGCTCATCTCTTGGTCCCCGTCTCTGGCACAGTGTACGTAGTCATCTTCTCCGGCTCAGATCTAGACGGCCGGACTAACTGGCTTGTAGATCTGCTCATCTCCCCCTTTTTCATCCCTTCTATTCAAGTAAACGGTACAAATCTAATCCTTCTCCTTTACTTATCTCCAAATTCATAGATCTACCTTTCTGTTCACAATGATTTTACCTCCTTTCTTGATTTTATACTTGTATGATTCTTGTTTTCATTTACAGTGATTTATTCATAGTGATTTTTTATTCTTGTATGATTCATGATTTTGTTGACAGTGCTTTTACCTCCTTCGTATATGTTTTACGTGATTTAATCTTGTCAATTCACTAATTTTGTTCGCACAAAACAGTCTAAAGTATCTGTGAACAGATGTTTTCAACTGTGTTTTCCTTGTGAACAAAACAGTCTCAATTTTGTTTTCAACTATATTTTCCTTGTGTTTTCAATACTTTTGTTTTCGACATTCTTTTGCATGTTTTCTCCTATTCCTGTATGTAATCTGTACACATTGCTTGACATGTTTAACCTGAGCCTCTCCACTAGGTTCTGTGATTATAATTGTATATCTGATCTGAGCATGTGCCCTACATTGTCAACCATGCATTGTAGATGTATCCAACAAGGAATAGGAGAAGAATGTTGCTTACTAGGGCTGCTGCCTACTTAGCTGGAGACGTAATTGTTATTACATTAAACTAAGACCAATTTTTGTAATTGTTATTACATTAAACTGTACTGCTGTTTGCTGTTATGACATTAAATTTTGTTACAATTTTTATAATTTTTCATTAGTAATGGCTTGGTACGTGGTTTTTGCTGGGAGGGAATGTGAGATCTATACATCTTGGGCTGATTGCTATGCTCAAGTGCATGGATTCTCAGGAGCATGTTACAAAAAATACTCCAATAAAGAAGAAGCTGAGATCGCAGTTCATGAATGGTCGAAGCAACACCACCAAAACACTTTGCATGTACAGTGTCGAAAGGAGCAATCTTTCATATGCTATGTGTTGTTGTTTTTTGTTGCCCTAATGGCATTAGGATTTGCAAAAGTAATTATGTAATCCGCATGATATATATCTCGATAGAAATTTTATTAAAATAGTAGACATAGGGTATAGAACCCTCTTTTGTGAACATGATTATGTTTAAGTAAATTACTCTAGTGTTGATATTATGAATTTTGTCATTTATCATTTGTCATTATATTTAAGTAAATTCTCATTTGTCATTGTATGAAGAACATTTTTTAAAAATTAAATTACAATTTTAATAAACAAACTTTTCGTATATACACAATGATTTGTCTAATTCAAGCATTCAAATGAGAGGTAATCTTACCATTCAAATGGGAGGAGATCATCACAACACTCTAGCTACACAACCAAACAACATTCCATCTCATCCCGAACCAACTCATTCCTCCAACCAAACAAAATCCTGGACCATTCCATTCCACACCAACCAAATATCTATCTTCGACCATTTCGTGACACACCACTCATCCCATCCTTTTTCATCCCATGATGATTCGTCCAAGCAACTAAACAGATCCTATATTAACCCAACTAATAGTAGTCCAACCAGTATTACACCTATGTTATGTGGGCTATGTGTCAATTTTTTAAGTATGTAATCCAATAATTCTGTTGTTACCTGTATCTTAAAGAACAAGCAGATTAGTGATAGAATTTAGATCGGAGGGATTAATCCTAGTTTACATAAAATTAAATTTGTATAGATTTTTTTGCACACATATACTCTACTTAAAACTTTAGAAAACCATCCAGAGGGGAAAATCAATGGTAAAATAAGATTAAGGGACGAGTGAATTCTTACGGATTTGATGCACCGTCAACACTATTGCTGCTGCTTATTCTATCAGAAAGGGAAAGGTGATATCCCGTTTTTAAGAATTTCCCTATCTTATTCCCAATTATCAATAAGAACAACAAAAGAGAGAACAAAGCACGTCCATATACACGCGCTTCAACTGGTTTGTGTACTTGTACTCGTACAATCATACAGCTTACCAACACATGTACTCCATACCAGGTTGTTGGCCAGTAAAGCTGAACAGGGACACGGTCATCTTCCTCCTCTCGTTACGACCCATCACCTCTCAGCTCGGAAGCCCAAAAATGGAGTCGATAAAGTTCTACACTTCAACACCCCAGTAATTGCAGTGCAGTCAGATGGAGCCCCACCTTGCCTGAACTTTTACCATTCGCCCCTCTCAACCAACAGCTACGCGAACTTAATGCGGCCATTAATGGCGTCCATCCCTCCCTCCTTCCTTTTTCTCCAGCTCCCCAGTAAATACGGCACAAGCTAAGCTAGCATGCATCCAACCAGGCCAGGTCAGTAGGTCACTCCCATCAATAAAAACACTACGTCCACATGCATGCCACCCTTGCAAAAACAAGCTCTTAATAGAACCAAGTCCATCTATGGAGTTGGTAGGAGAGAACCGCGTGAGATAACTTAAATGCATTTTACTTTACTATTATACGAGTGGTATTAGAACATGGTGTTGCATGCAGACTCACAAGTACTGTGTGGAGAGTATTTGGGTTTGTGTGGGGTTGCATCTTTTAGAGGCGAGAGGAATTTCTGCTTCTCCGTATGAATGGGGTTTTAACTTCTATGAGAAAGAGTTATTGACTTCAGTAATAGTTTTATTTTGAGATGACTTGAGTTTTTAACGAGTTTAAACTGAACCTGAAAACTTATCCATATCGGATCTTAGTCAATGTTTAGAGGGCGGCTTAAACTTTTTCAAACTTGAATAACACTATATTTGGTAGACTTGAATGGACTGATATTAGCATAAGGATCTATCAGCTACTGCAGGTCCACAACTGTTAGCAGAACAACTGTAGCGAATCTGGGACATCTAATCTGTCACAGATTGAATGACCCAAATTAAACCATGATTTAAAATTAATAAAAACTGCTTCCTTCTCTTTTTTTCATTGCGATCGATTTGATATGTCAATTTTTAATTGGACAGCACGTATACGTGTTCAATTTATATTACATTGTAGTAGAGTAGGTCCCTAATAGCGAATTTAGACTCAAGCGTAAACTCTAAAAAACATTTGAGGTACCATGCTGCGTATTTAGTTACTATCTAAACCCATCCCAAAAAAAAACAGTGTTTCTTGTGAAATACTAATGTATACGATGAAATTAAGCAGCCACCAAACGTACCCTATACTGGTTGCCTGCATCTGCATGGTTCATCACTATATCTCGAAATTAAGGCATGTCTTGTACGTGTAGGGGTTGGTTGGGCACAATTTATGCTAGGTCACTGCCCCCCATCCACATCCTTAAATTAAATACCAAAGCCACCTTTAGATTCTCCAAACTTATGAGATATCAAATCTCTCACTTGCTACAACCTAACAAGTTCTTGCATTTCCATAAACTGATGCCAATCTAAGCTTCTTGTTCTAGTAGTACTGGACTCCCAAGTACTCCAAGATGCGTCAGAAACTTTGCATTCTTCTCTTCCGAATCCTAGTCTTCTTCTCACCTCTTGTAGTCATCACCTCTTCGCAGTCTCCATCTCCATCTCCATCACCATCACCGTCACCACAAACTCCAGGTTCACCATCACCACAGACTCCAACTTCACCAGCATCTCCAGCTTCTTCAGGTCAGCTTTCTCCTGTGTTCTACTCCCTTTCTTGCCCAGGAGTGGAGCTGGCTGTGAGAGATGTTGTCAGGTCGTCCTCCAGCTTCGACCCTACCATCCCCGGCAAGCTGCTCAGGCTGCTCTTCCATGACTGCTTCGTCGAGGTACAGCTGCAATCCATCCTGAAAATTAGTCTGCTTACTTGGCAAGTGTGCAAGTGCAGCCATGCATGAGATTGTGTATATGCAAATGGTGAAATGGGAGGGGGTTGTCTGTAATTTGCATCCATGCAGAGATTTGCATGTATTTACTTCTTTGCATATTACGGCAGTAGCTAGATCTAGGATTTAAAGAACTCTTCAAGAAAATGTGCCTCCTGTGATGGCATTGCCTCACCAGCTGTTCATGTTTTCGGTTTCAGAGAACATGTTCCTCCTGTGATGCATTGATGCAAGCTCTGTTCTAAATTTGATAATAATTCTTTTATAATTTGAGAATTTGTCCCAAATCAAATCAGTAATTGTTGAGGTAATTGTGTTTCATTTTTTATCGTTTTACTTACAATGCTGCAGAATTGGAGTAGTTAATGGATTTTTTGTGGGGAAAAACCAAGTTAATGGATTTTTTTATCAGCCCAGGACGGTTATGGATTTTTAACTCTAGTATTAATCATGGCCCAAAAACTTATACCACCTGATATACTATCTGATGTACTCTATTTTGGGGGCCAACTGGTACTTTATATACTAGGATACAGCTGAGATATTGACAGCAGAACATGCAAATATAATTTTTTATTAAAGTTTATAGAGCAAAACTTAAAACAATTTACAAGTTAGAATTTTATTTCGATAGTTCGAACTTCAAAGGTTAAATTTTGGTTATCTTATCTCTACTTCGCGTACTAAAATTTAAGAGAAAGTTAAGCCTAACACAGTGCTGTCTTTGCTAGTGGACATGATGTAACTCTTGCATCTTGCAGCTTATCAAGTTTGTGAAAAAAATTTCAGTGCATTGTACATATACATCACACAAATCTTGCAGTGACAGAGCACATTTTGTGTGATCTTCTTCATATCAGGGCTGCGATGCATCGGTGCTGATACAAGGTAACGGCACGGAGAGGACTGATCCTGCAAACCTATCACTCGGCGGGTTTAATGTGATCGATTCAGCGAAGAGGTTGCTTGAAGTCCTATGCCCTGCAACTGTTTCTTGCAGTGACATATTGGTCCTTGCTGCAAGAGATGCTGTTGAATTTGTAAGTAGTATGACAATTGGCTCAACTCAAACCAATTCCTCCTATAGAGTCGCTGAAGTTTGTGCTTTCCCTAGCTACAATTCGCTTGTGTTGGTTAATGTTGCAATAGTAGAATTTGATGCAGAAGATGAGTCACACTAGACATAAATACTTAAGTGAACAGACAAACAAAAATTCTCAACATCACAATTGGAATTTATAATCTTCAGAACAGCTTATTTAAACTCTCAAATCTTTTTCTGAAGTAGGACCTTAAAGCTAAACTCTCAAATCTTTTTCTGAAGTAGGACCTTAAAGCTATAATTATGACCACAAATTACTGAACTGGGAGCTCCAAGAAATTAACCTACAATGCACTGCTTGCTGAATGAATCTTAGACCATAACAAAATCCAACTGGCTAAATATTTCAAACAGACCTGACATGCTTATCATATGTATTTCAAATCAGACCGGAGGACCGAGGGTGGCCGTCTCGCTGGGTCGACGCGATGGCCTGGTCTCATTGGCCTCCAATGTCAGGGCAAACATCATCAACACGGGCTTCCCTGTTGACGCGATGGCCTCGAGCTTCGCCTCCAAGGGGCTCTCCCTAGACGACCTCGTTACCCTCTCAGGTCGTCAAACAGTAAACACTAAACAGCATCAGCATCAGACTAACAAGTTTATACAGTGTGCTCACAGCAATGACATGCCATGCAGGAGGCCACACCATCGGCTCGGCGCACTGCAACACGTTCAGCGAGCGCTTCGTGCAGAACTCGACGGGAAGCCTCGTCCCCGTCGACGGCTCAATGAACACGGACTACGCGAACGAGCTGATCAGGCGGTGCTCGGCCAACTCCAGCGCGTCAGCGGCGACGACGGTGGTGGACTGCGACGAGGGCTCGGCGTCGGTGTTTGACAACGAGTACTTCGCCAACCTTCTCGCCGGCAGGGGCCTGCTGAGGACGGACTCGGTGCTCATGCAGAACGCCACCACGAAGGCCAAGGTGGCGGCCTTCGCGCAGAGCCAGGACAGCTTCTTCGACAGTTGGGCGGGCTCCTTCGCCAGGCTCACCAACGTCGGCGTCAAGACCGGCGGCGACAGCGAGGTCCGGCGGTCGTGCTTCAGCGTAAATGGCCAACTATAAGATTGATTTATTAGTTGTTATTATGAGTAATAATAGGAGGATGGATGCATAGTACGTAGAAACCAGCATGTGATCTTATTGTTTGTGATAATATCATCATGTGTTGTTGAAATGATTAGTGAAAAGAAAAGAAAAGTGCATCATGTAGAGGGAGGGATTAATGCATTAATTTGTTCGTAACCCAAAACATACTGAAATTATACTATGAGCTGTTTGTAACTCTGGTGTCACTGGTCTTCATATGTACTGACACACTGACAGAGTTGCGAGTGTAAAGTATGGATGCAAGAAGATGTTTTTACAATCTTATGACAGCTGTGAGCAAGATCTATTTAGTAGTTAGTGCAGACTGATATATATGTTGTAATGGGGAAGTAGCTGTTTAAATAAGCCATTTTATTGTTTTCTCAAACTGAAATGCATCTTACCAGATAATCAGATGAACGAGGAGTGCAGAGACGGGGATCGACAGCAGTTGTGGTAGGTCGTGCAGGGTTTTAGATACACTAGTATAGAAAAGTTTTCTTCAATCGGTAAAAAAATTCTTCTACTATCGGTTTTCGTACCGATAGAGATAGACACGATAGAACAAGACAGAACATTTTCTATCGGTAAATAACCGACAGAAGAAATTAACAATTGTATCGGCATCTTAGGAGTGTACCGATAGCAAAACCGTCGTAGCCTGACGATTAACGGTGGGAAAAGTACACTATTCTAACGGTTAATTACATGATTACCGACAGGAAAATATTACTATTCTATCGGCACCTTATGATTGTACCGATAGAAAACCCGTCCTCGTCTGACGTTTAGCGTTGGGAAAAATACCCATATTTTAACGGTTAATTATAAGTTTACCGACAGAAAAAAGTGTAGCACTCTCTCGGTTGGAAATGACATTATCGATAGAAAAAATCACAGTAGTCTCTCGGTTGTGGATGAGTTCACTGGCAGGAAAAGTCACTATATTCTGACGGTTAATTTCAAGTTTACCGATAGAAAAGTGGGTAGTAGTCTCTCGGTTGTGGATGAGTTTACCGATAGACAAAACCACAGTAGTCTCTCGGTTGTGGATGAGTTCACCGGCAGGAAAAGTCACTCTATTCTGACGGTTAATTTCAAGTTTCACACCATCCTTTGTCTTTTCCGGAATGTTCAACAACAAACCAATCAAACTGTCACAGACATTTTTCTCTACATGCATGACGTCAATGCAATGTCGAACTTGTAAGTGCTCCCAGTACGGTAGATCCCAGAGAATCGATCTCTTCTTCCAAACTTTTTTTCTCGAGGTTTAGAATGCTTACCGAACTCAACTTTGATGTCGTTCACGCGCGAGTAAATCTCCTTACCGGTCAGAAACACTGGAGCTGATCCCTTCTCAGGCTTCCCGTTAAATGATTTCCTCTTCTTACGGTACGTGTGATGCACCGGAAGAAACCTGCGGTGACCTATGTACACTGTTTTCCGGCAGTTTCGCAGCCACATGCTCTCAGTTTCATCTAGGCAAATAGGGCAAGCCTTGGCTCCTTTCGTACTATACCCCGACAAATTGCCGTAGGCAGGAAAATCATTTATGGTGCAAAATATCAGGGCCCGCAAGATGAAATTCTCTTTCTTGTATGCATCCCACACCTGCACACCCTCGCTCCACAATTTCTGTAAGTCCTCGATTAAAGGCGCTAGAAACACGTCAATATCATTTCCGGGTTGTCTGGGTCCTGAGATTAGTAACGCCATCATGATGTACTTGCGCTTCATGCATAACCAAGGAGGAAGATTGTAGATGCATAAAAGAACCGGCCAAGTGCTGTGCCGGCTGCTCATATTACCATGTGGGTTCATACCATTTGTACTCAGCCCGAACCTTACATTCCTAAGTTCGCCGCCGAACTCAGCAAATGTTCTGTTGATGTTTCTCCATTGAATAGAATCAGCTGGGTGTCTCAGTTTTCCGTCTTGTTTCCGGGCTTCAGCATGCCAACGCAAATGCTTCGCGACTTTCGGATTTGCAAACAGCCGCTTCAATCTAGGTATCACAGGCAAGTACCACACAGTTTTTGCCGGGGGCCCTTTCCTTACCTCATGACGTTCACTGTCAATCCGGTCCCTACGCGTATACCTCGATGCGCCGCATCTTGGACAAACATGCAAACTGGAGTACTCGTTACGGTACAACACACAATCATTTGGGCATGCGTGTATTCTTTCGATTTCCATTCCCAACGGACACAACAGTTTTTTGGCTTGGTAAGTAGATCTTGGCAACTCATTTCCCTCTGGAAGCATGTCCGCTAGAAGATCTAATAGTGCCGTGAAACTCTTATCACTCCAACCGTTTCCTGCCTTCAAGTTATATAATCTCAGTACAGAAGACAGTTTTGTAAATGTTGCACATCCAGGGAACAGAGGCTTCTCAGAGTCAGCAATCAGTTTCTCAAATTCACAGAAGTCATTTTCGTTGTAATCTTCCTCTACATCACGTAACATCTCATCTAGATTGTTATCATCATCATCTACGTGCACATCGGAATGAACATTACCAAAATTGGGATGATCATCGATATTATTGCAATCCACATCCGAGTCGTGCTGATTGGTAGTAGTGGTGCTTGTTTCCTCAAGATCTTCGCCATGCCATATCCAACGGGTGTATCGCGCGTTAAAACCACGACGAATCAAATGACTCTTAATTTGATCAGAGTTGCTAAACCTCTTCAAGTTCATACAATCTGTACAAGGACAGAGCATATTTTTCTCTCCCTTCCTCTCCTTTTGTTGCTCAGCAAATTTAATAAACTCATTCACACCATCCAAATATTCAAGAGTAGTACGTTTTATTCCATACATCTAATATTTCCTGTCCATCTACAATTAACAAAATTTAACGAGTAAGCCATGCATGAAACCTGCCCGATTAAGTTATGTATATGTACATGTACAGTCTCTTACAACAGATACATGTGTTGAACCCTAGCCTGACGAAATTAACACTAATTAACCTAGCTAACTACACAATACAAGCTAGTTAGCTCCTAAAACATGACGCATTTCCAGCTACCAAGCTCCCAAGCTTAGAGTTACAAATTTGGAACTACACAATACAGCTAGTTTGCAAGTAGAGAGGAAGGGAGATCTAGAGGGAGAGAGAGATAAGTGTCGACGATTAAGCGTACCTTAAAGAGAGGGGCGCAATCAACTTCCCTCCAGCCTGCGCTGATCACCCTAGCAGTGTAGCTGGAACTTTCGTCACAAACAGAGGGACACAGAGTGCAACAGAACAAATTAAAGAGCAGCTCAGCAATGGTCGAGTGGGGTTTTCCTTATAATGGACATTTTTCTAACGGTAAATACATGAAATAACCGTTAGACTAACTTAGGTAATTTACCGCTCACATATTCTATTGGTAAAAACACACACATACCGTTATAAAATGTGCATTACCGAGCAAGTACAGGACTTCTTCTTTCGGTAAATATGTGTACGAACCGTTAGATGATGCATGACACTCGAGCATGAGTTTTTCTATAGGTAAATATGTGTATTTACCGTTAGAATATACATTACTGAGCAAATATATGTGTTTTCCTATCGGTAAATATGTGTACTTACCGTTAGATCATGCATGACACAACACGCACATGAGTTTTTCTATCGGTAGATATGTGTACTTACCGTTAGATGATGCATGACACTCGAGCATTAGTTTTTCTATCGGTAAATATGTGTATTTACCGTTAGACTATGCATGACTGAGCAAATATATGTCTTTTTCTATCGGTAAATACACATATTTACCGTTAGAATATGCATGACTGAGCAAATATATGTGTTTTCTATCGGCAAATATGTGTATTTACCGTTAGAATATGCATGACTGAACAAATATATGTGTTTTCCTATCGGTAAATATGTGTACTTATCGTTAGAGGAGGTACTGGTACCAAATTGGGACAAACATGCACATGCCATTTCTCACATTCAAGGAATCATATCAATGTAACATCAAACAGATCTTACATCAAACGGATCTTAACTAGAAGATAAAGCAATATATTTCAAGAAATGCTAATTTGTGGATTAATTAGGAGACACAAAAATACTTTTCGTAGGTAGTTGGGACTTCATCTTGCCAAAGAAATTACAGATGCTAGTTCACAAATTCAGGTACAAACATACACATGCCAGTTCACCAATACAAATTCAGGTATAAACATACACATGCCAGTTCAAAAATTGAAGTGCATGTCTGAAACAGCAGTACAAATACACACCTACCTACCAATACAATTAAATACACAAATACTCCCTGCACATTCAAGTTCATGTCCCAATTAGCAATACATGATACACAAATATACAACAATATACAAATACAACAATTCACACATTCGATGTATATTACAAAAGCCACGTCTGAAATTAACAACAGATCACGACGAGGACCCAGTGGCCCATACATGCATTTTACATAAAAGGGAACCTTTGCAGGTTGCCACAATGCAACTACCGACTACAAGTTAGACCTGATACATCACAAATCCATTCATCCAAAACAGCAAATGTCTGAACCACATTGGACTTAACCATAGGAGTTCAGTTTGAAGACGCCCGAGGAGCTGGAACTGCCGTCGACATACATTTGTACGTATTGGTGATTTCCTCGGACTCAAACTCGATCAACTCAACTCAACTCAACTCAACTCCATTAACAAAAAGAACCTACCTTCCAAGATGTTGTTCTGTGTAGTGATGATGTAGAATGGCTGTGCAAATAACAACAATTCTTCTTCTCCAAGCAGGTAAGCATCTGGCCACAAGCTGGTGCATGCAAAAAAATGTAAGATGCTTTTTATAGGTCCTGATTTGAGAAACACGCCGGGCTTAAGCATCTTCTCGACCGAGCCAACCAAGATCTCGCCCTTCACGTCCTTCCAGCTCTCGACGGTGATCTTCACCATTTCTTTCGCCAACAAGCCAACGTAGGCAGCGTACTGCGATGAAGAACCGTGAAATACGTTGCCCCTCACGAGCATCATCTAAGGACTTGAACAGATCATAATCATATTGAAAAGAAGACACATCAAAATGAAGGATACAAAAAAAACAGAATTATTGCCATAATCGGATTAGAATAATCTAACAATATTGCAGAAATTTTACGTACCTTCCTTGGGATGCCGACGTCTAGAGGGCGTCGATGGAGGTGCGGAGGTGCAGCGGTTCCCTGTAGAGGTGCGCCGGCCGTCCATGGAGCTTACGGGTTAGGACTACGAGCCCCAGATGAACTGTGAGAATGAAAGAGACATACCCGTGTATTTATACAAATATATATTTTCTATCGGTATGAAAACAAAACACCGTTAGTAATAAAAACATCTGTAGAAGGCGAATGGTTCTATCGGCACAATAAATATTACCGATAGGAATTTTTGTACATACTCTATCGGTGTGTACGTACATTGCCGATAGAATATTACTAGTTGTAGAAGGTCAACAGTTCTAAGATATTTTTGCAATATTCTACCGGTATAAACATTCATTACCGATATAATAAAACTATTTGAAGACGAACAGTTCTAAGCAATTTTCTATATATTCTAACGGTAAAAGAATCCATTACCGATAGAATAAAAATATTTGTAGAAGGCCAACTATTCTATCGGCGCACTACATATTGCCGATAGGAATTTTTAATATACTCTGTTGGTATATTCATACAGTAGCGATAGAATAAGTCTAGTTGTTGAAGTCGACCAGTCCTATCGGCGCACAACATTCTTCCGTCAGTACTTATGCATCTCTTCTAACGGCAAATATGTTCATCACCGCTAGAGTAAATCATACTATTTATTCTATCGGTAAGTTTCTTAGAAACCGATAGGGAAAATACATCCGTCGGACTTTTATGACCGCGAGGCACATTTTCTATCGGTTTTCTGCTGTTTCGCTAATAACCGATAGAAGATAGGGGTTAGTAGACTGTATTTCTGTACTAGTGATAGAAAATCATCAAGAAATAGTAATTTTTATTTTATACGTTAAATTAAATTGGATTTTAGGTGTATATTATACAGTTTTGGATCAACCACATGAAAAATTGGTCCGCTACGGTTGCTTCACAAACTGCAGGTGATCCCCGTCTAGTCTAGATAGGAAAAGCACATGGTTAGTATGCTCAACAAATAATGAAACACGAGGCAGACAAGAATTGGGTTGAACAACTCTAAATCATCGTTCAACAGGCCAAAACTTTTCTTTTTTTTTTTGAAAAAGCCAAGACGTACGAGGCATGCAAAGATATTCCAACTCCAAGTCTCCTGTAGTCCTGTTAGTGTAAGCACAGACCAAAGAAAGAACAGAATGTTTGCATACCTCCAAGAATAGAACAAAAAAAGGTGAGAACTTGATAAAGTGATAAATTCTTTCATCTTTAGCAAAGGACGGCTGTGGTAGAAGTAAGCTTTCTAAAGAAATCTTCGCATTTTTCTTATTAAACATGTTCCCAAGTTCAAAAGATTGTTCTAGGGTCCAAATTATTCGTTAATTCAGACTGCATTAGGTTCAAATCAGTCTGATCTACAAGCAGAAGAACAAGAGAATCGATACGTTTGGAATCTATTTGGGCAGAAGATATGGACGGTCGGTCTGGCAACCAGAACAGATTCTTGAGAAAAATGAGAAGCACAAAAGTTTGGTGATATGATATCATCACCTCGAAGAGTAATTTTCACAATTAGTCCCTCTTTTATCTCGAATATTTCATATTGTTTTCTATTTTTCTAATTTTGACAGTCTCCCTTTTTATTGTAATAGTTTCAAATAATTTCTTATTTCATCTTTCACAATAAAAATATTGAATTGTCATCTCAAGTAGTATACCAAGTTTATTTAATAGTGTAGAATATAGAAAAAAAATCTCCTTCTCGGACTTAGTTTCCATAAAAAAGTTCTCTCAGCAAATTTGCACTAAAAATAAAATATTTTTTATTTTTATACACAAGTATACATCTCTTTTTTTTTTGTTGTTTTAGGCATCTCTAATGCATTATAATAAAATAATATTTATTCAGATTTAAATATGTTGATCTTTCATCGAGAATGTTGTCATTATATGTGTGTGTGACTTTCAAGATCTTGTATTTTAAATGAAATATATTTTATAAAATAATGCTTGATCAAGTTAGAAATAACTATAATTTGACATGGTACCAATTTTGTTTTTTTGTTCTCATATTTGGAGAGATGGAATAAGTTTGAATTTGAGATACGAAGATAAAGAGTATTTTTTTCCACATAGTATGAGAGTTGTATTAAGAGAACATAATCTTATTTGCTTGATGCATCATGTGGGATACTAATTCAAATTTTTTTATTGTAAGAGATGACGAAGGAGAACTATTTGAAACGATTATAATAAAAATGAGGAGTTGATTATCAAAATTGAAAAGAAAGCAGCAGTAATATTTGCATGTAATGTTTTTATGTCAAATCACTCCGGCAATAATATTTGCATGTAATGTTTTCCTTTCATAGAAGGCCTTTGTCCTAGGGAGAGATTTTTAGTGAAGGGGGCTTACCGAAACTTAGCTGCAGCTACGTGAATATAGATGAAACATTGACAGGACATTAGATGTTACAACTACCACAAAGTTTACAAAACAATGTGAGATGACATCACAGAGATTTATGCAAGATGTGCAATCTTCATGATTTCCGACTGAAATCTTAAACTAAGGAAATGCCAGCTCAGAAGACAGTGAAATGTCCGGGCAAGTTTCGAGCCAGACGCATCGAAATAAGCAAGAAGTTGTCCCATGACTACGTGCAAAGGACTTCAATTTATAAAAGGACAAGGATATCACAGCGACTCCCACCAAAACATCATATATCCAAACAGATTCGGTTATATGACAATTGACACAGAAGATAAGTACAACACTTTCTAAAATCACAATAATACAATTTTACTCGATATAGTAAACATTCTCTAATTCAATTTCACTGACAATACCAGCACTCAACAATGACGAATAAAAATAATAAATATCAGTAGAATTGAAACGAAAAGTCGTGAAAAGAATTATTCAGAGTTTTGGAAATATTTTTAAATACAAATATGCTCATTGTGGTAGACACAGCTGACCACCTGGAGCTTTTTTATTGAGACTTTGAACATGTCTCGGACAATAAAACATGCTAGAATTCATAAGAACCTGGCTGGCTGCTTCACTAGATAACCAAACTACTACTACTATAAGTAGAACAAATTTCACCATAGCAGACGATTTCAGGGTAGCATAATGTCACCAGATACCCATCTTACTCGCCATCTGACGCATCCTTCTCCATGGCATCCTCTTCAAAGTAGGGAAGACCACCCAATTTACTGTCCTTCACAGGACCCTCCACCTCACCATCGAAGCAATGTAGAACAGATTTCGGCGACCCAACAACATCATCAGTAGCAGCAAAGCTCTGGTAAATGAGCAAGCCACCAAAGGGCAGCTCCTGCTCCACCATGTTGTTGGTGGCATAAGCATCAGCTTCAAGCTTCTTCCCCCATGTCCCTGCCTGAGCAGGCCCTCCGAGGATGGTAACAGCAACAGAGAACTCTGAGGGGCCAAAGCAGCTGAGGACCCTCTTGATCAGCTCACCATAAGCCAGAGAAGACGGATCAAGGCCCATGACTTCATAACTTGCATAGCTGAAACCGTCCTCAGGGGTCACATGAATCGTGGAGAATGCAGTGCCATGGATGGCATTCATGGAGTAGCCACAGGGCTCAAAATCGAAGTCGCAGATCTCCATCTCTGGGATTATGTCAGAGATACCGGAGAGCTTAGTCATTTCCTTAGCACATGAAGTGTGGCCATCAGCAGATGTCTTGAAAAAGATGGATGCCTTCTTCTTGTCCAGTCCTGTCATGCACATCTCAAGGGTAACCATAGGTTGCTCCGGGTGCTGGGTGGCATAGTAGATGTGCCATTTCTGGCCAGGCATTGCTGGATCTCCAATCACATAAGCATTACCACCAGATTTCAGGCCACCAAAGTAGCAGTTAAGGACGGCAACCTCCTCAGAGAAGCTCCTGTGGGGGGAAGGCTGTGCACCAGGGAAGATGAAGGTCCCACGAGAATACTTGACAGCAGAAAGAGGCAGCAAAAGCTCTTCTGCTAGCTCAAGGATCCTTGGAATAGCAAGCAATAGCTTGGTAGTTCCACAAGTCTTGATCACAAGCTTATATCGGTACACAAATAGGCTCGATTCAGAAAGAACATAAGAATCAAAGTCCTTGTTGGAGAGCTCAGACACAATGGTGCATTGTGCGAGATCCAGAATGGAGTCAATTTGGGACCTGCAGAGGGAGCGCAAGCCCTGACCATTTGGATCAACAAAGACAGGTGCCTCTGAGAAGGAGATCTCGAGGCGCTTCTCATAGCCCTCAAACCCAATCGCCGAGACCGGGGGAGAGTTAGCAATTGACAGAACGGCCATCAGAACAATTGCGTCAGAACAAAATGCCAGAGATGGAGAACAGAGAAAGGCAGGGAGAAAGACGGGAGAACTGGTCAGTTATCGGGAAGCAGCTAGCCAGAGAGATTGGTCAGAAACAAAGTGTCAATATGGAATTGCAGGAAAATCCTAAACTACTAGGATGGGAGGCCGAAAGGGTTATCAGGAGGGCTTCTTCGCGCACTGCAAGAAACAAAACAATCCACAAAGTTAGCAACCTATCCACAACAATTGCAAAGATGACAGAATGAAGTGAATCTTTTGAGTAAAGTCTTTTGATTTCAGGACTTACGTTGGAGTAAGCAGCAGACTGGAACTTCTTGATGCCTCCAGCCGGTCGGATGTCCTCAATGCTGTAACCGAGGGGAGCTTCATACATCAGGGAGCGACTACTGCTAGACTTCTTTTTGCCACCCTTGGACTCCATCAGTACATCAACTTCCTGCATAAGGATGTAACGGAGTTATAATAAGAATCTTGAACTGAAGAAAGATCTATGCTTTTGCTGTTTATATGAACTCATAGATGGACTATTTGCTCTACAGTTATTCTTGGTTGTAAACTATAGTTGCAATCACAACTTAACATTATAACTAATCAGCCTGACTGCTAAAGACATAAGACTGAGTCCAATACTCCAATTAAGAGGAAATGCATGAAAAATATTTATATCAATGGAGTTAATCAACACTGAATCCAATCAGATCTCGCATCTAGGTTTGCTCCTCTATATATGGAGAGGAATACTATTACGTAATACCGAAACTAAATTTTCCACAAGAGATTAAATCATCCAAAAACTATTCGTCATCAGAAGAATACAGGGAGATAACACAAAACATATATTAAAGACCAGAAGCGAGTATAGTTTTTTCTAAGACACATATAAATCTACCAAAGGCTCATCATAAAATCGGCCTAAAACTATACAAACAACCTAAGCTAGAACACCAATATAACTCTTAAAACATGTCCAAGGGATTACAAACCTACATGCTACAACAACCAAAGAATGCAACAACAAAGAAGAACTTACAATTCCACAAAGCTATGGAAATCCAAACCCGAGCGCGCGCGCGTGATCCGATTTCGATCTCGCGAATTCCCCCCCTTAGCCCTTCTCACCACCGAGACTTGCACAAAGAAAAAACTTCTCTTTATTGGTTTCTCAGACGAGACGAGAGCGGCGGCGGCGAGGGATGGGAGGAATTCTTGGGCAACAAGAAGCGTGCGGCTGAGAAAGGAAACCCTGATTTGGCCGGGCTTATATAGCGGCCCTTATCGGATCCGGGTTGGAGTGGCCGCCACGAAAGGAGCCGCCCCGCTAGACCCTTCCCGCGGGGAACCCCGTGGACCAGTCGGTGCTCGTGGGCCCCACCTCGGGCAGGATTCGCGGCCGAGAGGGCCCGGGCTACGGTGGACCGGGTCTAGGTTCGGGGGATTCCTTTTTGAGAGGTTCACGACAATTCCTGGAGAGTTGGTGTGGTGGGGCTGATAGATGGGGCCCACCAGGAGAGTTTGGGTAAGTTTCGAGGTGGCGTCAAGGTGGGGAGGAAAGAAGAATAATGTTCTTTGCAATTGGAGATGCATAAGTCTTTTGGAGGGAGGCAACAATCAAACTTTGTGAAGGTCAGGAAAGCTTGTTTACAGCTGGCGCTTAACTCTGCACATGAATTATAACCTGTGTTTCGTACAAAAGAATGTGTGAGTTCAACTTTTAATCTTTTATTTTTATATATATATATATTTAATTTGGGATCTTTTATATATATATATATGATTAATATGACAAATACTACTATTTGTTAGATAGGTTTTTAAATAATTTGCTTAGTTGTCGAATGGGGTACATGAAGTTAGAGTTTGAATTGCAACATTAATTTGTACAGTAGTGTTTTTCATGATTTTAGAAAACTAAAATACGCAAATACTAAAGTATTGTATTTGTTTAAGCCTCAAACAATGAAGCAATGTACTTTGCAATGGATTATTACATGTTAGACCTTTAATTTGCTTTACAACTTGTATAATTCATTTTTAAACCATTGAAGCACATCTTGATTTATATTATATGTTTAAGGTGCTGATTGGTTACCCGCACAAATCTAATCTCACTCAGTGAGATAGGATAGTTTGAATGAAAAGATATAATTAGGTTGTTTGGTTGGTTAAACGAGATAATTCATATTGAGATAAAGTATTGTTTGGTTGATTATATGAGTGATACAAGTGAAGATATAAGGTGAAAAATATTATCAAGAGTTATTGATTTGTTTATATTATAACTAAATATCTCTTAATCTATCTTAATCATTTTTAATCTATCTCAAATTATCTTAAAAACCCTTTATTTGGGTTAACCACCCTCCTATTTATAAGATTAAAAGAGCCTGACCTAATGGAAAACTTAATTTGAGCTTCTTTGTGAACCTAGTTCAACTCATATATTTTGTATCATCCAATCTAACTCACTAATACAACTCAACCAATTAAACACCTGCCTGTTTCAAAGATTCTATATGGATGAAACCAGACTCAATCAATCAAACCCCCATGAGACTGTCTTTGAGCTAGAATATTCTTAGAGTATTACACTGTAGGTCTTAAACTTGCATGATGTACCACTCTGGTCTCTGAAGCCCCTAAATTTGTGTCTGTTAATCAAAATAGCTCTAAAATGATGACTTTTTGATAAGATCCACCAAAATATTAAAATTTTCTTAATCAATGATCCTACATAGATCATAAATAAACAAATTATCTCAACAAAATCAACAATATGGTTCATATTAATACAAACCATACATACATGAGTGGATCCCCTTCTCATGAAGCTTCAACGTTATTTTGAGATGGTTGAGATCGCTATCTAGAGCGATCCATCACCTCACCCGACTCTTATTCTCTTTCATGAGCGCGGTAGAGTAAATGTTTCTCTATAAGTATGTTTCTACTACGGATTTGGTGGAGAAGATAAAATAATGAACCAAATATGATAAAATTAGGGATTTTTAAAAATGTCTCAATCACACATCATGATCAATTTGTATGCAAGTCATATTAGCAATCCACTTCGTTAAATTGGACCTCATCACAGTGTCTTCTTCTCATTTAAGCAAATTCTGTCATAAAATCAACGTTTGGACCTATTTTGATTAATTGACATAAGTTTAGGGACTTATTGTATGTATTTTATAACCTAAAGTGGTTTATATAGTTGTTGGACGAATTCTAATACTTTGAGTGTAACAACCATCACACTAGATCTATTTATATTAGAATTAGTCCAACAATTATATAGACCACTTTAGATTATAAAATAATCTTACACTTATTTGATGAGTTCGCAAATTCAGAGACCTAAATAGCACACTTCTACAAATTTAGATACCTACCGTACAATTTACTCGTATTCTTAAATAAAATGACTTATTATTACCTACTTTAAAATGTGACTCCACATATTTTTATTGCTTGTTCTTTATTAAGGAATTTCCCTGGTCTCATTTCCTTTTCTTTTAGAAATGTCTCATTCTTTCCCATGGAACCCTCCTATGTCCTATCTCCCTCTCTTGTAGTTCATTTTTCCATTTCCACGTGTAAATACCATGATGTAAGTTCAGTCAATAGCATCTTCACCGTTGAGAACAATATGTGATAGACCTTCTCCAACAGCAGACGCATCCGGGCGCGGATCTGCATCGGGTCGGCTACGGGGGTGAAATGGGGAGGACGCACCGCTCTAATAGCATCTGCATCACGTCGCGCCGTTTTACAGATCGGAGAAAGGATGCCGAAATCTCCACATCCTCTCCCCCGCGCAGCCGTTTGCCCGCGTGGTCGCGCCCCCGCTCCCAACCGAGATCGCCGGGCTTGAAGGTGGCGGTGGAGTGAGACAGTGGAGAGGGAGAGAGAAACAGGGGAAACAAGAGAAGCGGCAGCTTGTGGCTAGGCGGCGCGGCGATTGGAGAAGGCGGCGGCTCTGAGGGGAGTTTTGGTGGCGGCCATGAAGATGAAGAGAGAGGGGGAGCAGCAAAGAGCTAGTAGAGAGAGAGAAGAAGTGCCGACGCTCGGGTGCACCAAATTGGTGAATCGGGTGACTGCCGGCGGCGGCAGAGGACGACGACGGCGGTGTGTGAAGCGGCGCGGGAGAGGTGAGATTGGCGTCGGCTGTGGTGGTGGAGCGGCGGCGGATTGGCCAGATCCGGCGGATTTGGCGGCAGTGGCGTGAGGTGGTGCAGGCGCAAGATGGCGGCGGCGCCACGCAGGAGAAAGGCAGTTATTTTTTAAGGAATAGACAGTGGGATTTGGAGATGCTGTTGGAGAGGATAGAAATATAGAGAGGAAATTTTTTTAAGGAGATATGTATATGGAGATATAGAGATCCGATTTTAAGTATTGCTGTTGGCGAATATCTTATTACCTAGCTAGGGCGCATATTGACTATCATGAGACCTTTTGTTTTCACTGCTTTAGCACTTGTAAAATGTTTGAATTATTTTACCATGAGACGATTCCATTTGAACTTTCAAAAACTTTGGTTGGTAAATGGTAATGATACACAAAGTTCAAGATGAAAAGGGTTTTGGAGAACTCTGTTGAGATCTCATTTTTGTGTATACAACTTTCATCTTAAATGTGGAAGTGTATATAATATTTAGTAGACTAAATATGTTAATTCTAGATTATTTTTTATGTGAAATAAGAATAAAAATACAAATAAATTAGTATGTGATTGATCATACCATATAATAATAACATGAACATGAGTGCGAGGAAAGAAAAAAAAAACTTCACATATCATTTTTGGCTTATATACACGCATGGTTCTCCATGTCTTGAAAAGTAAAAGGGCGAAACAGCTACACCATCTAGTCATCTAATGCCCTTTTTATCTTCCAATAAAAGGGTGCTGAGTCGATAACTTCGCTTTCCAAACTCTTCACACTTTATATATATACTGGCGGTTGTCAAAAAATATGCAAGATAAGATCACTGAATCCACACACTCGCAAGCAGTTTTTTGCATTGAAATATTCTGTTAGAGAGAGAGAGAGAGAGAGAGAGAGAGAGAGAACAAGTTGCATTATCCTCAAAGGCTAAGACCAGACAAATTTATGAGGAGCTTACCTAACCTGCCTCTCCTGATCACTAGTATATAAGGTAATGGAGGTGCATAAAGATTGGTTTCTAGCGTGGATCTCCATGTGTCATAGAAAATACAGCAATCTTTCCGTATCATACAAAATTCATTAAGTCAAAGGTAGGAGGATCACCAAGAACGTAACCGGTGATCTGTTTCCACTTTAAACTCCCTTACGGAGTTATCATGCAGACTATAATTTGTATACAAAAAAATTTTAAGTGGTCAAGAAAAGATAATTAATCTACATATATTTCACTCTTTTACATATTTAGACTTTAATAAATCTATCATATGGATTCAACTTAAAACCGTTTAGACTCCACCAAAACTACAACATGGAGAAATCAATATCTTTGGACTTTAATATCATATTGATTTTCATATATTGACCAATTCATCAAAAAAAAATTAAAATATTAACAAAAACAATCAATCTATTTATATTTCAACATATTTAAATAATTACATGTACCATCTAGATTTAAATCCCAACACTTGAAGTCAAAAAGAATGAAATGCATGTTTCGGATAGCTAATGCCTGATTGATCATAATTCAATTACTCATATGACGACATGCAGAATTTTGAGGTACATGAAAATTCTCTCACGACATGCAGATTTATAACCCACAATCTCAACTTTTCCATGTACTTTTGATGATGTTTGGTTTGAAAACATAATAATAATCGTAATGAGTTTTAGAATACATTTGAATTAGAGGTGAAATGAGTAAATACAAATTTTAATTGGTTTAAGTGGGGGATGGAGTAAAATGAGATGATTTTGGAATATATTTAAGTGACATGTATTTGAAAGATGTATTATAATGTATTTTAAATATGAGTATGAAATAAACACCATCTAAAGTGTGTTTGGTATAGATTGTCTATAATCTCAAGATTCTCCGTAATCATTTTCTTTGGAATAAGATTGCATGTAATTAACTATTACCGTTTTTAGTAGAATTGATAATCTTTATAGATCATTATTGAGAATATTAAACTACCATATTTAGTATGATATATTAAAATTCCTCATAATCACCGGTTATTAGTTAAGATTTAACTTGGATATGCCATGTATTGCAGTATATGTTAATCCCATTACTAACGTCCGTTAGATAGCATACTTTTTTTGGGGGGAGATATTTGGAGTAAAACCAACTAAAGTGTTAGGAATAAAAACTATGAAGATAAAAACGTTCAAGAGATAACTGTCGTGTTTGGAAGATTACGAAAAGACCGTAATACAAGATATATATCTATTAGATTTGTAATCTTTTTCTAACTATCGTTATATTTACTATAGGATAATCTTTAATTACAGTTTTAGATTAAATAATTTTTTAGCCAAACATAAAATTCATTAGGATCATGACAGGATTCTTTGTAATCCTCATCCAAAGGAAACACCAAAGGCGCTCCTGACAGATTTGGCGCGTCTTTTAACTGGAAAGTTAGGGACCTAAAGCCATACTATCTGGTCCATGTATGATTCCTTTCGTTCAGTAGTTGGTTACTAGGTTTGTCATGCTCTTTCTTGCACAGCTAGATACATTTGTCTCTTGTTTTTGTTCCCTTTGCACAACTTGATATGCTTGTCCTTGTTTTCCTATTTTTCTTTCCCTAGACATTAGATTAGTTTGTCTCGGTGATTCCTTTCAATATGCCCCACTTGAAGTAGAGAAGGTGGAGGAAATTATTGCATGCATTAGGTGAAGCTTTGACGAGATTAGCAAGTTAATTAATTACAACAAGAAAAAAAAAACCTCCTATTAGTCACCGGAAAATATCTCAAAGCTGGAAGCCCACTCTGTTATGGAATATACGTATCAGATACGAATTCGAATAAGATTTGAATTACATCAGGAAATCTAATCTATTATAATTTCTTCTGCATGGACAGTTCGGATAAGATTCGTACCATATCAGGAAACCTAATCTGTTAGGATTTCTTCTGTATGGTTTTATATATAGAGATGTATGATGGACTTTGAGAATCATCACAAAAGTTATAACTGCCATCTCTTTTGATAGCCTTTAACCCCTTGTCGTACGCGTTGGTGCTAGCACACCATCGTACGACGTTCCATCTTGGTACGTGTGGATACCGGTAGAGGCGCTGCTGCAATTACTGCGCTGATTAGAATGATCCGTGAGCGATCGTTGTCATCTACATCTGCTGATCAGGACGATCCGCAAACGGTTGCTGTGAACATTTGATCGCTTCACCAAATCTGTTTTCGCTATTGGTAACAATCTAATCTATGATCTATTACTTGTAGTCTTCGAGTAAATTTTTTGAAATTCTGCTCGTGTAGCTTACTCGATTTCCTTCACACTCGACATGAGGAGATGACCAATTCGTGATGTATTTTTCCTTTTTTAGTTGTCCCTAGTTTTGTATCTTTTAGCAACAAGTTGGTCAAACTTTTTATTCCTGGTGGAATACGCAAATGAGACAAGGATAGAAACCAAATCCCAAGTATTTGATGAAACCTAGTCTTGTTAAAATGTATGAACATGACATTTGAAATGGTATTTTTCAAAAATTACATGTTTGAACTGGTGTGTGTATCAAATTTCTCAATGAAAGTTTAGAATTTAGAATATCCTGTTTTGTAGTGGCGTATTTAGAATTTTAAACTTTTCAATGGTACGAACAAAGAAGCGATTAGACTTTGAGGCAGCATTATTCTAGTATAAGAGTATTTGCATACAATAAAAAAAAATACACATAGAATGTGGGGGAAGAGGGAACCTATTCATTTTTTTTTTTATATATATTAAGAGATCCTGTTGAAACTTCTTTCTAGCTCCATCACTCATCCTTTCCCGAGCAAGATAAACACATACATGGTCTGGGGTGAAGTTTACAAATTCCTTCAAGTAATGGGAACTCATTTTTTTTCTTTAGCAAATCACAAAAACTGTAAGTTAAAAATATTTTAATTTCCAAGATTAAGCAAGCTTCTGGCCCTTAAGAGGTGAAAAAATTGAATGAGTTGAATAGTGAGAGGTAGGAGTGTAATTGGATCCGATTCGGATCGGTTACTAGTTATATCAAATTCAAATCTTATTAATTTTAATCGAATTTGAATTCGAATTCGGGTATAAATCGGACAGTTATCAAATTCGAATTCGAATAGGATTTTTACTCCATTCGAATCGAATTCAAATGTTATTCGGATTATATGCTATTTTAAGGTTTAACATCATTTCTACAATATTGTAGATAAGTTTCAAGTTGAAGGAAATATGTAGAAGATATTAGTTAATATCACACATTACAAATTCACATAATACTACTACATAATAGTTCACATCAAGTATTTAAATCCAGTAAATTCATTCAAAAGTTACAACTGAACTAAGTTAATTAATTGAGTTCGACAACATATGCCACTAAATTAAACAGGGACAAGATAATAAGAGGTCAAAAATAGCTGAAGTTGCATGCCAACAAAAAGTACAAAATCACCTGCAAATGAAAAGGTTCAAAATTATTTGGTTAAACAAGAATATAAATTTATTTTTATCGGAAAGCAAGAGTACATGACAACACAAAGAAAATCATGTGTAGATGTCTAGTTGGTAACTTAATGTATTCTGATACATCTCATTCATCTTTGCTATTTATGTCATCAAATTCTAACTCTTAAACAATTGAAGCAACATGCACTTTACCTATAATACTTAAACAAATTAACTGATGCATATATAAAAAAAATGATTGTAACAATTTTGTTTATTAAATTACCTTTTTTTAGTTGCCCTTATTCAGTCATTGGTGCATATCAATGCTTCCACTATTTTGGGCTCTAAGCGACTGTAATACTTATCAATGATTCTTCCACCGGCGTTGAAGGCGGATTCAAATGCAACTGTTGATATAGGAATAATCAAAACATTTAGTGCAAGCAAAGAAAGAATACGAAACTTTGCATCTTGAGTATGCCACCAAGCTAAAATATCAAAGTAATCATTTTCAAGCCATTTCAACAATGGCTCGACTAAATACCTCTCTAATTCGGACTTCTCTTCATTCTTTTCATTGATATCCTTTTGGAAAGCACTTAGTTTTTTACACTTTGGCTCTTTATTAGGATTGAGGTCATGGCAGTGGGAAGCAAATCTAATATAAAATCCAGTGGCAGGCTGTACAACACTAATTGACAGATCATTGTGTTGAGATGCATATACTTCGAATAACTCGTCAACAAGGATCTTCAAATCACAAATCTTCTCAACATCAATATCGCCATAAATCTGTTGATAGTAAAACTCAACCACTTTCATTTTGTAGCGAGGATCTAGAAAACATGCAACTGTCAAAACCATATTACTTAACTCCCAATACTTGTCAAACTTTTCCTTCATAACTCTTGCCATAGATGTAAGAAACTCATCATCCTCTTGGAGCCACTCAATAAGTAGGATGTGAATTTCACAAAACTCTATGAAGAACAAATTTGCAGTTGGATAGGAATAGTCCGATAAAATTTTAGTGACATTAAAAAGTTCTTCAAGCACTTAAACAACAAGTCTGCCTTTTCCCACTTATCTCTAGAAGGAGCACAATGTTCATATTTTTCTGGATTTAACAAAGCAAGCCGTTGGAAAGTTTTCATATAGTACAACGCATTTGCAAGCATCAAATAGGTGGAATTCCACCTAATAGCTACATCTTGAGAGAGGCCCTTTGCTGTGTCTAAATCTAACTCATAAGCTTGCTTTTGAAAAAACTCACACTGCAAAAGAGAATTCTTAATAATAGTAATTATGAAGAGAATGTTATTGACAGTTTATCCAACCATTTTCAAACCATCCCTTACAATGAGATTAACAATGTGAACTGCATATCGAACATGAAAGAACTTGCCATGACAAATAAGAGAATCATACTTTTCAAGGGTTGAAGTAATAGTCCTAACACAAACCTCATTTGCAGGAGCATTATCCAAAGTTAAAGCAAATAGTTTATGATCAATATTCCAAGTAATCATGTTTTTAACAAACACACTGCTTAAATTTGTTCTGGAGTGCCTCCCTTCCAAATGTATAAAGTTTATAATCCATTTCTAAATTTTCCAATCATCATCAATAAAATGACAAGTAACACACAAATAACCCTTATTTTGATTGGAGGTCCAAACATCTATTGTGCAGCTCAAACGACATTTAAGAGAGGATAAAAGATCGAACAACTTCCTCTCATACATTTCCAAATTTAATAACAGTTTGTTTAGACTTATCATACTGACTTTTGTAGTGAGATCTCATATGTATCATACCAAGTTTGCTCTCAGCGGATAATTTAGCCTTGCAATAGTTGCATTTAGCCATAGGCTTTATCACAACATTGTCATCCACTTGAATTTCATCTTGCACTACTGTGAAATGCTGTCAAACTTCTGAAGTCTTCCTCCTTGGAGGCCTGCTTCTATTACAGATTGGTGATTTACTTATAGTAGTAGTATTCTCAGTCCCAACATCAGTTGAAACCACTACATTCTCATTGACAATGCTTTCAATATTGGCATTGATTGGTGTAGTGCCACTAGCATTTTAAGATGTAATAGAATTATACACATATAAAAAATTAATTAGATCATATTACAATTTACAAGAATTCAAAACATCAAGCTTGTGCAAAATTTACCTGTTTGTTTGTTGTTGTTATTGCCACTTTGACTCTTGTTACTGCGGCTTCCAAATGCCATGAAGTCAATCTAGATCAATAATAAATAAATAAGTTAAGTTTATGATACAAGAATCAAAACACTAAGGTTTTAACTCATGCAAATTTCTCCAAATCTAAATAAAGTACCTCTTTTCCTTTGTTTGAGATTGAGGGCATGGGAAATTCCCTACTAGACAAAGTTTCTTCGAGTAGTTCTGACTTGAGTTGTCAAGGGGAATTCGAGTAAAAAGAAACAGCTATCTGACAAAAGAAAGATGAGAAAAAAGACTTCACCATCCATTGCATCTGCTTATCTCCACTAAATGTAGAAATTTCCTCTGACCAGAGCCTAGAAATATTTGCTGGTAAGTTCAAATCTCAACACCCTAAATCAATTTTAGCTGCTGAAAGTTCATTACCACACAATAGTTCAACATAAATTCGTACTAAATCAAGAAATACAACTAGAGTAACCAAAAAAAAAATGACACGGAAGTTTAACCAAATTAAAAAGCAAAACATATGTGCATTCATGTTTATAACATGAACTTTAAACTCCACAGCTACCTGGCAAAAAAAAGACACAAAACTTTAAACTTCATTATGATTAGTTCCCTGTTAATCAAACAAGTTTAACCTAAATAATCAGCAGCATATAGATGAAGTTCACACTAAGGAATGCAGATTTAGATCAGCAATGATAGTGTCGGAAAAATACAATTTCTGTTCTCAGAAATAAAAAGAACGATAACACTAGCACATATCTTCAAAATTTTCACATCTTAGTAGAAGCCGCAACCACATTTCACTGAAAATTCATGGTACATGGATATTATCTGCATTAACAAGCAGGTCAACGTGTTGGTCAGCAGAAAAGCTGACATGGTAAGTGATTCAGGTAACAAAGTAGAACATCTATTTCCAGTGTTAGTGAGTAGCATTGATGCATGGTAGAGCTGCATAGTCCTGGCAATCATGATCTATACTTGAGCAACCAATGCATTT
Organism: Pharus latifolius; assembly: GCA_019359835.1. NCBI lineage: Eukaryota > Viridiplantae > Streptophyta > Magnoliopsida > Poales > Poaceae > Pharus > Pharus latifolius. The sequence goes on from CM033322.1 coordinate 15,775,742, forward strand.
GTATCACATAACAAAATTTTGCTGGTACTACTTTTTCAGAAGTAAAAATAAAAAGGAAAAGTATGATCTTTTTAATGTAATCCTAAAATGGGGACTTCCAAATTTCCAATCCAAAAGTGTGTTTGTCCTTCCATACAAGTTCCAAAGACACGAGCAAAAACTAACCAAACAAATCACATCTGCTTCATATTTCAAACAGTTCTTCGTAATTGCAAGCATAATGAACAAACCCTGGCAATGGTTGTGGTCCTCACAAAAGTTATGTACTTCTAACAAAATGTTATAATGCTTAAAAATATTTTGTGCGCCATATAACTCTCTGCCCTCATGCCTGGATGTACAATAGTACTGCTATACTGAGCCCTGCCCATTTCAGTATAAACTAATGTGGATTTATTAGTGCTTAGTTCTTGCACTGCAATCTTAGTTATTGTCAACCAGCAAAATAGTCCTTACTCCAAAACACAAAACAAGCAGCTCAAATATATATATAAAAAAAAAACAATAATAATTAGAAGCAGCTAAGAGAAAGCAAGAAATCACACCAAAAATCAAATCTTCCAATCCTAGCATGAAGAACAAGAGAATGCATGTAAGTAACAGAAGAAACAACATAAGTGTTCTTGACCAAAAAAAAGAACAGAAAAGTATGGCAATGGCCTTGGAGACCGGGACCCATTTTTTGTTGCTCCTTTGCTATAGCAAGAGCATCACACCGGGCGCCAAACATCACAAAATTATCAGCTCCTCGTGCACAATGAGATGGGGAAACACCAGAGATAAGTAGAGGGAGGGGGGGATCAGTGAGAGATTAGGATCAAACAAGCGAGAGTTTTAGATAGCGTACACTGTACACTTCGAAGACGGTAGCGGTGACGAGAGACGGGGAAGGAGGCGGGAGCGGGGGAGGAGGAGACGGCGGCGGGGACGGGGGATGGCCGAACGAGGGAGGAAGGCGGCGACGACGGGGGACGGGAAGTAGGGATTGAGAGGTTTTGCAGTTGCAATCTTGCAGATATGCCTTAAAGGCTGAATAGATTAATAGATTCAAATATAACTAAACGCATTCGAATATCATTCGACTCGGAATGCGAAACCCATATTTCATATCAAATCTGAATTTAAGAAAATAATCAGATATATATTTGAATCCAAATCTGATTAGATAATTGGATATCCGAAAAAACATCTGAATTCGATTTTTTCAGATTCAGTATCCAAATTATCTTATTATATCCGAATCCGATTACACCTGCAGTGAGAGGCCAGCAGAGAGAGATGGCAGGAGAGCTTATCAAGAAATTGGTGAACAGTACTGCATGGCTCTTTTTTTTTTTTTCTATGGAAAGGAAATACATGATGGCTCTATAATTTGGATCTTTCCTCTTTCTGGATTGTGATTGTGCCATCTTTTTCATATGCATGAAATTATGTAGCAGCCACCCAAACCACGGTGATCCGAATCTATTCAGAGCATATGAAAGACTGACGTTAGTCTCACTGCATTTGGTTTTGGATTTTGATTTTGATTTTGATTTGGGGTGATTTTGACTGCTAGTTGAACTACGGAGAAAATAAGATTGACGTCATCGGCAGAAGACGAAAAGTGTGTTCTGATTAAAATGGGATCTCGTTCTATTTTCTATTCTCAGCTTGAGCATGAAGTTGTAAGAATTTGTTTGATCTAGTTTTTGTTCTAGTTTTTATAAGAGAAGCCATATTTAAAGTCAAAACAAGTAGTTTATTGTAGCGGTTTCTCTCAAAAGTTGAAGTTATATACTAAAGAGAAGTTAAAATTAGAGAGAAGTAGTTTTGCACCATACATCTTTACACACCTTTTTATAAACTCACAAGTTAAATTTCTTAAAAACAATTTTTTACACTTATCTAAGAAGTTAAGTGAATTTTTTACACTTAATCTTCTCCTCAGAAAATTTTTCGACTTACCGGGCACAAGAAATTAACAAATCTCCAAGTTGGGTTCGTTCCATGGACCTATGGCTCTTATGTGCCTCTGGAGGCCCATCATGCAGGCCCGGCCCAAAGTTACCAATTCAGATCCGAAGATTAAGTTTCCACCTTGACCGGGCCCACACCCTTCCATTCCACGTCCCCTCTTCCTTCTTCCAAAGTTCCAAGTTTCCGCCGTACGACGTTCCCTCGCCAATCCCCAGCCCCGAGATGGCCGAGGTAAGAACATTCTAGAATCCTCTCTACCCCCGATCGAATCTTCCATAGGCCTCTTCTAGAACTTTCGGTTCCACAGCAAGGTCGATGCACTTCGTTGTTTGATGGTCTTCGCAGGGCAGTTTCCAATCTGGCTCGTCGATCGCGCGATTAGATTTTGTTGTACGGATTGGATCTGTGCATATTTGCGTGTCGATGTGATAACACTCGAGTTATGTAACTGTAGTGTTTTGAGTCTCCTATTCCATGCCATTTGGGTGCTTTACTATTTGAAATTTACTGTGTAGATCGGATACGAAGAATTGTACGGTAAATTTTCAGATATTGTTCCGAAGTATAATGTAGATGTGATACATCCTCTTCCAGAGTTGTGTTTTTGTGGTGGAATTTTGGTGAAGTGCCTTATTCCTGTTTGGTGTGATGACAATTGAATTGAGTGTTTATTTGGGAAATTGGTTAGTTTTAGTGTCTGTGTATTATTACAGAGGTAGTTATGGTTCTATAAAACTGTAGTACCACCCGGTATGCCATCCCATATATAATTTAGGTGTCAATCTGCATAATGGTGGCATAGTGATGTTAGATGTTTCCCGAGCTTTATATGTGTTTTTTGTGTTTGTTTTTTCCATTCTCACCGGTTCATATTTTACCTATCCACAGATTGAGTTGAAAACAGCTCCGGCCGACTTCCGCTTTCCTACGACAAACCAAACTAGGCACTGTTTTACTCGCTACATTGAGTACCACAGGTATATTCTGTGCAACATTGTGCTCTTAGCCTCTTAGATCAAATGGTGTTTCGTAATTGAACTTTACATTCAAAAAATGTGTCCACACTTTTTTTTTTTTTACTACTTGAGCTTTCATGAAATCAGGTGCTTGGTTGCCAAAGGTGAAGGTCCTGCTGATTGTGAGAAGTTTGCCAAGTACTACAGGTCTCTTTGCCCAGGAGAATGGGTGTGTGTGTATGCTCTTGTTGTTACTGTACACTTTTACATGCAAAAAATATGTCCACACTTTGTATTTCATTGTTTTTATGGGCAAAGATTCTAGATCGGAAACTAGTGGGCATTCTTGGTTTTTTAGTTCAATAAGCAGACACCTGAACCTGCAATATAGTAGTGAAATTTGTTATGTAACTTGTTCTAAATCCAGAATGTTGTGTCTCCAGAGTTAAAATCCACAGATAATCTGAATGACTAGGTCATAAACCATGAACTTAGTAGTTCGTAGCAGCGTATGACTAGGAAAGCAGTAGAAATTAGTAAACAATGTTTCTTTTTAGTTTCTTTTGGATGTACATAGTTTTTAAGTTAGATGAATGATTCAATAGAATTGCGATTCTTGCAATCAAAGTACCCTAATCACTACAATCCTTCATTTGGTAAACACACTAAAGAATTTTGCTGCTGCCTTCTGACCAGTCTCCGAGTGGCGCACCAGACAAGGTGAATAGGTGATTGTCACTGGAGAAATGGCTAGAATAGGTAATTTTGGTAAGATAAAATATAAAGAGACCCATATGGAGGTTCTATTTTGCTTTCATTTCGTAAGCTAGCAGTGATTATTCAATTTTCGTACAGCTATTCACTCAACATGTAAATAATACAATATATTTTATTTTGCTTTTGAAATTTCATCTTTAAAGAATTAAACTTTAAAAATAATAGTTCTGAATGTGTTTGAAAAAACTATTTTGGTTTTGATTGGCTGTTTGTTATATTAGCTTTTCAAGGGTTCAAGATTATCTGTTACATTTAGCTTCCTGTAAAAAAAAAAAAAAAGACTTCCGCTGTTTCCCTATTCTCTCTATATTAATTATTTTGATTATTAGCAAGAATCAATATTTAGCTTGCTTACATATCATCATCAACTTTTGCTGTCTCACTGACTCAGGTTGAGAAGTGGAATGAGCAGAGGGAGAATGGGACATTTTCAGGGCCCCTCTAAATCTACTGCTTAAGCTTCTCCTTGGGCTAGGCCACTGCTTTAATCAGTTCCACTGTTCTCTTCTGGTTACTGTGTTGTTCAAACAAACACAGCAAAACAGTTAGTAATGCTTTTATTATGTTGCACTAATAACCGAGTACGGTTATTGTTACTTCACATGTGATCTTATTCAGACCATCTTATTTGCATATGCTAAATTGAGATTGCACTGTTCATGCCTAAATCTAATTTTTTCTGTGCGCCTTTTCATTTGCCAACAATATGTTTTGGTACTTGTGAATCTGTCTTGAGGAATTGTCACACATTTGTAACTGAATATAGATGTTCCTTTCACTGGTTTTACCGACTAAAGGGGAAATGATTGGTTGAAATGATCATTCTGAGGAGAGATGATCCTACGATGAAAGACTTTACCAACTAAATTTTTGTATGTAAAGATATATCTCAAGTGTTGGAACTTTTTGTTGAAGCTTCCTTTGAAGCGTTGGGTTAAAAGTTGCCATGCAAGCTAGTTCGTGGGGATAATCGTTGAGTTTGGTCAGCTGCTGTCATATTTTGATCGGTGAGTATGGTTTGATTATTTACTCAAGAGAAGCGGGAGGCTTTATATTGAATCGAGTCACGGTCAAATTGTTATTTCCATATTTATTGCGACCTACACGGCGTTTTGCCGTATGAGATTGCAGTAATGCCTGGCCTTGAAGGTACTGAGAGCAATGATTGATATGGACAAAGGGAAGCATATATACCTGTTTCTTAGTTAATGTGAGCTCTGAATGCCCTCGGGTGGACCAATTTTTCGTTATGCATATATATATGGGCGTGCAAGCCCCCTGATCTTAGCACTGTTGTTGAACATTTCTTGCTTTGAAGCCTCTGTTGGGTCCAAGGCAGATGGTACAAAACAAACTGGGAATAGTGATTCAATGCTATTACTTCCGCAATTCAGCGGAATTAGATTCCGTGCTGAAGGTGGGTGGGCGAAAACTTCCGAGGAGTAAGAATCCTCTCATGTGAGATCCCAATCAAGAATTATGATCTATTTATGATTTAGATTGTGACCTAGTGATATTCAACTGAGTCTCCTGCGAGGGCTGGGGGGCACTGATGTCTTGAAAGTTGTTGGATGTGTACATGACACTATATGCTAGTTTGTTACAGATAACTTCCGTCCAAATAGCGTGCTTTAGTTTGTGCTTTGTTTTTGTTTCTGCCGTGTCTCCCATTGGGACGGAGATTCTCCGCCGTCCTTTGGATACGGCTAACCTTGCCGTTCCACTTCTTATCCAGCATCCAAAAACATCTAACGGCTGTCTTTTCTCAGCCCGACCGCCCAAAAACTATAACATATTTATCTTGGCAATTTCCGTTAAAAATGCCTTGTTATTGCATTTTTATTGGCGCACATATTTCTATACTTAGCGGAGAAGAGCTAATATAGAATGCAGAAAAGTTAGCAGAGGAGTTCTCTCATGGAAAAATTAGCTTCACAGTACCATAAAAGTATCACTTTTGCCAAACTAGCCGAAGACTTCCGGAATTGAGTTACAGTTACTAATCTCAACATAGTTTAAAATTTTATTCATTTTCTATAATGATGTTTTTTAGGAACATAATAGAGTTAGAGTTAATTTTGGATATAATTTTTAACATCATTCTATATTATAATATAATAGAGTTAGTTTTTATATAATTTTCCTATGATGAATCTATATTTCTATAAATATAATTAATGGGGTGTATCTTTTATTTTTTTACTTATTAATATGGGAATTTGTAGTATCTTTTTTGGTGTTTTATTAATTCAAGAATTTCCAATATTTTTTATGTGAGTTCAAACTTAATATAATCCCACCAATATCAACTAAATTTATTATATAATAAATAACATTTATTGTCTCATTGATATTAGAGGCTTTGTATTTATTGTGGACCAACTAAAAGTATTAGAAAATTTTAAATTCAGAAAAAGAAAAAATACTAGAAAATCACAAATTATTCATAAAAAGATCTGTTATATTCATCATATTTATAACCATATAAATTCATCATTTGAAAATTGTATCTAAAACTTATTTTATTTCTATTATGATACTAAAAGAGAACATATCTTTATAGAACATAAGTAAAATTTTAAATATATTAAGTTTTAACAGTATAACTGTACAGGGTTCTCAACTAGTTTTTGATGAAATATCCAATCATTGTAAGATGTGTTTGATTATTTGGACCAACCATCCATCATGAAATGAAAAGAGATGTGATGAGTGCTATATCATGAGTTGATCTATAGTGAGTGTTTAGTTGGTGTGAAATGAGATAGTTCAAAATTTTGATGGGAATGAGAATGGGAATAAAATGGTCCAAGATTTTTTTATATTGCTCTTGACGAGATCAAGAGTGAACTTGTAGTTGAATACAAGAAATTAACTAAAATAAAATGAATATGGTGCAATTGAACCCAAGAAATGAACACAAGAAGTCAGAGCCATTGTCACTCACATACAAGCCGAAATCGCAAATGATTCTTGAGGACAAGATATGATACTAGGATATTACGGGAGTATTCCTCTTTTTTGGATCCCTCATTCCAAATGAAAAGAACAAAACACTCACACCCCTTCCATGTTGCATGAGATGATTTAGAATGTGCAATCAAACACATCCACAGTATTTTAGAGCTACTCCCTCTGGTTCAAAAAGAATATCTTTTTTATTAAAAAATTCAATTTGTTAACTTCGACCACTAATATATTTATAAATATATAGATTAGTATAAGAAAATTATACACACATATTTATTATAAAGAATAGTATTATAATGTTATAAATTTTTATTAATATATTATAATAAAAAAAATAATGATCAAAATTGTACGTTGAAACTTATGCACAGTAAAAATAGTATTGTTTTTAGATAAGGAGTAGTTTGTTTTTTTTTTCAATGGTAGAAGAATTGTAATTAATAGCATAGCTCTTTTCTCCAGAGAAAGATGAGAGAAACAGATTGTAACGGTAGTTTACTTAGCTGTTACGGTTTAGAACGGCGTCGGCTGAGAACAGACAACCATTTGATGTTTTTTGGTAGATAAGTAGTGGAACGGCAAACTTTGCCGTACCTGAAGCATCAATGACGGGACAAGTTATACAAAACGGTTACAGTTACTGATACAGACTTGAGACCATTCGAAATCCCACTTGAGCATATAATAATCTGCATAGGGCTATAGGCACGCATGAACAGATCTTGCAAATTTCTCTCTTTGAAACAGAGTGGCAGATCTGAAATTAATTCAGTACTTGATATCAGCCGGGATGAGAGGCACTTTTCTGTTTTTTTTTTTCCGAAAGTCTGCTCAAATTAGTATTTTTTTAATCGGTTTAAAATATTGTTTAAAAATTTAAATTGGATTTAAAATAAGGAGAGGATGATTATTGAATAAAATATAAGATATAAAAATGTGATCCGCATGTGTCAGTTCAGACAAGCTGCTTAAATAACCGCAGAATTGAAGAAAAATATAATCCAATGGGAGATGAAACGTCTCTGAAAATTACCTTGTTCCCTACTGCCTAACTTTGGAACCGATTATAACTCTTGACCCAATTTTAAGAACCATACGAAGAGCTCATCAACTCCCCCCAAATTTGAGCTTTCCACCGAGAAACTGTAAGAGGGACGCAACCCACAAACGCGATCTAATTCGTCTAATCCACATCGATTTCTACTGCAAAGTTCATCTTTCCACAGAAAAACCAGCTAAATCGCCACAAATCGCAGGCAAAATTCACCAAATCGCACCAAAAGAATACCAAATTGCATCATTTATCAGCAGGATCCACCCAAAGGCAACAAATTTGACACAAAAACAGTCGAAAAATGCATCTTTTGGAACGAAGTCGAGGATTCACGCGCTACGCTCTTTCTTTGATGGTTTGGGTTTGGTCCCGTCTCCGCCGCCACCGTTTGCCGTATCTGCCGCCGCCGTCTCTGCCGCTGATGCTTGGTCAAAGAGAAGAGAGAAAGCAATCAGCAATTGGTTTGATGGTTTGAAATGAGGAGAAGTAGATTTAGGCGTTGAGATCGACAAGAGCGACTTCTTCGGTTTGAGGCTGATGAAGCAATCGGCAGTGTGTGTCTCTCTTCCAAACCAAGAGCAGAGAGGGAGAAAGATTACGACCTGACATGTGGGGCCACGCTCAGCACCGTGTCAGGTCTTAGATTTGATTTAAATTCAAATAGATTATTTTGAGTAGGTTCAAAAAATAAATACATCATTTTAATCCTTTAAAAATAATAGAGAGACTAAAATGAATTTTTTACAAAATAAAAATACCAAAAGTACCCTTATCCTTTTATAGTTTTATGGTTGTATATGCATTTTAGGACTCGTGCACATACCAGTCATAGCAGCCATACTCGAGGGTATGTGATTTGCCCAAGCAAAGAATATATTCATATGCTGTTTGGTTTCAATCTACTTTTAAAAAATACATGTGAACTTGTTACCTGCAAAAATTTGCTTACAAATTATTTGATTTAGGTCTTGACTATTTTTGTTTAAGTCATTTATGTCTAGAATCTTACTCAAACATACTTGAAAATTTTAAATACTCAAAATTGAGTAATTGAGAAAGATCAAGCAATGTCTTATTCATATCTAGTCAAACAAAAATCCTAGAGACTCTAGACAAATTTTAGATATGCTTAGAAATCAAACATATTAATAAGAATATGAACCAAACAATTCCATTCAGAATATTTTGAAGTTTTGAATGTCTCACTTTCTGACACTTTCTTTCGTTATTTTGCTACTTGTTTCGAAGAGAGATCATTTGAACTCTGAAGTATTTGTTAGTGCAGTACAAATGGGGTTAAGCTTGATTGCATGTGTTCATACAAATGCCCTTCCCGGGCAAAGGAATACAGGACCTCCAAACTCCAATTCTTGCCGTCTTAATTGGCACAATCCCAAGCTACCTAGTTGAGGCAAAATAAATAGCAGATCTGAAAAAAAATACATAATAATTTTGACAATACATGAAGTTACAAAACATAGAACAGATGACACAAATATGTAACAAACATGTATAGCTTTAATTAAGATGGCAAAGTTACATGTAAAAGCTACTTGCTTGAAGCTACAAGCTCAAGAGGGATAGCCAGGAGAATAATGGATGGGAGGATTGGTTGGAGTAAGACAGAAAAAGATAGAATTTTGAAGTCTTGCAAGGTCAAGAATACATTATATGGATTTAATAGAAGATTACTTTAAAGATATCACAGAACAGGAGTAGCGAGACGTAGACGTATAAATGGACAGAGAAGTATGAATGGACGGAGAAGTTTGACGTAACGAGAAGCTCAGCACGGATAGAACCGGTCATAGAACAGAACAAGGCCATGCAAGAGGCTTAAACCTCCTCTTCCTGAAGTACCAAAGAAACCCCATGAGGGAAGTACAGATAGAAAGCAAGGGCTGTCTGGTTTAGGCACTGGAAGTCTGGAAGCCAAAGGGAAGAGCAAAGTTTGATGGGTTTAACCAGGAAGAAGAGAGGTAGGGGGGGTGTCTTTATATAGTCGAAAGGCATGTAGGTCATCATAAATGGAGAGGCAAAACGGAAGAAACCTGTGTATGGCGCCTTATATATCCTGCCTATTTTATGGGACTCTATTGACCGAACCGGAAAGCCTTAGCTGACTAAACACTTCTTGAATTAGCTCCATCCACAAAATTTATCATTTTTGATTTTTTATAGGCTTCAATAAATAATTTGGTCACTAACTTCAATTACAATATGTTAGTATAAATTATAAAATTATTTTTTACAATAAATTTGACCGTATCATTTTCATGTGATCAATCTAAATATTTACAACTCTATTAATGATTAAAGTTAAAAAAAATCTAATTCCATACATACCATATCAACAGATTTATTGTGAATGAGGAGTAGAACTTTTACAAAAGCGAATCACTATCCTCAATTATTCTTTACATTTACATCTATCCTTAATCTACATCTACCTACCTTTCATCTGCACCATCCATTTAGATTATGTGTGCACTAGTTTAATTTAGGCACTATTTAGCTGGGCTCCAGCTCCAACTCCCACCACATTGAAGTTAAGAGTCATATATCTCCAATTCTAAATATATTATGAGTCAGAATTTTAAAAGTATTTGACAATTGTTTCAATTTTTCTACTTTAATATTTCAAATGACATCTATGCCTATAAATTGAATATAATAATAGTTATAACTAATGTCCATAGTTATGTAATTAGTTCTAATTTTATGAACATGCTTTAAACTTGAAAGTTAGAACTGCTGCAGCTGCTGAAGCAAATTTAACCCAATTCCAAGTTTATAGTGCAAAACTGACTCCGACTACATCTCAACTAAAAAAATCACCAACTGAAATCACCCTGTTTGATTAAAATGTCCCAGTTCTAACACAGAAGTTAGAAACTAGAGCCCGGCCAAATAAGACTCTACTATGCAATGTGGTGGCTTGTAGTGACTAACCAAAGCTATTCAAATCTAACCCAACAGTTAAAATTTATTAGTTTTCATTTTTCTATTTTAAGAATAGTTTTTATTTGCAACACTTCCATCAGATTTTGCATTGTATAGGACAAAATAATGGAAACCTAGCATTTGGTTGCTCGTTGGAAAGGTAATACTTGAACTTTTCTTTTCCAAGAAGGAACAAAGAGAAGTTGGCATTGTTTCATGGAGAAAATTCACTCTTTTTTTGAGTAAAATGCCTTAGTTATGGTAATGTCAATATACATAAGTATATACATAAAAAAAAAAGAGAACATATAAACATAGTGAAAACAGTGTACTTTATTAATTCACAAAAAATTACAAGTGTTTGGTAAAGAAATTTCCACTCCTGAGAATTTCTCCCTTTCTTTATTTTTTAATTTGCGAACGTGCCAGTCTATTTCAACAAAAAATGTAAAAAGATGAGGAAAGACTAAGGAGTGCACAAACAAAGTTATTCTTTATTAATTCTTAATTGGATTACAAAAAATATAAGTGCTTGTGTATTTTTTTTTGTCTTCCACGTCATGACAAAATCTGACATCAAGGTCAATCTTTGGTTCTGGAGGCTTTGTAAAGCTCAGTTAATTATTTCTACTAAATCTATGATTTAGTAAAGAATTTCTGATTAAGTTGCGCTTTAATTGTGTTCTTCAAATTTCATTTCTACTCTTCATAAGATAGATGAAAGAGGCAACACAATGCAATGCAGGTTGTGATAATGGTGGCCTTCACATCGTTAGTCTTGGCCATGGAAATGTCTAATCTCATCGGCATTTAGCCATACAATTGTCCGGCCTCATCGGTCACAGACGGACTGGCTTCCTTCGCTTCATCAGTACCCGGTAACAAGTTTGTTGATAAAGATAACCTGATGCAGTGCAGAATTGACCTTCGCCTCATTGGTGCCTGGACAATTAATTGTCCGGCCTCATCATTTGCAGATGGATACATGAATGGAAGTGACAAGACTGCAATAGTCTTGCACATTCACATGACAAGCAGAAATGGTATTTTGTTCAATAAATTTTGCTCCATAAGAAAAGGAGCACGAGTGGCTTGGTATAAGAAACAATATATTTTTTCACGCCTAGTCTTATTGGTTGGGCAGATGAGTGCATGTCACGAAGGGATCTGATGAGAAACAACGTTTCTTTGGATATTTTAAAGATCAAGTGGAGACTTGTCGTCTCTCTACCTTGCTAATAAGCCATAAAAACAGGGGGTTGATTGTGTTTCTGAGGTAAGGGTATCACTCATCTACAACTCACTATTAGGGAAAAAGATCATTGTAGTAAGATTGAACAAAGTAAAGAGTTTCACCCAGAGTTTCACCAGAATTTGGCTCTTTGCCTCTTTGTTTCTGTATGTTCGTGGCCTCTACCTTTTCTATCTATTCCTTATGGCTAAGGGGGTCCTTTATATGGAATTCAGTCTCCTCTATTTTAGAAAATAATTCTTTTGTTACATAAGTATGGGCTACCTCTTCTCTCATGATAAGTGAGATTAGTTGAGGGCCATAATTTATTCAAATGGTTGATGAGATTTACCAAGCCCTCGATGTACTCTGTTTCATAATGTATAGGGTCTGTTTAACGTAAGGAACCCATCTTTTATTATATTTATTTTTTATGTTTTTATTCAGTTGCACAAAAATCCATTGAACAATAAGATACAAGGCCTTTTGGGGTTTACATCTTCTCGTTGCGCTAAATGATTTGATCTGAAAAAGGCACAAGACACGTCTTTGGATCTATCCTAAGATTATCAAGACAACGAGAAACTATCCTGATGTTGAGCCATCTATGTCTTATCTCAGGAGCACCATTTGGAGTATCAATGGACATTCCGATGTGCTTTACATACTATTATGTGTATTTTCAGAAGTTGATTAAGTCAAAGCGCTATCACAACCCCAATTCATTCATACAATATGTTACTGGGCATTGACGAAGCAAATGCAACCATCTTGTCTATGACTGATGAGGCTAGACACTATTAATGCCGGGCACTGATGAGGTGAAGATCAGATTTTTGTGATAGCACCATAGACCGATGGGACTATAAATTTACATATTTGCATGCATGTGCATATGTATTGCATTTATAAAAGGTAGATTTGAAGTTTGGAAACGACGACCATCGACGGTCTTCTGTGGATCCAATATGCAAATATAATTGATCAAGAACTTTACAAAGCCTTGTGAGACGTTATTGAATAGAACTTTTCATGGAGGGGGAGAAGAGAAGGTCCAACCTTCAATAGGTCAAGACTCCTCTCTTTTATTGAGGGTATGGAGTGGTTCAAAGCACCTAACATTAGGGAGATAATGTAGGGATTTGAATTACGTAAAGAGAATATTTCACGGTATAAGAATATGATTTTTTTTAAAGAGATGAGAAGATAATTGTAAAGATAATCTTTTTATTCTTTAATTCATAATTATGCATTAAATCAAAGTATTTTTAATATTTAATTCGAGCATAATTAATGCGGCTTAAATTTCGTGCGACTAGATCTAACTCAAGTCTAGTCTGACACGTTGTTCAGGTCTCAAAAATATATCAATTATAAAGATGAATATTTACATAAGAAAATCATATACTGTTGTGCTTATATTGACGAGGAGAGTATGATAAAATATTTATTTTCTTTATTTGTTCACCTAACAAAAAAATTACAATCGTTTTTAAGTTTCAGCATTGAGAAACATTCGGACAAACTATAAATTTTCAAATGCACCATTTATTCGATAATGGTTCATTATGCAAGTTAACCATCTCTAGAGGATTCCAAAACATCATAGAACCACTAAGTTTGTTGAAGGATCCAAAATGTATGATCAATTTATAATTAGGTTTCTACATTGATTTGACCGAAATAGGCTATATCACTTTCGCGAATTTCATGCTGCAACCTTATAGCAAATATGTTTGTTATGTCATAAGGTTTCTAAAATAATATAGAACAACATATTCGACAACACATAAAAAAGTTAAAGTGCATTTATGAATAGATTCTTCGCAGTAGGGCCAACAGTTCATCAGTTAATTGCGGAATTATTTCCATGGGGCAAAGTATATTTTTGTATTCATATTAGAGAATATAACACATATATATTTATTTGCTATCTCAGATCCATGCAAATGTATTTTATATTTTAGCTCTTTGATCAAATAGACCCACATGTCATAAGTTGATGACAAATTTTATTACAAAATTTTGTCGAAAAGGCATCTCCAAGCATGGCATGATTGAAGCTATGAATGATCAGTGTGAATTGGAGAATTTTTAAAAAAAATTAGAAAAAAATAGATATCTATTTTTATTAGATATGATTTTTTAAAAAATTTATGTGAAAATCCTCCGATTGAAGCATGCCGAAAACAGGCATTCCTTTATGAACACAGCAACAAAATGAGTTTGAGCCCTGCACCTGCAAAATGATTAATGAAAACAGCTAGCTGTAGCTGACATCTGGGGACCACTAAAACCGACATGGGGCCATACGTGCATTGACTGTTGTGCACTACTAATTGTGAAGAGAGGAGCATAGGAGTGAGGAGCTTAGCTGAGGACAGATTAGGAGACATAATCTTCATTAGAGATTTCATATCATCTAATCCATTTTCATATGAATGGCAAGAAATGCCTTCTATGCATAAAAATATCAAGTTTTCTTGAGATTATAGATTACCAGTTATGCAGTATCACATCTCTTCAGAGAGAGAGAGAGATCGATCTTTGTATTGTGATACTGTGCATGTCATTGTGATGATGGGAAAGAACTAAAGAAGGGTCCCCAAGTTAGATGTGAGGGCTGGCCACCTGCATTTTGACTTGCAAAAGTTATACTCGTTATTCTTTTAAATAGATACCGTTTTGATATATAATACTAGAAAATAAAAATAAGACATGAAAGATGGTAACCAAAATTTTTATTTTTTTTATCGCATGGACTGAAACACCGGAATTAACCCACATGTTAGGAACTCTATCTACACATAAAAATTGTTACATAAAAAATGCAAAGTACTCTTAATCTACAGTATAGGCAAAATGCTAGTATGATATGTGGTATAGAGAAATTTGAGCCAAGTCTTTTATGCACCATATATCTCTCTGTTTATCTATTTGACGCACAACTTTTATTGCGCCCTACGTATCGCATAGGTGCCCTTCCCATGCACGCATGTGGTTTTTGCATACGTCTAAGCTCAGGCACGCTACTGTACCTTCACAGTACCGGCCATGTTGCCACTTTGTAACTACCGCCTGAGACATGACATTAATATACCCGTACTACATACGTGATCGTGTATACCAAAGTAGTGTGCTCTTAGGCTACCTTGAACGGCGACGGCGACGGCGACTCGCGTCGATGGTGGCGGACAGTTGCTCGGCGTTTGCTCGGCGCGATGGGACGTCCGCGCGCTACGGGACGAGGAAAGCGCGAGACAAGGTCGTGACGAGGGAGACGTCGCTGTTGGAGGAGACGAAGACGCTGCGGGACGCATTTTGCGGGCCCACCGAGGAAACGAAATACGAACCCTACTTGCGTAAAAAAACTCTGACATGTGGGACCAGAGAATAAAATGACTCACATATCATTCACTGGGGGCACGATTTCAACGTCGCGGGCAATTACCACGTGGCCCCACACCTACGTTTATCGTGCCCGTGTCAGCAACCGCATGCACCGCGCGTACCTTGGAAACAGTCACTGACCTATGACCCCCTTTGGTTGTGTCCCCACACGTCATACGTGGTGTAATAAATAACCGCGTCACACGCGTTTAAAGTCGAGTGGAGCCGCAACCCGGGAGTGCGCTCGTGTTGATGACGTCGGCGATACACTGACGTGCGAGCTCGACTCACTGATCCGTGGGTCCGGGAAAAATCAGGGCTCACATGTCGTTGACTGTAGGGTAATAAATGACAGTACGAATTAGTACACGCACACATTTTTAAGTTTTTATTACACACATAATTAATTTTAGCCGTAGAGTATGACAGATGAGGTCATTCTTTTGTTGACCCACCTGTAAGCGATGGGAGACTTGAAAATAACCGTTGGGGAGGTAATAATAGCGGGTCCTACCTGTCAGCCCCTAAATATTTGACCGTTTTAATCTGCCTGTTTAAACATAACCGTTGGATCAATTTTTTATTCATTTTAACCCTAAAAAATCATAAAAAATTCTTAACAATTCCAAAAAAATCACAAAAAATCACAAATTTTTTTCCAGCTCTCCCCTATATAAAGACATGCTGTTTCACTATTTTCACTCACATTTCTTCATCCATCCACACCCAAAACCACTCCAAAATTATTTACAGGTGGGGCACTTTTTCATACAAGACATATAAATTTTTCAATTTTATTACACACTATAAGACCTATATACAAATTTATTATTATATTTTTCTATCGACTCTTATTTACTTTTTCACTCTTTTTATTATTTATAATTAATATTTCACACTAATATTTTCTCTTATTTTCAAAATATTTGTAAATAAGAATAGTTTAATCATTTTTCTCAATATTTTTTACTTAAATTTTTTTAATCTGTGTGCTCTTGCACTGGATTGAATTCAGGTGGCGACTAACTTGTGGCTTTGACCAAAGATACTAGTGTAAATGGAATTTTGCCAATATTTTAGCCGTAGCCAAATGTCAGCCCGGTTTGGTCAAAACCACCAAAATTTTGATGTATAGCATCTGTTGACGCCTAGCACACCCAAGTTCCATTACAGAAGAAATTTGTGGCAAAATGGTGGGACCTGTTTGTCGTAGAGAGAGGGGAGTAGATTGGGTGGCAAATTTTGACCACAAATTTGTTCTAAAAGTACACAAAATTTGGGTATGGTCAACTAAATTTAGTCACCATATAAACAAATAATAATTTTAATCTAGGACACGTCATCTTAGATATATATATATATAATCCAACCGCTCAAACTCAAGGGTGTTTGACCTAGCCCAATTGAGGTTAGAGCTGACAGTACAGGGCCTCTATATGGTTTTTCTAAGGCTCACCAAAATTCAAAAAGTTTGATTTGATCTTAATCCGACTCAATATGACATATTTATTGAGATAGACTAGACCATATTCAAACCGACTTATTGGATTAGGTTTTTACCAATTTAGTCAAAGGCCAAAATGATCAACCTAGCTTATACTATTCATTGATACCTGAAATTTTATTTTCATAACTGACACACAACAGTTGTTATCCCACATACCCAACCATATTATATTACTTAACTAAAAGGAAATATATGTATTATGATCGGGTGTGGAAATAAATTAAGAAAAATTGACTTCATCGGTTTTAGACAATCTAATTTTCTTTATTGTGCTTAAAGAAATAAAGAAGTCATTGTAATTGACGAAAATACTAAGAGCTTATTTAGAACGCAAAAATTCTAACAGAATATGTGAAAGGGTATTTCATTCCCATCAAAATGTTTATACAATTTTATGGCAGACAGAGCATAAACCTACTAAAAACGCGCAAACAGAGGATAAATTAAAATTCGGCATAGAATAGCTACCCAGAGGTGACAAGTGACAACACATCTGACATATGATGGACGCATGGTTCACACTCCCACCACGGAGGATCTTGCACACCGAAAGCAAAAAAAGGCTAACATTTTGCTTCGTTTATGCGGCATATCCAGGGTAACTTTCGGAAGAAAGATCCGCCGTATTTTGCTTGCTTGCGTGCCCAACTTGAGATGGCCCAGTGCCCATCTCATTGCCGCGTACGTACCAATCACTTTGCTTTTATGGGCCTTTTCGTGCGCCGCTATATCTAGAGTTATTTGGATTTCTGGTTTTTCAAAGTAAAAAAAGAACCGTTATATCTAGATTTTAGATATGTCCGATCGCACTAAATGGATTATGTCTAAATTTGATTCTATAAGCACCTGAATTGTGAACTAAATTTGCACTATAAAATATATCTCTACAAAATTTGAGTCCAATCAAACCTTACTTGATTTGGTATTGGGCCCTAAATTTTAAAACCTAACTAGACCTTATGGTCATGAGGCTCGGGCCAGACCAATTTTGTTTAGGTTTAGCTAAATCTTTCAAAAATCTAAGCATGAGGTCGTTCAATTAAATTTTGGATAGCTGAAGTTGGAGCTGGAGGAAAATCTGTATGTCTAGTAGAAAAAACCAAAAGCTTTAAAGCCTTGCACAACCTTATCCAAGCGGCTAATCTGATCGTCTAATAGTAGTTCTCTTACGTAGATTTACGGTGTATTTGGTTCACAACTCTAAACAGCCGATTTCATGACAAAGTTTTGACCGTGTTTTGGCCTAAAAAAATAAATTTAGATTGGCCAAATTCCGTTATCAGATCGAAACTTAATTTGGTTGCAAGCTTAAACACTGACTGACTCCAATCAACAGAACCAAATTTTAAGTCTAAAATATACAGATTTTAGACAAAGAACGTGGGACTGCTTGCAATACAAACCAAGCATATCTTTAATTTTATCAAATAGACGAAGTATTTGATATCTGTATAATTCCTAGTTTAGGGGAACAATAGTGTTTCGAGACTTTAAAGCAACAAAGTTTTGGGGTTGTATATGATGCATATATTTGTTTTTTCAAAAAAAATTACAATATCTATATCACTCATTCAAAATTAAAATCAACCTCCGCCCTCTCCCTTTCCCTTGCAACTCCTCCTCACCCTACCAACACCACCGCACCCCCACCCCATAGGCCCCTCACACTCTCATCATTACCACCAATACCAACAACAGTCTCAAGGCCACCCACCTCCTCCCTCTCCATCTTCTCCTCTGCCTCTCCTCCCTTGCCAACCATCAACGCTCGCCTCATATCCACAACCTCCACTTTTCAATCATTGACATGCCTCAAAAGAGTGTGTTTTATTAAAATCGTAAGTGGACAACTTATCGCTAAGCACTTAAGGGTCGGATCAACATGAAACAAGCTCAAACCAACTTTTGGGTTGAAATTATTAAACTAAATCTTGCGAGTGGTTGAATTGTTTTGAAGAATAAACCTAAAACCACTAAAACTCCAGAAATGGGTTTAAAGAAATCAATGAGGAAATCTAGAATTTCAGGAATTCTATCACCTTCGAGTCTAATTTTTGACAAAGGGAATAAAGATACAGATTAATTATCAGGATTCTCAATGAAACAAATTAAATTAATGGTTTGCAAAACCACACAACAGTTATATGGAATCATGTCTATTACTCTAATTCAACTAGTCACAAAATACATTCCAAATAGAGCACAACGGTCACATGTCTTAATGTACAAATACTAATCATCTCAGAGGGAGTAAACGATATTGCAAAAGAAGCATAAATCTAAACTTTAGAGTATAAGAATACATGCAATTAAGTTGGCGATCTTTCGAACAAATTAGAACCAAAATCATGTTCATTAAATTAGATCAAAGAAAAAATACTCACGAGAAGCCACTAAAAAACACTAGCAAATAAAATAAAATAAAATGTACCAAATCGAATTGATGAAGAAAAATAACCATCTAAATTGATTTACAACTTGACTAAAAAATTAGATTAAAACTAAATCTAAATTTGAGAAAGAAACTAAACTAATTTTTTTAGACGATAAACTAAACTAATACAATTGCAATTCTACCAAGCTCTCTAAAAAGAATTATTTAAAAATAACTCAAATTCTATCTTGAAAACAGTGCAAACGCAGTGAATCCATTCTGAACCGATCTGAATACAAGCGGTGGCACGCCTTGTGCTAACGTTGGGCACGAATGCGATCTGTGTTGGCCTCGGGTTCATGTGTGAGCCGGACACAAGTGGTGGCATTGCTCGTGCTCACATGGGCACCCGTGTTGGTCTCAATCTTGCATGGCTTTGACTTACTGTTTGGAGTCTGTTTTCATCTCGTTTTGCTTCTCTGAATTCGTTTCAACTTCGATTACTCGTGTGTTTTCTTTAAATTTGTCCCAAATTGTGGGGCTTTGCCCTCAAACAAATAATAAAATATTTTTGGTAGTAATTTTATTCAAAAAGGGAATCAAACACAATTAATTCATCTATTCAGACAAATATGAGATTGAAACAGAACTCGAGAATTTTAATATATAAAATTCGTGCAAATCACTCATCTCCCCTCCATCACCACCCACCGCCGCCCTTTGTGGCCCACGAGTGTTGGTACCTCCATCGCCTTGCAATCACTCATCACTAATTTGCCGTCAATGATATTAAAGAATAGATTAGATAAATTCTAGAAAAGTTAGATCAGAGATAAAATTTTGATATAACAATGAAAAAAACACATACAATATCAAAAAAATATCGTACCTGCTTCTTTGCAAAACTCACAAGTTTTTGCAAGCCAACAAATTTAGTCCTACATGAGTACATGACAAGTTTTGTCAAAGGAATACAGTACAACTTATCAGCTAAAGACGGCCATATCCAAACTAGTTTTTGAACAGTTGGATGTGAAGCAGATATCGCTTAACCATAGGACCATCCACTTCTGTAACTCTGTTGCACGCATAGAGATATCAAATTCAGATGTTAGATGTAAACATATAGACTGTAAATATCAAATCTTATCCTTTTCTATTCGACATTATTACAGAGATTACCAAAGCACAAACACTGAGTTCCCATCTTTTTATCTGAACGAATATACGTCTCAACACGGAGCGTTGTTTTTTTAGTTAATTCCGACGGGGCTGGGTTTCAGGCTTGGTGATTGCAGTGGACAGCATCAGCATGTGGTTCACCGTCGTGATCCATCTCTTGTACACGGCGTAGTCGCCAACCCGGAGCTCCACCTTCCCTTTGCTCGTCGAGACCTCCACGGCGTACGTCGCGTCCTCTTCGTGGCTGGGCTTCTCCAGCTCGCAGGGATGCATGTCATAGATGATACCTGATGGTAAAATGCCATGAACAAACTCTTGTTCAGTTTGTCTGAAATGGTGAAAAGACAAAGAAAGATGATGATGAGTGGGTTGCTTACTTTCTTTTGCATTGGAGAATGCCATGACCAGATTTATCTTCTTGATCTTAAGAACTATTCTGCTATTCTTGTTCAAGGTTGCTGAGACTGTGTGCAGCTTCCATTTGCCTGCAACATGTCTTGAGTTAAACACAATCTTATCACATCGTTAGCTTCTTATATGGCACAAGCGCTCCTATGTGTACGAACGATCTTTCTTTTTGACACTGACAGATCGCCCCGGAGGCACATGGGTGTTCAGGGCCAACATGTCAGTGAAACTCGGTAAGAAGTAGATATGAATTGCTCTGTGGCCAAGTTGGCTTGGACATGTAATGTAATGGCGTTTTACCGTCTGGCATTGCAATGAACATCTCGTCGCCCTTGGCCAGCGCGGCCTTGGACCTCGCGTAGTTGAAGTCGAAGTCGAAGTCTTCGTGCGACATGGCGGAGCTCGCCTGATCCGTCCTCTCGTTCTGGGCGTGGCCGCCGCGCCGGCCTCTCAGCGCCGCCGCGCCCCTCAGTGCTGCGAGACACGCACAGAACTGTCACGATTCTGCATGGAGTATTTCTTGAGGCGTCATACCTTAGGATCAGAGAACCGGAGAGGCGTACAGGTGGCGGCCGCGGCGGTGAGCGTGATGATGTTGGTGGCGTCCGTGGCGGCCACGGCGTCGCTGACGGCGGCGGCGAGCTGCTCCCGCGTGGCGCCCGCGGCCTCGGCCACCTGAGCGCACTGCGCCGCGACGAGCGCGGCCGCGGACGCCACCGCTGTCTCCCGCAGCACACCCGAACCATGCGCTCTCGTGGCCTCTGCCGGCGCGGCGTTCTCCACGGCGATGGCGGCAAGCGCGGCGGCGACGCTGGCGACGGAGACGACGGCGTGGACCTCGGCCTTGTGCAGGCGTGCCTCCTCCTTGCGCTTCTGCTTCCGCTCCTTGACCCACTTCTTGAGCGAGATACCGCTCCATGGCGCGACCTTGCGCGGGAGCTGCACACAAGTTCAAACCAAAACAAATTATCATAATTCATAAATTTAACCTGGAAATTATTGCAGAATATGGCATTATTTTACTCATTCAACTTGTTCTCCATCACAATTATGTGAGCTTTTGATTGCATGGTAGTCTAGAACTTGTGTCATAATCATGCCATTTATGCAAACTTGTGATTAGTACAAGGAATTTTATGGAGTGGAGTCATGATCATCCATGTGGTTCATATTCATCAGAATTAAGAACTCCGAAAATCAATGGAAAATAGAAGTTCTTGAAGTACCGCAAAATGTGTAAATCTTATCAAATTGATATAGAGTGAGAAGAACACAATTCTAGTTGGCATTATTATACTTTCTTCCACTTACCCATTTCTTTCTAAGACAGAGATCATAATCCAGCTCTGGATGAATTGCCTTCTGCAGCCATATCCATGACTGAACAAATCACCAAAAGACACAGACTTAAGAATAAGATTAGGCTAAAATAGTACTTCCATACATGAACATCGGGCAATCTCCATACCTTGAGATCATCATATTTCCATTGAGTCGTGCTGAAACCGCTATTGTCGGCAACCAGGCTATGATTGCTCTTCTGCCGATTGATGCATAGAGTTTGTTATGCACCTCAATTTTCATTTCAGGCAGCATGATCAACTGAAAAAATATTGCTACAGTGCAGTTACACTTACCGATAACGTGTCTTTCCTGTCGATGCTGTCAAGAGCCACAACCGGGTTCTCCACCAGCGCCATCGAGCAATCCTTCGGTCCCGTCTGAAGAACTTCGATTGCCGAGCTGCACCATGTGCTCGACAGCAGGTCCATCGACTTGGAAGGCGGTTCTTCACTGGAAATTAGGTCCCTATCTGACTCCATGGCTAAGGATAGAAGCGAAACTCCCTTAGAAGTAACTGATAAGGCCAGGAACTGAAATTTATACAAGGTACTACTTCGATCGATCGGTAGTGGTTATGCGGCCTCTCTCTTTCTGATGCCTACCCGCGCCGATATAGAATGTTTAGTTCCATGTTTTAGTAGGAACCAGATCCTTGATCAAATCACTAGGCTCCAACCACTTTAGCCCAACTTTTAGCTGTAAAACCTTAATCATAAAGGTGGCATAGAGAAAGGGGGGTTAGTTTAAATACTAATTAAACAAGAACACTGGTTGCTTTTAGGAAGAATGAATATGGAGTAGATCATTAGCATCACCAATGCTTTAGGTGCACACAAAGAAGATGGAATCTAAATGGGGACCTCGTACTATTTATATATAGTAGAAATAAAAAAGTATGAATACTGTCCTAAGACACTGAGGAGTTAGAGCATGTACTTTTAGGTGAAGAATTTTAAACTTGAAGAACACTTAAAAATTTGTGACAAAGAAGAGTTACTTATGTTTTGTGCAATGATCTAGCTTGTTAATCTAATGCACAAAGGCAAAAGCTCTTCTGATGTGAGAATGTGATATGAAATGGAAAAGGCAGTAGGAGGATGAGGGTGTCATATGATGTTGTGGAACTTTCCAAGCATCATTAACATACGTGCGAATGTTGGCGCAAAGACGTACACCTTATATGGCCATGGACTGTAGAGCTGTAGATTTGTAGTATTGCCTAGCGGCACGGGTCGAGAATCTAGCTAGTGGATGTTTCAGTGATCTGGGCTCCATTTTTCATACTGTAGCATACTGTAGAGTGTAGAGAAGATAATGCTGGGGGGTCCTACTCTCATGCTGTCATGTATCCTGCACCATCCATGTTTGTAACCTGAAAATGTCCGTATCAAATTGAGATTGCACAAATGCAGGTATAAACGTAATAACTTCAGAAGAGCCTTAGGGTTCTACAGTTTTATGGAAGTTTTGTATCACCAAAGTATGGCATCACTTCCCCAATACTTGAGTTTATAAAGTAATTGATGATGCAAAAACTTCAACAATTCTGTGTTGGATCTCACTCAGGCAAATTCAGAAAAAAATCTAAAGGTTTCGATTGAGTTATCTGCTTTTCTTGAAGAGAATAAAAGTGTTGATTTACCTACCAACATGTCGCAGCTATATATCGTTTCTCGACAGAGACATATATAGAATGCCACGGAATTCTGATGTCATATCATGTTGCTATTGTGGTAATCTTTTTGTCTTACATATTGCTGTGATTGAATTAACATATCTATATTTTGTTTAGATTTGTTTCATTTTTGAGAATTTCTTCAGATTGAACTTTGTTGCATAGCACACAAAATAAGGTTTACTGATCATAACACACCATCATTTCCATGGGATCAGGTACTGTTTAATTATTCCATTTGAAATAATTGGGCTTGACACAGAGCAAGCAAGAAACCAATTGGTGAATCATTATCTTTCAGTCTCTCAAACAATTGCAATATGGTTTGCATTTTGCAACACGAACAGTATCTGAAAATGATCCAAATCAGTTGCCATCAGTAAGAACCTGCTGAGAAGTAGCAATGTCATTACTGCTTTGTGTAATTAACAAAACTTAAAAGCAAATTAGTAGCTGTAAGCATTATAGCTTAGGTGCATGCATCAGCTAAAATCTTTCGATGCGTAAAGAAAAAAGAGCACTACAACTGAAGCCTCTTACCCATTGTTTAATCTAATCTCATGTGTAGGCCTCTAATCCTGTCTTATAATCATTCACCTTTTGAAAGTTTGAGAGATTTATATGATGGCAAGAGACTTTTTTTAATGGGTATATGAGTTTTATCACTGCCCTTTATTACAACCTTTTGAGTGTAAAGTTGTTGCTGCGGATTCTTGAAGGCTTCAACAATTGTTAATTTGTCGGCATATCACTCTTGTCACTACTTTTTGCTAGTATTTATGAAAGGAAAAATGAAATGACTCTGTGATTTAATTGTAGTATACGCTTAGATGCCAATAACGCTATGTGCACTTTGATGATTAAACATATTCTCTTTGCATTAGTTTTTATGAAAGGAAAAACACTGCGTGCACTTTGATGATAAAAACATATTCCGTTTGCATTAGTTTTTATGGAAGGAAAAACGAAATGACTCTTGATTTAATTGTAGTATACGCTTAAGATGCCAATAGCGCTTATATGTGCACTTCGAAGATTAAAGTATATTCCATACGAAGGAGCTCGTGATTTAATTTGTGATCTCCATTATTTTCATATGTGTTTAATTGAAGTATTATGTTGATGTATATACAGAGATGATGAGATGTGTGTTGACAACATACAAAATACATGTAAAAACAATTTTCTCTAAGAAAACAGCATAATTACCAAAATATAGGATACTTAATTTTATTGTGATGATTGCACCTTGCCATGAACCGTATGAGACCAACCTGTTAGAGAAATCTATCTCACTTAAAGGTTAGTTAATGCCAAGGAAGACTTAAGCCATAACTTAGATAGACCCACAAATTTAAGCTGCAAATAAGGTCTTCATTGTTTAATGCAATTCAGTAATCACTATACAGCTGGTTTACAGTTTAAATATCTGCTCATTAAGCCATCTGCTTGAAACATTAAATTGCCAAATCTTTTTTACGAACAATGAAATTTCGCTAGAATTATAAGAATTAAGAGCCATTTAGTTGAGATCAACATGGATAGTTGAGCTGCACATCTCAAATCAAATATCAATTCTGAATGCAGTGTTGATGTTAATGGCATCGTTGGGGAAGTAGCTGTAAGCACAGCCTGGGATCGCACACCTCCATCTCCAGGATGGGTCGCGGCGGCAGAGCTAAAACTCATAGTCACTGGGTCCCTTCTATATAAATAAATTACAGTGCACGTTTATTGTAAACAGAAGCGTGTCATCTTTTTTTCAATCATGTCATCTAAGTTGTTGAGCCATTCTTGCTTCATTGTTATGCTACAGAATGAGAGAAATGGAAATCAATCATAATGTCAAGTTGTAACCATTCATGTAATAACCTGGCACAATCAAAATAAATCAAGCTCAAAATAGAATTTAGCCATAGCCCGATTTCACTATGAAGAACTCAAGAACTTTTACATGTGAAGAATTACCTAATGGTTGAATATTTCCTAAGAACACAGCTTCAAAATTGTGAACAATCAAGATCTCTAATGTTGTAACAGAGCCAAGGAACAGAGACTTCTTCCAAATAGTTTGTGCCATCATCTCTACATTTCTCCAATGAAATGGATGACTCCGAACGGCTGAAAGGGAGAAAACATTCAGCATGCTAGTTTTTTGAACCTATATCTCCATCAATGATGACGTGTCTCATCAGAACAATCTCCTTGACAAGATTCCTATAAGTGAATGGTCGGACTGCCGCCCTCAAGAAGAGTCCTGGAGGTATCTTGCTCTTCATTCTCCCTTTCCCAATTCTGCTCTCTGAACTCTCTTGCTCCCCCTCCTCAATCTGTTCCCGCTCAATAACCATTGTGTTGGCACTGTCACTTCTCTGTGCCATCTCTTTCTCCTGCTCCATCTGCCGTTTGTGAGACTTGTCTGATTCCTCCATACTTCTCTTCACCAGCTTCTCCATTTTATCGGAACTTCTCATTGCCTTCTTCCACTGATCATCCCAGTACTCCTCATTCTCTTCCTTACCCTCTACTTCATCCACGTTTGCTTCTTCTCTGACATCGATGACTACCTCATCCTCGTAACTGTCATGACCATTGTCCTCGCCCTCATATCCATCATCATCATCCCCATTATCCTCAATCCACTCTAGAACCTCACTTTTGCTCTCATCACCATCCTCATCATCCCCATTATCCTCAATCCACTCCATAACCTCACTTTTGCTCTCATCACCATCCTCATCATCACTGCCATCTGGCGCATCGCATCCCAGCTCCATCTCCTCCAGCTTCACCTTCCATTCCTTGGTATACGGGTGGAGGAGCTCCATGGGATGGTTCTTAAGCAAGAAGTCCAAGCACCGCGACTTGTCCGCATCGCTCAGCTTTGAGTACGCATTCACGACATCATCCACATACGCCTTTGGGTTTGCCCTCACTATCTTGCAAAGCCCACCAAAATAGGTGGTTCGGACGACCCGGCCATCGTGCTCAAGATCGAACAAGAACCCATTCTCCGTGGCGGGATCGACCAATGGCCGGAGCTGCCGGAAGAAATCCTCCTGGGGCTCGAACCGTGACTGGTACAGCGGCCGCTTGACATAGATGATGTCGGGGCGAGTCCACGCGGCGCACTTGGTGATCAACTCGCGCGTGCGGTTCCCCAGCCGGCCCATGAGGCTCCACTTGTCGAGCCGCTCGTCCCTGCGGGCCTGCACGGCGACCTCGGCCGAGAGCGTCCATTGCTCCCAGGGGAGCTCAGACGGGCGCCACTTAGGGTGGCGCACGAAGACCCAGTAGTAGCGGAACCCGACGGAGGCGTCGAGCTCGTTGAGTCGGTTGGAGAACTGGTTGGACATGTCGAACTGCTCGATGCGGTCCCATTCCTCGTGGTCGTGGACCTCGGACATGAGCGAGACGCGGTCATCGGAGAAGCGGCCGCGGATGGGCGGCCCCACGACGATGCCGCGCCAGGAGTAGGGGCCGTAGCGGCCGTACTTGTACCAGTCGTAGGGGTGGCGGAGCTGGGGGTCGTCGGGGCCTGACATGAAGCGCACCGCGCGGTCGTAGCCGAGCCCGATCATCTCGAGCTCCTCGTCGGTGAAGGCGTCGGCCTGGCCGGAGGCGGCGCGCTTGTTGCGGCGGTAGAAGGCGTTCTCCGTCAGGCGGCGGCTCCGGACGCGGGCCCGGGCCTTTGCCTCACGCCGCACGTCGCCGCTGCCCTCGATGCGCCCGCCGGAGGATTTCTTGTTCTTCTTGCTGCGGCCGGCGAATGGGACGGTGGTCGGGGAGGTAGGGGGTGGGCGCGGGGGAAGGGGAGGCGGGGTTGGAGAGGAGGGGAAGGAAGACGAGGTGGAGGAGGCATAGATGGAATTGGGCTTGTGTTTGGGGGGGTGGAAAGGTGGTGGTGTTTTGCGGAGGAGAGGGTGGTGGACGAGGCGAAGGCCGGAGTATTGGAGGGGAAGAGGGGGTCGCGGTGGTTTCGGGTAAGGGAGGAGGAGGTTTGAGGCGGAAGGCATAGTTGGTTCTTTGGGCTTTTGGGGGCGGGTTCGAGTTCGACTGTAGTTTTAGACTTCCTTGCAGTGTAGAAGACATGGAGATGTGCCTCGAATGGATAATTTCCATCATGATTACAAGAGTTTTGCTAAGAATCTCAACCTATTTTTGTTAGTTTACATAAAAAAAATTTATTGGATGGTTTAGGCATCAATTCATATTCTTAACATTTCAAAGACATTTGATCAACAAAACGGTAAAATAGAGAGAAATGAATGATAACTCTGAGATAGATAATATCCATAATTGCAATGGAAGGGTGACGATTACCGGTGAGAACCGTAAGTAGAGAGAGGAAATAGTGTGAAAGATTAAAAAATTAAATATAAGTTTGAAATCTAAAGATGAAAAAAAAAAATACTGGCACCCTAACCATTTTTTTTTAAGAATTCTACATACAAACGCTTCATATAGGCAGAGGAAACAAATTCAATAGATATATCATGTGTAGTGAAGCACAAAAAAATTCTAGAAAATTAAGGAACTGTTTAGTCTAGTTTAATTTCTTGACTTTAAAAAACTAGTTTATGTGAAAACATAAAAAATTGTTCAACTATTTGGCAACAATTTTGACTTCAAACCTAAAAATTCAAAACATGAGAAGATAGGAGAAAACAAATTAGATAAATAAAGATGAAGTAGCCTCAATTTGTACACTCAGATAAACTGAAACCCTTAAAACCCCCCTTTTTTTACACAATTTCAATTTACCTGACGACTAAAAGTCAGGATGAAGCATACCAAATGTACCCCACCACAGCTGCTTGTATAAAAGTAATTACAAGTGTAACTCTCAAAAAGAAGTAAAGAAGTTACTTCAAGTGTAAGACTTTCTCCAACAGAATTGGATCTCTATATCCTCATATACATATCTCTCTAAAAAGATTACATACCTAAATTTCTACTCTCTCCAACAGAATCTCTAAACCCAAAAACAAATAGGTAGAGGAGATAGAATATCTAAATTTATTAATTCTCTGCAGTAATATCTAAAATAGGAATCGAGATAGGTATTCTGTTGGAACAAAAAAGGTATTACTGATACTTAAATTTTAGGCTATCAATTCTTTTAGGTGTCCTATTGGACAAGGTCTAAGTTGCCGTCATCATTTGGGACTGTGGTAAGCATAGGAATTTGGATGAAGCGGATCGGCGTAGGTTTTTATATCACTCGTATTCAGTCTAAGTTAAGTTGGGTTTTAAGATTTAATAGATAAATTTATTTTTAAAATAAAAAATAATTTTTTAATAATTAATTTTATGAAGATACTATTACAAAAATAAAAATATATATAAACTAACTAATGAAAATTATGTAATACTAATTAAATATAAAATACAAAAAATAGTTTAAATAATATAATTATACTTATAAATCATTTTAATATATCTTAAAAACATATAATTGATATATAATCGGGACGGATCGACCTACCACCCACATCCACTCACTTTTTTATGAGGTCAAGTTGAGTTATCCTAAGTTGGGTCGGGTTCGGACGAAAATCGGGAACTTAGATAAGCGAGATTGTTAGTGGATTAGCCAGAGCCCAGACGATCCTATAGGTCGAACCCAAAAGGGTATTGGGTGACCATTACAGTTAAGTCATGTTAGGCACGTTGGGGTGCATGCAGGACTGTAGCTAGCCACTGGACAACAGCCGGTAGAACTGATAGTTGATCTAATGATCTTGTACTTGGACTACAGTCGCATGTCGAGTGCTCACCACCAAGCAATGCTCCTTCCACACCAGCTTCAGCTATACCTTCTGCAAACTGCAGCAGGTCCCTTATGCATATTGCCCCCAAAGATTGGCGACGGCATGCTTTGGTCTAGCTGCGGTGGTGCAAAACCTTTCCGGCTTTCGGCCCCTCGGCGACCTTTAAGACGGTGTGGCCGCTAGGGGGGGTGGAACGTGCGCAGGTCGTGGGGTGGGTCTAGATGCCCACGCGAGGAGTTTCGGGACGTGGACACGGCGAATAAGGGGATATTGGCTTGGCCGATAGGAAGACCTGAGTTTGATACGTTTTTCCAGCCTTAGACTCCACGTCAGCAGCTGACATGGCTCACGAGCCATGTTTCTCCACTTTGTCGTCCGCTCTTTTTGTTTTCTCCTTTATTTCCAGTTTATTGTGCATACGTAATGAAGAAGAGATTAGTGAAACTAAGAATACATGAACAACTTTGTTTGATCCTTCCTGTGGTCACTAACTCGAATTCCATTTTGGGGCAAACCATGAAAGCCGTACTCTGAAAGCTTTTGCTGGATTTCATATAATTTTCAAGGAAGAAAAGCCAAATCCACCATGCATCAAGCTTAGATACAAGGGTACGTTTAGACTAGTACGGAATTTGTCGGGAAGAGCCTAAACAATATCTTGCTTTATTGTTGGTTATTGTGTGAAGCAACGGGAAGCACATAGTGGAAATTGTTTTTTGAATAACCCATAATAAAAAATTAATTTTAAACTGATTCACAATCGAACAAAATTGTATTTTTGACCTACGATAGACTTGAACTACAGCCAGCCACCCGAACTGGAGCAGAGCCACTGCTTGTCGCCCCTTTGAACCGCAATATGTGTGTGCAAAGCTTGACTGGAGCCGAGCCGCTTCTTGTCACCCCCGGAGCTGTGATAGACGTGTACAAGTCAAGCCAAGCGTCGGAGGCGTGTAAGGTAGTGCTGTAGCGGTTTGGAGTCGCGACAGACTAACGTAGCAGGTCTGAAATATAATTTTATTCTATTATGGATCAGTTTTGAAATTAATTTTTTATTATGGGTTATTTAAAAAAATATTCACTCCTAGTGCGGGCCTTTTGTATGGGTGGACAATGAACATGTAAACTCGTCTCAGGGGCCGCCTGATGAAGCATGGAAGGCATATGATTGAGGCGGTTTTGTGTGGACTGATCGTCAACGCAGCTTAAAAAGAAATTCTCAACTTCAAAATAACAATCACCTCGAGCCACTCCTAGGGTCCTGAACATCACTTTAATCACACCAGAGTTTATATTATAGTATAAACTTTTCAATTTCAAATTAGCCCTTCTCTTCCACGGTGCTCTTTATTTGGTTCTTCCTCCCGTCTTTCTCTGTGACTTCTTAGGTCTAGATGCCTACTGTTAGATCCTCAAACCATCCACTCCTACCGAGTCTCGTTTGAGTCTTTTCATCTCAAGCAACTCCTGCCCGGCCATCACTTTGCACCATATGTATATTGTTAGAGTTATCTCTTAGTAGTTTGTATCAAAATAGAAAGTTATTCGATTATCTCTTATCTTATTTATAAGAGTTGGAATTAAGGAAGGGTTATCTTACTAAGTTTGAATTGAATTCTAATTAAAATTCTAGTTAATTCTAGTTTAGACCTAAATATGTATAAGAGTTGATGTTTTTATAATTTGGTGTGTTTTCTCTAAAATAAATCATATCTTTTATCGCTAACAAGTGGTATCAGAGTTTAGATTTCTCAAATCCTAGACCTAACTGTCACCCTCAAGATATATACATCTTGGGGGCGGGACAGTGCCAATCCTTCACTTTCTTGTCTTTAGCTATCTTTGACGGTGTCAAACAAAATTTTTTATTCCTTGTTGTTGTGGTTTAGGCCTCAAGTTCCTGTTGTTGTCTCCTTGATCTCCAACTTGTTGCTGCTACTGTTGCGACTTCTCTGCAACACCAGCTCTTTGTTTCAGATGCCCTATGTAACACCCCTGTTTTGCCAAACCCTAAAATAGCCAAAATCCACATCTTGACCCCAAACCCTAATCTGCTTCAGCCATTCCCTTCTAAATGTTGTTCAGAACATTTTTCCCTTCAGGATCATCTCCAAAATCTCATCCTAAAACTGAGTTTCGACCCTTGCCGTCTCAGAACCCTAATTACCCTAATTTTTACCCTAAACTGTTTTCCCCAATTTTGTCGAAACCCTTCAGATCTTGCCTGATCTTACCAAACTTTGGCCAGATGAGTTCTAATAATCTTTTGCAACTTAGCTGCGAAATCAGATTTCAGATCGGACCCTCAGATCTCCAAATTTGCAAACAGGCCCAAGTTCTATTCAAGTTTTCCTCACAAAACAGTCCCTGGAACAAGTTTCAGAAATTGCAGAACGGCCCAAACTTCTTTTCAGGTCCATTCGACCAGCCCCTGGTCGTTGCCCTCGACCAGCGCGTGTCGCCGTTGCCGCGCCGTGGTTTTCGCCGCGTTTGCTCGCCGCCGGCCACCGCCTCTTGTCGCCTGTGTTGTGAACAGCTGAACCACCCCGCGCGCACGTGCTAGCCACCGTGGCATCGCCTTGCCCAGCGGTTAAACGGCCGCGCTCCAGTAGCGTTTCGCGCGCGCGCTCTCGTTGCCGTGGCATTTGCATGGCATTACGTGTCGTTGCCGGAGCTTTGCTGTTGCCTCCGCATCTGCGCCGTTCCAGGTGAAGTTCCAATGCAACTGGCAAAGCTGCAGCACCGCCTGAACGCGATCGCATCGCCGTCGCCGTCGTTGCGCCTGCGCCCGACAAAACTTCTCCCCGGCGCAAGCGACCACTGTCGCTTAAACCCTCGCAAGCTCCGTCCCCGTGCCTATTTAAACCCTCCCTGTACTTTGAGAGCCTCAAACCTCTAGAAAATCGGCTAAGTCCCAAACCTCGCCGTTTTCGCTTTCTTCTCCGGCGAGCCAGTGAGTGAGCTCACGGTGCTAGCCCTTTCCACAGCCCCTCTCTTCGATCCAAGTTCACCAGTGAGTTCCCCTCGTTCCCCTCTCTGTGTCATAGCAGCCAATTGCACCAGATCGATCCCCATCGCCGGTGATCGCCGGAAAGGCCCAATTGCCCTGTTTCCCCAATGCTAACCATTTCATCCCGAATTAGCTTTCGTCCCAGTAGTAGAAAGTGATCCTTAGCCATTTCCTAACAAGCCTGTTGAATCAGAATCCCCAATTAAGCTCAAATCGAAGAAATCCCAAACTGGAACCTCAGCCGTTCGCCGGACCTCGTCGCCGAGCCCCTCCGGCCAATCTCCAATGAAATTAACCCCTCCAGTAGCCTTGTTGTGCCCTAGAGATCATTCCCAAGCTTGGAATTGAGCTCATTCGCCCTGTATCAAAAATTCCCGAGCTCCAGTGTCGTCTTCTCCAGCGCCGGTCGCCGGAATTCTTTCCCGGCTGATCTAGCCCCTGAAACCTTGTCCCTTAGCTTCGCCTCACCTCCCTGAGAAATTTCTTCCACTAGCTCGACACTTGGATCTGCCTAGATTGTGAGTTATGCCTTTGCCAAGATCACTGTCCAGTAGCTCAGTTCATGTCCAGGCCACCGTGTTTTCTCGCCGGATTTGGCCACCCTCCGGCCATTTCCAGCCCTTGTGCCTGTTGAGTATACTGTTCCTGTTAGTAATGCCTACCTCCCAGACAAAGTGGTGCATCAATTGGAGCCCTGGATCAAAAGTTAAGCCATGCCCTAGTTTCTGGCCATGTCCAGCACTATGTCAGTGCATGTCAGCCACTGGCATTAGCCTTGTTTGACCCCTTCTGGTTGAGCAATTGAAATGCCACCTTGTCCTTTAGATTCCTGGAGTTGTGTTCTACAACTTTCTCTACTATCACTTCTCCAGAAAACCATCCTAAGATCAGTTTGAAGTTATGCCAAAGCCATGAACTGAATGTCGACCCTTCGACGTTCAATCCTTTTTAGCCGTTTCTTCGACCAGAGCCCTTGTGACCTTGCCCTAACCTTTTCCCCTGCATGCATGACTTATTTACTTAATACTTTCTATAGAAACTATTTTCAGTATGCTTATGTGGTATGTGTTTGTGTGTTATTTGATTGCCGCAGAGTTAGAAGCTGAAGGAGCGGAAGAAGTCTTTGAAGATCCGTCTGAGTACTTAGACCCCACATTGCAAGGCAAGCCTCATTCCTTTGATCATGTCTCACCCAATATTTTCATATGAAGTATATTCATTGTTTCTTACTATGCATGCTTATTTGAAATACAAGTTATGTTTGAATGACATGAGTAGATATTACCTAATGAATCATGAAACCCCTTTTTGTTATTGAACCTTCATATGTATGCTTTTGTCACCCCAGGATTCATATACTGAATATCCACATTAAACTTGGAATGGTCAAATACATGAGAAATTATAATGAAAACCGTTTTGTCAAGAAAACTGATAAAAGGGATCAGTAGTGAGGATTGGTTTGTATGGAGAGGGTGCGGTGCGCACCAGGGAATGTGAATGTTCCTCACTATTGATTCATAAGGACGAGAACCTTGTGCTGTGTCTCTATACGAATTGTAAACGTACCAACCACTTGCCTGGTATGGGACAGGCACAACTTAGTAGCTTTTTGGTATTAGCAGTTCTCTGCATGGTTTGACGATCTGGTTTCTCGCATGGAAACTGGAAGGCCAAGGTTCGGCCATGAGTGATGTGAGTTCAGAAAAATAATGAGAGGAAAAGGCGTAAATGAAGGAAGGCGCCCTAGACCTGATTAAGCCGTGAGCGGCTGTAATCTTAAATGGTCGTATGTCTCGCGTGGACATAGACCAAGGCTATGTGTCCTGCGGGAACATAGACCAGAGAGGCTAGGAAGTAAGGTAGTGGGGAAGACCCACAACGGTACTTGAGACTTAACTGTCTATTTACCGGGCAGGGATACTGTTAATACTGAACTGTAAAAGCGTTGTGTGATCTCGGCCTTGTCACATGTGTATAAGTCACATGGAGTTGGCCCGACTTGAAAGTCGAGTGAACTGGTGGATTTAAAAAGAGGTACACCTTTGCAAAGTGTAAAAGAAGTATCAGATACTCTGTACTCCCAGGTTCAGGAGTCTTTTCGTAGTGGATGTTATCCATGGGTTATAGCACAAGTAATGTTTTGGAATGTTTTCATAATGCGGTTAACAAAGTAGTGACTCATGGGAGACCACTACATCTAATGTTTTATTGAAAGCCTGTTTAATGTTTAAAGTATCATCTTCATGACAAAAGTACTGTTTCACTGAACAAATGGATTGGAAATCTATATATCTCTATCCATATGAAACTAAAACCCCGGAATCATATGTTTCACCCTCATGTAAGTACAATTGCATTAATCCCCGGAATGAGTGTTGCTGAGCACCAAGTGCTCACCCTTGCATTTATATCCAACTGTAGAAGAGGGATTCGAGGATCCCGATTCCTTCAGTTATGAGTACCCGGCAGAAGATGGAAGTGCCCCGGACGAGCCCACGTTCTAGAGGGTTTGCGCACCAAGTCAAGTCAGATGTGGGAGAAGCCCCTTCAACCCCGCTGCGGATGGAAGTCAAGCTGTTTGTTGTTGTTTTGTGCTTTATGTTGTGTGTTCGGTACTTGGATACCGATTCTGGTTCTGATAAACTAGTTATTTTCTTAGCAACTCTACTTAGCGCCATTTTCGGTGCTTTGGCTATGTAATATTGGCCATGTTGGCCTGATACTTGTTTAATGTTATTACTATGCTTGTGTGGTTTGGAGCTCATGTGACATCCTGCTGTGTGTAACCTACCTGGGCGGTTACCAAGGTGATCCTCAAATGGGGGTCTCACACCCTATTTGTCTGTTCAGCCAAGAATATCAGATCTACTATTACATGCTTACAACTTTTAGTTTTTAAGCATCGACTATCTTACCTCATACGATTTTATTGAAGTTATTCTTAAGTGACTTCTATTCCATCAGTTTCTGATTCACCGTTCCTACAATAAGTCACTATAAACTTCTGACCTATCTCATTGATTAAGAACTTCTACTTGTTGAAGTTGTTCCTGTAAGGTGGAGTGATTTTTGTTGTTATGATTTCTCTTGGTTATATTTTTTGTTTTAAGGAGATTTGTTGTACTGTGAGATTTTTTCTCCAGTTATGCCATATTCAACTATTTGAAATTTTTGTACTTGTGGCTTTAGGCAGTTGAGCCAATTTCTTTCACATATCACTAGTACAGAAATGCAGTCTTCTATCGGTAAAAAAAACCCTTCTACTATCGGTTTTTGTACCGATAGAGATAGACACGATAGAACAAGACTGGACATTTTCTATCGGTAAATAACCGACAGAAGAAGTTCACTATTCTATCGGCATATTATGAATCTACCGATAGAAAACCCGTCGTATTCTTACGTCCAGCAGTTGGAAAAGTACCACTATTCTAACGGTTAACTACAAGATTACCGACAGAAAAAAGCTTAGTACTCTATCGGCATATTAGGAGTGTACCGATAGAAGACTCGTCGCTAGCGGATTGAAAAGTACCACTATTCTAACGGTTAACTACAATATTACCGACAGAAAAAAGCTTAGTACTCTATCGGCATATTAGGAGTGTACCGATAGAAAATTCGTCGTCAGCGGCTGGAAAAGTACCACTATTCTAACGGCTAATTATAAGTTTACCGATAGGAAAACGCATACTATTCTATCGGCATATTACAAGTTTACCGATAGAAAACTCGTCAATAGCGATTGGAAAGTACCACTATTCTAACGGTTAACTACAAGATTACCGACAGAAAAAAGCTTAGTACTCTATCGGATATGTATGAGTGCACCGGCAGGAAATGTCAAACTCTTCTAACGGTTAATTTTGATTGTACCGATAGAAAAAAGGACAGTAGTCTCTCGGTTGTTGATGAATTTACCGATAGAGCATTCACATATACAGTACTTTATTTGCATTCACAATACAGTACATTCACATATACAGTACAGATGCAATACAGTATAGATTGGATACACAATACAGTACAGATGCAAGGTAAATTCACAGAACAAATTCACACATTAGGCAGTTATTCACATTTATTCACATATGTATGGACAAATACAGATTGCAATCCAATGTGGACATTTATTCACATATATATATTTATTCACATGTATATGAACAGTCTATGCAGAGTACACCAAAAGGAGAAAATTGTCATGCTGGATGGTTGGGCGCTACTTCCTCCATGACATATTGTGCCCAGATTTGTCGAAGATATATAATCTTTGCATTTTCATATTGGTCTTTCGACATGGCGATCTGCAAGCATGTGTGCATACTGAGTAACTAACTTCGATCCTAATTTAGAACGTGACACCCATTTTTGAAATTTGAGTTAGCTATCGATGCTTACCTGGGGGAATCGGGAAAAGTTTGTCTGCACTAGGTCGTACATGTAGCGCAGCACATAAAACCCGCATTCCCACGATTGCGGCTGCTGATGGCACTGAGATAATTGCATATGCGAATACATGTTAGCTATATATTGTTTCCATAAACTAATTAAGCATAAACAAAAAGTCTCGTGAGTACCTCATATTCTTTCCAAGCTAGTACGGAGCCCTGCGGTGCGGCATGCCTCCCTCCAGCGGACACATATTTATCAAAAGCCCTGCATTTCAGTTAGTATTGCCAGTTAATGTATTATCATTAGCTAGTGAGGTCAAAATATAAATCAAACATATAAGTTACTTACGCCTCCATATTCCCCTTGAGCACATATTCCATCGATAATCTGTCACGCATCGAATCGAGGTAGTACACCTCGTTCCTCGGCGGACAGATCACGATGAGGATCCAGTGGCCCCTGCATTGTACGTAAAAGAGGACCGCTAGCTCAAAGTACATCTCAGGTGTAACATACAAGATTGAGTTAAATTAGTACGAAATGCACTAACCTTTGGTGGTACGGCACCAGAATGAAGTCCCTGTCCTGCTGCGCCATCAGCGCGCTGGATATGTACTGCTCAGCGTGCGCGGCGTCCTGCTCTAGCATCGTGAGGCTTATTTTCTCTGGGTCGAGGAAACCCACCTTGTCACACGCAGCCTCCGATGCTAGCCTGTACATGCACCTGCATGCGAAGGACGAGATTAATATTAATTTCACAGAAAGTTACTCAGTATTCAAATGAACTGCAACATTAATGCAGAGTTAGCAAACAGAGTTAGAAAACAGCAATACATAGCATCAGCAAACTCACAGGACTCCAGTCCGTATGATGGACATATCGAGCTCCCGCCAGTTGTAGAGGTCGAATAGATCCTCGTGTGCCACGGATATAGTCCCGGGCTCACGGTGGAACTGCCCAGGCCTGTAGGGAACTAAGAAGTTCAGGCTGCGCCGAGCTCGATGTAGGTACCAGTCGTGGAGGTCTCTGGTTGATCGATCCAATTTCCGCAAAGATGCCTCCGACAGGAGTGGGAGCGCGTTCGTGAACGTCCGCGGCAGTCCCTGTCGCCCTTTGCCCTTGCCTTTGCCGCCCTTGCCTTTTGCCGGGGACTGAGCGCGTACCTTCGAAGGCAAGGGCGAGGTGATGGCGGCTTTCTTCCGAGGTGGAGGCGTGGATGCGCTGGGTGGGGTCGAGGCCGTCTTTGATGTGTCCAGGTTCGCACGAGATCGGCCCTCATGCCCCGAGCTGGGGGCGCAGTCCCCTGGTAGCCCCGCGGCAGGCCACTTCAATTAATGAGCACGTATGTTAGATTATGCAAGTTGAGTGTACTGAGTAGGATGTAATCTAAAATGTGTAGGATTTACCGGTTGTATTACAAGACACTTCTTGGGCCACTGTACGTAGGAGCCCACTGCCTCGGCAAGTGTCTGCAGTTCCTCTGTTGGGACTGGCAACGGAGAATCGTTATAGCCCGGCATGGCCATGTCCACCTGTACCTTTGCGAAACCCAACCGCAGAGGTACACAGTGGACCCGGACATCCGGCCCAGACGGATATACGAAGCCGTGTCCAACCACTTCCTGCCCGGCGCCTACGTGATTCTGTAGGATGCAGCCCTCCGGCCCCTGCAAATTTGTAACAATTAAAATAGGTTAGCAAAACAACTCTAACAGAATGGGAGTGGCATCAACTTAAGTGCACAGATGAAGGCTTGCAGTACCTCAAGTAGATCCACTGGATCCGCGAGTACCTTCGAAGCGCAACTGCTTATCCGACCCCGCGGGGTACCGTCGTCCTGGGGATCCGCATCTAAACTCTTGGCCAGCAATGTTTCTCTCAACCGTGCAAACTCTTCCCTCATTTGTGCGACCTCGGTCTGCACCTCAGACTGTACCTCAGCCCGTATCTCAGCCAGCATCTCCGCCCGTATCTCCTCCCGTACCTCAGCCCGTATCTTATCGGAGAGGTCAGCTTCCTTTTCCTTCCAGGTGCGGGCCTTCTTCCTTGGTGGAGCCGGATCTACGAAACCGGCCTTCCACGACACAATGGCTCCCACGGCCCGTGTCCGCCCGGGATGCTCCTTATATCCTAGAGCTCGGGTGAGGATGTCGTTCTCCCTCTGCGGGGTAAACAATCCCTCCGCTGCCTCCTTCTCAAAAGAAGTTACCTTTTCATTCCTTTTTGTCATAAGGCAAACTGGAGAGCTTAATGAATTTTTGAGGGCGATTCCGGCTAATTTCTTTGTACATCTCTCATCATCAGAGTCGGAGTCGGAATTCTCACCTCCAGACATCCATTCGCCAAAGCATGCCTTTTTAGGAGTGTTAAACTTCTTCTTGAAGTTCTTCTTCTTTTTATCCGTAGATTTGTTCTTGTTCGGACATCTTGATGCTATATGTCCTTTTTCATGACATTCATAGCATATCACATCTTTGAAGTTTGTTGGTCTTGAACCTTTTGGACGAGTGTCAATGCTTACTCCCTTCTTGTGTAACCTGCGAAGAAGACGTTGAGTATTTCTTACCAAGAGAGCCAAGTCTTTATCGGAGGATCCTTCACTTGTGCCGTCCTTGGAATTTGCTTTGAAAGCCTCCGTCTTTTTCTTTGTATCAGAGGTTTCGTTCAGTTCCTTCTTCTCCTTTTCGTGCATTTCATGGGTAATCAAATTTCCATAGAGATCAGTAGGTGAAGTTGTAGAAAGATCGGAGTTTGTCAAAACTGTTACAAGAGTGTCAAAGCTTTCTGGGAGAGCTCGAAGCATTTTTCTGACAATTTCCAGATCAGTAAAGATAACACCAAGACCTTTAAGTTCATTCACAATATTATTCAATCTAGTAAACATGGAATCAACAGATTCAGAAGAAGACATTTTGAAAGTTTCATACTTTTGTCTAACCATTAAAAGTTTAGCCTCTTTTACTTTAGTAGTTCCTTCATATATTTCTTCTAAAGTTTTCCAAACTTTGTGAGCAGTATTCAAGTTGCTTACACGATTAAATTCATTTAGAGATAAACCAGTAAATAAAGCATTTAAAGCACGAGCATTCAGATGTTGTTTTCTCTTATCATCTTCAGTATAGCTTTCCGGATCATCCGGAGGAGAAAAACCAACTTTAACAATCAACCAGACATCCAATCCCATGGCTTCTAGAAATACAGACATACGCACTTTCCAGTAGGGATAGTTAGTCCCATCAAAGATAGGCGCACGGCTAGTATGACCCAGATTAAAGCCATCAGTAGACGACATCCTCTCTCTAAGCGGTGAAGCTTATAAATGAGAGACCAAAGCTCTGATACCACGTGTTGGATCAGGATGTCGACTAGAGGGGGAGGGGGTGAATAGGAGACTTTGAAAATTTGTTTTTCCAAATTAAAATTCAAATTAAGGTACAGCAGGTAATGGTAAAAGATAAGAGATTGAAACCGATATATCCCGAGGTATCGGAGACACGCCCAGTCTCCACTAGTCCTCGTTGAAGCACTCAGTCCTTGAGTATAGCTTCAGTATCCACACATGACACTATCTACTAAGGTTGCTCCTTGTCCTCTCCGGAAAGGCGAGCACCAAGCCTTTTACAAGTTATCGCGTCTCTCCGACAATCTCCGATTTGGAGAGATCAGCGATTTCCGCCTCCGAACCGTCTAGGTGAGGGCGCTCACCAAGAGTAATAAGAAGCAAGGTCTACTCTAGACCTCCAATGCACACCGAGAAAATATCTAGAAATGGGAATGCAAGAACAATATGCTCGATGTGGCTAATACTCTCACGACTCGATCAAAAAGATCAAGTTATAAGTAAAACGAAGAAGCACTAGTGAGAAAGTATGAAAGGCTATGTTGCTGTATTTGCTTATCTTAAAACAGCAGCTCAACACCTCTATTTATAGCCTTCGTGGTCAAAATAGCCGTTTGTGCTCGAGCTGAAAATTAGTAACCAAGACTGACAGTCAGTTTCACAAACTGACAGTCAGTCTAGTGTATCACCAGAAAGAGTAAAAATAGGATCAAAACAGCTCGAACGTTGTGGACTAAAACGGTAAAAAGAAACAGTCCATACTGACAGTCAGTTACAAAGACTGACAGTCAGTGTCCACAAAATCAACAGTGAAAAGCAACGGCTAAAAACTTTATAACCGTTGAAGCAGATAACAGCAAAAATTTACTGACCAAACTGACAGTCAGTGTGTCAAACTGACAGTCAGTCTCAGTTTCAGTAACACAGAGAAAAACAGAATAAAAACCAACTCAAAAACTCTCTGTGGTCGAAACCCACACTGAAGTACAAGAAAAATCTGAGACAGGAAAACATGCTCTCTGGAGATTTGTCAGTTTGCACTAACTGACATTCATACTGACAGTCAGTTACCAACACTGACAGTCAGTCTAGTAAAGAAAAAATCAGCTCAACAAAAACATACTCTCTGGAGATTAGTCAGTTTATCAAACTGACATTAATACTGACAGTCAGTTATCAACACTGACAGTCAGTCTTGATAAAAACAGAGAAAGCTCAAAATCCAGAGATCTGATTCAAATGATTTCAGTTTTGTTTTGAAGATATTTTCGTGAAGAACATTTTTGACAACAGCAAAAATTAGATCTTTTCAGATCTTTCTCAAGAAGTAAAAAACCTCAACTGTTGACAAAATTCAATATATCAAAACAAATTGTCGAAAAACCACAGATAATGATATGCGTGCATTGACCTAAATTTTTCTCGGTATAATTGGAGATGTAGAGAGAACTTGCGTCCCCTCTTTATAGTACGGTTTAAACTAAGAATAAAATCCTTAAACCGATCGATCTTCATGCACCCTGAGATCGGTAAACCTAGAACTACAACATACCTCGATGCATCAGTTTAGTCCAGCAAAAACAATTTCTTTTTGCGTCTTCTTATGCTTTTGAACGACTTAAATTGAACTTCAACATTTTGATCACCAGCCCTCACTTTTTGTGCGGTTGTCTGAAATCTGTAACACTAACTCAAACACATAGTTAGTCCAAACATACTTATTATCATCAACCATCAAAACACATCAGGGTTAGGCATGAAAGGCCTAGATGCAACAAAGGAGTCTAACATTAGATTTCTGAATCTGATACAAAAACCCAATAACAAACCCAATCTGAATGCAGGAGTCTAATATTAGATCTCCGAGTCTGATACAAAAACCCCATAACAAACCCAATCCGAATGCAGAAGTCTAACATTAAGTTTCTGCGTCTGCTATGAAAACCCCATAATAGACTCAATCCGAACTACATTGTTCCAACCTGTTAAGTGTGTACCCTAGATGTTCATGCATATCTGGTCACGACCCTAGAATACTTACTCAAATTATAAGTCGGTAGTAGCCCCCTAGCAGGACATAACGACCATCCAAATATACACGAAGATCATAATCAACGAACTTATATAATACCTTCATGTTGATCCTCTTACTATACGATACCAGATTAAACTCATGGCAGGAAATATGCCACCCTTGCACAGTTCAATCTTTTTTGATCTCATAGTAAATTGATTATCCCTTAGTTGACAATCAACCACAAACGACATGGCCATATACTTCTCAGTTCATCTATATCGAGAGGCTCAGAGATATCTCTTTCATTATATTAGATATACAAATTCTATCTTAACCATTCATATTCCTCCGCATGGATCATAGCATACCCAAACATTATCTTTATTACCACTCAATTAAAAGTAGCGTTTGGTAGTATCAAAGTATACTACTACATATGTAGAAACTATAATGGTCTCAGGTCTAAGAATCAATCATAAACATTATTTGAGACAAACTAATAACACTTAAATGACAAATCCAAATAGTGTCTCAAAATGGGTCTATCCAACATGATACTCTCCAATATATGGCCGATTATTAATTTAATATCTTATATACATGGTCTGTGAAATATAACCATCAATTAATATATGTACTAATCCATTAATAAATAATGTCATATTTAAAGATAATGAATCAGAGACTTTATAGAATAATATCATCAAACAAATTTAAAGTTTCACGAACAAGTCACACAACTTGTTGATTGAACCAAATGATAATTTATTAAAAATAAAATAAAATATTATTCAAATGTTCATAAACATAACAAAGATAAATACATCTTTGTAATTTTCTCTAGGACATATCACTAACAATTTGATTTTTTGTTTTTTTGCCATGTTGAGATGACAGCTAGTATTTGAGGTTTTGATTGTCTACTGGAGTTGTGTTGCATTGGACCAAGAGCTCTTTTTACTTTGTTTTGAGCAAGGTCATCAGGTTTTCAGATCTGACAATATCAACAATATTTGACACTTTGTGTTTTATCATACTTTATGGTTTGCATTGTGGTAGGTGCATATGACGGCTATTTTGTCTAACCAAGAAGTTAAGTCGACAATATTTTGGTTTTTGCAATGTTCAAAGGTCATTCAATTTACTACTTGTGTTAAAAGACAAGGAACACGAAGAGTTACCGAATTTGAAGTAGTATCTTCATTAGCAGTTATGTCGTGTTGGCATATTTTGATTTTGTGTTTGTATTGGATAAGATTCGAGTCAAGGAAGAGATTGTTAGAATTGTTTAATCTCATTATTAGGAATTTATATCAAACACGTGATATCAGAGCTAT
This sequence comes from Pharus latifolius, assembly GCA_019359835.1. NCBI lineage: Eukaryota > Viridiplantae > Streptophyta > Magnoliopsida > Poales > Poaceae > Pharus > Pharus latifolius. Next base: position 15,819,389 of record CM033322.1, read on the forward strand.
CAATCCACCACCCTCGCGATGTGTTTGACGCATATCCTAGGGGTGGTGCCAAGAATTCTCCTCTTTTATAATTTATTATTGTGTTTCGTCAATCATTTTCCTCTTGCCACAACATCACTTTATTCGATTTGATTTGTAGCTCCTCTACATTGACATTACTGCTACTACAAATTGTCTCTTTTTGCTAATCCTTTCATCCATACCTCTTACAACTATACATACATATGTAGAACCACACATATTGAATATGTTGTTACTACTGCTGCAACTTTTCTGCCTTAGTCGTTACCATCGAATCTCCTTCTCCTGTCCTGCTCTAGGTCGAATTCATTATTCATTGGTTCTGTTATAGATTGGTTGTTGCTGGCTTGTTTGTGTTAGTATAACGTCTATAACTACTATTTTTTTCTGTTGGTGGTTTTATGGGCGTATATTTTTTAAAAGAGTTTTATCAGTGTATTCTTTGTGTCTAATTTTGTCGGCTTGCTGGTACGATCATTTGTTACTTCGATTTTTATTCTGTTAAAACAGTAAATTGTTACAAATTACCCTTATATAAAGGAGTTTAGTCTAACACATATCACCACCAAAAAAGTGAACCTATATAAAGATATAACAGCTAATATACGGCACTTCCTTGTGTATTACTCTTTCTTATATTAATAAAACAAACTCCTCACCTTCAACATAAATAAAATCTTACCATGAATTGCACCAGAAACAAATTTGATTAAAACAATGATATATACATTTTACCATCTATTCCAAAAAAAAATACTCGAATTTATATCAAAATTAGACCTACATCTAATATGGAATAACCGTACACCTTTTCCGAGCTAGGTACGTTGCCTAAGAAAAATCCGATTAACACTAAACTCGAATTGAAAGCTACTTAACACATCACCAAACGAACATTTATTAGTCTCAACCTATCCAATGGTGGCATGGAAAAAGATATTCTGCATTAAAGAAGGGCCAACCCTAATGTCCTCGTCTTTGTCGCTTCAATTAGTAACACCAACAAGATGGAAACCAAGAAACAGCAAGAACTGATGAGTAAAAGTACAGTTGCAGATTAGCAATATGCAAATAATAATAATAATATACAGGTGGAGATTAAAAACAGAGGAAGCTTGGAAGTCCTGATACTTCCATGTAATCATACAATTAATGCTACAACATTGCATGCATGCATGCAACAAAATTAAAGCCATAGGATGTATAGCTTGCACCGATCAGAACGTCGGGACGACGCCGTCGACGCCGTAGTCGGCGTCGGCGTTGGGGGCCATGAGCGCCGCCACGGCCGCCGCGGCCGACGAGTACATCTCCTCGTGCTCCAGCGCGTCCTCCCCCTCCGCCTCTGCCGTGCGCTTCGCGAACCGGCCCTTGATGCGCGGCCGCGTCTCGGCATACGCCTTCCGGGACGCGTACCGGATGGTCTTCTCGAACCGCCGGCTCTTGCGCTTCTCCCGGTACCGCATGAGCCGCGCCTCCCGCTCCCTACCCTTGCTGGCCACCGCCACCGGCGCCGCCCCCGCCGCCGCGTCCGGCACCACCGCCGCCTCCGACGACGACACCTGCGTCACAACATGTGCCATCCATCTCATTTCGGAGCATTTCACCAAGTACTACTACTGCAGGCTGCAGCTACTTATGGTCATAGGCTTACGCTATGGTTCATGGAGTGGTCGGGGTAGAAGAGCTTGCCGCCGGAGAGGTCAAGCTCAGGAGGAGCGTTCTGCACGCCGATGGCCTTGATGTCGTCCATGGAGCGGGCGAAGTCGAGGTCGAGGTAAGGGTCGGAGTCTGCGAAGAACACGTCGGTGGCAGCGACGGCGCCTTCTTTCTGGCCGTGGTCAGGCTCCGGGAGGAGCCAGGAGGCCGCCTCGGCCTCGTTGCTCCCGTCATCGTCTGCAGCGGCGGCGCCGTGGCCCCCGGCGGCGAAAGCCGAGGAGGCGAAGGGCTTGGGGGCGTCGGCAAGCGCACCGAAAAAGGGCGTGACAGGGAGGCGCTCGTGGCGGCGCGCGAGCGGGTTGGCGGAGTGTATGTCAGCATCGCAGGCGGCGCAGAGCGCCGCCGCGTCCGCCCTGCAGGTGACGGCCGCGGGCGCGTGCTCGCAAACCTCGCACAACCAGACGCGAGCGTGGCGGGATCCGGGCCCGTGAGCGCGCGCGTCGCACCCCGCGCAGAGGAACGCCGCGTCCGCGCGACAGAACAGCCGCGCCGCGTCGCCCCCGCACGCGTCGCACGGCCGCGTCGCCAGCCCCCAGTACCCCCCGCCCACTGACTTGTCGTCGCCCTCCATCGCAGTACAGGTAGCTCACTCAGTGGCCTCCGAGACGCAGTGCTTCTCAGCCAAGCTTTTGAGCAGCAGGTACGGCCGTGGATTTGGGTTTTGGAGTTGTGGGGAGCTAGCTCGGCTTGGTTCGTGTGGGCGGGTTTTTGACGCAAACGGGAGACGTGGACACCCTCTCGGCCACGGAAAGGGCGGGCAGTGGATCGGCATCCGGTCACTGTCGCGGCGGGCCACGATCGGCATCGCCGGGGCGGGACTACCTGCTCTCCAGTCTATCCGCACACTTTGCTTGCATGTCGATTGTCGGGACAGTGTAACATTGTAAACCGTAACAACAGCAGTAGTATCTGATGCGGACATGTACTTGGCAAAAGTAAGAGTAAAACACTATGTGCCGTGTACCTCGTATATAGCTGCAACCAACTTTAAAATCAGATAATAAGAACTTATCTTAATTGGCGGATCAAATTTAGTCAGCAGAGATCAAGAAGGTTAGTATATGTGATGATGTCATTACAAAGTGAAAAGATAGAATGTTTCAGAGTGTTTTGTGAAAGGTGATAGTATTTTTTTAATGGATGATTAGATTCACTGAGATATAATTTAATAATCAAGATTATCAATTTTTTCCTTTCAAAAAAAATTGTCAACTTTTATTATCCTAATTTAAAAGTGGTTCTCATTTGATGATTTCTCTACTAATGTTGCATTTTTTTCTATAACCCACATATATTTAACATTTTTCAAATATCTACTTGTGTTTTAAAAGTTGACTAAGAGATACCAATTATTTCTATTTGGTGCGCCCCTTATATCTTATATCTTTTTAGTTTTTATCTAAATTTATAAGGAAGACATTATTCATCTACACTCTATGTCTATATTATACATGTACGTTAAGAGTTCTTTGATGTTAGTTTTATCTTCTATCCCACTCTATTTTGTCTTAGTTACTTTAAATTAATGTAAAATTGATGTAGAAACAACGTGCACAAGAAACAGGAACCACATATATCTTTTAAATTAGTTTTCAAAAGTAAAAACACTCAAACTTGGAGGTGTAGTCGGATACTCAATTGCCTTTTATTTTCACTCTTATGTCTCTTTCCTTTTGCAAGCAGAGGATTTTAACGTGCTTGTCGTTCTCGCGGGGGAAAAACATTGGGTAGGTGTCGTGATTTGACAGGTTGTGGGGATGCGTTTGGGTGATTCTACTGTCCGATTCGACCTCGGGAAGCCACGTGGCAAGGCGTGGTTGGGTGTTAAGCTCCTTCCCTTATCTGTTGGAGATTCTCTTCGGCCATGTCAGCAACCCATGGCAACAAGAAGCCTTTGATCTTTCGAGCTCGAATCCAACGGTGGTTCTGGAAAGTTCCGCCGCAGCTTCGTTAGGAAAGAAGTCTATGGCACTAAACAGCCATGGCCTGGTCAGAGCAGACTGGATATTTCCTTTTCAACATACAACACCGTTTTGTAGACTGTCCAATCAAGATTTAATGCACAATGTCAAAATATAAGAAAAACTGATGTACTCGAAACGTTTAGTACAATATTCAAATCTTATGATGTGTTTTGACTAGCGCTATCCAAAATTTTTATCAAATGCGTTTATAAGTGGTGAATAGCACGTCATGTTTTTTTGTTGGAATGGCATATATTCTAAGACAATATGAATTCTGATAAAGATTTTGGTTGATATCTTATACCAATGTGACTATGTCTCATCGTGTAGGACATATTTTTTACTATAAATATTTCAATAACTAGAACTTTCATGACTTTAGTTCACATGCAAATATATTCTAGGTTATATTTTAATAAAGCATCATAATTTATAGTTGTGTACTTCTCTATTGATGTATTGTTGAAAGATCATAGCTCAAAATTCAGAGCCGCAGGCAATAGATGCGGAGTTACAGCGTTGTTACAGGAGGGTTGGGGCAACATCTTTTATTCTGGGTGTATAGGGGGGGCATTTACTTGTATTTTACTTAGAAATTATATGTTGTATTAGATATGGCATAATTATTGGGTATTAACGTAACACAAAAAATTTTACATGAACATCATATTTGAAGAAACAGCATCACCATTGTAGTTTTTCGACATTAAGATTTCAATATTAGAAAATCTGTAGCCTGAAAGACATGAAGAAACAAGTTAGTAATAAATTTCTCTCTCTTGTCACATATCATGCGATAGATTTTAGTATTATTAAGTCATGTTAGTAGGCTATACCACGTCTCTAAAAGCAAGCTTGTATCAAAGCCTCCATGCTTGTATACCTTCATGATCAATACTCAATAGACTAACAAATGTATTAGAGTTCAAAGAGAGGAGGAAGTACACACAAGAAGAATGGACAAGTCATGCTCAGTGTTCTTGTTTTTTAATGTTATCCAATGTTTTTGTTGATATAGAAAAAATTCATCACTCAAGTTTTGTTTGGAGCAATCAGCTCCTTTAAAATGGAGAAATTACTGCATATATAAATACTTTCACTTATTAGATCAAATTATTAATATTTTAATAAAAATTAATATTTTTTATATTTTTTAATTTTGAAATATTTAAAACACTTGATTTAAACCACCATTGAACAATTTGATGAGTGAAAATATATGCACTCTCTCTCTAGTAGCCCATTTCCTGTTTGGAATGCAAAAAATTTGCAGGTTTTAAGGTAATAAAATACTTGATAAAAACTAATACAAAAATTATTTGGAATTCTTATATTCCACGAAGATTTATACCTCTTAAATCAACTCAAATCAAATTAACAGGTGGGAGTACACGAGATATAAATGCGATATGTTTCTATTCTAGACATACTCAAACTTAATAGAAATTAAAGTATATTTGGTTGGTAATGAGTTTTTGTCAAGTTAAATGTTGATGATACTAATGTGATTTGGTTTCTGTTTGTTTTGTGATCAATATTTGATTAGTCATAAGACTTTGTTAAGATTTATTATTTTTTCATCATTCTTAGTCAAATATGTTGTGGATGATTTGCCCATCATATATTGACTGTCAAATTTGGCTTTGCTACTGTGTTGATTGTTTTTGAACTAAACAAATCTCCATAATTAACATTTTAGCTATATCACTTAATCAATTATAATCGTATATTGGTTTGGTTAATTCTAGTAGTCAACCTAATATAATCTTAGAATTGAGATAAAAAATGAAAAATTTAAATTTAGGAGGTGCTTTATAACGGAACCCTTTTGTAAGATGTGCCTGAGTCAACGCCCGCGATAAAAAATTAATTTTTTTGTTAATCGGAGAAAAAACACCTTTGGAGGTAGTAGGCGCTTGAGTTTTTTTTTCTTGATTTTCGTGCGACAAAATTGTATACAATTTTTGTTTTTTAATTTGTGCATTAATGAAGTTCAAATTAGATTTTGATTATATTTAAAAAATTATAGATATTTAAATTATCTTCATATATAAATCAAACATCACCTATATTTGATTTTGGAAGTAAAAATTATTTATATTTTATTAAGATCACATAAATTCTAATAAATATCTAATTTATTTGTAGACTTATGCAAAAATCTCCTTTAAAAATTTTGTATTAAAATAATAGCTATTTAGATAATATTTCTTACTCGCGTGACAAAAAATATTCTCAAATACACAATCTCCAAAAGCCTCTTACATTGTATGCAGCCTAAATCGTAATTAAAAACCCTCACCCTACCCCAGCCTACTCCTAAAACCCTAATCCCCACCCACACGAACTCGTCGGAGCCATGGCAGCCGTCGCCGCCGCCTCGATCGAAGAAGCCAAGGCTAAGGATGTTCTCCGTCAGGTTCCAATCCCACCTTGTCCTCCGTCCCCGCCGATTTCCCACATGTTTTTTCCGACTTTTTTTGGGTGATTTTTCGAACAAGTTTGTTATTTTTTTCCCTGTTTCGCCGCAGGTGGAGTTCTACTTCAGCGACAGCAACCTCCCCCGCGACGGATTCCTGCTGAAGACCGTCGAAGAAAGCGACGATGGATGTAAGAATTCCTCGCCATGTTCACTTTTCTTGCTGTTTTGTGCTGTTCTGGTGCTAAAGATGGTATTTTTTTTGTTGGAACGGACAGTGGTGAGCTTGGCTCTGATCTGTTCCTTCTCGCGAATGAAGTCGCATCTAGGGCTGGATGCCGGCGTGAACCCGGAGACGGTGTCGGAGGAGACGGTGCTTGCGGTCGCAGAGGTGCTCCGGTGTTCCTCGGTCCTCCGTGTTTCAGAGGATGGTGAGCAAGATATCTTCTTTTTATAAAATAAATTACTGATATGATGTTACACGATATGTGAAAAGCGACAGTGTTAACCAAGCAAAGTTCCTGTTTTTCTGGTTAAGGAGTATAATTTCTATCCAGAAAGATGATATTATCAGCAATTCTTGCTAATTCTGATCATTCTTTACACAGGGAAGAAGATTGGTAGAGCTAGTCAGTTGCTGAAGCCAGATGAGATTATAGAGCAAGTGGACTCCAGGACGATTGCTGTATCACCGCTTCCATATAATGTGAAGCTGGAGGATGTTCAATCATTCTTTGCTCAACATGCCAAGGTGTGTTATCTCTATTGCATTGAAGTATCACAGTTTGACGAATTTAAACAAGTATTTTTCACAGCCGGCTAGCAAAACTGATAAGAAAATACAATGAATGATATCATAAGCAAAATTACCCAGTATCGTTAAGCTTGAGGGTTCAATATTGCGGACAAAAACACTTCTTTTGAACTAATTTTTAAACAATAGATTCTGAACAGTAGAGTCAATGATTTTGCAACTTTCATAACATAGCACAACATAAAAACTTAAGGTTGCTTATGAAAGATTTTCAGCATTAGTGTCCCCTTCGACTGCAAGTTTATAAAGATTACCTAATTTACATTTGTAATGCATCAAATTGTCTTATCAATATGGATCAAAGTCCCAATGCTCTATTTCTTAGAAGCTCTCATGGCATATTTATGCCAGTTCTATTAGCAGCAGCAGTAACAGAGTCCTTATCAAAGATTCAAATTTTTCGAAGTGTAAAACATATTGAATATCTCATCTGACATAAGGCACTGCCTTCATTTCTTTTGATGATTAGCTTTCCTGTTATTCATACTTATGTTAGTGCCCTTTATCAGCATTAGGTATACTTGTTTTCTTACCTTAATGAAGTAGTAGTATTAGGTCTGGTGAGATGATTTTCAAAAAAAATGTTCTGTTAGGGGCATTAAGTAACTCAAGTTCCAGAAGCATACATAATTGGTGTGCTAACTTGGTGAATTTGGTTATATCACAGTGATACTAGAAATACATGTATTCTGTAATGTAAATTCTGATGATGGTGTATTGTATCTGATAGTCTGTTTGCATTACAGGTAAACAGTGTGCGGCTACCACGTCATATTTCAGACAAAAGACACTTTTGCGGCACTGCTTTAGTTGAGTTTTCAGAAGAAGACGAAGTGAATAGTGTTATGAAGAATAATCTCGTTTTCGTGGGAGCATATTTGGAAATAAAACCAAAGTAAGCCAAAGAGGTTGCATTAGCACAAAATTCTTTTCTCATTTTCATACCCAAGCTACTTTTGCCTTTTTTTTGCTTGCCAGAGCCGTGTCTTGAATGCCAAAATGGTACCTTCCTTTTACAACCTTGAAAATTCTAGTATACATATGGCTGTGCAGGAAGGACAAGATTACAAATGGTAGTTACTTAGTATTTGGCTGCAAATTCGGTCAAGCGAGCATTTTAGCCACCTTGATTGGTCTCTAAACCAGTTCATCTCATTTTCATATTTATGAGTCAAATAACTTGAGAGTTTTCATATGTTGAATTTATTTGTGTACATTATATAACATGTAATTCCATGATGAAATAATGAAGGAAGGAATTTGACGCTGAAAGAGCCACTAAGAAAGAAGCATATGAAAAGACACATCCTAGTAGGAATGGTACCAACGAAGGGTAAAATTCTTTACTGACAATTTAACAAATTTAATTACTTTATTTCTTGAGTTCTAATTGGAATTTTGGTTATAGCTATCCGAAAGGCCTAATACTGGCCTTCAAGTTGAAGAGCATTGTAGCTGATGGTGACAAAGCGGATGGCATTGAGGGTGCCAAGAAAGAAGAAAATTCCAATTCCCCTGAGAAATCAGGCATGGGTTCTGAAGACAGGAACCCTGGGAACAATGATATCAGGGAAGAGCAATCGGATGATGTTCAAGAGTCGAAAGAGGTTAACACTGGGGAGACTAGGCAATCCAGTGACAAGGCCACTGATGATGCCTTGGCTGTAAGCGAAAGGAAAGGTGATAATGAATCAGTGGGAACAGATGACAAAAGCCTTTCAGACAAGGAGAATGCAGTTTCAAGGGAGGACCTAAAAGAAGAATTCGGAAAATTTGGAACAGTGCGGGTAATTTGATGATATTATGCACATCTCGTTTTTTTTGTTTTGTTTTGTTTTGGTGTTACATCATCAGTAGCATGCGCATTTCATTATCATATGATAAAAATACTAACTACCTTTCACGCTACATACAAGTGAATATTTTTTCATCAAAAAAACATACAAATGAGTATGTAACTTGCAAGAAAAACTTTTTTATGGGAGATGGTTGCCTCCCCTAAATTCAAGTATGCTCATAAAATAAATAAAGGAATCAGAAAGTTCAAACTCTTAATCTCATAGCAGTTGCTTCCAATTTATCCTCACCCTTCAGGTTCTATCTTGAATGCAATGCATAACCTGTATTTTTTTTCTTGTCTTGTCTTTCCTTCTTGAAGTATGTGGACTTTAGAATAGGGGAAGATTCAGGATACATTCGTTTCGAGGACTCTAAGGCAGCTGAAAAGGCCCGTGCCTTTGCAGTACTTGCGGATGAAGGTGGCTTGATTGTAAAGGGCCACATTGTTACTTTGGAGCCCGTGACTGGTAAGGACCGCAACTTCCCTCCTTTTGGTATTCATTTTATATAGCTTCCAATTTGATAGCTACTGTTGAACTAACCTGACAATGGAGGCAAGATGTTTTGAGTAGTGCTTCTATACTTTCTCAAAACTAAATTGTTCAACTCTTAAAACAATACACTTAGTAGTGGAGTAGTGGGTAGTTACGAATCATACTTTCAATTTGTTTTAGAAGTTGTGCAACTCACTTTTTAGAAATATATTGAAGCAGCACTTTCCAAATGATTTTTGATAGCCTTGTCTGGTCTATTCGATCTCGTAATTGATGGCTGAATAACTCTCTTGCTAGAAATATCATATTTTAGTTTGATGAGATAATCCTTGGTAGTTCTGCTTTTAATAATACTTTTGGAATAATTCTCCTTGATACTCAATCTTCCTTATGAAACTGTTGATGATTCATCAGGCTGGGTATGGAAATGCCAGTGTGGATTCACTAGATCTGAGTACTATTGATAACTAGTTTGGTGAGCTATCTCTTCCATTTATGCAGGTGAAGCTGAGAAAGAATATTGGAATACAATAAAGGGAAATCAAGAGAAATATAAGGACAACAGAAGTTACAGGGGAAGGTATTCTTTATTTTTCATATTTCCTTGATGATGCTGTATCATTATCTTGGTGTTTTGTTCCTGTTAGTGTGTAATAATACATCATACCTGGAATAACTGACAGTAATTCAGATATCCAATGTCAGGCTTAACTGCAATCTCATCTCTTTTAGACTACGAACATTTGTGGTTCAATTAAACCACGCTTCATTTGCATTCTACTGACAGAGTTCCATTTTATTCATATAATGCAGAATTGCTTGTATTTTGGCATCCTAGCACTGTAACTGTCGGCAGAAGATAATGTGGTTGTTTTTACGTGATTTTTGTAGGGACGGGAGAACCAACAGAGGTGGAAAGCAGTTCGGCGGCAAGCGAGGTCGCCCCTCTGATTCCCATGGAAGGGGTTCTAATAAAGCTCAAAAAGTTGATGCCTCTGCGCGATAAGAGTTTGTCTAGTGAGAAATGATATATGCCTAGTTACACTTCCATTACTACACCAATTAGTGGGAGCGGCCTTTTGATATTCTTTTGTATTACTTTGTTCTCGGATTATGTTTTCAACTTATAAACGATAAATTGTGAGCATCTGGCAATGAGAGAATATGATAGTGTGTGCGGCTCTTTTCTGTTTCCCCTTTTCTATCATCGAGTGGAAATAGGAAAACTGAAATATTCTTGATGGAAGCTTGCCACTCGCATGAGATATTGTCTGGTACCTATCGGATAACGATGAGTAATATGATTGACGGATTTCATTTGGGTCTTACGTGGAAGGAAAGAATATTTTTTGAAAATAACTCAAAAAAATTACAAAAATAATTCACATTTACTATTTTTGGTAAAAATATTTCTCCACAATAGTTTGTCGAATCTTTATTCCACCATAGAGCTACACACATGTGGTCGTTTGGACTGGAGGGAGGTGAGTTGTCGAGGGTCGGAATGTGACGAGCTGCGACTAGATCATACACATGACAAGGTTTTTATTCAAATAATCCAAAACGCAGCGTATTGTACATTTAGAATTTTTTTGGCACTTATATCTTTTAAATTATAAGTCGGGTTACTGATCCATTTTGATCCTTAAAATTATGAAATAAAATTAATCAAATCAATATAAATAGATCATCAATCAGAATTATATATGATAAAATATCATATCATATTATATTTTAAGATATCTAAATTCGGTTGATGATCTAGTCATGTTGATTTAATTGTTTTAGATTCACAATTTCACTAGCTCAAACTAATTATCAAGTTATAAATAAAAAACATCAATCTCGAAAACATTTTAAAGTTTCAATAAAATGTACTCTTCAATTGATATCTTATGAACCGATTGCAAGGTAAATTTTTAATCCAGAAAATTAAATTGTATAGAAATTTTCAAATTCTTTCGGGATTGATAATAGATCGTGAACCGAATATATATATCTTAAGATATAATACGATATAATATCTTGTCATATATAATTCTGGTTGATAATCTGTTTATATCGATTTAATTTTTTTGGCTTCATAATTTTAATAGTCAAAATAGTTGTCAATTGAAGTTACAATTTAGAAAAATATGGATCCTGGAAAATTTTAAAATTCATGTACAATATTAACTGAATCCGTTTTTGATTATTTAATAAAAAAAACTTGACTTCTTGTCGAATTCTGACCCTCGACAATTCATTGCTTTATGTGATAGGAGATTCTACAAGTTGCATAGAGAATTATTTTTTTTTAAAAAAAGTAAATGTGGGTTATTTCTATAATTTGTTTGTTTGGGTTCTTTCCAAATAAAATTCCTCCTTGAGAGTTTGTCTCCTCACGTGAAATTTTGATTTTTTTAAATAACCCATATAGAAAAAAGAAATTTCAAAAATGGGTTGAAGGAAAAAATAATTACAAAATTAACCTTGAGTCGCAGCCTAACCCAGTGACTGAACTTCAATTGTTATACTGTATAATTGTCCTGCGTGGCAACCCACATACGCTGATTATACATCAAGTATGTGCCTTTTTAGTCTCTGAATCGTTTTGTGACTGAAAGGCCCATACTATCCATTTAACCAGCTCCTACCGGCACAAACCAATCGAAGAAGAGAAAAAACAAACCAAAGGAAGAAACGAGAAAGGAAAAGAAAGGGGAGAAAAGAGGAAGAAAAATAGAAACAAAGTGAGTGGAAGGAGGAGTCTTTGAGTCAATTTTGTCGCTAACTCGATATATTCGCAAATAAAAATTCTCGAACAAGTAGATAGTAGAAAAATTTTAATTTTGTCATCACCTTATGTAAGGGTTTAGGACTCTTCATATTTGTAGGTACGATTAATGGTTTAGGATTTGGGAGGAGCATTTTGGATTTAGTTGTAGGTGTCCAAGATCGATATGACTTTATCTGATTCATCATCCGTAGGAAGATCCGGCGAAACATATGAACCATCGCCATTGTGCCACCGAAACAAAATAGCAATAGAACTTAGGTCCTGAGAAGAAGCAACGTATGACCGGAGGTATTACGGACGCGGTGACATTAACGTTTGTAAGAAGATACGTGTAAGTGTCAAATCATATTCACGATTTTCTTTTTAATATTAAACTTATTGTTAACATTTTTTCTTCAAAAAAAAGAGCCGAAGTGTGAATTTGTTCAGTGGATTGATGATGACATACCAGACTTTGGTAAGTCAAACTTGAAGTGGTGAGAAAAAATAAAGGCTCATCGCTGAATGTTTGATCTTTCAAAGAAACTACTATCGATGGAGGCAAATCCTTATTGCCAAACTAAATGGTATTGGAACCCAGATGCAGAGAAGGACAAGTTAACTCAGCTTGAGACAACTATTTTTGTTAAGTAGAAACAACTTAGTTCTTCTAAACCATGGTCGTAGATCCTTCGGACATCTTGTAATCCAGTTTTTGTATTTGTTGTTGAGTATTTGAACTTCTGTGATGTTTTGAGACGCTTGTTTCGTAAAGATAGTCTGAAGATATGAACTACGATATTCAATATTTGCATATTCCGGTGTGTAAAGTAGGTTATAAAGTTGTGATTTGAGCTAAACTGACGTTTTGGTAGTTTCGGGCTCCGATGTTTTAAGAAACCTCTTTACCCATATGTAGAGGCCTAGAAAATGATCCAAAGAACTCTGAAAAATTTCCAAGAAAGTATCATAATACAGAAACATTAGAGGATGATGTCTCATGAAGAAACTTTATTCAGATGACCAACTAATTTAGAGATACGAAAACAACAAATCAAGGAAAAACCACGTGAAGTCTGAATTTTCGGGGTTCAAATTTGTTTCGTGAAAAGGTCAAATTTTGCTCAAATCAAATCGGAATACCACGAAATTTGACAGGTAGGATTTTTTGGTGGTGAAAAACATTTTGCAAAAAGAACCATTTCAAAAAGTCCTTTTGATTGAAAATATGATGAAATATAGGCTATATTCAGAAACAAACTCAATTCTAGTGAACTTTTGCAAAACGGGCATAAATTTGATTTTTATGGGGTTTTAGGACATGAAGTCCCCTAAATGAGTTGCAAGTACTCATTCAAGTCAAGATATACCAAGAATTTGAAGTCAAATAGCTCAAATCACATTTTGGGAGTTTCAGGCTTCGATGTTTTTGGAAACCTGTTTACCCATATGCAGAGGCTCGGAAAACCATCCAAAGAACTCTGAAAAATTTTCAAAAAAAAGCATGATAACTGACAAACATTAGAGAATGAATTCTTGTGAACAGACTTTCTTTGGATGACCAACCAATTTGGAGATGCGAAAATGACAAATCAGGAAAAAACCACGTGAAGTCTAAATTTTTGGGGTTCAAATTCGTTTTGTGAAAATGTCAAAATTTGCTCAAATCAAGTCGGAATGCTGTGAAATTTGGCAGGTAGGATTTTTAGGTGGTGACAAACATTTTGCAAAAAAAACCATTCAGAAAAGGCCTTCCGATTGAAAGTTATGATGAAACGTAGATTATGTAGAAACAAACTCGATTATGATGAACTTTTGCAAAATAGGCATAAATTTGATTTTCATGGGGTTTTAGGACATGAAGTCCCTCGAATGAGTTGCAAGTATTCATTTGAGCCATGATATACAAAGAATTCGAAGTCAAATAGCCAAGATATACGAAAATGACAAATCATAAAAAAAACCACAAAACGTCTGAATTTTCAGGAATGATATAAAAGTCAGTACAATCATTCACAAATGAAATTTTAATCAAAATTTTTAGGGTTAACTGTTCAGGAAATTCTACATCTAATCTCGAACTACCGTCTCCTCTTTGCCGATGCCTGATGCTCGGATAGTGTGTAGCGGGTAGGCGCGAGACGCTCACTCACCCGACACCATATGTATCGTTGGGTGTAACCAGAGATAGCTAGTGTAGAGTGGGCTATGTAGTTGGCGGAGCATCTGAAAGTCGAGAGGCCTAAATGACCTGTTGTCTGGAATCCACCTTGAAGTATCTTCTGACTCGATTTTTCTATAGTTTTCTCTCGCCGCAAAGCCTTGGAAGAGGCCATCCTAGGTATTCTAGAGTGTAATATTTTGTATACTACGTCTGATTTATGCCTGGTAAGGCACAAGCAGCAATCACATGTGAGCATCGAATGTGAAGAAGTTGATATTTGTTGCACGTGCATTGCACATCGCCTTGTACAATTGTACATTCGTGAACTCGGCCCACTCTTAAAGTGCAATACACATACCTATGTCATAGTCTTACTTCATAGTTCCCATGTGCACGACTTATAATACACACTTCCTGCGGCATAGTCTTCCCCGTTCTAAATTTGAGATAGTCATGAATTTTTGAAAGTCACCGAATAAGAGAGTTGTCAACCATTTTCTTGGCTGCCAAACTCTTGTTGTGCGATAGAATGTGATTTCCACTATAGTAGTGACTGGTAGACACTGTACGCCCTTCAAAACGAAATTGTAAACTTCTGCAAGATTCGTGGTTATGATTCCATACTATACCCCATATGTGTCATGCAGTAACGATTATTTCTACAATAGTTTTGGCTTGATCCAATGGCTGAAACTCATAAGTCTTCTATTGATTCTTGCCTGATCACTATCCTATTGCGTCGTTTCAGCCATTTCGTCAATACATGCATGCCTCAATGTACTTTCGTCAAGGGATTTTCAAGTGTTCTGGAACTTATTCCCCTAGTTCTGTCTAGCCAGCTTCTTAAATGTTACCATCAGTTTCTTACACTTGAAACATGTATGAAAACTGGCACCAAGATGACGAGAGCATAAACGGCTTTGCACATCCTTCCATTGTAATGATGGGTCTAAGCCATCTTTCATGTACACAATGGCACTCATCATTCATGTGTTTCTATCATGTATTATGCACACATGCTCGTGGTTTTTCAGGACCTCATTCTTCAATTTCCCTAAAAACTACAACCAATTGCTATAATTCTCCCCCTCAATGACTACATACGCTAGATGAAACAATTGATCTTTGGCATCAATTGCCACGGCGGTCAATAGGGTGCCCTCATACTTCCCCGTTAAAAAGGTCCCATCCAAATAGAGCACATGTAGAGCACTGTTGGAATGACTGGAAGAATCATCTCAACACCATGTAGTCAGGTATGATACAACCATCCAAGTCAAGAACCGGGGTGTCCACGATTTCAAAGGTCGTACCTTGGTTGGCTTGAGCAATCTGTTTGAGTAGTCTCAGTATTAAATTATATGCCTCCACAAATGTACCAAACAACTTCTCTAGTGCCTTCTGTTTCACCCCTCTACGCCTTAGGTGGCATCGTTGTATTCTCTTTAACAATCAAGAGAATAAGATTAGAAACAAAGGTAGATGTAATATTTTTGTGCTGTGGTAACATTTCCTCTATCATACATCTATGGTCTACCATTTTGGTAACACAGAAGAAAAACTCATCCTTTAGTCGGTAGACACATACATGCCACACACAATTATCAGTTAGGCATTTCACATCCCACAGATTAGGATTTGACTTAGTCACTCGGAAAGGCTTGTTAAATGAGACAGCCTATGAGTGATGGCTTTCTTTGTATCCTTTTTGGTCTTGAATAGTTGCCCAAGCTGTATAGTCTGCGAATTGAATAACCATCTTGAGTTCAGATCTCCCGAAATCATGGTTGAGCTCAGAGATAATAGATCAATCCACTCACTAAGAGGTCCATGCTTGTCTATGGGTTTCTCAAGCTATTCATACATGTTGGATGGATCGGTGTACTCCTCCTCATGGAAAGTCTTCTCGAACTCGGGAAGATTATTAGCTAGGTTTGCCTGTCAGTTCAGATAACCAATGCGGGGTAAGTAACACATTACTACGATTGAGGTATTACTATTAATGATATGAATGACTCCTCTATTAATAAGCCCAATTGTAGTATTTTCCTCCGCACTACTATCAGCACCTGCGATATTGTTTTCTCTTGCAGTTGTATGGCTATCTTCCGAACTTACTATCACAGATATTTGCACATAAAGTATGAACACTTTTATTCCGTTGTTGAGGTCTTTTACTATCCTCACAAATGAACACCATGACTTATCAGCTTTCAATCTCCTAATAATCCACCCTTTTCCTACAGGCAAAAGACCCTCCAACCGAACAACATATGTTGTAGGATTCATTTGTAATAAGTCTGTCACCCATATTTCTAAGTTCTCGAAAAACATTGTTAGTAGATGAAATATATGTTCATAAACATGCAAACAAGTACTCAAATTACCATACAAACCATAACAAACTATACCATCTCCGTAGTACACACAGACACTGTCAGTTTGTTCCATGACCTATTGCATAAAATTTTGCAAGTTTTGGGTGCAAATAGATAAAATAATATGTATATACATGCACTAAACATGGAACGTTAAACCCTACATTATATCTTGTAAAAAAAAGTAGTGATTGACGATTCATTTGTGTCAATCGATTCGTTTTTCCCTAAGAATTCACCTGGTTTAAACATATCACCAATAGGTTTTATGGATTATAAAATATCGATCTTCCAATAATCAATGCATTATACATAACTCCATCTATCTGTCGATTATATTACTTCTAACGGATTGTCAATCAGGGTTACAGATTAAAAGATATCAACCCCAAATAATGATCCCCAAATAATTTGCTCATCATAAATAAGTACCGATTGACGACCCGTTTGTGTCGATTTATTACTTTTCATCCTTGAATTCTTCTACTTCAAATGAATCGTCAATTGGAGTTATCGATTCGAAATATGGGTCTCCAAATACTTGATAATTATATATAACTCCGATTGACGATTCCTTTATATCGATCATTTTGTTCTTCTCTCAGAACTCTACTGTTTCTAACAATCATTGATCGGGGTTATAGATTAAAAGATATTGACTCCCAACTAATCGATACATCTAACAAATTCTAATATCTCGTCACAAAAAGGTAGTGATTCATAATTCATTTATGCTGATTCATTCGTTTTGATCCCGAAATTATACTGCTTCAACGAATTATCGATCAGAGTTATGGATTACAGGATATCGTCTTAAACGCTAAACCCTAAACCCTAAACCCTAAATTTGTATCTACCACAAGTTACATACCATCCAAAAATCTCATACCATATAGAAACTAACCCTAAGAGTTTTATATCAGTTTAGTCATATGAATTGTCTTGTTGGATTATAATTGGTTTACTTCTAAATTAATTATTGGTTGGGAAAAGTAAAAGTGACTTCTAATTTTTTTAAATGCGTGATTATAATTGCTTTATATCTGGGATTTGTTAAGTTCAAATCCCAACTCTTACAAACTGTGTGTTTAAATATCATATTGCAAGTGTGTATGTTATTATAATTGTTTTCATAGACTAAATTGGTGCAGTAGGATTTAATCTTACAATATGATACCAAAAGCGTGTGTGTATATATTGGTAAAAATAATAAAAGTGACTTTGCCAAAGAAAGGAAAAAATATTAGGTTCTTCCTTTTCCCTTATTAATGTATCATTAATTAGTTTTTTTTCCAATATATACAAATTTTCCAAAAAAACTAAGGTGCTGTGAAATTTTATATTTTCCTACTTGTCCTAAATCCTAAGGTGATATAAAAAATTAGAATTTTCCAGAATCTAAATGTTCAAAAATTTACCTCCAAATATGATGAACATAAGCCAAAATAATTGCGAGAAATCATTTTTTCTTTCCTCTCCGTTCTCTTTTCCTACCTCTCCCTTTCTTTTTTTCTTCTCTCTTCTCTTTCTTTTTTTGTTTGATGCAAAAAGGCTCAATGAGCAAGAGCCGTGCAAGCCACTTAAATAGTGTCTTTCAATCACTAAATGGTTCAGAGATTAAAAAAGTTTTTTAGTCGTTGAACTGTTCAGCGACTGAAAAGACACGTGCCCAATGTCTAGTCAACATATGTGGGTTGCCATGTAGAATAGTCGCTGAACGATACAACACAACGATTGAAGTTCAGTCATTGCCCTGGGTCTACAACCGAAAGTTAGTTTTGTAATTACTTTTTCCTCCGGCCTATTTTTGAATTTTTTTTTGTTATTTAAATTTATTTTTGAAATTTTGGTACTCATCTAATAATGATCAGCAATATTATATAGTATGATTAATAGTTTTCATCTAGTCTTACAGTTACATGGTGGGAATGAGTCTTTTGGGAAAACTTTATACTGTAAAAGTTTGGATTACAAAGCAGCCATGCCTTTGCTCTTGCTGCAGAAAAGGCTACTTTTTTCATTGGATCTGGAGAACTCGATCTCTGACGGCAACTTTTCTTTTACTAAAACAAAATATACCATCCATCAAAAGTGCAATTCTACAATGTATATAATTTTTTTTCTATGCTAAATATACTAACTTAAAATTTAAAACATTCAGTTAATGCAACTTTATTGTACGATGTTGGAGTATACATTATACAACTCAAAATGCCCTAATCATCTGGGTTTAACAGCTACAGCCTACAGGAGTACAGGGTGTTTGCAGCCGCCTCGCAGAAAATTTCCATACTACCCTGAACATTTGTACACTAACCAGATCTTCCCTGTCATCTCTTCCTCCCAATCCACCGGCGGCGATGGCTTCCCTCCCTGCGACGTCGGCGGCGGCGAAGCTCTCCTCGTACTCAGCGCCGTCTCACGCCCCATCGCGCGGCCCGTCCAAACCCGCCACCGTCCCCTTCCCACCCCGCTCCTCCCGTATGCGTCAACCATGTCCCAACTGCTGCTCTCTCTCTTTAGTCTCTGCCATCTCACGTTTACTTGTTGCTCTCTTTTCCCCCTCTGCGCAGCCCGTCTGCCCACGCTGGTCGCAGACGCTCGGGCGTCGCGGCTCCCCGTCGCGACCGCAGCCGCCGGGCACCGGCGGCTGATGGGGTCGCTAACGAACACTGAGGGGCTCAGGTTCGGAGTGGTGAGTGGGTGCTCTCTCTTCTCATGCCTTGTGGGTTTGTGTGTGCACTTGATCAAGAAACGCCGGTACACTAGTTACCATCTATGAGTAGTGATTGGAATGATAGGGATTGAGTGTTTTATCCCTCTGCATTTCTTGGAAGATGGACTACTAAATGGAAGGGAGGAGGTCATGCTTTCACTGTAGGACAGTGTTTATCGCCTCTTTGTTATAAATGCCATTTTTTTGATATATTGGCATCATATAAACGTATTTATCTACTTTGTGTGGTTGCGTACCTTAGTCTGCAGAGCATCACTACTATGATTGAAGTTTTAGAGCAAATGGATGTGAACAATTAGATTCCGTTTTGACTCTTTACAGAGACAGCAATCTGAGTATAGATGACAAAAATGCAGTGATCTCTTTGATAAATACAGAAGTAACCGTGAGAAGTATGGACAACTTCCAAAATTTAGCTAAGCTTTCGAGTGTAACACCACTACTGTTGGATTGAATGTGATAAAATTATGATGGAATTTTACCTAACAGAGGCCATTACTTTTCAGTCTCTTCTAGCTAGGATAATGTTTCTCGCAAAATTGAATACAACTTTCACTTATCATAAATGGGAAACATTTTTATAGAAAAATAAAAGATTCGGTTAAAATGAAGTATAATGGAAGACAGACATAGGTGGTGGAGTGATTTCATGTAAATAAACTTTACCTAGAAATCAGCTAGGTGTAT
Organism: Pharus latifolius; assembly: GCA_019359835.1. Classification (NCBI taxonomy): domain Eukaryota; kingdom Viridiplantae; phylum Streptophyta; class Magnoliopsida; order Poales; family Poaceae; genus Pharus; species Pharus latifolius. The sequence continues at coordinate 15,839,383 of CM033322.1, forward strand.
GTAGCTATCTGCTTGAGTACTTTCTTATGTTTGTTGTTCTAGATGTGTCCTTACTCGTATCTGGCTAAATAGGAAACATTTTTTATGAATGTGAAGTCATCCATCCAGTCTTGTGATGATACATGCATGATGATGTACCCCTGTTTTTCAACACCTTTTTCCTTTAGAATCGTCTAACTTTCTAGTTCTTCCTTAACCTGCAGGTTGTGGCACGGTTCAATGAGATAGTGACAAACTTGCTACTACAGGGGGCTCTAGAAACTTTCCAGCGATATTCTGTCAAAGAAGAAAATATAACGGTATACATCTTCCTTATTCTGGTTTAATGAAAGATATTTCATGTCATGAAGAATGCTAGATTGATATGTAGATAATTTATAATAAGTAATCTTGTCACTCATTGCTTATCGCCATTGTGAAAATTAATGAGCCTGTAGAGGAAAATAATTTTTTTTAACCACCCTTCCTGTTGTTATGGTAAAAATGTTCTTCTCATGAAATAACATTGTCCATCGCCATGACAAAGCCCTTTGTTGGATAACCTACCTTCCTGATTGTGTTAATACTACCTACCATCGACTGGTCTTTTGGTCTTTGCTTATGTTATAGTGCACAATTAATATTCTGAAAGAGAACAAGCAATACAGTTTGTCTAGACCAATGCATTCTTTTCATTAGTTCAGTTCATGGTTTTGTGTTTATGAATTATTAAGATCAATGTTTGATGTGCATTTAGACATGAATGCTTTCCTCATGAAAACTTTGATACAAAATTTTCATAGAAACTGATCCATACCATATATAAATTTGAACTTTATCTGCACCATGATTAAAAACAAACATAACTCCTGATCTGCATAGTTGCTTTATGTTTGTAAAATTCTTCCATAAACTTTTGTGACACAACGTTATTCTGATTCAAATTGTTCTTTAGGTTGTTAGTGTTCCTGGTAGCTTTGAAATTCCTGTTGCGGCACAAAAGCTTGGGAAGTCTGGAGATGTTGATGCAATTCTGTGCATTGGTGCTGTGGTAAGTTGATTTTTGTAACGTGCACCTCCATATTAAATACTTGAGAATTTCCTTAATGTTTCCTTGGGATAATCTACTGTTGAATTTATTTGCAGATTAGAGGTGATACAACCCACTATGATGCTGTTGCAAACTCAGCTGCATCAGGAGTACTCTCTGCTGGATTGTCTGCTGGTATGTTGGCTTCTCCTTAATCTCCTTGGATATCATGCTAGTAATGCATTTGATTCCCTAAGACCATTTCTGTTCCATTTATGGTACTTTTAAGTAAAATCCTGATGTCTTCTTGTGGTTAATGTTAAGAAGATTCACTGGTACCTGAAAGTATTGAGCTTATGTCATGCCTTGGGATAACAAGTGAAGCTTTTTGAGGTGTCTAATCAAGTAATCATTGACACTGAACGAACAAGAATTTCTAATTGAGCTTATGTCATGCCTTGGGATAACAAGAAGTGAAGCTTTTTGAGGTGCCTAATCAAGTAATCATTGACACTGAATGAACATACATTACTATGTAATTCTAGGCAGTGAGATGTCACCTATAGGCTTTAGCTTACAAAATTTTATTTTAGTGACAAAAATGGGTATTGGGCATGAAGTTATTATAGCTGTATATTTGGTGTTTTTGAAGTGTTTTACAATTACAATGTTCAATAAAATTTTATGATGTGCTCATCTTTTTTTTAATGATTACATTTAGGAGATGTTTGGGTCAGTTTCAGTTTATAAGCCTATAAGCTGTCATTCTGCTTATTTCATAGGCATAAATTCTTTTTGAATTAGAAACTTCTAATAAGCTAAAGCCTGTGGATGGTGGCTTATTAGACTTACAAGTTTAAGTTTGACCAAACATGTCCTTGTGAAGTTGAGAACTCGAGATTGTGGCAGATTGATTACTTTTCAATGGTATTGCAGGAGTCCCTTGCATATTTGGTGTTCTGACCTGTGATGATATGGACCAGGTAATTCACAACTGATATATATATATATATATATATATATATATATATACTCTGTTAGCTAGTTCTTCTATACCTTGGAAAGTGTGATTCTCAGAGGAAGATCAAATGCTAACTCAAGAGGGAATTGTCATACGGATATTATGTGGTTTGCTGTTGAGTATCTGAGCACATTTGAAATGCGCTGCTTAGTTTAATCATTTGGCCAAATTTTCCCTTGTGAGAAATGAATGTCAAACCGAACCTTTGCAGGCTCTAAATCGTGCTGGTGGCAAGGCCGGAAACAAGGGTGCTGAAACTGCTGTAACTGCAGTAAGCAACTTTTCTTGTCAATTCAAATAAGTCCGCATCTATTTTTCATGTGACAAACTCTCATTTCTTGTAGATTGAGATGGCCTCGCTGTTTAAACATCATTTATAAGCTGACAATATGTGGATGATGAATGCCTGGAGCTGTCAATCTTTCCTTCGATCCACGCCTATCAGAGTTCATTAGTTGAGATTTTCCGGCAGGCTGATTAATCGTCTCCTTTCTTTCTCGATAGCTGGCAAGACAGTACATACTAACATAGTATGCTACAACTGCAAATCTTGAAACTTCGCTATGCTCAAGAGGTCAAATCACCTCTTAACTATGCTGTACGATCGTAAGATACTTCGGCCTTGTTGTACTGCCAGAAACTTGAGTTAAGACCATGAACAAATGTTCTACAGAGCGAATAAAGCTCTATAATCTTATATTTTCTTGAACGAGAGCTCTTTTTTTTTAATCAGGGATGTCTACTTTTTACAATCTTGCATGCACATGTTCTCATCATTGGATAAAAATTCTTTCTATCATAGATTTAACTCTTCTAGAGTTCATTCATCCTCCTTAATTTTATTGGTGGCGGTGTCACAAGTTGTGAGTACACTGTGTGGTTGATGGGTGAGATGGATGATGAAGAAAGTTTGTGGTGGTTGCTACCTTTCAACGGCAATACTAATGTAGACGCTAGTGGTTATGACGATGGGATATATGAGTTGGGAGAAGAGGTTGGTAGGGATGAGTAAGGAGGGGGAATGGGAGGAGGGAAGGTTGAAGAGTGGAGACAAGATCTAAGATAGGTTGAGAGTGTTTGGTATGATTTGTGTGAGTTTTAGTTTATCCGATAAATTATTAGGTCAAAAAATATCTTAAATTTTAGATTTATCTTATAAATTGAAACCCCTTTTAAGATAGAAATCACAAACAAATCGACTTAAATTCTTTAGTTTAAATGAGAAGAACAAAATTTAAATCTTTCATTTGATTTACTACAATTTATATAAGAAATTGGAGCTATTTGTCGAGTCAATGGTGCACTGATTCAACGGCGGAGATGGTTTTTGAAGTACATGTTTACCTCGCTCCTGAGTCCTCACCCATGCACTCGGAGGCCGGAGCTAACCAGAGTAGCAGACATCCCAGGTCAACCGGAAGACACCGAAGCGCGACCGGAGCTCATTTTGGCTTAAAACTCTCCTACTCGGTTAAGTTGACCCAGAGCCAACCGGCGCCGTCTTGGCCCCTGTCATCCTCCATCCAATACCGTTTTACGCCCAGACCCCCAACCGGCGTCTCGTTTTCGGCTCTTTCCTCGCCTCCGCGGAAGACCGTGCCGCAGCGCACGCACTCCACGCGGTCTGGAGGCCTCAATTACCCGGGAAACCTCCCAAAAACGTCCCCGGCATACCTAATTCGAATCGGAATACGAGCCATCCATGAGTCCGCACGAGGTGGAGTAGGAAGGAGCCTTCCAGCCCGCCCCAACTGTTCTACCCACCCGCTGCCTCCGCCGCCCGTCACCCCTCATCCCCCGTGAAGCCGTGAGGTTCTTTCCAATTCCCATTGCCTTCCCACACCCATCGAACGAGCCAACTCACTCTCCGAGCGCGAGGCCGCCACGGCCGACGAAGACGTCTGCGCGTCCATCCACCTTTACAAGACCGCTGGACTGTTTCAACCTCAGCGTCGTCTACTCTAGGATCGCGCTCTCGCGGATAGCAGCGGCCGAGGCGTTCGCGTGGCTGCGGGAGAGCGTCGTCGCGACGAACAGGGTAGTTGCAAAATCCCCTCAGTTCCCTGTCTCAATTTCCATCCAATTGGCATGCCCACACCAAGCTTTGCGTAGGAACCGAGCCCAGCTCTATTGGACTACAAAGTCTCATCTTTTTGTTTCTTGACAAGTTTGGTAGATGCTTCGATCCGTGTGCAACACTGCAATTGGATCCGAATTGGGATATTAAAGGGGGGAAAAAGTAAAGAAGAACAACTTGGTAGTAGGTTTTTCTCTATTACAGAAGCTCCCTATCCTCCCACTGTTGAAGGCGAAGGCCGTGAGGTAGGTTTCTGCCACTAAATTTTTTAGCAATTATTCAATACCAAGTCTGAGTTCCAGAATCCTATTGATCAAATCGGAATCAAATCTGCAAGTTTCTTTGCATTGATCTGAATCCACGACTCCACGAGGAACGGTATTCGTTTGTGTCAATTCCATGCAGCTGAATCTGCAACTTAGTTTATTCTCACATGTCATCTCCTTTAAATACTTAATGCACATACAAGATAACTTCACGTTTATTTTTTTCTCCTTTTTTGCAAATCAGTTCCAGGAATAGTAAATTCTCTCACAGACATGTGTGGTTTCCTGATAATGAACAGGGCATAGTTACAGCATATCTCAGAGATGAGCACATCATGTAGATATAGTGTCCCTTTCAGATTCCAGTATGCAAGCTGCTTCAAAGTTGGGGAATTTAGATATGTAAATGTGCTTTCATAACTTGCTATATCATTCATGTCTGCAAAGTAGTAGCAAAGCAAAATTATGGTAAAAATTTAGTGTTTTATACACTTAGCTATTCAAGAATAAAACTGAAACTTGTAGTCTTGCATCCTGGATGATACAGAGGCTGATTCAAAACCAACCAAGGTGGGGGTTAAGGTTATGGTTGTGCTTTTGAGACTGGTCACCAGTTCTGTGCTTATATTACCTTCTTTTCGGCTTCTGAATTCTTATGTTAGGTTCTGCAGCTTAGTGGACTTCAGAATTTGGACTTGTTCCACCTTATTTCATGTTTTTACTTTTGTAATTTATGTTGTTCTTTTCCCCCTTTTTTCATGTTTTTTGTATTATACTTCTCTTTGCAGTGGCAATGGGAAGCTCCTCCCTTTGGAATGGGACTCTTTCTCTGGGTGACTTCAATGCTTCTGCATCAGCTCTAGTTAAGAAGTGGAAAGAGGTCAATGTTGATGACTCTCTTCCTGAATGGACATGGAAACCTTGTTGCAAAATGGGGGTGCCATCGGAGGTTTTGCTCAATGAACTTGTTCTCTTTCTTTCTGTTTCTTTCCATTAGCTATGTGTTGTTTATTTATTTATTTTTGCAGGTAGAGGGGTATTTAGCTCTTGAAGAAGTGTACCATAATGATGGAGGTTGCAAGGTGTGTAGTTTCTTTAAATGTATGATGAGTAATTACTGGCTTGCAAATAGTATTTGATGTATACTTTTCCTCAGGAGTAGACTGAGGAGAGAAACAGCTCTGAAGTTGTAGAAATCATTGATGATGCTAGTTGGGTACATTTCAAATTGCTATGTTCTCATCAAAATTCTGGTGTCCTTTGGCAGGCAGAAGTTTGGATTGATTAGATGAGATCTCAGGAGCTTGTACTATTGTTTATAGTGCAGACATGACCCAGTGCTATTCATCCTTTCCAAATCTATTACCCACATTTAGTAGCACATTTTAAAATCTGTAGATATCTAGCAAGTTATGAACAACATGAACTTCCATTTTGAGTTCTTTTTTTGTGTGTGTGAGTGCATGCGCATTTGTGCGACAGCCATGTGCATGTGGTTTTGGGGTGGGGTCTAGAACACACAATACACTAGTTACTAAAACAATGACTTCACCTCGCATAATACACTAGCTACTAAAGTGTATGGAGTAGTTCTCTCTCTTGATAAGAAGTAATATATGTTATTCATCATCTGAATTTTCTTGATTTGTAGATACATCATTCATGATTTCTTTCTCTTGGCAGGTAGAAGGCTCTAATGATGATGTTCATGTTTATGATTTCCATGTTGTTTACAGTTTTTCTTACAGGGTTCCTGTGCTATACTTCCGAGGTTATCAATCTGGTATGCAACTATGCATCCTTCAGAACACAAGGAATATTTACTTCCCTTATTTCCTATTTGACAACTAACATCCAAACTTCTTCTTAGGTGGGCAGCCACTAACTTTCGATGAGATAAAAAAGAACTTACCTCCTCATGCACTTAAAGTATTAAGTGAATCAAAGTGGACATATATTACTCAAGAGGTATAAACAGTAAATACATGATTCTTAACATTGATATGAAAGCTGCATCTCTGGTCACTGTTTACTAATTGCTGCAAAATTTACACTCTTAGACTCATTTCACTCTTTCAGGAGCATCCACACTTAAGTAGACCATGGTTCACCTTGCATCCCTGCGGAACCGGTGACTGGATGAAGTTACTTCTTGAAGAAACTAAAGCAGCAGATAAGGTTCAATTACTGCAGTACTTATCAGCTTGGTTATCTGTAGTTGGCCAGGCAATTGGATTAAAAATCCCACTTGGGCTTCATTGCAGTTCATAGGTTTTCCTTTTTCAGTATGTAATATCATGGGAATTGAAACGGAAAATGGTTACCCATTCTTGGTTAAGTTATACAGGTACACAAATGTTTCCATACTGGTTAAGTGGCTATTGTTAGTAATTTTGTAAATATCTACTTTGATCATGGCAGCTGAATGTTGCTATTAATGGCATATACAGCTGCTTTGTTGCAGCTCTGACATGCCTTCCGGAAATTTTTGTTTGAACATACAAACTCCATGTTTTGCATCCTTGCATTTGTCATTTTCTTTCCAAGGCTTGTTTGCTTGGAAGAATCATGCAAACAGAGTATTGTCAGAATTTAGCTACAGTGATGTTCTGATGCACAGTAGTGACAGAACGTTCATTGGCTATTGTTGGAAGGTAATACTCAGCCAATGCTATTATTGCAAGTCACCATTCAACCAACAGCTCAGGTATGAAAAATGAAAATCAAAGCTCAAGCTAGAACATAACTAAAGCAATAATCTCCATTGTTACATCCAATTAATGTTCTTTGTGTTGGAACAACTGATGCAGAATGGTTTCGCAGGCAGCATGGACTTCTTCCTTGAAGTTTTTAAGATTTATATGACTTCACAATGAAGTTCTGGCACCTAATAGGGTTGATTGTGACCGGTGGTCCAGCAGTCCGGTGCCATGCTATTCTTCCAGGCAGCCTTTTTCTGATCTGTCGTCTACTACCATGCATGTTACCCGCCATGAGAAGATTACATCCATGAACTTAAGTGTGAAGGAAAAAAGGAACACCGTGAAAAGATTGATATCTCGTCTTACCAAATATCTTCTATTTTCTCACCTGGCCAGTTCCAATCTACTCTAATCGGTCATTGGTCACTGTGTCCCACTATGAGATGTCAATTGTTATTTGTTTCTCGTCATATACCCCTAATGGAAATCTCATCATCTACTACTTCCACTGTTCTATTCTTTCTGTGAGCCATCCACTTCACCAAGGGTTATTACATAGTAAGCCATCTGCATCTAGTTAGTACATCTATACTAAAACTGGCTCTGTTAATGCCTGACCTTTCTGAACGGGATGCTCTTACTGATCTGTCCTTGTTTGTCTCTTGTATCATTGTGGATGGTTTATCCTCAGAGAATATGCCCCTTCTTTCTGCTGGCATCATTCCTAGTATATACTCTACATTAATCTTCTGATTTTCCAGCTCTGGTTAGGTGCCAGGTTTCTTGTCTTATCAGCTCACTCGTATGCTGGAGGCATCTTAGTTTAAGTGAGAGACTAATGCAGCTCTGAATTTGTTTTGTTGTTAGTCATCTAACCATCCATGCATTTGCGCATGTAATTGCTCCGTGGTGATGGTTAGATGACCATCAGCAAACATGTTCATGAGACATGCATATTGAGCTTGGTTGGTCTGTTTGCTCTCTATCCTGGTTACTTCTTCTGCAACAAGCTGTGAGTTTGTCGGTGACAAATGGTGGATCACTGGATTGGTACATGAAAATGTGTTAAAGATGGCATGCTGCAAATTCAGGTGATGCTTCCTACTTTTTCTTTTTTACTTTTTCCTGGTTGCTGTACTTTGATTAACATCATGTGTACTTGTAGGGGATAATATTGGCTGGTGTTTTCTTTTCCCACTACTTGGAAGAAAGGCAAACTCTGCTTTTCTCTTGGCATGGTTCTGATATTACATCTTTAACTCTTGTGTTTTGTTATGCATTGTATCTTCGTGTGCAAGGGAACCACGGCTATCTCGTTTGGACATCTTACACATTATTGAAATATGAGTAGATTGTTTATTTTATCTTAACAGTTTAAATTTTTGAAAGAATTGATTAATACATAAAACTTAATATGGTATCAGAATTCAGAGATCTTGAGTTTGAAAACTAGTTATGGCACGATTTATGAAAAAATAATTATAAGAATTGAAGGATTTGGTGGTTAGTCTAAAAGGATCACAAGAGTAGATTAGGTTCCAGTCCGAGTTGAGTCCACATCGTAAGTTTAGTGAATTCTAGATGTGAGAGAGTGTTGAAGTATAAGTAGATTGATCCTGTTTCCTTAACAATTTAATATTTTTTATTGAACTGATTAACACATAAAATTTAACCCACATAAATTCTGAAGTATTGGTCATTTGGTCTAAAGAAGACCTCTGTGATGTAAAGGATCTCTTTGAATTGTATATATTTATGTTTCTCAAGAAAAAAGGTAAAGATGTTTAATTGTCACGAATGGTGGGTTGGTTTCAGAGATTTTCTTTCAAAGAGACTGTTCCTAATTGACTTGCATGGGTTTGGTGACTTCGGTCATGTGGCTTTAAAATCTGTGTCAAGAAAATAGAAAATAGGATAGCTATGAACATGAACAGAATTAGCATGCTTCATTACTTCCCATTATCCCATATATGGGAATCATTGCGTTCCTTGAAATGGTGATTTAACTGCTACTGGTCAGAAGCTGTCTTGCAAAAGTAGCTCTAGAAACTGGTTTTCTAGTTTTTTTGAGACAGGAGCATAATGTCCAGCCGACCATTTCTTTTCCTCCCCGTTTGTTTGTTCGGATCATGGGTACTATTTTGTTACCGTAAGTATGTGATCGCATTACGCGAATTATAAATTTTTTATGCCTTTTCATATGGTAAACAAAAATATCTCAAATAGACCTGGTCCGCGTCCAAAAAGAAATGTCACGACAGGCTTGGCCCGGCCCAGTTGGTCCAGTCCAGCCCAGCCTAGTGTTTACGGTTGAGTCAGCCCAAGTATAGACCAACCCGATTAAAACTACGCCTCTGGCAACCCAATCAGATAGTAGATGTCCACTTTTAGGGTCTGTTTGGTTGCACGTCTTGAATCATCTCATACATCATGAAAGGGGGTTTGGTGTTTGGTTGTCTCCGTCCTGCACATCTTATACATCATCCCTCATCCCAAAACAGGGAATATTCTCTCAATATACTCGATGAGTCCATACCACAAAAAAGTAGGAATGGTTTCGTCCATCACCAATTTTGGTGCACGCCACTTGCCAAAAAAAAGGCGACATTCATCTGCACACCTTCCACTTTGCCTCACCTCCCTCTTTCTCTCCGTCACCAATGCCGTCGTTCCCGAGCGGGAGAGGGCCGGCGCGGGAGGCGACGATCCGTTTCGGGAGGTAGATTTAGGGCAGATGAGAAGTCATCCACAGCGAATTTGATGTCAAGGCCAAACGGAGCACCAGAATTAAGGAAGATGCCAACAGCAGCGGCTGGAATGCGTGAGCATCGGTGCGACAAGATTGCGCGGCAGCTCGAGGGGGTTGGCGGTTACGCGATTGGCAATGGTGGTGGTGGATCTGGTGGAGAGGTGAGAGACAGAGAGGTGCACGGTGTTGGATTAAGGATGCCGACTAGAGGGGGGGTGAATAGGAGGCTTTAAAAACTTCAAATAAAAACAAGTTTTTATACCAAGAAGAACCAAATGCAATTTAATATATTAAAGTGAGAAGATAGAGAACAAACACCACGATTTTTACCGAGGTATCGGAGACTCGCCCAGTCTCCACTAATCCTCGTTGAAGCACTCAAATCACTTGAGTTTTGCCTCAATATCCACAAAGGATATTATCACTAATGGTTGCTCCTTATCCACTCCGGAAAGGCGAGCACCGATGCCTTGTACAAGCTTGCCGAGCCTCTCCAACAATCTCCGATCTGGAGAGGTCAACGGCCACGCCTCCGAACTGTCTAAGTAAGGGGGCTCACCAAGAGTAACAGGCAGCGAGATCTTCTCTTGACCTCCAAACACGTACCGAGAAACTAAGTGAATGCAAATGCAAAAGAACTGAAGTGCTCGGTGGATCGGAAAACACTCGACTTGATCAAAAGATCAAGATTTTAAGTGGAAAACTAAACCTCAAGAGTGTATAAGAAATGCTACCGCTTGTTGTATCAAACTCATGCCCAAAGCCCCTTGTTATAGCCTCAAGAATCAAATGAACCGTTGGAGCTAGGACTGAAAATCAGCAACTCAAACTGACAGTCAGTTTGCCTAACTGACAGTCAGTTTAGTGCACAACGACCAACAAAATTTACGGATAAAAAATAGCTAGCCGTTTTTGGTCGTTTATGGAAAGCTGAAACCCACAACTGACAGTCAGTTATGCAAACTGACAGTCAGTTCGACCACAGATTCGACCAAAATCAAATAGAAACTCAGTTAAACACACTGTGGTCGAAACCCCAACTGACAGTTAGTATGGACAAACTGACAGTCAGTTTAGTACAAAAAATTTGAGCTCAAAATACACCATCTCTAGACAATTGTCAGTTAACACGAACTGACATTCAAACTGACAGTCAGTTCCTCAAACTGACAGTCAGCTTGAACAAAAACAGAGATAACTTTAAATCCATAAATCCAAAAGAAGTGTTTAATAGATCGTTTGAAAGATAATTTCAAGGGATACATTTTTGTCAACAGAAGCAAAAGCCAAATCTGCCTAGATCTTTCTAGAAAAACGAAAAACTCTTCTGCTGTCAAAAACTGAACTGAAAAACCAGATTTTTCAAAATAAGTTCAAACTAAATCCAACCAAAAAGATACAATGCAATGACCTAAATTTCTCGGTTTATGTAGGAGATAAAGAGAGGACTTTCGCCACCCCTCTTTATAGTACGGTTAAAAATCTAAGCAACAAAGTCCTTAACCGATCATCTCCAAACGCCGAGATCGGTAAAAATAAAAACTCATAATACCTTAGGTCTTTCGCATCTTCATGACTTGCGTCTTGTCTCTGATCTTCTGCACCTCGTGCTTCACTTCATGTCGGGTTCATCTTGATCATCTCGTAATTCTTCCCGAACAAACTCTGTATCAACAATCTCAGAACCACTATTAGTCCAGAACACTTTGTTTTCATTAATCATCAAAATTAGGGTTAGGCATGAAGGCCTAGATGCAACACACGGCGGCAGGAAGATGATAGCACGAGGTTGCGGCTTAGATCTAATAATGGCGATTGATTTGGGGATCGAAGTCAAGGGTTATGGTGCCTTGAGATGGGAGGAGAGGAGATGGAGGTGCCGCCGAAAATGGAGACGATGTAGGAGGAACAAGTGAGAGCAGAGAAAGAAGTCCATCTCCACTTGCTAACATTTAGGACTAACCTTCAAGACTAACGATTAGCGTGGGCAGCAGCGATCCGTTGCGGGAGCGGCGATCGGCGCGGGCGGCGGCGATCCGTTGCAGGAGGTGGCGATCGGTGCGGGAGGCATCGATCGACACAAGAGAGGTGACGACTGCACATGAACAATGTTTGTGCGTGTGCATATGTATTCTGACCTCACTGGTGCAATGTAATGCAATGTGTGTGTGTGTGTGGAGATTTCTTACCTAGATTGGAGGAGAATGCTGAATTTCCTTCTACCCTTTTGCTACTCCTTTGCTTCTACTATAGGTGGCTCAAAGGAAGAAGGAAAGAAGAAGAACAGGAAGAAGAAGAGAGTAATTTTAACTGTATGTGTGTTTGCAAATTTGTTGATCTCTGGAGGTTGTGAACAAGTGAGAGTAGATGAGAAGTAAGTCTTGGAGCTAAATGTTAATCCTGAAGCTTGCTGAGGAAGATTTAGGGGCTGTGCAAGAGAATAAATTTGATTTCATTGACCATGGGAGGAAGAAGTCCACAGAAGCTGTTTGCTGTGGTTTAATCAGAGAAAAGAGAGAAGGAAGAGGTAATTTTACCATTTTAATAAGAGGAGGTGATCATAATACTCTAGCTATACAACCAAACAAAATCCTGGATCATTTGATTCCACACCAACCAAACACTTATCTTAGACCAATTCGTGACACACCCTCATCCCATCCTTTTTCATCCCATAATGAATGGTTAGGACGAACAACCAAACGGACTCTCAAAGTTCAGGCTAGAATTCTTTATAGATAACGGCCCTCATAAGTTGTACTACCTGCTATGTTGACAACACATAAATCTAAATACTTATTATGTTGGCAATACCTGCATAATTAGCATATTAACACTAAATTGAGGATTTGCACACAATACATCCTCATATATATATATATATATATATATATATATATATATATATATATATATATATATATAAAGTCACTTTTATACTCTCGTCTTTTTAAATTATACTATAGATATTTTTTTAATGTACATTGGATACTTTTTTGGTTATGTGTATATACTTCTTTAGTTGTTTTTTATGTTATTCATGAAAAAATATAACATATAATTTTGCAATCATATAAAATATTTCATCATTAATACTTCTTACGTATAATATGTTATTATGAAAAATACATTAAAACTTTAAAACTACATATCATATTTTGTTAAAATTGTTATACATACATCTCATTAATAAAAATAGTATTTAGATTATAAGTAAGAAATGTGTATAGTGTATTTCGATGTTGAAAGTATGCATAGTGTATTTCAATATTATATATGAAAATGAAAATATACAAAATATATTTATTTTTTATAGTCTATATATTATTTGGTTATGTATAATATTTTTAACGAAGTATGATATATATATTACTAAGTTGTAAAATATATTTTTTATAAATAACACATTATACAACTAAAAAAATATATATTTAATAAAAGAAATAGTAATGATGAAGTATGCTATATAATTGTAAAATTATAAAGTATAAATCAAAGAGGATAGGTGGTGTTACAAGGTGGAACAGTAAAAGAGTAAAAAAAAGAATACTAAGGGGTCTTTTGAAAGATGACGGTGGTTTTAGTGAATGATTAAAATCACTCAGATATAATCCAATGATCAAGATTGTTAGTTTTTATTGTGCTGTATTAAAATTAGTTCTCAATTAAGTTCCCTGCGCACCACTCACGCTCGTTCGTTTTTTTTGTATTATTTGTAGGGTTAAACCACTGACGTGCCGTGATCCGCTCATTAGCTGGCCTATGGCCTGCAGGACTGGTGGCAGATGATCCCGGGGCGAAGGATTATGGCATAGAACAAATGTTTCTCGCTCGACTTCCATAATACGAAAATTCTCGAGATAATGTCATAGTTCATAGGTTAAGTCTTTTTTTTTTGTTATATAAAATGTTATATATTTGAGTCTAATCAAGATGGATTGGATTTGAAATTTTTATGAAGAGAACCGGCTTCAGGCATGTTTAACTCAAATTTCAAATGAGCAGATCCCAACCCATACTTGGGCTTGCTCTAGTTTTCTCGCTATGCAAGATGTTATATGTTTGAGATTGCTCCAAGTTTTTTGAAGAGAGTTTAAACTATTCTACATGAGATGAACTCATTTTTCTTATGCCACGATATATAATAAGTTGATACAAACACACTCTAAAGGAATGCATGGAGAAATTGGCTATTTGGCTGGTACTTAGTGGCTCGGATGATCATGTAGGAGATAACATCAAGTAACTGTTAAGATGATTGTGTATTGCCGCAATAACACCCTGTCGGCATGCTTCATTTATAATCATAGGTTGTTACATGGTATCATTATAACTAAGCACAAAGATACTTGTCACAATGTAAGAGTAAGTTACTAACTCAGGACTAACAAACTCCTGACTCAACTATCTCCTGAAGAACTCTAAGAACTGAAGACTAGGACTTGTAAACAATATTGAACTGTTCGGCTAACAATTCTAACAAAAACAACCCAGAACATGAGCAGAAACGGTGTAAAGCCCTAAAGATTTTCCGAAATCCAGTGGAACTAGGAGATGGAAATCGTTGCACCTATACTAGCACTGTAGCAAAAATGTGGCCTCATGCAACAGTTTCATGCCACATCGGAATACAGCCGCTGCTGGCAACTTCAACTGGGGAACCAAATGTTATCGAGTGCGGAGAAACAATACCCCGTGTTCTTGTTTCACCTCCTCTGATTCGGTGATGTTAGTGGAGAGGGGCAGCTTTAAGGCGCGTTACAGCTATGTTTCGGCTTTTCGGATGTAACTAGGGATCCAATAAGGATCCTGACGGTATTTGGAGTGATTGTGCACTATTTTGTTAAAAAAAAAACCAACTAGCGATTGGAAAGACACAAAAATTAGAAAAACAAAGAAAAAAATAATAGCATGGTTAAAATACTCATAATTTTTATATACAAAAAATTTAGAAAAGACACATAAAATAAAAAAATACTACAAACTAAATAAGAAAATAAGATGATCTAAAATTAAAAAGTAATAGCCTAAAAAATAATGTAAAATAAGAAAATAAGACAACAAAAATAAAAATATTAAAAATAAAAAAATATTTTTTACAGTCGTTCCAAAAAAAATAATGGGTCAGAGTCACAAAAAATCCAGCTGCTTTTAGGTATCCCGGCATGTGCCATATATGTGATATTGTGATATGTCTACTTTTCTTCCTCTGCGTTATACAATCCTTGTTCTTCTCGTCTTTTACGTCCCAATGAAAGCTAAGAAACTTCATTGTTCACAATCCAGAATAAGTAGGAATTTAGCCTGGAGGAGTTGTTGCTGTCGGTGAGTCGGTGACGACAAAAATATTTCTTGCAACCCTTGCTCTTGTTGAGAATTTGTCGGTGTGCCGATTTTTTTATTATCCATGGTTTTATTCTAACAACTTGATTAAATATTGTTTTGTTTTTAACTCCAAGACCAGTGGCACGTCCCCTTCGAATCCTCCTTCCATAGTTACATTACATTAATCAATTCAGTATCAGTTAGCTCTAACTTAATGCCACTCTATCTGTATGGTCCAAAGAAAACACTACTACTAAAATCTTTTTCTTTTGTCATATTATTTAAGAAGCAAGGGATTTTTGAATAAGAAAGTGAATATAAAAGAGGAGATAATCGATGCCAACCTCTTGCCAGGGTGAACACGCATGCTGTTGGAACAAACAAAAAGAAGACAAGTACCATTGCTAACTTGCATTCCATGTGTCCCTCCATGTTTGACTACGTTGAGCTACCGACACACAAATGGTTGTTGAGCTTTGCAAATTTTCCTAACCCATGAGAGGTTAATCTGATCTTCTTTTTGTTTTTTTTTTTTGGTTCAAAGAACGGGTGTAAAGAAACTTTTTAGTTAAAGCTACCGTTATTGTTTATGAAGGGAGCTACTAGACACACATATCTTGCTATCTGATGGACCAAAGGTGTTAGGATGTAGTTGAACTTCTAAATAATTACTGTGGTAGTCTGCTACTTTGAACTCCTGTGTTTCTGAAAAACACTGAGGTTTTGTCCCACTAATGAAAAAAAAAGTTCTAACTTGATATTAAAAGAACTATAAAGATGAAATCGTTTTATTTAGTCCAGATTTTTCTTCTTTTGCGATGATCTGATACACTACTCATTAATTATTCTCATGCAGATTTTAGATTTTACACAAACATACTGCATGGGCAACATTAATTCACCAGTGGAGGAAAGATATCTTAAAAGATAACGAATAAATTAACACATCACATCTAGTGGATACAGACAGATTGGTTTACATGTTACACACCTGCATACATGACAAACAAGATCATTTCCTAATGGCAAAAACTATATTAAAAATACTGAGAGGAGGGGCCAAATCATGATTAGAAAGCAGGCAGATGGGAGCTTCCTGCGCCAGCCTTCCTAAGAGCGAAAAGGAATTGCGCTTTTCTCTTTTGCACCATGAATAACGAACAAAGTAAAGTTAGTAATACCATCATCATCATCCCATCTACTGCATGAAATAGGATGTCATTATTGAATTCGAATACTCACCTCTAAAATGAAAAGATATAAAAGATATATTTGAGAGAGCGGTTTACGGTTCAATCACAAATCTAATTATTTACAAAACATCAATTTTTTTCTTATATAACCTCAATCTTCCAAATTTTGATCAAATAATTTTTATACTCTCAAAGATATAATCGCGTTTGTCACCACGAAACATTGCTTTGTTTCTAATCCTCATGCTTTGTTTCTAATCCTCAACATGGTTTAGAGCTTTGGCTAGTCAAGGGGCACCACCAACTGCATCCGGTCTCCCCCGGGAACGTCGCATCGCAACCCAATCTCTACCGGACAGATCCCATTGACACCTCCTACGAGAAGCCATTAAAGTTGCCGAATTGAAATAGACAGATGCATTGCTACGGGTACGCATTACTCTCTCTTGCACAATATTTTCTCCTTTCTTAAAAAAAATATCATTTTAGAGGGCAAAAACTTATACTAAAAAGAATATAATTCTATGTTTTTAAGGTGAAATATGATCTCATCTTTCAAAATATCTTCATAGTCATTATTTTACTTAATCATCAATAATTTACATGCAAATAATGCATATATTATATTAATTACTAATTACAAATACTAGAGATGGACATATAATCTTATTTTATTTTTTAAAAATTATGTATGAAATTAAAATGGTATTTTTTAAGAATAGAGGAAGCATAAGACATACTTTTTTTGATATTATTATAAAATATAAGACGTGCATATAAATTTATTGACATTTTTCATATAAATTTATTGATATTTTTTCACTATTATTTATGACAATCTCTCACACTATCATTTTTTATCATGTTTAAGGCAAATTGAATGAAAATAATTTAATCATTTTCACTCAAAGTTTTCTAAAATTCAAAACTTTCTTAATCCGCATGTGCAATCAAAATATGCTTTATATTTTGCAAAAGATGGTGTGATATACTACCAAAATTCTTAGCACTTGAGGAACCATGTGTGAGCACAAAAGGAGGGGAAAACACTTATATATTACAAGTCTATTTGGAAATGTAGAAATTCCACAGAAATTTCCTAGCAAAATAAACATTCAGTGAGTATATTTTCTTTTCCTCTAAAATTCTTACGGAATTCATACGATCATAACAGAACCTTTATGCTAAATTTGTCAACCCTTCTAAGAAGCCTCCAGCACATTTTATTGAGGATCAATGGAATGGAAAACTAACATTTTTTTTATCTAAGCATATTGTTAGTTACTAATGTAGTATAGTCTAACAAACGAGAGTGTACTGTTCAGCACAAATGGAGCCATCGATCAACGAAGCTTTGGGAACTCTAAAAAATGTCATGCCCTTGGTCGCACACATAAGTCCGGCTCAGATAGAGCCCAGGCCAACTGATGAAACATGCTGCATTCATGTTTACAGCATACCGTCAAAATCAAATAAGTGAGCTCATGTCCACACACACACACACAAACCCACTTTTTGTTAGTACCCAAAGCACAAGCAATAAAATCAAACAAGCTCTCTCCAAGTCAACCATCCCAGCTTAGTTATTGGTTCCTCCTCTTCTTCAAAGCTCCCCACACCCTTCCCACTGCGCGCAGCACAGCACAGCACAGCGCAAAGGCAAGAACAACACGAGTCCTAGGTACGCACGCACGCGCCATTAGTCCATGCACTAGGCAAGGGCAAGGCAAAGGGAAGGCAGCCATGTACTCGGCGAACCACTGGGGCGGGTCGTTCGAGATCGCGGCGGAGGACGACCAGAGCCGGAACATGGACGTGGACCGGGCGGCGCTGTCGCGGCAGCTGGACGAGACGCAGCAGAGCTGGCTGCTGGGCCCGCCGGAGGCGAAGAAGAAGGACAGGTACGTGGACCTGGGCTGCGTGGTCTGCAAGCGCAAGGTGCTCTGGTGGGTGCTCTGGGGCTTTCTCGCCGCCTTCCTCCTCATCGCCCTCCCCGTCATCATCGCCAAGTCCATCCCCAAGAAGAAGGCCCACGCCCAGCCTCTCGACAACTACGCAGACGCCCTCCACAAGGCCCTCTTCTTCTTCAACGCTCAAAAATGTAAGCACGTACATATCTTTATAATCCCATCACACGACAAGGCGTTCAGTTGTGATCAGCATATAATTTGGATCACGATCCGACTACGCTCAATTAGGTTTAGAATATATGATTGACGACGAGTTCTTAGTTTGTTGGAATTTGAACGGATAGAATGAATTTGTCAAACTGATCTTAGTTTGCTAGTGACTAGCGGGAACCCAAAAATATATGATTTGGATCACGGTCTCATAGCACTTAACTGGATTTTACTACTAATGAGAGGGTTCTTATTGAAGCTGTTTGTTCAGAAACTTGTGCAGATCTAAGTTGTGTTGGAATTTGAAAATTTTGTGCAGAAATCTGTGCAGATCAGTAGGGGTTTTGTTTTCCTGAATTGTTGTTGATTTGACCTACACGTAATTGATGAGATGTCCAGCAGCAAAGTGCAAGTGCAGGTGTGCTCCCCACGTAATTTCCAAACAGAACAACTGTGTACAGCCAACCCACTACAGAATTTTATGTTCTCTGTACTCTTGTTGCACCACACATCACACAAGTTGACAATATGACATACAGAGAAGCCTACAAATTGCCCTTGGTAGGAATCTTGGCATGTTACTGCACATGAGTCATTCCATTAATTTATACTTCGATTTAACCCTAAAATTGCTTGAAATTGTCAAACTTCAAGCATATTACAAAATAAATATATTTAAATATAAATAAATTGTCTATCTTTTTCCTATCTAATAGTTTAAGATTTTCAGTGAATTAGTTAATATAAAAAACTCAATACAGGACTACAGTTAGAGGTTTTGAGTTGAAATATCATAATGTCAATATACATTAAATTTTAGATCAAGTTCAATCTATATTGTAGAATTGATCGATTGATCAAATCTAAATGAGAAAATATTGAAATATGAATAGATCAATCTCATGAAATAAACTTAAGGTTTTTTTAATGAATTGAAGAGCGCATGAAATTCAATAAAACATATGGAGATCTTGCCAAATAATCTATTGAAGCATAACTTAAAAAAAATTTCGAGAATCAACTTCCTCAAATTTGAGTTTTGTAGTCATGTTTTGTCAGATATTTGGACGCTGTTCTATTTACGTCGCATCTTAATTTGTGATATTTTATTCTTTCAAACAGCCGGTCGGCTTCCAAAGAACAATGGCATCCCGTGGCGCGGGAACTCCGGCCTCGCAGACGGCTCCGACCTGACGGACGTGAAGGGCGGCCTCGTCGGCGGCTACTACGATGCCGGCGACAACATAAAGTTCCACTTCCCGATGGCGTTCTCCATGACGTTGCTGAGCTGGTCGGTGGTTGAGTACGGTGCCAAGTACAAGGCCATAGGGGAGTATGACCATGTCAGGGACCTCATCAAATGGGGCACTGATTACTTGCTTCTCACCTTCAATTCCTCTGCTTCCTCCATCAGCAAAGTCTACAGCCAGGTAACTCAAAATGCTGCAGATTATACTGTGAAATCCTAGTCATTTCTTGGTTTCTGTATCACTAATTATCACTCCCTGCATGGAAATCAAGGAGAAAAAACAAATAGTACTCCCTCAATTCCGTTACATAAATCTATTTCTTTGGAAATTATCGTATAACAATATAAATCTATAAATAAAAATGATGATATTTTATTATATTTTTTCTATGCTACCTTTAATAATATCTCGTAGATATTTTATTTGTTATTTTCAATGGAGAGAAAATAAATAGTTAATTGTTTCTATCAATATCAAGTTGTACTTTAATTAGAGGTTTTATAGTCTATTTTTTCACTTGATTTCATAATTTATTTGTACACATAATGAATTTAAACTAGTATTGTAAAATAGAAGAGTAATTCGAAAATGTGAAAGCAATACAGAATCAAGAATACTAGTTCTATTCAATTTGTGCCTGACAACTTTTCCAATAAATTATTGGTGGGCTTAGCTAACAATCTTTGACTCTGCCGCATACAGTTCAATAAATTAAGGTTCATCTTCCAATCATTCCAT
Source organism: Pharus latifolius (assembly GCA_019359835.1). NCBI lineage: Eukaryota > Viridiplantae > Streptophyta > Magnoliopsida > Poales > Poaceae > Pharus > Pharus latifolius. Next base: position 15,859,833 of record CM033322.1, read on the forward strand.
GTGCTTAACAAGCCAGCCATGTTCATAGAATCAGTATTATCATTTTTTTATAATCACTTATTCAATTATTGTGTGATCTAGAAGAACTACAAAAATTAAAAGTACCTAAATGCTTACATGCTCAGTCATTAAATTCGGTTGTTAGGATTTTAGTACTTGTTAGCATACGAGACTTTGACATGTTAACAAAACAAATATGTTTCACAATTTCAACCGCCTTCGATTCGAAATAAGCCGAAGTAGTAAAATGGGATGTGTTGATAATGGTGTGCGGAGTAGAGATAAGTTAGATGCTACATTAATAAAGAAAAGACGGAGAGGGCGAGGAGAGCAATAAAGGAAGTGAGAGGAGATACAATTAGAGATATTACCCTCACCTGCTACTGAATCAGCTTGACGAGACTTTTGACTCAATTTTAAGATACACATCTCATCATACTCGCTTCTTATGTTATGTTTATAGCCGTAACAGAGGGATCAAATTGAGTCAATCTTGCGTGTAAAAAACACTGATTTGACTCATGCATGCTTGCTGATCCAGGTGGGTATTGCAAAGGTCAACAGCAGCACGCCGGACGACCACTACTGCTGGAACCGGCCGGAGGACATGGCGTACCAGCGGCCCGTCCAGACGGCCAGCTCTGCCCCCGACCTCGGCGGTGAGATTGCGGCGGCGCTTGCCTCCGCCTCCATTGTGTTCCGAGACAACCCAGCCTACTCCCAGAAGCTCGTCCGCGGCGCGGCCACCATCTACAAGTTCGCCCGCGACACCGGGCACCGTACGCCCTACTCCCGCGGCAACCCGTACATCGAGCCGTACTACAACTCGACGAGCTACTGGGACGAGTACATGTGGAGCGCCGCCTGGATGTACTACGCCACCGGCAACAGCAGCTACATCACCTTCGCCACCGACCCCCGGCTGCCCAAGAATGCCAAGGCCTTCTACAGCATCCTCGACTACTCCGTCTTCAGCTGGGACAACAAGCTCCCCGGTGCCGACCTCCTCCTCTCGCGGCTGCGCCTCTTCCTCAACCCCGGCTACCCCTATGAGGAGTCCCTCATCGGCTACCACAACGCCACCGGCATCAACATGTGCATGTACTTCCCCCAGTTCAACGCCTTCAACTTTACCCCAGGTCAGTTTGGTCAGCATGTCATGTGATCAAATTCCCCTCCAACAGTAAATAATCCACCGACCGATTTTGGCTCAAGCCCATTGTACATAGGGCTGGGCCGGGAAGCGGGCTTCGGAATTGAAAGCCCTGACCTAGCCTAGTGCTATTGCATTTTGTAGTGAATACATTGGCCTAGATGCCCATAGAATAGGGTATGAATAAGACCGACTCGACCCGAATGGACTTGCTTTTTTACGGTCTGGTCGACACCACCAAGTTAGCCAGATAGCCAGAAGCCTTGACTTTTGGGCTACTGTTGGTCGACGAGAATTGCCTGCTGAGATGGACTGATGCGTCGGATGTGCCCATGCGCAGGTGGGCTAGCACTCTTCAACCACGGCAAAGGGCAGCCCCTGCAGTACGTGGTGGCCAACGCCTTTCTCGCCGGCCTCTACGCCGACTACATGGACGCCGTCAACGTCCCCGGCTGGTACTGCGGCCCCAACTTCATGACCACAGACAAGCTCCGCAACTTCGCCAGGTCTCAGGTAACATTCACAAATAAACTGCATGCACTACTAAATCTCGTTGGACCAAACTGAGCCGGAAAAGTTAACCTGACTAGGCATGATTAGTTTTTAGGCGTCATATACAACACTTTCTTATCCTACACTTGTTGCATCATACGGCGCGCAGCTTAACTATATCCTTGGGGAGAACCCGAAGAAGATGAGCTATGTGGTGGGGTACGGCAAGAGCTACCCGAGGCACCTGCACCACCGCGGAGCGTCAACGCCGCACAACGGCGTCAAGTACTCTTGCACTGGCGGGTACAAGTGGCGCGACGCCAAGGCGGCCGACCCCAACCTGCTCACCGGCGCGATGGTCGGTGGGCCGGACAAGAAGGACGGCTTCAAGGACTCGCGCAACACCTTCGGGCAGAACGAGCCGACGATGGTCGGCAACGCTGGGCTGGTGGCGGCGTTGGTCGCGATCACCAACGCCGGCGGCGGGGTCGGCGTCGACAAGAACACCATGTTCTCCGCCGTGCCGCCACTCTTCCCGACCGCGCCGCCGCCACCGTCCAAATGGAAGCCGTGAGGGAGCTAGCCGAGGTTGCAGACTTCAGTTGGTTGGTCATAAATTTTTTTTAGTGATCATGTAATTCTTTTGTATTGTACAAGATGAAGCTTGCTTACTATAATGACATGCATCACGCATGACCTGTAGATGTTCTATGCATAATTACAAATGGTACAATGATACAAGAGTAATATCGAATTATAGAGGGAGGGCCAAACGACACCATCCGAGCTTAATCGAGGCATAATTCTTGCTGGTTGCAAGGCAGTCTCTCAATTTATTTTAAAAGTCGTGTATTTCAATATCTTTAAAAACAAAGCATTAAGGCACTTGCAGACAGTATAATGCTTGTGTTTGCATCTGAATTATGGTAGATTGTACATGCAATGGGTCTGAATTTCAGGATAAGAACTAGAGTCGTTCTTTCCTTCTGTGTTTTGCCTTAAACAATATGTAACAATCAACACGATCACATATACACCTGAACTATTAGAGTGTATACATATATCTAGATAGAGATTGTGAGTTAGATTTCAGATCTCCTGTATTTTTTTTGTGTGCAGTTGATTGAGGCATTGTGTTACACGTGTTTGTATGTGTGGGCTTGCATGGTTCTCGTGTTGCCAAAGGAGTGAAAGGACAGAGTATTATCATTTTAAAAACTTTTTTCTGAGAAAAAAAAAACATGAGGCTCTAGCTTCAATCAATGAACACAAAAAGAGCCAATATATTTGAAAGGTGACCAGTAAAGGCCGGTGGCGACTTATTGGGCTTTGAGCCCATCTCGGGACGGGAAAACTGTTTGGGCTGTGATTTTAGGAGCCGAGAAGCTGCTAGGGCTTGGTTGTGGGCCTAGTGGCTTCGATGAAAGGAGGCCCAAAAGATCCAACAATCCCAAATCCTCTTTTTTTTCTTCTTCTTCTTCTCTTCTCTCTATAAATTATCAGAAATAAAAATAGCTTTGCTGCAACGGGCTAGGGTTCAACATGTTTCTGTTTATTATCATGCTGGATAAGTTACATACACATGTAAGGGTAACAATTTTATCTATTTCCCCACCTACATATTCATAGGAAACTTCTCGAATAGAAGATAGAGATGAGAGAAATTTTCACTTGCATCTTGAAATTGGGATGGTGATGGCCATGGAGATAGAGATGGGAATGCATCCCCGTCCCCAATCTCCATTAAATCCCTGGAACTTGCAAATATATATGTAGAATTTCATGCTATTATATGTAAAAACTTGATGCTGTGTATTTGGGTTCATTTTTAGTATATAACTTATCTAATATAGTTTTTTATGTTATATACTAATATATTAACTCAACCTACAAAATTAACTTGTTGAATTATAAGTCAACACATTAGCTGGCCCAAATCCCCGAGAGTGATGTTATTATGAAATTATGCCCTGATCCCAGAGAGCAAAGTTCTCTCTGATAACTAAATTGGTGGGAATAGGAGAGCAAATCCCACCTCGCCGAGCCATCACTTGTATTTTTAATATCCTCACTTTAAATTGAAAAAAAGGCTCAGCCTAAAATTAGAATATTTAATTGTCTTGTTATTATATACAGTTATTTCTTGTTGTAGGATCTATTTGAAGTGAAGAAATTTCACACGAATTTTGGAGAATATTTGGTGAGAATAGATGATTTTTTTTTTCTTCAAAGTTTCTCCATTTCAAATAAGGGTTCTCATTTTTAGTGGGACAAAACTACGTATATAGGTAGTTTGACCAGCTCACTCAGTTTTCTAACTGGTTGTCCCATAGATCGATTTTTGTGAGTAGAAAGTACAGAGAGGCTGTCATATTGATAGCGATATGATAGGCTGTACCGCTGCACATTGTCGAGGAGTCAACGTCTAGTCGAAGAAGTGCATAAGGCTGTCTCCAACAGACTTGGCTCTTGCTTGGTTCTTAAACAGAATATTCCCTGTCACGTGTGCGAATACCATCTCAAAGCACCAAGCAAGCACCAAGCCTCCAACAGCTTGACTCTTGCTTGGCTCTTAGCGTGGGCCCCACACTCCTAACCACCAACCAAACACCAAGCAAGAGCCGAGCACTCCAATGGCTTGGCTCTTGCTTGGCTCTATACAATTTAACAATTATATATTCAACGAATTTGTATTAATTCATTAAATTCAATATTACCAATATATTAATATATTACCTACGAAATTAAATTCGATATTTGCGACAAAAAAAATAAATTCGACATTTTGGATTTAAAAATGCACTTAAAAAAATAGATATTAAAATTCGAATAGCGGTACATGACATAATTGCGAAATACAAAAAAATTAAATTTGCAAACAAATGCCTACTACAAAATCCGGTAAGATGCTACTCGTCGGTGTTTCCTTCGAAACGTTGCCAAATGTGCTCGATCAAGTCTCTTTTGAGTTGTGTGTGCGTGGGTTGTGCACGGATGGCAGTATTTCTTCGAAGTACATCTTCGAAAAAAGGTGTACCCCCAGAGTGAATCACAGGCGCTACTACCGTGGATGTGTCCGGATGATCATTGTAGTCATAGTTGGCGGCATTGTCGTCGCGCTCGTTCTCTATGATCATATTGTGCAAGATCACGCAAGCCCGCATGATCTTCGCGAGAGTTGACTGTCGCCAAAATCGTGCCACACCGTGCACGATGGCAAATCGAGACTGTAGAACTCCGAAAGCCCGCTCAACATCTTTTCTCGCTCCTTCTTGCTGTTGTGCAAACAACCGATCTTTCACCGTCTGTGGGAGGGGTATCATCTTCACAAAGACAGCCCACTCCGGGTATATACCATCGGCGAGATAATACCCCATGTTGTACTGTCGGCCGTTGACAGAGTACTGAACATGAGGAGCCCGCCCTTTCAACACATCGGTGAATAAGGGCGATTGGTTTAGCACATTGATGTCGTTGTTGGAGCCTGCAACACCAAAAAAAGCATGCCATATCCAAAGATCATACGAAGCTACCGCTTCAAGTATAATCGTCGAGACTCCATAATCTCCACGAGTGAATTGACCTTTCCATGCTACGGGACAATTTCTCCATTCCCAGTGCATGCAATCAATGCTTCCTAGCATACCTGGAAAGCCACGGGACTCTCCTTGTTGCAGTAAGCGGTGGGTATCGTCGACGGTGGGGCTGCGAAGATATTGGTCGCCAAATATGTCGATGACACCCTGTACGAAGTGCTCCAAACATTGAATCGCCGTGGACTCCCCAATCCGCACGTACTCATCGACGGCATCGGCGGGGCCACCGTACGTGAGCATACGCATTGCTGCGGTGCACTTCTGTAAAGGGGACAGTCCACGGCGATTAGTGGCATCCCTTCTTTCGGTGAAGTAGGGGGACCACCCACCTAGAGCTTCAACGATGCGGAGAAAGAGAGGTTTCGCCATCCGAAAACGCCGGCGGAAGATACTGTCAGGGTAGACGGAATATTCGGAGAAGTAGTCGGCGAGGAGCCGTTGATGCCCCTCTTCGCGATCCCTGTCAATATATCTCCTATTGCTGCTTCGGCGGCGTCCGCGGGATGATGAAGCATCAAGTCGGGCGTAAAGACCGGCGATGATACGATCTTCCTCCTCCTCCTCCTCTATGAATTCCACTAAGAAATCCTCAATTTGGTTCATGGCATCCTCCTGGAGCTATGTGTGCTAGAACTAGAGCTAGAAGACATTTTGTGAGTGGCTAATGAAACTGGGTTTTTAAAGAGCTACGCCGTTTGAGAAGATAGTTGGATAGTGAAGAGAAGTTTTGCGGAGGGGGTGAATATATAGACAAAGAGTCCAACGGCTATATTACAACGGCTATATTCCAACGGCTATATTTGAACGACAATTTTCGAACGTCTATTTTGCAACGGCTATATTCCAACGACTATATTTGAACGACAATTTTTGAACGTCTATTTTGCAACGGCTATATTCCAACGGCCAGATTCCATAGTTGGATATCGGAGTAAAATTAAGTAGAAAATCATATATAGATTAATAACAGAGGATACATAGTTGGCTACAAGACATAATTCAAAATAAAATAACTAATCATCGCCAGCATTAAGTTTGTCCCTTAGAATCTTCAGCCCTGCATCGTACTCCGCTTTTTGCGCATCGTTGAAGATGGATTTGTCGAGACTTATCATTTTTGTGTACGCCTTATACAAGGCGGATCTTTCCTTCGCCTTCGCCAAGGCGCGCAAGTTATCTGACATACGGAGTATGTCCTTCCTCTTCTCGGCTCGGTTGGATTCATTTTGGATGAAGGCATCGAGATCTGCTCTCGCTGCCGACGTAGAATCCTGCGAGTCATCAACCTTTCCCTTACCTCTGCGCTTCGCCTTAGCAGAGTCTCGTCCTTCCGGCCATGTCTGCGCTGGTGGCACGTCATCGTTGTTGGACGATGACGTGTATGTGCCCGACTCGGACAATCTGCTTCTTTTATTGGGAGGATCAACATAAGCTGCGGACCACTTAGGTTGACCGCGAACCGCCGTCCACCAATGATCCAACACAAACGGATGACCCATCTCCGTCTTGTACATCTCGCGGGCCTGCGCCATGAGTTGGTCGTCTGAACGACCGCTGGCATAGACTTCCTTAAGTCGGAGCCAAACACCGTTGAATTGGACCACCTTTTTATTTGTTCATTGCCAGTGGTCCTTACAGTGTTTGGTCTCCCTTCTCCTACTTGCCGGCACGGTGTTGTTGTATGCCGTTGCTACGTTGCCCCAGTACATGTCGCACTTCCTATTGTTTCCATCAATAGGATCGAGCGAATTGTTGAGCCAAGAGCTAATCTGCATGTAGTTAAAAAAATTTGGATATCGAAGTCGACCTAAATATATTTCTTTCATAGCACTCGTGTATGAAAATTCAAAATGTTACCAGTTTGATATCGTCATCGTTAGACCACGGTAAGCGCTTCGGCTTTCGGCCAACATCCACAACATCTCTGGTGTTGGTGTCATCGACGACAGGTCGGGCCTCCAGATCGGCCGGAGCATAGTCTGGAGTACCGTTATCGGAGACAGACGCAGAGTGCGGCTGAGGTGGGGAAAACTGTGGACATGTCGGTGGCATGCCGACAAAATGAAAATTTTGGCTATATTGTGGGGGCGGTGGAATTGCGTGGCCGTGTGGTGGACATGGACGATAATTTTGGCTATATTGTGGATATGGCTGGTAATTCGGTGGATACGCTTGGTAATTGGGTGGATACGGCTGGTAAGTCGGTGGCTGCGAAAAACCGGGTTGCTGTTGGGTGTTTGGGGCATCAGTGTTTTCGCCGGGAGATTGAGAAGAGCCAAGCCAATTAACGAAACCGCCAGGTGGATTAGAATCCATGTCGAATTTTTGGAAATTTTTGCAGTAATTTTGGAGTGGTTTTGGGTGTGGATGGGTGAACAAGTGTGAGTGAAAATGGTGAAATAACATGTCTTTATATAGGGGAGAGCTGAGAAAAAATTCTGTGATTTTTTGTGATTTTTTTGGAAATTTTTGGGATTTTTTATGATTTTTTAGGACAAAAATGAATTAAAAAACACTGCAACGGCTATTTTTAAACGGCTGGAAAAAACGGCTATTTTTCCTGAGGCTGACAGGTGGGGCCCGCATTTATTCTCTCCCAACGGCTCTTTTTGTAATTCACTCACTGACAGTGGGCCATCAGAAATCAGACCCCACCTGTCAGCCTCTACGGCTGTAATTAATTACGTATATAAATATTTCAATTAAGCAATATTCCTAAATTACTACTACGGTCAATTTGTATACACCAGTCAATGGCAGGTGGGCCATCAATTTTGGTGGCCCCACAAATCAGTGACGGCAGCTAACATAAACACGCGTCGCCGACGTCGTCCACGCAGCGCAGTGGCGGGCCCCACGTCGATTTAAACCGCGTGCCACGCGGCCTCAAGCTTTACCCCTGTATGACGTGTGGGGACGCGTCTCATGGGGCCCTGATGTCAGCGACGGTTTCCAAAATTGGTGCGGTGCGTGCAGGGACTGACACCGGCACGATATTCGTGCGCGTGGGGCCCACACTACAATTTCTCTGCACCGTTGAAACCGGCACCCAATGAATGACATGTGGGACCTTTTATTCTCTGGTCCCACATGTCAGAGCGTTATTTATGCGGGTATGTGTGGCCGTTCGTCGTCTCGGTGGGACCCGCGAAGCACTGCCGTTCGCGTCATCGTCTTCTCCAACGGGGGCGCGTTGTCGCCGCGACCTCGCCTCGCGTTCGCTTCACCCCGAAGAACGCGGACGTCACCTCGCGCCGAGCAAACGCCGAGAGGTTTTCCGCCGCCGTCGACGCGAGCCGCCGCTGCCGTCGCCGTTGGAGTTAGCCTAACATGTGATTATAAAATAAAACATGCAAGTTGTAACTAAGCTAAGACGAAAGACAAATGGGATAAGTTTGTGATCAGAATTTCTATGGCCAACCCTCCAGTCATGCATATGGGGCAGTATGGATATGTTTAGTTCATTACTGTATATTATGGTAAAATTTAGTTGTCGTCAAATATGGATATGATCAAAAAAAAATTATCATAAACCTGACAGTGATCGATATTTAGTTAGTTAAAATTTGATAAACTGATATATGACTTATCATAAAAAGGAGAAGAAGATTCACAACATAAAACCAATTATTTTCTTACCCTAGCGTGGGCTAGAAATCACAAAAAACTTATCAAATTCTTAGTTATGAGTTATGACCGGTTTTTAATTTCCAATCAAATAAAAACCAAACTGCTAGGATATGACCAATTTTTTATGAACAAAAATAAGTATCATATACATAGTCTTTAAGAACAAAATGCATAGTTATATCTTTTCAACTATTTTAATCGTCTAATTAGTATTTGAATGGTCTAAATTAACATGAAAGATAAATTGAAAAAGATAATTATCTAATAAAAAATTTTAAATTTCTCACCCAATATACATCTTATATCCCTAACACAAGGAACATTTACCAAGACACCATCGAGATCCAAATATACTAAATAAGTCTCCGCCCATTGAACAGAGCATAGACCAATACGTGTCCTAATTCCAAAAGTACCCTCTCTGCCCATGCTTGAAATCTATATAGACCCTATCCATCCTAATCCTAATACACTACAAGGACCGCCTGTTTCAGCTTCGATCTACTAAAAAATCAAAGTGATTTTTTCTTAGGTATGTCAAAATTCCTTTTCTATATGAACAAGTCATCTTAAATATATACTGAGTAAGATATCTTTGTAGAGTGAAATTAAAGTAGCCACAGTGCAAATGGCGAATAAAAGGGTGGTGCTGAAGAACTATGTGACAGGCTTCCCCAAAGAGACCGACATGGAGATGGTGGCGACGGCCGCCGTGCTGTCCAAGGTGCCCGAGGGCTCCGCCGGCGCCATCCTCCTCAAGAACTTGTACCTGTCGTGCGACCCATACATGCGGGGGCGCATGACCAAGCACGACGAGCCCACTTACGTTGACGACTTCGTCGTCGGCGAGGTATGCACATGATTAACATGCGTGCATATACATCGGTCTTTAAAATGTTGGTAGATGCTTGTGTTTTATTATTTTTTTTCATTACTTTTTCTGGTATGTTTGGAACGTCGTTCACTCTCGATCTGGAATAGGGCGAGAAAAATTTTGTGGCACTTTTCTTTTTTGGAAAAAGTTAATCGTACTTTACACGATTTTATTCTGTAATATATGAATGTGCCAACGACATATATTTGGTTTCGAGAGACTCCACCTTATGTGAATGAGCTTTAGCTCAAATATATCTAGCAAATAATACCGCATAATTCATCCTTTTCATGTGAAAATATTAAATGGAAAGATGAGGGCTGTGCCTCCATGCTATTCTGAGTGTAGCGCTCTATCCTTTTCCAAAACAAAATTATATAAATTTATAGTAATATAATTAAGTTTTTTTAATCGGGTTCTAACTCTGAGTCACATAGTACTATTACAGAGAAATCAAATATAACTCTAATTGCAAATAAACTAAAAGCAAAATTATGGAAGCATTTGATAAAAGATTTTAGTTTCTCCCTTTTATGTCTTGAAATGATATTTACACCCTATAAATATAATATAACATTAGTTACTCTCTAACTCCATCTTTAATTTTAGAAAAACTACCAATTGGAATCATCCCATTTGATTGAGCTGCTCTAATTCAATCCAAAAGCTAGGTGTCAATTTGTTTTTGTAAGCTACTTAGTTTTTTTTTTATAATATTGAAGAATTTCTCTCTAAACAAAATAAATACTAGTCTAAGAGAGTCATATTTACAATAAATATTGTATCATATACTAAAGCACAGTGGTATGGAATTAATTTTTTTTAAAAAATAAAGATTACACCACAGTATGCAAATCCAAATGCGTTTTCGTTTGAAGCAAGTTCTTTTCTTTCCACCACGTCTCTTTTAGATGATGTCCGATACTCCGGCAGGCAGGGGGCAGCCCGTGCCCACATGAGAGCACAATTCACGTGCTGTGTGGTCAGGCTATTGTTGCTTGTCAGAGTCCATCCATTGGCACTCTACACATCAACTTCCGGTCACCATCGGTGGCTAACTGTCGCTTTTATCCTTTAAAAATATCATACGCCTGAAAATGTAGCATATTCACAAATATGCAATATTAATGATAAGTGCTTCCATAATCAAATGCTTCCAATAAAAAAAAAACTATAAAACACACCACAAGGCTTGCAAAGCTCAGTGACTATTACTCAACTACCGACTATATTATTTTAGAAATTTGCATAATTTAATTTCTTGAAACATCGAAGCACTACTCTAATATCATTTGTTTATTTGCTACATGTGAGGGATCTTCATTGTTATGCTTTTTTAATGATTTTTTTTTTGGAATTAAGAAGAATAAAAATGTGTGAATTAGTTTAGTCACTGATGGTTCACTTTGCAACGAGATAATAGAGCATACAAGGATACGCCGTGAGCAAAGTGGTGGACTCGAGCCACCCAGACTTCAAGCCCGGCGATTACGTCTGGGGGATGACAGGATGGGAAGAGTATAGCCTCATCAACAATCCCCAAGGCTTCTTCACCATCCGCTACCCCGATCTTCCCCTCTCCTACTACACCGGTCTCCTCGGTACGTTATTTTCCTTACAAAAAAAATAAGGCACGCCATGTCCAACTGATTAGACATTCGATATGTATTTTTCATATAAAGGTTTATATTTAGTGAAAGCGGATTACGTATTGATATCACATGATTTAAATATTCTAACTAACTGTTCTGACACTCTAAGGGACTATTTGGCCTAGTCGTACCTCCTTAAATAAATTAATTTTTCAGACTTACAAGAAAAGTAAAAAAAAAACTAACTTCTTCAGTAAAATTGAGAAATTGTTTGCTAAAAAATTTGGTTTAAGAACTTACATGGGCATTGGGTGGATTAGGTGAGAAACTATGAAAGATACATCATTTCTCTCTAGCAGAAGACTAGAGTTTTTGAGTATTAAAACTAAATCTTTTAAAGTAGAGTAATAATTGTACAACTATTGTATGTATTTTTATCTATTGAATCAAATAATAATAACTATGATTAATTTTTTTTACAGTAAATCAATATATTTTATGTTTTCTATTTTTTTTACTCACTAACTAAATCTAGATTATTCATCGTACAATCAAATATGATAAAAAACATCTAATATCCTCTTTGCAGTTTCTATTCACTTTAGAGATCTTGTTCCTCTAAGTACAATAAACCACATGTATGGCCTGATTTTGTCATATCTTCGCCAAAAAATAAAACAACCAAATAGTGAAAAAAAAACTAATAATGACCTATTTGGAATGAAAGATTTTTAAATAAGTTTGGAGGAATTCAAACATCCAGTCCTATTCAATGCGAAAAAAAAATTACTGAGAACATCCCACTCGAGACTACTCTTCTTTGTCATTAGATCAATATGTTCTCCACCGTTCAGCAAATTTTTTCCCCTCGCACAGGGTTACCTCCAAAATTCGTACGGGAATGGTCAAATCTAAGCACTAGCTCGTTCTGACGCTATCTACGGTGATGTTTCAGGCATGCCAGGTTTCACGGCGTACATCGGGTTCTACGAAATATGCGCGCCCAAAGAAGGTGAGAGAGTGTTCGTCTCAGCCGCGTCAGGCGCCGTCGGGCAGCTCGTCGGTCAGTTCGCCAAGCTCATGGGCTGCTACGTCGTCGGCAGCGCCGGCTCCGACGAAAAGGTTTTAAGTTTGCGTGGCCAGAAGAAACTAACAACACAACACAATTAATCCCTTGCTGCACATACAGCAAGCAAATGCAAAGCTCTATGTACGGTCACCTGACATTGTTGTCCGGCGATGTGTTCAGGTGAAGTTACTGACAGACAAGTTCGGCTTCGACGACGCGTTCAACTACAAGACCGAGAAGGACCTGAGCTCAGCTCTGAAAACTCGCTTCCCGGAAGGCATCGACATCTACTTCGAGAACGTCGGCGGCGCGATGCTCGACGCCGTGCTGTTCAACATGAAGCAGCACGGCCGCATCGCAGTCTGCGGGATGATCTCCCAGTACAACCTCGACAAGCCTGACCCGGCGTACGGCCTGTTCAACGTCGTCTCCAGGCGCATCAGGATGGAAGGTTTCTTGGTGTTCGATCACTACGCCAAGTACAGGAAGTTTGAGGAGATGGCGGTGGGGTACATCAAGGAAGGCAAGATCATGTACGTCGAGGACGTGACTGAAGGGCTGGAGAACGCGCCGGCCGCGCTGATCGGCCTCTTCACCGGCCGCAACGTCGGCAAGCAGGTCGTCGTCATCGATCGGGAGTAACTGCAAAGGTCGTGTGTAGCATGAAAGAATAAAATTCTCATGTCAGTTAATTGCATTAGATGGAAATAAGTGAATGGATGAGGCAATGAAGCAAGAACTTTTATTCTGTCAGTTATCGTGATATGAGAATGGAGTCCACTTGGCTGTAGCAAACAAATTTATCATTACATTTATAGATTATGATCTATAAAAAGAGTTATTGTTAGATTCGCAGCTGGCCATTATCATGAAATACATTGATGTGTCACTGTTGCTCAAAAAGGCATTTAGCAAATTGAGTGGCTGCTGAAGATTATGCCCTGGGAAACGTGAACTCTTTGCAGTTACATCAGCTTCCATCTCTGAATCAACATAACTACAGGCTTCAGATATGCACTAGGACATACTGATGCTTCTTCTGAAACTGTAAGTTTTGGAACTTACGTCTTCCTTGCTAAGAACACTCGAGTGGGCATGAAATCACACACTTGTTTCATGGCTAAACTGTCAGTAAGGTTCCACAGGATTTCGAACAACTAACCCATTGATTGTCCTATTTAGGCCATGTTTGCATGAGAAGGATTTGTTGTGATCCCCTAGGAAATCTAATGATTGTGATTAGAAGCCAAAAAAGTTTTAAAAACTGTTTGGATGAGCTGGAATTAGGATCCACAAGCGCATCAGGATGGAAGGTTTCTTGGCGTTCGATCACTACGCCAAGTACAGGAAGTTTGAGGAGATTCCCAATCCAGTGGGGAACGAACCTGCCAAACTAAGGCGAGTTTTGGGATCTCAGGGTTCTCTTCCCACTCCTCCTAGCAACCCAGCGTCCCCGAAGTAGCAGCCCTCCCACTCCTCGTGGAAGAAAAAGAGAATTTTTGGGCAAATGCTTCTACAAGGTATGGGTAAGAAAAAAAGGAGCAGAAAAATCTCCAAAACTGGGTGGTTGCTCCATTCTTATCATGCCTTTGAACCAGTCTAAAATTTATAGTTTTTTTAGAGAAAATTGCACTGTATATTTCCAAATTTGTATGAATATATCATTTACATCAACTGAACTTAAGAGTTCATCAAATAAGCCTCTAAATTTGTGATTGTTAATCAAAATGGATCCATACGCTCGTTTTAGATAGAATTTTACTTATATAGGAAAATGATACTACAATGATTTGTTTGTTTAAGATTGATGTATGATTATTGATTAAGAAAATTCTAATGTTTTGATCACCATACAAGAAAATACTATTACAAAACCATCGTTTGGATTTGTTTTGCAAGTTTAGATACCTATTTAATGAGTTCTAAAGTTCATTGATCTAAATAACACACATGTGCATGTTTAGAGATTTAGAATGAAATTTACTCTTTTTTTCACCTATGTAGTAACCAGTCTAATATCAACCACTTTTGCTCTCAAGATAATACATTCGTTCTCAAGTATATGTTACTTTTATCAAAACTTTTTTCTATAAATATTTGTCATCTTATAAATTATAGACAATCTTTTCTAAACTATCATATTCAGTTGAGTGATTGGGTCTGCTTATATATATAATTGAAGTTAAAAATTCATTAATTACAACAGGTAAAGTTAATTTGTACATATATTTACTAGGGTTTTGGTATATTTTATTAAAAATATAACTGTCTTGATAATTATTATTTACAAAAATGGCATATTTGAAAACAGTTATATAGTATAAACTAAAGCTATGATCTGTCCATCAAAAAGTGGATATATATAAAAAAAGAATCAACCAGCTTCTGACCTTGTTTTAGAATTGTTGGAGTGTGTTTTTTTGTGATATGAATAAAAAACTGTTACATGGCCTGCGAAATCCAAAGTTATAAATTTCCTTTTTTCTGGAAACTTAATCCTCTTGCTAGCCTTGCTTTCGTAGATGAGTTGTTGATTCATATATAAACTACAAACTTGCTAAGGATGGCCAACCTAACTTGTATTTTATAAACTCTTCTTAATATGTCTTTTTCAAGCAATGGATTTTTTAATTGGCAACTAGGTCATATATATGAGATTATTTTTTATTGTGTTCATATGTGATATAGATTATAATCCAATGAGTGACGACTAGACCAAATATACTTTTCTTAAAAAAAACACACGCCCTGGGCTGTTCCTGATGGTCCAGTCTGTAAAACTTGCTGTGGCATGCACATTTTTTTTTTGTCATTTCTATATTTTTTTTCCCTGTGTGATACGTATATCTCCGTAATGTATAATAAATTTCTATTACACACCATTAAAAACATGAACGAAAAACAAAAAGAAAATATGTCGGCCTTGTTTGGGTGTTTATGAAAAAAAAATATCTACCTAAGATCTAATACCTTTTCCAGTAATGGTATATATATCTAAAATCGGATCTCTATATCCTTATATACATATCTCCCTAAAAAGATTTCATCCCTATATTTTATCTCACTCCAACAACAATCTACAAATCTCACTCTCTAAACTCTAAAAATAACCGTCACTCCCATTTTCGCGCATGGGAGCGGGGGCGCGGAATTCCAGAAAAACGGCGGCGCGCGGGGAGTGGCGGCGCAGAGCACCGGCATCACAGGGTAGCGCCAGCGGGGGCAAACGGCGGCGCGGGGGAGCGGCGTCACAGGGTAGTGTTGGCCACGGGTGGCAGCGGCATGGGGACCGGCGGCGCGAGGTAGCGGCGGCGCAGGGTGACTCCGAACAACCTCTTCTGTTCGATTCTTCGCCGGAGGTCTCGCGCTGATGCTGCTACCCCTCCGCCGCATGGACTTTTCGGTCGCTGACGGGGAGGACGCACCGGCACCAGGCCTTCCACGGGAGACGTCGCCTCTCCAACGGACAAACGCGCGCGTGAACTGGTGGTAGTTGGGGGCGACGGCGACTGCGGAGAAGATAGCAACCGGAGAGAGGATGTCGAGATTTCGGTATCCTCTCTTCGATCTGTATCAACTCTCCACTGGATCCGTCTTCTGTTGGAGCGGCCGTTGTAACTCATATCACGGGTGTAGCTGAAATGAGCTGGGTGCACAGTATTTTGAGGAGTCTGTTGGAGAAGGTCTAATCTCCTTGGAATATCGGTCTCATGAAATCCTCCCGTGTTAGATCTTGTTAGAATTAGTGTCCTTTTGAGTGTTTGGATGCAAACTCAAGATATTTGAATACTAACAATTTGGACTTATTTAAGAAACAAAAATACATGCAAAAATTCAAGTCAGATAGATATTTCAACTCTGGAAACAAGATCGTTGGCTTCTTTGGATGCAAAGCAATGCAACAAAAAATTTCACAGAAATATTTTGCATTAATCCAAACTTGTTGGCCACTAGTAATCACAATATGATCCAAAACTTGCAGCTTGAGGGTGCACTGGAGAACTTGCAGTAGTGCATATTGGAGAAGATGAGCTCCTCACCGGAGAGGAGCTTGTTGCTCGTCGCCGAGAAGAGATCGTATCTGGATAAGACGAGCTCGTCGCCGAAGAGGAGATCGTCAGCAAAGAAGAGACCGTAGCCAGAGAGGACGAGCTCGTCGTCAAAGAGGACATTGTTCCCGGAGAGGATGAACTCGTCGCCAGAGAAGAAATCGTTGCCAAAGAGAACAAGCTTATCACCAGAGAGGACATCATTGCCGGAGAGAACAAGCTCGTCGTGGAGAAGGGGCTCCTGGATGAAAAAGATATCGGTGACGGTGGGCTCACTCTCGTCCTGAGACGGTCAGGAAGAGAAAAATGGGCTTTGGGACAAATTTTCCTTTTCTTCCAATATTTTAGACATCAATCTGGATTTGAATTCTTATCAGGCCCAACTAAACAACTTTATAAGCCCAACCCATGTCCAATTCCTAGTCTGTAAAAATCCTGAGGAATAGCCCAAAAACCTGACATCCAAACAGGGCCGCAGGTCGCGTTTCAGAAAGCCGCTTCTTCTACTGAAAGGAAAAATAAACAGTTTCTATCAGATAGTCCAGTCGCAAAAGCTCCAAACTGCTGTCTCAGTCTTTCTCCCTTGCCTCCCCGCGACACTTCTTCCTCTCCACTTACTTCCATTTGTTTTCCACGCTTCCTCCCCACCCCCCTTTAATACACACCTCGCCTCCAAGCTCGAACCCCACGCCGCGCCACGGGTTCCCCTACCCGCCCGATCCGCCTCCAGTCCCCCGGTAAGCCACCTAGGAATCGGTTCTGACGAGGTATTTTGATCTCGCCTATGCTTTTTTTCCCATTTTTTGGTGCTCCGTTTGATGCAAGTAGAGTGATTTTATGCGCATTTTGGGGTAGTTTTGTTCTGTTTAGTTTCTCGTGGTGATTTGGCGAAATGGATCGCGGCTAGCGAGTTTGCGCGCTTGTTTTATCATGGTTTCGAGGCCGATTTGCGTATTGGATTTGATTTGTCATGTGTGTAGAAGGTTGGAGTCTACAAATTAATGGCGGGTGGCCACCGATAGTTTTCGATTCCATATGTACTGTGTGGCCTGTTTACGGTTAACATAATTATTGGACTAGTTTGGAAGCTTTCTAATGTGGTTCCTTGGGGGTGAGCATCAATGCATGATCGACATAATGATGCTTGCTGAATCAATGTGCAATTGATGATTTATATGGAGTTTTTTTAGGAGCATTCTTACAAATCAATCGAGTTCGTAATATGTAAATGGAACGGGGTTGTATCCGGTTAGTGTCCAATCAGATTTGGACGCAAAACTATTTAACTAGACACAAATATGACGTGATTAATAGTCAGGCCCGTGCCAGGTCTTTTATAGTCAGTATTATGTTCGGTCGTTTCTGTTATTGGGTTAAATGACCTAAAACGATCCATTTAATGCAAACTCAGACTCAACTAAGATTTTAATATGGTTGAACAGTTTTAACGACCCAGCACATCTTTATGTTGTATAATAAAAATAGGTGGCATTTGGAGGCACTTGGTTCGCTTCAATGTATGAAATGAATTGATAATTGGCTCTTTGGAACTTATGATCAGGATGTATTTTGATGGATGAACTATTGTTGATGTTATGCAAGTCCATGAGCAATATAATTTGTGCTTCCACAAACTTTGTGTTTGCTTGTCTTTTGTTCTACCATGAGTTTGCATACTTTAGAGGTGCAGTAATGCATATAACTTGAGGTTTGGTTTGCTTCAGGGTTCTACCCGGAAAGGCATGACCTTGGGATTCCCTTGAAGAAAGAGAGAAGTGAACAACAATGGCCTCGAGGGCGATCATTAGGAGAAGGAAGTATATTTTGGAGTGTGCTAATGCACCTTTCTTATCATCTTCATCTATTTCTACTTTTGGGCAGGAAAATTTTGGTTGTGAGGTTGAGCAAAGCATATTATGTCAGTTTAGTGAGCAAAACTCAGGAGATTCTAACTGTGAGAAGACACGGTATATTCTAAGGAAGCGAGACCTCTTGGGCCTCAGTAATGGGTTTCTGTGGCGCCCAGCTCATGGAATTTCTCTTGCCCATTGTGGATTTGGAACACAGGAATTTGGGTTCCCCTTGAGAACCAGATATTTCCTTCAGTCTTTCCGTACTTTGTCAACCACAACTGCTGGGCAGCCTAGAGTCAATATTCTGGATGAGCAGAATGAGGATCAGAAGCAGAAGCAATTAAAAAAGGAGGCGTCCCCAGAAGAATGTGATCAGGCTGTGGAAGGCCTAAGCACTGCAAAAGCTAAAGCTAAAGCCAAGCAGGTGCAGGAAGCTCCAAAGGATGACAAATCAATCATACAGAAATTCTGGGCAAAGCTTCTGGGTGTTGGCCCTGCTCTCCGGGTTGTTGCTTCAATGAGCAGGTATAGTTGCTGACTTTCTGTATCCCTCTTTTGATGGGTTAGCTATTTCATTTCTATGTTTGACCTATATTTCTTTTTTGTGGGTTTAAGAGCTGATTGGGCCGCAAAGCTGAAGCATTGGAAAGATGAATTAGTTTCTACGCTGCAGCATTATTGGCTAGGCCTTAAGCTACTGTGGGCTGATGTTAGAATTTCATCAAGATTGCTGGTGAAACTTGCTGGTGGAAAGAGCCTTACAAGAAGAGAGAGGCAACAGTTGACGCGTACAACAGCAGATATCTTCAGGCTGGTACCTTTTGCTGTGTTCATCATTGTTCCATTCATGGAATTCTTGTTGCCAGTGTTCCTCAAATTGTTCCCAAACATGCTGCCATCCACTTTCCAGGACAAGATGAAAGAAGAGGTACTGACCTATATGTGTTATGTTTGTCTACTGCCAGAATTACTAACAATTGTATTGTGGTGGATCATTTAGGTGCTCTGGTACAGATAATGTATTAGTTATTACATACATTGTTCTTTTAATGATTGTATTTACCAAGTTGAAGTACACATTCATCATTTTATGTATAGTTTATTGTGTTAATTTCATGGCACAGCATGCGCTATTTTTTTCCATGTTGGCCTGTTCAATAGTTTTTCTTGAGCTCATGTATTTTTTTTTTGAGAAAATTGAACTCTCATGTTTGAATTGAGCTCCTGGCACCATTTTGCAGAATGCGAGCAATATCTTGATGCACTGACGTTGTTCCATTGCAGTTCTCTTAACAAACAGCTTGGCTCAAGACTGCATTCCATTTTCTTATTTGCAGGAAGCATTGAAAAGGAAACTGAAAGCACGGATGGAATATGCTAGATTTTTACAGGATACTGCAAAAGAAATGGCGAAGGAAGTCCAAACATCACGTAGTGGAGAAATGAAACAGACAGCTGAAGATCTAGATGAGTTTTTGAATAAGGTATCAGCACCATATATGCTCAGTTTGTAGTTTCAATTGAAAATGTGTATCAGGAATTGTTTTCTACTACTGCTTTTTGTTGATGTACTCTTAATTTGCAAATAGGTTAGGAAAGGTGGACATGTCTCCAATGATGAAATTTTGAGCTTTGCAAAGCTCTTTAATGATGAGCTGACTTTGGATAACATGAGCAGGTTACCTTTTCATTGAATGCCTATGAAATCCATGCTTTTTACCAGATAGCTGATTAATTTTTTCTGCAGACCACGGTTGGTAAATATGTGCAAATATATGGGGATCCAACCTTTTGGTACAGACCACTACTTGAGATTCATGCTTCGTAAGAAATTGCAAGAGTATGTCCTTCAGTTGCTTCTACTTGTACATGCCATAGAAAGGGAAAAGAAGTAACTTATAGCACTGGTCCTCTGTAAAATTGAATTAAATTGATTAAAGAAATAATTTAGTTGGTTCACTGAGATAGAATACTGAGTGTATTACTAAGTTTACTAAACCTTATTTATCATGAACTTGGACTGATCAGGGAAGAAATTTCTTATATCAGTTAAAAGCGAACAATTGCTTCTAAGGAGATCAAATCAAGCAGTGTCATAGTGGTTGTCTTTTTTATATCTTCTTTATATAAGATGTTTTTTAGCAACATCATGATAATTTTTATTTCTTTGATCCTCTAGTATGTTTTTTACTATTTACTGCTTTTTCATATTAAGTCTTTTATGTTACTTGACATTTGACTTTTTAAATTACATGTGCAAAAGTGTGTGTTTATTGTCATGGTAATATAAATGTGTTTATGTCTGTCTTTGCAGCATAAAAAATGATGATAAGATGATTCGAGCTGAGGGTGTTGAGTCTCTTTCTGAAGAGGAGCTTCGACAAGCTTGTCGTGAACGTGGTCACCTTGGTTTGTTGTCAACAGAAGAGATGCGCCAACAGGTTTTCTTGCTTTGAAACTGTTGATGGCATCATCTCATTTAGTAGTTCATGGTCTTCAATAAGCCACTTTGGCGCTTATTCTTGGAGGTTTTTGATGGACATTCTTATATTCCCAATTTAGTTTATCATCCATGTTCATAGTGAATCTCCTGTTGTTTTGTAGTTTTGCTCATTGTAAATATTTTCATGGACTCTTCATACAAGATTTGCTTGTCCTAGTATATGTTTTCTCGTTCTTTATTTTCTTGTAAATTTTATTAGGTAATTGCCTTAGAATTTTGATTCTTTGCATAACCTAGAGTAGGATAAATGTTCTGTCAATTTGGTACTGTTGAAGAATGGCACACAATCACCACATTGCTTTGAAATACATTGGCTTTTTTGAACAATCCTTCTTTTGCTAAAATTTGTGACAATGTATAGTGAAACAAGACATTGACATAAACCCTTGAAGCTTTCTAGGGGTCCTCTTTATAATGATTTGAAGATGATTACTTTGCAGGAATTATAGGAGTTTTCCAGCTTACCATCTTAATAAATATTAAACTATTGTAGGAATTTACATATTTTTTTCTGTCCAGCTTAGAGACTGGTTGGATCTGTCACTGAATCATGCTGTGCCATCATCTCTTCTAATACTCTCAAGGTAATTTGGTGATAAATGCTCCACTGAATCACTGCTTCTGTTCATAGTCTCACTTGTGTTTGAAAATTCTGTCAGAGCTTTCACTTTATCTGGGAAAATGAAACCTGAGGAGGCTGTTGTAGCAACATTATCTTCTCTACCAGATGAAGTCGTGGATACAGTTGGAACAGTATTGCCATCTGAAGATTCTGTGTCTGAGAGGAGGAGAAAATTGGAATTCCTTGAGATGCAGGAAGAGCTTATCAAGGTACTGTAAACATTAGTGGCTCAAATTCATCTCTATGAGGAAAGCTGTGAAGTCTTAAGTATAAATTAGTACTTTATGATGTGATAATTTATTATACTTCATGCCAAATATTCTTGTGAAAAACACGTACAGACCTACCCCAACTGGAAGGGGACCTACTTTATAATGTTAGGAAGTGGGGCTCACATCCTTGACATATGATCTGTAGCAGTTCTAGCTCTCTGTCGTAGTTGAAGTGTTTTCCCTATCCTTAGTTCGAAGACCCTTTCCACATTAGATGTAAAGGTGTTGATTTAACTTCAGCGTGACTACCCATTCCCTATGCGCACTCCATTATTTGCTTAAAGATATCAGACTTTGAGTGTGATCTCTGATGTACCAGCATCATATCTCCTACTTGCTCAGTTAGCTACTATGCTTGAACTTTTTCAGACACACTTTTCATGCTTACCTGATTGACAGATGTATTGAAAAAAGCCATAAATTACGGGTGTTGTTGCAA
Organism: Pharus latifolius; assembly: GCA_019359835.1. Lineage (NCBI taxonomy): Eukaryota > Viridiplantae > Streptophyta > Magnoliopsida > Poales > Poaceae > Pharus > Pharus latifolius. The sequence goes on from CM033322.1 coordinate 15,881,977, forward strand.
TGTAGAGAAAGATTCTGTTCTGTTGAAAGTATAAAAAATGAAAATGCTACCATAAAATGAAATCCTACTTAGTTCTGTAATAAATTTGGGTTTTTCATGGAGCCTGCTATCCCAATTTTAAGAGATTATTCTTCTATTCGCTCTGTAGATTACTTGACTGAACAATAGACAGACTTTCTATAAGTTTTCTCAAACCAACTGCTTCATGCTTCAACATGGTGCTGCTAACAATTCGAAGTTAATGCTTTTGCATATCAAATAATATTCAGGAGGAGGAGAAAAAGCAAGAGAAAGAAGAGAAGGCAAAGTTCAAGAAACCAGAGTCTGCTGAAGAAGATATTGCTCTGAAGGAAATGACTGAGCCTACTGCCAGGGAAGAACTGAAGAAAATAAAAGAACATGAGCAGGAACAGCTTTGTAATATTAGTCAAGCATTGGCTGTGCTTGCATCTGCTTCTGTAGGATTCTAATTAAATCTTTCTTTTTTATTACTAATTTTACATCATGTATTCTAGAAAACTTGCATTAATACCTAATTGCTCCTTTCCTTGTTTTTTTTGTTTTAATCCTACCTTCCAGTCTGTTACCAAGGAGCGTCAAGAGTTTCTGAGCCTTGTCAACAAGGAGGTATGACTTGAAATTGTACCAAATATTTATGTGTTATCAATTGGCAAAAGGTAAAGTTCCTCATCACTGTGAAATACAGATAGAATTATATAACACTATGCTGGAAAAAGAGGGTACAGAGGGTGAAGAAGAAGCTAAAAGAGCATACAGGGCTGCTAGGGAGGAGTCGGACCATGCTGCCGAGGTAGCTGCAGGAGAAAAGGTCTCTTCAGCATTGATAGAGAGGGTAAGGAATCCTTTTCTGCATTTAAAAACTCGATTTCTTGATTTGTCTCTGCTAAAACTTATTTTAAAGGAAGTATCCCTTGTCTGATTTGCTAGAAAATTGCATATCTAAATTGTAAAAAACTGTTACTTGGGTTTCTCTCTGTAAACTATACTTTGGACTTGAGATCTGTACATTTATGTTCTTGCCTTTGATAACTTAGGGGCTATTTGTTAACATAAGTTTTGCTCCATTTCAGGTTGATGCTATGCTTCAAAAGTTAGAAAAAGAGATTGATGATGTTGATGCACGAATTGGCAACCGTTGGCAACTGCTTGATAGGTAAATATCACTTGATGTGCTTAAGGTTGTTTTCATCACATGCTAGCATGTTTTATTACTGGTGAATTACCCTTCCTGCAGAAACCTCTTTGGTAGTGGCTCTTGGATTTGGAATGTGTTAACATTATTGCCATTGTAGCCATTTGTTATCTCTTACTTATGGCCCATCTATTATTATCTTTCATGGGTGATTGCAATTGACATGTCAACACAGTCATTTTTTTCCTCCTGGCGCATGCAAATCCCTTAGCATCTGAACAGTATTATAGTGTTGATCAGCTAAAGACCTACTAGATATTTGAAACACAATTTCCCCTCTTAGCAGAAAAATTAGACTCAATTACCTTGTTCCCCTGTAAGGATGCCCCTTTTCTTCCATAATATATTTCTATGTTTATGACATAAGGTAGAGTATTTGGTGTATGCTCATATCATGCTGTGCTATTAACCAAGGAACTATATTGCATTATGAACATATTGATTTACCTTGTTCATCAATATGTTGTTCTCCTTTGCAGGGACCGTGATGGCAAAGTGACTCCTGAAGAGGTAGCGGCGGCGGCAAATTATCTCAAAGACACCATTGGGAAGGAAGGCGTCCAAGAACTTATTAGTAACCTTTCTAAAGACAAAGGTCCTTGCACTCGACACTTATATTTGTTCGTTGAATGGATAGTAGTCCGACTATCCTCACTGTATTAGTGCTAACCTTTTCTCGGTTATTTTTGGTCTACAGAAGGAAAGATCCGTGTGGAAGACATTGTAAAGCTGGCATCACAAACAGAGGAGAACAATGAAGAGGAAGAAACAGCGCGATGATAGGAGGAATAGCAAGAGCATTCCTGGCTGTAAAGATCAGCAGCCCATTCTTTTCTTTTATTTCTTTTTTTTTTTTGAGAGAACCCTTTCAAATATGAAATAGCCCATTAATTGTGATAACCCGCTCTCTAAAGATACTACGTATGCATATATGGTTAGCTAGGTCCAGTGACGCGGATCGAAAGGTGTTAGTCAACTAATATTTCAATCGGTTGCCCTGGATGTGGAAACACAGATTGGCTGGATGGAATAATCTCCAACTTCTACTTTTAATAAAGGTATAACAGATGTTAAATAAATATCTGGTTTGTTTATGCTACATAGACAAGGATGCATTCGACTGCTTATTTTAGTCTTTAAATAAAAAAGAAATATGCAATCAGGGTGTATTTTAATGGTGATAGATTTGCACTTCGAAAAATGAGAATGTCAACGTAGCAATCTGCGTTTTGTTGAACACTATATATGGATAGATGATTCACTTTTACTGAGGTGTATGTCTCAGACTCATGTATAGTACTTTCCCTTGTACTCATATACATGTTTTTCTCGATTTATATTTTGAATATGGGATTAAACTCATGAACTACTAGGTTTTTTAGCCGAATTAGGGTAGAGTGCTACACTAACATATCAGCACCACTGGTGTTTGGAAATGCTAGATGTTTGCATCCTAAAGAAGCACAGAGGATGTTCACGAGGAACGAGTAACAGAGTATTATGCGCGCTCAGACGACCCACATCTCAGCATTCGCCACCATCCACTCCAAAGTACCACCTCATCATCTTCCTCCGCATCATCTGTCCAATAATTGAACCAAAGAAGAAAAAAAAAATAAAGAGGTAATCACATAGTAACTAATAACTATCTATGTTTTATGTTGTTAGAAAGATCTATTTTATTTGCCATTATAAATTTTAGCTTTGACCAATATCCACTAGCATTTCTAAAATTTTAGAACCATTGATTTGTCAATATTTTTTTTAAAAAATTAAATTAGTCAAAAAGCGTTGTGGCACATAGAAACAATCTTGCATGTGTAATTTTTTCTAGGAGTTTACTGGGACACATGTATGATATATTCTTAAAAAATTTACATCATTTATATCAACTATCTCCATCATTTATCTCTCCCTTCTACTCCACCATCACCACTTATCCCTTACCCCATGGCCTTATCTCTTGTAGTTGCTAAGTATCGCCGACCAACTAATAGTATTCTCCTCTTGTTAGTCCTATACTCCTATTATTCTCCTCTTATTGTCTCTCATCTTTCTTGCCATACTAGCAGTTAAAGTTGGTGTTCCACCACCACCACTAGACTATTACTATCAGTAATGTTAAAGAGAGAGTTAGATGAATCTTAGAAAAATTATATCTAAAGACGAAGAGTTTTGATTCAATAACGAGAAAGTATGTATACAAGATTAAAAAAAAAATACTTGCCATTAGCAAAACTAATCTTTTCTTTTTTTTTGTTTAGGATATATGTGACTGTATTTTTTTTAAAAATTTGTATCATGTACACCATATATCCCATTTAAATTTAATCTCCACCCTTTCTTCATAGCCATACTATGTCTTCTCCCTCCTTATCCTCCAATGCCTTTGTTACCACTTTGTCACACCACTACTTGTCTACCGCCCTTCTGTCGCCATTTCTCTCGTAACCGCCACCTTCCATCGCCACTACCCGCAGTCGATGATGGCACTATTGCCGTCTTACCGCTCTACCACCACCCATCGTTGAAAAAGTTAAGGAAGAAATTAGGTGAACTCTATCCAAAAGTGTAAATTTACGTATCCAAAAGATAAGAAAAATAAATACTTATAATTAGCAATTCTAAAAAAAAGTAAAAAAAAAAACTGTCTGCTCATGCTCTCTCCTTCCTTTTCCAACCCCCCCTCCTTATCACCGTAGCTTGCACACAAATACCAAAAGAAAAGAGATCTCTCTCCAAAATTGAGCAAAGAAAGAGTGGGAGGGAGGAGCGATGGGGAAGAACCAGGCGTACAAGGCGATGCAGAGGGCGCGGCTGGGGGCGTCGTCGTCCTCCGGCGCTCCTGGCTCCAAGGACGCCCCCGAAGACGGGATGGTCGGTCCCCTTCCTTACAGATCTCTCCACCTTTCGCTATCCTTACTTCCAAGTTCCAACTTCTCTTTGTTTTTAAGATCTATATAAAGTTGTAACAAAAAATCCATGTTTTGGTTGCAAGAACCCTCCCAATCGTGAGAAATTTTTCTGTGAAGTGTTAAATGGTGGAAAAAAAATGAAGGATTTTTACTAACGAGGGCCGTCGCAGACGGACGGTTCATTTCATTCTCCAGAGTGGCATGCGGCGCGTTTGGCCAGCCTGAGCAAGTCCCACACCATAACATGGGAGGAGTTCAAGCAGAAGCAGAAGGTACAAGCACAAGCACATCTTGCTTTGGTAGTTTAGTGGATTTCTCATTCTTTTTTGTATGTTTAAACCATGGTTAGATCTGTGATGTCATATAATCCCAGAGTTGTTGTTTGAGGCTGTGCTCCTAATTAAGTTACTGGTCGACTGTGGGATTGGCACATATACTGAGTGATGGATGTTAAATTGCTAGATGTCCAGTGTTGTTTTGTTTTAGCGTCTCCGCTGCTCGGTATTGGATGCAGAAAGTAAATCATAAGCCCCTGAAATATTATATCTTGAGATAGATTTTGTTATTGTTATTACTCTCTTGTGTTGTTCTCCTTTTTGACAATTACTGGAGCTTATGATTTATGTACAAGCAAATTGTGTGTGTGTGTGTGTGTGTGTTTTGCATTGATCAAAAATATACTGTACTATAGTTAGGTTAAAGCAGGTATCACTTGTTAATGTTCAGACTTGTGCATAGTTCAAGATTGTTTTTGTAACTACAATCTTTTATCTCAGTACTTTTAAGATAAATGTTATGGTGTTCTTTTTCCCCATAGGAAGAGGAGCTCAAAAGGGGTGAGATGGAGGCCGACAAAGATAGAATGATGAGAGAGTATAGAGCTCAGCTGGACGCCGAAAGGGCTCAAAAGCTGGCTCATGGCAGAAACCACTCAAGGTCAAAATCATCTTCCAAGACAGGTAATGAATGATGTTTCTTATAGCCACCCTCTTTATCTGAGGGATGATGACATGATGTTTGTTACAATTGAATATATGTTTTGCGTGTCCTTATTATTACTTTTACTTTTCATTCATTTGCTTAATTCTTGAATGCTATGGCGTGCCCAAATGACTCTTCTGATTAAGAATTTTGGATACAGAGAGGAAGGATAAGGATGCAAAGAAAAGAAGTAAAAAGAGGAGAAAGGTATACTATGGCTATTGTCATTATAGTAACCTGGAGATCATGCATGACTTGAAACTTTTCCAATACAAACGTAGTAAGTTGAAATATTCCTGTTGTAGCTAGATCTACTTTGATTTTAAGATAGCCTGAATCAGATGCTACCTTAGCTCTCATCACCTCCTCAAGAAAGCTGGACTGATGAAACCATAACAGAAACTAAGTTTCTAGTTGCTTGGGTATTGTAACACCTTGGCCCAATTCAACCAAAGAGGCCAAGTACTGCATGAGTTAGTCTCATATTGATAGTTCAACTTGAGAAAATATTGTATATAAATCTGAGAGAACTAACTACATCAACCAAATTAACCCCTTTAGGTGAAACAAGGACAGAAAGCTAAATGTTGGAATGGGGTGGACATAACTAGGGTGTTACAGATAGTACCAAAGCCAGTCAGACTTGCAAATCACTTGAGAGGACCTTTCTTGCTCATCTGCCGCCTATGGCGTTATACATGTGGACTGGACCGGCGTGACCGCCAAGGGCGTTGGGTCCTTTGGGGGTGTGAATATAACATCTTGGCCCAACATGCCAAGTACTACATGGATTGGTTCTATTTTGACAGTCTAACTTGAGAATATCATATGTACATATATATATATAAGTCTGAGAGTACTAGTTATACCAACCAGATTAATTCTTTTAGGCGAAGCGATGACGAAAGTCTAGGTGTTAATATGGGGTGGACATACCTAGGGAGTGGCAAGCTTATATGTAGTTGGACTCAAGTAGTAGGTTAACTCTAATCTAAAATGGAACATTTTTAGTTCATGAGTCATAACTATTATCTACATTAAATTTTAACTTGTAGCAAAATGTTGTCCTTATTCATATCCTTTCTTTTCTTTACCAAAAGATGCAGTTTTTTTCCAATGTTATAGCATTCAAATTCAGCTTTAATAAGAGTTGTGGCAATTCGTTTGTACCCTTGATTAGTGTCAAACATAAATGCAAGTATTCTTCTATCCTTTAATAGTGGGATGAAGTGCATTTCACTTGCATGTTCACCTTTGCACCCATAACAGCACAGAAGTTCTTCGGCATCAAGTTCCAGTTCATCATCAGAATCGTCGAGCAGTGATGATGAGGACAGGGGTTCGAGAAAGTCCAGATCAAGGTCCAGATCGAAGGGAACAAAGAAGGAAAAGAAGCACAGGCCGAGATCTAAGCACACTGGCAGTGATAACAAGGGTGATGGAGGTCCAGTTCGGCTCTCTAAATTCTTTGGAAATGCAAAGAACTAGATGCTGAACCGAGAGAATCCTGTGACCAATTAGCTTGCTTCTGTAATCACTTTTCTTTATGAACTCTACATTGTTGGATGTAAATTGTATCATTCAATTCAGATTACCCTTCAACAGATAAGGGAACTAGCTATCATTAAGCTTCTTGAGAGAATGTTACAACGATCGGAGGGTTAATTATTGAATCATCAGACATCCTGCAACTTGTAAGAAACATCCGATTTTTGTTCCCATTGTACTTGATAAGGGGTAGCTCTACCGTTTAACACTGAAAATTCAGATTCAAACTTTGTTATTTTTTACTCCAGAATTTAATCGTCCTTTAAATTGTCTCTGTTCTGTACTTGTAAGAATTTTGTTCTCCAGAATACATAATTTAACAGCACAGTTCATTGGAATCAAGGTTGAGCGGACCACCAAAATCGTCAAGTGGTGATTACGAGAACAAGGGATCAATAAATCACCATCGAGTCGAAGAATTAAGGAAAAGAGCTTTGAAGATAAGTTACAGATCCAGTGGACCCGAGGCTTGTTTACTTAAAGATTAACCACGTTGCCATCAACTTAATCTATGGAAACAATCAAATAAGCATGGTTACCAACACGTCGCAGTGAACCTAAAACTGAATGACACCATAATACAGCCAGACTCGGAAAATGGTTCCTTTCATGGAGAGCACTTCCACACATGAGACAAGGGCAACAGTAGACGGATTCGTGCTTGTTAGCTCGACTAGGCGAGTCACACAGTGCTAACAAACTGCCAGGGCTCTTAGAGTGTGTTTAGCTGCACATCTTGAATCATCTCATATAATATAAGAGGAGTGAAGTGTTGGTTATCTTCATGTGAAATCATGTATTCTAGATGAGAAATAAAAAATAATATTCTCTTAATATACTAAATCATTCATCTTTTTGTATCGTATCAAATGACTCATTCTCATGATTCTCTATGACTTCAATTTGTATGTATTCATTTCTTGTTCATTTGCTTGTGTTCAATTGTGTTGTTCAATTGTATCACATTTATCTCATTTTAGTTAATTTTTTGTGTTCAATTGCTTATTTATCCTTGGTCTTGTCAATGATAATATCAAAAAAAAATCATAAATCATCTCATTCTCATTCCCGTTATACACCAACTAAACAAAATTTTGAACTATTCTATTCCGCACTAACCAAACACCCATCTTAGATTAAATTATAACATAACATTCATCTCATCATTTCTCATTCCATAATAGATGATTGATCCAAACAACCAAACACCATTTTAAAATACAAATTGACACATATAATATTATAAATTATATCATATTATATTATAAACTATCAATAAATATCATATAAAATAAAGATAGTTTAATAAACCATCCTCTCCCACTCCAAACAAAACACAACTCACCACCTCGTGCTTCACAACAATTGCCATTATTGTCTAAGAAAAAACAACCTTCATGTTGTTGGATCTAGGTCGATCTAGGTATTTAAGTTTTGATGATTAATGACGATTTGGATAAACTCTTGATGATTAATGTTAATCTGGATAATGACAGATTTGATGATTAAATGATAACTTGGATAAATCCTGATTTAGCACAAATGAATTGAATTGATTATTGATAAACCCTAAAATGGATGTTTCCTGTTGTGGTTTAATATTGATGTATATGTAGAGGGGGAGCTTGGTGGTTGTATCAATCTTGTGCTAAGTGTAAATCGAAATGTCATGAGATAAATCCTGAAGCTTGATGGCTCCTTATTGAGATTATGACATCGATGCATATGTTAAGGGAGAACTCATCATATTTGTCATCTGATCTGATTGCCATCATGACATGTGTAGTATAGATCGTGTGCATATGTCTTTATCATATACGGATCTATATGAGTGTATAATTCATCTCTTACTATTTGTTGAATATGGTTTTGTCATTTCATCGGAAAGATAAATTGTTGAGCTAACTCCTGTGTGGAGTAATTTCTCTAGTGATGAATGACAAACTGATTATGAGACTAATGTTGTGCATTGAGTATATGTGTTGTAGTCTCAGAATGGTTGCGAGATGAAAGCAAGCAAGGGCGTGAAGAGAATGATGCCGATATGAGTCATCTCGAGCGAGGTTAAGCTTAGTGAGATCGAGCTTTGCGAGGACAAGTGTTGAGTGGTTGAGCTTCATCGAAGGTAAAATCCAAGATTCAGAATTGTTTTCTTAGGATTTTACCGGTCTCGGTGTGTAGAGATAGACCGGGTTGATAGGATTTTTTTTGCTAGTTTGATCGTACTATTAAGAGGGGTCAGAAACTAGTAGGTTGAATCTATCTAGTGTGGAAGCTCAAATGCATTCATATCATCTTGCATTAGTATTTTATCGCCTCTTGTATTGCTAGAGAGTTTAAGAGTAGTTTGTGGTGCATTAGAGAAAATATTTTGGAAACTGCACTTAGTCTTGATCACCAGCTATTTAAATTGGTTTATATTCTAGAGCTGGTGGTGATCGTATTTGCACATTCTGATCGTATCCTTGTTTAGGGTTTGGTCGTGGTCGTAGGAGTTCAAACTGGTCGTACCAGTCTTCGGCTCGCTTGCGTACGCTCGACCAAATCCACCAGACCACCTGTTTTCGATCGGATATTCGACCTGTAGTTTTAGTTCGTAAATCATATTGGTCGTGGTCGTCACTGAGTGTCACCTAAGATATCCGCAAGAAAACAGCAAATCCGTATGTGCAAATACCCAAAATTGCATTAGAGATTTTTTTTTGTGTTGGGCATTTTGGCAGCAGGTAGTTGTTTTAATTTTCTAGAAATATCTAGACCTTTCTAAGTCTTGCTCCTATTGATAAATTGTAGCCCTTTGAGTTATCTTTCCAACAAGTCAAAAATCACCTCAATCGGATCTCTAGATCAAAAGTTATGCTTGTTTTACTATCAATGTGTTTTGGCCAGACTTTGTCCGGCATGTACAAATTTCTTTGACATGTAACCAGAGACGTTTGCATCCGTCCGGGGGCTTTTGTTCGGGGTAGGCCTTACTTTGTCCGATATGACCGGACATTGTCCGTCCTGTACAATTTGTTTGAGCTGAGAGTGAAACAGAGACAGATATATATGTCTGTGGCTTTTGTCCGACATGGTCGGATTTTGTCCGGCCTTTACAAAAAAAATTCCCCAACGGTAACTGACATTTTGCAACAGTTGAAATTTGTTGTACTGGCCGGACAGTGTCTGGCCTGTACAAAATTTTGCCTGTTCGTGGCAAACGACTAGTTTTTTTTTAGGGCTATATATATATCTTTTGTTTGCCTTCATTTGGGGTTGCTCAAGGAGTTGATATGTCGGTTGATAAGCTAGCCAACACATTGCATATGAGATATTGCATCTAGAGGCTAGAATTTGAACCAAAATCCTTAGTGGATTTGAGAGAGAGCATTTGGGAGAGATTGTGAGTGTTTAGTGCACCTCATCTCCATTTGCAAGCTAGTGCTGGAGTGTTGAGCATCTCATTTGCATCATTGAGCTTCTAGCATGTGATTCGTTCAAGCGAAAGCGCATCCAACTTGTTACTCTTGGCGATCGTCTTCGCCTAGACGGTTTCGGAGGAGAGTCGCGATCTCTCCATTGAAGTTTGTCAGAGAGGCCGACAAAAGCTTGTGAAGGGTTGGGTGCTCGCCTATCCGGTGTGGAGAAGGAGCAGCCCTAGTAAGATATCCTTCGTGGATATAAAAGCGAGAATCACGAGTGAGCGCTTCAACGAGGAGTAGGGGAGACCGGGCGAGTCTTCGAGACCTCAGTAAAAATATTGTGTCAATTGCGTATTTCTTATTCATTTCATATTTACCTTGACACAATTGTTTAACTCATTAGTTGCTTGGTGTATTGTATAATTCATATTGAGTTTTTGTGACTAGTGTTAAATTGTTATTGCATGTTGAATTGCTTATTCCATATGGTTGAATGCAACTAGTTGATTAGATTATTGATAAACCATTTGCAACTCTAGGTCATCCTAAACATCTTTTAAAGTTGCTTAGTTGAGAAAGAAATTTTAAAAGCCTCCTATTCATCCCCCTCTAATCGACATCCTTGATCCTACACATGTCCGTAGTCTTTTCTTCTCCTACTCATGCCTTGGACCTTCTCCCTCTTTTTTTCTTGTCCGTTCCTCCTCTTTCTTCTCCTGGTCTTTTCTTATCAATTTTTTTGTACAGATAATGTTTAAAATTTTTTTTGTGAAAAACATAGATGAAAAAGATATTTCAAGAATGACATCAGTCATCAGTCAGACTATCGACATTCTATTTATATACTTAAAGTTGACACCTAGGTTGACGACTAGTACAAAAATCCACCGATCACCACTCAAACTGACGATTGGTGCAAAAACCCACTAGTCACCATTCAGGCTATCGATTGATGGGGAGGTTATAAAAAGCCGCATCCCCCCCCCCACCCCACCCCACCCCACCCCACCCCACCCAGGAAGAGGAAGAATTAAAATCCTAAAATTAATAAAGGTGAAATTTTCTTAGTTTTTCAATTAGTTTTTTCATCAACAATTATTTTAGATCTGATTAAATTAACTGCTATTTAGGTTAATATTATAGAAATTTTAGAACTATTTTAGAAAATTTAGATCTGATGAGTAGTTATTTTAAAAATTTTGTAGAAAATGTAGATCTAATCTGTAGATATTTAAATTTGTTTCACTAAATGTAGATATGATTTGTAGTTATTTTAAAACTGTTGTAGGAAATGTAGATATGAAATATGTACATATTTAGATATGATATAGTAATTGTAAATATGATCTGTAATTGTTTTAAAATTGTTGTTGGAAATATAGAATTGATCTGTAGATATTTAGATTTATGGTATGAAATGCATATATTTGGTACAATTTTTATGCCTCCTATAGAAAATTATAATATGTATGAAAATTTAATTCTTGTAAACTAATGAGTTGTAAAATAATGTTATGTATCTGTAAAAGAGAATTTAGGAATTTTAGACAATAATTAGATTAAATATGACCTAGGGCTCCAATCGATTTAGCCTTGTCCCTAATCCCACATCCAACCTTTGTGTCCCGTATTTCCTAATTTCGTAGTCTGTTCCTCGTCTCACTTCAGCATACTCTTTTCCCTCTATTTTGTAGGCATATCCCCCGTCCCCCTTCTCACCTCCACGTCCCATGTTCCCTTCATTTCGTAGTCATGTCCCTCGTCCCCTATCACACCTCTGCCTCCCCTATTCCCTCCATTTCGTAGTCATGTCCCCCGTCTCTCGACCCATCTCTGATTCATGTCCCTTTTTTAAGTTCAAATTTAGGGATTGTATATCTGATGGTTTGTAGATGTGATTTTTTAAGTTGGTAATTATATTGGGGGTGTGATAATGAAAGATATTTAATATTAAGCTTGTTTATTTGTATGACATGATGGATTGTAGACAATGGGCGAGGCAAGAATAATTTATGCATTCCATGGGGAACAAATTGTTAGAAACAAACCATTTGGGGATGACTTGAGTGGTTGTCACCGTATAGAAATTGAATTAAAAAACTTCAGTACTGCTAGTTTTGAGAAGCTTAAGAGTCGAGTCTTGGATACCTTCAATCTTGAGCAAAATGTATGTAGTGTTGACATAGAGGCATTAATGCCAACTAGTGGAAGAAATTGTTGGAAACTATGTAAACTTAGAGGTGACAGGTCATAGAGCTCTTATGTCAGAAGAGTGAGAAGTCCTAACCATGAATTAGATGCATGCATATTGTATGTGTTGGTTAAAAATAATGTGCCCTTCACAAACATAAACACCGAGGCAGTAGTACAGTTGGCCGAGGCATGTAAAGGAGGAAAATATATGAATATTGGTACAACCATGTCACCGAATTCTGGAGTATTTCTGGATGCTCATTTCTACCCTGGAGATGAAGTATATACCAACGAAGGTGAAGAATGTGGACTGGAAATCTCAGACATTGAAGGTTTAGAGATCGATCCAGACTTTGAAGATTCCTCAAGTGATGACGAAGATTATCATGGGATGGGATCTCCTCAAGAATAGCTGGATCCCAATAGTTTTAATTCTGCTCGAATCCACGAGGTTGGTGAATCAGATTGGGCATCTAATAAGCACAGAGTAACCTTAAGCCAACAGTTTTGTAGCAAGGAGGATGCCATACAAGGTGTGGCGATGTAGGCCATGTCTTTTCGTCCGTCTTTCAAAGTTGGCCAAACAAATCCAGATCTTTATGCAGTGAAGTGTTCGGTGAATGATTGTCAATTTTACGTACGTCCATGTTGGATGTCAAAAGGACAGTGACTATTTTGTTGTTTCTAGAATCACCGAGCATAACTGTTCGGTTACACAAGTCTCCCAACATCACAAAATATGTCTTTCACATTCGTTGCACATGTGATTTTGTCCAACCTGCATGCAAATCTCGAAATGCCACCAAAGGAGATTGTGAGTCAAATTTATGACACATTTGGGTATACCATTGGATACGTAAAGACGTGGGGAGCAAAACAACTTGGTCTAGAGATATTTTTTCGAAACCATTTATGATTCCTATAATTATGTGCCTAGACTCATCCAGCAAATCGTTAATACCACCCTGACACCGTGATGGACATGGTTCATACACCAATTTTGGATGCAGACGGTGGTATTCTTCTTGGAGATGAATTCAAGGAGTATATATTCTGGTCTTTTGGGTAGGTTATTTCAGTGTTCAAATACATGTGCCTTATATTGTGCATCAATGACACATTTTTACAAGAAAGTATAAGGGAACTTTAATAACAGGCATTGCTGCATATGCCAACAATCAGCTACTTCGTATGGCATACACCTTAGTAGAAGGCGAAAGTACAGACAGCTGGGTGTAGTTTCTTGCAAATCTTAAAAAAAACTTTAATAAAAGATGGACGCAATGTGTGTCTAAGTCATGATAGACATAAGGGTCTATTGAGTGTATGATTTCATGGTATCCACTACTGAACCTGCTATGAATGGAATGAATTGATCAGCTGATAGTGTAAACAACATCTTGCGGAAATTTTTTTCACTTATTTCAAAAGTAAAAGTTTGATGAAGTTTAAAAAGTTGTGTGACCAGAATTAGCCTACTAAGTTTGAACAAATTTGGGAGGAGTTAGAAATGAGACTGGTGATTTAAGTAAACTGCAAAACAGAGAGGCCGGTGTAGAAAGTGGTGTTGGCACTTCGGAACAGCCGAGACGACCCAGTAAGGGATCGAGAATTAAGAAATTTAGTGAATGGATCAGTGACAAAGCACCCGAGAAATGGTGTCTGATGCACAATAAGGAGGTGCTAGATAGGCATAACGATAACTAACATGACAAACATGTACAACTTCGTGTTGAAGGGAGTGCGAGCCCTTCAGCTTACTGGAATTGTCGAGTTCACTTGGCATCGCACCGCAAAATATTTCCATGAGAGAGGTACAGGTGCAAGAGCATTACTGAATGCTATACCACCAAAATATCCGCACGAAGTACAGAAGTACCTAGAAGAAAGTGATAGCCGCGCAAAAACATTCAGCCGAGTGTGTTGCCAACAGCAGAAAGAGAACATGGTACATTTATCTGAAAAGTAAGAATGTTGGGGGTAGATACATGAGACAGCTTAAGTAGCAGGGTGTGATTTTCAAAGAAGGGGTAAAATACACTTGTAACAAACCAACTCTGGTGCACAAACCATACTCTCATGTGATGGCAACGTGTGCACACGACAATCAATCAAGCGAGACATACTTGTCCATGTATTATGGGTCACGATACTTGGCTAAAATATGGACTGCAGAATTTGAGATATGGGGAACTCAGCATCACTACAAACATATTTCTAACAAGCCAGGTAATATCCAGTATGTGCCACTTCCACACTTAGAGCACAAAGGACCTAGTCGTGAGCATACACATCAGATTGTCAATGACATGGATGATGAAGAACGTGATAGATTACAAAAGTGCATCGTCTGTAGACAACCAGGCCACACAAGGAGGGCATTTATAGTTGTATCCGACCAATTTAGAACTTAATGCTAACTGTTGTGTAATATATTTAAACCTGAGCAGTTAATTCTATGCTTGTTTATTTGGAGTGATGACTTATTTTTCTTGTTTACAGACATGATTCATCCGCGTCCACAACTTTCGGAGCTCTATACTACGATGATCGGGCAGGAGCTACAGCCCTTTCAGCTTTGATCTCCTGGCACGGTTTGGCCCCTCAATGCGAGGTATATCGCACGACTTAGGGTGCCCAGATTGCTTCCATTCGTCAGGACAATCACTAGGGTGGAGGCTTTCTGACATGACCGATCACTGGTCTCTGCCCTCATCAATAGATAGATGCCCAAGACCCACACATTTCACTTTCGGTGGGGTGAGATGACGATCACTCTTGAGGACGTGCCTTTGCTCCTCAGTCTACCTATTTGGGGGCAGGCTTGGTTACCACTGGCCACTGCTGCAAGATGGGCGAGGCATTCACGCAGAGATTTCATCCACTGCCCCTTGATCAAGAGCCCTTTCACCACGATGTAGAAGTTCCAGCGGCTTGGCTGGCACACTTCAGGATCTGTCCAGTGGATGCCGATGAGTGGACAATCAGTTGACACCTTGAGGCTTATCTTCTACACCTATTCGGCGGCTTCATATTTACTGGTATGTGTGTGCTACATTTTAGTAACTAATCATAAATATTTTTTGTCACAGGTTCACACTGTGACACTATTGATCGTTGGCTACTCCCGCTAGCGTAGATGATCGTTGACACCCCGATCGAGAATATCCCACGCATCAACTGGGGTCTGTGGTCCTCTGCATGACTTACAGAGCTTTGTGTAATGCCTGTGTTCGCCATGCTCGGCACGCAAACATGGCAGGATGTCCTCTGCTCATTCAACTGCGGTCCTACGAGCACCTCCTAGTTGGATGGCCAATCATCATGGAGGTGCATGTGCCTCCGAAGGGCTACTGACAGAGGGAGGAGGACGACAATGTAGACCGACTGACCATGGGAGATCATTAGTTATAGCGTGAGTTGTAGTGGGCCACTATGCAGGTTCACACTTGCTACACTACATACAGTGGCAAGCTAGAGTTGCTTCATCCGACACAAGTGATCTAGAGGCCGTGGATTGATACAATACATAGCAAGTGTGGCCCCAGGTGGTATTTCGTCGATCTGTGTAGAGGATCGAGACCTCTGGCCCACCCGATGCATACTTGTCTATAGTCATATGCTCAAGATTTACGCTACAGTTTGGCCTATTCTAGACAATGTCTCCTCCAAATGCTAACCATCAGTTATCTCACGATCAGCACGAGTAAATCCGTTATTGTTATGTTATATACGGTAATTCTCCTCTACTACTGTACTGTCTAGAAATGTAGGTTAAGTTATCAACTAGGTTGATGACTGGTGACCAGTCACAATTAATCAGCAACCAAAGTGGTGACTGAAACCCAATTTGTAATTATTTTTTCTTCTGAATTATTCACTGAATTTTTTCTTTTTTATACATTATCCTTACAAAAAATTCTTTCTAATCCTCCCTCTCCTCTTCCTTTCCTCTCCCTCTCCTGATCAAGACACGGGCAGCAGAGTGCAATCCCATGGCTACATCTTCTCCTCTCTTTCCTTTCTCTTTCATCCTGCCGCAATCCAAAAAAACAACTAATATTCGGTGCATCGACGCCCGGGGCACATCGTACTGAGTCTGACAGGTGACACCTAGGTGACCTTGGATGACGCCTGGGTTGCCTTAGCCTAAAGAGTTCAGGTGACGAGACCAGACATCCGGTCTCCATCAACCGAACGCTTGATTGGCGCCTAGGCATCACCTTAATAACACTGGTCACATACGCTAACCACGAGTTGGGAGTCTCACGTGATGTGTGGTTTAAGATTGTGAAGCAGGTAGCTGGTCGCGTCACTTCCGTCCGTGCAAGGGCAATATAAACCTCGCAGTAATATCAGGCTATCAGCAGTATAGTCGCGTCTCATGAGTATGGCAACTATTAGCCAGTACATGTTAGCATTGAATTTCATCTATAATTTTACATTTAGACAACGTCAAACTGATGGGTGGTCATAACTAGGATGCTAAAAATTAGCCCGCAAACAGTTTTAATTCAAGACGGTTTAACCAGGCAAATGAAAAGATTCAACCTATGCAATAGGTAAAAATGTAAAATTTTGTACCCTCACATACACTATCAGCAACAAGGATATCCTAAATGCAACTCCATTGACTTCCTATGACTTCTCTTCTAACTCTTCTCCAAATTGCTCCAGCCTTGACACCTCTGCATCAAAATCACGCACCAGGACATGGTTAACAGAACCGTCATCTTCACTCGCATGAATTTGCTTCCCACCAAACCTGGCAAGAATCCAATTTCTTTTATCACTTCTATGAATTAATATAACATCAAAAGGTAGAGAAAAGAAAAGGTATTGCTCAACAACTTATAAAGAACTCATTCTTGGGTAGAAAGGAAACTTTTTACAATTCCAAAATATTCTGCCGCGCCATTCCAATATATTATCATTCAGCTGAATGTTCTTTTGTGATATTTCAAAAAACTCTCATTCACACATTTGACAGATTGAAGGTCCACACAGACCGAACTGATCTCTACACAAGCAAATCAGTCTATTAACAGCTTGCAACATAGAGTAAACATAATTAGAGAAGAAGGTGCGTGGGAAGAAATCCATTTCACTATTACAGCTTACATATTACCACATCAAAAAAACCATGGAAATAGAAGAACGAAGATACATGATTTTTTGTGGAAACTGGAAACTTACCATCTTCCATTCATCTTCTCAATGCATTTAGCACCATCTTTCCGGTCTTTGAATTTCACCAATACAACACCTTGTGGATGATTTTCACAAACCTGAGAGCAGAAAAATATGCATAAACAAAAAGTGGTTACCTAGAAAAGGCAATAACAATATAGAAGGGTGTGAATGGACAAGAAAACTGCTGGGAACCGGCAGCCACGACCAATTTCAGGATTTTCTGGCACAGAACAGGATTTGGCCAACCAAAACCTAAATACCACCAAGTTATGGCTGTTCTGTGCCAATTTCAGCTGATCAAAAGTTCTTCCTAGAGAACCAAACTATTTTATCATTGTATTAAAAAAGTCAAGAAAAAACTCAGCTGTGTTCAGACGACTTTTGCTAGAAACCGATTCCTGGCAGTTCCCCATGACACCTAGGGTTCTAAGACCTGTTCAGGACCTGCAACCATAGGGAACCAACCAGAAACCATACCAGCAACCCATGGAACCAGGTCCTGAAGAAGTTGAAGAACCCTGAGGATGTTTACATGATTGCACAGCACATGCATATGGGTGTTCAAGTTGTTGGCTAAGGTTCGAACTTGCTAACTCACTATGCTTGGTTCATTTATTTTTCCAAGGATAAGTGCCTTTCTGCCATAACTGTGCTACAGTCGCTCTACTGGAGAGCATAAATTAGGCCAAACAGTTTGCTTTGGCAATAGTAGTAAACAATAAAAAAAGCTCAATTTAGAATGTATTTCCCTAAAAAAAATTCTCTAGAATGTAGTGGTAGTTCTTGTCTAGCTTATTTGGTTGTGGTGCTTGCACAAGCCAATAACTTCAAAAATGATCAAGTAGAAAATACATCTCCAAAATCAGATCCAGACACTTCTGTTACTATTCCACATGGCTCTTGGTCATGTCAGCACTTCTCTGCATGCTACAATATCAGCAAAACGACACTCCAGTAAGCACTAGCAATTCTTGGGACATTTACTTATGCAAACACTCATTTTGTGTGTTGTGATTTCCTCCCACCATTGGTAGTCAAGATTTCACAAAGATTACCCATCTACATGTAAACTATAATGTTATCTGTAGCAGCACCTACAATGAACAAATAAGGACATGTGGAATTAATTATTACCCTGACATTATCAACCGGACCAAGCTTCATGCATTCCTCTCTAACATCTGCCTCTAGCTCAGGAAGAAGATTCTCATCAGCCTGCCAATGATCAATGAATTCTTCATTAATCCAACTGAAATAAATAAGAAAGTGCACATTATTTTGGGATGTGACATGTATAATTCAACTACTTACCCTCAATTCAGCAGGAGTGAACATGTTCCTCAAAATTATCGTAGTTGGAATCATCACCTTTGCATCATCATGCCCACCTAGTCACAGCAAATGGTTAACATTGGACAGCTCAGGAGATAAATGATTGATGTACACAGAAAACAAAAGCAAGTCTAGAGTAGCATGGCAACCATACTGCCATACTGGTCTTCAGAACATAAGAAAAAAAACTACTAAATCAACTAATACCGGTGTTTTAAACAGTGATTATCGTGCTGTTGCGGTGTCACCCAAAAAAACGCTATCCTATTGCAGTTTTCTTTTAAAAAATTCATTTCTATTATTTTAATATTATTCTAAACACAATAAAATTAATAGAAAAATATTAAATGAAAAATAAAGCAATGTCCACATTAGAATTGTAAGTTTTTAATATTAGCCTCACATAAGCGGCTTAAAATTCAGATTATAAAATATAAATTAAACATATTTTCAGCAAAATAATATTTAATATATTAAATATGACCACAACATTGAAAAATTAAGATTACACTTGTTGGATCAATAACCCAACTATAACCTGACTCAAAACAGTATATGAAACACAACGGCCGCTATTCCCGCTATGCTCTACGCACTATAGCAGAACGTTATTACTGTTATAGCAGTTGTAGTTATAATAGCCACAATTTTACTGTAGTGTATCATTAGTATTCAAAAACTGCTACAGCACTGTGATAGCCCGCAATTTAGAACACTGACTAATACACCCAGTTATACACTGAGAAAGGCCATGGTCTTTTTTCCAACATTTAATTTTCCATGACATAGTGACTGATTTGTTCAGCATTGCCTATAGAAACTATCAAAATGAGACAGCTAACCTCTAAGAGAAAATAAAGTGAAATAATTCCCGCATCATTAGCATCAGAACAACCAAATGCATTTACAATAATCTGAACTCTATAGTAATCTGGATCACCTGGTAAACCATAAACAGGCTATGCCTGCATGGAACCTGTACAAACAAGCTATGCTACTAGCATCATAAAACATCCTCAATACAAGAATACTTTCGGCAACTCAATGCTTTTAGTAGAGCCATATTGCTAGAAGTAGAGGTTTCGCACAGATCAAGTTTCAAGAAGTGCTGTCTACTTTCACCCATGTACATGGCTTATGAAGGTCATCACAACATGATACCCACAAGACTCTGAAACATGCAAAGATTGCACATGAATTGCAACTGGGCTGCATCTATCTTGACTAACTAAACCTATCAATGAGCAGAATTACAACAAACACAAATCACATCAACCACAATGAAAAGAATATTGCTAGAGAACCAAGAGAGATATTACCCCAACCAAGCATTTTATCTTCAACCCTCTTGCTTTTCCTTTTCCTTTTCTTATCTGTCTTCTTTGTAATGAAAACCTCACCTGAAGCAGATGCGACAACATAAGTAGCATTTTTTCCACAACTGGTCACACAATGATAATGATGAAATTGTGAAATGTTACCTTTCTGCTCAAATTTGGCCTGGCTTACAGACATTAGAGTCTTACCACCAGGACGGAATGATGTGCCATCCAGCAGTTGAATTGCTAAAGGCACAGAAGGCTCCTGAACCCCCCATCCCCCACCCCAACACATATACAAAAAAGAGAGGGTGGACATGATAAGTAACAAATATGTACTGAGTCCAAATAATCGGAACAGTTTTGCAAGGAAGTACCTTTAGATAGGTAACCAGTGCATCACCCTTTTTTCTGCTTGTTTCCTTGTCCATGTAGATCTTCACTCGAGGCTTTTTTGTTTCTGGGTCCTATGTTATCAACAATTACAGGTACATCAATGCTATGAAGTTCAGGAACCAAGTATAATCACCCCATGATAGATATATATTTGGTGCATTGAAAACAAGCAGCTACAACACAAAAAATTGTAGATACTGAATACCTATACTATAAAGTTTGTGCCATATTAATTACATTCTCAGATATTAACTATAGGTTCCTCAAAGTACTAACCTCCTTTATAATTCCACACTTGGAAAATACCTCAACAATCTGCAAGACCACCATCAGAACCAAACATTTTTGAATAAATGACAATGTATTGAGTAGGTTAACTGATTAATCTTCCACAGGGAAATTAAAATGGAGTTACAGCTTTAGGTAATATAAACAATTTACCTCCTCAACTGTGACATCATCCGGCAAACCAGTAACGTAGACATGTGTGTTGACTTTGAGATCAAACCAACTGTCCGGCGGTTTGTTTGCTTCCTGCCAAACAAATGAACTCCACTAATGTAGAGAAATTCACTTGGACAATTCTTATCAGGAAATCCCACAAAAATGACTTGGAAATCATTACCATGCAATAGGAGGGAGAACTGCAAAAGTGCATATGGATCATGTAGATTTTTGAGCCTCCTAATATAAATCAATAATGATATAGGATACCTTCTTTTCAGCTGGCTTCTCTGAAGATTTCCGTATCTTGTCTTCTCTCTTCTCTACTTTCTCTGATTCTTTGTCTCTGTTTTCATCAGAAGCAGTGTTTTCTTCTAATGTGGATGAACCAGGAATATCTGGTGCTCGAAATACTCCTTCCTCATGAGCAAAAGTCATATCTTCAACTCCATACTCATCTTCTTTACCTGATACATCATTCTGCAAAAGGCACAAGAAAGGCAAGATTATTTGATGGATGTTGAAGTATAAGAGGAAGAAGATCCGCCAGTAAGAGAATGATTAGCAAGAGATTGGCAAGGTATTAGATAGATGAACAGAGAATATTCATGCTAAAAGAAAGAACAACTGAATGCACATATAGAATACATATTTCCTAAAATTTTGTCTAGGCCTACAGCATAAGGTATTGCCAACAATTAACATTAAGAAAAACTATCAGGGGAAACTAAACTAAGACCCAATTCAGGCATAAATCCCTTTAGAGCTGCTTATACAAATAAAATGAAAGATTTTTCCTAGGGAATTGACTTGAGTCCCTACACCAAGGAAAGCTGCTTCAGAAACTCATCATGCACCAGTAAGCCTATCTACAGTATAAGTTATGTGAGAACCAAGAAAAGATCAACATACAGGACTCAATTCACTGTGATAGGAACCCTACTTTGGTGTGAAAAGACTAGAGGTGCTCAATGCATCAATTCCTAGCAAACTAATGCAAACACTGAAAGTAAGGAATCCATCTTAGAAAGAACTTCAGAGCCTACTACAAGAGAATTTTACTTGTCATTGGTTGTCACCATGTATAAGCTGTCTGGATCATGGATACCAAACAGGGTCTTCAAGGAATGATGAGTAACTAATAAAGCAACAAGTATCTGAATTCAGAAGAATGTCTTGAACGTTGGTTGTGGCAAGCCACGAATTCATTGATACAACCAGGCAACTGAAAGCAATGTAAAAACAAGCCTAGCAATAGCAGGAAGAGCGCAGCAAAACTCACTTGAGGAACCCATGCACCAATACTATATTCCCACTTGTAGATAGTGCCGTCATCATCAATAAATTCTTCCTCACCATCTGGTGGAGTTGCTGGCCGCTCATCAGGATTATCAATCTCACACTCCTGGCTGAATTCGCCAACTGCAGCCCCGTCTTTCAAAGCTTCTACCTCCGCCTCGGCCTCTCTAATCTCCTTCTGCCATTTCTCAAAGTCATCTTCATTTTCTGAAGCAGCACACAAGTCAAAAGAACATGAGAAGTGATCACTTGAAGACCATGCCACGGGCCAAAAGAAAAAAGAAACATCGCATTAACCTTCTTTAGGTTGGTCCTTATCTGTGACCCCAGAATGCAACTCGGGAATTGAAGACAGTGCCAGCCACTCACTCCTCCCTTCTGCCCAGAGCAATGTGTTCTCATCAAGGTACCCATTAGCAAAATGTTCTGTGAAAGGAGCAAAATTTCCTCAAGTACACGCCAAAACTCTAGCAACATGCAACCACACAACGAGCAAATAACTACGCCTCATGACTCAAATCCTAACTCTGTCAACCTGCACCCACTAACAATTCTACCGATACATGGCCGCCTCAAGTTAGGGAAAAAATTACACTAGAGGAATCAGCTTGCAGCAACAATGCCCACAGCTCAATGTCACAATAACACTATTAACAGCTGCACCTCACAATCCGTAGAAACATCAATTTATTAAAAAAAAAACTACTTCTTGCAAGTATTCTCAATCTGATACCAATCTAGAAACATCCGTAGCTGATTTTTGCGAGGAGAAACCCTACTTGTTACTGCAATATATTCAAGTTTGCACAAATCTATGAACAAAAAAAAGGATGGGTAGGGGAGGATCACCTCGTAGCTCGGAGAGCGCGTAGGGGCCGAGCTGCTCCTGGTTCGGCCCGAGCACGTACCATCCCACCTCGCCGCCGCCGCCGCCGCCGCCGCCGCTATTCTCCATGATCTAAGCAGCAGGATGTGAAGAGTGGAGATGACGGCGCAGGCTTTCGAAGTCGCCGGCACGCAACAGCTTTTGGATGCGGAAAGCTACCAGAGTGCGGAGGAATCGGGTGCGACTGCGAGGTTTCGGCCCTTCTCCGGGCTGGGGTTAGGGCTAAGAGTGTAAAGAGGGATACGGGTCAAATCATATTTTACATCATATTCCTTAATCAGATATAAATATGGAGTCACATTTTTCTCATATTCAAATATAGATGTTAGTCAAATATAAATTTAAATCAGATTTTCTTTAATTCAGTATGAATTCAGACGCTATATGAATAAAATAATTATTCTACAATAAAATATTTTGATTAACAAAAATACTACTTTAAATTCATTTTCTACCTCAACGCAATACAATAATATACAACATAAACAATTAAATAACATGTTACAATTGTCAACATCATAATTACGATAGCAAATAATTTATCATCATATGTACACAATAAATTATAACTATAAACATATATACGGTTATTCGGATTATTCGGACTATATGATTATCCAGATATCCGCATCCGTTTCACATATATACGTTTATCGAATCCGCATCCAAATCCCGATAACAAACTTTGAAAAATCTGAATTTGAATCCGCATTATTTGTCGAACGCTGATTTTCTTACCAAATAATTATTTTAGCGAATTTGGTAAATGGATATCTATGGATGTCCGCATCCTATTTACACCCCTAATTAGGACTGTAGATGTGGGCCCCTCGTTAGAGGGAACCTAATACAAATGCCCAGGTAATTTGTGCACAGGAGTTGAAACTTCAGAACATCCAACGGCATTTACATACATACAATAACATAGCATATGGGGTCATTCAGACCCATATTACAATAACCGACGTGTGCGGAACCACGTCGAGTAAGAGTAGCAAAATAATAAAGCAGAGGGGAAACATCTCCCTCAATCAACAAAGCGTGCAGCAGGGCGAAACCCACATCG
The DNA here is from genome assembly GCA_019359835.1 of Pharus latifolius. Classification (NCBI taxonomy): domain Eukaryota; kingdom Viridiplantae; phylum Streptophyta; class Magnoliopsida; order Poales; family Poaceae; genus Pharus; species Pharus latifolius. Next base: position 15,906,166 of record CM033322.1, read on the forward strand.
CTCTCACTGAGGTTAGGTGACCCTTCAGGCGCTTGAATCTCCTGGAACTGTGTCGGGGTCTTCTTGTGCCGGCTCGATTCCATAGTCTATGAAATCAGTTGATTCCTCCTCTGTGCTTATTGGATCGGCAAGGGTGAGCATACAAAGCTCAACAAGTTCCCGCATAAGGAAATATAGTATGCAGTTATTGACAACGACAAGCTCTATGGTTCCATACTTAATGAAATTTTATTGGAAACAGAGGTATCTTAGTATTTTGGAAAATCTCCCTGAATCTGGGGTTTTATTTCTCAAAGTAATTTGTCAAAACTGTACATGTGTATATTTTTCGCAAAGTCAGGCTAAACTCCCATGAGTTGCCATGGTTTGATCTCATTTTAAAGAATTTAGCAATACTAATCATGCTGCAACGACGCGGGTTCATCCCACGACGACCAGGCTCCAGAAAACCCGGGAGCTCGGAGTATTCGAATATCTTTTTACACTCTGCAGAGGCGTACCACTGTACCCACCACGAAAACTCAACTTAAATGTCGGATCAGCTCCCTGCGACTTATACGCAGGTGACCAGGCTGAGCTTACACAACAGTTTACTGACCCATTGTTAATAATTTTCTGCCCGATACATAGACAATACCGGCCCCATTATCAAGGTAGGTACTCCCTACAACATGATACATGGCAAGCACGCGTAAGGTCCTCATTATCGTTGTGGGTCCTCCCCACTGCCTTTTCTTCTAGCCTTGGGTCCATGAAGTCCTCCTCTGGACGCATGGAAATCCCACTTCCGGGTTCGGCCGCGCACGACTCGAGAGCCAGGCTAGGGCGACTTCCTTCTTACGCCTTATCCACTCTACCCCTCACACCACTCGTGGCCCTCTGTGGCCCACTAATTTCCACTCGGGAAACCGGATCGACAACCATTGCAGGAAATGATTAACTTTAGGTGAGTCATGACATTGTGCCTGTCCCATACCAGGCGGGTGGTTAGCACGTTTTCAGGTCGCTAGAAGCACAGCACGACGATCCCGTCCTTATGGACCCTTAGCGAGGCTTTCACAAACCCACCGCGCACACAGCGCCAACCATCCAAACCAACCCTCACTAATAGTCCCTATTTCTTTTACATAAAATGATCTTTAGAAATAGTTTGCTCATGCTTCTGCCTTCCTCTTTTCTTTTACACATTTATCAGTATAGACATGTATTTCCATTCTACATTCCTACTCCTAAGGTGACAAGGTAAAGTAATTTGTTATGAACCAAGGGGGGGTCTGCAAAGTAGGACTATCTATTCACATCATTTCTCAACATATACTTTTATCAAAACTATCTATGCATACATGTGGAGGTACCAAATTCTAAATAATTAATTGCATATAAAATAATAGGCGCAATATGTTCAAAGGAGGGAAACTTGCCTTGCCAAGCAGTAGTGTCGTAGTCTGCGGGTTCTTCTGTTTCCTCTTCCACGTAGTCGAAGTCTTGATCTTCAAATACAGGCATATACACAAGGTATTACAATCAACTTATAAAATACGACAGCTATGCTCACATAAAATAATAATGCGCTCCACTGGAACGGCTTCTGATTTCTGAACTGGATTAGGGTTTGGGCTTTGGATTTCCAAGGGTTGAATTGTGCTAGTTTAGAATGGACAAGAAGAGTAGTAAATAAGACTCTTAGGGTCGACGGACATTGGTCGTCAAAAGGGCGACGTTCGGATCACGTCCGAACTTAACCTAAAAGCCGAAAAGTGGGTTAAAGGGTCTAGGTAGCTCTGAATGAGATGAAAATTGGACAGTGGGTGCATTAGACTAAGGCGAAGCTATTTGACAAAGTGGGACAAGCAGAAAAGGTTTAGGTTTTCCAGAATTTACAAAAAGGTCCAGGACACAGCAATTTCTATGCCATTGTACTGCTGGAATTAGGGCTTGTGTGTCCTGAGCAATTAGCTCATGCATTTGAAGGCAAACTATGTCAAACATGTAGGCTTAAGTGTCAGGAGGTGTCTGGCCGGAGGGTTTGGCCGGGGATGGCCGGAGTTGGCCGGAATTTGAATGCCAAGGTGGCTGTTTTGAACAGAAACTAGGGCAGAGCAATTGGAGCAGCTAGGGTTGATCAATTTGGAAATTGATCACATATTCTTGCTCCTGGGAGTGTGGAGGTCACTGCTGATGCATTGGTTTGTCCAGTTGTTGCGTTTGGAGGCTCGCCGGAGTAGATGACCGGAGCTCACGGCTGGGGATTTGGGGGTTTTTGTTTGGCTGTATGAAAACCGAAACTAGATAGCTGGGGTGGTTAAGCATGCTCTAAGGAGCAATTCTTCTCACTGGCACGGCTCCTAATTCGAATTGGTTTGGGCTGAATTTGCAGAACAGAGGCAATCGGAAAACCGGTGATAGCCGGAGTTAGGGAAGAAATGAGCTCAATTCCTTGCTCGTGAACCATCTAGGGGTTAAGTGGAGTGTGTTGGTGGCTTTAGTTTGGAAAGAAACTCACCGGAGTGTGCTGTCACCGTGAAGGCCGAAGGTGGAGACGCGAGGAAGAAGATGAATAGTGTTTTGCTTGTGTTTGCTGAGTGTGTGTGATGAAGAGGTGATGAGCTCTGGCTTTTATAGCCTCTGGAAGCTTTGGGGGAGGTAATGGCCGAGGGAGGGCGCTTCTGGGCGCGGTTGCGACGATAGCCGGTGGCGAGGACGGTGGCGATGGGACGGTGTACCGGTGTGAGGGTCGATAAGCATGGCTACAGCTCGGGCAAAGGACAGCGGTGGCAAATGCTTCCAATGCCGGTGCTGGACGTGGCTAAAACACACAGGAACGGCGACTTTTGCGCGCGGCCAGGTGGTGCTGTGTTCGGTGGCGGACGCGACGGGACGAAGCACGGCGATCTGGGGTTCCCGAGGCGTCGTCGTTGGCGTGGACAGGTGGCGCAGCTCACGGGGCACGCGAGGCGCACATGGGGCGGTGCCGGCGGCGAAGAAACGCGGTGGCGCGGCACGGTGGCGCACAGGCGGCACGCAGAGCGCGCGCACGCCGCGGCAACGGCAACGGCACAGTACAGTGCCGTGCACTGTACACAGTACTTTGATCAGGGGCATTTTGGGTATTTTTAGGATTTAGGGACCCAAATGCAAATCCGACTTTTCTGAGGGCTAGATAAAATTATTACATACTCGTTCCAATTGAGTACGCGCGAAAACGAGAAGATTTGGCAGGGTTTCGGATAAAACGAAAACGGGGCTGAGTAAAACTGGTACTTTCGTTTTCGGATTTTTCTAAAGGCTGAAACTCTGATTTTCGTCGCGAATTGGGAAACGTTTCTAAAGGACGATATGTATTAAATAGCGATATGAACGCGTAGGAGAAGACGGATCTCGATTCGGACTTCAAACGGAGATTTTAGACTTTTTGGGCCTCCTAGAAGCGGTCGTTTTCGATTTTGAGATAGAATCGGCCGATTTGAGATGTTTTGATACGAGAGAATCTTAGAGCGCATCGCGCTTATATTGGTTTTGGTTTGGGTTCTTTCGGAGTCAGGTGATGCGAGGTGCGTGTGATGAGGCGATGCTCAGAGAATGAAAATAGGGCAAAATTAGGGACGTTACAGTAGACAAGTCGAACTTCAGCAAACCCAGCCAGCTAGGCTCGGCTCAAACTCGAGCTTGACTCGAAGTGTAACACCTTAGGTATCACCTATACCAACACTTAGATTTTTTGTCAACACTTCGCCTAAAAGAATTAAACTGGTTAATATGACTAGTTCCCTTAGACTTTATATACAGAGTGCTTTCTCAAATTCAACTTACCAATATAGGATTAACTCATACAGTATTATGTCTCTTGGACTGAATTGAGATAAGATGTTACACGAAGACAAAGCATGGAAGAGCGACATGAAGAGATGGAGAATGGGACATCGTGCTCACCAGGCAAAGAGGAGGGTCTAGAGAATGAAGGTGGTTGTCGCTTGTCAATAGGAGCTGGATCTAGATAAATGAGCGGTCATTAGCCGTTGTCTCGCTAGAAAGAATTGGGTCAGACTAGGCTACCTCCTCGATGACAATTGAATTCCTAGGGAGAGGTGTTAGCATGGAAGTTGGTGGGAAATGACTAGCGGCTTTGATCATTTTGGATGTAAATTGAGGAATTATGAATTGTCAAGGAGGTAAAGAGAGACAGTTTGATGAGTTGTAAGTGTGATTTTATTAACAATAATAGTGTTTGAGTCTATTTAAGAGTTTGGTTCAAATAGGGTCTTGACCTCAAGAGCGGGCTCAAGTTCATTTTGTTCAAACTGAGCCAGACTGAGCTAAAATTTGAGCCAAGCTAACTGTTTTTATAGCACCAGCTTGGGTTTCTAGAATGGTTTAGAATAACGTAGCCACATAAGAGGTCCGGATATTTGTCCTCAAATAGAAAAGCCGCGAGTCCATCCAACCACCCCGAAGAATGAAAGTAAATTTGGGGCCAAGAACATTGTTGTTTCATGTTTATTCAGTTTACGGTCAGATTTTTTACTCGGTGATGCTAACAATATTTGATATTGGTTTGATTTATAGTCATATTTTCACTAATCAAGTATACTTGACCATTTATAATTTTAGGGCAATTATCTTTAGAGAATGTATCGAATTAGACCACCCTTAAAATAAAAAAATAAGAATTAAAAATTCTTGATTTACATTTAAATGATTTTGATTATCCATTAGAAACCATCATTATATTTCAAAAGACCTCTTAAAATTTCACTTTTATTTTTCCGCCTTTCGACCTTTCTGTGCCATGTACTATTCTCTTTGATCTATACTATTCAAATCCAACCTAATGATTAAGATTATAGTTCTAATTCTTCTATTTTAAAATTAATTTCTATTAGATACACCCTGTCTCTATAACATTATTTGTTATAGTCGTGAATTTAGTAAAATACCAATAAGTGTCTCATTGACATGTTAGGCTCAGATCCTACATGTCACATTTACAATTAGTGATATTTTTGCTAATTTTTCATTTTTATAGTGGTATAATTTTTGCCCAAAGGATGGTACAAGATTTGGCTATCTATCTATGGCAAGATCTAAGCATTTTTGGACTCAGCCCAACAACCCCCAAACATTGCTCAATGTGTCAGGCTGGCTAAGTTGACTGGGGCAGTGGGGTTCAAGTTAGCTGTTATTGAAATATTTGGGTTGGGTCGGGCTCGCATCGGGCCTTCTGATTTTTACCCCCGGACCAAGCATAGGGCTAGGCCCAAGCCGAACCAGCAGCTGTTATGGCCGCGCTAATCAGCAGCACAAGACCTCTAATCATTCTCCATATCGACCGTATCACTGGTTCGTTCTACTGTATGTTTCTATAGGTACGAATTTATGAAGGCACTGTGATTTGTTTTGTTAGTTTTAATGATTATCTGTAAAGGACATTGCATGCTTCCATCAGGATTGTGCTCCTGCCATGTCCTCGTTTACATGCAAATGCTTTAAAATGTCTCGATGCACATCCATGTAGCCGTAGTTCAACCATTAATTTTTTTATTTACAAAAAAGCTTAACATACCAACAAATTTTCACAAAATATATATTTTATAACTATCTACACACAATCCTAACTTTGATCGTCGCCATATAATTATAGTCTGTATATATTTTGTAAGCATAATATTGTTCGTTGTTTTAAACTTAAATACTGTCTGTCATTGTTTTAAACTAACGGAAATAAGTCTTCATATGAAGATTGAATCAACATGATATACACCAATTTAACACAAACTTGATTCTCATATTGAAAATAGCCTTTTAAAAAAACCATGGCGTACAATCTTTGCTTTGTATACACAGTGTTGTTCTTTGATTTAAGCTTAAATACCATCAACCGTCCTGACATAAGTTTGGCTTGGAAAGTACGCAAGGCCCCGCTGGCCGCTTCTCCAACGGCCCCTTGCCGGCCCGGCTGTCTCCTTCCCAGCACCCTTTTCAAACTAGCCGTTAAAGGCCAAATCCCCTCCTCAAACGGTCGGATTCTCCCCACCCATTTATACTCCCAAGCCCTTCGTCCCACTCATTCCACCCCTCTCCTCTTCACAGACACAATACAAAACACAAAAGCCTCACTCTCTCTAACAAACATGGGCCTGTCCATCGCGCCGCCTGCCGGAGACACGGCGTCCCCGGCGCACCGCCGCGCGCGCCGCGCGTTCCTGATCGCGAACTACCTCATCCTCGGCGCGGCTTCCGGCTGCGGCTTCCTCACGCTCTCGCTCCGCCTCGTGCCCTCCCTCAACGGCTTCCTCCTTATCTTGCTCCACGCGCTCACCGTGGCGGCAGCCGTGGCCGGCTGCGCGGTCATCGCGGCGCCGGCGCCGCCCCGCGGACGCTGGTACACCGCGCACATGGTGGCCACCGTCGTCGTCTCCATCCTACAGGGCGCCGCCGCCGTGCTCGCGTTCTCCCGCACCGCCGAGTTCCTCGCCGACGGCCTCAGGTCGTACGTCCGCGAGGAGGACGGCGAGGTGATCCTGCGGATGGTCGGCGGCCTCGGCGTCGCCATCTTCTGCCTGGAGTGGGTGGCTCTGGCCCTGGCGTTCGTGCTCCGGTACTACGCCTACGTCGATGGCGAGTGCGGCGGCAACCCGCTGCGGCGCAGCGCCAAGGTCGGCGGGGACGACGGCGCCGGCAACTGGCCCTGGCCGTTCCAGGTGTAACTTCTGAGAGGTTGCTCGATTTGAGTAACTAAAGAGACGTCGGGAGCGAGGAGAAGCGAGAACTATGAGTTCTTGGAGGCAAAATTTAGATATTACTGTTCGTTGATTCGTTTGCAGCGTGTAATATTATATGGTTCTGATGTAATGCAACTGTTGTGGCTTTGAGTAATGCGAAATTACAGTTCATCGATTTCACTTTTTGGTAATTTCTATGCTGATTTTGATTACAAGTTTTGATACGAGCTCAAGTTATGTTTTCTTAATACTGTTCAGATTCGCCCTTGGTTAGCCATCCCCATTCTAGGATCGATATATTATATTGACAGTGTCAATAGTACATGAATTTGACTTGGTTGTAAACTTGTAATCTGAGTCCTAGAACAAAACTTGTTGTTCCTTTTGAATTCAAACCAGCACTTGAACACAATCATGTCATTGGAGAAACTGAATCAAACACCATTCATGTAGCAAACACAATCTTCAGCTTAGATCACACACAAAAAGTGAAACAAATTGTGAGATCACTGCTGACTAGAATTCGGCATGGTCAGCTGATTTTTTTTCCTCTCATCTAATAACTGTGTTGGCATGTTTTGAGCAACAATGTGTGTGACCCAGTACAACCGCACAAGTATTCTGATGGGAATACATTAATTTTATAGAAAATGAAATACTTGGTGAAACAAATGAAAAATTTCTCCAAAAATCCACTTCAAACATGTGGATTTAGAAAAATGCCTCTCCAAACATGAGGTATTTGGATATTTACCACTCCCAAGTTAAAAAAAAATATTATTTGTGATTCAAAATTTTATATATCCCCAAATTATCCTTTACTTGATTTGAGTTTAAACAACCTTCTTCGTCCTAATGTAAACATGAACTGTGTGATGTACCATTCAGGTCTATAAGGCCATGTCTAGGGCTGGACAAAAAGATCAAAACTCACGAGTTATTCAGGATCAGATCGAAGCTCGGCTCGAGTTCTTAATAAACCGAGTTCGAGTCTGAGGTGAAGCTCGAGTGAGTATTCGAGCCGAGCCCGAGTTTTCCTGAACTCGCTCGAACTCGACTCGTTAAAACTCGAATTATATTTAATGGGCCACAGTCCACACTCCACATACCACAGCCGTGACAGCCCAGGCCACAGGCCCACAGCCCAGTAGCCTACAGGCCACAGACTCCCAACTCCCAACCCTAGCCGGCTACTACTTCCAAGTTCCAAGTCTCAAATCCTCTCCAGTCTCCAATCTCCAGTCTCCACCAATCACCATATCTATCACGATTCATGTGCTCATGGTCACGGCGGAGCGGATTCTCTTCTCAGTGGCCAGGGGAGGCAGCGGCGCAGGGGAGCAGGGGAGCGGCGGCACGGGGGAGCAGGGGCGGCGATGTGGAGGAGTGGGGATTGCAGGGGAGCGGCTGTGCGGGGGAGTGGCGGCGCGGGGGAGCGGCCGCGCGGGGCTGAGGCGTGGGGGAGGGGCGACGCGGGGAGGGCGGCGGCACGGGTTCTCAGCGGCGATGGCGTGGGGGAGCGGCGGCGGTGCAGCCTTCTTCAGGATTGGTGAGGAACACCGGCGGGGGGCTTCTAGCGTGACCTGCAGCTACGATGATTGTCTAATCAAAAATATGATTTTGTATTATTGTTAGAGATGAATGTTTGTGTTTCCATGCTTCACCAAAGAAAACACCATGTGATTCTATGAAGTCTTCATGGGAGACTTCATTTGCAAGACTACAAGACAATAATTTTGAATGAGCATTGTTTTCTTACTTTGGTGTTATGCTGTTGCCATTGGTAGATTCACGTATGTATGTTGGCACAAGTGGCAAACCTACAGCCTTAGAGCAGTTCCACTATCCTTGAATCTTGATAGCATTTTTTTGTGGGTGTTTGGGGAGTTGTCTTTGTTTAAATATATGGAATGGGTTTCTCCCATAAATAGAGTAGCAATTTTTACCTTTTCATTTTGCCGATGACTTTCCCTTTGAATTGCATGTTTGTAGACTTCACTGTGATGTGTTTCACAGTGAAGATGTTGTCACTGCAAAACTTGTCTCCTATTGATACCCATTTTACAACTTGATAACTTTGAACATACCTTTAATATTTTGTTTAGATGCTGTATTTAGAAGGAAAATCCTCTCAACAGTCAACAGTAGGCAGCGCAATGGAGCAACAACCACTACTTGAGGTGAGTTGCAAATTCTCATGATTTCATGTTTTCATAGTAATCCATGGTTGATCACTTGACCCACAAATTTTAATATTGTAATATGTGGTTGTAGATATGATCAGAAGAACTAAAGTCCCAACAATCTGGTGATCCATCAAATTTGAGGGTTGATACGGCTGATAGTGATGGGCAGGACGGAGCAAAGGGAGCTACAACTACTGATGCTGTGAAGGTAGAAGACGGCTCTGAAGATACAACAATCTCACGAAAGAAAACCTCAGATATATGGCAACACTTCGAATCAGTTTTGGTGGCATCCAAAAAGGAGAGGGGAGTGATGGAAGAAAAGGTCAAGTGCAAGGCATGTGGAACAAAGTTAGCAAAGAACAAAAGCGACACTACATCAACAATGAAACGACATTTAGGAGCTTGCAATGTTCACAATATTCAGCAAATGCAAATAAAGAAGCAGAAAGTAATGAGTTTTCCTTTGGCTGCGGAAGGTGATTACATTTTCCCCCTGTTGGCTCTTCTACTGGATATGATCATGCTAAGATACGTAAGTTAATTACTACCATGGTTGTTGTTCATGAGTTTCCCTTTAGAATCGTGGAATATACTTGGTTCAATGCTTTGTTAAAAATATTGAATCATTCTTACCAAAAAGTTTCTAGAAAGACTACTAGAGCTGATTGTCTTAAACTTTTTGAATGTGAGAAGGCAAAATTGAAGAAAAGTTTTAGGCATGTCAACAAAATAAGTCTCACATGTGATCTTTGGACATCTAATCAGACTCTTTGCTATATGAGTTTAGTTGCACACTATGTTGATGCTGATTGGACATTACAGTGCCGCATCATTAATTTTGTTGAGTTAGAGCCTCCCTACAGTGGAATAGCTATCTCTCAAGCTATTTTTGAATATCTAGTTGATTGGAAAATTGAAGACAAGATAGATACCATTACTTTTGATAATGCCTCTAGCAATGATGTTGCTGCAAAATTGTTGCTCGCTAAGTTAAGTGCCAGGGATGTATTGTCCTTTAATGGAAAACTTTTTCATGTGAGATGTTGTACACACATTATGAATTTGCTTGTAAATGATAGTTTAAAACCATTGGAGAGCTTGATTAGCAAGATTAGGGAGACTGTGAAGTACTTCAAGAAATCCAATACTCGCTTGTGTAAGCTCACAGCCATTGCCAAGTCACTTAAGCTTGATCTAAAGAGAAAATTATGTCTAGATGTGTGCACTAGATGGGGCTCCACTTATAAGATGCTTGATAGTGTCTTCTATTTCAAACCTGCTATTGAAATATTTGCAGTTGAAGATGTCAATACAAGTGGCAACCACTTGAGGAGGAATGGGAGTTATATGCACAAGTCAAGAATGTATTGTTTGCTCTACATTTGGCTACCAATATGTTTTCTGGGTCAACTTATCCTACAGCTAATATGGTTTTTCTGAAATTGTTAATATCAAGAAGGTGTTGTTTGATTTGTCCAATTCATCAAATGCATGCTTGGAAGAAGAGACACATGCTATGCTTCTTAAATTTGAGAAATATTGGGGACTAGAGTGCACAAATCTTCTTATTGCCACAATTCTTGACCCAAGGTATAAGATGAGAATGATTGATTTCTCTTTTCCAGTCATGTTTTCTAATGACGATCTTGAACAAAAACTTGCATCTGTGAATGCTACATTGGATGAGTTCTATGCCATATATGAAAGCGAGTATAAGCAAAGCATTTCACATCAAGAAGCTAGTGCTAGTACTTGTGGACCTGCATCGAGTTCGAGTAGTGCTAGTAGTGTGGTCTCATTTTTTTGCCAGTTTCATGAGTTCATCAAAGCTAGTTCTACTGCACAACCTTCAAAATTGATTTGAAAATGTACTTAGAAGACATGAATAAAGTGTGTCATGCAAAACTTTTCGATGTACTCACATGGTGGAAGATGAATGCGTCGAAGTATCCTATAGTGTCTAAGATGGCAAGAGATATACTGACCATACCTATTAGTACCGCTTTTCAGAGTCAGCCTTTAGTGCCGGAGGAAGAGTCCTTGATGACTATCATAGCTCGCTAAACCCAACAATGGTGCAAGCTTTAGTGTGTACCTCTAGTTGGATTAGAGGTAACCATCATAAGTTAAAGAAATTATTAAGTTTTTAACTTCTTCATTTCAAAACTGTTTTCATCAAATGGTAAATAATTTTTTACCGTTTCTAATTGACTTCTATTTCATGTTAGGAATCACAAATGGAAGATGATGCTGAAGAGGTCGCACTAATCAAAAGCAATCCTTCAGATGCTTTGGCTGTGGGCAGTAACTAGCTTTACATGAACATTTGTATGCTATTTAAGTTGTTATTTACATGATTACATCATTACATGACAAAACAATCCTTAAGAACAATGCATCATTTCGCAGGCTGCATTGGATCTAAAGAACGATGATTTCTCATGCTTCACTTCTTTACATGTTGCACTTTGATTCTCAAGCTGGAGTCTGGAGACCTGGAGTCAATTGGAGTTGCACAAATTTGATGTATTTTGAAGATCTTATAATGCATTTTGTTTCTCTTGGTTGTAAGTTTGAATTGTCTCAGAAGATTCTATATTGTTAGTTTGTTATGCTATGTTGAAACTCTGTATTTTGGTTTTCTTGATTGAAATTATGAATTGTTATGCTATTAATTTATTATTGTCATGAAGAAGATTCTATATTTCTAATTGTAAATTGTAATACATATTTTCGAGCCAAGCCTAATCGAGCTCGAGCGAGCCCAATTGAGAAAGCATTTATTTGTGTATAGAGCGAGTCTAATCGAGCTCTATCGAGCTTTATCGAGTTTTGTCGAGCTTTGTCGAGCCGAGCCCGAGCTTGGTTCTAAGCTCGTTAACATTTCGAGCCGAGCCTAATACATTATTGAGCCCAAGCCGAGCCTGCCTGGGTTCGCTTGAGCTCGACTCGTTTCCAGCCCTAGCCATGTCTTGCAAACACCTTCTTCCTCTGACTTGGATGGCACAACAACGCTCGATGGCAGATGGAGTTGGAGACATAGCTAAGCAAAATCATGGTGTTGACAAATGTTTGTGTCTATGTGTTCATGGACCCCATAGGATTCTCAACCAAGGCTTCCGTGAGTCCAGGGGCCTCTAGATGAAAGTTGGGTGCTATTAATCACTGTAACAAAAAATGGTTCTGTGAGATTTGAACCCAAACTAATTAGGGGCAATTTTGGTATTTATGAAGTTTGAATCACCAAACAATCTTTTTTAATGGGGGTAGCACATACCCAAATAACTTATGTTTGGACTGGTATTTTTCCAAATCCACATATTTAGAGTGGCATATACCCAAATTTCCTAAATTCTTATGTTCTAAGTGTAACACTCGGACATAGTTTGGCCCAAGAAGTCTAATGTTGTATGGATAGGCCTCATATCAACAGTTCAATTTGAAATAGAATTATATATAAGTGGAATCAACCACACCAATCGGATTAATCCTTTTAGGTGAAACGAGAATGAAAACTTAAATGTTGGTATGTGCTAGATGTACCCAGGGTATTACAGATGGCATTAAAGCCGACTCTTGGCTTGATTGTGTCGCATGTTGTGTTGTGAGTGCCAGCCAGATGCCCAAATCACCAAGGTAACCGTTCGTGGTCATTTGACCTGATCATGTCGTATGCCATGCTATGAGCGTTTGTTAGACATGTAAATCACCCAAGGGACCACCGTGACTGACGAGAGCGTTGGGTCCTTTAAGAGGGTGAATATAACAACTTGGCTCAATTTGACCCAACAGACCAAGTGTTATATGTATTAGTCACATATTAACAATTTAATTTAAGATAACATTGTATATAAGTCTAAAAAAATTAACCAATCCAACTGAGTTAATTTTTTTGGGTGAAGTGAGAATAAAAATCTAGATATTGATATGTGTTAACATACCCGAGGTGTTACATGATCTTCCTGAGAAACTCGCCATTAGACCCCACTTGTGCTACATGTCTTGTATGTTACTTCAGACAATTAGTACTTGACCCTTTTTTAACTGGCTAGTCCTCTTAAGAAAATGTGTAAAAGCAACTATAATTCAAATTTGTGATCTCCTGTATACTAACAAGTGCTCTTATCTGTTGAGCACAATTATTAGATAGATGAGGGACGACAAACTTTGACCATCTTGCCCTCAGGCCATATAAGGCTGTCTCCAACCCATCGGCGCTTCGCGATGTGCTTCAACAGAATATTCTCCAGCATATTCTATGCCACGTGAGCGAAGCACCATCCGAAACACCCCTACTCCAATGCAAAAGCATTTCATGAGGCACATTCTCAAGCGCCAACCACTCCAATGCAAAGGTACTTCGAGAAGCTCTTCGCATGGGGCCCGCATATACAATATTTATTACAGATTAACAAATCGCTAAAATGAAATTTTGATAATTTGAAGACAACAAATTAAAATATAAATATTGTAAATAACATAAAAAATTTAAATTTTTTTATTTAATGGTACATGGAAAAAAAACATGACACGTACTAAATTAAAATTCGGAAACATTCAGCCGTTAACGACCACACAAACAACTACTCCTCGGTACCGTCGCCCCTAAAACACTGCCAAATGTGCTCGACAAGATCCCATTTCAGTTGCCGACACGTTGGGCGAGCACGAAGCGCATCATTTCGATCTAGCATATGTTCAAAAATTGGCGAGTACTATCGTGGATAGTAGGTGGTGTTACGGTTGATGTCCCTTGACTATCATACAACTGTGTGATCGGGTCATGAGAGTGCCGCTCATCCTCGATTATCATGTTATAGAGGATGACACACACTTTCATAATATTGGCAAAAGTTGACCGTCGTCAAAATCGACCAGGGCCGCGGACAATAGCAAATCGAGCTTACAACACCCCAAACGCTCGTTCCACATCTTTTCTTGCCCCTTCCTGATGTTGTGCAAATAACCTGAGTTTCTCCGTTTGGGGCAAGGGTACGGTCTTCACGAAGACAGCTCACTCAGGGTAAATACCGTCGGCCAGATAGTACTCCATATTGTACTCTGTCCCATTAACAAAGTATTGAATAGTAGGAGCTTGCCCGTGCAACACATTAGTGAAAAGGGGGGAATGGTTAAGCACGCTGATGTCGTTGTTGGATCCGGTGACACCAAAGAAGGTATGCTATATCCACAAATTTCTAGATGCGACCGCTTCAAGTATTATTGTAGGAACTCCTTAATCACCACGGGTGAATTGGCCCCACTATGCAACTGGGCAATTGCGCCATTCCCAGTGCATGCAATCGATGTTTCCCAGCATCCCTGGGAAACCACGGTCCTCTCCTTCCTGGAGTAGATGCTGGAGGTCTTCAACAATAAGTTTACGGAGATATTCCTCCGTGAACCGATCGATGATTCCTTCGATGAAATGCACCAGGCACCCGATGGCCGTCGACTCTCTGATGCGTACGTACTCGTCGACGGCATCGGCGGCGGAGCCGTACGACAACATGCGCAAAGCCGCAGTGCACTTCTGCAATGAAATTAGTCTCTTTCAATTGAGGGCATCTCTCCTCTCGGTGAAGTACAGGGACCACTCCCTGAGAGCTTCAACGATTTGTAGAAAGCGGGGTCTCCCCATTTGGAACCTTCTGCGAAACAAGTAGCCGCGGTAGATCAGAACGTTGGCAAAGTAGTCCTCGACTAGACGATTATGACCGCCTTCGTGATTTCTTTCGATGTACCTTCTACTACCTCCTCAATAGCGGTGTGAGACACCAGCGGCAATGCAGGCTTCAACATCACCGAGAGCGCGACGCAAAAGGGATTCAACTGTCAGAAAGGTCTATGCAAACCCTGTCGCGAACTCTTCCATTTGGTTGATGGCTTCGTTCTCATCACTACTTATGCTTAAGCTAGACAACATTTTTTGAGGCAAGACAAGGTCTCTTGGTGTTCCAAGAACAGAGGTTTCGGTTGTGAAGTTGAGATTACTGAGTTGTGAAGATGAGGGCATGATGGGTTCAAATATATAGGGGGAGAAGCAAATCACTCACATGCGTCGGCTCCAACGACTAAAATCCGAAGGCATATATCACATGCGTCGACTCCAACGGCTAAAATCCAAAGGCATCAAGCAGATGTATCAACTCCAAAGGCTAAAATCCAAAGGCATCGAGCAGATGTGTCAGTTCCAATGGCTAAAATCCAAAAGTACCGATCACATGCCACAGTGCGAACAGGTGAATCAAAAATGACTTAAATTAATAGTGCGAGTACAATATGTGAAATGAAAAGTACATTGTTCGGGCTACTATTTATTCTTCATATCTTTAAGCTACTCGTTGATGTATTCTATTGCAGCCGCATGCGTCGCCTTACGGTCATCCAAAAAATGGGACGTATCCATCATAAGTAGTTTCGTCAACGACTTCATAAATGCGGCATTTTCTTTGTTTTTTGCCATCCCCTGCAATTTATCGGTTACAGCAAGGGCTTTATCGGCCACACTAGTAAGTTTAGCGTTGGCTTTGCCGATGTGCTCTTGGGTCTCCTCAGACACCGACGATGTTTCGCCAAATTTGCTCTTACCCTTCCACTTCTAGTTTGCCGCGTCCCACCCTTGCGGTCGTGGAAGCTCGACGGGGACATCGTCGTTGTTCGACGATGACGTGTGGGCACCTTCTTCATCGACGCAAGCCTTTTCGAAGAATCGAAGTAGCTTCGGCACCACTTCGGTTGACCACGTACGGCACTCCACTAGTGCTCTAGGATGAATGGATGAACAACCTCCTGCCTGTACATGTCGCGTGCTTGCAACATCAACTGGTCGTCCGAATGACCACAGGTGTAGACATCTCTCAACCTGCAGAAGATGCAATTGCACTGAACAATTTTTCTTATTGCTCTTTTACCAATGGTTTTTGCACTGCCTGAGGTCTCGTCTACAATCGGGTGGACTGATTGCGTTGTACTCCTCAGAGACCTTCGACCAGTACATGTCGAATTTTTGGTTGTTCCCATTGACCGAGTTGAGGGAGTCATTCAACCATGCACTGGTCTGAATAAAAAAAAATTAAAATTGTTCAAAAATTTTTGTGATAAAACCGAGGAAAAAATGTGCGTTAACAAAATTTAACATTTAAATGAACACTCACAAGTCGTATGTCGTCTTGTTGCGACCAGAGCATTCGTTTATGCGTTCATCCAGCATTATCATCCTCCATGATCATGACCTCGGGCGTGCTTTCTGGAGCGCCGGTATCCGATGAGGGGGTCGAGTAGTCATTTCTTCTCGGTGCTTGCAGAGGCGACATTTCTGCAGGGATGGTTGGAACTCCGGCAAAATGAGGATTCTGGCCATAAGGACTGTAGGGGGGTTGTGCGTATAGATGCCCCAGTGCGTACTGCCCAGGGTGTGCATAAGGATGTGGCTGGCCGTATAGAGGGGTGGAGCGAACGGTGGGTAAACACATCGGGTATGGGGAGTGGGGGTTGAAAATTGGACGGATTTTGACTGCTTGGTGCTTGAGCATTATTCTCTATCTATATTTGACTCGCCAAACCAATTGACATAACCGTCAGAGAGATTGTTGGCCATCGAAAAAAATTTCGGAAAATATTGCGGGATTAAGAGTATGGAAAGTGTATGGTGTGTGGTTGTGTTTGTGTGAAAATGAGGTGAAGTGTGCTCATATTTATAGGGGGAGGAGCATAGAATTTTTCAGTATTTTTTTGGTAATTTTTTTGGCATTTTTTACAAATTTTTACACCAAAAAATCATTAAAATAAATCCAACGGCTAATTTTAACGGCTATAATTCAACAGTAAATTTTTTGTGTCATTGACATGCGGGCCCGTGCCAAAAATTTACCCCAACGACTACATTTGTACCGGCAGATGTGCTTACCTTGCTGCCATGTGGGACCACGCTTCAAAAGGGCCCACCTGTCGACGACAGTCCACGGCAAAGTCTTGGTGCACGCGGCACGAGGACCGAGCGCACTCATACGGCTTTACGCGTTTTGTGGGGCTCGCGTGCATCGCGTGCCACACTTATTCACCGTTGCCACAGCCGCTGACATGTGGGCCGGTATTTACTTTGGGCTCACTTGTCAGTTTGTTTTGTCTGGGGGTACACTAGATTCAATCGACTGCGTGTGAAGCCCACAAAGCGCGTCGCGAGGCTACGGCTGCAACTCCAACGCGGACGCTTCTAGTATTGAGGCATCGGTCAGGCCCACCTGTTGGAGCCTCGCCCGTGACATGTCACCAGACGTCTTCTCTCTGCTCTTTGAGCCGAAAAATATTTTTTTAATGATGGGGCCCACATGCAGACTTTGATTGCCCCGGTTGGTGTTTGTCTAAAGATTTTGCTTTTGCAGTGACCGTCTAGACCTTGTACGGTGACACATCAAACTTTTTTTTTTTTTTTTGGACTTCGAGCTAGACAATTGCAGTTAGTCTCTCCAAGAAAAGTAAAGACATTATTTTTTCTCTTCTAAGAAAATGAGACTAACTTTATACATAAAATTCCATTTTTACAAGCTAAGAATGGTTACGGTATATGACAAATATACGAGGGAAACGAGAATCACATGGTAGATTTAAAACGACAACATTCCTTATGTCACAAAAATTACTTGGTCATCAAGCCACAATTGCTTGGTTATTTCTGTCCCTTAACTTTGTATCCTTGAGAAAACAAGATTTTATAGACTTCAATTTAAATTGCATTTTACATTTATTAGGAAATATGAGATGCACTAGTTAAAGCCGTTTTGCATGCATCCATGTATTTTATGGAAAGATTTTGCATAGGAATGAAATTTTGTTATAAAATTCTATAAAACTTACTGTAGGTGGGTTCAGATCGAAGGGTGGAATTTGGAGTTATTTTAAGTTCGATTATATTCGTCTCATTTCAGGCTCTTTTTTAATTGGTGATATAATTTTTTTTAACAAATATGGTCATAGGTATAATATTAGTGCTCTTTTTTTTTTTTTTTTTTATAAAAGTAGAGTCATTTTAAATTGCTCATTAAAAAGACACACACCTCTAAATTTCTAATAGATAAGACTTGACTTAGATGATGTTAGTCAAAACAAAACAGCTCCTAGCAGGTAAAATTTTATGCCAATTTCTCTGGCAATATATTTCCGATGGTCCACACATAATTGACATGTACTAGCTAAATAATTTTGTATTTTCGAAGAAGCAAACCTAATCAATTGAAAAGCACATCATGTGGAAAGAAAGAGCAAAAGCACAGTAGAATTTCCTCGAATATCCACCATCCATAGAAATAGAAGACACTGCATTGATGATCTGTTAAATCTTTAATTTCGTACCAATAAATCAGCAGAGTTCCCTTTAACTTCTTACCAAATTACATTGAGAAAAGAATTAGCTATATTATGTGAAATGCACAGCCTAAACCAAAATAAATATCTTGATTAGCACACACGTCATCCAGTCAAAACCTGCCAAACATTGTTCATAAAATTTTTTTGACATGTTTAATCAAACATGTCATCTACAACCAAAATTTTAGCAAAATTCTATTCACACAAACAAATTTGTCTGAACCAACTAGGGATGGCAATGGGGCAGGTAATACCTGTTCCCCGCGGGTACCCGTACCCGCAGAGGCAAATATGGGGAAAATTCAAAACCCGTGGGGGTGGGGATGGGGGAAATCCAATATCCGCGGGTAATTTTGCAGCGTGTAAGCGAAACAAGTACCCGAACCCGGAAACCCGCGGGGCCCCGAAAATTATGAGTATAAGACTATAAGTGTATAACTATATGTTCAAACTTCAAAGTTCAAACCCGTAAACCCGCTCCGGCGACCCGGCATCCGCATCCCGCAGCCCGCTCCACATTTCAAGTTAAAAAAATCAACACAACTCACAGTAACACAAACCCTAGATCTCTCATTTGTTCCTACTTCCTACACTTCTACTCCTCCACAGTGTAGACACCGCCGCCGCCGCCGCCCTCACGATCACGGCCTGCCTCGTCCTCGCCGCCCTCCACAGTGTAGACACCGCCCTCCACAGTGTAGACACCGCCGCCCTCGCCGCCTCGTCGCCTCACGGGCTCACGGCCTCACCGCCTCGTCACCTCAGGGCCTCGTCGCCTCACGGGCTCACGGCCTCGCCGTCTCGTCGCCTCACGGCCTCGTCGCCTCGCCGCCTCGTCGCTTCACGGCCACACGGCCTCGCCGCCTCGTCGCGGGTATTGGGGCCCCCGCAGGTATTGGGGCCCCGGTGGGGGCGGGGGGCGGTTATCCCCCGCAGGGCGGGGGTGCCAAGTATTACCCCGCTCTAAACCCGCCCCATTGCCATCCCTAGAAACAACCATTTTTCTGCCAAATCTAGTCAAAACGACAAAAAAAAAATTGTAATGCAAAAAATTTAATTAACCAAAACTTTGATATAGCAAAAAAAATAAATAAATCCAATTATACAAAAAAAAAATCCTCCCCTGCCCTCTGGCTTGTGGGAGCCACTGTCCCTGTATATAAACATCTCCTCGCTGTCCACTTCTCTCCGTCGCCCCTCTCCTCTCCACCCTCCAAACCTGTACTGTTTCTCTTTCTCCTTCTCTCTTCCATCCATGGATTACTTGGGCTCCAAGGAGTTGGTGTCTCCACCCAAGTA
This sequence comes from Pharus latifolius, assembly GCA_019359835.1. Classification (NCBI taxonomy): domain Eukaryota; kingdom Viridiplantae; phylum Streptophyta; class Magnoliopsida; order Poales; family Poaceae; genus Pharus; species Pharus latifolius. The sequence goes on from CM033322.1 coordinate 15,925,739, forward strand.
ATTAACCATAAACTTGTCTCATTTGCGCATTCTTGTGATCTTATTCCGTGATAAAATTTTCAATTTTTTGGTTTTGGCAGGGCGTGGTGGTCGCGGGAGACGGTGGCGGTGGTCACCGGCGCCAACCGAGGGATAGGCCACGCGCTGGCGGCGCGGCTGGCGGAGCTCGGCCTCACCGTGGTCCTCACCGCCCGCGACGCCACCCGTGGGGAGGCCGCCGCCGCGGCGCTAGTCGCGCGAGGCCTCCCCGTCCTCTTCCGCCGCCTGGACGTCGCTGACGCTGCCTCCGTCACCGACTTCGCCTCCTGGCTCCGGGACGACCTCGACGGACTGGACATCCTGGTGAGTCTTAGGCTAACTTTTCCCCTCCTCGTTTGGCCTGTCCTTGTCTCTTTTTCCGTGGTCTCTGAGAGAGGTGCCATAGCTTTCCATCAGATTAATTAAAACCTATCTGTTTCATTTCGCATTGCATTATTGCTCATCTAGCTAGCTCGTAGCAATCAATTGGAGTGAAATGGTATTATGTCTCGTCAAGATAAAGGCAGAGATAACTAAGCAAATGGAGTAATTGCAGAGGCCAAGTACGATACATCATATAATTATCTGTTTCCGCCAAATCGCCAATGTCATTCGATAGGGACATTTGGGAACCATGTCCAAGCTTTCTTGATTAAGAGATTTGGTGCTCTTTTGGGTGGTTGCACTGTTTATCTTTTTTTATTATTATTTATATATATATAAATAATCTTTTTAAAAAAATTGTAAATCTGATAAAATGTTTCAAAAAATTACAAAAATAATCATTTTCAGAAGTGCAATTAAATGAATGCGGCAAACTTTTCTGACGCATGTTCGGCAGAGAGGTAGATGTGATATATAGTTCTGGTTGATAATTCGTTTGTGTCGATCTGATCATTTTAACTTCACAATTATACTAATTCAAATAGACTATAAATCCAATTTATAGATCAAGAGGTATGGATGATATAAGAATTAAAAATTTTTTATACAAAAATTTGAATTTGAATTAATAAAAATAAAAAATAAAAAATGTACAATCTGAGAGTGCGACTGACTTTTTATTTGCTACCCATTCTCTGCCGCATAGTGATTGTGTAACAGAGAGACTTGTTGTACTTTTTCTATCATGTGTCCTGTTTAGAGTCAATCGTACTTTTGAAAATAGTTTTTTGTAATTTTTTGAAACACTGAATCATATTGAAATTTTTTTTAAAGGTTATTTATATAAATATTCTTTCAGTGGCCAATCGAACGATCTCAAATATGCGCCACGCGTCATTTTGCTTTGTGTGTGATTAAATTGGCGAGATTGCCCACTCATAGTACTAAGCTGTTGAGACTAATATGGTTTTAATTGGCTTTAATGGCCTATAATGACAACTCTATTAAATTTTCTTAGGATAAAGCACGCCAGTTGATCTCTTTTCTTGATTTTATAAATTCTTTTTGCAAGTCCAATCCTTCCATCAATTCCATCAATTAATCAGGCTTGTCTACTTTAAAATTGTTCAAACATGTCCTTGTACTTGTGGTGTTACTGTTCTTTCTAATATGTTAAAAATGTACTTGTAACTAGGACATTATAAGTTACATAACTAAGATCTGATTTACCTTAGCTGCATCCTGTTCCCGGGGTACAAATCTACAGACCATATATCATAGTGTGAGAGAAGTTGCCAGCTCCAGTTCTAATTATTGACAGCAGCAAAGCTTGAGAAGTAAACAGAGGATATTGCTTTCATGAACAGACAGACTAAGCTAGGGTCAAGCTGGTTGTTAAGTATGATCCCTAAAGTGGTCCATATCGGAATCTTGAAAGACACTTTTGACAATAGTCCACAGCCCACTCAGGTTGATTTAGAACTTCAGGTTTCTTCATGGTTTGTTCGGATTGATGATCTCTTTCTGACTATCCACTCATCTTTGTCGTCAGCTGATATCAATAGCTTTTGGAAAGTATAGTCGAGACTTGAGTCAAAGCTCTAGCGCTCCACATTCGCTAGTGCTTTTTATAATTCTAGTTCTAACGTCAAAAGCTACAAGAAAAGAAAGCTGTTACATGTTGTAACTTCTTCAGCAGCTCCACTCTCTTCTAAGATGATTTGACTTTTTTCTTTGTAAGGTTGAAATTAGGTTTCATGTTTGCATGTTTGTTGCTTTAGGTGAACAATGCTGCAGTATCATTTAATGAAATCGACACCAACTCAGTGGAGCATGCCGAGACCGTCCTCAGGACAAACTTCTATGGGCCCAAAATGCTGACTGAAGCACTCCTCCCTCTTTTCCGGCGATCACTGTCCACCAGTCGGATCCTAAACATCAGCTCCCAGCTTGGCCTTCTTAATGTAAGTGATCAAATGATTCATACTATTTCAGATCAGCTAGTATTCAAAGTTTCAAACACTTTTTGTCATACCACAATACAGTAAGTAGCGTACATAATTGTTTGAAACTAGCTGCAGAAACAGGCTGATACCTTAAACAATTGAAGTGGATGGAGTTCGAAAGTTTGAGCATTTTTATGTTTCACTTGTTGTACCACATGAATCAGTGGTGGACAACAAGACAAGAGAAAATCAATTGATGATGGTGGCCCTGAGAAATATTTTCATACTCTCTTGTTGTGGCCAACAAATTTTGATGGATCCAAACCCAAGAGAGTTAGTTTCTGTCAATTCAAATGATCGAAGTATTATGGAAAGCTAACTTATTATTGTTGAATCAAATCAAACCATGCAGGTTTAAATCAATAAAACGTCAAGAAGTACCATGCCTAAGAACACATCTGTCTTGTTAAGAGACTGTGGACTTCGAAGTGTGAATCCATGCACTAGGCTAGTTGTAGAGAACAAGGATCATTTCAAAGTCTCGCTCACAGCATATCACATCAGCAGTGCCCTGCCTAAATTCCTAATAGATTGTCTATACTATGCATATATGTCCGAAGTCGTTTGAAATCTTGAACTCTCTATTTTCTTTACCCTTGTCTGACCGAAAACTAGAAGTTGCCCAACTTTTCGATGACTTTGATGGCCTTTAAATGACAGTTTCTCATTCCTATCCATCATGTACTAATTAGATATTTTCTACACAAAAATGAACAAATTTGAAGCACCCTCTATTGTTCTGCTTAACTAAATGTAGAAATTCCAAATTTTAAGTTTCCATGATTTTTGTTGGTCATACACTCACATGAGCATTATACGTCAAAATACACAACATATACATGGGTGGAAGACAAATATAATATTAGTTCCTTATCCTTTCCTTGTTGTAAGTTGTGTAAGGCACTATCTACAATTGTACTGTGATTTTGTGTTGTAAATATAAGATATCATATTATTATTATCTCATCAATTATAAAATGACTATATATTCAAAAAAAAATATATCAAATAAAATTTTGGGAATACACTGCATTACGGAACAAAGCGCAAGGCCGTTGTTAAACAGCTAAAGAGAGGTGGAAACTTTACAACAGCACGTCTACACTATGATCAGTTTTGCAAAGACAGGAGCTAGTGCGCCCACTGTTTGAAATCTTACCTGAATTCTTACTTTTGTTGCATGCAAATGACAAAGACCTGAAGTCAGATTAACTCCTCCTCAACTCTTTATGGCATTAAAGAAAAGCCACAAAAGGTGACAACTAGTGATTTTTTCCCTTTGCCATTTTACTGTGCAGAAAGTGAGTAACTCGTCTCTGAAAACTCTTCTGCAAGAGGAAGAGAAGTTAACGGAGGCCAAGATAGACGAGATGGTGTCACGGTTCCTGAGGCAAGTGAAGGATGGGACGTGGCAGGAGCAAGGGTGGCCCAAGGTGTGGACGGACTACTCCGTCTCAAAGCTCGCCCTGAACGCCTACTCGAGGCTCCTGTCACGTAGGCTGGACGGTGACCGTGTCAGCGTCAACTGCTTCTGCCCCGGGTTCACGCGGACCGACATGACGCGGGGCTGGGGCAAGCGCACGGCGGAGGAGGCGGCGGAGGTCGGCACGCGGCTCGCCCTCCTCCCGCCGGGCGAGCTCCCCACCGGGACCTTCTTTAAGTGGTGCACGCCGCAGCTGTACTCTAGGCTATAAGCCTGTAACTGTAAGTGAAACCCCCGCCAAGAAGGTTTAATGTAAAGTAGTGTGCGATGATTTATGCTTATGTACAATAGTTTTGGTACATGTATATGCCCTGCTATATATGTACGTCCAGGAGTAAAAATGTTTTGGTTCCACCTAGCTGGTGCTAATGCTTACAAAAGTAACATGTACATATAGAGCTGTCGAAGTTTTTGACCCCTTATATATGATTATACAACCCGGACACGAGATGACTAGACGTTTGTTGTCTTAGATTTAGACACAATCTATATAGGTTTTGTTTTACTTTTGGTCATAAATAGATTAACATGTAAAATAAATGAGTCAAACCACGTTTAAACATGGTGCAAACATATAACTCATTTGCAGCTCTATATGTATCAACCTAGATGCTTCAACACAAGCATCAGTCAGTTTTGTCTGAGCAATTAATCAGACGGGGTACAGTGCTTAGTATAATTCCAATCTACATAGTGATAGTTTGGACTGATCGATGACGACAGTTCCTAGTTCTGCTGACATATATTAGGTCTGCCCATGGGCCCCGCTTTCGTGGAAATCAAAATGCCACAGTTATTACAGGATAAGGATGACAGAAAAAACGTAAGCATCGTTCAGAGATGACACATCACTAAACGACAAAGGATCACTTCACTATTGACGAAGACAAGAAGCTCCTAGGTAAGCGGTTGGTAGGAAGATGGCCGTAGCCGATTAGGAGCAATGAACAATCTACATATATATCTCTATAAATAAAACTTCTTTAGAATACTATCATTTGTTTCTCATCTGTTGATCAGATTTGGTTTTCTTCTTCTCTGAAGTTTTCTATCAAAATTTTATATTTTATCATATGAATCTTCCCATTTAATATTCTCCAAGTCGTGTTAGGATAGGTTTGAAACCAAGAATTCCACATAATTTTTATAGAAAAATAAACATGTAGTAAAAATAGATTTTTTTTCTCCAAAATTCATATCGAATTTTTGCGTTTTAAATGTGACCTTATTTTTTTTTATTTTGACAGAATGTGTCGTTTTACTTAACATTTCACAAATTTGTTATGCTCATATACGATTAATACATTTAAGCTATTATAACATCATTTCTATAATAAGCATGTTTTCTCTCTTTTTAGAACAAAGATAACCAATGTTGATGCACATTAGCAATTTCTCGTGGAGTCTATAACCCAGTGCTCATGTTCTTAACCCAAGAAGACGCGCAGCCCAGATTGTCTTAACAGGCCAGGCCCTAATTGGTGCGCTCGTTAATCACTGGGCTTACGAATTGGCACGGAAAAAAATCACCAATAACTACAAGTTTAGGCCCATAAATTTCTACTGTTTTTTTTTTCCAGATAGTAGTTTCAGACTCCCATCTTTCCACTTTTAAATCACATTGGTTGGCTTATAGAGTTTCTATACGATTTATTGAGCTCTAAAATGAAATTCATAAAATAAAAACTTTACAACATTAGAAAAATACAAAAGATAAGTAATAGATGGGTCTAAAAGTGGGTGTATCTATCATGTAGTGACTAGTGAGAATTCTTTAAAATACAAATATACAAACCAGTGATATGAGCTATTTGATCAACATTGAAATGAATCATATTTATCAAATTTGATTTATGGGATAATAGCATTGTCAGTTTCCATGAAACAAACATGAGGAGAAACTAACGACACTAATATCTTATGATCAAATAGATAATAATCATTCATACATTGATCGAATAGTTTAGGTAGGAGTTCACAAATTCTTATTTTAAAAAAAATTCTCACCTGATACACTCTGGATCTACAAAACAAGAATTTAATACAGCATTTTATCCATTTTTTAAATATTCAGAGACGGTTTAGCTGGCGACCTAAAGTTATCTCAAACTTGACGCGTGGTCAAAAGACATGTTTTAAAGTTTTCTCAATCGTAGAAAAGCCCTTCACTTAGTGAGGTATTTATCACATAATTTAGCTAGTTAGTCCATGGTCGTGCACAAATTGCCAAATTAGATTTTGTCTCTCGGAGGATACAGGGAACCACGAATCAGGGCATAAAACAAGCTCACGGGCAGATTTGGGAGAGGGACCATATATATACGACAAATACTTTAAAAAAATCTACACATACATAGTCTCAAAAGCCAAAGGAATTGTGAGGGCCCACTCGAGGTGAGATAGGTCAGGCTGGATGTCCCTCAAGTCTCAAGCCTGCGAGTGCGAGGCCGTGCTGGTCCAGAGTTGCTACAGAGCTTCTTTTGCTTTTCCAACCCAAAAGAGTGCAACACCAATCATGCCTACGCGTATGCACTCCTGCCTACATCCATGTACTCCTACTTTTTAATTTACCATAACCATAACATTCATGTTACTTGGAACTAGTTTTCGCTTTTTACACTCTGCCTATCGACAATTGCAAGATATCCTTCAGACTTTTTTTTTTTTTTGGTAATGTGATGATATACAGCTCTCATTTCAGACAATACCTTGTATTAAAGCACCCCCGATAACGTGTCCACCCTACGAGCCTTTTTGTTTCAGTCGTCGTTGAAAAAAGTCAGGTCTGGATTCTACTCAAGCTTGTTTGGTTCTCAGTTTTCGCTGTCTTGAAAAGTCATATATCAATTTTTATTGAGATCTGTATTAAAAATATTAGACACTCAAAATTAAGTACCTCAGAAAATTAGTTATGTTTGATTAATCCATCAACTATCAAATAAATCAATTTCATAAATGCTTGAAACACAAAAGTTCTCACACATAACCCGAAACTAGTCATATTACAAGTTGACTAACCAAATATTCCTATCTTACGAAAATCATACCTTGAGCTTTTGTGAGAATGAAGCAAACTTTACTTATTCTAGCTTCAGCTCCTCAAATAAGTTGAAACTAAATCAAATAAATAAAATTAAATTTCGGATTTATCTTTTAAGATGAAACCCTTTTGAAACTAGAAGACCCAAATAAAATAATACCATTTTCATTGATTTATTAGACTTATAAATTAAAAATGGCTTATAAAAAGAAATCAAACTAGATCAAACAGAACAATATCACGTGTACTATTTGATTTCGACCGTTAATATTTAATTGGACGGCATGTACAGCCCAACTGCAGGGGACCAGAGCGGGTACACTTCACCACGACATGAACCAATAGATGGCAGAGGGAGACGCCCACTGACACAAGGGTCCCACGCAGTCGAGTTCGTACGTTAGCCGTTGCGTTCGTTGCCCTCTCGTTAATTTCGTTCGTACGGCATTGCCTCACGAGTCACACAACAGCTCGAAACAAACTCAACCAAATCCGTCAATTTTACCTTCCATTTTGCCGAATTAAAACAACACAGAAATAAAGCACAGGCGGGTTTCACAGTGCGAAAAAATCTACATTTATATAAAACTCATGTTTGTTGTTAAGACACGCCAAGAAAATAACAGCACGGAGCATGTAGGAAAGCTTCAGCCTTACACTAACTACAAGTCAGTCTCCTTGGCTATGTCCGGCTTCGGCTTGGGCTTCTGGCTCTGTTTCTGTTTCTGATTCTGGCAATGCCATCCGGCTGAGCGGGCTGGGCCCGATCCGGCGGCGGCGAGCGGCGGCGGCGTGGCGCCGCCGGACGACCTCCATCTCGTTGCGGCGTCGCGTGGCCTCCTCGTCCACGACGAACCGCCGCATGAGTATGTCGTCCGTGAGCGACTTCCCCCGGAACACCCGCCTCCCTGACTCCCCCGGCGCCCTCCCTCGCTGCTGCTCCGCCGGCCCCGCCGGCGGGGCCACCAACGGACTACTCGCCGCCGACGCCGACGACCCGCGCGGGTAACTGTAGCTCCGCCGCGGCGCCACTTCGGCCTGGAACACCTCGTTGTAAGAGGAGATGGGCGCGCACAGGCACACCCGCGTGAACGACGCCGCCACGTTCAGCGACGACGACTTGCGCAGCCTCCCCGGCGCCGGAGGTGCCACTCCAGACCCCGCTGTCGCCTCGGAGGTGGCCGTGGTCGCCGGCTGTTTCCACAGGAGGAGGAGCACCTCCAGAGCGCGCTGGTACCACGGCGACTTCTTGGACAGACCTTTCGTGCCATCTTTTCTGCATGAACAGATAATAGTGTCAGATAACTAGCCGACCTGAAGATTTCACGTACCGATCACGTACGTATGAACTGCACAGTGGATCGATCGATCGTGCTACGTTACGTGTGTGCATGGGTGTACCTTGTTTGGTGTGTGTTCTTGGTGTTTTGCATCAAGAGAGAGTGGAGAAACATTGGCACGAAAGGGTTGAGGGAGAGGAGAGGAGAGGAGAGGAGAGGGAGTTAAGGTTACATTGATCAAGTCATATCCATATGGGGAAACAGGGAGAGCTAGCCAATTCCATGGTGGATTTGTGGGGAGGTGTTGAGTGTGTGTGTGTGTGTTGTGTGTGGAGGAGGGCAGTTTGGTCATGTTGCTGTGGAAAGATTATATGTCAAAGTTCCATGGAGGGAATAAGGTAGCGTGCCCATATCTTGCATGCATACTAGGGTCAAGTGCTTGGAATGTCAAAAAGGGGTGTAGATAAATGTTGGAATTAAAATGAAGTTGATGGTATCTAAGTTATATTCTCTTGTAGCTTTGCTAACTCAATATGGATATGTATTTGGACATTAAGAAAACACTATCAATATAAATATAATAGAAAATTATGTGGAGAACATCGCAAAAATAGTGTTTTGTTATAGAGTACTAGATGTGATGTTGATATATAAACTTCTGACCCATATGTCAGTAAAGACACTAATATCTTGTAGTTAAATCAAAAATTTTACAATATTATAGAACAAATTGTCTTTAAATATGAAGTTCATATGGAGAAATTAAAATACTCAAAATTGTTATAATTATAGCATCTTATTCAAAATTAGATGAATAGGTCAAATAACTTCAAACAAATTAACTAGAAATATGAGAGAGTACTTTTTTCCCTTCAAACCTAACTCCTTTTACCGGGTTCTTTTCATTGATGCATGTTAGTATCATACTTTTTCTTTAAGCAGGATTTCTGGAGAGAGAGAGGAGACATAATTTTTAAATTCCAGAAAAGTACAGGGCTACAAGAAAAGCAAGTAGTTAAGACTGGCAAGCCATATTATAATCTCCATGTCGGTCAAATCAAATGCAGGTACCACGGGCTATAATTCGGAGAGATAGTGTACTGTAGATACACTGTAGCTGCAAAAGGGTGCATTCCTTGAATGATTTGCGTACTCCGCCGCGGAAAAAGAAAAAAAAACTTGTCTGAGAATCGTTCTCATTTAAGAATTCGGTCCACAGTTTTTGATCGGCTAATTTACACCTATCTAATGCTTAAATACAGGATTTTTACTACGAGGATCATCCTCATGCAAATTCTTTTATCTTGTTCATTATTGTGTTTCATTGCCTCATGCATATGTAGTTACTTGGTTTTTCTGTCGAGGACATATTTAATTATTGGATTAAATTTGAATGTTGCACATAAAAACATAACTCCCGCCATTAGAAAGTAAAAAATTATAAAAGTAAAAATAGAATGTTAACAGATTTTTAAAAGATGATAGTGATTTTTAGTGGATAATCAAAATCACTCTGATCTATTTCAACGGTGAATATTATTAGTTTTTATTCACTTAATTTAAGAGTGGTTTTTATTTAATATGTTCTCTCCTCCACACAATTAATTTACGAATCAGTATTAAAATTAAGAGAAATCAATGATGTACATGTGAGACTGGTCATACTCAAGTCAATTTAGCAAAGGAATTAACCTAACTTGATAAATTTTAGGTGGAATTGCATAATGCCTCTTGTATGGTTTTGTGGTTTTCTCTGGCTTTGCCCCACCTTCGATTTTAGGAACCTGGACACTCCCTGCATAAACCGTAACAAAACCAGCAAATAAGCTACACATGAAACGTTTCATCTGGCCATATCCCTGGTATGCTGGATTAGTGATGTTGCCTCAGTCTTAGTTGAGCCCAGCTAACTCGAATTATATATTGGCGGGAACGCCAGGCCGCGACTTATGAAAATGCTTACAGGTGGTCCTGAATAGTAAAAAGTTTTTTAAAAAATATTCGGAATAAATTTGTAAAAAGTACCTACAGTAATTTTTTTTTTTACAAAAATAAACGTCATTCAGCCAGTTTGAATAGCAATCGGATGCTTTTTCGACCCTATCACTATCTTGAATAGTGCCAAGATCAAAAAGACGAAAAAATCAACACAATCACATTCATTTGAATTCAGTTAAGTCGTCATTTGAAATAACGAGTGGATTGACATTCCCTTTTAGAAAAAAAACAAATTCAATTCAATTTTAATTGTATTATAATTCCACGATTCTTTCAAGATCAGTATTTTACGATCTATTACTCCAATTGATGATATGTTTGAATCAGTAGATTTGTAATTTTAAAATGGTTATATTGACATAAACAAATCATCAAGTAGAGTTATAGCTTACAATATATCGTCCTTGAATTTTACAATTCTTTCGAAACCAATATCTTACAATGCTTAACTCCAATTGATGATTTATTCGTATCAATATGATAGTTTTGACTTCACATGTCCATTGATTCAAATGGATCATCAATTGAGTTATATATTGTAAGATATTAATTCTGAAAAAATTATAACATTCAAGAATCATATCCTGTGATCTATAATTTTGATTGATGATCCGTTTGTGTCAATTTAATTGTTTTGATATTACAATCTACTGGTTCAAATGTATCATCAATCGGAGTAATAGATTGTAAATATTGATCTCGAAAGAATTATCAAATTGCAATTGAATTAGTTTTTTCGTCATTCAAGATAGTGATTTAGCCAGAATAGCTTCAAGTTGCCATTCAAACTAGCGAGTGACGTCTATTTTTGCAAAAAAAAAAATTATTATGGATCACTTTTATAATTATTTTTTATTGTATTACCCTTTTAAAAAATTAACCAACTTTGATGGTGGTCGAGTAATATAACTACGTGAACTTTGAAGTAGTAAAAACTAGGTCTTAGTCGGTTAAGACGAACCAGCCAGGTATATATTAGATTGGTCACACTCAATTAGATTCAAGCAAGGAACTAGTAACATAAGTAGACAAACTTTAGGGGAATTACCCAACACCCCTCGCATTTTAGTGGTTTTCTCCGGTTGCTTCCAACGTTTTATTTTTGGAACGGAGGCTCCTTGTATGCTGACCGCGTTCTTTAGTTTACAATTAACTACGACAAAACCAGCACGTAAAATACATATGAGACGTTTCATCTAACTATATTTAATTGTGGCATGTTGGATTAGTGACACCATATGATCAGTCTTATTTGAGTTCAACTAATTGGGAATGCGAGGTGTGGAAACACTGACATCTGGGCCTGAATAGGTCAATCACCCATTTTATGGTGGCCAGTAACATCACTTCGTTAACCTTTGAACTCGTAAAAACCATATCTTGGTAGGTTGAGTGTAAAATTTCGATCTGATCCAATTTAATTATTGCGTACCCGATTGGTACTAATTACCTAAGTATTTAAGTGACTAGGTACGTACAGTCAAACATAGCAGTTTGGGTTATACCGTATGGATGTTTAGTGCTAGCTGCCACTCTCTTATAAATTTTTATATAAGACGTTTATACACATTTATAACCAATCACTCACGTTAACATCCTCTCATTTCAAATACATTTACCAGTGAGGATAATTTAATCATTCTTAATATTTTATTGAATTAGAATTTTCTTAATTCATATATGATTAAAATATATCTTATATTTTATTATTTGAGTGAGTAACTAATTATGGATGGCAATTTAACAGTGAGAGGGATCTAAGAGCGAAACACCTTGAACTTTTGACCGGTCAATGTTCCATCACTGGTCGTGGTTGTAAATTCTAACCGATTCGAATTCTTTAGCAATCCATTTATGGCCTATTACTGTTCTTAATTACTCCATCTATTTTTAAATAAATATTATTTTAGTATCTAACATAAAAAATAAGATATTAAATAAATGATAATAGTAACACTATTAAATACAATATCATTCTCAATTAATCATTGATTATAGAACATCATGTACTTAGAAATAAAATTAAAAGATTAAAATGATACTTGAGGAGTATATACTAAAATAAATCAGTTGCATTTATTGATTTTAAGGCCTTGTTCTAACGGGTAACTAACATTCTCCCTATTAAAATATCTTGGCACCTTGGTCTCAATCGAAGTACTAAATGTACTAAAGATGTCTATATTAGTAACACTACTGGGCAGGGTCCACTCTAACTGAACTTTTAAGAGTTTGGTCGAGCTTCAACTGAAATATATGGATTTATAAATTAAAGTAAGGTTAAATACTAATTTATTTTAAAATTTATTCTATAGAAATAAACTTCTTTTAAACTAAAAGCCTCCAATAAATATAAACTGATGAAAGAAGATTTAAGAATGTGTTTGACCAAACTTAAATTTTTCCAATAAATAGACTTTTGGGGTTTCAGTTTATAAATCTAATAAATTTTTTCTACTAGTTTCAACTTATTTTAAGAAATTATAGTTCAAATAGTGTTTATGTTTGTAGAATAAGATATGAAAAAGAGTATGTGTTTGACCATAACTTTAATTTATAAACTAAAACTGAATCAACTTATTGAATTATAAACTGAAACCAATAATCAAATTATTGAAGAAACTTAAATTCACCCAACCATACCCCTAATAGTGATATTCAATCACAATAAGATGAGGCCTTAGCCTTTGTTGGACCATTCATGGAACAGCCACTAACCATCATGTCAACACATATGCATATGTACTTAAAACACATACGGGGATACAACATCATTGGGCTTTTGTGAAGGCTTAATTAATTCGAAGCATGAGAAAGCTAAGGGGGAAAAACAAGTGAGCAAAAAAAGTAGACACTACAGTGTAGTGGGTCTAGTGATTATGATAAAGTTGGTGATTAAGAAGAATAACAAGTTCTTAGTTGGTAATCAGAGGGGAACAGGGGAGGAATATAAAAGGCTCTCTCTGTTTTGATAGTGCAAAGAACTAATTAACCAATATTTTGAGTAAGCAACCAACTCATATTAGTAGTGGTCTAAACTTTAATGAATTCAAATCATGTCTCCATGATATGTCCAACTATTTCTCTTATCTTTAACAAAAAAATGTTAACCTAATAAAGATTGGAACGACCAGACATCATTTTCTTTGCTGACAATTAAACGCATCTGTTTGTCCCAATATTTGTTGCTTAGTTAAGCGTTCAGTTTTCTAAAAGAAACAAATTACACGAGAGATTCTTAAACTTATCTGATTATACTACTTAGTTCCTTCAATTTGAATCTTGACTCAGTGAGTCCCTAAAACTTAGTGTTAGTCCGATCGGTCCATCAATTAAATAACTAAAAATGAAGTGGCAAACCATATTGAGGTTTGTTCAACTCAAAGTCGTGAACTTAGTTAACTATATCATTATTTAAGTCTTTGCCACGCTGTTTTCCGTCATTTATGACACAATTAAATAAATTGGTGGATTTATAAGATTAAATTTCAAGTCGAAGAATCTAAATCGCACCCCACACAAGTTTAAAGTTAAGGGTTGTTTTGAAAAGAATTGGCAATGGATGGAATCATGGCTGTAAGCAAGTTGGATGTGTTAATAAGATGCCTCTAAAAAAGGCTGAAGAAAAGAGGCGAAGAAAAAGGAGACATGATTACGTAGACCTGAATGCTTTAGGGCGCTAAAGATCATCACACACATGCATGCGCTTTAAACCTCACTCTCAACTAAACATATCGCAAAAGCAGATGGCACAGCGTGGATCCTGATCCTTCATGGACCACAGTTATTAAACTCTTCTTACAAATTTTTTAATCAGGTCTCATGTTTTAGAATGTTCTTATACTATGGTGATTAAATTTGTGGTGATTTCTTTAGGATCAGTGTAACTTCTTAGACTGTAAAGAATTGCAATGACTACGCACAAGAACTCTGAAGCAATTTCTAACTGTAAACACTTGCACATAATTAATCATTATATATTATTATCTGGAATTAAAACTGGACCGGAGAGACCACGGTGTCTAATGAATACTTAATTAATTACTTGATTATTACCTAATGATTGCTTTGTTGGGCACTGATGATTTCACTAACTATTTTTCGTGTGAATAATTACCTTCCATCATCCACGTAAATGGTCAGATGCATATGACTTGTATATGTGAATGGGAAATAAGCTTATAATCGATTTGTTTTCTCACATTTTTGCGACTCTTTTTAATGTATCAACTGCTTAACAATTTCATAGGTTTCAGTAAAGAGTAAGTTTTCCCCGGAGAACCCCATATTTATATTGGTTTTCATCGCATGCCCTCATTTTTCGTTTGTGCCAGTGAAGTCTTTCTATTTGTAAAAGAATTACAACCAGGACCTTCTATCATGTTTTGTTAGGAACAGCAGAAGTCTCGACCCAAATTGGATTTGATCTCATGAGATACGATGGTAGGGAGATCTAATAAAAATATCATAAATAATAATGATGAAACAACGATAATTGAAGATAGAAAAATTGACGAAGATGACAAGAAATTAACGTTCTTAATCAATTCTTATATCTTTTGGATTTTTTTACTCTTATCTTTTAAAAGAATCCTCTACTTAAGAAAATTCCAGTTTTTGCACTCTTTATGTCTCTCATGAGTTTATACAGACCCACAATTCTAAATCTAGAATAATAAGAAAACATAAACTAAATATAAGTAGATTTTTTTTTTGTAGATGTTCAATTCTAATAAGAGTAAGTAAGTGACATTCTTAACATATTCTGTCGATGAATTAATGGCTACAATCACACCGTTATTTGCATGGACAAAATACCATAATTTGGAGTTTTCGCCGCTGCACAAACCAAAGCCCTAAATTCAATCTAACAAGTAAGAAGCTATGTATGTTACTTTCAGATTGCATCCTTGAAACTATGGAGGATGGTTTTGATCATCTTTTCAAACAAGCACACTATCCTAAATTTAAGCCCTAATGTAGCTAGGGAAAGACTTGCAAGTCCAAGAAACATGGAGAAAGGGCCCCTCCTGGTGGCCCATTTCTTTGTTATCTCAATGTATAGTCCCACATCGTTACTTTCAGAGCGATCGCTGGGCAAGCGGTCAAAAGATTGGACCTTGGCATAGAAGCGAAGTTTTTTGCGTCCTTTAACTTTCTTCCGTCACATGCATGGATCTCTCTGCCTTGTCCGTTGAGGGGACAGCCCGTAGGTCCAAGCAATCGAGTTCTCTATTTTTTTTTAATTTTTTTTTCTAGTGTTGTTTTGTTGCTTGCAATGTTGTAACATTGGCAGACGATTAACTACTTCATCCAAACAGTTAACCTGTCGAGGA
Organism: Pharus latifolius; assembly: GCA_019359835.1. Classification (NCBI taxonomy): domain Eukaryota; kingdom Viridiplantae; phylum Streptophyta; class Magnoliopsida; order Poales; family Poaceae; genus Pharus; species Pharus latifolius. The sequence goes on from CM033322.1 coordinate 15,941,284, forward strand.
AAGATATCTAATTCACTCTTTCTTTAATATTTTACATCATATTATAAATTTAATGATCTACAATATAAGTCCAACTTAACATGAGACTTAATCCATCTCTAACACTCTCTTTGATCTCTCCAAAAAATTCTCCTACCATCATAACTACTTTTCTTACAAATTGCCGCTAGCTCGGTCTCAAATTTAGAACTTCTAACTTCAATACTATATTAAATTTCATATACCAACCGGCTTATCTAAAATTTAAACTATTAAAGAAAGATAATTAATCCACTTTTACTTCAATAATTTTATATGGAACAATTGTACACTTATTACTACAAAAAAATGCACATGTTCCCGAGTGCTGGAAACATTGGCAAACATAAAAAACACGGCAAATGTTTTGCGAGTGTCAACACACGCAAAAATCACTCGCCACGTGAGATACGGAGAGACGTGCTTTGCGAGTGCAGCATTCGGCACACAAAACTTTGCAAGTGTTGAAGATACCCCTAGGCAAAATTCAGTGCTTGGTAAACGTTGCCCGTTCCACGGCCACTCACTGACGGAAACGCCGTTATTTGCAAACTGTTAACAGAAAAACTCTCGAATTTGCGACTGTTTCTTACGAAAACATAAACTGTACAGTAATTATTTAGTTTTTTATAGAAAAATGTTTACCAGTGTTTGATACACGAGACACTCGCGCAAAGTCGGATGACTAATATTTTGTTGCATGTTTTGCTGAGTGTTTTAAACTGTGAAACTCGGGTTTTTTTTTCTATTTTAATATTTTTATTATCTCCCTTGTTGCATATCATAACTACAATAATTATCAGATTTCAACACCATAACAGCACACATTTTATACTATTAACATAACAACAAAGCATATCATTCCAATGGCAACATATTAATTTGATTTCATCATCCAAAATCATAAATCGCACAAATATAGTCCAAAAGATCCATTAGTCCATACAATTCTAGTAGACACGAATGCATAAGTATGACAAACCGATTGAGTATAGTCCACTAATCAAGTACTAGTTTAATTGTCCAACAAACTTAACACAAGAAATTAAAGTTAGTAGTAGAATTTGTTAAGATTAACCTCAAAGTTGTATTAGGGTCAAAAGCCCAGTATTTATAGATACAACAGCATATGGGCTAAAGTCAGATTTAGACACATCCAATATATATATATACATATACACATATACTTAACACCCCCTCTCAAACTCAAGGCGGCTCAAACGTATTGAGTTTGGAAAGACTGAACTCATGACGATCGCGTGTCTGTGGCTTGGTGAAGAAGTCTGCAACCTGAAGATGAGAGGCCACATACTGAAGATCAATAGTGCTGTGGTCACAATGATAGCGAGTAAAGAAAGCATCAACACCAATATGTTTGGTTAATTCATGCCTCACAGGATCATGCGCAATCTGAATAGCACTCGTGTTGTCACATAAAAGTGACGTAGGAGCAGTACAAGTCACACCAAAATCAGCAAGAAGCCAGCGAAGCCATATGATCTCAGCAGTAGTCGTAGCCAAAGCACGAAGTTCAGCCTCAGCACTAGAACGAGAAACAGCGGTCTGTTTCTTGGACTTCCAAGCAAGCAGAGAAGTGCCCATGAAGATGCAATAGCCAGTGATAGAACACCGATCAGTAGCATCACTCGTCCAAGTAGAGTCAGAGTAAACATGTAGGTGAAGCTGACTGGTCCGAGTATAGAACAGACCACGGGAAGAAGTGCCACGTAAATAGCGAAGTACCCGCAGGAGATGACTGTAATGTACCGAGGTGGGAGCACTAACAAACTGACTAAGGACACTAACAGCATGGGAAATATCCGGCCTAGTAACAGCCAGATATACCAGACTGTGGGTTGCAGTTGCAGATGCAACTCCATGGGTGTAGCAGCTGTACGGGTGTCAGTGAGACCAGAACGAACAAGTAGATCAAGAACATACCGTTCTTGAGATAAGTAGTAGCCATCTGCAGTAGAAAAAATCTGAATATCCAAGAAATAGCCCAAAGGACCCAGATCAGACATCTGGAACTGCTCACTGAGACGCGCCTTAACAAAGGCAACATGTAGGATCAAGGATGCCGACTAGAGGAGGGGTGATTAGGAGGCTTTTAAAATTTCTTTCCAATTAAACAATTTTAAAGAATAATTGAGAGACCTAAATTATACAAATCAACTAGTTGCATTCAACCATATGAAATATTTGACAATACATGCAACAATAGTGATATAAGCAATTGTGTCAAGATGAATATAAAGCAAATAAGAATTATGCAATTGACACAATATTTTTACCGAGGTCTCGGAGACTCGCCCGGTCTCCCCTACTCCTCGTTGAAGCGCTCGCTCGGAGCCTCGCTTCTATATCCACGAAGGATATCTCACTAGGGTTGCTCCTTCTCCATACCGGATAGGCGAGCACCACACCTTTCACAATCTTTTGCCGGCCTCTCCGACAAACTTCAATTGGAGAGATCTCGGCTCTCCTCCGGCACCGTCTAGGCGAAGGCGATCGCCAAGAGTAACAAGCCGGATGCGCTTTCACTTGAATCAACCACGTGCTAGAAGCTCAAAGATGCAAATGATATGCTCAACACTCTAGCACTAGCAATCTAATGGAGATGAAGTGCACTAAACACTCACACAATCTCCCTCAAGCTCTCTCTCAAATCTACTCAAGATTTGGGCTCAATTCTAGCCTCTAAATGCAATAACTCAAATGCAAATCAATTGGCTAGGTTTTCAGCTGAAGAATGAACTCTTTGAGCACCCAAAAATGAAGCCAAACACGAAGTATTTATAGCCTCAACGAAAAACTAGCCGTTTGCAAGAAACCAGGCCAAAAGTTGTACAGGCCGGACATTGTCCGGCCACTTCAGACACTGTCCGGCCAGTACAAAAATTTCAGCCGTTGCAAATGTGTCAGTGACCGTTGGGCGAAATTTGTGAAGGCCGGACGGATACCATTTGTCCGGACAAAACGTCCGGACAGATGGATATGTCTCTGTTAACTCTCGGCTCAAAAAACTTGTACAGGCCGGACAATGTCCGGCCATTTCGGACAAAGTCCGCCCATAACGGACAAATGCCCCGGACGGATGCATTTGTCTCTGTTTCAATTTTCGGCTCAAAAAATTTGTACAGGCCGGACAATGTCCGGCCATTTCGGACAATGTCCAGCCACTTCGGACAGATAGCCCCGGACGGATGCATTTGTCCGGCCACTGCACACTGACAGTAAAACATGCATAACTTTTGATCCAGAGATCCGATTGAGGTGATTTTTGGCTTGTTAGAAAGATAACTCAGAGCTCTACAATTTTGTCACAGGAGCAAGACCTAAAAAGGTCTAGAAACTTCTATAAAACTCAGAAACTTTCCTGCTGTCAAAATGTTCAAGCCAAAATCATCTCAAATGCAATTTTAAAGTATTTGCACATACGGATTTGCTGTTTTCTCGCGGATGTGATTTGTGTCACTTAGCAATGACCACGACCACACAGGTCTTGACATCCGATTGAAAACAGGTGGTCGATAGGGTTTGGTCGAGCGTACGCAAGCGAGTCGAAGACTGGTACGACCAATCCGAACTCCTACGACCACACCCAAACCCTAAACAGAAAGCCGCCAAACAAGCGACATGACCACGACCACGTATCAACACTGATACGATCAGAACATGCAAATACGACCACGATCAGCTCTAGATAAATAAACCAATTTAAACAGCTGGCGATCACGACTAAGTGCAGATTTCAAAACAATTAATCTAATACACATGAACTACACTTAGACTCACTAACAATGCAAGACACTAGTGCAAGATGATATGAATGCATCTGAGCTTTCGCACTAGATAGATTCAAGCTACTAGTTTCCGACCCCTCTTAATAGTACGGTCAAACTAGTAAAAAGAAACCTATCAACCCGGTTTGTCTCCAAACACCGAGACCGGTAAAACCCTAAGAAAACAATCTTTAATCTTGGATTTTACCTTAGGTGAAGTTCGACCTCGTGAAGTTCGACCGCTCGACGCTTGTCCCCGCAAGGCTCGACCTCGCTAAGCTTGACCTCGCGAAGCTCGACTACTTGACACTCGTCCTCGCAAAGCTTGACCTTGCTAAGCTCGACCTCGCTCGAGATGTCTCATATCGACTTCATCCTCTTCACACCCTTGCTCGCTTTTATCCTGCAATCAAACTGAGACTACAATACGTACACTCAATGCACAACATTAGTCTCATATATAAGTCGTCATTTATCACCTCCAGAGAAGCTACTCCACACAGGAGTTAGCTCAACGGTTTCTCTTTCAAATGACATGACAAACTATATTCAACGAGTAGCAAATGAGTATAAGATAAAATACAATCATATAGATCGTAGATGATAAACACATACGCACACGATCTATACTACTCATATCATGATATCAATCAACCTAGATGACCAAAGTGATGAGCTCTCCCTCAACATGTGCATCGATATAAAATCCACAACTGGAGTCATCAGTCTCAGATTTAACGTATTACATTTTGATCAATCAATCAGCACAAGCTTGATGTAACCACCGAGCTCATCCTCTACATATGCATCAATATCAAACCCGCAATCGAGAAAAACATCCAATTCAGGGTTTACCGATAATCAATTCAATTTACTTGTGCTAAATCAGGATTTATCTAAATTGTCATTTAATCATCAAATCTGATATCTTCATATTAACTTTAATCATCATGGATATATCCAAAATGTCATTAATCATCAAAACCTAGATACTAAGATCTACCTAGATCCAACACAACATACTGCTCATCATCCCCCGTAATCAACATATCATCAACATAGAGCAAGATAAGCGTCCGACCACGAGCAGAAGTGTGAACAAACAGGGCCGGATCATGAGTATTAGCAACAAAACCAGCAGCCAGAAGTACTGAACTGAAGCGAGCAAACCAAGCACGAGGCGCCTGTTTAAGACCATACAAAGCACGATGAAGATGACAAACATGGCCAGTAGGTGCAGAATAACCAGGTGGTGGCTGCATGTAGACTACTTCCTGAAGATCACCATGAAGGAACGCATTCTTTACATCCATCTGAGAAATAGCCCACTGACGAGTAGCAGCAACTGCAACGAGAGTACGCACCGTGGTCATATGAGCAACAGGAGCAAACGTCTCCTCATAGTCACGGCCATACTGTTGCTGAAATCCCCAAGCAACAAGACGCGCTTTATAGCGCTCAATAGAACCATCCGACCATGTCTTGATTTTGAAAACCCATTTGCAAGTAATGGGTACTGCACCTGTGGGTAAAGGAACAACATCCCAAGTCCCTGTACACTCCAAAGCCGAGAGCTCCTCGGTCATGGCTAGCTGCCACTCAGGTATGTGAGCCGCATCCTGATAGCTGCGAGGCTCCTAAACATCACTGGTGAGAAGCATACTATAACGAGCAGGAGGTAAAATCGTACTACGATCACGAAGTGCATACCTGGGTGATGATGATGCTGGCAGATCATCGGTAGAAGTCTCATCCGAAGAGGCCAAATCACGAGTAGTAGAATCCAAAGAGATCTCAGGAGAGGAAGAAGACAAAGGCTCAGAAGACGAAGAAGACAAAGTCTCAGAAGATGAAGGCTGGACTATAGAGAGCGGTGGGACAGGTGAAGAGCTATGATCAGACGGAGAGGCCGAAGTAGATGAAGTGGAAGTAGGAAAAAGAGAATAGGAGGGGATGGAGAGAAAACTGGTGGACTCTGTGGGAACAGACGAATGAGAAGAAGAAGAATAAAAGAAAGGTCGACTCTCATCAAAGGTGACATCTCGAGAGAAACGAAGACGGCAAGCAGAGGGATCGTAACAACGATAACCCTTATGCTCACGGCTGTAGCCAAGAAAGACACACTCAACAGATTGAGTGGTCAACTTGGTACGCTCACGAGGAGGAAGGAGGACATGACACGCACACCCAAAGACTCGAAGATGTGCATATGTCGGAGGAATGGAAAACAGAAGCTGAGAAGGAACCCGACCATCGAGACTAGTGGACGGCTGTATATTTATAAGATACACAGCCGTAGAAATAGTCTCAGCCCAGAAGGAGTGAGGAACAAAAGAGGCAAGCATAAGAGTACGAGCAGTCTCAATAATGTGACGGTGTTTGCGTTCAGTAACACCGTTTTGAGCATGAGCACCTGGACAAGATAACTGAGAAAGGGTACCCTCATCAAAGAGAAACTGTCGAAATGATGTGGACAAGTACTCATCGCCAGAATCAGAGCGAAAGGTCTGAATGGAGCAGGAAAACTGAGTATGGACCATACGAGCAAAAGACTGGTAGATAGATAACAACTGACCACGATGTTTCATGAAATAAATCCAGCAATAACGAGAAAAATCATCAATAAAAATCACATAATATTTATGTCCACCTTTTGAAATAAAAGGAGCAGGACCCCATACATCGGAATGAATAAGCTGAAAAACACGACTTGACCTAGAAAGACTAGTAGGATACGGATGTTGTAGCTGTTTGCCAAGCTTACAACCCGAACAAGATAAAGAACTATCAGAAGTGACAGGACCCAAAACACCCTGACGCACTAGACTAGATAAGCGAGGGTGAGAAAGGTGACCCAAACAATGATGCCACTGGTGAAAGCTGATAGACGACGCAGAGACAGATGCGAATACTAAAGGAGTGGAGACCGAAGTAGCAGTGGGCGGAGAAGAAACCGAAAGATGTAGGTAATCAAGGTGGTAGAGACTCTTGGGGCTACTGTGAAGTCGGCCACGTCCAATGAGAGCTCCCGTCCGACGATCCTGCACATAGCAAAAACAATCATCAAACCCAATAAAACACTTCAGCCGAGCAAGCTGAGAGACAGACATAAGGCACAGCTGCAGTTGTGGTACACAAGAGACATCAGAAACAGTAAACTGAGTGGTAGAAATGATGCCCTGATGTGTAACCGGTAAAGTAGTGCCATCAGCTGTCTGAACTGAAATATGATCCTGGGACGGCCGACGCGATTGTAATGCGGAACAATCAGACGTCATATGGAAAGACGCCCTTGAATCCAGAACCCAGGGACTAGCTGTACCTGATGATGGGGTAGAGTGAACTGCAGCCCCAGCAGAAGACGAGGAGGGTATAGTAGTCTGACGCTGTAAAAGAGTATGAAGCTGGCGCAGCTCTGCAGCAGTGAGAGGAGCCGGCTGATCAGAGGATGGGCTAGAAGACACAGTAGGAGTAGAACGGCCACGGCGAGTAGCACGATCACGCTCAAACTGAGCCTTCAGCTCTGGATGAAGACTGAAGCAGCGCTGAACAGTATGGCCCGGCTTCTTACAGTGTGAACAGACCGCAGGAGTACACGCCTCAGTGCGCAGAGAAGTCGAACTAGACCGCGACATAGCCAACACCGTAGAAGGTGATGAGGTGAAGTGAGACGCCAAAGAACGCAGTCGAGTCTCCTCAGCAATAAGGGCCCGGACAGTCTCTTCCAAAGAGCAGAGGGTCTCACGATTCAGAAGTTGAGAGCGAACCATCTCAAACTCTGACCGGAGACACATCAGAAACTGAAAAACACGCTCCTCTTCCCTATACCGAAGGGTGAGAGGTCCGGCATCGGTGGGTGCCATAGAGTCCAGCTGACGCCAAATCTTGCAGAGCTGACTGTAAAACTCCTCCACAGTCTGATCGCCCTGCTGAGAGGCAGAAAGTTGCTGGCAAAGAGACCAGCGAAGGGTATGACCCATCTGTCGGTAGCGAGCAGCAAGAAAATCCCATATATCCTGACAGGTGGGTAAAGAATCGATACTCAACCGAATGTCCGACGAAGTGCTCTGCATAATGAGACACTTGACCCGGGCTTCATCACGAAGCCAAGTAGACAAAGTTGGATCACTGGGGAGTGGCTAGCGACGTGTCCCGTCCACATGTCCACGCAGGCCAAAACCATCAAGAAGAGATATCATGACAATAGACCACTCGCGATAATCAGCAGTGCTTTTGAGTTTCACATCACAGAGTGGCAGGGAGAAACCTCCTGAAGAAACTGAAGATGCCATAACGTCAGAGGAAGGGATTGTAAGATCCGAGGAGACAAACGACATCAACTAAAAGGAGCACACACAAAAGGGTGCAGAAGTCCTTTTTTTTTTTTTTTCAGTGAAGAAGGGAGCCGGATCGGGCGACGCCGGGCGGGGAGGCCAGATCAGGCGGCAGCGGGCGGCGCGCCGGGCGGGGAGGTGTCCACGCGGGGAGGTGCGGCGAACGGTGGCGGACGGCGCGGGCCCGGCCGATGGTGGCGGATCAGGCGGGCGGCGCGCCGGGCGGGGAGGCGCCCACGCGGGGAGACGCGGCCGACAGTGGCGGACGACGCGAAGGACTGCGGGAGGCGCCGGGTGCGGCCGACGGGGCGGTGCCGGACGGCGCGGGCCGTGCGGGAAGGCCGAAGCAGGGACGGCAGCGGGCGGCACGCCGGGCGGGGAGGCGGGCGCGCGGCCGATGGGGCGGTAGCGGGCGTCGCAGGCCGTGCGGGAAGGACAGCGCCGGGCGAGGAGGACGGCGCCGGATCGGGCACGAGGAGGACGGTTTGGGGGCGGCCGGCGCACACGGAGGACGGCGTGGGGCCGGACGGCACACGAGGAGGTCGGCGCGGGGCGGCGCGGGGTCGGACGGTGCACGGATCGGACGGGGGCGCCCACGCGAGGAGGAGGACGGCCGACCGGGGTGAGGAAGAAACGTGGATCTGACGGCGACGACGACGACAGCGGCAGCGAAAACGTCAACAACCACGGGAGGATAGGGTTAGGGTTGTGAAACTTGGCTCTAATACTATGTTAAGATTAACCTCAAAGTTGTATTAGGGTCAAAAACCCAGTATTTATAGATACAACAGTGTAAGGGCTAAAATCAGATTTAGACACATCCAATACATATACACATATACACATATACTTAACAGAATTAAGAATTAAAGTCATGCGGTGGACTCGTCGAATTGGTCATCTAGAGGAGATGCACAACCATTTGTACCAATGCCGGCAGTAGCAGCAACCCCTGATGGGTTATGCAAAATGAACGCACCTAAAACATGAACAATTGTAAGTTGCTAAATGTTCCATCACCTCTTACTCTCTTAGTGAGTACCTACATTTTGAATAAACCAATTTGTCGGAATTTACTATTTGTTGATCATATTACAAAGAATAGTTCAAACTGCCCAACTACGATACTTGGATGGCAGATGTGAAGCACAACTGATCGTGTTGGGCATCCCCACGTTCACGTTGATCGATCTGCGGCATGATCCGTCCCGTTCATCCAGTTTGTAGTCTGTGTTCCCCCGACTAGAGCATACTTTTACCAAAAAATGCTTGAAATTGGCACATAGCGAACCATTCAATATTTGCATCTTGCAACGCAGTTGACCATGGTGCAAGTAAAATAGTTCGGCAGAGTTTTGGTCTTACAAACTTGTGAAGACATGATCATCACATGATACCACTGCATAACTTACGTGGCCAACTGTATCATTTTAGTAATGAATTCCACAGTTTGAGTAACCAATTCAAATGAAATGAGCACAGATGTGTGAGCACTCCCCGAATCGAGAAACCTCCTGCCTTTTTGGCCCCGGCTTCCTGGATCTTCGATTGGAGTGCGGTTGAGGGTGATTGCGGCGGCGTGCGTGAGTGAGGGGGGCGGCGAGTGAGGCCGACGGCGAGTAAGGGTTTGGGTTTTGGAGGACACAGTAGCAACAAGTGTTGGAGGGCAGGACAAATTTTGGGCAAAAAAAGAGAGGGAAAGCTGTTCAATTTGGCCCAGAGCACTGCAATGCTCGGCAAACACCACCTCCGTTACTGAGCCCAAATGGCGTATTTTTTCGCCGTGTTAGTTAATAGGCACTTGGTAAAGAAAAAGCATGTACGTCATCCTCAATTTTGCCTACAGTCACTACAATGATACTTTGGCAAACAATTCTTTACTATTGTTTCACAAAACACCAAGAAAAAATTATACACTCGGGTTCCCAAACATTTCTAAGGGATTTCTTGGTTCAGCCCGACGAAGTAATGGCACTCGATTATCTGTAATTCTGACATTGTATGAAATGAAACATGTAAAGCTAAAGCAGTGAAACTATATCCTCGGAGCAGTGCCGTATGTGCAAACTTAAGATGCAGAAAAGTAAATCGATAACAATTCTTTGCGTACCTCCGTACATTCCGAATCCGTGTCCTAGAATTGTACATAAAAGCTGTTGCATTATTTGGGTGTTTCTATATCGCATAGAGCTGGCCATTTTAAAGAGCTGAGAAGGGAAAATATGGGGTGATTTTAAAGCCCAAACATAAAAAACTAGTGGTGATTCGTTGTTGGGCCCAACTAATGCTGAACTCAAATGTGGGCTGGGCGTCCATCCTGGGATTAAGCTCTTTCCTAGATGTTATTGACTCTAATCTCTGGGAACTTTTCAAACAGTTGAGCAAAATTTCATAGATGCAACTTTTCCTTTTTTCATACCAATTAAACCGTGTTCGTACATATGCATTTCATACAAATTGACAATTGGACCAATTTGAACCACGAGTGTGCAAGTTGCATCTTTGATTTCTTTTCACCCGAAAAAAAGGTTTCCATTGTTGAATTAAGGCAACCTTTTTCTTTGATGGGAAGGGCCAACTGTTCTCACTTGGGTTGGACTTCACATCAGTTTTAAGTGCAAAAGGCCGCTTTCTCATCACTAAGTGCTCCGCACATTAAGCATGTACTGTTACAAATACCATGACAAGCACTTGTTATTTGATTATTTATCCATTGAACCAAGACAAAATGATCAGCCATCAAGTTGTCATTGTTGGGAGATTGGGTGCACATCAAAAAGATGCTTAAAATCCATTCCAAAATGCTCCATATTGATCCGAGCCAGCTTAAGAGCAACATAGCTCAAATGGACCAAACTCATCCACAAAGAAGACCTCTTATGTGATCCCATTAATCCGAGTCGTCCAAAAAGAGACCCTCATCTCATTCCACTAATCTAAGATGTATATTTCAACTCAGGCGGTTTGGCAATCTTTACATTTCCCGCTTTAGAAGCTTCTTATGACATTTTTATCTGCAGTTACGTCTCAACCTAGTTTGACATCCAGGGGTGAATCCACACATATTCAAGAGTGGCATTCGTGGAAGAAAAGTGCTCTCCTAAAATATTACAGAATATAAAAAAAAAGAAACAATGCATAATGCATAAATAGCTAAATTTTTTATTTGTGGCCCCTTGAGTATAATTTCTAGATCCGTCTCTGCCAATATTTAAGACACTGATTGATAAGACCTTGTGACCTCTCCCCTGGCTGAAAACATCCCAAATTGCTCACTTATACATGTTTGGGTTATGAAAGAAGCAGATTTTTGGGCAAAGGCAGTCGAGAAATACATTTATTTCTTTCAGAATGTAACAAAAACGAGACACAGGCACAGGATCTGCAAGATGCACTTCCTGGTCGTGAATAGCTACTTTCACATTACATGCTACACATTACTTGTACATAACTCTTCTTGCTACGACAGGACCAGAAACCTACACTAATATGTTACACTTAAAAGGTACTATTAAGTGACTACTAAGTCCTATCTTTCTCCTCCTATCTATCATGAACTGTGTCCTTCCAACTGCAAACAGCTGCTGCTTCCTGAGCTGCCGATGACACACAGGAGATCACGCACTTGGAGCTTCACATTGTGCGTTCCTACCGAGTCCAAGACGTCGATGCACTCCTGAAGATCAGAATCGTTCGCCAAGATCACCCACTCGTCCTCATCGTCCTTGTACTTCATCTGAAATGCTCCGGTTGACAGCTTGAATCGCTTCGCTACCTCTTCCCGTAGATGGTACCAGCCCATTGATGGTGCAAACTTGAACCGCACGGTGTCGCCATTGTAAGTAGCCTTGACTGTGAGCGCTGGGCTGCTTTTGTCTATCACTGTAAGATCACATTTTGAGTTCTGCTTGAAAGTAGGGTGGTGGCATGATGCGCTGCCGCTAGACGAGTCTGTCATACCAGAGGTAGAAGGACGAGTATGCTCCTTGGCTTCATGATCATCAACCATATTAGCGTCTGCTTCTTCAATAATCTCAGCACTTGGGCAGACAGTCACAGAAGGACCTAGGCTATCTGTTTCTTTGAGACTCAAACTACTGACAGCACCAATGGCATATACTGGATCTTGTCGTGTGGCCTCAGGATTTGAATGCTGTGAAAGGCTTGCATCATAAGAAGCATTGTTACCAATGTTGTTAACATTATTCGTCAGAATGCAAAGTTCATCCCCTTCCCTTTTCTGTGCATTCCGGTGTTGCAATTGGCATAAACATTCCATTTGCCATCTATCAGATGAATGCTTCTGTTCAGACTTTGGGCCAGATTTCTCCTTTCCACTTTGAACAGATGGAGTAGGCATAGCATCACGAATGGGAAATGGTATGTTATCTGGCAGAGACACTGCTGAGATGAGAGACCCAGTAGTGGGATCATACTGCAAGGATCCATCCACACCATGAACTGAGTTTATGACATTTTGGATCTTCTTCAGCGAACGGTTAACCTTGTTAATCTTCCTAGAAGGCCATCGGGAAATTCCATGTTGCCGGCATATCCGCTTCAAAGTTGTTGGACAAACTGCAACAGTATCAACGGAAAAAAATATTAACGGGACTTGTCCATTCCATCTTCAATTTACATGACCCAGATACCACTCTAGTCAAAATCTTTTCTTCAGTATTGAAATATTGCACCACAGCAAAGATTCAACTAAGATTTCACATGATAAGGTAATACTAGGGGCTTACCACCAAGACTCTTTGCAGCATCCTTTAGACTACCAGAAAAGTATTTACGAAGAACATCCAAACTAATATTCTTCTCAGCTGTACTGTGCTTTTTCTCTGCATGCCTCTTTGAACTAGACTGTACCTGCAGTGAAGTAGAAGGTTTCTAATCAACAGACACCTCTAACAAACTATCCTTAAAAACTAAGGATTTCGGCCAAAAACCCTGAAAAGAATTTTAGCTCAAGTCATGTCAATTATGCTTCTTCATAAATCAGAAGCAAGATGGTTGTGTAGCATGTCATATTTAATAAGCGAAAAATACGATTGTAGAGTACCTGTTTACACTCCACATTTCCTTCTTGCTCATCAACCAAAGATAGATCACCCAGCGGCACTTCTTCAATTGGCTGATCGCCATGGGAATTTGCAGGGTGGCCAGTTGGCAAGTAGCTTTCATTAGTTATCCCATACATCATTGTAGTGCAGGCATCCATTTTATCAACCTCAGCATCAGAAACAGTTCGCAAACTCTTGCATATTCTTTGCATTGTGCTGGACAGGTTATTTAACAACATCTGTTGTTCTCCACTGCCTCTGCAGTTGACTGGGAGAAAGAATTCTAGAATGTAGTCATCATTGCTGGTATATGTGCTCCTTAACCGGACGGCTACAGCAGCATGCAGACCAAACTTACGAGCATGGTGGGCAAGTGGGTAGTCCTCAATACTGTACTCTCTTATATTAGGCGAGAAGAATGGGAGATTGGATTTGAGCGCTCGGCCCGCAATGCCCTGCCCTTTCTCAAGATGGCGTTCAGCACATGCATGAAGAAAGCCTTGCATTTTCACATCAGTAACATAAGAAGCTGATTCATGGATATGAAGTATTGTTCTTCCTGATTCTGAGTCAATGCCACCATTTTTTCCATCAACATAACTGTCATCATTGCCACTGAATGAAGGAACCCATGTAAGGGCCAATGGAAGCATGTGTGCATAGCAAATAGCTCTCAGAACATCCAAAATCTCTGTAAAGGCAGATTTCTGATTTTCTGTATAGAACTGCAAATAAAGAGAAAGCATAAACAGCAAATGTTAATAGGTAAATACAAACTTAAAAATGAGGAGTTGTGCCTATGCTATATAAGTATGAGAAAGATCACATTGACCATATCAAAGTACAGAATGGCACCTTCTGGCAACTTTTGTCTTTTGTTGTCTTCAAGTTCACAGCCTACAGAGGAGTGATCGGATAAACATTAAATGTAAGTGTTGAGTCAGATACAGGACTGTAAAACATGATACTCTTTCCATTATCCACAGAAGATGACAAATATGGACTCATAACTTCAAGCTTTTGTTCTTGGTGAATTAGTATTCATATGTATATGTTAGAAACTTCAGTGCTTGTGGACTAATAGGAAGATAGCACAAGCAAGCCAAGAAAATTAGCAATACCAATAGTAAACACTGTGTAAACACAGCAAAACTATAGCAATGGAAAACTACACACCTTTTACTAATTTGCAGGACATGAACCTAGATAGTTAGTTATATCAAATGCACTGTGTGCTAAGAGCCAAATTTGAAACATACAACAAATAGACTGAAAAATTCCAAACAGAGTTGATACTGTATGAATTGTGCTCCAAATCAGACAGGTTTGCTCAATGAAATATCAACTAGACATTGTTGAATCATTCCAGTAGTACTCATATCTACATTTCAGTATACAATGGTATCCACGATATTCATAGATGGAACTGCTGAATTGGAGTACTCTGATCCAAACGAATGAATAGAATATAGATCAATGTATAGAACACTGGAAATTACAGCATGTAAGAAGAAGACAAGCAATAGCATTAGCAATAAAGCAACTTTATAGATTCATGGATGCTTCACCTTTGAATGTAAACAGAAAAGTAAGAAAAGAGAAGATCCCCTAGCTAGTTTAACAGAAAATAAGTCAAAACTTGCCTGCAAGGCATTGCAAACGCTGTCCATCTCTGCATCAAAATTAAGCTTCTCGTTCTTGGTCACAAGCTCAAGTACCGCACAGCAAGAACCCTTGCCGGGGTCATAAATTGGCATCGCAAGTGAACCACGTATGTTATGATGAAGAGCATACTCCATCCTTAAGTACTCAGGCTTATTGTAGTAGAGAACACTTGAGGTCCATTCTGGCACCCCAGAGATGAAGACTCTCCCTGGAAGCCCGGGATGCAGGGCTGGTTCTTCCTTGGCCGAAAACACAAAACGCCTTGACACTTCCCGGTACCCTGTAAGAACCTGGTCAAGCAGAAAAGGTTGCTCGCATGTGCTGAGCACTACCTGATCCCCCTGCTCGATGGGCATCCAGACTTGGGCAAGGATGCCAGTACCCAATGACTCTCTGAACAAGGACAGCGCCATGAGCATCCTCTCAGCAAACAAGCTGCCCGCAACAGGCCTCGGAACAATACTACTCTCAGTCTCAGGACCATTATCCGAAATAAGCTCACCGGAACTCTTCGCCGCTCTCTCTGCTGCATCTGGATTCACTGACATTACCGAGTCAGTCTTTGGAGTAGCTACTGCTACAGCCTCCTCCGGTCCAGAAAAGGCGTCAAACGGCATATTGCCACTCCCACCGGAAGCACGCGGTGACGACCCCAAAGAAGACCACAGAGCAAGCATCTGGTGCCCAGTCTGATCATTCAGCAATGAGAATATATGGTCGGCCACCGAAATGCCGCAGAGCTCCGAGTATCCATCAAAGTTCATCGTGGCCACGACGCCAGACGGATCATGCGACGACCCCATCGGGCTGCCAATGTTGCCATTGCAGCCCCCACGATTGGAATGCACAGGCGCGTCCATAGATTTTTCTCCACCGGTATAGTTCAAGCAATTTCTTCACGCCTATAAAACCACTATGGATTTGGTTTGGTGCACTGTATTTTGCCCTGGAAAAGAGATAAAAAGAAAGAATCTTTGTACCAAAGAAAGACTAATTTAATAAACAGGATCTGCAGATTCTGCACGCAGGACAACTTTTTCCATAGAAATGTACTGTTTACTAGAACAACTAGTCTTGCACTCCAAGATCACTACGAAGGAGGCCACCAGTTCACCACGGGAACTCCAGAGGTCAAGCCTTTGGAAGGAAAGGTCAGCAAAAGGAACAGCCTAAAGCAGACGGAAAGCAGCACATTTCTCCCCGAAAAGTCCTGTTTTTTGACGCCAGAAACAGCAAACTAAAGGGATGCTCGATTTGAAAAGCCAAGAACCTGCAAGCAAGCAACCTTTCTACTCAGGAACGCTCAAAAACCTCAAATTAAGCACCTATGCACCCAAAAGGCAGCAAATTTCTCAGCACCAATCACTTCTTGGTCCCAAGAAACAACTATGAACTCAAAATTTCTGCTCCATTAAGATAACAACCAATTCTCTATCCACGCAAACTCCATTCCTGACATGAAAGGCGCAATCTTGAGCCCAAAAGCATCGAAAAAGACAGGAAAAATCGGAGGATAAGGATCGCGGGGGAGGCGGTGGCGCAGATCTGAGGAGGTGGTGGTAGGAATCAAAGGTGTCCTGTAGCGGAGCGCGCGGGGGGGTGGGGGGTGGCGTGTGGTGGGGAGTTGGGGAACGATTCCCGAGTTTGGAATTCCGAAGCCTATGCTGTGCTGTTATTTTGTCCTTTAATTTTATTTCTCACTGCGGATTCCCCGTTTTTTTATTGAGCTCTTGGCCGCTTTTTTTTTGTATTGGATTTTTATGAGCTTTGGTTTTTTCTCGGCCGCTAGAACTAGAAAAAGGCGGCAGAATGAGAGACGGAACAAACTCCCGAGTCCCGAGTTACTTCCCATTAGAGCCGTACCATTTGTGCTTTCATGTTATTTATTAGTATGTGGTTAGCGTCTCTTGGAATAGAGTTTTTTTTATTAATAATCTAAATAAAATAATTATTTATAAAACTAACCTACAGTTCAAAAAAATTACACAAAAGACCTACTACGTCAGCCTGTCGAGTTCCCAAAACTCAACAGGCTGCATGTCGAGAGAAAGAGCTTGTCAAGTACCCAGAACTCGACAAGTATTTACTTGTTATTAGATTGTGCAGTGGCAATAAATTAGTAAAGAGATTCTAACCCAACTGGCTGAGATGCTCTCTCTCCACCTTCGCAACCCGGGTTCGAATCAGCCCATGGCTCGACAAGCTTTAAAAAAAATGCTTAGTGTGGGATTCAAACCCGGGTTGCGGAGGTGGAGAGAGAGCGTCTCAGTCAGTTGCGCTAAGAGTGGTTTGTTAATTTATTGCCACTGTATAATATAATAACAAACAGATACTTGTCGAGCCATGGGCACTCGACAAGTCTTACTACACGACATGCTACATGTTGAGTTCTGGGAACTCGACAGGCTGACGTGGCAGGTTTTTTGTGTAATTTTTTCGAACTGTGGGTTAGTTTTGTAAATAATTATTTTATTTAGGTTATTAATAAAAAAAACTCCTTGGAATATGCATGTCTCTAGCCTGTCTGAAAATTGTTAAAATTTGTCAAATTAGTTTTATGAGCATAGCTAATTATGTAGTATGATGAAGATATGAGATACTGAAAAAAAAAAGTATATTTGACTTATGGTCAAATCTATAGCCAAATGTTGGTTGGTTATCAAAGATGGCGAGTAAATCATTAACCACATATTTGACAGTAATGATGTATAGAAGTGACCAAATCATGATTGACTCTAGTGGTTTGTTGATTATGAAGCAAACAAAAATAAAAAAATATTAGTACTACCAAGATTTAACTTGATAAAACCTAGTTACTAACAAACATACCTTATTTCTTTGTTGTGTTTGGACAAGTCGCACCATCAAACCTAAAAATTGTTCAAGTTGCATCTTTATTGTACCTGGACAAACCTTGTCTTCAAACCTGATGGTTCTTCGATTTACATCTTCACTTACATGGATAAGCCATGTTTGGAATTTTGTCCAATTGTACCTAGAAGTCCAAGACATTCCAAGTTAAGTGTTGTTCGGGGAAAAATGAGGTTCCGCTAGGCGACGCAGGCCCAGACGCGGCTCCGGGTAAGGGGTCTTTTCTTCCCCGGACTTGGTGTCGCGTAAGGGACCCTCTCTTACTCGGACGTGGTCCTGGGTAAAGGGCCCTCTCCTCCCCCAGACGTGGCTCTGGGTAAGGGGCCCTCTCCTCCCAGGACTTGGTCCTGGGTAAGGGAGCCTCTCCTCTCCTGGACGTGGCTCCGGGTAAGGAGCCCTCTCTTCTCTAGACGTGGTCCTCGGGTAAAGGGCCCTCTCCTCCCGCGGACGTGGCCCCGGGTAAGGGGCCCTCTCCTCCCTGGACTTGGTCCCGGGTAGGGCCCTCCCCCCCGGACGTGGCTCCGGGTAAGGAGCCCTCTCTTCCCCGAACTTAGTCTCGGATAAGAGGCCCTCTCCTCCCTGGATGTGGCTCTAGGTAAGGGACCCTCTCTAACTCGGACTTGGCCCCGAGAAAGGGGTCCTCTCTTCCCCGGACGTGGTCCCGGGTAAGAGGCCCTCTCCTCCCCGGACATGGCTCCGGGTAAGGAGTCCTCCTTATCCCGGGTGTTTCCTCGGGAATTGGAGTGGCCACATGTCAAGGATCCGGGCCTCACGCCATGCAAAAAGACCGCAATGCCCTCGATCCGATGGTCCCAGCTAGGGCAATCTTGTAATTTGCGTCTTTTGGGGTCTATATATACTCTTGTATCCCCTTGTAACCTAGGACAATTCATTTGCATCCAGTACACAAAAACTAAAAGGCGTGCTTAGTAGCACTCTCCCCGCGAGAGAGCTCCCTTAGCCGACTCGTGTCGAGAGCACGTCGATAGGACTAGGGCTTCCACTGAGGCCTGAAACTGTATAAGCCCTTGTGTCAATCTCTGAGATTGTCCAACACGGGGTGACCCATCGCACGGTCAGCCCGCATTGCGAAATATGTGTTACGCGCGTCATCAAACCTGCTGGGGTATTTTCAATACCACGACAGTTGGCGCCGTCCGTGGGGACTCGTGACGAATTGTCATGGCTCCTCCAAGAAGAATGAGGCACCTCGCCTCCCTCTCCAACGAAGCCGGTTCTAGCAACCCTACGCCATCGACGCAAGGGGCCGTCGTCGTGGCGCCTCCTCCCGGGGACACTCGGGGGGAGGCGGCTTCTCTCGTCGCCCTCGGTGGGAGCATGACTCCTACGGGTTAGCCCGACGCCTTCGACCTCTGGAGACCCGCTACTCGGGGTGCTCGTTGAGGGTCAACTTCGCGCGCAACGCACTCTTGAGAAGTTGTTGTGTGCCGTAGCGCGAGCTCCGGCTCCCGCGTACCCGACTCCGTTCCCATTCATGGGACCGCCACCGCCGTATATTATGGGGCACCCGGGAGCCTTCTTCACACTGGGGGCTTTCCCCTTCTCGGGGGGTGCTCCCGTCTCCAGAGGACTCCCCCTCCCGGGAGGTGCGCCTGTCTCCGGGGGCTACTCCTTCCTAGGGAGCGCTCCCGTCTCCGGAGGACTCCCGCTCCCGGGAGGTGCTCCCTCGTTCGGGGGCTATCCCCTCCCGGGGGCACTCCCGTCTCTGGCGGACTTCTGCTCCCGGGAGGTGCGCCTGTCTTCGGGGGATACCCCTTCTCGGGGGGTGCCGCCATCTCTGGAGGACTCCCTCTCCTGGGGGATGCTCTCGTCTCCGGGGAACGCTCAGTTCCGGGCGTCGGCCCTGTCTCCGGGGTATCTCTTACCCCGGCAGGCACTCTCCCCTCTAGAACCTTGCTCGTTTCGGGAGGCGTTCCTGGTGCGGTCTCCGCGATGCAGGCTGTACCCCCGCTGGGAACTTTTCCCACGCCAAGGGTTGTCTCCATCGTCGGTACCTCCCCAACACGTGACCTCTCTCTCGCGCCCATCGTCAATGCACATTAGCTCCCTCCCCCGGGGCCCCCTCCCCAGGCTCCCCCGGTGGATCAAACCCGATTCACACAGGGGGAAGGTAGAGTGCATGCGCACGGCAAGGTCTGAGGGAGTCCCATCTCACCGTCGCTTCGAACCACTCCCGGGGCGTGCGCATCACTCTCACGTCCCGGCGGATAGGGGCAAGAGGCCCATGCAAGAAGCCATCATCACCTCTAGGGACCTCCCCGAGGTGCAAGAGGTTAGCTCCACTAACCCCGAGGAAGGGAGACGATACTGAAAGGTAGGCGGTCCGTTAGGACCCCTTCCCGACTTAGACAATGAACGTGCCTCCCCCGTGAAGGGAGACAGTGATGCGGGCTCTCCAAAGGAGGTGGAAGGGGCCAATCAACCCCTCTGCCGCCGCCTCCGATGTGTCCGCTGGCCAAAGCATGCAAGAGTGGGATTCTACCGGGAGAGTCCCGAGGCCTTGGTTTGCTACGGGGTCCTCTCCAGGGACATTTGTGGGGGGAGTCCCTTGAGTCCCTCTCCCCGGGGTTGGAGATCCCCTGGTTCTTCTTTCAAATGTCGTCCTCCTCAGCTCTTGCGTACTTCTCGAGCACGTTGAAGAGCTCGTCCGCGGAGGACGAGCAGCTCCGGGAGAGCTCCACCGGAGAGGCCAATCCTCCCGCACGCGAGAGGCTCCTAAGTCGGGGGGCAAGGAGGCTGGAGCCACCTTATAGTGCGCTTTCCACAAGTCCAACTCCCATGCAACCCGAGAATTTCACGCGCTCCTCCAACACTTCGCGGCATTTCTCAAGCAATATGGGCCAGGGGGAGGCCCTACCTCCTTACCCCTTCCGTCGCCGGCTCTAGCAACACTCCCCGCTCCACTGGGGGAACATCAGAGGCAAGGCTAGGAAAGGGGCTCAAATGATGTGCTCCCTTTCCAAACCTCCCAGAGACATATTAATGTCATCTTGTGAGGATCTGCCTCCGGGCGAGACTCCAAACTCCAGCGCAAGGAATATGCTCGAGAACTGAAGGCAATAGGGGTCGTCAACACATCTCAGCCACCAAAATGGTCGGACATCCCACTGACATTCACCGTAGAGGACGCGTGTGGGGTGCGCTACCCCATGACGACGCGCCAATCGTCTCCGCCACCATATTCAACTGCCTCCTCGCCCGAATCTTGGTCGACGATAGAAGCACAGTGGACTTCCTTTACCTAAAGGCGTTCAACGAGATGCAGCTGGACGAAAAGCTCCTGCAACTTGCGGCAGGGCCTTTGCAAGGTTTCGTCCCTGGAAAAACCATACACCCCACAGGCAAGGTCGACCTCCCGATGACATTCGGCGCTCCAGATAATTACCGGACCGAAATGGTTTGGTTTGATGTGGTGGATCTCCCCTCCTACAACACCATAATGGGGAGAACCACAATCAACCGCCTAGGAGCAGCAGTCCACCAAAACTACCTATGCATGAAGATCCCCGGGCCAAGCGGGGTGATCTTTGTGCGGGGTGACCAGGATATGGTTCGCTCCCTCTACGAGCGTGCCACCGCTGTGATAGGGGACATCAGCCTGATCAAAGCCCCGGGGGGAGGGAGCTTCTTCCCGACCCCGGACGTGCCGATCGCGCTCCCCGGGAAGTTCCTTCCCAAACCTCGCCTCGAGGGGGACCTCCGGGAAGTCCCCTCTCCTAGGACAGCAATGAGAAGACCGTCAAGATCGGGGTCGACCTACTCGAGGAGCACGCGGCACAACTCATCAACTTTCTTTGCGAAAACGCGGACGTTTTCGCATGGAAGCCTGCGGACATGGGGGGTGTACCCAGGGATGTTATCGAGCACAAGCTCGCGGTAATGCCTGGTTGCCCCCTGGTGAAACAAAAATGAGGAATCTCTCCCACGAGCGACAGGAGACCATCAAGGTGGAAATCACCAAACTCCTAGAGGCGGGGTTCATTCAGGAGGTCTTGCACCTCGAGTGGCTAGTGAACCCCGTCCTCGTTAACAAGGCAAGAGGCAAGTCGACGATGTGTGTCGACTTCACCGACCTCAATAAAGCTTGCCCAAAGGACGATTTCTCGCTCCCGCGGATCGACCAATTGGTGGACTCCACCGCGGGATGCGAGCTAATGAGTTTCTTGGACGCTTATTCGGGCTATCACCAAGTTCGCATGGTGGTGGAGGACGAGGAGAAGACGAGTTTCATAACTCCCCTTGGCATCTTTTGCTACGTCCATATGCCCTTCGGGTTGAAAAACGTGAGGGCGACCTTCCAGCGCCTCATGTGCTTGGTCATGAAGGACCAAATCGGCCGCAATGTGGAAGTCTACGTTGAAGACGTGGTCGTGAAGAGCCGCTCTCGGCCGCTCACCTCAAAGATTTGGGAGAAACTTTCCGCAATCTCCGCAAGTACGGGTTAAGGCTTAACCTAGAAAAATGCACGTTTGGCGTTTGCGGAGGAAAACTCCTCGACTTCCTTGTGTCCCAACGAGACATTGAAGCCAATCCTGAAATAATTCAAGCCCTCCTCGACATGCCTCCACCGCGTTCCATTAAAGACGTGCAACGACTTACCAGCTGCTTGGCCGCGTTGAGTCGTTTCGTCTCGCGCTCGGGAGAGCGTGGCTTCCAATTCTTCAAGATTCTACGTGACCTTGAAGGGTTCCATTGGACCCCCGAGGCACAGGCCGCGTTCGAAGACCTGAAGAAGTATCTCACGAGCCCTCTAATGCTCGTGAGCCCACGTCAAGGGGAGCTTCTGCTCCTCTACCTCGTGGCCACTCCGGTCGCCATCAGCGCGGTCCTTGTCAAGGAGGAAGATGGGCATCAACACCCCATCTACTACGTGAGTGAGGCTCTCCAAGGTGCCAAAACAAGATACACAAAGATGGAGAAGATCTTTTACGCTCTCTCCTGATGGCATCAAGGAAACTTCGCCATTACTTCTTGGGCCACCCCATCACGGTGCCGTCCTCTCTCCCCCTGGGGGAAGTGCTCCGGAACAAGGAAGCCACCGGACGGATATGTAAGTGACGTATATTACTTGGATCTTTAATCCAAGAATTCTTCAAATCATTTTTCAAAAATTCTTTGGGAAAACATACGTGATGCATTGAGAATCATTTATGCAAATTTTCATTTCAATTGAAGTATATACTTGCTTTGAGCAATAATTGATTCTTTTCACAAATCAATATGAAAACTGCAAATTTTCATTCCATGAATGGTCTTTACTGTTAATTTATTTCAAAATTATTAGAAGTCATTTGCATGGGGTTTCAGGTGTCTTTACAAGTGCAAAATGATGTACTGAGACCCATCTGTAATTGTTCTCAGGAAGTCAATAACACTGTATTCTACTATCGGTTTCAATTTTCAAACCGATATGAAATTAATCTCTACTATCGGTTTATTGTTCATAACCGATAGTATTTCATTTTGTGTTATGAGACCCTGTTCTAAATTTTGGTTTTCTCTTGTACATTGGATTAATTTACTATCGGTTAATAATCATTAAACCGATAGTGAAATACAATGCAAAATGATGTACTGAGGTCATCTGTAATTGTTCTAAGAGAAATCCTTTAGGGTCAATAACATCGTATTGTACTATCGGTTTCAATTTCCAAACCAATATGAAATTAAACTCTACTATCGGTTTATTGTTCATAACCGATAGTGATTTATATTGTGTTATGAGCCCCTGTTCTTAATTTACTATCGGTTAGTAATAATAAAATCGATAGTGAACAATGCCAACAGTCCAAACCCTAACTTACAATTTATTTACTATCGGTTTTGTCGTTATGAACTGATAGTAAAGATTCATATATTAGGTTATAACCTCGCACCATTTTCCCTCCAGTGCAACTATCACATCCAAATACTCGCGCGTGGAAAACCCTAGCCTCCCTGACGTTCGCTTTTTCGCTCCTCTGCGCCACCATTGCCGATCGCAGTTGGGTTCTCCACCGCCTCTGGCCACTGCATCGCGCCACCGCCTCCGGCCACTCCACGAACGACTGTAAGTGTTCTTGACCAAACCGCTCGCGTCAATTGCTTAAATTTATATGCAATAGTTCATATGTGGTTCAATCGATTAGAAATATAAAACTAGATGAAAATTCATGAACTACAAACTTGATAGTTATGAGAATTACAGACTTGATAAAAATCACAAGCAATTTGTCGTACAGTGTAGTCCACTATCGGTTTCTTATTTAGAACCGATAGTAAAGACCATAATCTGAATTAAGACTAACATAGTTAATTACTATCGGTTTTAATTGTCAAACCGATAGGAAATAGAGTATGTCATATCGGTTTGTTATTGTCAACCGATAGTACATTGAAAAATCTAAATTTTGCAGAGTTCATATTTCATTTGTGAAAAGAATCAACTATTGCTCAAATCAAATACATTTGAAATGAAAATTTAAAGAAATGATTTTCATTGCATGAAATATATTTTTCTGATGAAATTTTCCAAATAGGATTAATTTTACAATCAAGAGTTATCAAATGACCTTTATGTTAAACAAGAAGGTATCAGTTCGACAACCCTTTGCAAATTGAGTTTACAAATCCACTTTAAATCTATTTTGAAGACCATATTGATAGGAAGTAATGATTTTTGGCCTTTTGAATGAAAATTTGACATTTTAACAAAAAGAGGTGGTTCATCATTGCCATTCCATTTTAGTTATGAATTTTGTCATGTACCTTTCTTCATATCAATTGATGGTCTGTTCATGGAATTTTAGGTAAAGCCATGTCGGCATCTACCTCGGCTGATAGTAGTGATTCGGCAAGGGCGAACGTAGATGACGCTGCCTCGTCCCAGCACAAGAGGAAGGCGCGAGGCGCGACGATGTTGGGCCGTTTGGCCAAACGCGCGGATCTTTCATGTGAGTTCAACCAGTTCGGGAGATCGATTGGGAAGAACGCCGGCCACTATGCTGCCTATGTTGGTTTGTTGGCGAAGGAAAGGGTGAAGATCACCGTCCAGAGCTGGAAGGACGTTAAGGCTGACGAGAGGGATAGGCTGTGGGCGGAAGTGAAGGTAAAATTAATCAAAATCATTGAACTCTTGAGTAATCACATTCCCTTGGTTTATCCCAGAGATTTGGTAAGTCCTGCTTATATGCACCATTTGAAACAGGCCAAGTGGAACATCCTCGACGATGGTCCCAAGATAGCTTGCTTCAAGGACATGAACAACACGTGGAAAACCTTCAAGAGCGTCCTCATCAGTACCTTCCTCGCTAAAAGCAAATCTCCATGCGAGAAGTACCCCTTCATAACGGAGGAGGTATGGGAGTCATTCACCCAACAAAAGGGAACCCCTGAGTTCAAGGTATGTATGGTTCCTTTGCTTGGTTACACCATTGTATGCAGTAACCAGCGGTGCATTAATTTTCTTGTTTCTGGTACGAAGGCCCTCAGCGAGAAGAACAAGGCAATCCAGAGGAGGAACAACCACCCACACCGACTCGGCTCTCGCGGCTATGCGGGGAAGGAGGAGTAGTGGAAGAAGGCTGAAGACGAGGCGTCAAATTTCGTCGACTCCCCTGACCTACCACTCTCCGAGATCCGTGATCCGCGATGCAAGCGCTGGTGGCTGGCCAGAGGGACGTCGAGGTCGTGCAGCGACTCGTAAGTTGGCTAACTTCCTGGTTGGAATCATAGAGTGTGGTAGAAAAAACTATCATCACTAGTGTGCGTACAAGTCTGTATATATTTTTTCCTCACAATGGAGAGCTTTGAATGTAACAGATCTCTTGCTCGAAGGAGGCAACCGAGGGATTGTTCACTCCCCATAGGGAGAACGACATCCTTACCCGGGCTCTAGGGAACAAGGAGCATCCAGGGCGGACGCGAACCGTGGGGGGTGTGGTGCCATGGAAGAAAGGCTTCTCGAAGCCCGGGCAAAAGGCGAAGAAAACTCGCAGCTGGAAGGAAAGGGAAGTGGAGCTGTCTCAGAAGATACGGGCAGATGTGACTGCACAATTCGCAGACATGTTCGCTCAAATGAACGAGAAGTATGAACGCCTCAGCAGAGTTGTGCAGTCTAAGGGTTTAGATCCAGCTGCCGAGGTCGACGCTGCCAGGCCGAGTAGTTGCGGCTAGAAGGTTCACGTGGATCCGGTGGACCTGATTGAGGTATTGCAACTCTTGAGCTATATATGCAGTTCGGTTGATGCCACTCCTGTTACGTTAGAACTGTTTCGCTAACCTGTTATAATTGTTGCAAATTGCAGAAGCCGGAGAGCTGAAGCCTATTGATCAACATAGTCAACAAACCTATAGTGGTTGCAAACGGGGTTGTATATCAGTCTTGGGAGGATGTCCGGATCCACTGCGTACCTCTGGAGCCTGGATTCGCAAAGGTACAGGTGGACATGGCTCTCCCGGGCTACAGCTCTTTTCCGTTGCCCGTCCCAACGGACGAAATGTGGACAATTGCCGAGGCATTGGGCTCGTACATACAATGGCCCAAGAAGGGTGTTAGACTAGAGGAGGTAAATCCTAGCCATTCTAGCTTACAACTCAGTTAATATACTCAATTTACAAAATCTAACTTATGCGTTCATACTTAAAGTGGACAATGGATACCAGCTCACTTCCTGAGGACACCACCCCCTGCACCACGCATGACCGAGCTCCTTCGGCCCCCATGCCTCCTCCGACGGCCTCAAACCCTTCGCCATCAAATGAGGCCGGCGGCACTGCGCCCCAACCTTCGAAGGTATACACTCGCTCCCCGCCCAAAGGCAAGGCCAAACAAAGCCAGCCGGGTACGTTCAAGAATGGGTTCCCACTCGTGTCGGAGTACCTTCTGCGCAATATGGATCAAATAACCAGAAGTCTCCATGAGTGGTACCTGGCCCGGTCTAGGCGCCACATCAACTTCTTGGTTCACTTCAGGCGAAGTCATTTTCACCATGAGGCTGGGAGCATATTGGTGGCCTACGAGGATTTGTTCGACCTCCTCAACTAGCGAGAGCTTGATATGTCCATCATACCGACTGGAGTCCTGTGAGTTTGCTATTGTTTGAAGTTATCACAGTTTATTTCATAAATCTAATCACTTTGTATGCACTACTTACTAATGTCTACTTTGCATCCAGGTGCATGTATAGGCTGGCGTCGATGAGGGCATGTGACAAGGTGGGTTTCCTCGACCCAGAGAAAATAAGCCTCACGATGCTAGAGCACGACCAAGCACATACGGAGGAATACATATCAAGGGCACTACTAGCGCAGCAGGACCGAGAGTTCATCCTTGCGCCGTACCACCAAAGATTAGTGCATTTACTACTAATTTAACTCATTCTTGTATGTTACACCTAACATATGTATGAAATGGTTCGCTTATATATGCAATGTAGGGGCCACTGGGTCCTCGCCATCATTTGCCCATGGATGAATGAGGTCTATTACCTCGATTCGATGAGCGACAGGGTGGCGCATGTTTTCACCCTCACGTGGCACATAGACGCGTAAGTAACACCGTTATTTTAAATTTTTCTCTGACTAGCTAATTAATGATAACATATTAACCGGCAATGCTAAATTAAATACAGGGCTTTCAAAAATTATGTTAGTGCTGGAGGGAGGCATGACGCGTCGAAGGGCACAACAATTTCTTGGAAAGAATATGAGGTAATTAATACGGATGGAAGTACTCATGATGAGTCTTTTAATTTAAGCTTAATTAGTTCTTTTAATTTAAGCTTAATTATGTCTTTGCATATGCAATTATCCCAGTGCCATCAGCAGCCACAATCGTGGTAATGTGGCTTCTATGTCATGAGATTCATGTATGACCTGATCAGGAGAAACTTTGCCCAATTCCCGAAGGTAACCATTTTTCCTGACTCAAAGTCGAACATTAATTGGATGTGACGTACGTTCCTAACTTCATACACGCATATATGCAGAGCGCCATGTTGAAAGACCAATATGAGTTGCCTCAATTGAAGAAGCTGTGAACAATTTGGGCTCAATATGTCATGAAAGAATAAGTGGCTATCAACGATCGATTGTAACTGACTTGTGTAATATATATTGAATGTGTTGATTGCTGTATTTGTGAATAAACTCAATATGTGAATAGATTCATTGATGTATTTGTGAATAAACTCGATCAATATGTGAATAAATTCAATCTGTCCAATGCATGTGTATATTACTGTATTAGTGTATTTGTGAACAAATTCAATATGTGAATATTGGTGTATTTGTAAATATTGGTGTATTTGTGAATGATCCAATGTATCTCTGTATTATTGTATGTATTTGTGAAAGATTCCAGTACTAACTGTGTCGAGTACATAACCGATAGGAAAAACTACACAGTACTATCGGTTATATACTACAACCGACAGAATAAATATTCCATTACTAAAGTTCATATACTACAACCGATAGAATAAAATTTCCAGTACTAACTGTGTCGAGTACCTAACCGATAGAAAAAATCTACACAATACTATCGGTTTAGATCTGAGCCGATAGAAGAAATAGTCGTTAGCGATTAGTGAATGTTGGGAATGTAGATGTTTTACTAACGGTTTTCAACCGATAGAAGTGTGCTACGTTTCTACTATCATGCCGATCACTATCGGTAAGAGAACCGATAGTAGAGTGGATTTTTAACCGATAGTGAAAAGTATTTCTGTAGTAGTGCTCACACGTTCTAAACTTCTGATGACATATTATTATTATCTAATAAATAGTTAACAAAAGATTTAGTACAAATGCATCATAATATCAAAGGAACACTTAGTACAACAAGTCAACAACCATCAATATCATTACAAATTACACTTATTACAACTTTCACTGTTTCACGGGCCGATTTTAACCGGGCCGGCCCACGTGCTAATGGGCTGCTCTGTGTCATGCCGTTGCGGGCCGGCCTGCGGTATAATGGGCCGTACCGGCCCGGGCACAGCCCAATTTTGTGTGCCGTGTTGTGCCCGCCCATGGGCCGGTTTTTTGGGCATGGCACAGCCCGGGCCCCCGTGCCGGGCCGGCACGACCCATTATCATTTCTGCCGGGCCGTGCCACGTGCTGGGCCAAAATGCAGTGCTTCGGGCCGGCCCGGCCCAAATTACACCTCTACCGCTTCGGGGTTCCCGGGGAGATCACCGTTGATAACGGAACCCAGTTCGACTCTGCGGTCTTTCGTGAGTTTTGTCAAAATTTGGGAACGACCCCTCATTTCGTCTCGGTAGCTCACCCCAAAAGCAATGGGGGCAGTCGAGCGTGTCAACGCAGTCATCCTCCAAGGGCTTCGCCGTCGCTTGGAGCAAAGCGCCTTCAGGCTTAGGACATGGGCAAACGAGCTCCCGAGCATCGTCTGCTCCATGCGAACGACCCCGAGTCGAGCAACATGACGTACCCCTTTCTCGCTCGTTTACGGGGCTGAGGTGGTACTCCCCTCAGAAATCAGTTTCCGATCGCTGCGAGTCAAACTCCTCGAGGGATTTTCGGCCATGCGTTTCAGGCCAATGAAGAAAATCAGAGGCTGGATGTGGACCTCATCGAAGAAGAGAGAGACAAAGCCCTCCTCCTCAATGCCATTTACGAACGCGAAATAGCACGTGCTTACAATAAGCGTGTTCGGGGAGAGCTTTCCGCTTGGGAGACCTCGTCCTTAAGCGCGTCACCGACCCTCAAGCTCAAGGGAAACTCAGCCCAAAGTGGGAAGGGCCATACAGAATATCCACGATCCTTGGCTCAGGGGCTTACAAGCTCTCCACCCTCGAAGATCAAGAGCTGAAGCACACGTGGAACGCGGACTTGCTCCGCAAGTTCTACACTTAGTCTCCGAATCTCCCCCTTCCCCTCTCGCAACTTCGCAAGGGGAAGGTGCAGCGAGTTTTAACAATGGCCTCAGGGCCTTTCCCTCACCCTTTCGCGACTTCGCAAGGGGGAGGCGTTGTATTAGCTTATTTAAATCAATGTAAACGATTTTTCTCCCTACTGTGTCTTCTTGATCCGGGAGGATCTCAGGTCGAGTTTGCAACGGATTCACGACCACGAAAAGCTTTGCGACTTTGGAAAGGTTTGCGACCTTGGGAAGGATTCAAACTCTTTGAGCCTTCAATGCTGGATGATGATCCAGATACCATAGTATCATCTGTTGAAGACTTGGTCTATCAACGAGACGAACCTCTACGTGAAGATGTGATTCTGGAGAAGAAGGTGACTACCACCTGCAGTGGCACCAAGGAGACTTTTCGAATCGGTCGGAAAGATCAACAAGCACGTGCGGCAAAGTGGTACACCAAAGAACATGCACAAGCCTAATCCCAATTTCCACATCTCCAGTTTGATCGAGAGGTCGCAACAGGGGTTGGCTCCTTCTCAACAAGGGAGTCATGATCCGGGAGGATTTTCAAGTCCTGATCGCATACGGATTCGCGACCAAGTCTTGATCGCATACCGATTCGCGACCAAGTCCTGATCACATACGGCTTCGCAACCTTAACCGTGTTCGGAAAGGTTTCACGACCATGGATTGGTTCGCGACCATAAAAAGGAATTTGTTCTCTGTTCGGAATTGTAATCCGATCCGAATATATATAACTGAGCTTATCTGTTTAGGATTAGTTAGTTAGTTATATGAGTCTAATATGTTTAGGTTATTAAGTCTGATACAAACTCATACGATTGGACTATAAATACTTTGTAATAGGTTTAGTTTAGATCATCGAAGAGTCATAGAACTTATTTGAGTTTAGACACTTATAATTCCTTCGACGTAGGCAAGTGTGTCTAACGTTCGACGTGTAAAGCCCTCTTTGAAATAAAGAGTTGTGCAATTACTTTGGGTTTCGGTATTTCCGAATAAGATCCCGTTATTCCGCATATTAGAATCTGGACGAGTCTAGTGCGAAAACCAAGGCTAAGTCTCAAACGGATCACTTCTTTTGCAGAATATTTTTTCTAACCGCCCCTGAGGCGACGCCCACATCTTGAGGATGCCCTCCCCGTGAGGATGCCCTCGTTACGAGGAGGTTACCAGCTCTGACTTAGCCCTTAAAAGTTCCGATGGCGGGAACCTCGTTCCCCCTAGGGCGGCTTACAATATCCCCTCATGGATTGAGGGCGTAAGTGGCAACCCGGTTCTCAAAGAACTAAGGTAACGAGTCACTTTAGGGGACTAGTCCCCCTCCATACACTCCAGAGCTCATTCTTACGCTCTTACTCCTCCGGGAGCCATTTAGGTTACATCCGACCGATGGAATTCTAATTGAATCTCCGTACTCGCCTGCAAGAGAACAACCTCCCCGCGGGTGCCTCCTCCTTCGAAGGGAGCGGCCTGGATTTCTCCTATAGCACCAGCATGGGTCATCTAGGTCAAGCCGCCCCCCACTGCGAGGGGAGGAGACAAATTAGGCCCCTACATGAGTAAAACACCCCGCGGGTTCTGGGAGATATCTGCGATTTTTTTGATTAAGTATTGCTTGGATCCAAGCGGGCTTGGGATTTCTCAACCAGGCCTTGATTGACCACAATAGAGAAAGATTTAATTGCAGGCATGATAGGATTTCCTGACCTGACATGAGCACCTTCCCTCTCCTGAGAAAGGGCCTCACTGGTCCGGGGGCTCCGCCCCTCCCATATGCGGACCCTTTTCTCTGCTGGATGATCCTTTCCCGGGAGAAGGGCTTTGCCAGTCTGGGGGCCCCGAGCCTCCCGGACGCGGACCTTTTTTCTCTCTTGGATTATCCTTTCCCGAGAAGGGCTCCTCTGGTCCGAGGGACTCCGCACCTCCCGGACTCTCCCGGATGATCCTTTCCCGGGAGAAAGGCTCTTCTGGTCCGGGGGCTTTGAGCCTCCCGGACGCGAACCATTTTTCTCTCCCAGATAATCCTTTCCCAGGAGAAGGGATCCTCTGGTCTGGGGGCTCCGGGCTTCCCGGACGTAGACCTTTTTTCTCTCTCGGATGATCCTTTCCCGAGAGAAGGGCTCCTCCGGTTCGGGGGCTCCGGGCCTCCCAGACGTGGACCTTTTTTTCTCTCCCGGACGATCCTTTCCCGGGAGAGGGACTTCACTGGTCCGGGGGCTCTGCGCCTCCCGGACGCACACCTTTTTTCTCTCTCCCCTCTCGCACCTCCCGGGTTTGGTTCCGAGTAAGGGGCCCTCTCTTACCCGTACTTGGTCTCGAGTATGGGGCCCTCTCTGTTACCCAAACTTGGTCCCGGGTAAGAGACCCTCACTCACCCAAACTTGGTCCTGGGTAAGGGACTCTCTCCTCCCCAAACGCGGCTCTGGGTAAGAGGCACGCGGACCTTTTTTCTCTCCCGGATAGCTATTTCCCGCGAGAGTTTTATTGATGAAACGGGCCAGGGAATAGCCCCCCCCCCCCCCCCCCCCCCCCGGTGAGCAAGGAACATACAAAACTCGAGGAGTTGGACCCTCATGGGAACCTGGCCCTCAGGACAACTGATGAGGACATCATTAGCTCGGTTATGAACAAGGCTCCATCCACTCCTTCCATTACTTCCACGCCGCCACGAGAAAATCAAGGAGAACGGCGAGTTGGCATGAATCCATGTGCTGAGCCATTCACTACGCCCGCAATCGACGAAACAATTCACAAATAGATTCTGCCGGGTGCTGTGACACCTCTAATTTGGGCCCAAGGCCCATGTACCCCTAGGGTCTCACGTCCACCTCCTTGGCCACCACCCCTGTTATATATAGCCTTCACCCTTCCCATTGCAGATTTGAAACCATATTTGGGAGAGGAAGATGAGTTTGAGTCGAGGACGACTCAAATGCAAGTAGGGGAGGATGATGAGGACATCACTTCTTCGGATACACACACCAACCAAAATCATCCGCTTGTTACACAAGGACCAATAACGCGTAGTAAAGCCCGATTGTTGCATTGACAGGTGAACTCGTTCCTAAGTTTATATATATATGGTTTTGAGAATAGTTTACTATCTAATAGTGATAATATTGTGCTTAGGAACAATGGAGAGGACCAGCAAGGATGCAAGGACCATCAAGGAGTCCAAGTCGAGTTGGAGTCCGAGATGAATTCGAGTTAGAGTCCGGTTCGGCCATCCAAGAGCAGCCTGCCTTCAAACGATCATAACTCCCTCATACGAAGTCCGATTGGGACATTCTTATAGTCCACGGAGAAGCCCACGACGAGATCTTTCCAATGGATCTAGTCCCACATCCAAATTCCTTCTGTATCGCTGGAAATTGACAAAACAAGTTTTGACCAGATTCTGATTGGACCGAGTCGGTGCTGCGTCACCTTTTTGGTTGGATCAAGTCCCATGTATTGAGTTCGAGTCCGAGTAGGGAAGGAGTCCATGTCGGTTTCAGGTTTCCTTACCTGGCCACCGATCTCTTTTACCTCCTCTATATAATCATACTGAACCATTAGGGTTCCACGGGTTTTGTTTAGTCATAGTCTTTCCTTCGTGAAGCTATTGAGATATTCTTCTTGGTCGGCTAGATCAACATCAATATCTGTATTCGGAACCCCAACTCTTTTTCGTGATTCAATCTATATTTGCAATTTCAGATTGCTTGTTTATCTTGTTCTTGCTTGTTCTTCGATTGCTTGCAGGAATAGATTTTCGTGATCAGGTCGATCGTGCTTCTAGTTCGGTCGATAACAATCCGAAGTTGGTTCAGCGATTGCCAGGGCGTATCAGTCATGTACGGTTGGTAGCCGGATCGTGAGAGTCGTCTTCACAAATCGATAGTTCTTGTTCTCATGGAAAGATCGGACTGCCCTTGTCGCATCAACAACCCCCTCCGGTAGGAACAAGAAAAGAAAAATTAACGTCCTCCAGGTCTCTCTGCGAACTCTTGAGAGATGTCCTTGTACAAACCCTAGACCCTTCGGAACGCCGCTCTTAGCGCGTCCTTGGGCTAACTCTCGTAACCACCTGATGGTAGGATCCAGAGTGGGAAAACCCTCTGGGATCCCGGCTCCGGTGGGGGCAACTCGGCGCGACTATCGTCAAAGTTGGCCAGATGCCACTCGGGAAGCCACCTTAACAAGGCGGCAGCCTTCCCTGGAACCCCTGTAACGGGAAATTTCCCAGAGTCTCCCTCCCGGACATTCACACCAAAAACCTGTCGGCCATTTGAACAAAGTTCAGCAAAAAAAAAATATTTCATTCAATCTTGGAAATGCTTACAAGTTTCTAGGGCCCCTCCTAAGGAGCTGCCAGGAGCAAAAATCCTAGCAAAAAGAAACTAAACTAATATCCGGGGGAGCAGGCTCATACTTGCCCGTCGTGACCCCACCCCCCCCCCCCAAGGAGGCTTCTCCTGGAGTGGGCGAAGAGCTCGGCGAGGTCTTCGAGTTCCCCCTGTTAAGGCTCGTAGAAGTCGGCGAAACACGGAGGAACAAAGTCCCCAAGAGCTCGAGCGCTAGCACCTTTGTACTCCGCAAGAGCCACGGCGACGACAATCACGAGGACGGCGAGAACCCTGGCTCAAAGATCCACTGCTGCAGAGATCGCGGCCACTTGCCGGGTAAGGAAGCTCATCGCTTCCGCTAGCAAGGCTAATGGGTTCCAGGGGTTGGCCTCCAGAAGGAACTTGAGCCCGAGCGTGATGAGTACAGCCCGCACGCGATTCCTGGCCGACACCAAAGACTTGGCCGTGGAGATATCGGTCGCACTCAGGGCCGCGTTCAACTCGTCCCGGAGACGGGAGTTGGCCCCCTCCAACTCCGATAGCTGCACCCGGACGAGCTCCAGCTCCCGGACCACGGCGTCCCTCGCGGATTCGGCCGGGACCATCTGCTGTGCCTGAACGCGCCCTAGCTCCTCGACAGCCGCGTCCAGCTCCCAGATCTCCGCGTCCCGGGAGACCTCGAGGGCGGCCATCTCCTTATTAGCAACCTCGATCTCCCGCGCAAGCCACCCTCCGAAGGCGCAGGCCAGGGTGGCAGTCTGCCGCGAACAAAAAAGGTGAGTCATGAAAGCCCTCGAACGGGCACCAGCAAATGATATGGGTACTCCTTACCTGAAGTTAGAGGGATATGACGTCCTCGTACCGATCATCAAGTCCCCCCTCCATCACGCGCGTCCGAACCTGGGGTGTGAGGAGGCCCAAGGAAAGCCACCTCGTCTCATCGGCAGAGAAGAGCGCCCCTTCCCCGAGAGGATAAGTGCCGCTCCCCCAGGCCCTAGCCACCTCAGTGCTTCATTCATCCGAAAAATTGGCTCCCACCGGGGGGGAAGCTGCGCATCCCCTGACCCCGGAGGGGGTGGCCCCACCGGGGGCGGCGCCGTCGACGTCCCAGTCCTGGGGGCCATGAGGGCACCGAACTGGAGAAGGGCATCGGGTCTCCGGTAACGCGTGTCCAGGACCGGACACGTGCTCGAGAACGCCACCTGAACATCTCTTACTCGGGAAGGGGACGGGGCAATCCTCCGAGTCCGACTCCGACTCCTTCTTAATGTCATCCAGCGCTCCCGAGGCACCCAACGCGTCAAGCTGTGCAACCAGCGTGGCCGTGTCGGCGGGACTCTTAGTGAGACCAACCACCGGGGAAGGCGCCCTTGCCCCCGCTGGGGTTGCTGTACCCATAGCTGGCCCCGCCGCCGTGGGCGTCGGGGGAGAATCCTCAACTGGGGGAGGCGCCCTCGTCCCCACTGGGGGAGCCCCTCCCGGTGCTGGCCTCGCCTTCACGGGTGCTGGGGGGGCCCGGTGCTAGAACGGAGACCTCGCTCGGGCCCTCCCGTAGCTTTCCCTGGCGGCCCTCGGGGCTTTGGCACGCCCTGCCTCTTGGCCGCTAGGCGCCTCCCTCCGCTTGTGGGAGCCCGGTGTCGGGAGCGGCACCCAGGCGGGCAAGGATAGTCAGAAGATCTCCGCCACCAAGTTTCGAGGGGGCCCTTCCCTGATGGTCGAGCAACATCGAGCGTGCTTGTCCTTGAATTATCTCCCTAGGAGACGCTCCGCCTTCTCCCGGGATGACTCATACGAGCGCACTATAGGGATAAAAACAGTTAGGACAATGAAGGTCCTACACCTGGAAATCCTCGAAGAACTTACGCCGCGACGCTGGGTACTAGGGGGGACGATTCTCTGCCGAAAGGCCCAAACCCCTCCGGACTCGCCCGAAGGGACTGAACCGGAGGAGGAGTAACTCCTCCGCCAGGTCCCTCATACTCCTCTGAGACCGGGCCTCCACATCTTGTCGATGAGGGCCACCTCACCGACACTCAACTTGGGGACTGGGGGTCCCGAAGACCGGGTGAGAGTGGGGGGCTCCGGAGAATAGACGATCTCCAGATCTCCCACCTAGAGGTAGAACCACCTTTGGGTCCACTCCTCCCAATGGTCACGGGAGGCCATAACCGGATACTTGTCGATCCAAGATGGAAGAAGCTTCACCACCACGGACTCGAACGTAGACTTCGGCCTGTGCCGTGCCACCAGAGAGCTCTACGTGGTGGCCTTGTAGAAATGCCGGAAGAGGCGAAGCGTGCGCTCCGTCCCGGTCATGGTCTCGCACAACCAAATGAACAATCCCATGCGAACTAGGGTGTTCGGCGTGAGATGGTTGAGCGCCACATTGTACTGGAGCAAGAACTCCTGGACCATGGGGTGTAGCTAGAGCCGAAGACCTACGTAGACAAACGCCTCGAAGGCGACAACCTCCCCTCCCGGGGGTGCGGGACAACTTCCTTCCCCGGGACGCGGATGTCCCCTTTGGCAAAGACCCTCCGGGTCACAAGGGCCGCCGAGTCTTGGGAAGTAAACTCAGAGGTCCCAAGGAAATCGGATGTGAGCCGCTCGGGAGACAACTCCATGGCCGTTCCCCGCACTCTTGGACCCATGGCGTTCTCTCTCGAGCTCGCGGGAGTCCCAGCACTACCCAGAAAGGGGCTCTTACCGGGAGAGACTTAGCGCTACCGGGAAAGGAGTAGTTGAGATTTGGAAGGAGTGAAGCGGCTAAGTGACGTGCCCCCTCCATATTTATAGAAGAAGAAGGCGCCTCGTTTCCTGCGCCGAATCTGGGCATTATATTTGAAGCGGCGCGCGAATAACGAAGCGTCGCTTAGGATCATTAAAAGCGCCGCCTTGTGTCCCCTTACCGGGAAAAGCCACCCGAGCTCCGCGGGTAAGGGTATTGAGGCGCATGTTTCGACATCACGAAGTACCCACGAGCACGCGGGGGGCTGCTGTTGGGGGAAAAAATGAGGTTCTGCCAGGCGACGCGGGCCCAGACGCGGCTCTAGGTAAGGGGCCCTCTCCTCCCCGAACTTGGTCCCGGGTAAGGGGTCCTCTCTTACCCGGACGTGATCCTGGGTAAAGGGCCCTCTTCCCCGGACGTGGTCCCCGGGTAAGAGGGGCCCTCTCCTCCCCCAGACATGGCTCTAGGTAAGGGGCCCTCTCTTCCCCGGACTTAGCTCCGGGTAAGGGACCCTCTCTTCCCTCGACGTGGTCCCGGTTAAGGGGCCCTCTCTTACCCGGACGCGGTCCCGGGTAAAGGGCCATCTCCTACCCCGGACATGGCTCCGGGTAAGGAGCCCTCTCTTCCCCAGACTTAGTCCCCGGTAAGGGGCCCTCCCCTCCCCGGATGTTGGTCCGGGTAAGAGACCCTCTCTTACCCAAACTTGGTCTCGGGAAAGGGGCCCTCTCTTCCCCGAACGTGGTCCCGGGTAAGAGGCCCTCTCCTCCCTGGACATGGCTCCGAGTAAGGAGCCCTTCTTATCCCGGGTGTTTCCTCGGGAATTGGAGTGGCCACATGTCAAGGATTCGGGCCTCACGCCATGCAAAAAGACCGCAACGCTCTCGATCCGACGGTCCCAGCTAGGGCAGTCTTGTAATTTGCGTCTTTTGGAATCTATATATACCCTTGTACCCCCTTGTAACCTAGGACAATTCATTTGCATCCAGTACACAAAAACTAAAAGGCGTGCTTAGTAGCACTCTCCCCGCGAGAGAGCTCCCTTAGCCGACTCGTGTCGAGAGCACGTCAACAGGACTAGGGCCTCCACTGAGGCCCAAACCTGTATAAACCCTTGTGTCAATCTCTGAGATTGTCCAACACGGGGTGACCCGTCGAACGGTCAGCCCGCGTTGCGAAACACGTATTATGCACGTCATCAAACCTGCCGGGGTATATTCAATATTACGACAAGTGTCTTGAGAAAGTTATACATGTCTGATTAGTCTATCACCAACCAAATAAGTTAATATAATATATGTTTATCCAAACAACAAGTTTTTTGAGATTATGGATCAAACAACGTATTTATTTATTTTGTGTTTTTATCGTTTCTCGACAAGTCATACTTAAAGTTTGTCTAAACATACCTAAAAAGTCTAATGCATATAAAATCGAGTATATGAAAAAATTATACATATCTAACTAACCCATCACTAACTAAATAAGTTATTAAAACCACAAATCAAACATTTAAACTATGGATCTATTTAGCAATCTAAATGGAATGTGCATGATCTAAGCTGCAAAGTGTGGACATACTCGAAAAAAATGTACTTTTTATTTTAAAAAATAAGAAAGAGGTTTTCCAAGAGACGTCATCCAACTAAATTGTTTTTCGATGAACACATGGTATAATATATGCATCCAGCCAACTAAACAGCTGTCAACGCAATGACACATTACTTACAAGAGTATTTTATTTTATTGGGTTGTTTTGGTATGATATTTTATCACAATCGGGTTTATTACCTAACGCAAAAGTTTGACTATACCATTGTCTCGTCGCTGGCCTTTAAAATGTGCTTAATATTTCTAACAAGAATACTTTTATGCAAAATTTATACCCAAAAAAGCTCAAATTGTAGGAAGTACTCACGAACAGGTACATAGCTACCTGGTTTTGTTTTGTTTTCTTTCTTAAGACAAAACAACCTATTAACAATTATGTCAGGGCTTAAGGTAAAAGTTATATACTTATGTAACATTTAGGGATTTTTTTTTGTTTTATGCTTTGTTAAGAAAAAATATAAAAAAATGTTAAAACAATATCAATTTTTATCATCTCGATGAGACATACGAGTATAGGGCGGAGACATATTAAACCCTCACAATTCTGTCCATCTACTAATTTTTTTAGAGCTAACAGTGGTTAATGAGTGATAAGGTGGCGGTAGCACCACCAACTACAAATAGTAGGAGTGGGGACGGAGGAGGAAGAGAGAAATGACAAAGGGGATCAAGATGTTGATGCTCAAAGAGGGTGATGTAGTCACTGAGCACTAGGGGTGAAAATGAATGAGATATGAGTGGATAGTGGTTATCCCATATGGTAACTAGGGATGGCAACGGGATGGATAATACCCGTTCCCACGGGTACCCGAACTTACGGGGGTGAGTATGAGGAAAATCCAATACCCGCGGGTATTTTAGGACTAGGTAAGTGAAATCAATACCCGAATCTGAAAACCCGCCCCCGATCTAAAACCTGACAATATAAAAACCGAAGTTACCAAACCGGCAAATCCTAAATCTTTTACCCATTTCTCCTCTGATCGGCCGGTCCACTCTTCTCTTTGCCCTTACTCTCTCCGCCGCTCCATGCCCCGTGCGGCCCTCACTGCCCTCGCCGTCTGTGCCGCCCTTGTCGCCCTCGCCGCCCGGACTACCCTCGCCTGCGACCCTCGCCTGCGCCCCGCGCCGCCCTTGTCGACCCCCTTCGATTGTCACCGGCACCCCCGTCGACCCCTTTCGACAGTCGTCGGCCCCCTCATTGACCCCATCGGCCCCCTTAGATCGTTGCCGGCACCCCCGTTGACCTTGTTGGCCCTCGGTAGGTATCAGGGCCCCCGGTGGGGCGGGGCGGGGTGACAGGCGGGAAGCAGTACTATACCCCCGTCCCGAACCCACCCCGTTGCCATACCTAATCGTAACCCATATTTTTTTGTCAGTTGTGGATATCAACGAATACTGATATGGATATGGATATAGATATGGAACAAATGCAAATACGGTTTCAGAAATAATCTAGATATTATCAACAATAAGTATATATATATATCATAATTTAGGAAATTCAAATTTAGAGAGTTTGTATTAATTATAAACTTCATATTTTGCTTTGTATTACTATTAAATAGGTCAAACACCCATCTAAAAAAATGAAGCATGTGGTAGAAGTGACTATATAAGGAGAGATATATGAGTTTAAGATCAAGATAGATATCTCTTTTGTCATTTTAGCGAATATCTTTCAGATACAGGTACAGAACTCGCTCTTTCCGTATGCTAACAATATTCGAGGAAAAATATAAATCAAATCAAAATACAAATACAAATATCATCTAAATTTAAAAATACAACTCATATTAAAAGTTATACAAATATAAAATCCGATGAGCGGATATAAAATCCATCCTGTTTTTACCCCCGCCGAGCACGATACCAATGCCAATGTGCGCGGGTCTCGTCAAGCAACGCATCTGGAGCTACTACTACTTTTCGTATTATCCACACACACAAAATTTTATTGGTTTCAAAATTTTACCCAAGTCTCGCTTACACACATGCACGGATCTATATGGTTTGCAAAAGTCAAAGGTTTCTTGTTTAAAATATTAACCATCCAAATGATCTATAATATTAGATTAAGATAGAAGAGAAACTGATGTAACTAATCATCATACGAAAAATTTTCTAAATTTTTCACTCACTTTAATTATGAATATTAATTTTTAATTTAATAATACAAATAGACAGAAAGACATATAAATCTTTTATTCTATATGAAACCATGTAGACACATACATACATCTCAGTAGAGTTTTTTTATGGACCATGTAATTTTATTTACTCTGTTTTTTCACATCTATCAGTGTGTGGCACGAACATGTCCCCAACCATTGCAGCGCACTTGGGTGACGCAAAAAGAAAAGGCCGAGACAGAGAGGCCTACCAACACGATAGGTGCTTGTGAAAGCACTGGACAAAAACGTTTAGATTCTGCAGGGCACAGATAGATCTCCCCGATGTCCGGCTTCTAACTAACTCCCAAAAGCCGGGGGGAGGCGCATCCTTCAGACCCTGCACGGAAATAACAGCAGCCATCACGTCTCGCTAGTGCGATACCCTGGTGTTTCTTCAGGAAATTGGGGCCAAAAGGGCCCTTATTTAGTTAGTGGTGGTCTTTTTAAGAAATTTATCTTCACGTAACAATTTAATCCCGTGTAAATAGAATCGAAAGTAGATCTAAGCATAATATGGTTCAATCGATCCTGATCGGGTTTGTCTCAACATGATATAAGGTTAAGACCGAGTTTGACAGTTCCTATGCCTGACCACCCCCCAAAAAAAATTAAATATTTAGTTCGAGTTTGACCTAAGTTGAATATTTTGATATGGCTCAATCAAACATATGGCTCAATCAAACTAGTCTGATCTGATTTGTGTTGGGTTTCATCTAGACAGAGTTCAAATCAGCCCGATGTAATCTTATTTTTTGTTGGCATAGTTCAAACCCAGTTCGAGTCTGAAAATACTCAATTATGATATGATTATAAGATATAGCGAGAAAAGCCTTGAATCGAAATAAAAGTGTAGAACATACTTAGTGCGAGATCTATCTAGTTGCAGATGCACTTAATTGCCCTAATATGTGTGTTAGATTTAGATTAGACTAAACTCAAACAGACTGAATATAATTGGACTTTTTGACAACTCAAATTTGAAAATGATCGGAACTAATCATTAGATATAGCGAGGAAGGCCTTAAATGGAGGTAAAGGGCAGTATAATGCTAGTGCGAGATCCATTAGTTGAAGATACTTGTGCATATTTTTAGGATGCCTATAGATTTATTTGGTGGTTGGTAGTTCAACTATGTCTTTTCAGAAAATTTATTTTCATGAACAATTGGACCCATGAGTAAATGAACCTAAGATATAAAAAAGGGCGGCTAGAATTTAAGGAAATCGTATAATTTTGTGCGAGATATACCTATCTACCTGCAGAAATTTGTGCCTCCTTTTACTCTTTAGGAGGTATATGCTATATGAGTCATCTTTCTTATTGCAGAGTTATATGTATCCCTCCACTTTAAAATTATCACGACGAAAATAAAAAAGTAGACAAGAGTGCAAAGTATGCGTTGTCTACTCATGTTTCATTTAAAGTATGTTTGGAAAGTAGGAATTTTATAAGAAATTTTAAGATATCTCCATATCTAATAAAAATAGATATTTTCTTTACTTCAAAATTTTTATGGAGTTTCTACATTCAAAATAGAGCGAAAAATTTGGTTTGCTGGATGATAAATTTTCAAAGAAAAAAATTGTAAATAGAAAAACATTTCCTTTGTCATTTTGATCTTTTATTTCTTCTTCACACAACAATTCATTGTATGCCTCTAATAATTAATTAATTTAGACAAATTGAGAGAGAAAATTGACTAAGTGAGACAAGTTAAGAAATTTAATGAGTTAAATTTGAAATTTAGAGATCTAAATGATACAATTACACAAATTTAAAGACCAAAAATTTAATTTGCTCATTCTTGTGTGCACAAAAGAATTATATATATCAACAATTCAACATACGTAACTCAGGCTAAGTCCAGTGCAGAGGCGCTTCGCGAGGCGCTTCAACAGAATATTCTTCAGTATATTCTGTGCCACGTGTGCGAAGCACCACCCCAAACATCCCCCTACTCCAATGCAAGGCGATTCGCGAGGCGTCTTCTCCAAGCGTCTCTCTCTCCAATGCAAAGGCGCTTCATGCGGGACCCGCATATATAATATGTATTAAAAATTATAATTACTAAAATAAATTTCGGATAATTCGAACACAACCAAATAAAACATAAAAATTGTAAATAACATTAAAAAAATTCAAATTTTTTTAAAATTTTTTTATTTAATAAATGACACACATAGAAATAAACAAGACACATACTAATTAAAATTCGAATACATTTTAAACAAGACTCC
Organism: Pharus latifolius; assembly: GCA_019359835.1. NCBI lineage: Eukaryota > Viridiplantae > Streptophyta > Magnoliopsida > Poales > Poaceae > Pharus > Pharus latifolius. Next base: position 15,984,011 of record CM033322.1, read on the forward strand.
GCACAAACTACTACATTTCGGTACCGTCGCCCCTGAAATGCTGCCAAATGTGCTCAATCAGATCCCGTTTCAGTTGCTGATGCGTTGGGCGAGGCCGGATTGCATCATTTTGAGCTAGCATATGTGCGAATATTGGCGGAGCACTCTTGTGGAGAGTAGGCGGTGTAACGATAGATGTCCCTTGGCTATCGTACGACCCATCGGTCGGGTCATGAGAGTGTCGCTCATCCTCGATTATCATGTTGTGTAGGATGACACACGCTTTCATAATATTGGCAAGGGTTGACCGTCGCCAAAATCGACCGGGGCCACGGACAATAGCAAATCGAGTTTACAAGACCCCAAAAGCTCGCTCCACATCTTTTCTTGCTCCTTCTTGGTGCTGTGCGAACAACATGTGTTTCTCCGTTTAGGGCAAGGGAATGGTCTTCACGAAGATAGCCCATTCGGGGTAAATACCATCGGCTAAGTAGTACCCCATATTGTACTGTGTCCCATTAACAGAGTACTAAACAGCAGGAGCTCGGCCGGCCAACACATCCGTGAAAAGGGGGGATTGGTTTAGCACGTTGATGTCGTTGTTGGATCCGGCGACACCAAAGAAAGCATGCCATATCCACAGATTTTTGGACGCAACCGCTTCAAGTATTATTGTAGGGACTCCTTGATCACCGTAGGTGAATTGGCCCCTCCACGCAACTGGGCAATTACGCCATTCCCAGTGCATGCAATCGATGCTTCCCAGCATCCCTGGGAAACCTCGCTCCTCTCCTTGCCGGAGCAGACGCCGGAGGTCGTCGACAGTAGGTTGACGAAGATATTCCTCCGCGAACCGAGCAATGATTCCTTCGACGAAACGCTCCAGACACTCAATAGCCGTCGACTTTCCAATGCGTACATACTCATCGACGGCATCGGCGGGGGAGCCGTAGCACAACATGCGCAATGCCGCCGTACACTTCTGCAAGGGAGATAGCCCCTTTCTAAGGAGGGCATCTCTCCTCTTATTGAAGTACAGGGACCACTCCCTAAGAGCTTCGACGATTCGCAGAAAGAGGGGTTTCCCCATTCGAAACCGTCTGCGAAACAAGTACTCGGGGTAGACCGGAACGTCGACGAAGTAGTCCGCGACTAGACGGCCATGACCGCCTTCGCGATCTCTATCGATGTACCTTCTGCTACCTCGTCGACGGCGGTGCGAGGTACCATCGTCTATGCTGGCTTCAAGGTCGTCAACAACGCGACGGTACAGGGGTTGGACCGTCAACCCACTCTGCACAAACGCCGCCACGAACTCTTCGACTTGGTTGATGGCTTCATCGTCGCCACTACTTGTGCTTGAGCTAGATGACATTTTTTTTGGACAAGGCAAGATCTTGTGAAGATGAAGGCTCCAGGAGTTCTGATATATAGGGATAGAAGCGAATCAAGCACATGGGCCTCTTCCAACGGCTAAATACAAAGGCATCCATCACATGTGTTGGTTCCAACGGGTACAATCCAAAAGCATGGAACACATATCGATCACATGCCAAAAGCAACAGCTAAAATTCAAACAGGTAAATCCAGAACGACTTAAATTAATAATGCGAGTACAATTTTACAAAGGAAAAGTACATCATTCAAGCTACTACTTATTCTTCATTTCCTTAATCATGTCGTTCACGTACTCTAATGCGGCCTCATGCGCCTTCTTACGAGCATCCGAGAAATTGGATGTATCCCCCATAATCAGTTTCGTCGACGACTTCATAAATGTGGCTTTTTCCTTACTTTTGGCCATCTCTTGCAAATTTTCGGCTGCAGCAACGGCTTTGTCGGCCACCCTATCGAGGTCGGCATTGGCTTGGCCGATGCGCTGCAGGGTCTCCTCGTACGCCGAGGACGCCGAGGATGTTTCACTCATTTTTGTCTTATCCTTCCGCTTGTTCTTTGCCGCATCCCGCCCTTCCGGTCGTGGAAGCTCCACAGGTTCGTCGTCGTTGTTTGACGACGACGTGTGGGCACCTTCTTCGTTGAGGCGAGCTCTTTTGGAAGAGTCGAGGTTGCTTCGGCACCACTTCGGTTGACCACGCACGGCACTCCACCAGTGCTCCAAGATGAAGGGATGACCCACCTCCTGCTTATACATGTCCGGTGCTTGAGACATTAATTGGTCGTCCGAACGACCACTGGTGTAGGCATCCCTCAACCTACAATAGATGCCATTGAAATGAACAATTTTCTTATTGTTCTTCTGCCAATGGTCTTTGCAGTGCCTAACGTCCCGTCTGCGGTCGGGCGGACTGCTCCTGTTGTACGCCTCAGCGACCTTCGACCAATATACGTCGAACTTTTGGTAGTTCCCCTCGACCGGATCAAGAAAGTTATTCAACCATGCACTGATCTGGAGGACGAAAAATTCAACTTTTCAAAAACTAAGACAAACCCTGTCGAGAAAAAATGTACGATACAAATATTTAATATTTAGATGAACACTCACAAATCGCATGTCGTCCGGTTGTGACCAGTTCAATCGTTTACGCCGCTGTGCAGCGGTTCCTTCGCTTTTGCCGGCATCGTCGTCGTCCTCGCACTCGACCGGGGCCGTGCTATGCGGACTGCTGGTATCTGATACCGACGTGGAGCGGGAATTCTTTGCCGGTGCTTGCGGAGGCGACATTTCCGCGGAGATGGTCGGAGCTCCAACGAAATGAGGATTCTAACCGTAAGGGCCGTAGGGGGGTTGTGCGTACGAATGTGCATATGGATATGGTTGGCCGTATGGAGGGGGTGGGGCGTATGGTGGATAGCACATCGGATATGGTGGGGGAGGGGGTTGAAAATTGGGCGGATTTTGGCCGTTTGGCGCTTGGGACCTCTCCTCATCGAAATTAGGCTCGTCAAACCAGTTCACATAACCGCGGGGGGAGTGTTGGCCATCGGAAAATTTTCTGGGAAAAAATTAGCTAAACTTTGCTGGAAAAGTGTGTTTTTTGGGCTTGTGTTGAGTGCAAATGAGCTGAACCTTGCTCCTATTTATAGCCAGGGGAGCACACAATTTTTCAGAATTTTTTGGTGATTTTTTGTGATTTTTTGGTATTTTTTATGAATTTCTAGGCTTAGAAATGAATTAAATATTTAAAACGGCTAGTTTTAACGGCTCCAAAATCAAACGGCTAATTTTTTACTCGCTGACAGGTGGGACCGGGGAGATATATTGCGCAACGGCTAGTTTTCTGCGTGTAATAAACCGCCCCTCACTGACAAGTGGGTCCCGCAGCAACGGGGCCGGCAAATCAGCGACCAAACCGCGTACGCACGCGTGTGCACGAAACTACCCTTGTTTACTGCCACCACGCGTTTTGTGGGCCCCACCAAAACGCGTGGCGCACAAACACACAGCGCACCCCTTCACTGATATGTGGGCCGTGACGAGCATTTGGGCCCACATGTCAGTGCACGCAACGCGGGGGTAACGCACGCACGCGGGGGACGACGGTGGGACCCACAAAACGCATCCCGGGGCGTTGCGTGTGCTCCAACGCGGGCGCCACCCGTGCGAGGCGTCGGTGGGCCCCACCTGTCAGAACCCGAAAAAACGACGCCAGCCGTGACGTTCTCTCTCTCCTCGTGCGCGTTTTTTAATATTTTTTTTCCGGCGGGGCCCACATGTCAGAGCGTGATAACACCTGCATTGGACTTAGCCTCAGGAGGACTCCTGATGACCACCTTCCAGGACACCCTTCGTTTCACGTGTCACTATCATAGCCATTGTTTGCTTATGTAACGATTCAAGGGACCATTCGCCATCGTAAGCTTCCCAAGCGCTAGTGCAACCACGAACTATCAATTTCCATTGTGGGCCACTTCTAAGCTAGTGGCAAACCTTCTCTAGAACCATAGTAGGCCATGGACACCAAACCTCAATTTAAGAAAAGTTATCTTATTTTTTTTTAAGTTACTCTGTCCGGTGCATAGCATAAAACATATAAATTTTTTCAATATAAATTTATTATTGTCTTCTTATTTTATCCTTATCTATTTTTCTACTCTTTCTGACATTTATGACTTATCTATTACACTAACATTGTTTCTCTTATTTTCAAAATATTTATGAATAAAGACAGTTTAACTATTTTTGTTCGATATTCTCTTAAACTTAAAATTTTACTAATTTTTAATTTTTCTCTCTATAGAGAGCAACTAAAATTTTACTTCCTCTGTTGGTCACACCTTATTAAAACAAATGTTCGTATCACCCCGTGTGTGTGTTTTTTACGTGGCATGTTTCGCTAAAAAATTGTGCCATTGCCTTATTAAGGAAGTACTGGTGAATTTATTTGGTGGATATCATGCAACTAAAGAATGTATTTCTTTTATTTTATTTGGAGATGAGCCATTAATACAGAGAAATAGTACACATAGTTAAGGCGAACGCAGGGAATGGGCCCGGCCCCGCAGAGGCTGGAAACATTGACCAGGCTCGCAGAGAATACTGGCACATGTGGGCTGGGCTTGCAAATGGCCTGGATTTTCCAAGTGTAAGTTTTTTATTTTTATTTTTATTTTTTTAAAAAAAAATTTGGAAGAATTGGACCTCAATGTTATTGTATAGGAATGAGGGATCTTAACCGCCAACCTATCATATTTTCTTAACGTGAGAAGAGATTCTGTTTTTCGATAGGAATTCAGAAGTCTATTGTGAATACAAATCACTCTCTTTCTTCTGTACTATAAAATAATTCGAAATTGTTGGTGCTAGCTCTTATAAGGATTTGAATAGAAGGGTTTACTTCAAGTTGACTTAAGTTGTATAAGGATGATAATTTTGTAGAGATTCAATTTGCACTGGTATTTATGCCAATACGCAGTTAAGGAAAGGTATTTATGCCAATATGCAGTTAAGGAAAGTTTTTTTTAAGCCTGTATAAGATGATGTGTCTATTTTTTTTTATAAAAGATTTACATTATCTACACCATATATCATATCTAAATTTAATCTTCACTCTCGCTTCTCACCAACAATTTTTCTTCTCCTCCTCCTCCTCTTTCTCCTAATGCCTCCACCACCACCACTGCCCTCATCTTTTCCTCCACTGACCACCATAACTCAACCATCGCCCCTCCGTTGCCGTCTCCTTGTGGTTGTCACCTCTCATCATCTCCACTTGCGGCTGGTGGCACCATCACCGTTTCACCGCCCCCACCTCTGCTTGTCATCGAAGAAACTAATAAGAGGATTAGGTAAATCTTAAAAAGCTAGATGAAGGATGAGGGTTTGATTCAAGGATGAAAAGTATTTGTATGCAAGAAAAAGAACAACTATCTGTCCATTAGCAATTCTCTTTTTTCCCTTTTTACAAAAAAAAATAGTTGGCCAAATTTAACCTTAACTCATAGAGTCATAATCCAAGAAATAGTGTTTCTATATTTCCAGAAACTAAGGGTATCTTTGGCTTTTTTGTCCATGTAGGCAAACTTTACTACTGAAAGAATGGTGTTTAGACGTTTAGTTCCTTTGTCTAGAAAGTGTAAATAAAAAAATAAGTTTTTTTTGGAAATGAATAATAACTCTTTCAAATATTCTATTTTTTCTAATACACTCTGTAGATCCATCTACATGAGAATTCCACAAAAATCATTCATGAGTGGAGGTCATGTGGAGGATGCTAGAGGCAGAGGAAGGTCAATGAATGGTAGAGCCACACGATGTAAGCAACGTAAGCATCTGGGAGGAAATCAGAGTCGTGTAGAAAGATTTGGTTAGTGGCGAGTTGCATGGCGCCAATATGGCAGAGGCATATGGGATTGGAAGGATATTTGACTTATGTGGGAGTAATGATGCAATAAGGCAAGAAGACGTCAGACGTCGATGACAGCGGGCCACATAGTGACGAGATGACGAAGGCATCTAAGGAGACACTAGAACCACAAAGTATTATGTAGACAATAAAGATGTATGTAAGAATGATTAGAGGTATGCATCAATAGAAATCTTATCCACATAGACAATAAAACTTAACTTTGTGTCAAATCTTAGATCATAGAAACAATTTAAATACAAAGTTAGGCGAGACAAAAAGGTGTTTTATCAAATGGTCTAGGAAACCAAATGAACATTAAAATACACAAGTCCTAATTAGTAATAAAACAATGAATGTTGTAAATTTGACCATTAATCTATTATAAAAACTACACAATTCATATTTAAAAAGCATTGAAACATATCAACATAACAAATCTCAAATTACTCTCACTTCTCTCTTAAATCTCAATACAACCTTATATACATAACTTTAATTAAACTCAACAATTCATATTTAGATTTTAGAAAACATCCAAACACTTTTCTATAACAAATCAAGAATTACTCAAACTTCTCCTTAAATCCCAATAAAACCTGCACAAAAGCAAGGACCTCACGTTTACATGGCTCCGAGTAAAAAAAAAATCACTAGAAAAGAAAAAAAAAAAAGAAGGAAAACCACGCCTCGTACCCCGCGAACAACTGCACTATCAAAACTGCAAAATCCCCAAATCGATCAAAAAAATATCCCAAAAAACCCTTTTTTTATTCCCCATCCGCTCCTAGCGGGAAGCAGAGAGGCTTTTACTAGCGCTCAGAAGCGGCTGCAGCTTCTGGAAGGAGGGGGATAAAAAGGGATATTTCGCGCCAATTCCGAGGCATGGGGGCCAACGGCCACCCGCCGCCGGCGAGCGCCGGCGCGCAGAATGGGTCCCACTCCGGCGGCAGCGGCGGCGGAGGAGGAGGAGGAGGAGGGGGAGGAAACCCTAGCCCTGGCGGCACGGCGGCAGCGCTCCGGCACGACCCGGGCCTAGCGCTGGAGTGGTCGACGGAGGAGCAGGCCGTCCTCGACGAGCTGCTCGCCAAGTGAGTCGCGGATTCCTAGGGTTACGCGGCCCTGGGAGTCCGGAAATCTGGAGTAATTCCAGGATTTTGGGTTCTGTCTGCTGGTTAGAAAGGGTTAATTTTGAGCAATTAAGTGATAAATCTTCTGGTTGTGTATGACTGTAGATGTGTGTACAAGAGTGGACACCTTTTTGTTCAATTTGAGATTAATTTTCTTGTGTGTTTTTCATATGAATGCTGCTTATAGCAATTTTAGGAGGATTTGGGCTTATTTGAAGTATGTGGACATTGTTCTTTTGGAATCCCACAAGTGGATAATGTTGTGTTATTGAAATTTTTTTTCGAAGTTTAGACTTTTCTTTATTCTGTTATACTGTACAGTACGGGGATTTTGGGCAGTTGTTTCGTACATCTTGTACTTGTTACTACTCAATGGAACAATGTGGAAAAAAAAATGTGTCCTTTTGATATTTTGATGGTAAGTGGATCTATAGTATAATAGTATAGCACTAAGTTTGCATATAACTGGATTGGTTTTTGTGCTTCTATTACTTTGTTTGACATTGTGAGGGGCGTCAATGACCTATTGAATGAAACTCAAAGAAATTATGTTTTCACTATATTTTGTAGTGCAAGTGATCCTGAATGTTTCCTCTTAGGTATGCATCTGATGCACCGCTTATTCGTTATGCGAAAATAGCCATGAAGTTGCCAGAGAAAACAGTTCGAGATGTGGCCTTGCGTTGCAGATGGATGAACGTAAGTAAAATGAACATAGCATGCATCTTTGCATCCTTAGCATGATCATATCTGATCTGTTTACTGAGTTTCAACAAGAGATTATGAATTAAACCTGCAGAAAAAGGAGAGTGGTAAAAGAAGGAAAGAGGACCACAACTTGGCGAAGAAAAGCAAAGACAAAAAGGTTCCCAGTTTTATTTCCATTTCTTTTTCTTCTGGTCTTTTTCATAAATGCACTATTTCAATCCTGAAAATTATTGCTGTTTTAATTTTTCAAAAGATGCCGGACATCTGGTTGGACATAATCTCTAACAAAACTGATGAAGGGTTTCTCCAAATGTTAAAGGATTCACTGCAGATTAACTAATGTTTGATAGTTTCCAAATACAGGGGACAGGGCAAATCTCCTGTAAAATTTGTCCATATCAAATCTAGTGATATACTGCTATTTGTTAGATAATAATCCATTGAAGTGCTTCAGTTAGCATACTCACCAATAAATTACCCATTGCAAGCGCTTATGTAAAGCCAAGGTTGTTCTATTAGATCCTCCACATAGTGAGATTGTTTCTCTTCGAGCAAGTTTAATGCATTCCCTTAATGGAAGTAAGAATATGGACATTTCCTTTTGATCACACTGAAATACATAATACCGATCTCAGTTTTGGCATATCGAATATCATTCAAGATATGTTTGGTAGGTCATGAATTCAAACTTAAGGATGAATGTGCAAATATGACATATTTTGTGCAGCTAGTTTACTTCTGCTAATGGATGCAGCATGTCCCTCCTTTATTGCTTCTCAAGCAAAAAACCTATGGAATGTGGTATGTTAAGTTGTATGGACGAAAGTATTTAGCATTTCATACTAATATCTGTATTTGAATTTTTTTATATTTATGTATTTTTTTGAATAATTTATATTTCTGTGATTGAAGTCTTGAATCAAACTCTGGTATGATTTTATTTCTAGAGTTTTTCTTTTTTCTTCTTGGAGATCATTTCTAGAGTTGCAATGACATGAAGTTCATTGGAGAATATGGGTCTCTTAAGACTCTATTAATCGGATTCCGGTGTTGTTTCGAGAGTCAAGGCTCATTAACACAAAATTTAGGTTCATTTTGTTATATTTATCTTTGTGCTCTATTGTATGTGCAAGGTCAATGCATGCTGTTTTGACAAACTTTACACTGACCACTCGTTGTAGGAGAAGGTTTCGGATTCTTCATCAAAACCACCTGTGCATATAGCTGGACGGCCTAATGTTCCTCCATACCCCCTTCCAGTTCTTCCCATGGATGATGATGAAATTTCCTCCAATGGTAAGTTATATGTTGATATTTAATCAAGAGCTTCTTGATTGGTTCCATAGGTATGTTGAACTTTTAGATGGTTCTATATTTTTGTTGGTTGCGATGACAACACTAGTTGGGCTTTTTTTAATTGAAAAATTGGATTGTACACATTTTTATTTTTGATATATATTTTATTATGTAGGACTGGTCTGTTGCATGAAGTATTCTATTGTGCCTTTTGGGATTTTACATAACTGCAAAGTAAATATTGGTTTGATAGCTAGAAAAATCATGCTTGGATTGACATATTGAGAGTGGAATTGGAAATTAATTGAACCAGCATATATGAAGAGTCAAAAGGAATACTAAGTATGGGAAATAAAAGCCAATGGGTGATAGTCCGATCGGTGTGACGTTCAAGTTTTTTGGCTTGAAGCCAGAGTTCGATTCTCAGCAACTGCATATTATGTGGGTTATTTGTAGATTTTCTAGGATTTGATCCTAAGATCTATTGTTGCCTATGTCTGTAAGATAGCTACACTAACCCACTATTCCAATCTCTAAAAAAGGAAGTATGAGAAATAACAATAGATGAGAATTGCATTGTCAACATAACATGATGTGCCTATATTGGTTTCTGCGATACCATTGACATTAGTTGGTCTAGTTGTTAACAATCTGACTGACCAATCATATAGGACCCCAGTTGGTTTGATTCCCTTTTGCTAATGTTCAAAAACCAGAAGAAAACTGGTCTTGTGGGTTAGCGTAGCTATCTTACAGACGTAGGCAACAATAGATCTTAGGGTCAAATCCTAGAAAATCTACAAAAGGAAGTATGGGGAATAATAATAGATAAGAATTGCATTGTCAACATAACATGATATGCCTATATTGGTTTATGCAATACCGTTGACATTAGTTGGTCTAGTTGTTAACAATCTGACTGACCAATCATATAGGACCCCAGTTGGTTTGATTCCCATTTGCTAATGTTCAAAAACCAGAAGAAAACTGGTCTTGGTGGATGATGTCCTCTTGGTACGAGTACCTAACATCCCTATAACACTCTAGTCCAGTTCGATTCAAGAGACCTAGTAGTCCATGGGTTTAGTCTCATATTCAAAATGCAATTTGAGTTAGCACTGTATATAAACATGAGAGAACAAATCATACTAATCGGGTTAATTCTTTTGGGCGAAATAAGGTTGAAAGTATAAGTGTAGTTATGGGCAGACATACCTAGGATGTTAGAGATAGTATTAGTGTTGATCCTTGGCCTAATCGTGTTGCGTGTCATGTTATGGGTGTTGGTTAGACGCACAAATCACTCAAGGAGACTGTCTTGGTCACCTGCCGCCTACGGTACTATACGTGTGGACAGATCAGCGTGACTAACGAGGGCATTGAGTCTTTGGGGGAGAGGGGTTGGGAGTGAATGCAATACTCTATCCCAGTTCGGCCCAAGAGGCCTAGTAGTGCATGGTTTGGTCTCATATCTAAAGTACAGTTTGGGTTTGCATTATATATAGGTCTGAAGGAATTAGTCATGCCAACTAGGTTAACCCCTTTAGACGAAATGATGACGAAAACCTAAGCGTTCGTATAAGCAGATGTACCTAAAGTGTTACAATCCCACAATAGGGATTTGCATTCACAAATTCTCAATCTGTGATCAATCATTTGGATATTATGAATATATGTTTATCCTATTTCTGGTAAATATTCATTCTCTCAGAATACATTTTGAATATGAACACATTTACAGAAATTGTTTGATGCACTCTTCTCAAATTGATTTGTTCCCCCGTAACATCCATATAAATTACGGCCTCCTATGATGGTCATATCATGTTTCTTTTCTATTTTATTTCTTGATATAGTAGGTGTTGAGGGATTGAAAAATAACAGCCTGGTCAAGTATTCTCAGAAATTCTCTTCTAGCTCGTGAACAATGTGAACTAAGTGTCATGTACCATTTGCTGACTTGATCACATGCAGACATGCCTGTGCATGTCCATATGTTAAGTGCAGCAATATATTGTGGAAATCAATAAATCTATATTGTTATTGATTGTTTAAAATATCTTTGCGAGCTGTCTTTTGGTCTATGCATTTTCCTTTTTTGAAAAATTAATTGGTCTTAGATATTTCTAAAACAATGAAACCTATTGGCCCAGATAATTTAATTACTAAACTGCTGTTTCTTTCATTTTTCTTGTCTTATTGTAGCAATTGGAGGACCAACAGGCGAACTTCTTGAAACCAATGCCCAGGTTTTGAGTCAAATTTCGACTAACCTAAGCAATATGCAGGTATTCATTTTTTTTTTTTTTTCTTTCAAGATGGCTCTTCATCATGTTTTATGCAAATGAACAATCAGCTTTGCTGAGTTTCTTGTCCTATGCAATTGAACAAACTTTTGAACTAGGATGCATGGGTTACACTATCTATGATAGTGCCTTTTTTGCTTAGAAGTACATTAGTTCCTTTTTGGGATAAGATGATTTTCATTTGCATTGGATGTATGAAAGACAAAAAGATGAAAGAAATTGATGCTTCAGTATGGTGCTTTTGGTTTAAAGCAAAGGAAAATTTCCATTGTATATAATCTCATGAAAAAACTCTTAGAATGTATATTATTAGGGTGTGTTCCCATGAAAAAGTCTCTCCTCCTTTGTTCAATCCTTCGAATTTGAAGCCCTCTAATTTCCTTTGTTTGTAAGAAGGCCTCTGTTTGCAATACTAGTTTTTATTTATATGTGATTATGATTACTCTTGTTATTGTTGCTTCTGTGTGCTGCAGATACAGGAGAACATCTCGCTGCTGTGCCAAACTCGAGATAATATACTCAGGGTCATGAAAGAGTATGTTTTGAATTTAATTGTTTTGTTGAATTTATAAAAAAATTATAAAAAGATGAATTTATGTCATCCATTCAAGTCTTCCCTGTTATTGTTTATGTGCTGCGAAGGCAGGGTAGTTCTTGCTGCAGTGTTGCAGAGTCTATTGCACAATAACTATGTTTGCTTTGTTGTATTTTCCCATGACAATCCATAGTTTGGTCTTCATAGATAGAACTCATCTGGTTATGCCACAGGAATGGTAAATCTATATAATCATGGCCTTATGAGAAAGTATATGCTTCTCTGAGGTCTGGATAAAGAAAGAAAAGCACAAATATCTGTCTCATTAACCAAATGTTTACACCCACAAACCTGCTGACTTGTATTCTATCCAATATGCCTTTAGTTTGTTTAACATTTCTCGATTAAGCTATAATTCTGATCACCAGACTTTGCAGGATAAGCGATGCTCCGGAGATCATGAAGCAGATGCCGCCACTACCTGTGAAGATAAACGAAGAGCTCGTCAACTCTATACTACCCATGCCAACTGTACCTATGCAGTAGTGATAGTCAATAAAATATATCCTCATGTAGTCTCAAAGCCCTCTAATTAGGCAAGCTGAAATAAAAAATGTAAAAAATGCCAGCCTTGGTCTTTGTTCGTTCCTTTTGTAGCTCCTTCTTTCCCAACCTTTTATTTTTCCTTTTCCTTTTACATGCTGTGTCTAGATTATGATCTTCAACTGTTTCTTCTGTGGGAGGATCAGCTTCCAACTCTGGCATGCCCTGTAATTATAGTTGTTTAGCTTAATGTGATGGTGTCGTGGGGTAGCCTTAGCTTGAAATATTCTGTGCCATTTTCTCCTCAATTAGTTTTCAGGGAAACATAGTTTCTTCAGGATGTAAGTATCACAATGAAAGGAGCAGAAACAACAAAATAATGTTTGGTTGCTTGGAGTTGTACCTAAGAGAAGAAATGTCAAATATCTGAGTGCCTAAGATCATATTGTGGTTTGCGCAGAAATTTTAGATGTCTGTTTTTCAGTTATGAGCACATCGATCAGATAGAATAGGTGCAAATTTTGCATTAGTACTACGCTGTAATGTGCTGTGTGCTGTGAAGACATTGTCATGAGTTATGACGGTTGCGCTTACTGAAATTGGAGACGGGATGCCTAGTTGCAACATGAATATCTTGGATATACAATTCTAATCAAATGTGGGCTGTAATGTCTTTTTTTTTTTCTTTTTTTTCTTTTTTTTTTCTTTTTTGTTTCTCCTCATATAGGATGGTTTAGGGCACGAGGATCGGTCAAGTTGTAGATCACATTATACATTATTTTCAATATTTTTTTTGCATTTTTTTTTAACATTTTGACAATATTTTACACAATTTTATATAATTAGTCAAATTCTACGCAATTACATGCTAGTCTTTATATAAGTTAAAATTTTATGTACATTATATAAATATGTCCATCTTTAATACTATAATAGAGATAAAGTTGATTTTGGATACAATTTTTCAAATGAGTAAATATATATCATAATAGAGATAGAATTAGTTTTGAATATGATTTTTAAAATGAATCTATACCATTATAAATATAATTAAGAGATATAAATTTTTTTTATTAATGTGAAAATTTTTAGGAATTTTTTTTAGATTAATATGAGAATTTTGAGTATTTTTTATGTGGGATTAGAATTAATATAATATTTTTAATATTACAAGAATTTATTATATAATAGATAAAAATATTTTGCGGTGGATAGCAACCCACATATATGCCTACATTCAAGTACTATTTTTTTTAAAAGGGAAAATATTTTTTGTCAATTCAAAATTTTTATATTTTGTATTTATAATAGATGTCTTAGATGGTTCGGACTCAATTTTTATAGCCTCACAAATCACAATTTCAAAATTTTTTATAGTGGCATAAAAGAAAATTTCTTTTTTTTTTTTTAATGATGAGAGGCAATAGCTGCAATACATTGTTCACCCTTTCTTTTGAAAAGTATGTACTTAATTTTCAGTTGCTGCACACATAAGCTACTGTTATCGGAAGAAACATATGAATGCCAGTCTCAAAGCAGCTGTAATTAATACCCAAGAAGAAATGTGAATAAGTACTATCCAGAAGAGTGCAACATACAACATCAACAAACATGTACGCATGTACATACGAATTAGAGCTTCCCATCTAAACAAATAAACACAAGTCCCTGTTTGTGCACGTCCTATACCCAAAAGAAACCAAACAACGGTGAACTACAAACAATGGTGTGTGTACGTGTCCTCCTATGGCAAGAACTCCTCACTCAGTGATGAAATGAACACTAGTCGTCGTCGGCATAGCACCTCTTGATCTCGAAGGCGGCGACGGCTATGACCCACACGCCGACGAAGACGCCGTAGGAGACGGTGTAGACGCTGGCCTCCTGTGCGATGGACAGCCCCAGGAAGATGTTGGCCACGGCGCACAGGATGGCCGCACGGCCGACGTTGTGGTGGTACCAGTTCCAGAAGCGCCGTACCTTGGACTGCTTGTCCGGCCGGGCAAGGAATGCCATCACCTAGTGATATGAATCAAGCATCCCAGGAAAAATTAGTGAGCATTTCAAGTGATTTGTAGCAGTAATGCATCAAGATTTATAACTCTACAAGATGGCTTTGAGACAAAGAAGTTGGTTTCCCTTTTTCTTTGGGTCCACTTTAGTGTTGAACATTTAACGCTCAACGCAAGATATCAAATTGCTAATAGATTTGATATGCTTGGCTGTTCGTCAATATTCACTACGTCAAATCTTAGCAACACCAATACCCAATACGATGTAGTTTTCATTTGCTTCGCAAACAAAATATGGAAAATTAATTGAATTTTGTCTGTAGTCAGTTTTTAACTATTTACTATATTATCTATAGCCACATATGACATATATAATGGGTAATTTGATCGACACATTCTCACAATCACAATAGACTATAATCACTATTTGATTTAACAATGAATCAAACATATGTCTGTAGTCAATTAATATTTTTTTATCATATTACATAATTCAGCCACAATATATCATGGAAGGCCTGTTTTTGCAGGTTCAGAACATGTAATACTGCAAGATGTCACGATCCTCGTGTGTATGAAACTACGGTGTCAAGGAACATGCAGGCCACAATTTTGATGGCACGATCCACGGGTCATATGAGCCTAACCATTATTAATTCGCAGTCAACTACTAAACTTGTAAAAACACTGTTGTTATGTCACATGGCAATGCAAAATTCTGTTCAGTTAGGAATTTGATATATATAATTTTGTTAATGTTTTGTAAGGCAAGAAAGAACTTATGTTTCTTTAGTTACTCAAATAAGTATTAATTTAAAATATTCATACATGTATTTAGACAGTTAGAACATATATCAATATAAAGAGAATTATATATTCTAATCTCAATTTTTTTTATTTTTATATTTATATGTGTGTTTTTTTTGTGATTTGGAGTTTGACCTGTGTGTGGGCGTACGAGTGAGTCATCAACACAACAGATGCTACCTATAGGAATACAAAATTCTAAAAAAATTCACCGACCTGAAGAGAGCCCATGACAAGGATGGCGATGCCGAGCGCCCTGTGCACGGCGACGTTCTTGATGCCGTCATCGTCGAGGCGGAAACCGAGGACGACGGCGGCAACGCCGAGCGCGTAGCCGGCGGCCTGGATGGCGATGTGGATGTAGAACCAGGCGGGGTCCTGGTGCCGGAAGTAACGCGCGGCCACCACGCCGATGGGTATCAGCACGCCCCACCCCATCATCCCCAGCAGCCCGTGCTTCCTCTCTGGTGGGAACGCCGTGTCACCCGAACCACCGCCGCTAGAAGCCACCCCTGAAACATTAATAAATGTGCTGTCCGGTTATGCTTAAGTTTTTGTTTAAGTTTGTTGGGTGCTGCTATGCATTCCAAATCCAGCATTTTTATTTTTTATATAGTGGATCGCGTGTTATTGGGTTGCGAAAAGAACTTGCACGGGCTCTACTTAAGAGTTTTATTTTTGAGTTTGGGCTCCGAAACTAAACTATATAAATCTTAAAGTGATGTAGTTAGTAGTATAGTAGTGAGTGATTTAGAAATATTTAGAATACTTTATTTTGAGGTGTTTGTTTTTTTTTAAAAAATCGAATTAAACAGTCCGAACTACCCACTACAGTCTATAGAAGACTCCTAACCAAACTGACTTAGTGCTAAAGGTTCTTGTTGTCTATCGCACTATAAGTGATTTTTCAAATGATTTTTTTATTGAAGGTTTACACTTTTAAGAATTGTAGTTGCAATTCAACTTATTAGCTATAATTCAGATCAAATGAGCTGAAGATACAAATAAAAACTAAATAAACTGTACACAATTATTTTTGAAAATATAAACATATTGCACTAAAATTATATCTCAGAACACCTAAAGGTGTGTTTGACTCAAGTAGTTTGAAGTTAGGCTAAATAAAAACTTAAATTTAAGATTTATCTTTTAAGTTGAGATTTTTTTAATTAGAAGTCTCAAAGAAATTTAATCCTTCGTCTACTAATTTATTGAGACTATAAATTTAAACCATTAAGCCAAACAGATTCAGATATAATAACCCAAATGCTTACAAACTAGTATAGTTTGAATTGACTCCTTTAAAATGGATGAGTTATTGCATAAAAAATATTGTAATAGAAGGTAAAGTTGAGTATTTTCAAAATTTCAAAAATTAAAAAATACAAAAAAAATATTAATTTTTTATTAAAAAAAACAATCATGATAATTACTATTTGATATTACGGCCGAAAATTTATTGCAGTAACTCCTCCAATTTAGATTCGATGACCCGGTCCCGTCAATAGTTGAAGTATAGTTATTTAAAAAGCAAACGTACCTGAAGTATAGTTGACCGAGCGGGCGACCATGTTCCGGTGCTCCGGCAGCAACGAGTTGGCCGACGGCAGGTCGCCGTTTGGCCCGACGGAGTAGATCAGATGCGTCTGCGGGCGGTCGGTGCTGAGCTGGAAAGCGAGGTACAGCCGGGAGGAGTGCGACACGACGACGGCCTTGTTCTTGACCAGCTTCAGGTTGCCCGTGTCCGGCGTGCACTGCTCGGAGCTCTTGCCGCCGAGGTAGTACTGCTTCACGGCGCCCTTGCCGGTCTTCGACGTCCACCCGACGACGGCGCTGCTCCCGACCATCGACCCGTCCTTCGAGAAGCCGACCGCCACGTAGGAGCCCGTGTCCGGCGCCGAGAGGATGAAGCTCCATTGGCTCTGCCCCGTGTTCTTGTACTGTTGATATATACACACACACCCACATATTTGAATCAACCGCGTTAGCTTCATTTTTTAAAAGTTCTTGATGCAATGCAACAGATGATGTTTCTTTTATGTTCTTTCCAAGATTGAATCTGAATCATTCACTAGCCTACGTTTGAGTTCTTGACGCAATACAGCAATCGATTCCATCTTCAGGACTAACCTTACCATTCACGCAAGATTGAGATGTGGCAATGGCATTTAAATTTCAAGAACTATGAGAGATAAGAACAGACGAACGAATACGCGAACACAACATGTTTGCAAATTGTTACATACCCTCAGAATGAAGTCTTCTTGCTTCCAGACATTGGAGCAGTGGAAGGAGGAGGTGTTGAAGGGGATGAGATGGGTGACCGGCAGCTCGGCGCCGCAGGAATCCGACTGCTGGTGGCTCACCGCAAAGTAGAAGCCAAGCAAGCAGAGCAGCAAGAGATGCACAGCAGAAGAAGCCCCCATTGACCTCCTCCCTCCCCTGTATCACCTGTAAATTTCTAGGATGCAGTGGGTTTGCAATGTGCAGGTGCAAGATTGGTGCTTGGGGGGGGGGGGGGGGGAAGAAATGGCTAAGAATTCTTGTGGCTTGTGAACCTTGAAAGAACAGTTGGAGTTGGGCAAGGCAAGTCAGAGGGTGTCCTCTAAGTGAATCTCCATCTGTGTAGTGTCTAAGGTTATATATATTCACAAATGGTGGGGTGTGTGTGTTAGAGATGATGGTTTACCTATGGAAGGTGCACATAGCAGTCTATATAATGCCAGATTCATATCTGCTATCTTAGAAAAAGAAAAGATATGTCCATTTCTCTCTATTTGATTCATTATTCAGATCAATTTCGTATGAAAAATTTATGATATCTCATAAAATGATTAATCTTCTTAACTTCTATTTCATACCAATATAGATCATTCATTATTTGATTAAGTAGTTGAAATTTTAAGAAAACTACCTTCAGCCTTTCTTTTCTAAAAACAAAAGATCCCAATTAACGCAATTGCAATCTACTTGATGAGAAAAAAAAAAGTGTTTAGGAATGGCAGACCACCACCCCTCTTTGTAAGCGAACCTATCATGTAGGGTGCTCTATGGAATGGGAATTTACAGAGAATAGGATACCATTGAAAAACAAATAAATTCTATCATTATTTGTGGGGTTATTAGACTTGTGAACACGAGTAAGATGTCTTAGGGTATATATATTTTCTTTTAGGAATAAATGTAAGAGGGTCCACTATAATTGTTAAAACAATTGTAGTAGAGAGACTGTATGAATTGAGAGATCTGATCATCTGACGAATTCAATCTCTAAAATAGAGGGTCACAAGATTAGAGCTATCTGATCGTGCAAGGGATGGCAATGGATTGAGTACTTTTGCAAGAAATTGAGGTGAGTGATGAATTACTAGTTTCTCGTTGTTGATCCATCTGAAATGTTAATTCTTGATCTAAGAGTTAGGTAAGTATGTAGTCTTTGAATGATTGTAGCTGATCCGAATCAGGGGGAACATAAACTTGTCACAGCCACAGCCCTCAACCTGTCGCCCTGATAGTATACCAGGCCAAATTGCTACATGAGTGACATGATCCAAACAGCGACAAATCGAGCATGAATGAATGATCAAACCATATGTGTTATGAGCATCAGCACACAATAATCGAATCCAATCATCAAAGAAATCCCAACACGTCAATTTGTCTTCAAAAACTGAAGGAAAAAAAATACACACAAACTAAGAAAGAAAGACAAATTGGGGAGTATCTGCACATCCAATCAGAGAGTCTCTCTCCAGATCGAAGAGCCAAAGCAAAGCTGAGCTGCACAAGGAAAAGGAAAGGGAAAGGAGAGGTGTGCGACCACTGGTGGTAGGGCCGCCAAAGCTGGTCCAGATTATTACACCCAAAACCAGCTCATGGATTAAAGATTGGATGCCAAGTGCACATGCATCTTACTCCAAGAGTGGGAAGGTGACCCTGAATCTTCCCTCTTCTTGTGGTTCTTTTTGTTACTGTTTATTATTTATCTCTGTTTTAAGAGGTTTTAGATGTGAATCTGTGTTTCACTGTTTTTAAGAAGGTAAAGGCACACACCTTTTGAAAATTGACATTTCATATCATGGCGGGTGAGAGCTTTCTCCAAGAATGCAAAGGTGGCGAGGAATCTTCCCAATTCTTTCAGGGTCCTTGTGTTACTAGGCATTGTTTTATTTGTTTTAACAGATTTTAGGTGTGGGAACTTAGTATCTGAAAAATTCTAAAATTTTTTGCAAAATAATTAATTATATAATTTCTCTTTCATATCAATATACATGACTCGATTCTAATCATACAGCTAAGATGATCGAGAAAGACACAACTCTTTTCTTTGTCTTAAATCGTTTAGGTGTAGGATTTCCTAATTCTTATACATTGTTAGGTACGGTGATTCTAATATGCCATCTAATTTAAGTATATAGGTTTTTTTTCTTCTTGTATTGAACAGTCCCTCTCTAATCGATGTTAAATCTGACATAGTGAGGAGAGCCTTGCGCTTGAGCTGCATTCACTCATTAAAGGCCTACTGAGTGTTCATGCGGTTGGTTAATTAATCATGAATCCCTATTGATCTTGGTGCTATAAATGTGACGCTCAATCGTGTCTTTGTCGCTCCAACAACTTGCATGATTACATCACTAAGCCGAAAAAGCAAAAGGTTGGCTCCAAAATGAGCAGTAATTGATAGATTGGAGACCCCGGAATCATATGACAGGTTATTGGAGTGCTCCCGTCCTGTCGATTACAAAAACTTATTTTTTTATTTATGTTTGTACAGTTTTTGATATACAAATTCGTTCGTCAATTTCTATCTTGAAAGTTGTTTTGGATTATAAATCCATTCATGGTCAATATTCTAAAGAATGGCTTAAGCGGCCCAAGTGAGCCAACTCTGACCTGAAAAGTACTTCTTTTTTACTGTTACTTTACTTGCTTTTGGGTTTGCACCAATGTTGCAAAAAAAGGTATATGGTCATTGAACGGAAGGAGTATCGTCTAACCATTAATCGTTATATAGCTAATTAATCGATGTTTGCTGGACAATTTGACATTCATAATAATATATTCATAATTTATTAAAATAATTTACTTATCAAAATTATTATAATTCTATAACTACAATACAATATTAAACTCTTCTATGGTCCTTCTAAATTTGTTGAGACCGCTAAAACCATTAAAATCAAATGACATATATTTATTAGTATTTCTTGATATCTCATCTATTCAATTTAGATACAGAAAAAAGATATTAAATATTATGATAATTATATAAACATCTTACATTTCTCTGACTCAAATCAAATCCAACACGGCCCACACTAGTCTCTCCAAATCCGCTTACTCTCCTCCTTTGCTGCCTTGACTAACTGCACATTGCACATTGATCCCACAATGGTCGAGG
Organism: Pharus latifolius; assembly: GCA_019359835.1. Classification (NCBI taxonomy): domain Eukaryota; kingdom Viridiplantae; phylum Streptophyta; class Magnoliopsida; order Poales; family Poaceae; genus Pharus; species Pharus latifolius. The sequence continues at coordinate 16,004,532 of CM033322.1, forward strand.
CAAGGCGGCCAGCAGAGCAATAAAACTGATCTAAATAGATATTAAACTGCATGTAATTAAGCCATAAATACCTATGCTCACTTGATAGTTTGCTTACCTATGAGCTTTGTTTTCAAAATCTTTTTTCCAACTGAGATAATTTTTTTGGAAGAACCTACTGAGGTATTTTGTTTTTCGGAAAGTCAATCTAGAATAGTGAATCAAATATCAAAAGAGTTATGGTTTGAACAAAGAATTGCCGGAAGCTCATCAAATAAAACATACAATGTGCCAAAGAAATCCGAACGGAATCAATTGAGCATCTCCTACGAACCATTGGATTGTTGCTGGACCGAACAAGAATTTTGGCACAAGATGATTCCCGTAACAAAACAGAAGTTGGGATCAAGTGTACCACATAGGTTTGAGTAGATGAATTTGTTTGAAATAAAATATCAAATATGTCTTTTTTAAATCAATCTCTAAAAATAGAGAGGTGCTGGTATCAATAGGAGGAAGGACTGTAGAATCTAGCATACATAATCACATAGACAAAGAAAGGTATCTCATACAAATATTTAGCCATGCCTTCTCATAATTCTGTTAATTATTTTAAAGGTCTTGCAATGGCGAGAAAAGGTAATGAAGAAGGGTATCGGCCTCCTGGCCTGACCGACCCTGGATGGAAATAAGGGTTTCTTTTCAACAAGAGTGATCCAGGTAAAGTGAAGTGTGCATTCTGTTCCAAAATAACAACAAATCACAGGAGATGATGTTTAAGAGCACATATAGGTCACTTTGTATGTACTGCCATTATTTTTTGGTGTTTGGTGCTCACACTTCTCTAACACATTGATGTTGTAAGGCCGGCACGGTACCTTCAAGTGTACTAAGTAACACGTTTGTAATAGTTGAGGTAGACTAGTGTCATATTAAAATGCTATTTATCATTGCAGCATTCACTGTTATTGCCGCATTGTTTTGTTTACTTGTTTCCAGATGCACATCAATTTCTACTGTTGTGTATATATTTATTTTAATTTAAAAATTGTTAATCGGCTTACAAAAACACAAAAGCACTCGCATAAGCACTAAGTGGTGGAGTGACCATTCGCTTACTATTTTTTAGAGCATTGTTGTATGGCCAATTTAATACTTTTAAATATATTAGTTTCTTCCTTTGTGCCTAATAGAATGTTGTTTTAATTCCATAAACAATTTTTAAGAAATGAAATAAGATTACATATCTATTTTTAGTATTTCTGATTAACGTGATAGATGTGTTGTTTGTATGTAATTAATGATTAAATAGAGTAATAGCTATGAGATAGTTTTAAAAGATAATATCACATGTTATTTTGAAAATGTAGAACGATGTTTTCTTTACAAATTTTATTTACTAAAATGATAAATTTTTAGATACGAAAGAGTATTAAAGTTAAAAAAATTACCGCACAAGATCTCATAATGACATGTTTTTATATTTTTATGACCAGAAAGAATAATTGTATAGACAACTATTTGATACAGAATTTTAATGGAAGCAAAAAGGTTTTATCCAACTCAGGGCGTCATGATATATACGTGTTCTCCAGTATTCAGTTCATTCATGAGCGAGTCATATTGCAACCGAAAGTAGACAGCTAAAAATCCACGAAAAGGATAAGTGAAAGGCTTGGGTAAATTAAATCCTGTTCCACGCTAAGCAAACCGTTGGATTATTTCTTATTCTAATCACATTAGTTTTAAAAGGCTAACAAAAATTCTAGTTTGAATATAGTATAAGTTACCTTTTGTAAGTTGGATTGAGATTGAGATATATATAAGTTTAAGAAGATCAATATAAATTAGAAGCAAGAAAGGTATAGAGAGGAAAAAAGAGAAAAAAAAAAAAGATTACATGTTTTTTAAATACTTATCTTATAGGGGGCGGAGAGTCGAGAGTTTGGTTGAGAGTTAATCTCATATATTTTTTAAAAGTTGTGTTTAAAAATTTGTGATCTTTTTCATCAGTCTTTTCTCTCAGAGTGTTGTTGTTTCACCATCATTATCGTGGTTTTTGTTACTAAATCTCCTGATTTTTATTCTTTTATTGTGTACGCTTATTCTGTATCTTACAAGATGGGATCCAATCAAAAATTAGAGTTTATATTGTTCCCAACAAGTGGTATCAGAGTTATCTAAATTGAACATGTTGATATGAACGGTAAGTGTTGGAGGGACAAAATCAAAAATGATGTGTAGTGGATGGAGTCATTTAGTACAAAAATTTGACAGTGAAAGAGGTGAATGACTTAGCTATAATTGTTGTTTATGAACAAGATATTTCGAATATTAAATTCTGCTTGTTGCTTCAACACATATTTGACAAAGAAGATATTCGACGAAGAATCTCTACGCCTAATAAGAACACATCGCATATTGTTAGGAGTACAATATGTCCTTATCTTAAAGAGAAACTTAATATCAATAAGGGTGTATGCATTCAATGGTTGTGAATTATAGTCGCAAAATGGAGTTATATAAATCACTCACAAGTGGCAGGTGATCAAGGAGGGTATCTGGTGTATTGAAGCATACTAGTTGGTAGGTGAAGCAACCAAGAGGAGATCTGATAGAAATCCTAATTAAGTGGATCAAATAAGTAGTCAATGGTTGGTGTTCAGATCTCGTGTGCAGTTATGTACGAGATTGCATATAATATGTTTGCTAAGTCCAACAGGCACAGAGGTAAAGCTGCTTGCTGTTGGCTGCTGGAAATCGCGGTGTGACCAAGTCATGTGGTACCTACGAGCAAGTGAACTTCGAAGGTGGTACAAACTTATAATATGGAGTGTCGTGGATGTGAGCAGTGTAACTAGTCAAGTTTTACAACTGAGCCACTCTCTTGTGGTGGATTTTGAGTGGTGAAGCTTGGACTCGCAGATCTAAAAGATATCCATAAGTCCTATATGGCTCCTGTGGAGGTAAAAGAGGCGAGGAAGAGTTGAGAGCAAATTCGTAGAGGGACACAATTACTTTAGTAGATAAAAGTAAGACATAGATTGTTGAGAATGTCTGTTATCTTAATTATATTAAGTTTAGAAAACTACCATGAATTTTAATCAGATTATAGTATACGTTTTTATTTATAAATTAGGATTGGGATTGGAATTTATGTAAGTCTATAAGAGGTGGGATCATGGAGATCAACCAAGTATAACTTATAGAGATCAATTTAAGGTAAAAAATACAAGGAGTATAAAGAGAGCAAAAAATTAGATTTTCTTAAGTAATAGATTTTTTAGAGCAAAAAAGTTGAGAGGTCTAAAGAATACGATGGTTGGTTGAAAACTTCAATCTCTTATATTCTTTTGAAAATTATGTTTAAGAATTTGTGTTCTTTTTGTCAGTCTTTTCTCTCTCATATTGTCGTTGTTTCATCATCATAATCATAATTTTCTAAACTAGATCTCTTGATTCTCATTTTTATTATTCTAGACACTATATCTCATAAACTAGGATTTGATCTAGAGTTGAAGCTTCCGTTATTCCTCACAATTTTTTGGAAATTGAAGTGAGTGGCTCGTATTTTAAACAAGGTTTCACGGTCCCATAAATCTTTTTTTTTCAATTAACCCTTTCATACTAAAATATTGTTATAGTCAAATCCATTTAAGATCTAGGAAAAGATCTAGTGTTAATTAAATTGATGGTGAAAAACTATGCATCTTGTCCATGTCAATGGATCTCATATATTAATATGTATCGGAGTAATATTGATAATCTGATATATATTAAATATGCATTACTTGTGAAGTATTAGTGCAACCTAAGTTGTGACATATATTCTTTGTTAATATGGACAACAATATGTATACATAGTTATCCATCAAAAGCTAAACTAAACACTATCTTTTCTTAAGACTCAAAAAATATGATTACAACAAAATTTTAGCCTGCGAGATTAATTGATAAAGTAAAACTTTATTTAAAATAGAGGATGTTGACTACCTCTTCGTTCATAAAAGTTCTAAAGAGTGAAATTTCTTTTTAAAAAAATATCATTTTATATTTTTGAGGTGGAATATGACTCAAAAATATCCTCATAATAATTAATTTACTTAATCATTAATTGTTTAAATATAAAAATATATCTATAATATTAATTATAATTAGTAGGATTAGATATTTAATTTTACTTTATTTTTTAAAAACCGTATATTGAGTTAAACGATATTTTTTGAAGAATGATGGGAGTACAATTTTTATTTTTCTTTTTTTTTTTAACCCTACCGAGCGGAGGAGACGAGCCGTGTGTTTTGTTCGAAACTTAAGAAAAAAACTGTAGATTCACGGGGAGGGGGAGACATAAATTCCAACACCGATGCCGTTGTACCAAACTTGAGGATTCGTAATTTACGCCACCACGTGAATGCTTTGCCTACCAACAAAATCAATTACCAAAGTTTCTTGCGAACTGACCTGCATCTTGTATAAAACAAGACTTAATTTGCGTGGCAAATAGAACCAATCCTACTCTGGATCTGATCTGTTGATCTATGTTTCACAAAAATGATCTTTTGTGTGCACAATTAAAGTTGCTCTTACTTTTCTTGCCCATGCTTGGTGTAAACCAAAAGATAAAAGTTGATAAAAAAAGAGTGTTGCTATCTGTCCGAAGTCATGTAAACAAAATTATACAAATTACATAATATATCCTGAGATTTGCTAATAAACACCTACCAATTTTGTTATTTTGCACAATATTTTCACTCTTGTATCAAATCCTTCTCTCTTATTAGTTCTAACTCTTATAATGTTCACCAGTCTTCTCCTTGACTTCTTCGACTATGGGTGGAGGCTAGATGGAGAGGTTGTAGGGTGCTGCTGGCCACATGTGGTGGCGGCAGGAGCTAGTTGCTGCGGGGGAGCTGGACAAACGGAAGGGATGGTGGTTGTGGTAGTGGCAGGTGACGCAGTAGGTTGAGAGGAGGAAAAGGAAGGAGAAGTGTTGGGGAGAAATGAACGGTGGAGATTAAATCAGATTTGAATATATGGTGTAGGTATAAAATTTTTAAGAAAAATAGATCCACATGCTCTAGATGGTCCCTATATCTTTATGTGTTTGGCAAAAAAAATTTTAAAAAAAGTTAAAGTGGTTTACGATTACATATCATATAGAAGTGTTACCGGTCGTTTTAGAGAGTACAATTTCAGCAGGAGACTACGCGGATTTGATAAATTATGAAATTATAAAGTTCCAACAGTGAAATTTTGGACTTTGTTTTTTTTTAAGTAATTTGTGGGATTCGATTTGGCCACCACGAAAGCGATCGACGTACTTTCAGGGTGCAGCTTTGCTATTTTAAGTGTGATCAAAATAAATTTAAATGATCAGTTTAAAGTTTATTTGACCGTCGTTTGGTCATCACTGATTACGCGAGGACGTACGATGTCAAATTAAAAATCCATTAGTCTTTGTCTTCAACTCGTATGACAGAACGGCTTGCTTGCTTTTTTAAGTTTTTATGCTGTTTAAGTTCATGGACATTCTTGCAAATTGCAGAGCAAATCTTGCCTATTATACCCCCAATTGTCAAATACCACATCAAAAACGGTGAAACGGTGGGAACTCAACTGTTGGCCCGGTTTATTACATCGACTCAAATAATGAGATATTTATATCAATCCTCTCGAAGTTGACGCCTCAATTATATTTTTTTCCCTAGGATGCAGAAAGAAATCAGAATATAGTACATCTTAAAACTATATTTCACCTAAAACATTACAAGAATGCATGCCATAAAGTGGAAATCACATGCCCAGACGTGCAAGCTTCCTCACTTGATCTCATTGCTTCCTTTTTTGTTTATCTTTGAATGTAAAATAAAATGCCCACAATATCCTATCTAATTTCAAAAAATTCAAATAATCCTTATCCTTCGAAACCAGATAACTCATATTCCAAATTTTAAAGATCAATAGAAATTTCATCCTACATATAATATGTTGGTTGATTTTATCGTAGGACATAATGGTTCAGTAACTATTAATATGTGGGGCTCATTTGGCACAAAAAATTTATCGAATTACATACGGAAACTACTAGATGTTGAAAAGAGATAATGTAGACTTTAAAGTGGAAAAAAAACAAGTTAAAAGAGGAAAAAAAAGGTAGGAAAGCTTACAGGAAGATCACTCAAGTTGAGCAAAAGGGTCCATGAAAAGAAAGAAAGAAAGGAACAGCTCGACAACATTATTTAGTCTGCTTTTCAGTCTTCACGTTGCTTCGCTTCTCTTAGAGGCTACCTACGATTCTTGGCTCAATTCTGACCGTGTGCAGCTCGTGGATGCCACACGCCTTTCTCTGGATCTCAACTACGCATTAGTCATTTGATTAATATACACCAATAATAGCACAAGCTACACAGCATAGCACAGCACCGGCAGCTTATTAGTAAGTCTGTGCAACATCATTAATTGCATCATACATCTACATTTTGCCGGTCTTTGACAGAATTTTGAACTTAGCCATATTTAGAAAATCAATTAAAAATTGGAGCCAAACACCATATTTGCTTTCAATTCCTCCCTCCTCACATCTCTTAGTAAAATTTTGTTTTGTCGAGTTTCAGCTTCTAGTTTCTAATTTCTAGATTAGAATTAGAGCAGTTCAGCCAAATGAGACGGTTCAGATTAGTGGTTCATCTAGAACTGAGGTGGAGCTGAAATTATTTTTATATTAAAAAATTGGAGCAGATTTTGAGATGATTTTTAAGTTTTCAACATGTCAATAAAATTAAAAATAATTACATAACTATACCATTAGTCATAGATTCAAAATTAATATTATATTCTATCCATATGGTACAAATGTTATTTAAAAACTAAGAGTGAAGAAACTAGAGTCTTTGTTAAATGCTTCTAAAATTTTAAATTATCTATTTGAAGTTGGAGCAATATAATTTCAATTTTTCTGTGGTAGAAGTTGGGGTTGGGGTTGGAGTTAGAACCAGAGCCTAACCAATAGCCTAAAAAGATTATTGTTGAACTACTTTAATTTTGAGCTTATCAAATAAGCGAGTTTTGGGACTTAATAAGCTCAAACTCAAACAGGAGCGCCCTTAATTTAGACGAGGCCAACCGATACTAGTAAGTAATAAACTGATAATTGATGGTCATAGAAGGAAGTGCAGACAGCAAGAACGCCGTATCATGTGGCCAACTCCATATGTTTGCAGCTTGCCAAGGTGGCGTGTTGCGACGACAAGTGAGGTGTATTCCCCGCTGCACTGCACCAACCACTACACTACAGTGCATTAGCTGGAATAGTATATTCTCCAACCTTGTCTTGGCATGGCAGCTCCCAATGTACAGTTCTAACATGCAAATGTTAAATAAAGTTCATATTTTTAAAGGAAAACGGTTAGATAAAGATGGACCGTTCCATGTTTATTTACTGCTTCGTTTAGTTATGCAGGTTTCTCAGAAACGATGGCATGGACATTGCTTACTGCTGGTTTGGACTGACACGCTCTGGCTCTGCACCATGGAGTACTGATTTTGTTCAGAACTCATTCCTTTCACACTTGTTGGCAACAGGCGCTCTCCTGGTGTGTTTCAGTGAGCAGTTTACCAGAAAATTTTCAAGTCTGTTCATGCCTCACAGAGATCAATCCAGCATAATAGCATCAAGAACTGTTATACAACTGTGCTCACTGTTGATATGATAAACATTTAGCTTAATTGTACATCCAAATTACAGCATTTTCGCCTCCCATTTTGGCCATTCTTCTGTAGTTTTAGACTTCAGCAAGGCCAAAACTAAACAAGAAACCTTAGCCTAAGCTGAGGTAAACAGCAGTGGCAACACCGGCGGCGTAGACGGCGACCACCATGCCGACCACCCCAGCACCGGCACGGGCGACCATGCCCATCCCGACGATCCCGGCGGCGCCGGCCGGGGCGCGGATGAGCGCCGCCTCGGCCACGCCGGCGAGCACGGCCTCCCTGAACAGCTCGGAGGCGAAGTCCCCGAACTGGACGCGCGAGAGCTCGGCGGCGTCTCCGAGTACCGCGGCGCGCAGCGCCGCGTCCACGCGGGTGGGCGGCGGCGGCGATGGCACCCAGCGGCGGACGAGCGGGAGGGAGGCGCGGAGGAGGGAGTGGAGGTGCGCGGCAGCGTCGGAGAGCTGGTAAAGACGGACGCCGGCGAAGGCTTGCTGCGCGTCGTCGAGGCAGCGGTCGAAGGCCGCGTCGCAGGCGACGGCGAAGGCCGGCGCGCGGCGGAGCGCGGCGTCCACGCGCTTGGAGGGGCTCAGGCCCATTTGGCCGTTCGGTTTGGTGGGATCGCGTGATGCGGTTGGGCTTTAAGAAGTAAAGAATGCTTCGGCCCAAGTTAGTTATTTTGAGATCGCCAAGGCTCTTCCGATCTTGGGCTTGTTAGGCACACTTAAAATTTAGGCCAAACAAAATCAGGGATTCCTAGCCTCTTGCTCCCAGCTATTTTGGTTTGGTTGGTGACTTGGGCATCTTGAAACTCCCTTGAAATATTGAGCATTCATGTCTGGATATGCATGTTTTAAATTGGTTTGGTTGGTCAGTATTCTGATTTTTCTGCGTAACTATGTGAAGACGCATGAGTTGTGTGGTATGTCCATGAGCTCAACAAACTCAGGACTAAATGGTTGGACAAATATATGAGTCAAATTCTGGAGAGTTCAAATGTACATTACAATAAAATGATTAGGTCAAACTGAACCTTAACAATAAAAAAATTAGACCAGACATTAGAGCTAGCCCATGAGGTAGAGAAAAGATCTTACCAATTTGTGGGATAGTGTAATGACCTTATTTTTGTTTTATATCTCAGAAATCTCATAAGTTCACAACAGTTTAGGCCTATGAGCCAGTAGTGGGACAATGTTTGTGATGAGAACATCCCTAACTATAACACTTCACCACCACAATCAAATTTACAACAGGAATATAAGTGTTCAATCACAAGAAATCTTACTAAGAAATTATAAGAACATGTGAATTCTCTCCTCACTGATTTTTCTATTGAGTTAAATAAAGATGTGGTACTGTCTAAATCTTCTACCTTGATTATTGTTAGGTATATTGAGGAGGAGAATTTGCTAGAGGAAAAGAGAATAAGGGGACATGGAGTTTCATACTTAGCATTATTTGATGCTGTCATATATGATGAGGTGGGCTATCGAGAGGTGAGGGAGGACGGCCTAGTTCAAAAGCATTTCGAATTCAAAACTAGTCCAGCTTGAGGTCCAAGAAGAGAGACATTAGATTAAAGATCCACGGCCATAAATTGATTTAGGTTCGGTAATTTTTTCCGTTTATGTTTTACCTTAGTTTTTTGTGTGCACTAAGTACCTCTAGTCTTAGTAAATTAAGTTTGATTTGAAACAAAAACTCTACATTACTGTTTGAGAATGAAATTCTTTTTCATCCATTACTCTTGTGATTTTCTTCAGTAATTGTAGAGATGGTTCTTGGAGAACAACTAATCCGTACGTCAACTTTATGCGTGACCATGTGGATTGAAAACTTTTTGTTGGGCGATTACAACAATTGCAGGTCTTTGCATTGGCTTGCGGTTGGCAAGTTAGTTTTTTCAAGTCACATTATTAATTCATCTTTGAAAACCTACACCGTGAAGATCGAGAGAACACCGTGTGCACGTTCATCTTTGGGCATGTGCTAGTCCAAAGGGTTTAAATAGGTTAGGGTTGAGTTGAGATTTTTTTTCTTTAGAGTGGATAGGTTGGGTTGGGTTAGACTCTAACTTGTTTTAATAGAGCTAGATAAAGACTAGGCTAGACATTAGAATTTGTGCATTAAGTCGGGTTAGGGTTGGGTCTTAGTCCATTTACTGGCTTATCTAAGAGTGCCAAACACTCAATTTGATTTCCTAAGAAAACGAGTCATGTCTGACTAATTTGAGATGAGGTATGGTTAGCTACATTGTCGGCACTTTTCAAATTAGGAATATTTTGCTCTATGCTATTATAAAATGCTATATTTCGAAAAACACCATAAAAAATTAATTAATTAGTTAGATCCTATCGAAAATTAATCGAGATTCCGCATATACCACTTTTTACTTTTTTTAAAAAAAATATACTGTAACACCCTGTTTTTGCCAAACCCTAAAATAGCCAAAATCCACATCTTAACCTCAAACCCTAATCTGCTTCAGCCATTCCCTTCTAAGTGTTGTTCAGAACATTTTTCCCTTCGGGATCACCTCCAAAATCTTATCCTAAAGCTGAGTCTCGACCCCTGCCATTAGTAAAACCCTAATTACCCTAATTTTACCCTAAACTGCTTTTCCCCAAATTTTGTCGAAACCCTTCAGATCATGCCCGATCTTACCAAACTCTGGCCAGATGAGTTCTAATAATTTTATGCAACTTATCTGCGAAATCAGATTTCAGATCAGCCCTCCAGATCTCCAGATTTGCAGATCAGTCCCTGGAAGCAAAGTTCTGAAAATTGCAAATCAGCCCTTCTATTCTTTTCGGCTGTTTTCGACCAGTCCCTGGTCGTTGCCCACGACCAGCGCACGAGTCGCCGTTGCCGCGCCGTGTTCTCGCCGTGTTTGCTCGCCGCCGGTCACCGCTTCTTGTCGCTTGTGCCCGTGAGCTGCTGTGCCACCCCGTGCGCACGTGCCAGCGCCGTTGCTTCGCCATGTCCAGCGGTTAAACGGCCGCGCTCCAGCAGCGTTTTCGCGCGCGCATGCCCGTTGCCGTGGCATTGCATGCGTGTACGTGTCATCGCCGGAGCTTTGCTGTTGCCTCCGCATCTGCGCCGTTCCAGGTGAAGTTCCGATGCAACCGACAAGGTCAGCAAGGCTGCAACACCGCCTGAAGCGCATCACATCACCGTCGCCGTCGTTGCGCCTGCGCCCGACAAGCTTCTCCCCGGCGCAAGCAACCGCTGTCGCTTTATCCCTCGCAAGCTCCGCCCTTGGACCTATTTAAACCCTCCAGTGCTGTGCTTAAGCCTCATCTCAGGACTTAGCCATTTTTCCAGAGCTCTCGCCGTTTTCACCTTCTTCTCCGGCGAGCCAGTGAGTGAGCTCACGGTGCCAGCCCATTTCACAGCGCCTCTCTTCGATCCAAGTTCATCAGTGAGTTCCTCCCTTCTCCCTCTCTGTGTCATAGCAGCCAATTGCACCAGATCGATCCCCATCGCCGGTGATCGCCGGATTCCCGATTTGCCCTGTTCCCCCAATGCCGTTCGATTCCCTCCAAATTAGCTCTCGATTCTGTAGAAGAAGTTGATCAGTAAGCTTAGTTGAGCATGTTGGATCAGGATGTCGACTAGAGGGGGAGGGGGTGAATAGGAGACTTTTAAAATTTGTTTTTGCAAATGAAAAATTCAGATAAAGCAAGTAATAGTAAAAGATAAGAGATTGAAACCGATATATCCCGAGGTATCAGAGACACGCCCAGTCTCCACTAGTCCTCGTTGAAGCACTCAGTCCTTGAGTATAGCTTCAGTATCCACACAGGACACTATCTACTAAGGTTGCTCCTTGTCCCCTCCGGAAAGGCGAGCACCAAGCCTTTTACAAGTTATCGCGTCTCTCTGACAATCTCCGATCGGGAGAGATCAGCGATTTCCGCCTCTGAACCGTCTAGGTGAGGGCGCTCACCAAGAGTAATAAGAAGCAAGGTCTACTCTAGACCTCCAATGCACACCGAGAAAAATATCTAGAAATGGGAATGCAAGAACAATATGCTCGATGTGGCTAAAACTCTCACGACTCGATCAAAAGATCAAGTTTTAAGTAAAACGAAGAAGCACTAGTGAGAAAGTAAGAAAGGCTGTGTTGCTGTGTTTTCTTGTGTTGAAACAGTAGCTCAACACCTCTATTTATAGCCTTCGTGGTCAAAAGAGCCGTTTGAGCTCGAGCTGAAAAATAGTAACTAAGACTGACGTCAGTCTCACAAACTGACAGTCAGTGTAGTGTATCACCAGAAAGAGTAAAAATAGGATCACAACAGCTCGAACGTTGTGGACTAAAACGGTAAAAAGAAACAGTCCAAACTGACAGTCAGTTACAAAGACTGACAGTCAGTGTCCACAAAATCAACAGTGAAAAGCAACGGCTAAAAACTTTATAACCGTTAAAGCAGATAACAACAAAAATTTACTGACCAAACTGACAGTCAGTGTGTCAAACTGACAGTCAGTCTCACAGAGAAAAACAGAATTAAAAACCAACTCAAAAACTCTCTGTGGTCGAAACCATACTGACAGTCAGTATACCAATACTGACAGTCAGTCTAGTACAAAAAATCTGAGACAGAAAACATGCTCTCTGGAGATTTGTCAGTTTGCACTAACTGACATTCATACTGACAGTCAGTTACCAACACTGACAGTCAGTCTAGTACAACAGAAATCAGCTCAATAAAATCATACTCTCTGGAGATTTGTCAGTTTATCAAACTGACATTCATACTGACAGTCAGTTACAAAGACTGACAGTCAGTCTGGATAAAAAACAGAGAAAACTCAAAATCCAGAGATCTGATTCAAATGATTTCAGTTTTGTTTTGAAAATATTTTCGAGAAGAACTTTTTTGACAACAGCAACAAAAATTAGATCTTTTCAGATCTTTCTCAAGAAGTAAAAACCTCAACTGTTGACAAAATTCAATATATCAAAACAAATTGTCGAAAAACCACAGATAATGATATGCGTGCATTGACCTAGATTTTTCTCGGTATGATTGGAGATGTAGAGAGAACTTACGTCCCCTCTTTATAGTACGGTTTAAACTAAGAATAAAATCCTTAAACCGATCGATCTTCATGCACCCTGAGATCGGTAAACCTAGAACTACAACATACCTCGATGCATCAGTTTAGTCCAGCAAAAACAATTTCTTTTTGCGTCTTCTTATGCTTTTGAACAACTTAAATTGAACTTCAACATCTTGATTACCAGCCCTCGCTTTTTGTGCGGTTGTCTAAAATCTGTAACACTAACTCAAACACATAGTTAGTCCAAAAATACTTATTATCATCAACCATCAAAACACATCAGGGTTAGGCATGAAAGGCCTAGATGCAACAATCTCCCCCTTTTTGATGATTGATGACAACAAGTTAATAAACTAATACTCTCCCTGATTTTGTGCAAAAAATCTCCCCCTGAAAGTGTGCACATCCCTCAAGATGTATCAGAGCATATCATAGCATAAGAGAGAGAACAACAAATCACGTCAGAGCACATTGATATCTCATACAAATGTAAGAACAAATCTCATCACATCATCGCATCAAAAAAATCTCATAGAAAAGAAACATATCATAATCATATCACAAAATAACATCATCAACATATCATATCATCCATCTAAACAAAAAAATCATAACATCATCCATCCATCTCTCCCCCTTTGGCATCAAGCACAAAAAGGGAGGCCTAACAGGAGAAACTAATCCTAATCTACTCCTGGTCATCTGAGTCTCCTAGAACCTCAGTGCCTCCTGAAGCTGTAGGAGACGCGGAAGGTACGACAGCGGGAGATGCAGGTCCGGCTGGAACTGGAGCGGTGCCGGCAGATGATGCTGGTGAAGAAACTGCCGGCCGTGCCCTCTTGCGAGGAGCAAGGGAAGCAGATGCCATCGCAGCATCAGAAGCTGGAAGTCGCTGCAGTATCTGCTGAAGGATCTCCTGCTGAGCTGCCAAGGTACTCTGGATCACCTGCTGTGTCTGAATGACCAGGTCAAGAGACACCTGCAGAGATGCAAGAGAGGAAGCTGTGCGGGAGCTGCTAGAAGGGGCAGGAGCAGAGGCAGAAGCTGGAGCTGCAGTCGCGTCCTCAGAATCCTCATCATCATCAGAGGCTGAGGAGGGAGCACTAGGAGCTGGAGGACGAGTGCCCAGACGACGATCAGCCTGGCCAGGGGGATAGAAGGCCAAAAGCTGATGAGGTCGAGGAAGAGCGGTGTCGACTGCTCGAATGTGGAGCAGTAGTGCCATGATGTATGGGGCATACACCAGGCGACGACGAGGAGAGAGAAGAACGTGCTGAAGCTCACTAATGATGAGATCAGCGATGTCGAAGGGCTCCTCTCGAAAGATCGAGATGAGAGCATGGAGAGTGATGTAGGTGACCTTGGCGCGGTCACCTGTAATCGGAAGAAGAGTGAGGCGTAGAATCTTCAGCGCCAGGTCAACATCGCGGCGCATGCCGGCAATGTGACGAACCTGGAAGGCGCCGGAGTAGAGCATAGCGACCTCACGATGCTCAAGGTCAGGTAAAGTGTGGAGCTGGCGCCCTGAAGCAGGACGAACCAGTCCTAAAGCGGCCTCAAGCTGCTCCTTTGTGACCGTGTATACCTGGAGGCCGGTCATAAAGGTCAGTGAGTCACGCTGAGAAGAAATGTGGAGGGTGGCATAGAACTGCCTAATGGGCTCCTCTGCCCAGGTCAAAGAAGAATCAGAGACTAAGTCTCGGATCCCTACAGAGGCAAAAGCATCAAAAAGAGAAGCGATGCCAGTGCGAGAAACTATCGTCTGCCAAGAGACAGAACGATGAACAAAGAAGGGCATGTGAGAGTAGATGCTCTCAAACATGTCGAACTGAGTGATGGTGTAGAAGGTGGTACGTGGCGAGGCATCCGTGCCAGAAGGACGAGGAGATAGATAGGGGTTCGGCTGACGAAGAGTCCGAAGCCGACTAGTGTTCCACCGCGAATAGTTCACGGGGACACGCTCTGGAGAGGGGGAACGCCGAGCCCCAGAGGACTGGGCCGAAGACCTGCTGCTGGACGCAACGGTCTTGCGTCGAGCAACGCGGCGATGAGGCTGATCAGACATAGTGGATAGCTAAAGGAATGCAAAGATGAACAAGGGTGGAGAAAACAAAAGTTTTTGTTTTCAGGGTTCATACTGACAGTCAGTCTTATGAACTGACAATCAGTTCGAACCTGATGCTGACAGTCAGTATGAGAGACTGACTGTCAGTTCCAACCTAGAACCGGCGAACTGAGAAATGACGAGGTTTTTTGTGGGGATTTGAGAGAGAATTATGAAGATAGAGTGCTATAGCAGATCAAGGATATAAAAAATAAAATCAATTTCGGATTAGTAGAAAGAAAAGAAGGAATTAAAGAGAGAAAGAAAGAAAAAACAAAGAAGAGGAAGAAGAAGAAGGAGGAGAGAGTGAGCTCACGGTGGGAGAAGGACGACGAGACGACGGCGATGAAGAGGAGCAACGGCGACGGTCAACGGCGATGAGGAGGAGCAACGGCGACGGCGACAGTGAAGGAAAAAGAAAACGGCGGCCGAAGAAGATAAAAAGAAAAGCTCGGTTTAGGGTTTTAAGGACTCAAACTGACAGTCAGTTTCACAAACTGACTGTCAGTCTAGTCACTTAATTTCAAAAACTGACAGTCAGTGTGGTACACTGAATGTCAGTTCAATAAAATCAAGTGCTGAGACTGACAGTCAGTGTGAGACTTCAAAACGACCAGAACCCTATGACTAAGAAACAACACTATACTGACTGTCAGTTATAAAAACTGACTGTCAGTTATGACTTTGACCAGGAGAGAGCTCTAAGGGAGAAAATATATATATATATATATATATATATATATATATATATATATTATACTTCATTAATCAAGATAAGCAATCAATAGTATGATGAAGTAAAAAAAATATCACTTTATCAACTAGCATTTGAAACATCTATAATATTTAGTTCACCTCTAAGAAAGCAAAACCTGGATTCATCTAGTGGTTTGGTGAAGATATCTGCTAGTTGAAGATCTGTTCTTACATGACTAAGATCAATATCTCCTTTTGCCACATGATCTCTTATGAAATGGTGCCGTATTTCAATATGCTTAGTTCTAGAATGTTGAACCGGATTATTAGCAATTTTAATGGCACTTTCATTATCACACAGAAGTGGCACTTTATCAAATTTAATTCCATAATCCAAAAATGTCTGTTTCATCCATAATAATTGAGCACAACAACTACCTGCAGACACGTATTCAGCTTCAGCTGTTGAGAGAGCAACTGAGTTTTGCTTCCTAGATGACCATGATACTAATGATCTCCCCAACAGCTGACAGCTACCAGATGTGCTTTTTCGATCAATCTTACACCCAGCATAATCAGAATCAGAATACCCAATTAATTCAAAATTTGCATTTTTAGGGTACCAAAGGCCTAAACTGGGATAACATTTTAAATACCTAAGGATTCTTTTAAGAGCAGTTAAATGACATTCCTTAGGTTCTGACTGAAATCTAGCACATAAACACACACTAAACATGATATCAGGCCTAGATGCTGTAAGATATAAAAGACTACCAATCATAGACCTATAGAGTTTAGAATCTACTGATTTTGAATTTCTGTCCATGTTAAGGTGTCCATTTGTAGCCATGGGGGTCTTGATAGCCTTAGCTTCTTCCATCCCAAAGCGCTTGAGCAGGTCCTTCACGTACTTTGTTTGACTCACGAACGTACCGTTCTTGAGTTGCTTGATTTGAAGTCCAAGGAAGAAGCTCAGCTCACCAATCATGGACATCTCGAACTCCCTAGACATCATATCTCCAAATTCTTGACAAAAATATTCATTAGTAGATCCAAAAATTATGTCATCCACATAAATTTGGCAAATAAATAAATCATCATCTATTTTCTTGGTGAACAGAGTTGTGTCAACCTTTCCAGTTTTAAAACCTTTAAAAAGAAGAAAATCTCTAAGGCGTTCATACCAAGCTCGAGGAGCTTGTTTGAGGCCATACAAAGCTTTCGTTAGTCTAAAAACATGGTTTGGAAATTTTAGATCTTCAAACCCGGGAGGTTGTTCTACAAATACAAGTTCTGAAATTTCACCATTTAGAAAAGCACTTTTAACATCCATTTGAAAAAGTTTAATGTTAAAATGAGAAGCATAAGCAAGAAGAATTCTAATTGCTTCAAGTCTCGCCACAGGAGCAAAAGTTTCACTAAAATCTAAACCTTCGACTTGAGTGAAGCCTTGAGCAACAAGACGAGCCTTGTTTCTAATTACTAGTCCATTTTCATCTTGCTTATTTCTGAAAACCCATTTTGTTCCAATGACATTATGATCCTTAGGTCTTTCTACTAAGTTCCAGACTTTATTTCTAGTAAAGTTATTTAGTTCATCATGCATAGCATTTACCCAGTCAGGATCATCTAGAGCTTCACTAACACATGTTGGTTCTAAAGAAGAAACAAATGAATGATGTTCACAAAAAAAAGCAATACGAGATCGAGTTAGAACACCCTTACTAATATCACCCAGAACTTGGTTCAAAGGGTGATCCTTGATAATTGTTCTATGCTGGCTTGGGGCTTCTTCTTGTGCTGCTTCTTCTGCAGCAGACTCAGCTTGCACAGAAGGTTCAGGTTGTTCATTGTAGTCTTCACTTCCATCTTCATCAACTTCCTCAGCTTCTTCAATGGTAAGATTTTTCAAAGGTTCTTGAATTTCACCTGAAGTGTCATGAACAGCTTGCTCTTCTTGCGAGTTATTAGTTTCATCAAACTCAGTATCGCAAGATTCCTCAATACAACCTGACGTTTTGTTAAAAACACGATAGGCTTTGCTAGTGGTAGAATAACCAACTAGAAAACCCTCATCAACTTTTCTTTGAAATTTTCCACCAAAGTTTCTTTTTCTTAAGATGTAACATTTACAACCAAAAACACGAAAATATGAAATATTTGGTTTTCTTCCAAAAAAAAGTTCGTAAGGTGTCAAGTTGAAAAGAGGATGCAAATAGAGTCGATTAATAGAATAGCAAGCTGTGTGAACTGCTTCTCCCCAGAAGCGAATAGGAGTATTATACTCACATAACATGGTTCTTGCCATCTCTATTAATGTTCGATTTTTCCTTTCAACAACTCCATTTTGCTGTGGAGTATAGGATGTGGAAAATTCATGTTTGATTCCAAGAGAGTCGCAAAAATCAAATAAAGTTGAATTAACGAACTCTCCACCATGATCACTACGGATTTTCTTGATGGATAATTCGAATTCATTAGAAACACGTTTTGCAAAACTTTTGAAAACATCGGGGGTTTCAGATTTTTGAGAAATAAAGAAAACCCAAGTAAAACGAGTGAAATCATCAACAATAACCAAGCAATAACTATTTCCCCCAATACTTTGAAACTCTGAAGGACCAAATAAATCCAAATGCAAAAGTTCCAAAGGTTTGCTTGTAGAAAGTATTCGCTTAGTTGGATGTGTGGTAGCTATTTGCTTGCCTGCTTGACAAGCGCTACAAGGTTTATCCTTTTCAAAGACCACATCCTTTAAGCCAATAACCAAATCACATTTGAAAAGCTTTTTAAGTTGATGCATTCCAACATGAGCAAGTCTCCGATGCCATAACCATCCTTTAGATGTTTGTGAGACTAGACATGTTGCAAGAGATGCATCTTTTGAAGAGAAATCGACTAGATATAAATTTTCATGACGAAAACCTTTAAAAATCAAAGAATTGTCTTTTAAATTTTCAACCAAAACTTCATTGGGATAAAAGATACAGCGGAAACCAAGATCACAAATTTGTGCAACTGAAAGCAAATTAAAATTTAAAGATTCAACCAAAAGAACATTTGATATTGTTAAATCATTTGAAATGGCAACTTTACCCAAACCTGTCACGCTTCCTTGACGATTATTTCCAAAGGTGATCTTTTGATGTTCGTCGGAATTGTCTTTTATTGTGGTGAACAGTTTGATGTTTCCGGTCATGTGCTCGGAGCATCCGCTATCAAGCACCCAATGACGTCCACCATTTTTGTAGTTTACCTTTTCATTCCTTTTTGCCATAAGGCAAACTGGAGAGCTTGATGAATTTTTGAGGGCGATTCCGACTAATTTCTTTGTACATCTCTCATCATCAGAGTCGGAGTCGGAATTCTCACCTCCAGACATCCATTCGCCAAAGCATGCCTTTTTAGGAGTGTTAAACTTCTTCTTGAAGTTCTTCTTTTTATCCGTAGATTTGTTCTTGTTCGGACATCTTGATGCTATATGTCCTTTTTCATGACATTCATAGCATATCACATCTTTGAAGTTTGTTGGTCTTGAACCTTTTGGACGAGTGTCGATGCTTACTCCCTTCTTGTGTAACCTGCGAAGAAGACGTTGAGTATTTCTTACCAAGAGAGCCAAGTCTTCATCAGAGGAACCTTCACTTGTGCCGTCCTTAGAATTTGCTTTGAAAGCCTCCGTCTTTTTCTTTGTATCAGAGGTTTCGTTCAGTTCCTTCTTCTCCTTTTTGTGCATTTCATGGGTAATCAAATTTCCATAGAGATCAGTAGGTGAAGTTGTAGAAAGATCGGAGTTTGTCAAAACTGTTACAAGAGTGTCAAAGCTTTCTGGGAGAGCTCGAAGCATTTTTCTGACAATTTCTAGATCAGTAAAGATAACACCAAGACCTTTAAGTTCATTCACAATATTATTCAATCTAGTAAACATGGAATCAACAGTTTCAGAAGAAGACATTTTGAAAGTTTCATACTTTTGTCTAACCATTAAAAGTTTAGCCTCTTTTACTTTAGTAGTTCCTTCATATATTTCTTCTAAAGTTTTCCAAACTTTGTGAGCAGTATTCAAGTTGCTTACACGATTAAATTCATTTAGGGATAAACCAGTAAATAAAGCATTTAAAGCACGAGCATTCAGATATTGTTTTCTCTTATCATCTTCAGTATAGCTTTCCGGATCATCCGGAGGAGAAAAACCAACTTTAACAATCAACCAGACATCCAATCCCATGGCTTCTAGAAATACAGACATACGCACTTTCCAATAGGGATAGTTAGTCCCATCAAAGATAGGCGCACGACTAGTATGACCTAGATTAAAGCCATCAGTAGACGACATCCTCTCTCTAAGCGGTGAAGCTTATAAATGAGAGACCAGGCTCTGATACCACGTGTTGGATCAGGATGTCGACTAGAGGGGGAGGGGGTGAATAGGAGACTTTTAAAATTTGTTTTTGCAAATGAAAAATTCAGATAAAGCAAGTAATAGTAAAAGATAAGAGATTGAAACCGATATATCCCGAGGTATCGGAGACACGCCCAGTCTCCACTAGTCCTCGTTGAAGCACTCAGTCCTTGAGTATAGCTTCAGTATCCACACAGGACACTATCTACTAAGGTTGCTCCTTGTCCCCTCCGGAAAGGCGAGCACCAAGCCTTTTACAAGTTATTGCGTCTCTCTGACAATCTCCGATCTGGAGAGATCAACGATTTCCGCCTCTGAACCGTCTAGGTGAGGGCGCTCACCAAGAGTAATAAGAAGCAAGGTCTACTCTAGACCTCCAATGCACACCGAGAAAAATATCTAGAAATGGGAATGCAAGAACAATATGCTCGATGTGGCTAAAACTCTCACGACTCGATCAAAAGATCAAGTTTTAAGTAAAACGAAGAAGCACTAGTGAGAAAGTAAGAAAGGCTGTGTTGCTGTGTTTTCTTGTGTTGAAACAGTAGCTCAACACCTCTATTTATAGCCTTCGTGGTCAAAAGAGCCGTTTGAGCTCGAGCTGAAAAATAGTAACTAAGACTGACAGTCAGTCTCACAAACTGACAGTCAGTGTAGTGTATCACCAGAAAGAGTAAAAATAGGATCACAACAGCTCGAACGTTGTGGACTAAAACGGTAAAAAGAAACAGTCCAAACTGACAGTCAGTTACAAAGACTGACAGTCAGTGTCCACAAAATCAACAGTGAAAAGCAACGGCTAAAAACTTTATAACCGTTGAAGCAGATAACAACAAAAATTTACTGACCAAACTGACAGTCAGTATGTCAAACTGACAGTCAGTCTCACAGAGAAAAACAGAATTAAAAACCAACTCAAAAACTCTCTGTGGTCGAAACCATACTGACAGTCAGTATACCAATACTGACAGTCAGTCTAGTACAAAAAATCTGAGACAGAAAACATGCTCTCTGGAGATTTGTCAGTTTGCACTAACTGACATTCATACTGACAGTCAGTTACCAACACTGACAGTCAGTCTAGTACAACAGAAATCAGCTCAATAAAATCATACTCTCTGGAGATTAGTCAGTTTATCAAACTGACATTCATACTGACAGTCAGTTACAAAGACTGACAGTCAGTCTGGATAAAAAACAGAGAAAACTCAAAATCCAGAGATCTGATTCAAATGATTTCAGTTTTGTTTTGAAGATATTTTCGAGAAGAACTTTTTTGACAACAGCAACAAAAATTAGATCTTTTCAGATCTTTCTCAAGAAGTAAAAACCTCAACTGTTGACAAAATTCAATATATCAAAACAAATTGTCGAAAAACCACAGATAATGATATGCGTGCATTGACCTAGATTTTTCTCGGTATGATTGGAGATGTAGAGAGAACTTACGTCCCCTCTTTATAGTACGGTTTAAACTAAGAATAAAATCCTTAAACCGATCGATCTTCATGCACCCTGAGATCGGTAAACCTAGAACTACAACATACCTCGATGCATCAGTTTAGTCCAGCAAAAACAATTTCTTTTTGCGTCTTCTTATGCTTTTGAACAACTTAAATTGAACTTCAACATCTTGATTACCAGCCCTCGCTTTTTGTGCGGTTGTCTGAAATCTGTAACACTAACTCAAACACATAGTTAGTCCAAAAATACTTATTATCATCAACCATCAAAACACATCAGGGTTAGGCATGAAAGGCCTAGATGCAACAGAGCAAGCCTGTAGAATCAAAATCTTCAATTGAGCCCAAATCGAAGAAATCCCGATCTGGAAGTCCATCAGTTTGCTGGACCTCGCCGCCGAACTTCTCCGGCCATCTCCCAGCAAAATTGACCCCTCCAGTAGCCTTGTTGTGCCCTAGAGATCATCCTCAAGCTTGGAATTGAGCTCATTCGCCCTGTATCAAAAATCCCCAATCCCCAGTGTCGTCTTCTCCAGCGCCGGTTGCCGGAATTCTTTCCCGGCCGATTCAGCCGACACCACTTTGTCCCTTAGCTTCGCCTCACCTCCCTGAGCATTTTCTTCCACTAGCTCGACACCTGGATCTGCCTAGATTGTGAGTTATGCCTTTGCCAAACGTTTGTCCAGATCAATGTCTGTGCCGTGTCGCCACCGCAGTTCATCGCCGGATTTGGCCGCCCTCCGGCCACTTTCAGCCCTTATTCCTGTTGAGTATTTTGTTCCTGTTAGTAATGCCTACCTCCCAGACAAAGTGTTGCATCAATTGGAGCCCTGGATCAAAAGTTAAGCCATGCCCTAGTTTCTGGCCATGTCCAGCACTATGTCAGTGCATGTCAGCCACTGGCATTAGCCTTGTTTGACCCCTCTGGTTGAGCAATGGAAATGTCACTTTGTCCCCTAGATTCCTGGAGTTGTGTTCTACATCTTCCCCTTCTATCACTTCTCCAGAAAACCATCCTAAGATCAGTTTAAAGTTATGCCAAAGCCATGAACCGAATGTCGACCCTTCGACGTTCAATCCTTTTTAGCCGTTTCTTCGACCAGAGCCCCTGTGACCTTGCCCTAACCCTTTCCCCTGCATGCATGACTTATTTACTTAATAATTTCTATGGAAACTATTTTCTGTATGCTTATGATATGTGTTTGTGTGTTGGTTGATTGCCACAGAGTCAGAAGTTGAAGGAGCAGAGGAAGTCTTCGAAGAATCATCTGAGTACTTAGACCCAGCATTGCAAGGCAAGCCTCATTCCTTTGATCATGTCTCACCCAATATTTTCATATGAAGTATATTCACTGTTTCTTACTATGCATGCTTATTTGAGATACAAGTTATGTTTGAATGACATGAATAGATATCACCTAATGAATCATGAAACCACTTTTGTTATTGAACCTTTATATATATGTTTTTGTCACCCTAGGACTCATGTACTGAATATCCACATTAAACTTGAAATGGTCAAATACATGAGAAGTTATAATGAAAACCGTTTTGCTAAGAAAACTGATAAAAGAGATCAGTAGTGAGGATTGGATTGTATGGAGAGGGTGCGGTGCGCACCAGGGAATGTGAATGTTCCTCACTATTGGTTCATAAGGACAAGAACCTTGTGCTGTGTCTCTATGCGAATTGTAAACGTACCAACCACTTGCCTGGTATGGGACAGGCACAACTTAGTAGCTTTTTGGCATTAGCAGTTCCCTGCATGGTTTGTCGGTCTGGTTTCTCGCGTGGAAACTGGTGGGCCGCAGTTCGGCCATGAGAGGTGTGAGTTCAGAAAAATGATGAGAGAGTAAGGTGGAAAGAAGGAAGGCGCCGTACGCCTCAGATTAAGCCGTGCGCGGTTGTAATCTTGAATGGTCATATGTCTTGCGTGGACACAGACCAAGGCTATGTGTCTTGCGGGAACATGAGCCAGAGGCTAGGAAGTAAGGCAGTGGGGAGGACCCACAACAGTACTTGAGACTTAATTGTCTATTCACTGGGCAGGGATACTGTTAATACTGAACTGTAAAAGCGTTGTGTGATCTCGGCCTTGTCACATGTGTATAAGTCACATGGAGCTGATCCGACTTGAAAGCCGAGTGAACCAGTGGATTTAAAAAGAGGTACACCTTTGCAAAGTGTAAAAGAAGTATCAGATACTCTGTACTCCCAGGTTCAGGAGTCTTTTCGTAGTGGATGTTATCCATGGGTTATAGCACAAGTAGTGTTTTGGAATGTTTTCATAATGCGGTTAACAAAGTAGTGACTCATGGGAGACCACTACATCTAATGTTTTATTGAAAACCTGTTTAATGTTTAAAGTATCATTTTCATGACAAAAGTACTGTTTTACTGAACAAATGACTTGGAAATCTATATATCTCTATCCATATGAAACTAAAACCCCGGAATCATATGGTTCACCCTCATGTAAGTACAATTGCATTAATCCCCGGAATGAGTGTTGCTGAGCACCAAGTGCTCACCCTTGCATTTATATCCCACTATAGAAGAGGGATTCGAGGATCCCGATTCCTTCAGTTATGAGTACTCAGCTGAAGATGGAAGCACCCCGGACGAGCCCACTTTCTAGAAGGATCATGCACCAAGTCAAGTCAGATGTGGGAGAAGTCCCTCCAACCCCGCTGCTGATTGAAGTCAAGCTGTTTGTCGTCGCCTTATGCTTTATGTTGTGTGTTCGGTACTTGGATACTGATTCTGGTTCTGATAAACTGGTTATTTTCTTAGCAACTCTACTTAGCGCCATTTTCGGTGCTTTAGCTATGTAATATTGGCCATGTTGGCCTGATACTTGTTTAATGATATTACTATGCTTGTGTGGTTTGAGCTCATGTGGCATCATGCTGTGTGTAACCTACCTGGGCGGTTACCAAGGTGATCCTCAAATGGGGGTCTTACATATACCAAAAATACCCCAAGTGTTATTCCCAATCTTTCTCGTACCATTTTCAGGCTTGCTCTACTTTTTTAATTGCATGAAAGATGAAGCGTACAGGTGCATTACCTTAACAAAACCATCACATAGCACCCGCATTGTGTAGACACCTACATCGCTTGGATGCTGCATAACACTGCAGCCTTGGTCGCACCATGCAACAACCTTGCCCACATGCCACCTCATGCAGGTGCAAGGTCATCGAGGTTGTGTTGTGCAACCACCTTGGGCACGCCCCGCACCCACTTGCCGTTAGGTCACCGTACCTGCCTTATGTGCTTGCATTGCACTGTCGTCATGCCGCCCCGCCTTTCACATCTACTGTTGTCGCCACATGCACAAGATGTAGGGTCACCATGCTTGCCTCATGCGCACACATTCCATAGTTACTACGACCACATCACGCAATCGCCTCGTGCACATGTGTGCCCACATCATGCAACCGTTGTAGTCCTCGTGCGCACATACTGCATCCACATCATGCATTCACTAGGTCATCGTGCCTGCCTCGCGCAGTTGGCGCATCCACCTGCTGTCAAGCCGCTTAGCCTCGTGTGCCCGCTGGGCCAAGATCTCACAGCTATATGTCTACAAGGTATTCAACAAAAATTCTTCGAACAAGCACATATAATGACATTGGTGATAAAATTTTGTAATCTTCAAAAGGTATAAGAATCATTTTAATCTAAGTCAAACTATTAAATCATGTCAGAGTGACATTTTCAAAGATTTTATGTTTTTCAGTGGCATACAACCAAATGTGTGATTTTTAATGACATTTCCAGAAATTTCAATCAATCAAGTGGCACGATAAAGATCCCCCTTCAAATAACAGGCAAACTCATTTCAAATAGATTTTAGAACAAACAATTTCACGCTTGGATACGAGCCAAACATCCTTTAGCAAATACTACTTTCTAGTGATTAGTGAAGCAGTTACAATTACAAACTTACAATAATTCATGCTGAACCTATATGGTGCGACAGAGAGCGTACATGGTTGGTTGGTTGGTTGGTTGGTTTTTTCTAACTTAGCTTGTCCTACAAAATTACCGGCACGCAGGTGGCTCAAATGATTAGATAACTGCATAGGGTCAATGGCTGCTCACCAAGGCCATGCATGGCTATAGGCAGGTGACATAGTAGATATATAGGTCTGTTAGTTCTGGTACTACATCGCGGCGTGAAATGCGAAATTGCGTCCCCCCCGTGGTCGGTGCTACTGCTGCACGGCCTCAAAATCACACCCCCACGACGGTGGCCATACTTGCATGGGGCAACGTAAACAACCCAATTGAGGCGTCCGGAGCGGTACTTCGGCTTCCATCATCGCCTCAATTTGCGAGCACACCACTGTACTACTGCACGCCATCGCGTGACCTGCTTCCGCCTCTGGCCCTTTGCTCCTACTGTACGATACCATATGATACACCACAAATGATTGTTGCATCCTTCAAATTGTATTGTGGGTTGTCATGAAATTTGATCAGATGGATCAAAGATATCTTTCTCATTTTATAAAATAGCCCTTCGATCTAGTTACTGTACATGTTTTTCCTCTCTCTTATCAACTTATTGCATACTTTTACATTATTGATGTATGATTAGATTTGATTGATGTAATGGTAGCTCATGTATCACAGCTCTATATACATATCTGCATTTATAGAGAAAACAAGTTTTCTTTAGTATGTATCTCAACTGATTAAATATATACTATGGTCTTTATTTGTCCAAGTTTCAGTTCCTTCAACCCAAAAGTCAAATCCCCCTGGCTCCTATTCGAGAGAAATTGGAGTTCAAAATTTGAAATTAAGAAAATGTATGGCTAGAATCTTGGCTTCTTCTATTTGGCTCCTAAAAAGCTTTGTAATTTGACTCCCAATAGTTTTTTTTCAAATCTGATAGTGTATGAACAATATACATGAGCCAAGTTGGATGTCAAAGAGCTGTAATTTCGCTGACATCAATCTCTGAGTAGTTTCCACTTGTTGGGGTATCGGAACAGATGGAGCAACAGATGGAGCACTGATTTGTTTGCTCCGAAGTTTGTACAGGGCTATGCTCCAACAGTCCAAATTTGCTTGGGCTCGAAGGAGCCAACATTGGAGCACTCCATTTGGTCAGACTATTCCAATTTCAGTTAGAAATTCAGAGCTCATGCTCAACCAAATAAGGTCTACTTCAATTCATGAAAACTTGTGTTTTTTTAATTTATTTTTAGTCTTAGTTTTTATTGTAATATATCAATAAAAATGATGAAAACATAGCATTGTGAAATTATTTTTGACGATTAATCTACTCATATATTTTTTATGTGACCAATACAGTTATTTATAAACACATTAGCTGTCAAATTTAAAAAAAACCTCCACTATTATAGCATTAGTTTTTTTTTGTTAGAGGAGAGTATGTTACAATAAAAAGGTGTTTAGTTTAAAGATTTTTGCTCCATATCCTCATTGTTCGAGTAATTAGTTTGTTTAGGTGTAGTCTTTAGTTTTAGACCTACTCTTAAGGCAATGGTTTAGTTAGTCATCATCCATTCACTACAGTACTGTTGTATTTTGGGTACTTTTGGTAACTGACCGGCAATATGAACAGTGCCGTCAGCCACTGTTTTGGTTGTGCGGGTTTTCTTGGATCCTTCTCAGTTTTTACACTCACTATCGGGAGGATACATTAATTATTATTTAATTTAATTATTCTGTAATCATAATACTCATATGTAAAATATATCTCAACAAATATCAACATGTCTAAATTAGGTATATTTTTAATTTATTCTATCTCCATTTTCCAAGAACACGAAATCCATTACGAATACTACCGCAACTCCGAACAAAACGCCATATAAATGTTTGTCCATCACAGGAGTAAGTTCTGGACATAAACATCACATGCAGGTCGTCTTTTATAGGATCATATGCCCTAGTTTTCTAACATCAAAATGTCTACGCATGAAAATACGAGCCACCTCTTTTTCCTACTACAATTAAGTCAAGTTCATAGATCAAAGATTCGTGCGTTACAAACAAACCCATTAATTAGTTCTTTTATTTTTGGCCGCACTACGGACAAACTAATTCTCTCGTGCAATGGGCTTATATATACCCCTGAACCGAAGCTAACCAACTCCCACTCGTCACTACTACCAAACATACCAAACAATATAGTACTTGACTGCATGCACGGTTAATTTCTTCGACCACTGCTCATCCATGGCGTCCCCTAGAGCAATTCTAGCCATTTTCTTGCTCTTCATGGCTATCTCATCCACTGTTCTTACTGCCGTCGACGCAGCGCGGCGGTTGGCGGCCGGTGAGCAGCACGGCAATGCGACGCTGCATGAGAAGGCGAGGTCGCTGCTCATGGCGTGGATGGCACAGTTCACTGCAGGGCCGAGCCCTAGAGGCCCTGGTCACTAGAGAGAGATATATGCACCATGAGAGCTCATGCAGTTTGTGAAATGGTGTTCCTCCTCCTCCGTTTCATACATCGGGGAGAAGGAGCTCATGAGATTGCTTGCCTTGCTCTGTTTCTGATGCTTTTGTTTCGATGCATGAGCACTTTGTTTTTTCTTCCTTTCGATCTACCAGCTTGTGAAACTTTTTTGGTACAAGTTTGCAGACACGAATAAGATGAGTTCTGGCTTAACCATTGCATGTGATTTAGATTTTCAGTGAACCATGCACGAATGTTGATACAAGTAGTGTTAGATCTATCTTTTGGGTTCGCATCCGCTAGCTCAATGAACAAAAGGCACTCGTGTCTTTTCCTCAATTTGATTTGTTTGACAAAAAAAACTAACAATCCGAATAAAGGTGGTAAGAAATTTAGAATTTCTTGTGAGCTTATTAGTTATTTTAATTTTTCTTTCGTATCAATCTAGACAATTCAAATTTTTATTAGATAATTATGATAGTGGAACTTCATAAAAATCTTAGAAGAGGCCGCATATGGTACTTGAACATGAACTTTTGAAAATTAAGATTTCAGCTAGAAAATTATGGATCTAAGAATCACCAAACTAGTAGATTTGAAAAATATCAAATAGTATAAGCCTTATTTGTCTATTTACACACACATGTATATAATTGCTACAACAGAGAGGAAAAGAGTCACATAGTTTGACCGACACCAGCTCCGCCCCTAGATGATTGAAATGGTAGAAAAGGGATGCCTCCATATTTTATTCTGAAGATAAGAGGATCAAATTCCCGGTTTTTCTTGCTGTAGCTAGTTATGTGGATTCTTTTGCCAATTTGGCATGTGGATGTTACATTGCCTTTTCTTTTCATTTCATTAGCTTGGCTCCAGTGAGTGAGAGCTGAGTAGTGAATGCATGCCACTCGATGATACGAACAGACAAAATACGAAAGTCAATTAGGTCGGCGTGCAATAGTGCTTGTGCCAAATGATGTGGGAGTGTTGTGTTTGTGTTAGTTAAATGTTGCTAAGCCTAGCTCGAGTACGTCCTTAAAAATGGTAGCGGTTGACTAAACACCTTCCCTTTTTCCCCTCGAGAGGAAAAGCATCGCACTTTGTCAATAGAGAATAGGGTAAATTGCGGGAGATCTAATTGTGTTTTTTTTTTGGAATGTCTATCTATGGGTTGAATATTAACATGGGATACCTGCGGTTCCTTTTTTTTACAGCCGTTATGTCTCTATGTCTTTTTTTTTAAAAAAAAAATTAAGAGAGAATACTGCTAAAATGACTGAACTGCCAATGGCTCGATACTTAGCCCAGACAATTCCCAAGGTCTACGTACTAAACTACCCCTGCCCTTAAAAGTCTCCCACAATACCCATCTCTCTCTACCTAAACTCTTGTGGTAGCATTTGGGAATTTTTTTTTAAGGAAAACTGTATTACACATGATATAATATCTGTTTTGTTGATAATCTCATACTCGTCTACTCTCACACACACTAACACATATACAACAAAAAAATATTCTCTAACACAAATCAACAACAAAATTTAAATTAAGTACATATATAAAAGAATAAAATCCACAATCTCCGTTTTTCTTCCGCACATGTGAGTCCCTAATCGTTCCAGGATACCAAATGGGCTGGACGGTCTAAACGGGCCTACTTTTGTGACCCGACCAGGTGGGTAGCCCATCACAGGGACGGCCCGTTTGCACACCTACCCATAACAGTGTAAACTTGGGTCTCAAAATGACTCGTCCTTCCATAGCTCAATCATAGATATATAAGCATGCATCATATCCAACTTTTCCAACAAAACGAAGTAGATCTCAGAACAAAAAAAAAGTTTAGCCTCTCAAATCTCAACACCGTCACCTCTTCCAAAGAAAGCAAACAAGCGCCACAGCAATGCAGGGCAAGGCACTAACAATTCCTTGGCATACGGTGAGATCGGCCGTGAAACACTGCAACACACTACAGGAGCAGCCGGCGAGCAGCCGGCGGAGCGTGCACGCTGACGAGCGATGCGTCGTCGACGACGGGGCCGCAGAGCGTGCCGTCCTGCTTGGTTTGGTAGGAAGGGCTGACGAACACCACCCGCGTGCGGTTCGCGATCGCCGTGAACTCCAGCACGCCACGCGTGGACCCGCCCGAGCCACTCGACCAGTACTGCACCCTCGTGCGCCCGCGCGCTGCGTATGCCTCCACGGCCAATTCACCCGCGCAGCCGTCGGCCGCGTCCCCGACCGAGAACTCCAGCCTGTATGACAGCCCGGGCTCGGTGCCCACCACCTCCTGCACCAGAGCGGTCTCCACGCCGGCCACCAGCTCCACTGCGCGCGCGCCATGCGGCACCGCATGGTGCGCCGCATCCACGTACTCAACAACCTTATTCGTAGACATGATCTGCCACGCCGGCAGCGGCGAGTGGGCGTCCTCGGTGTTCGGCGGCAGCAGCACCCCCCACGACGAGTTCGGTAACATGTACGGCCCCTCCTCGAAGTCCCCGTTCCTCAGCATGTTATCTGCTAGGATTGGGGTTAGTATGCTTATTATTTTGTTTCACAGAACATGTTAAATTTTGAAAATAAAATCACATTAGAGAGTTCTGTAGCGTCATCTTCTGTGCAATCAGATCTTTTCCATGGTTATTGAAGGATATAAATGTAACAACCCTCTTTTTTTTCTCTCTCTCTTCTCTTTCTCCCTCCCCCAGCCCGACACCCCTCCTCTCTCTTTCCTTTCTGAGGCAAGGACAAAAATCTCCCCAAGTCTAACTTTTCAGCACGGAATCTTCGCCTTTGCCCCAAATCTATCCAAGCCTGCTCTCTTTCACCCCGTGAGCAAGAAAGCTTATTTTATCCTCCTTCCAACAGTTCAAAACACCCCTTCCCTTCTTCAACACTTCCTCTTCTCTTCTCCAGCAGGTAACTTCTCTTCTTCTTCTTCCTCTATTCTCCCTCCTTCCTCCTTCACAACCGACACCACTGACCCCCTTTTCTCCAAGCCACGGTCCGGCCGGCGCCCCAGCGCGCCCAGGCCCCAAGCTGCCTCCATGCCATCCTCCTCCATGCGTCCACTTGGCCTCCTCCATGCCTCCACTTGGCCCCCGCTCGGCCGTGCGCTCAAGTAGCGCCCTCGGCCGGTGCCTCCTCCCTCGTGTGCCAGCCGACACCACCACGACGCCCGTCCCCGTGCCACCCAGCGCAGCCTCGAGCCGGCCGTGCCCCCGCAGCCCGAGCCACGCTCGACCCCGTGCCCTTGCAGCCGAGCCCGAGACGACCCTAGTCACCGCGCCCTCCAAGCGCCTTGCACGACTGAGCCCATCTAGCTCGGCCCCGTGCGCCCCGTGACCGCAGCCGAACCCGAGCCGGCATCCCCGCGCCCTCTGCTGTCCAGCACACACCCCGGCCGCGCTCCAGCGACCTAGCCGCGTCTTCGCGCGAGTCTAGCGCGTCCCGCGCGCCCACGCATGCTGTTCGCAGCCTCACCTTCATCCCCGCCAAACCGTGCATACCTTCTTGAGCCAAAACGGAGCCAAACCTCAAGCCTCGGGCGAGCCCGCGTCTCTTCGAAACTTCTTTTCTTTGCATGAATGTTCATCATCTCATGCATGTCGCCTCCGGCGACATATTGATAGTTGCATGTTTTTCCGATGATTCAATATCCATTGCATGTCTTGTCCGATACCATTTTATACATGCATGTCACTTCTAACCATCCCAATGGTCTTGCATGTCACCCTCGGTGGCTCATTTGTGTTGCACATCGCTGGACCATCATGTATGTCGCCTTTGACGACTCCAGTAGCCCTGCATGTCGCCTTTGACGACCCAACACCCTGTGCACGTCACCCTAAGGCACTCGGCGTCATTACATGTCCTTTTCAATGTCGTCAAAACTGTCATTTTCCTATTTGAAATTTTGGACAACAAGCCCTACTTACATTTTTGTCTTCATTTGCACACATGCACTAGTAACCTAGCCTCGTATGTATTATTGTGTCATCATGCATATATATATATATATACATAAGTATTTTGATGTGTATTTGAACTTTTGTTAAATTATTTGTGCACCATTCAGGTTGCAAACAAGAAGAAGTTGAAGTCCCTGCCTTCCCACTATCGTGTGAAGGCTAACCAAGTGAAGAAGACAAATCACATTATCTTTGATCATATTGATCATAGTATTTTTGAAATGATTTAAATATTTTATGTTTTAAGATATATTAAGGAAAATAATGGTAAGGGTGAGAAAGATGCCATGGTACAATTATGCACGGTGAGTTTGCTAATTGATCTCTCGCTTAGGACAAATACAGATAAGACTCTTGTGTTGTGTTTTATAGCAGTATGAATACGTAGTAACCACAAATTTGATATGAAACAAACATGATTCAGTATCTTATAATGTATTTGATTTTTCGCTTGCATGGTAGAAGTGATTTGTGCTTAAATTAAACTATAATGATATTGTTTGGTGACCTAATAATAGCTAGGAAGAATCAATGGGGGTGGTGGAAGGTCTCACAACAATGGCACGAGGACATACATGATTGGTAGTCACCTATACAGTGGTTCAACTACCAAGTAAATATAAAGATTGTTGCAATGCACGGAAAATCTCTTTGTTGCCTCAACTGGCTCACACGCTTGTTTGTTGCGTGATATGGTTTGACTGAAATAAATTAAAGTTAACAATAATAAGTTAAGAGATCTTGTAGATAAATTAATACACCTCAACTAAGTTAAAGATATATTTAAATACTCTATGCCTCCAGATTCTTGGGACCTACGCACAATGGGTTTTATTCATGTTGATGTGGCACAAACTAGAATTCAAATTGAAAAAAAAATTGATGTTAATTTGGTTAGTTGTTGGATAACCGACACTCAAACTCTATGTCACTTAATAAATTGTGATTTCATACAACTGTTTTTAAATTATGTTTCTAAATTGTTTTTTCAACTATAATGTATGTTTATGTAAATGCAAATTATAGTCAAAACTTACATGCGACTTCATCAAATATCTTGTCATATGTGTGTATTGCAATAGTTATGTTGTGACTTATTAAGTACATAGTACTCATCCTTACTTAACAAAAATTGTCTGATTGAAAGAGTCAGTCGGTTCTGGATTTGATGTGCTCAAGGTGAACACTTCGGTGATGATCAGGACTTTTAAAGTTCACGTACCACAGTTGAGTTTGACTGTGGAGGGTCCAATTTTTTCTATCTTT
Organism: Pharus latifolius; assembly: GCA_019359835.1. Classification (NCBI taxonomy): domain Eukaryota; kingdom Viridiplantae; phylum Streptophyta; class Magnoliopsida; order Poales; family Poaceae; genus Pharus; species Pharus latifolius. Next base: position 16,037,641 of record CM033322.1, read on the forward strand.
ATTTTGCTAAACTTACTAAGACTATCAACTTGGTCGTGAGGGTCTTGTGTTGTAATATGACCATAAGGCTCTTATTGTACTCTGTTAAATCTTATTTATTATCTATGTAATTGTAAGATGGTGATTCTTGTTCTATGTATTGTATGCGTGATGATATACTGGGTAGATGAGATGAGCACACTAAGTTCATCCAATGACGGCCCCACAATAAACTCCTATATTATTGGAACAAGTGCAATCCAACTTGTTGTAGATTTTTCATTAATTTTATTAAAATGTTCACCCACTAACATATAGAATCAAGTTATAAGGTCGGACATATGGAGCCATTGTGTTAGTTACTAATATTTTGATAAAATTAATTGAAGTTTGAGCAGACGGTCCAACTGCATCGGTTCGAATGCTAGATGAACTTGTTCACCTCAATGTAAATGGACTATTTGAAAAGACGGTGATATAGAGGTTTTTCGGTGCAATTTTACCGATTTTGGAAAGCATATTCCGATGTTTAAAAACAAATCTTTTTTTATGAAATTGTGTTGACACTCACTAACATGATGCTAAATTGTTAATGGCTACTACAAAATTTTGTAATAAAGGTCCATTTTGCAAATTAAAGAGGTTTGGAATCTTACTCTCGGTGTGCTGAGGAGGGTAGAGCGTCTTCATGGCGACGAAGTCGATGATCGGGCCGCAGGCGGCGTCTTCCTCGTAGCCGGGGTTGTGGATGACGAGCACCACCTCACAAACCTTGGCGCGGAAGGCCCAGGCGTACGAGTCCCAGCCGCTGCTGGTATACACCGTCTGGATGGGGATCACGCCGCACTCGCCGCCGACCGACACGTTCAGCTTCTCGGCCTGAGCGCAGGTGCGCGCGGCGCTGAACGTGATGGAGTAGTACATGCCCGGCGTCACGTTGAGCCGCTGCTCCACGGAGGCCTCGTTGCCCAGCCGCACGGCACGCGCGCCCGACGGCACCACCAGCATCATGTCGGCCTGTTTCTGCCCGGACTCGATGTACTCCACGTACCCCGACGTCTCCCAGTGCGGGATCGAGTAGCGGCCGGCCACCACCGTGCCGTTGATCAGCTGCGACTTGTCGGGCCCCTCCTCGAAGTCGCCGTTCGGGAGCAGTCCTGTACGTAGTATGTATGTACGTGCATGGCCATAAGAAAAGTATTAGGTGGTTACAATTTTATATCGGAAGCTGCTATCGATGGAATTTGATTGTAAGTACAGTTTTAATGTATGGATTCGGATCCATAGTATTCCTGCCGTGCGAGTCATGTGACGAAGGTTGCTAGAATTTCTAAAGTTGCAGATTCCATGTGAGTAGCAGTATAGATCAGTCAAACACCGAGTTGTCAGAAAAATATGTTCCCACGAACGGATTGCATCAGAGCCCAGATTTGATTCGATCTCTTGGGAACTTAATCTTGGGAAGTCAACGCCAGCATTGTGGGATCGTACTTTGGTTAATTGGTATGCACTCAAGTGAAAAATGTCTAGAAAAGAACCACACATAATCTCGGGGGTCCTGAAATTCAAATGACATGAATCTTACCTTCAAGAGAAACATGTCTTTCATTAAGAGGTTTTTTTGTTTGTAATCTCACACAAAATTGGTTGACCTGATTTTTGTGTATGCTATGGTTTTATATTGTTAGGATAATGTCCATGATATAATTAGTCATACTTTATATAGTCTTAGTTAAATATTCCTAATTTTCACAAGTATTCCAAATCGAGTATCTCACAGTTGCAAGCATATGTGACGGTTCACATGTCATGAACTTAAAAAAATAGTCTAATTTCAATAATGTCTTACCTGATAAAAATTCTCAATATTTCATCCAACTTTCAAACAACACTTAATCGAGTACAAATCAAACAGTCTCTAATATCAACATTTACCCCTAAAATATCTATTTATTTCGCAAAACTTTAATCAACTTCTATCTTTGGTTGAAAAAACTTGTCACTTTAAGATATACTGCACCTACTGATGTATGGACTTTTTTTTTAACAAAATAGTTGGTTGAGAAACGATAGGTAAATGAGGCAATGGGAGTAGTATTTAATAAGAGGCTGGACACGTAATTTACAGAGGTTATTTTGGAAAAAAAAAAGTATCTATATTAGTGCAATATATCATTGCATATGAAAATTATGTACTTCAGCGAGGAGTTTTTCCAACTAAAGATATTACCGTAATCTTGTGTGACTGACAAGTAACTGGCTCGTAAGGCGTCACTCCTAATCAAGCAATAGTAGAACAATTTCCGAGCATTGATGTTGATACAATATAATTTTAACACAGCCATGTTACTAAGATACTATTTGAAACTGCACAATGTTGTATAGAATTTTGTTTGACAAACCATTTTATAATTATTTGGTCGTACTACTTTGGCAAACGGGAGCTTAAAAATAACAGGAAGAAGAACAAGAAAAATTAAGCAATGCAACTTCTAAGAGTGTTAACCCTAGCTGGACTCCAAAGACAATACAAAGTACAAAAAATGAAGAGCTTATGGCACGATTTAAACATGTAACGTAGTTTGCAAGCTCGCACATACCGTCCGTGACGGCCGAAGCCGTCCGAGCAGCTAGGCAGGCGAGCAAGAACAGCGCGACGCGACGCGTACGCTTCTCCATCTCACAAGCTCAATGGAGATCATGGAGCAAACGGCGAGGTTAAATACTGGAGATTAGAGGAGAAGCACTGGCGCAAGGCTGAGCAGCACACATGCCAGGGAGGTTGATTAGGCGACGGCGCGAAACGCTCCGGATCGGCGGCACGAGATGCAGGCATGCAGGCATCTCTCGGTTTTGAGCTAGCCGCGGTGAAATGGCCGTCCTGCATGTGCCGTCACGTGGCCTTCTGTTTCGCTCGCATCGCATGGCCATTAAAGCCTGGCTCGGGCTCGTCCCCCTCGGTCGTGATCGACCGACGCGGCTCACCTCGGGGCTCGTTTAGACATTGAGGATTTGAGGTGCCGGATTCGTCTTTAAACTGTGTCAGCTGATTAATTGGCTCCATCTCCGTGAATGTAAATTGTAACATGTTAAGCCAAACAATTATTATCTCCTTTCTTGTATATATGTGTTTTTTTTTTACCAAAACAATCATATTTATTATGAAATATTAAGAATGCCCTTACAAATGTATATCTACATTAACTCTGTTTACTACAATTAATTAGTTTTTAAACTCAACTACACATACACATAATACTGATAACTCTCGTATTTGTGCTCATTTTCTAAATATTTTTTCCCTCGTTCATACTCATTTAGTCATTAAAATCACCAAATATTTAAATATAGCAGTATTTGCTGCAGTTCGACCTCGACTATTCATTCTATTTATTTTATTACAAGCCTACGGAAAATTGGGTGATTTTCGGCTGCTTTAACGCACTTCACCAACTGGATCTAACCTATGGGCAATTTCATTAAAAATTATATATAGGAACTGATTGTGTTAAAATCATAGTTTCCCGGGCGGTCAGAATCCTAAAAACCTAATAGCCTTAGACCTATATGCAAATTTTCAGAAATCCGAGTACCAAAATGCAAAAAGACCAAGACCAATGAAATCCTAAACCCTAGCACCAAGATTAAGTTGTAATTTCTCACACTCTGTGGGCCTTTTTGAAAAACTGTCATTTCCTAGCCACCTCTGTTCTCGGCAGCTAGTCCAAACCGAACTCAAATTCGTCCTATCCTTACTACACTTCATCGGCTGAGTCTACCTCACTTTGGCAGCTATTTCTCACTTGTCTTAAATCTTTTTCTCTCCTCACCCCTTTCATGTTTCCTGGAATGCATGTATAGAAACCAAGTGTGAATTGTGATGATGAATCCATGATCATATGAATTTCTGTAGTTGAGTAAAATTTCTTCTGAGTTTTATTTTGTTTGTTCGTTGATACTGTGAACTTAACTGAGATTTGGGATGAATCAAATTGTGAATGCTTCTCTTGAATTACCCTGTGAATCAATTGCTTGTTTTGTAGTTTTATGTTGCTGAGAGGCAAAGATTAGATCGCAGTACAACTGTGTGCATCGAAACTTTTGATTGATTTTTGCACAGGCTCTTTTATCTTGTTGCTTGAGATGTTGAAAAAAACAAATGTTAGTATCCTCTGATTCGGCCTAATTGTCTCAGTGTATCTTTTGGGCTGAGAAGTGTTTCTGTCGAGTTGAAATCAAGTTATTGTTTGTGAGCTTCTGAGGAATCAATCTCTTATGCTTCTATCAATAACTTGGTTCTTCAGCCCTCCTCTGTGAGCATTATTCGATTTGTATTGTCACTGATCTGTTTTGTTCGAGACTTTTGATCATGGGATGGGATCAATTGCATTGTGATTTGATTTATTTTACTTAATGAAGTCGACCCATTTTTGTGATTCTTCTTTCATTGATTAATCGAGAGGTTGAGTTGTACGGTTTGGATTTGAGCACTGCTTGCTTGAGGCGTGATTGCATAATTTCATATTCTGTATGTTATACCCCAGTCAGTCAATAGTTGCGAGGACTTTTTGTTTGTTGTATTTGTGCGCAGTTGATAGGAACTGTAGATGGTCAATGTTGACTCTGTGCTTGTGATTCGTCAACACTCACCGTAGATTACGATCTCTGATAGTCGTCAGCGTTACTTTGCGTGCGAACACCACGCAATTTCTCTCCACTGCTTGTATTAATGAAACGCTACACATATCGAACACCAATGTAGTCATGACACGACTTCTTCCTCTCTCTTTGTTCTCTTCTGATACTTTCTCCTCTTTTCTCTTGTTTGCTTTAGTTTCATTGTTTCGTCGATTTAGTTCTAGTTTTATACGTTTACTTCCGGTTTAGTCTCAGTGAAAGAACGACATACTTGCCTACCATTGTATTTTTATTCTCTTACAAAATTCGCTCTAGGTCTGTATCAAATACTCAACCACCGAATTTAATAGGGGTAGTATGAGAAAGTTTTGTTTAGAATTCATAAAATGATTAGTATTTGTGGAAGAAAAATAAAAATTGTATTATGAATGCACAGTCGCGAAGCATAATTTTGCATGACAAAAGTAACATATATTTGAGAATGAAGATAGTAATAGAAACACATTAATACTCCTTGTTTCACACTATAAGCAAACATTTTGTTTTTGATATTTCACAATATATACATACTTATAATTATAATGCACTTTCTAATATATCTTTACAACTTTTGTCTCCACTAATATTCTTTCTCGGCCCTCTATTAATATCCTTCCACTCATTTTCAAACTTTATTTAATAGAGATACTATAATTCATTACAATTTCTTTTTTTTTTATCTCGTGTACCTTAATTCCTGCGCACGCAATAAAGAGGTTTATATTACGAAATATAGCGAATAACATATTACTCCCTTAATTTTGTTGAAAATAGTTTCCTCTTGTACATATTGTCCTTCCTTCTCCAGCATCTATGCCGAGCCGGCAAAAGGCCTAACTACATCGGGTCGGCTAGAGCTGGATGCAATACAGCCCAATATGCTAATTGGGCCTACTGAGGTTCGAGTCAGGCCTGAACTAGACGGGTTTAACTAAACCATATTTAGAGATGCTTAGACTTCACCTTCGGCTTGGCCGGCCCAAGTGTGTTCGGGCTCAGACGGGCCAGGCCAGGCGGGCCGATTTATGGCGAGGCATACCTAGTTACACGGAATGGAAAAGGAAAAAAACATAAAAACATACAGAAGAAGGTGTATTTCTTGCAAAGCCCGTTGAGCTTTAGGCTTGCAGGCCCAAAATTCGGGGCTCCTAGAGGGCAGGCAGAGGCCTCGTCCTGTCTCTAATGGCTTGCAAACTACAAAAAGAGTGGGGCATGTGACATGTGAGGGCCCTTTTCGCAGCGGGGGTGAGAGGAGGACGCAATCCAATCCCCGTCCCCCACCCACCCCCCCCCCCCAAAACAATCCCCTTCCGTCCAAGAGCCTCCCCGTCTCTCCGACGGCACGCAGCAGCCACCGTCGCCGTTGCCGTCGAGGTAACAGTCACCTCTCTTGCGTGAGTTTTTCTTTTTTCGGTTAGATTTCAAGCCATTCTTTACTTATCTATGTGACATGTAATTAATCACGTACAGTTCTGTTTCGTTTAATCTAGTTTTGTTCCGGTTGAGGTAGGATTAGGATTCCGTTTCTGATTCGTCCGTATTATCCAGGCGAAAGGAGGAGACGCCGGCTGTAGCCATTATAATAAGTCTTCCCACTGTAGCAAAATCTTTCCCCCAAATAAGAAAGACTAATTGGGCACTTTAGTGGCTTACCGGCACTTAGTAGCTGCTGCTGACCACCGGCTGTTTTTTTTTCTCGCCGCCAACTAACGAGTGGTACACCATTTCAATAGCGAGAACTTACCGTGCTATGTTTTCCTCGTGTGTGTGATTTTGGTGGGTTGGGGCGGTTGGGAGAGGTCACTCACATGATCAGCATGATCAATGCGGACCTCTCCATTTTGTTTTAGGCTGATATGTGTTGCAAGATGTTATGATCTGGGGATGCGTGAATTAAGAATTGATATATATGTGTAAGATATACATCTGTGTGGTGGTGCTGATGCTTTTTATCTTTTCAAGATAATTAGGAAACTGCGGTTGGAGATGTACATTGGAAGTATACTGTGTTTAGTTTTCAGATTTATGACAAATATAAAAAAGGAGTGTCGAAATCCCCAGAAAAAATTAGGAACATTGTGCATTCAGCCTTGGTTAGTATTCGACGTGTGGCATCATGACAGATGGTTGCCAACTTGCTGTACTTTGGTTTATTTAGCTTTCACGATAGTATGAACATACCTTTTTTTTTTTTTACGGGCTACAGCTGGTTAATGAAAAGCTAAAGTGCCTTCTAAACTATTTCAATAGATAGTCTTCCAGGCTGTGGCATCTTACCTCTGCCAAACTTTAAGTTTGTCCTCTGTTCTTTCCTTCTTGTATGCATTTATAGGTATGCTTAGCAAACATTATAATCTTCTGCTGCTGTTTGGAGAAGCAATATTATTTCTTTCTAATCTGAAAAGTGCTTTATATTTTCTAATTTAAACCTACAGATTTGGCTTTGGTCAATTCAAATATTCAAGAAATAGGAAAACATGAGCTGCTTCCAAGCTACAACCTACAAGCCTCATGGCGGGCTCATTGTGGACTGGCCGGTAGCAGGCCTTGGGAGAACATGCAAATTACTTCCTCAGTATTCCCTATGTTCACATTCTTCTAAATATCAGAAGCATGTGTACCCAAGACTTGTTCTTGTAGCTGCTTGTCATAAAAGGCTTGGTCCTGCATATGCCTCGAGCGGAACAGGAAACCCTGAGCCTGTCAATGATGTAAGTAGCTTTTATGATACTTGATTGTTTTCCTTGTGTGTTCCAGATTTTGTATCCTTCTAGCTTCCCCCATTGCAGCTATTATCACAGAATTTATATCCATGTAGTTTGTTTCACAGTATGATTCCTGGTTTTCTACCTTTTAATGCTCTCACATGGTAATTGTGTTGTAATGCCTTTCCACGTAATGAGAGTGTTACGGCCTTACGGGGTTCACCACTGTGTTACAAGGATTGGGTGATTTATGTTACACACTTACAGCAGATAATGTGAAGTAATCTTTTCCTAAACCTGCTCATAAATCATAAATGGCCTGATAGGTTCATCAAACTTTCTATGCTTATCCCAATACAAAGTGTTTGTCATATCCTCTCATTGTTCTTTCTTGTGTTGAAGTTGTTCTTCTTTGCCCCACTTGTCTCTTGTTACAACGATGACATCATGAGTGGCAAGGTCCTAATGACATGAAACATGCCCTTTATTTTAATTTTTTGGGAAGACCTTTCTTTGAAAATTGTCGCCTTCCAACTTACCAGATTGTCAAGTTTGATTCAAATTGGTATTCTGTTTGAGTTTGTGGACAGATATTCAAGTCAAAGTTTGGTTTGGTGAGGAAAACAAGAGAACAAATAGGGATATAGGATAAAAATGGAGGTCCTTGATCCTGTTTTGGTTGAGTTGCACTCATGAAACAATTTATGTAACAGAAAACAAACACACTAAATCATGTGCTATGGCTAATTTATGTGTTGCATTGTTACAGCCGTTCTCTATGGAATCTTTGAAGAAAGCTATGGCTGGAGCAAAAAGGCAACAGTCCATGCAAGAATTGTTAAAAGAGCAATTGGCTAAGATTACAGGACAAGGATCTGATGGAAACGGAGGGAATAGAAACCGTCGTGGAGGCAATGGTGGTGGTTCTGGTGGTCCAGAGGATGAATCTTTCAGGGAAAATTTGGATGAAATGGTCCAAGTTTTATTGGCAACCATTGCTTTTATACTTGTGGTAATTTCATTGCTTCACATTTATTTCCACATTTATGCAAAAATTACATCATTCATAAGTTACATCTATATATACGTTTGTGCTTGTCTTGGTTGTAAACATTAGGGGTAACCCACATATACTGTTTCTAAATCACTCTGTATCTGCTTGATGGTGCAGTATATTCATATAATACGAGGCGAGGAGCTGTACCGTCTTGCCAGGGACTACACCAGATATCTAGTCACTGGTAAGAGAACAGCCCGACTGAAGCGCTCCATGCTCCAATGGCGCAATTTCTCCGAGAGCATTGCAAAGAAGGATAGCACACAAGAAGACTGGTACGAAAGACCACTCGCTTCTAAACCCATGTGGTGGCAACAGCCCCAAAAGATTGCTCATCTTATGGAGGAACTTTGCAGAGGCTATCTTCGCCCACAAGCCCAGGAATCTTAGCGCTGGTGTTGCGCCATCCTTTTTGACTCTGAAGCTTCTCGTTGTAATGATGTATAGGTGAGTACTAGTTGCATGGCTGGTGCAGCGAAATATCTGATGCATCTAGGTGGCATGGTGGTGTTGCTTTCTCGGATGGCTTTTTTTGCCTAGTGTAGTGGAGTGCTGTTCTTTGATTTGTAAGGCATATGTTGTCTCTGGTCTGATTAACTGCAGGACAAAAATGAGTGGAGTTGTATCAATTTTGTAGTTTATGAGAGTTCAGATGGCGTTTGGAATGTTGCATCTGATCGATCATAGCCTCAAAAGGTGTAAGCATTGAACCAATGCAGTAATATTTTGTTGCTATTTTCTCCAGATTTCTTTTTTGGTCTGGTACCACTACCAATGCTGTTCTTATGCTGCTAGTCTGGCAAGTCTCTTATGCATGGCCTGCTTGTTACACAATTACAAATGCTTACCCTGAACTCCTGATCCAGAAGACTGACGTTGGGGCTTGGTTGTTTTTGGGTTGGTTTTCTGGGCCTGAACCATCCTTGAAGAGTTAGTCAGGCCAGTCGGGCCTATTCACTTTTGCAAGCCTAACTAGACAAAGATCTGGGCCGACTAGTCTGATTTGCTACTAGATCTCATATGCCAAGGCCGGCCTAATCCTGAAGGGCCTAAACCCAAGGCTGACCAGCTGCGCCCCTTGTGCTCATGTCTTAAAACTGAGAAGTAATCTCATCCTCACTTTGTGTTTATAAATATACGTTGTTTTATCTAATACTCACTCTATGTTTATAAACGTACGTTGTTTTAATTTTATGCACGTGAATTAAGACATGACTTGAAATAAATAGTCTATTTCTATTAAAGTCTATGTAAAACATTAATTGTGGTTAAGTAAACTTTACCAGAGGGGAGAACATAAAGAGAAAAAATATAGAACATTTTTCTCAAAATATAAACCTATATATATTTGTAAATAAGAAGAGAAGTATAAAACTGAGATGCGTTTATAAATGGGGAGAATATATAATAAAGACATGTGATAATGGAGGCAGCACATTCCTTATGAGAGTTACAAATTCTCATATTAACCGAAAATTTAGAAAAAAGAAAAGATTTGACCATTGATTAGTTGATAGAATCAAATTATAATGATATAGATTAATCTTATAAATTTTAGAAATCTATATAAAATACAACTATAATTTTGTTTCGAATTACATATAGCTACAAAGAATCTTTTTAGAAAATCAAACTCTGTAATGGATACAATTATGAATCTATATATATAAAAACTAGTTTTAAAAGGTTGCAATATTAATATAATTATATATTTGTAAATTTATTTTTTTTTATAAAATTACTCCAAAACTGTTTCAAATTACATATAATTATACATGATATTTTTAGAAAGTCGGATTCCGTAATGGATACAATTGACTCTATAATCAAAAAAATAAATTTAAAAGGTTGAAATATTAATATTATTATATATTTATAAATTTATTTTTTATAAAATTATCGTACAATTGCATAGATTTAATGAAAAGTTACAGTAATACTACACTGGAACACAAGCTCTAACAGAACCCGGTTTCAAATCTCTGTTCTCGCCCTGTCAGCGCAGACATATGATTTCAATATGATATATATATATATATTAACACAATATTTCATTCAAATATACATAAAACTAAAAAACATCTAGATTTGGACCCATACAAATTTTAAAACATCTTCAAATAGAGATCCATTGGTGGATGTTAGCCTAAACTTTATAGTTTATATTACTACTAACAACGCCGCGAGCCAATTGATTCGGACCTAACAGAGTCCGACCTGATACCGCGATTTGCGGGGAGTGATACGGCCGAAAGCCAGGACGCTCGGGACGATCAGACAACTACAAGATCCACCCATAACTGAAGTGCAGTTGATTAGACAATAGGAGCGTCCAAAATTATCACGAATAGCTTAAAAGTCTGTGAAATTGCATGAAATATTAATATTATAATATTTTAAGTACCTTTCTGTCATTGTAGTGTAGTTATATTTATTATTGAGTATTAAAAGTTATGCCATCATAATTCGAGTCACCGAATATATAATATAGTTCTTTTTCTTTTATCTTAAAATAAATGTAGTGTCTTCACCCGCCATGACACAATTCGTGGCGCATACGTGAAGAGACTGGGCTTACCTTTTCTTTTTTCTTGGATTTGGTCACGTCCAGATGTGATGCAACAAATTGGTTAAACAAAGCCATTTTTATATGGTTTATTTGTCTTGTCGTTGGCCCTTTACTTCAGCACCTGTTCTGCAATTAGTTTATGGTGATCTCGTACGACCTCGATTTGCTTGGTTTTGAAGCGTAGAAGATTGATGGATTTGCACAAAATGCAGTGTCTTTTTGTTGGTCTTGTGAACCCAAGTTTTGTGGCTGTTTCTTGCAAAAATGTCCATATGCATGAATCACGAGCTGCTGAGCTGCCGCAGCTTTATTTAACAATTGAATGATAGGGAGAAACTCAGTTTAGTTGTCAATCATACACGTTACAAGTTTACATCCATCTATTGGCAAGCGTATATTATTGGGAGTTTACTAGTAAATAATAGACTGTTTTTGAAAATTTTTTTTGTTATTTTATATGTACTTTATTTAGTATTTCTTTGGTATGAATCAGAATCATCTCTAATTCTATCCTTGAATATAACTCCTCTAGATTCACATATACATCTTTTAATCTCATATGCGGTAAGATGGTGATATAGTAGTGATAGTAGTTGGCATAGCATGAATGGTGAAGAAAGGCAGCGAAGTAGGATGTTGCTGGCAAGGGATAACAGAAGAAGATCAACGATGCAACTATATAAGCAATGGGGATCAGTTCCAATGATTATGATGGGACGGGGTGGCTGTTGACTAGTGAGCAATGTTGGCAGTTATTAGGGTGGGGGAAGGAGTGGAGATTGTGGGAAGAAAAAGAGGAGAGTAAGAAGGATAAGAAGGGCGATGATGAAATGAAGGATTCAAACTTGAAGATGGTGAATTTTTTTTAAAAAAAAGTAAACAGACATCAGCACCCCACACACACACAAATATTGCAAAAGATAGAGAACAACAGATAAAATACCTTAGTGTGAGGAGGGTTAGTATTAGGGAGTCATGTAAAGGCGGTGGAAGCGCGTGGACCCCAGCCAGGGGGTGGCGAAACCGTCGCTTCGTGTAGACTTGTGCATGCTACGTGATGTATGTATGGTGTAGGCCCAACTCAACTCAACCCAACCCAAACAAAATCACATTCATATGGCCGGTCGCCATCGCGGTGGAGTCGCCAGGGGCTCATCAGACAGCGATTTCCTGGTGGTAATAGGCTTGCATGCATTGTCACACAATCAAAATTACAACTACAAATGCGTCTCATCGGCTGCAAGGTTTTCGGCACCAAACTAAAATACAAGTTAGTTTAATTGAAGGTTACTTCCCCCTTTGCAGAATATATAATATATTTTAATCACAAACACACATATGAGATACTCAATCTGCTTCATAATATAAAATATAAGTTTGTTTAGTATGCACGTGAGAATTAAGGTATATAAGATCAAAAAAAATTGTAGTGGACTAAAGTATCATTATTAAATAAAGTTAGGAACTGAGTGGAAGGAGTATTAATAGATGAATGAGAAAAAAATATTTGTGAAGATAAAATTATAAATGTATATTAAAAGGTGTACTGAGATTATAAGTATGTTTATATTATGAAACACCCAAAAACAGAAAATAGATTTATATTGTGAATGAAGGGAGTAATATTTAGTGCGAAGGATTGATCATAATTTATAAGTAATTTAAAAAGACAAAACAAATAATGCTAGAACAAGGAAAATTTAATAAATCTAAATGCAAGTCTCATACTTTGCAAAAAATTTGAAAAATGATCGTATCATATTTTGCAACAGAAAAAATATCATACAAGCAAATAATAGCGATAAGAAACTTACAGAAATACTCCATGATTAGAACATGCATTGTATCATGATTGAGCTTACAAAAATTCGTAAGAAGTAATGTATAATTTAGAAGGCATTTGCTTCAAAAAATTTTGTTTGATATTTCGGTTACTCGTAAAGAAATATATTATTTGGTTTTTGTTTGAATCACCCTGTAATACATTACAACCACTTTCAATAAATTATGAAATTCATTACAATTACGATTATAATTATCAAATAGCACGTCAGTTTAGAGAAACTGTACACAGTAATACAGTAATAGGTCACACTTGGGAAACTATTAGATGATGTGAAATGAGATGTCCAAACAACTGACATTTCACACTAAAAAACTTGTGGATTGCTCCAAAGGTCTCCTATTATGAAATTGATCACACAAATCTGGGGCTCAAATAGTCAAACTCTGTACAACTGATTGGAACCTGAAAAGAAAAAAAAAGGTACGACATGAAAGTGGCATGGTCCATGGATCTCACCGGTCTCATCATGCACCCGTTCTTAGCCAATTAGCTAATTACCTTGAATTGAAAGAAAAGGTTGACCTACTGATGGACCTTTCGTCCTCATAATGCACCTTCATCATGGGTTCATGACCCCGCAAAAATATTCACACAAATGTTGATATAAACTAGGCATGCATGGCCAGTCCAAGCCATGATTTTCAACTTGTCCTTGTATTAAACAAGTTTCGGTTTGTCAAAAACTTGTCATTTTAAACTTTTAGGTGACTTTTTTTTAAAAAATATTCTTTGTCAAATGTTTGTAGCTATGAATGTACTTCATAACCATTACAAGAAAATATCATTAGTTGAGACCGAGTATTTTAATTCTTGACGTATAATTATTGTTGTTTTGATTTTCACTATCTTCTCTAAGGCAAGTATTTCAAACTGGAGGTTCTACTTTACATATCAACTCTACAACTTTGACCAAAGTGGTAAATAACAGTAGACTAGTGCACACTTGACCCGGACCATTTGGGGTTTAGGACCAAGTCAGGTTTAAGCCTTGTTTTTTTGAGTTCTAGCTCTAGTTTCTATCATAGGAAAGTTGAAATCATATTATTCTAATCTCCAACTCTAAATAGATTAGAAACTGAAATTTTGAAAATGTTTGATTCTGATTTCTTAATTTTAATATTTCAAATGACATTTATGTTCTATAAATAAAATATAATAACAATTGTAATTAATGACATAACTATATAATTAGTTTCAATTTTGTAGTTTGTTTTAAACTCAAAAGTTGGAGTTACTAGAGTACCTCTAATCTAGTTCAAGTCTTTAGTACAAAAGTGGATTCTATTCTCCTTCAATTTTAGAGAAATCCCTAACCAAATATGTTTCATTTGACTGAATTATTTTATCTCCGACTTAAAAATTAGTAGCTGAAATTTTACCAAACAAGATTTTAATAAAATGAATAAGTCTGATCGACCTTATTAGTCTTTTAAAACTAAAGTAGACCCAACTCAACCCAATCTGAGAAATACACAAGTCTAAATAACAGTTATCTTGTCGGACACCTTTGCCCATACTTGTATTTACGGCCAATGCTCAACATTGGATATTTGGACATCACACTGGAAGCTTACAACCAGGGCACAAATGTCACTTGCACAGGCCTATATGTGGTCCCTGCCATGGCACTGCACAGTGACTCAGTGAGTGCCCAGTTGTAGTGCCAAATGTACATACACACGCACAGAGAGGCGGGTGCAGGCAGGAGGAGAGAAACGGCCGGAGCGACGCTGTGTTTTAGTGAGAAACAAAAACACGGCGGGAAGAGAACTCACCTCTCTCTCCCTCCCTCCCCCTGTGGGTTAAGGCAACTGGCGTCACCTCCTGTCCTGGCCCCCTCCCTCACCTCTGGATATGAGCTGTCATCGAAACCGATGCGAGCAAAAACCAAAAAAAAAAAAAAAAGGAGTGGAAAACGATAGGAAGATTTATATATACTCATGAAAGTGAAGCAAACTGCTAGCTGCACACTTGTGTTTGCACAATACTATCCTTTTTTAAAAAAAAAAACATTTTTTTTGTATTGGCGCAATATTGGCTATATTATTAGATATTAGAAGTTTAGCACAACTTTAGATACAACAAAAACATAATCATACTTGTATCACAAAAAAGAACTAGACTATTATGTTGTGAGTGTAATTTTATTGAGCTATTTGAATTTGCAATCAAAGAAAATGTCCTTGATATGAATGCATTTTAGGAGTATGTAAAAGATAACACAATTTACCTCATTAAATTATATCAGCTATTATAGCCACATAAAAATTTTAGACATTTCAAAAATTATAGGATCAAACCTTAGTGCTACCAATTGAATTTCAAAATAATCATAAAAACCCACACATTTGTAGCCCCAAAACTAAATCTATTATCTATGTATTAAAAAATTAAACTTTGATTTCCATTAAAACCCCCCAAAATCTTACAACATTGGCTATAATTAATTGGCGAACTCTTATAAATCTTGTACAACCTAATAATATATCCTTTATATGTAATCACATTTATGTTATCATGTTGAAAAAAATTGAGATCGTCATATACTTTTAAAATTTTTGTCTACTGTCTTTATATAATAACATGGGAGAAATCATTTTTAAGCGGTGGCTCGCGCTGTTTCTCCTGATGTGAATCATGTTGGGTAGTTTGGCAGGTGCACCTAACAATACCACTAGAAATCTTATTTTCAGGCCACATCTTTTTTTCTTTTTTTGATAAAAAAGGAAAAGGAAAAACCTATCCTCAGCATCCATGAGGAACTTCCCTTATATAAATCCTCCTGACCTCCCTCCCCACAGATGTCCCAGGCCCCCCATATCCCGCCCTTAAACCCTCCTTAACTCCTCTCTCTCTCTCATACACACACAAAGAACTCCAGAAGGCATCTTCCTGCCATTGGAGAGTACGTGTCCCAGTGTTATATCTCCTACCATCTTGCCTTCTTCACACCAACTCCCTGGTAAGAGCTAGCCCTTCTCCTCTATTCTCCCCCGCCTCCATCCATACAGTTCTTGCAGTACCACCACTACATACATGCATGCATATATACGTTACTTTGCTTCTGCGTTAACTTAACTTGCCTTCGTCTCAGTTAATTTGCCACCGCCATGGCCATGGGAGAAGGGAAGAGATGTATGGTGTGTATGTGGCGTGAGGTGTCAGTAGGTGCAGCGAGCCTAGGTAGGCGAGTGTGTGTGCGTCCTTTTTGTATAGCTGGCTCCTTGCTGTGTACCCAGCTACTACGTCAGAGACTTGGTTAGATATGGCCGCGCGATTAAGCAAGCGTCAGGAGATTAATTAGCCAGGGGTTGCGCATTAATATCAGTATGGCGTGTCGACGAGGGTTTATTTAAAACTGGTTAGTTAGTTAATTGTACTTTTGGTAAGGGCTTGTTGAGTTGTGAGGAGAGGTATAGGTGAGAAGAGGACATGAGTGTGGGAGCATGGTAATTAAGCACCGACTAGTTGACAAATTTCTCAATTATGGGTTCTGTTTTAATATTGCATCATCAAAGGACGAGCGTTTTGTCGTTTGTTTCCTTTTTTCCAAGTTCTGTTTCACACTGTTGCATCTTTCCTTTTTTTTGAAAAATAAAAACATATGCCTTCTCTGTTCTGTTGAGTCTCAAGTTCTATTCGGTACGTCGGGGTGCTTTTTTTTTTATAAAAAAAACTATCTACTAAACATATTTTGAGGGAGATAGCTTCAAAGTAAGTAGCCTCATCAGTGGTGGAGTTTTACCGAACAAAATAACACTATGGTTTACATATTGATAGTGGAGACACTATAGTGTACCATACATTAAACCGTAGCTCCTTTAACCTTCTAGGATAGCTCCAAAAGGTAAAAACCAGCCTTTTTTTAAAGTTAAACTGGTAAGATAATTTTTTTTTAGAAGACTGAACTAAAAATAGAGCATCTGTTTTGTTCAGAACATACACTTCACTTGTCTATCACATACACCAACACAAAACTTCGGCAAAACACATTAAAAAAAAAAAGAGGAGATGGAGAGAAAAATCAATGACTTCTTTTTGCATAGATGTATGCTGAGAGCTAAAAAAATAGAATTAATGGTGCCTTTAAAAAATCACTAACACCAACCATGCACACAAAAAGCATTAGGGTAGCACAGTGGGTACATATAATAACAGTTCAATTTATATTCTTATTGTCTTTATTTATTTTTTTCTGGAGAGTGATTCATTATTATTTGAGAGACATGAATACATGATACGTCTACGACGTCCTGCAGCCTATACCATCCAAGCTTTTTCTTGCTTGCTAATAGAGTAATAGTCAGCTCTTGTTTGAATCCCGAAATGAAGGAAGAAGGCAAGGCAAGTGTAGTACCAAAGCGAGTCATCTTCTCACTGCTAGCTTTCTAGCATAGCTGGCATCCTGTTGTCTTTTTGCCCACTATTTTGTGGGGCCCTTGGGACAGGTCTGATGGAGTATATGATATCAGAGATATGTGCATTGTTAATGAATGATCACAAGTCATGCACGAGGCCATCCTGTTCCATTCAATTCACACATTAATTTACTGTAGACTATGTTCTCTATAGGTATAGCCCTCTTCAGCCCTTTTGTTTTGGTTCATGGTTTTGTGTGGATGAACTAGTGTAATCACTATAGGCGTTGGGTCATTTAGGAGGGTGCATGTAACATTCTAGTACAAGATGTTTAGCAATGCAATAATACGTCTCATATTAAACTCTATAAGACATTTGTATATAAATCCTGTAATACCGATCATACTAATAGGTTTAACTCTTTTTATACTCAACAATGACAAAATTTTAAATATTGATATGAATTGAACGTAACTCGGCGGCAGTGAATAGTGATAGTTATCCTGCGTGAATGGGATACTATCGTGAAACAACACCCAATTAAATTTAGTCCTAATGAAGTTCTAAATATTCGAATTAACTAGCCAACGCATTCATACTTGTCTCGATGTTTCTAACAATCCAAATTATCATAAGTGCTTGCAACTATAAGACACTCACAAAAAGACTAATAAACCAATAGTACTACAAATCACGAAAAGAATCATTCGTTTTTGTAGGTCTCTACTAAAGTCTATAGAAAAACCTACAACAAATGTGACCACGGTACGGAGGATATGGACAATTCCAACACCAAGCACGGCACATAAATATCTGAAACCATTAGCTTCTCAAGTGTTTGAAACTTACACGCTTCTGATGTTGATTTGGTCATGGCTACATTAGATTATTTGCTTTGACTCTTTTTAAGTTCAATTTAGGGAGACAAGGTCTCTTAACCTTGGGATAATTAGGCGTCTGTTTCTTTAATATGTTTAGTTGTGTACTGCACTCTCTCTGGCTCTTGTATTGTCTTCTAACCAATTATATGTAGCTGAAAGAACCTTTAGATGGTAGCCAACTGGCAGCATTAGAAACAGACAAAGCTGTCCATTAACATGTAAACAGTATTTAAATTGATGAATGGTAGCACAACTATACAAGAAAGAGATAGGGCAGCCAGGGATATTTGATAGTTGTACTAGCATAGGATATAGCTGGTCACAACTGCATCTGAATGACGATGTATTTTGGATCGTCATATCACGCAATTACGCAATTGACGGTTAAGGGCCCAATCAAAAACAAAAGAAAAAATCTATCCTTCCATTTTGCCATGATGGTTGAGGTGGAGCGCCGATTTTTTTATCAACAACTGGATGCAGCTGTCCTATGTAGCTGGCTGGAACCTTACAGTGCCACCTGCATTTCAGAGCAATGTGATAAGTTTTGGTCACTGTTTGGATGAATTTTCAAGAACAGTAGACCAAACTTCTTGAGACTTGTTACAACAATAGCTTCGACAATAACTTTGACCTTGTCTTGTCATATCACTCTTTTATTGCTAGTTCTAAAGCTGTTGGGTAGTTTAAAAATATAAATTTGCTTGTGTAAGACCAGGCTTTTGTGTTTTGAATACATTGATGGTGATTGCTATGAGACTGACTTCTGAACCACTTAACAAGCAACCACAGCAGTAAAAAATCAGCTTTTTTACCTGAGAATGTGGATTCTTAGCAATCTTACGTGTAGTTTTCTCCAGATATCCTGCAGGAAAGAAAAAGATTAGGAGAGGAAGATGATGATGACTGAAGTGGCCAATCACAGCAAAAGAAACCACACTGACAACTACTTCAGCGGCAAAGCCATCACCAGCAGCTCAGAGGAGTTTGGAAGCATGGTGTCCAAGAAGCCAAGAACCACTAGTCCAAGAAGCACTTCTATTTCTTCAAAGGCATGTGGTTAATTAAGTTTGTACGTGTACATCTCATATCCCTCTCCAATCTTTTCTTATCTGAAGCTAATTTTTGTGTTCTTTTTTACAATTGAGCAGGACAAGAAGGACAAAATCAGTGAGAGAGTAGCTGCACTTCAGCAGCTGGTGTCACCATTTGGAAAAGTGAGTATAATTTTACATGCCTTTTGTTCTTATCTTGCACGTCTGAAGTTTCATCCTTCTTGGAAGATTAAGCACTTACTGCATTTCTGAAAAAAAAAACCATGTTTGTTTGGACAGACGGACACAGCATCTGTTCTTCAGGAGGCATCAGGGTACATCAAGTTCTTGCATCAGCAACTCGAGGTAATATTCTGAGTCATTGGGCGTCACATTGTGATCTTAAGTTTGCTTATCCTTCTAATATATCTGATAAGGACACGACATTGTGCAGGTTCTAAGCTCCCCGTATCTGCGTGCTCCTCCGGTGGCCGGCGGTGTGGCTGAGGTAAGCTCACACCATCGCAGATGACTTCCATTGAGATCAATTTGGTCATCCTCATGTTCTTAGAAGCACATGCAAGTGTCTGCTTCTTGAAATGTTTTAACTTAGGTGGTATGGGGAAACTAACAGGGTACCAAAGATTGAAATTTATAGCTCAATTTTATGGGTACTATAAACTAGCAGCAAGTAGTTTTTGTATTAGCGTTCGTAGTGATGGCCAACTCGTTCCGATTTTGTTACTAAAATTGATACAGAGAAGTTAGGCCAGGAAATTGGCTAGAGCGCCTTGTAAAAATAGAGATTTGCTATAGAATACTATAATTTGAGGCTAGTATGGAGGTTCAGAGTTACCGATGTCTTCTAGGTGAATCTAAAATTTTTGCAATATTACAATACAAATTACCTTGAGTTGTTTAGAGTTGTTTTTTGTAGTGTTATGGTGCAAATTGTCCTGAATTTGATTGGAGGAGTTGGAGCCACCATTTATATGGAACAGAGCATTTTGTACCTAAGAATTTCACAAAATTATTGTATTTTTACCACATAAGATTAAATGGATATAACTGTCAATAACAAATTTCAAGCAGAGAAGTTGGAGCTCCTATCTCATTGTGGCTACAACTTGTGGCTCCGGCTTGTCCATGGTAGAATATGGGGCTGGACATTAGCCAAAGAGGGCCGTCATTTCACTATTGTTACTGTTCTTAAATTCCGTGGAATACAAGTTGACCAGAATAATTCTGGTAAAAATAAAACACAATTACACATATCATGATGTTTGGTCAAGAAGTGGATCATAGGAAGCCTCTGGTCCATTGTGATTCAGGATCCCGAGTACTACAGTCTACGGAGCCGCGGTCTCTGCCTCATGCCGGTGGACCTGACAGTCCAGTTAACCCAGAGCAACGGGGCCGATCTGTGGGCGCCGGCGAACTCGACCAAGCGCCGGTGAAGACCGAAGAGAAGGCTCGCCGTCACAAATCAAGAAACGGTGGTTGTTCCAAGAGAAAGTAGCGTTGTAAATATCCATGTGTCTCTAACCCAATTCAATCTCCTAACCAGAAAACAAGCGTTTCTTTCAGCTTGTATATCATAATGACAACCTTGTCTGATCTCTCTTCAGTGCTATGGCATATGTATAATCATGCATAGTAAGTTACGTGATGTGTAACTTGGGGATCTCGTTTTGCGTGGGTGGGATACAAGTCATACGATTCTGGCTCGTCAGGCTAATCTCAATGCAAAGGGGTGGTTCAAAAGTTTTTTGAAGGAATATTTTGTATTAAGTGTTTGAGTTCTAATGTATTAACTCTTGAGGAGTTTTTTTAGAGAAAATATTTACTTATTTGTTAAAAAAAAGAGAAAAATGGTTAGAAATGAATTCAACATGTAAATTGAGAAGACGGTTAATAAAAAAAATTGTAGAGCGTCTCTGGCCTCGTAAGGTGTCTTAAGGTGTCTTCGCACGGCTGAGAATATATATATATATATATATGGAGAGATATTATTCTACACCCACTTCTAGAATAGTTATTCTATGCTCATCTTCTGTATCGTTGGATTATACATCGAAATTAGAATTTTATTGACGGTAATAACTATCATAAACGGTTTCATTATCTTAAAAAATAAGAACTCACACGATTTGTTATAACCGCACACTATCCCTAAAAAATAGAAACCGACTAAAACATAGCAATCAAAATTATATTAGTCAGTAAATTTACTGCTTGTGTAATATAAATTTATTGGTTATATACTACAGATTTACTAGACGGAACAGTAAATATATAGTATATGATCAGTAAATTTGCTGGTCACATATTATAGATTTTTGTCAGTAAATTTACTAATCGCGTAATATAAATTTATTGATCGTATACCACAGATTTACTAGACGGACCAGTAAATATACAGTATATGACCAGTAAATTTACTGGTCACATATTATAGATTATACTATAAATTTTTGTCAGCAAATTTACTAATCGTGTAGCATAAATTTACTGGTCATATACTATAGACATATCCTATATATTTTTGTCAATAAATTTACTGTTCATATAATATAAATTTATTGGATGTGAACAAGACGTGGGAGCGCAGTGAAGAAGATGAAGAGACGTTTAGTGCGGATATCGATCAGTAACAATAAAATATTTCAAATATTTACTGTCGTTATGGAATAAAAAGACGTTAAATTCTTTTAAACAGAGGATAACCGCTATCTTTATTCAACGGTTATACTTTATTATAGTAAGTTAGATCGGACGGTTTCTAAACTAGGTATAGAATAACTATTCTAGAGGTGCGTGTAGAATAGTGTTTGTATATATATATATTCTCTCAGTAAGTCGCGAAACGCCGCGCATACACACTTAGGCCCTGTTTAGAAACACATCATTTAAAAATCATAGTATTTTAAAATCATGGTTTTGGAATTGTCAAACAAAAACTACAGTATTTTGTAATATTACAAAACTACAGTTTTTGAGAAAACTACAGTTTTTATAGGTGTTTGGATACACAGTTTTTTTTCAAAATTTTTAATTTGATGTTTAAATGAACTAGTTGTTATGAGAATTTAAAAAAAGTAATTGTTAGACAAATTCTTCTTTTCCTCACACGGATTTAAAAAAATGTCTGAATTTTTTATGGCTGCAGCCTTTCAAGATGGCCACCAAGCTCCATTATCGGTTTGGAAGTTCAAATTGGAATCATTTATGCTGAATTGTCCTCAAAGAAATTGGAATAGAATCACCACACAAAAATCATCTGTTTTTGGTTTTTGAGCTCTTCCTCCCACCGTTCTCCTCCAAACCTACGTTGTGCCGTGCGGCCATGCCACGTTCACTCTACCTCAGCCGCGTTGCGCACTCGCATCACTGCCCATGCCCCCCCCCCCCGCCCCCCCCGTGTGCGAGCACTTGCAGGAGGAGGAAAGGGTGAGGGAGAGGGAGCGCCGCCGGTCTCCATTGTGCGACGACGAGAAACAGGGTAAAATGGCGGTGGTTGCCATCGGCAGCTCGATTCCGGCAATGAAACGACGGGAGGCCACTTCGGAGAGGTAGATTAGTATCCCAATCTTGTGAATCCGAGGGTGATTGCAAAAAGGTGGACTGGATTGGTGGCGAGGCTACGACGATCGTGGGTGGTAGGAAAATTTGAGAAACGACGAACTCCGGCAAGAAGCCATTGGAGCCATGGTGCTGGCACAGGCGGCTCAAGCGGTGATGACTTTGGAGGCGGTGTAGCGCTGGGCGACGGGTGGCGCGGCAGCTGCGGGTGATGGAGGTGCGGTAGCGTGGGTGGTGTGGAGAGGCGGAGGCGGAGGCGGCTTCGGCGCGGTGTGAAGTGGATCCGGCGGCGGGATGGCGTTGCAGGTAAAGATGGTGGGGCGGACTCGGGAGGAGACAGCGGCGCGTGCGGCGACGGAGGTGCCGTCAAGGTCGCTCGAGCGGATGAGAGACTGGACGTGGTTGTGGAGGCTGAGGCGGGGGCCCACAAGGGAGGAGGTAGTGTTCGAAGGCGGGCCACATTGGAGTCGCGCGGAGGAGGCGGTGATGCAGGGTTGCGGCGGAGAGCGTGTAGCGAAGGCTCGATACGAAGGTGGTACTTGCGGCGGCGGCGCTTGGCGGCGGCCTCCTTCGCAGAGGAAAAAGCGAAGGAGCGGGATGATGCGGGTGGGAAGAGGTGGTGGAGGAGGGTGGAGGAAGGGGAGGTGGAGGCCGAGGAGAGGCGGCGGAGGAAGAGAAGAGGGAGAAGCGGGACGAGGGAGAAGGGGTGAGACTGTGAGAGAGAAGAGGGAGAAGCAGGATGAGGCGGGTGAGCCAATTGGTCAATGTTTTTTTCAAAATTTTGTACCGGAGCCAAGTTTGTAAAACTGAAAAAAAATTATGATTTCAAAAAAACAATAGTTTCAAAAATTATAAAAAACTTTATAACCAAACATGATCTCGGTTTTCAATACCACAATATCTTTCAAAACCATAGTATTGAACAAAAATTTCAAAAAAACTTCGTTTCCAAACGGGGTCTTAGGCTTATGCATATTGAGCAACATGGAGCCGGACCTATAGCTTGTTCAGATTGGAGTAACCGTATCTAGAAATGGTGTATCCTTGTGACGAGGCAGTTTACAGCTTGATAGCTGAACCGGGCCAAGCCAATCCCATCCCGACAAAGACCTGACCGCCTGACCGATTGCCAGTAAGGCTGGATTGAGGCCGAATCCACCTGATCTGGTCCGGTTCTGTTCGAAATTTGCACAGGCCTACTTCTACTCGTGTTTGCAAATAGTGTGCATACTTGTGACAATGGATGAGCTGTTTCAACAACGTGTAGGTACCATACTTTTGCCATAGTTATGGCGGCGACTGAACGTACCTAACTAGGGGTCCATACAGTATGGCCTTAACGGCGAAAGAAGCATGGCCAATCGGATAAAAAGGGCCCCAATAGTAACTGTTCCGGGAACGGGATTCTCCGCTGTAAAAGGCTTACTGTGCAAAAATTATGAATGTTTTTGTAGTCCTCTGATTTTGTAATAGATGATTTAGATTAAATGGATAAAAAAATTTAAAAATATAAAAAATATTAATTTATAAAAAATCAATTATAATCATTATTATTTGATCCCATAAATAAATAGTATGCAGTAATTGTAAAATGGCTACATTATTATAAAATATCCGACTGCTTGAGAAGTCATGTCCGAATTTTGAAAACTTCAAAGGAAATCCAACAGATCATAATTAAGTGCTTCACAGATCTAGCCTCTATGAAAAAAAAATCACTTGTACGAAATTACTCAGACCGTGAAAAATTTTTGCATGAATGGCGTAGACGTCATTGCAATTCTGTGCCTCAAAATTGCATAAAATCTAAATCAATATGGTCAGAAGTGCGTAGTGGATATTTGTAAACCGGGCTCTCGACTTGTTTTAGAAGTGTGTTTCTTGATGAATAGAACTTGGCGATTATAGGAACTGAATAGCGTTGTTCCTATGACCTTCGAGATATGCTTATCAACAAACGTAGATTCAGCCTCCACCACAAAATCCCTACCAAAAATCAGTTCAATAAAACCGATGAACAGATCGTAGGAACAACACTATTTAGTTCCATACAACATATTAATGACTAGGAAACTTTGAATGGTGCACAGGAACTCGCCAGTCGGTATGTCAGTCTTAAATGTGAATTCGACTTCTTTCTTTTGTTTTGTTTTTAATGGGAATTTTGCCATTCTACGAGGCAACAATCACGGAACATCGTGTGGTGGTGCTATTGTTATAGTTTTTTTTTTCAGTCTGTGAATGACTTCTGTTCGTTTCATGCCCGAGTTGATGAGTTAGTAGCGCAAATTCTCGTTGTATGATAGCCCAAGTCGAGGTGAGTTTTTTAGCATGTTCGTACCTGAACTTTAACACGTACAAATTATCTCTTGTACAGTTGTACTTCTCAAATGACGCCTTGCCAACTAAAATCGTAACACTTGACTTCACAGTTCACAACATAAGTACTGATAGAGAATAGATCCATGTTTTTAAAAAAAGTCAGATAGTTTCTCCCACCTGTATTTTGCTCTAGGATTCATGCACAAATCAACTAGAGTTCATCCATCTTTCCAGTATAGGTTTCTAGAGAGTTGGTCACCCGCTATTGCCAGTGACATAATGGTGACACTATGATGGCACCATCGGCCATTATTGCAAGGACAATGTTGAGGAGGTCGGACGGTGATGAGGAGATCGAGCGGTGGGGCTACGATGACACTACTTCACAACGGACAATGGTCATCGAGAGGGTGGCATTGAGGAGATCAGGCTAAGCGATGGTGGGAGGTACAAAGAGGTGGCTAACCTTGGTGCAAGAGGCGCATGGGCCAGTGGACACGGCCGTTAAAGGTGAGGGAGGAGGAGATGCTTGAGTTGTTTAGATTTTTTTACTCCGTACGCAGTTGGTCATGTCATTCATAACTATAGTTTAGAAACACCTCTAAATAGTATAATATAGATGCTATTTATAAAAATTTATGGGATGCGACTATAATCTCCTCTCTTAAAAAAATCCCAGAGAGGTCCCATCCATCTAGTCACTAGTCAGCAAATCAAATCAAAATGTTGCGCCTGCAAGGCCAACGAGGCCGCCCAGAGATGCGGAGATACTAGTGTTTAAATGCGCCAAGAAGCTCCAAACCTCTCGTGTCCACAAGTCCCAAATGCCAACCGGCAACCATCAAGTAGAAGAATAGTGTGACACGCATTGCTTTGCTTTGCTGAACGCGCGGTGGACTGGTCGTCCAACGCAACGCTTTATAGCCACCACCACGCACTCTCGGTGCTCCCCCCCGCGCGCGGTTGCCATTTCTCCATCACTCTCTCTCGCATTCGGTTGCTTAGAGAGGAGAGGTCATGAGGGTGCGGTGCGACGCCTGCGAGGGCGCGGAGGCCACGGTGGTGTGCTGCGCAGACGAGGCGGCGCTGTGCGCGAGCTGCGACGTGGAGATCCACGCGGCCAACATGCTCGCCAGCAAGCACCAGCGGCTGCCCCTCGAGACGCTGTCCTCTAGGCTCCCACGATGCGACGTCTGCCTGGTTCGTGCTACTCGTAACTCATTATGCAGCTCAAATTTGCCACGGACAAAAAAATTACATGGACTTTGCTTCTTAAAACCGAAGCAGATAAAGCTCTATATTATTATCATTTGGACGGCTACAATCAATTCATTCGGTTCAATTCTTTGTTAATTATATAATATGTGGTTATATATGAGACTATATTATTCTATTAGTGATTCGTTCTGTGATACACCACTTATTTTTATGATAAATAATTATTTATTTCAAAATAAGCCACATATTATAAAAACTCCACTATTTATATATATACATCTAAGTCTCCAAAATTAAAACAAATTGATAAATTAGAAGTTTTTTTATGTAGGAGAGTGCAAAAACACATTGAACCGAATTAATCAAACCGAACCAAATTAACTAAATTTTTTGGTTTATTTAGTATTCAATATTTAATTTTGTTTTTATTTTTTAAAAACTAGCTTTTTTTACAAAAATAAAATAACCAAAACAAGAGAACCAAAATAACCCAACTCACCCAATTATCGTACATTGCCCCTAATAAATTACATATTATTTTAATTAGTATACTATTTGGGATGATAAAAGTAAAATTTTATGAAAATCTTGGATTGCGAGAGTATAAAGAGTATAAGTAATATTTGTATTTTATTATTATAATATGTGGTAATTCAAACATTGTTTTCAAAATTATTACATCTTATATATATAAGAATGCTAGTTGAGTAAATTTGATATTTACTAAATCAAACCGAATTTCATTTGATATTTATATTAAACTGAATTATAGTTTAGTTAATCTCGTATTGATTTTATATAACTGAAATTTTTTTAAAATCAAAATAACTAAACTGAATAAATTAAAAAACTAAATGCATACCCTGTATGTAGAACTCCAATTAAAATTTGACTCAAACTTATATAAGATAAGAAACAACTCCTTCATACTTTATAATTCAAATTCCTACTAATGAGATAAGAATTCATCCTAACAATTTTAATAGGAAATTGATTTTATACTAGTGAATTTTTAGTGTCTAATATAATATATCACTAATTTTTATACTCTTTGATATTTGACACCAGATTATTTTTTTTTGTCTAATGTTATACGCTTTCATAGTCAACTATGATATATCAACTGGTCATTAAATTTGAAACCATTCTGTTTTTTAATGAAATTACATTATTGCCTCTGTGTGCTTGACTTGACAATAGCGATAAAATATATGGTGCCCTTATGATAAGCGAGAGTTTTTTCCCCAATTTGACAGCTTCCCGTTCCTGTACTTCTGCTTCTCTAAAATCATAATTACATCAGATTGACATAAGGATTTTTGTCATTTAACATTTCCTTACTCTTGACTTAACAATGGCTAACATCAATTAGTCGAAATTGATATACAGTATCATAAAAAAATTTAGTAGTATATCCCAAAGAGTAAAAAAAAAAATTAGTGGCATTTACATTAAAAATTAAGGGTGTATTTGGTTGCAAGTGATCGATCATTTTATGCATCATAAAATGAGATTTGGTGTTTGGTTGGTTCCATCTTACATCATCTCATGCATCATGGCTCATCCCAAAACAGGGAATATTTTCTCAATATGCTGCACCATCCCATTCCTCAATTTTGAAGGTATTGTTTTGTCCATCACCGTCTCATTCCTCAATATGGTGCAGCATCTCATTTCTGAGGTTATCACAGCACTTTAACTACACAACCAAACACCACTCCATCTCATCCAGAACCAACTCATTCCTTCAACCAAACAAAATTCTGGACCATTTCATTCGACACCAACCAAACATCTATCTTGGACCATTTTGTGACACACCACTCATCCCATCCTTTTTCATCCTATGATGGATGATTCGTCCAAACAACCAAACGGACCATAAATTTTAGTGGTAAACTAGTATATAATCAATTTTCCTATTTTAATATAGAGTTGTGCTACGAAATATATATTAATTTTTTTTTCTTATCTTACATATATTTTTTTCCACTATTAGATTAATCCTGTCTCTTTAAATCTAGTTTCTAGCAAAAAAATTTTTTGAAGAGAATGGATAGTACAGATATTTTTTAAAAAACAAAAAAATGCACATTAGACACTCTATTAATATAACTAACAGAGAACTGGACATGTATATGTCCGAATAGCATATTGGTTGTCTGATTCAATTTCAAGAAAGATTTGATTGCACAAAATGACAGTAAAGCAGTGTCAGATGCAAATTTGCGTTTGTTGCGTGGTTGCTGATATGTATAAAATGCACAGGAGAAGCCAGCCTTTATATTCTGCGTGGAGGACAGGGCGCTGTTCTGCCGGGACTGCGACGAGCCCATCCACGTCCCCGGGACACTCTCCGGCGAACACCAGCGCTACCTCGCCACCGGCATCCGTGTCGGCTTCGGCTCCACCTGTAACAACAGAAACAGCAACAGCAACAACAACCACACGCCACCCAGAGGCAACCCCGCGCCGCGGAGCCAAACTGCCCAAACGACGGGTGCCATCTCTGGTGCCGTCCGGAAGGCGCCCCCGGCCACGCAGGAGGTACCGTCATCGCCGTTCTTGCCATCGGGGTGGGCCGTGGACGACTTACTGGAGTTCTCAGACTACGAATCCAACAACAAGGCAAGAAACTAAAAACTAAAAACAATGCTTGATGCAAAGATGGCCGAAAAGAACTAGCCCATGGAGTCTTACAGCATCTATGTTTATGTTGTGCAGCTGCAGAAGGAGTCGCATCTTGGCTTCAAGGAGCACGAGTGGCTTGCAGAGATGGACCTGTTCCATGAGCAGGTGCCTGGCAAGTGTTGCAGGACGGCCGCAGAGGTCCCTGAGCTCTTCTCGTCACAGGCACCGAGCAATGCGGCTTCCTACAAGACCAGCAACGCCGGCGGTGGCTTGCGCCAGTACAAGAAGCCCCGGATTGCGGTCTCCGATGAGGATGAGGACTACTTCCTTGTTCCTGATCTTGGATAAGAGTCTGCAATTGCGGCAGAGCTTTCCTGTGTTTTAAGCATGCAAAGGGTTCTGCATATTTCTTGATGTCCTAATAGCGTACTGTTACTACTCTAATGAAACAGCTTATTGTTACTTTGGACACAGTTGTAAGGCAGTATGGGTCCATGTGTTCTGGTGTTGATCAGATGAGTTCTGCCTAGGTTTGATGAATTTGTTTGCTGCGTGTGTTCTGGTGTGATGGATTGTATCTCTAAAATGATTCTGCCAACTCTCATACGTGATCTCAAAGAAGCTTAGCTATGATTTGAATGTTTGAATCAATTTGTACATAAATGGATTGAACCACCTAAACATGTTCAAACTATGTTGATCAGTAATAATGTTTTACAAATAAACTATCAGCGTTGAAATGGAATTATAAGACATCACATAATTAACATTAATATTGCAAAAAATGGGACCTTCGTTTAATATGCAAAATGCATTTGTTCAACCAGTACACAATTCACTAAAGCTGGAAGCAAGATTACTGGACTTCTACAAGATAACCACATGGAAGACAATCAGTTCTATGTGAAAAAGCATCTCTCGAGGTAATCCGAACACAGTTTTCACATGACAACTATATAGTATCGAACAGCATCAACTGCTGTAAAACAACAACAAATGACATTTCTTCGACAAAGCTCCAGCATATCAACGCATACATAATTGGGCTACAGTGTAAAGTTGGCTGATTGAAAGTGATCTTCAGTTTCCTCCTCGAGACATACCATGGCATCTAACAAAAGCGATGATCGAATTTTGATATTTCAAAGCACCTATTTAGAACTTCAGTTAGATCCACCAAATTCCAGTTGGATTATGATCACCACACCCCTATTGTGCGCATGAAATAGGGATCCTAGCTTATCTTCAGCAAGATTCATGAAATCTATATGTTTTTTTATTATATTTGACTATCTGTTACCAGTAGAATCCAATTTAAAGAAAATGATATCTCAAATCCTCTCTTACGATGTCAATAAACTTCACAGAAATGCTTAATCATCTTGTTTATAAAATATCAAGCACATTTTATACAGTCCAAGTTGTTACTTTTTCTTCAGCAATGCACTAGCCCTCAAGAAAATTTTATCGATCTCATCGAGCTCGGACACTTTCAATTCTTTTGCCGACGGATCATTCTTACCAGAGAGTGAAGCAATCTTTCGTAGATGCTCCTCGAAATCATCTGGTTCATCCTCTTTTTCGGATGGGAACTTATCCAGCATATCAAGATACAAAGGGTGCTCCTTGCTGTCTTCTATCTGCTCCTCCGAGTCTGTCTCAAAAATGTTGGAGAGATCCTCGGACTCGGAGAACATGATAGAATCTGAAGCTGAATCCTCCTCCAGCTGAGCGTTTTCAGCCTCTATCCTCTCAAATCCTTCTATATTTTCTGACAGCAAATCAGATACACTTCTCCTGTCAGCTGAGCTAGAAGTTTCTTTTTCTACATTAACACTGTTAGAGCCATCTGAAATAAAAGCAGCATCTTTCAGTGCAATTCTGTCTTTATATTCTCCTGCTAATTTCATCTGCGCGTGAAGATCTTCCAGTTCCTGCTCAAGCCTTGGAATGTACCGCCTAAGAGCCCTGAGACGATCTCTGTACTTGGATTTATCCAGTGCCTGGTTGAAATTTTAAAATAATAGGAATGGTGAAAGAAATAACAAGGGATCAACATAATCCTGCAGTGCTTTTGACGAGTTTATGCAATCAATATAATCATGAGAATGAAGTATGTACACATACAATAGAATGAAAATTGGAAACAATGTAATTAGTACTAATTATTTAGATGAATTCAAATATAATAGTGCATGCAAACATGTCTGTGAACCTGCAACATTTTACAGAAAAGTGACTATTATCTCTCCAAAACTATGTAATTTTGAAACTAACAATCTTATTTGGCTTCGGTTCTCTGCCACTAGACTGTTGGAACAGGTGTGGAAAAAGTTGCTATCCTCAGTTATCAATTATCATTGTTTTATTACTAATAAATTAGTAATTTTACATTTTGAAGTTTTGAAGAGATGAGGATGTAGCAAATCACAAGAATCATCTTCAAGTCGGAACTAAGTTGTCACTTATCAGGAAGATCTTGCTCCAGTTTGCCTAACCCCAGACCTTGATGGGAATCCAGGAACCAGATGGGGGTGCTAGAGGTTTCTCCAACCTTGCTTCATACCCTTCGCTGGAGACTAGAGATACTGATATCCTAATCCTTGAGCCAACATAGCAGAAAGAGAAACAAACCTTTTTTCTAGAAAGTGTAACTTTTGGAGACATGATTTCTGGTGGTGGCTGTGCATAATTTTTTCCTCTGTACATGATAATTGTATTCCCTTCTTGAATATCCAGCACAATTCCTCCACTTAGTCTTGCTAACTCTGTGGCAATCTCCTTAACCTCCTCTGGCGTGAACGTTTTCACAATTACCTGTAGGGTTTGGTGTTTCTTCCAGTGCAAATGCATGTTCAAGATCACCCCCTGGTAAATTCCACGTCTTCCAACCGGGACATAGTTTTTACATTTCTGGCCCATCTTGAGAAAATAGAAGTGCTCTTCGGGTGTAAGAGCCTCAGGGTCATGTGTGGGTTCTGATGGATCTTCTGGTTCAATTTTTTTCAATGCTGCAACAAGTCGTTCTTCCTTTCTTCGAGCCTGTAAGGCAAGGAAAAGGCAGATGAGCTAATTATGTTTCTGATCACAATTGATTAAGGAATCCACATTCTATAAACAATGAATGAATCAAAACAAACAAATCTGCTTCTTTTCTAATAGCAGTAAGTTCTATTGCATGCAGAAAATGAAAGACAGTTCGCCTATGAGGGTTTAGAGAAGGGATGTCGAGCTATTGGGTGCTCATCTTTATAAGAACAAAACCGAATGCTGATAGAAGTTCCCAGTATAGACTACCAGAGTTACATGAAAAAATAGGACAAACTTTATAAATCTATGGTAAACAATTTTCATCATGGAAGTATGCTTTAGGAATATGAAGCATGACAATTAGTTCTACTTCATTCCAAGTTTCATACCATTTTGCTACATGGCACAACATAATAGTAGTATTATTGATGTAATGATAAGTTAAAATCAAACAAACAATTTTATTCTTTTATATTCAAAATCACATTTTTCATAAAGAGAGACAACAAATCAAATGCATAAGATTTATAACACATGCTGAGGAAATGACAATACAACTTACCAGCTTCAGTTTGTACAAAATCTTCTCCTCTGCGGTCATTCTTTGATACTCCCTTTTCTTTTTCCATCTCAAAGATTTTAAAAATCTTGTTACTGCCCTCTTTCCTTTTAGCTTTTTTCTCTTCACTTTTGGTTTACCTGATTCATCAACTGATACCACGGCTCCAGAATTTTGTTGAGACTCCACAGTTAACTGATTTGCACTACTAAATGGTTGACTTGTGTGGATACAGTGGTATGCATGAAGGTTACATCTTTGTGACCAACTGAAGAATCCAGCATCTCGATGAAAAACCTTGTGGGAAGTATAACTACTACAGCATGAGAACTATGAAATAACAAAAATGATACACTATTGCAGTGCTTCTAAAGTAATGAACTATTGGTGAATGTGCTCGTGTGTAATGAACCAAACACAAGTAAAAACAGAGAAAGGCCTTGATGTTGATTATGTTATATGACGCACATCTAAGGGAAAGATTTGCTAAGAGGTTTTGGTTGATTATGATTTAGGACAGGAATCTCCACTTATTGTTATGTTCTGACACACAAGTATGATCAAGTTATTTCACATGATCAGCATTATTAGCATATTATTATTAGAGATCACAACATGCAAGTACATGTATCAGAATAGGCTAACTGCGCCACAAGTTCCCTCTCCGGCATTTCATGCAGCACCTGACTCCCACAACGTTCCCGAGAAATCGACTCAAGCATTTCAGCAAAGAAGCAAAAACTTACTACAGAAAAAATTCAGAGAACAGCCCAAATACCAAAATCTTCCGATATAGGCTCCAGAGAAACACTTACTAGTACTACGAGAAAAGAAAAGGGAAGAAAGATTGTGTTTTTCTCTTACGATGGTGAGCAAGCCGTAGGCGCGGGCAGCTCCGGCGTTTCGCGGAAAGGCGACACCTTTCCACTGCAGAACGAGGAGAAAGACGAGCAGAACTGCTGTGGCTGCCGCTGCCACCTCGCCGTCAGCCGCTGGAGCAAGAAGAGGCGGCTCGCCATGACTGTACTGTATAGCGAGCGAGCGTTGGAGAGGGGTGGAGAGGTGTTTATTGTTAAGTGGGATGGACGCTGCGAGCTGCCACACACAAGTGGGCCGTGTAAGTTGGGACCGAGGAAGTGATGGAAGCGGGCTGGGCCGCTGGGCTGGTTCCTCTTGGGCTGTTGGCGCAGGTGTGCTGTGCTGGGGACACACCGGCTTGTTAGGTCCAGCACTACACGGAGTGGTCGAGCTCTAGCTTAGCTTACAAGCTAGAGCCATGCAGTTCTGATTTTAAACAACAAGTTAGAGTGAAAAGAAAGTTTAAGTCAAGGAGTGTTTGGTTGAGAGTTTCAATTTTTCTGTATAGAATATGTATCTGATATTAATGCCTATTCAATCAAAAACTATTGTATTTGAGTTATTCCAACTTTTCAATACAAATAGGTTTCAACTCTAGAGCAGATGGAGACACTCTTATTTACCTCGCGGATTCCAACTCTAACCTACAAATTAGGAACTAAAATTTGATCAAATAAGATCTAAGTAATTTATATTTTATATACTATTTTTGTCATACTGCTCTTCTTGAAAAACAAAAAAAATAGAGAAGACATTTTGACTTCAATCTTAGCACAAACACATAAAAAGTTATTATGTTTTCCGCATGTCCCCTTATTTAGCAAACTCCAATCCAACCAGTTCTTGACTAATTATAAATAATCACTCACGCTAAACATTCTTTCAACCGCGGAACGCAATCTTAAGCCACAGTGGAGCGGGCTGGAGGTTGTTGGATACTGTGAACTAAGTCTTAAAAGTGTTGAAAAATACAGACCCAAAACCTCATATATGCTGGCGATGCACTACGGCATATGGGTTTAGTTTTTTCTTTTTTTAAAGCTGGTCGGCATCTACACCTATTATCCAGCGACAACTGCGTGGCTCTGTGATTAATTTAGCCGCATCATTTCGGTCCCTAAAACGAAAATTTTATGTGCTTTGTCGTTTGACTCGGCCAGTAATTAATCTCGTGTCGTCGTGTGTTGGGTGTTTGAATACCTCAACGACAACACTTGTTGATAAATACAAGCGAACAAGGCAGAAGACTCTGACCAAGCCTGAAGAGATAAGTGAAGCATGACCAAGGAACACGTGGAACAAATTTCACCACCCAACCGGTAGTTGGTGTCAAAAGTCAAACATCTAACCTTTTTTTTACTGTATTTGTAATTGTAGTGTGATTGAGAAACTCCAATAACTATTTATAATTCTCATACATTACCGAAACACACAACCTAAATCATATTATCTCTGTGTGGCAAACAGTGCCATGTAAGAAATTTTTTTTATTTGTTGGGATGTATTCCGTGAAAACCCTTTTTAAAATAGGAGAATACAAACTTGTGATCTAAATTATTTGATCGATATAAAAATAAATTATATTTATCAAATCTGTTTTGTCGAATGTTAATATTGTTAGTTTCTCTTGGAAAACTGACATTTTTAAAATACTAGTAACATCAACTTTCCAAGAGAAACTAGCAATACTAGTATTTCATCATCAAGCAGATGATAATTCTCCGTACACTAATCAGACATCTCATATAAGAGTTCACATGTTTTTATTTTATGAGAAATTTTCACCTGGTACACTCCATATAAGAGTATTTATTTGCGATGTTTACACATTTTTGATCAACTGTACCAATTAAATGTAAATTAATTACTGGATAGAATTAATTTTTCCGAGTCATTTAGTTAGCAAGTTAGCAGGGGAATCTCAGGATATTTTAGTATTTTTTTCTTTATCTTGCTAAAAAGAATTTATTACATTGTTTTATGCGCCCTGCTTTTATACTACACTCTTTGCCAATCAAATGTAGCAGCATTATATACTGTGACTTGTATGCAATGTGAATTTCTCTTGATGGCACTGTAATACCGGGCACCTTGTAAGAAGACCAAGCAAAGCCCATTTATCGGTATATATATAACTGAAATTGTTTCGTGTTGACAACTAGACAAGTAAAGATTCTGACCGAGACCGAGTTGAAATTAACATAGCAATTAAAACTTGACCTTGACAAAGCAATCTATCACGTTATTATGACCGAGTTAGTAGTACCAGGCTAAGCGAGCAATTCGTCAAACGCTGACAGGTCAAAAAGAGGAGACCATCTTAAGAGGATTCTCTGGATCGCGATGTAAAATGCATGGGGTGCATTTCTACTTGCGTGGCCAGTTTGATCCAAAAATGAGGCTCGACAAGCATTCGTCTTTTAATCGGATGACTCACTATCTTACCGGATAGAAAATTACTGCACATATTTTTTTAAGTGCATGGAAAGAAGAGATTTGGATCTATTGTATTATACATGTATTTTGGTTATCAAATTAGTAATCAGCATAGAGATGTTTATAAAGACATGATTTTTTTAGGTCATTGAATCAACAATCAACAATCTAAAATCTAAATAGATCACCATGGAAAAGTAGGAAGATAATTTTTTTTTTTGGATTTGCCCCTTGGTATCACATGCAATCTCCTTATTACAGTCATAATTACAACTGAAACCGATCCTCGTCCAGAGAGCAAGATTTTGATCAATCCTGTCAGCAGAGCAGGCTTCTAACAACATCTTTTAACTAGCAAATGACGCAATACATGTTTTTTTTAAACAAGGGCAACCACATATTTCCATTATGAAAAAACCAAACCTACAATGTAGTTGGGAAGTAAATTATAGCAAATCTGGCCTTATATAAAAAACGAAGACAGTTATCGAAATTGTAAAAATAATCTGATTGGGTGCGAGAAGTCAATTATCACGTTCTGGAACTGTGACAAGACAATTTGTTGTGCCTCACAAGTCTTTTCCTCGCCATATGCGATATAAACTTTTTCTCCGCCATTTGCGATAGAAACATTTTCCCCACGTCATCCGTGACAGAAACTGTCGAGCAGTCGAGTGGTTGAAGTGTACTTTGACTGATACATGCCCCGTGCTATGTCAGGCAAAATCAATCTAGTCTGCCACTTGATGGTATGCTTCGACCACTTGATCATTCGACCAATTTTTGTTATGGATAGCGTAGGAAAAATGTTTCTGTCGCGAATGACATGGGGAAAGACTTGAGATGCAATAAATCGTTCTGTAGCGATTTCAGATTGCGATAATTGACTTATCGTGGCCAATTAAGTTATTTTTGCAATTTTGATAAATTGTAGGTTATTTTTCAAATTATTTTTTATTTTGGGTTATTAATAAAAAAGTCTATAAAAAACATAAGATTTGATTGAATTATAATTTTCATCTACATCAAATAGTTGTGTAATTTATATCAAATTAATACTCATATTCTAACTATTAATCATGTTGTTCAATAGTCCGAAAATAAATCTTATATAATTTTATGGGATTTGGTCTTAAATTTTTTTCCCCCACCTTTAGATATCTACACTGCATAACAAGAAGAGATACAAAACAGCAATACTGGTAGAAAAATTGTTTTTTTTAAATATGTGAGAGTCCAGCTCCAAGACTTTTTTTAGAACCAACAATCAATGCATCAAATCAGCAAACATACGGATCTCAAACGAACAGAAAAAGAAAAAAAAAAAAGTAATAAATGCATGGTTACATTTCTCTCCGAACCAAAGCCGTACTTCTACCCATAGCTACTACACTTTCTAGTCCTAACCATCGTGCCTTCGCCAACCCGTACATGCATACGTACGACGACGATAAGCTAGCCGAGCGCGGCGAACCCACCGGCGTCGCGCATCATTTGGAGGAACTCGTGGAAGTCCACCCTGCCGTCGCCGTCGAGGTCAACGCGGCCGATCATACGTCGGCAGTCCGCCGCGCGGCCCTGCCTCACCATCCCCAGCGCCGCCAGTACAGCGCCCAGCTCCTCCGCCGTTATGTACCCGTCACCGTCGGCGTCGAACACCCTGAACGCCTCCCTCATCTCCCCCTCTACCTCTTCCTCCCCTTCCTTGGCCATCATGGCGCGGTACAGCTCCCCAAACTCGGCCGCATCCACGCATCCGTCGCCGTCCGCGTCGACCCGCGCGATCACGGACGCGAGCTCATCGCCTGCCGGGACGGGGATGCCCAGTCTGCCCAGAGACTCCGCCAGCTCCTCCCGCGTGATGCGGCCATCGCCGTCCCGGTCGAACAGCTCGAACACTCGCGCAGGCTCCTCCGCAGTGTCTTGTTGTCCCGCTGGCCACGACGGTGAGGAGGAAATCTTTGTCGGAGGCGGCGGCGGTGTGTTGGAGGGGGAGGTGAGGCGGCCAGGGAGGAGGTAGGAGAGGAGGCCATAGGGGAAAGGCGGGAGCTTGAGGGGAATGGACAGTGGCATTGGCATTGGGAGGGAGGGAGCTCTGTGGTAATTGGGTTGTGTGGGCTTGTGTGTTTTGTGCTTTGCCGTGGCCATATTTATAGTCTTAATTCTATACCTTGTTTTTGTTTTGCTTTCTGCTTGTACTTACTGTGTACTTAGTTTTGTAATTAAAAAGGGGTATGCGGGGTCGATTTGGTTGAATTCTGTTTTACTTTTTAGTCAAGAGAGCTGAAGTTGGGGTTAAACGGTTAGTTTTTGTTAGAGTTTCTTCAAAAATCGAGTTCCTTTGTTACTGGGAAGTCAAATATTAGGATGGAGTAATTTTTTTTTGATTTCTCACCCATATCCACCACCCAACACTCATTCATAAGTTTATATGAGTTAGAATTTTCATCATAAGCCTTAAAAACTAATTTTTTAAAGAAGTCATTGTAAAATTAGAAAGATCAGTTGTTGTGTTTTAGAGAGATAACAACAGGGATGATTTTTTTTTATTCTTATTTGGATTTTCTCTATTTGACTTTGGAATAAGGTATATTCTTTCTAGCGGCCAAAAGAATATTTCGATGAAAATGATTTGTCAACAAAAATTTTAAATTCTATTCTATATTTCTATACTGAGCGATGCTTGTTGCCATGTAACAAAAAAGAAAGAAAAGAAAAGAAAAGAAAGAAAGAAAAACAAGAAGCAATTTTCATATTTCACTGTGAACACATTTCTTTTTTTTTTAGAGACATTGTTGAATGTACTTACATCGTCTAAATAAAGAATAAAGCGCCTGCACATATATATTAAAAACAATGTACATCTTGCCACGTCTCGACAATGGAACATTATGTCGTCAATATGTTATCCTCTTGGTATCTTTTCTGAACAACGAACTGTCAGGCACTGCCGGAACAACGGGACGTATTATGTTGCAAGCAAACGCGTTTTACGCCTACTAATTGGTACTGCACAGCACTCTAAAAAATTGAAGTCAACAGAAAGCGCGTAGAGGGATCCATGGATGGATCATTAGACCTCACAGGACCGTCGGATGCGGATCTCGGTCGTTCTTCGTTGGGAAAGGCTTACCGTCGGATTTTGCATCAACGGTGTCATAACGCGACAGATGTAAGACACACCATTGCACGTGCCACGTGGGGCCGTGCGGGCCGCACGTGTCGACAGGCAGATATCTTCCAGATGTGCATTTGAGCTCAGTCGGTCATTCATAGCTTGTGGTCGTGGTACCACCACAGAATTGAGCCAATACCCTCATAAAAGAGGCATATTTCATATCTGTTCCTGCAACAGAAGAAATGTTATAATATTCTATAAAAGGAACGCTACTTAGTTTTTATGCCGCTGGTAACAGTTTAACTATTTTAAAATTGAGATTTCACAATGATAACATCATTAAGCATTATAATTAAACTACGTAAGTTAATTTTGTGAATAATAGATGACATGTCCATCTCCCATTCCACATGATATAATTAAGTTATCATTATTAAAAATAGATGTGAAATATACTCATCGAAGAAAAATTGACATGAATTACACATATTTTTCACAAAACTAACTCAAATGGATTACTCACATTATTTAATAGTGTCACTATTACTAAATATCGTATTAAAAATGGTTAAACTGCCTATAGGGGCATGACAATTGAATAGCTATGCTTTTGAAGGCCATTTGTAATATTCTTTCTTTTTTAGGGGCCGATATGATATTTGTATCTTTTGCGAGGGCACCGAAGCAATTGCCCCTATAGTATATTATGGGACTTAAAGGATGGCACATAACTGGAAGTCTGGAACTAACCTGTGGTATACATGCATGGATTTGAAAAATTAACACCTGTGTTAAGAATCTTTCGGACTTGTACCATTAATAATTTGCTTGTCAATTAGGAAGAGCCACTGACTCTCAGATGCTATCCTATTTTTCATGCACATCATCAGTGTATATTCTACCGAGCTACTCACATTAAAGAGTCTCTGTCTGGGTTTAAATTAAAACTGAAATTGAAAATCTGATAAAATAGGTAGCTTACGGAGATGACTTCTCCACTAACTTTGATTTATTTGCCGCATAAACTACTACAACCAGGATATCTCAGCTTCTCCAGTTGATTCCCTTGTTCTGCCGCCTCTCTCACACATTTGCTAATCGAAGCGCAGTTCCGCTTCTTTGTCAGACACTTGCTAATTGAAGACTAGATCCAACGTCGTCCTCGTGTTGTTGGCAGGCATCGCCTTCATCATCGCAATGCTGGCCGCGCGACCCAACCTTTTTACCATCGTTAAGTCCTTGCCATCGGGAAGTCCTTGTCGTCGAGAAGTCCTCTGATCTGATTTAGATATGAAAGAATAGATTGTAGATAAATACTCACAATTGATCGAAGTTAAAAAATTAATAAAAATACTCTCTTATTATGAGAAAGAGATTTTCTACAACTTATACACACTTTGTTAGAAAAAATTACTCAAAATCAGATATCTATCTAATTAAAAAATACCAGTATTTAAAGACTATCTACTAACCCATGACTAATCCAACGGGATAGTTTCGGCCGTGAACTTGCACATTCTCAACTGCAACCTTATGATTTAGTCAAAGTCGTATGTTCTTCGAGAAATGTGCTCGTCCGTTGGTAGTCCTGACAACTTGATTTTGTCAAAAACTTTGTTTCTACCAATGACTTGGTCCTGACCACCATCGACCATCGATCACCTCTGATCAATTTTCACCAACAACCATCGACCAATTTTTATTAGTCCAAAATCATCCTAGATCATCCTCACTCAAAGCCATTGTAGTCCGTCGCATAGGAGTTAGGAAATTGGTCAAACAAGGTTTGGGAATGGAAGGAGAGGGAATTAAGAAAAATCTAAGAATCTTTTAAAAATTATCATTCATTCTTTAAACATATTTCTTTACATAGAAATATATTTCTGAAACTATTTAGTTTATAAGCGTGATCGCAAAAATAGGGCAAAGTGACTTTGTCATATTACCAGTAACAAAGTAACGAATGTAAGTGTGGGCAATTCCTTCGTACGAAAAACGTTAAATTTGGGTCCTTGAAGTGCCGAATAAATGTGATGAATTGGCTTCGTAACAACAGAGATGGATGGCAAAAAAAGTTCTAAAATCATTAAATATCAAAGGAATATTAGCCAACACACTTCTTGTCTCAATCAAGCAGGGTGGCATGGTGCAACGAAAGAACTGCAGGGAGCATCCACACCCACAGTACATACTTGCAGACAGGCTTACGCAGACAAAAATATGTGACTAATGAGCTGCTTATTGTACGCTAGGAATGATGAGATGCAGCAAAACTACATCCTATTGTTGCCTCTTGCTCAGCTAGTAGTTAAACCGAAACATTTCCTATGAAATACCAAAATTATGCCAATTTTGGCCGGTACACAACGGAAAACAACCAGAAGCGATCTATATACAAGATAATGTCATAGCAAGATGAGAAGCTAGCTGAAAAACTGGAAATGGCAAAATTGGAGGAATGGGAGTGTTCGACGTATAGCTATCCCGCTACTAATATTAAACTGTGCAGCCTTCACCATCAAATGGAGATGATCGTTTTGCAGGAGCAGCTTCACAATTGTGTAAATCATGTCCAAAAAAGGACCACAACGAGGCAAACATCGCTGAGTACCCGCAATCTTGTATTGGAACCACCATGTACAATTTTGGTGTGCATTCACAGGTTTAAGCAGAAGAAGCTGCCGCTTCACCTGGATGTTTAAAAGAGAGAAGAATACAAGTTAGCAGAAATTTAGCTAAGCACTGGAAGAGAATGAAACTACAGAAGCAATGAAAATTGGATCTACGATCAGAAAGATTCTACTTCAGGAAGATCAAAAGTTGCTTTTATTTGATCATTTGCTAAGAACAAACCTGAACAAAAGGTGGCCGAGGTGAAGGCTGCTGATCAACTCCAGATTGTAGGATTTTTGAATTGTGAACATATTGCTTCTGATAGGAACTTCACGATTTCCTCTCTCTTGACATCTTTCTCCTTTCTTGCATCAAGATGTCGAACCTGAATTAAGAATAAGGAAAGCACATAACTGTTAAAAGGGCCGTTTGACATATAGGAAATACAAAATACAATAGGAAAAAAAAAAAATCAAAAATTGAATGTCATGCCCACTTAAACCCTATAGAAATTACAATAATAGGAATAAAAAAACACATACTGTTTGCCAGAATTATAGGAAAAACATGGGAAACTAAAAAAAATTAAGGTTGAGTTATGTTTTTTTCCTGCAAAATATGGAGATTAAGAACCATTCCTGTGGAATATAATCACCTCTTTTCTAGGTTTAAACACCTTTTATAGAAAATATTCCAAGGATTCAAAAACTCCAAAAATTCCTA
The DNA here is from genome assembly GCA_019359835.1 of Pharus latifolius. NCBI lineage: Eukaryota > Viridiplantae > Streptophyta > Magnoliopsida > Poales > Poaceae > Pharus > Pharus latifolius. The sequence continues at coordinate 16,079,838 of CM033322.1, forward strand.
CAAATTCAAAACTCAACAAATGAGACACTTAAGACTTGCTAATAAGTTTCAAGATCCCGAACACCCCCACCCCCCCACCCCCCCACCCCAACACACACACACACAATTTTTTTTTTTTTTTTTTTTTTGTAAAATCATGTCTCAACTCCCCTCAAAGTGCATTGGTAGTCACAATAGCAACACATGATCCAAATAAAAATTGAACACAAACTAGGTATGATATAATCAAGATATTTCCCATTACAACCTTTCTTTAGAATACATTAACACAGTTTTAATGAATTTACCTTCACAAGATCTGTTTGTGTGAGACCTGCTTCAGTGATAAATACAAGGCATTTGATGTCATGGTCACTGGCATATTCATACTGTTCTTGAAGACTTGGGTCTTGTTGAGGAACAAACTGAGCCTGATGATGATAAATTTATTAGCATTGACCCAAACAGGTTCACTGAGGCCCTTATTGACTCTTGCCTCTGAGACTTCTGTAGAACTAACCTTTATGTTAGCTTGCCAAAACTCCGCAACAAGTTTCATGCGCTCTTTTAGGAGACCACCACCGCCCCTTGAACAGACAAGTATACTGATGCTAGGTTCGATCCTGAAGGCCACAGAAAGGATTAGTAATAAAAAGAAAGCTCACTGACCTCTTGGAAGAGTATGCTAAATGCAGTGGATCAATATTTATGTATGTATCACTTGGATGGTAACCTTGGTAACCCAACATCGGATGAAGGATTATTCGGAAGGAATTTCTCCAAAGCAAGACTGACACCAACAGCACCTGGAGAGTTGAATTTCTGTGCAGGTTATCAGACACAGAACTCTGGAATCAGTTCATAGTACTTGGGCGTATGAAAGATACTTGAATTTTACTATTTAGACATGAGAACACGTGTGGCCAAACAAATCAGACAATTGTCTGTCTCACTCAATTTCAGAAACTAGCAGAACTTTGAATGGCTAAAAGTCATGATGGAGAACTCCAATATAAGTTTCCAAGAACTCTGACCAAATTGTTTCCAAATCTGAAGTTTCAGCTGAAAATTTCCTTTCAAAATTATGAATAAGTTCTGAAACCAAAACAAGTTTTCAACCACATTTTTGGCAGCTCAGACACAGCCCTCCTATAGCAATAGATCTCTAATTCTCCTCATCGGTCAAAATAGAGAATTTGAAATATAGGCCCCATAATTGGTGAAAGGAATGAACTGGCAACCAGTTGGTTTTGCACATTTGACCTTGACATGAACCTGGATTCAGCCTAGTGTTAGTGATCAGAGCTCCTCTGCTCATTTCAATCATACTTTTAGAGTCAAGTATGACCTGGTTAAGTTTTCAAAGAGGTACTTGTACAGTTAATAGCCTAAGATTTCATGCCATCTATGTTGTACTTGTAAACACTTTGAAGGTCCCCTCCCAAGTGTAAAATAGGTATCAAGTATCAAAAGTATAACTTACATATGTCTTATCCCGAGCTTGCTCTATCAACCGATCATATCGGCCACCAACAGCCAACAGTTTTTCATGGGAACCTGATCCAAGATTACCTTCTTTTGAGTAGACCTGTATTGGGGAATGGTAAATGGCATATTCAAGCTACTAAGACAGAAGTTGAATTTCAGAAAAGAAATTAAGGCATTTAGTACAACAAAAATGTTCTGAGAACATCATTAACGTAACGTAACAATTGCTTCAACAACATCATATATTATTGTTTCTTGCTGTTTATTTAACCAAGAAGGGAGGACATCATTAGAATGCAATATCAAAATTTCAAGATGAGAATTGAAATGGCATCCTCTTTAAAAACGGACCGAACAAGATGCTCACAAATGATTTTGAATTACAAAACTTCTGAAAAAGCACCACATTGAACTACAACTCATCACCTGAAAAAACAGATCTGTGTAGTAACATTCTGAAGGAGGCATGAGTACATCAATAGTGATACGATCTTCACCTGACCATACTCTTAAACAATTGAGAAGCAAGGAGAGATCATCAAGAGCCTTGCAAGCAGATTTATCTACATCAAAATATAAACAATGGTGCCATCTTTAGATATATGTTGATAACAATGCAAAGAAAGAAGTTATATGTTCATAAAAGTAGCCGACGAAAAAAAACATGGTAAACATTTTTTTACCATAAGAAAGGGTCCCTCTTAATCTAGCAAGTGCTTGATCCACAGAGCAACAAAACCGTTGATCTGCTTTATGTAGCTTCTCAACAACTGCTTCAGAAAGATGAAGATCCTGCAAGTATTCAAAAAACCAGTTCAGATCACAAAAACTATTATTGATAGGAAGTTTCCTTTGTTAAGCAATACATCTAAGTATAATCATCTCATATAAGTGCTTCTCTAAAACAATAAAGTATTCATAAAAAACAGTTTTTCTCAGTCAAAAAAGTCGATTTGACATGGTAAATACCCTCTCTATGCAGACACATGCACACAAAATCTAGAATCATTGACATTTGAAGTTCGAATTTGTCGTCTCTTGATGTGTTCAGTCACTGTCTGATCAAATACTAACCTTGGTTTGGCTGCTACTGACTGAGTTTAGCCAGAAGAAAACTAAAAAGCAACTCCTATCTGGAATTGAAAAAGGGATAATAGCCTATTATGTTAACGAATAATTGCAGAGTAATTTGGGGGTACTTAACAAAATTTACTCCAATCAAGTAGTTGACACTGTAATGTTGCTTTTACTTAGTAAATAATTTTGCTTATACCTGTAAATCTGTAATAGTCTACAAAAGGCCCATTATTATAAAGATAATCAACAAAAAAAAATTCTAGAATTACACAATAGTACAAGCAGGCATGGAAAGACCAAAGGATACTCTAATCTACAAGGCAACAATTATGACAGTGCTGCCATGGTTTGACAGTTGGCACTGTAATGTTGCTTTTACTTAGTAAATTGTTTTGCTTATACCTGTAATAGTTGCCCCCGGATCAAATTCCAATATGACTTTCGACCAGCCGAATTTGGCCAATATTGACCTATAGTTGAAGAAAGAAACTGAACAACAAAATAAAATGTATCAGCTAAGGTGATTCCATGATTCAGGAACTGGCAAGGTGGAATATGATACCTCAGCCACATTATGTCTCTGTTCTTGAGGGACTCCTGCCCAAGAGCAAACTGATTCAGCAAGTCGACCATGATTCAGACGAATAACTATTGCATTTGAATGGAAAAAACGGGTTCCAATATCCATAGCCACCTATAGTTTAAGTGAAAATACAAAACCATGTCTTTAATGTTAAAAGCACATTGGAAGATAGCTTTGCTTCCATTCAAATGGATGTTGCAAAAATCAAACATATAATAAAAGCAGAAGATGGTGACAGCATGCAGTAATAGAAACAGGCAATTTGGCAAAGTATGCAACATGGAGAAGGATTACCTTAATAGCTTCAGCCTCTGGTATTGGTGAAACACCACCAATTATGTCAAAATCACCCTGCAAGGAGACCAACCCAATCTTTAGAGAAGGATTTCTCCATGAAGGGGGAAACAACAGAAAGTAAAAGATTGCAAACTAGCATGCAGTTTGCCAGTAGATAGAAATTTAGCATAATGAAACATTTACCTGAAGAAAGCGATAAGGAGTTGAATGCCCAACTGTTCTTCTATGAACCCATGATATTTCGTAACGCTTAAAAGATGATATCTGTAAAGGAATTGCATGAACAAGTACATTGTACTTATCACAATTTTCTTTTACAGAAAGGAGCACAGCCACAAGAGGAAGCAAAAAAGCAACTGCATATGCTTTCAGACAATCACAAATAAATGGCTCAAGAACAGCCACTTGACTTCACCTCTATTGAATGAATATCACAAAGACATAATACAATATCAACTGCCTTCCTCTTAAAAGGCAAATCCAGCATATGTGCATACAAAATGCAAAATCAAATTGACTATATCATTGTTTGGAAATATCAGCATGAGGAGTAATATCTCCAAATTGTTAGATATCGTCCTTATTTGTACAACATTCAGCACAAATAACTATTAATTAAAATCTTGAAGTAAATAAGTCCAACAGAGAGGATCACTAGGGCATTACTACTTTCAAAATCAATTATTATAGATTGAGAAAGTTCAGTAACATCTACTAGAAACATCTTGAATCTGACAAGTCAACTGTTTGGTTAAAAAGCCTATAAATCAAATCAATCTAAAAGTTGAGGCATAACATTGAAAATAAAATAAAAATCAAAGCATGCAAATTCACACAAGTTGAGTGGAGAAAATCATTATTATATGCCACTTAAAATGCTGGAAATTTGGAAAACACCAAAACAAAATAAACAATTTGTGCATGCCACAGAAAATTTGATTTGTGTTGCTATATGCCCAATGACCTTTCGTCGTTTATAATAGCATAACACTACAAAGGAGCATTTTAGTCTGTGCAATAGCATATACTATATCAAAAACATTAGAGTGGTCTGTACCAAAACCCTCAATTTTGTAGTGTCATTTTCCAAATCACCAATGAAGTAGCATATAATAATTTTTCCTTATTTATAAACAGGACAATCAACAAGGACAACTAACTAGAGATAGAGATAACTAATTGCAGAGACCTGGTTAGCAGCAATTGACATAACGAATGGTGTCCGTAACTCATAGCAAAGTTCTAGCATGTCTCCTCCTTGAGTTAAGATCTTCACTGTCTTTCCTCTACAAATTTGTAAGTCATAATATCATCTGACAGTTCAACATAATGGTCATAAAATAGTCATTACTCATCAGCAAAGTGGTATAGAAGTCAGACACACCTATTTTCAGTAAATTTCTCATCCAGAGTATGCAACGGTGATATCTGGAATCTTTTGGCACAATGTTGCTTAAAGACCTCCTTGCTAACCTCAATGATGGAGTCCAGAAGTTCACTGTTATCACTTCTACAGTTTGATTTTTTGCTGCTGTCATTCTGGAATTGCATTTTGGAAGTCAGCCTGTCCTCATTGAATATTGTAGATATCACTTGATCATAAACATATGAGTCTTCTGGTGTCTGTATCATTCTAAGTACATCTGCATCCAATACATAAAAGCATTTTTAGAAATAATTCAGATAGATTGGATTGCCAATTCATATTTTATTCAGTAGCAGGTAGTCACATATTTACAAAGATAGGTAGAAATATAATCAATTTGATCAAGAGATATAGCGCACAAGCAAGGCAGTACACAGCACACAGAAAGCACCATAAAGCAGACAAAATGGTCTGCATTTGTGCAGCACAAATCCATTCAAGAAATTCTAACAATGAAAGAGAAGAGAAGACATAGCACATGAAAGCAGACTAATGTGTGCCTGGTATTTATGCAGCACGCAAACATATCAAATGAACATGCACGACCTCCAATAACATTTCCAGAGCTCTCAACACTATACTTTAAGAAGGAAGCATCTTTAAACAACTGTCAGTTCATGCTCTCTTTTTTAAGTGGTAAAGTTAATGAAGAAAAATTAAAGCTTACCATTTAGCCACTCATCTTCCATCCGAGGAGGCAATTCATTTTGCAAAAGCTCAATAGCAGATGGACGGTCAGAGGGGCTTGGAGACAGTAAGCGTCTTAAGAGGTTTGATTGACCAGGAAATTCTGTTGTCCAGGAAATTGGAGGATCACCCTTCTGTTTAAGATCAGAAAGAACAATATGTCTTTCCATTGCTGTTTCAAAGGGGTGCCAAAGCTCAAAGAAGATAACTCCCAAACTGTACATGTCAACCTGTAAATGGACATAAATAAAACCCAAGCAATTTTTAGAGAGCAATAGTGATACATACACTACTATAGTCGATATCAAGATGCTATTATTAAAAAGAAAGAAACAGTGCACATTGTTCTTGACCAAACGACTTCTTATTCATTGTAGTAAAGCTAAAAGAAACAAAACCATATTCTTGTTAGGAATTTAAGATGATAATTCCAACTCAATTTGATTCATGATAAATAGAGTCATATATACACCAAGGAGGAGTAGCCTCCAAGAAAAGAATAAAGTAAGAGTATAATAGTAATAACCTATACAATAGCTTATATACTCTAACACCCCCCTCAAACTCAGGGTGGATCAAACAACTTGAGTTTGAATAGCAGAAAAGAAAATTGGTGTCAAGTTTGAGTCTTGGTGAAGAGGTCAACAACTTGCATTTTTGAAGGAAGGTAGCGCAAGTCAATGGTATCCTGCTGAACATGAGATTAAGTGAAGAAGGCATCGGTCCCAATATACTTCGTGAACTCATGCTTTACAGGATCATTGGCAATCTGAATGGAGCTAGTATTGTCATAAAACAAAGGCGTAGCTGTCATGACCAAAACACCAAGATCAGTCAGAAGCCATCGAAGCCAAACAATCTCAGTTGTAGTGGCGGCCAGAGCTCGGAGCTCAACCTCAGCACTGAACCTAGACACTGCGATCTGTTTCTTGGACTTCCAAGCAAGAAGAGAAGTACCAAGAAAAATGCAGTAACCCGTGACTGAATGACGATCAGTCGGATCACTAGCCCATGTAGCATCAAAAAAAGCCTGCAACTGCAACAGACTTGTCCTAGAGAAGAACAAACCATGGGAAGAAGTGCCTCGAAGATACTGCAGAATACGAAGATGAGCATAATGGACTAAGATTGGAGTACTAACAAACTGGCTGAGGACATGAACAGCATGAGAGATATCCGGTTGAGTGACACCAAGATAAACAAAACTGCCCAAGAGCTGCCGATACCTAGATGGATCTTGAAGAGAAGTACCATCTATAGAGCGCAGCTATAAGTGCAACTCCATGGGGGTGACAGTAGTCTTGTCATTAGTGACACCAAAGTGAGAAAAAAGATCCAGAACAGAACACTGATGTGAAAGTGAAATCCCGTCAGGTGAATAAGTAACCTCAATACCCAAGAAATAGCTGAGTGAACCAGAATCAGACATTAGGAACTACACACTAAGTTTTTCCTTGACTGAGGTTATATGAAGAGGATCATCACTAGTAAACAGCATATCATCAACATAAAGAAGGATAGTTCGTCCCTGAGGGCTCATATGAACAAACATAGCTGGATCATGGTGGTTGGGAGTAAAGTCAGCTACAACAATCATTGACTGAAAACGCGCAAACCAAGCTCGAGGAGCCTGTTTGAGCCCATATAAAGCTCGTCGCAAGCAGCAAACATAACCTGATGGGTAATCAAGACCCTGTGGTGGACGCATATAAACCTCCTCATGTAGATCACAATTCAGAAACGCATACTTAAAATCCATCCGAGAGATAGTACGAATAGTACCATTCTTCGTAATCACGCTCAGACTCCTGCTGAAAACCACGAGCTACCAGATGCACTTTATAACGCTCAATAGTACCATTTGCCTTAGTTTTGATCTTGAAAACCCACTTGTAGGTAATAGGGATTGCATGAGATGGACAAGGTACAATCTCCCAAGTCGAAATCCGAGCCATAAAATCAAGCTCCTCAGCTATATTAGAGCGCCACTGTGGGCTACTAGCTATCTCCTGATAAGTAGCTGGCTCATGTACATGACAAACGCCAGCAAAGCCAAAACGATCAGGTCGAGCAATGGTAGAGAGATCCCTTAAATGATACCGAGGCTGTGGCAACTTTACAGCAGGGGCCTCAAGTGGTGGTGGATCATTGCAAGAGACCATAGGAGTGGATGCCGGGCCAAGTGGAGCAGGCTCTAGTGTTGAATCATCAAAGGAAGAACGAGGACAACAGAAGTAGTGAAGGAAAAGGAGAAAGAGGCCTCCAGGGTCTAGGCGGAAAGTAAGGTGACAAATCAGTAAAGGAAGGAGACAGCTCAGCAGATGGCAAGTCTGTGGGAGGTGGATGTGTCTCAATAGGTGGCAGGTCTGAGGAAGGAGACATCTCACCAGAGGGAGTAGAGGGAAAGTAAAAAAAAAAAGACATCAATGGTGGTTGCAGAAGTGGTGGAACGAGAGAAGGGGGAAGATAGAACGGCTGATCCTCAACGAAAGTGACATCACAAGAGAATCAGATCCATTGAGCAAAGGGATCGTAACAATGATAGCCCTTATACTCAAGGCTATAGAAGAAACATGTGTTGCCTTGACTGAGCTGTTAGTTTCGTCCGTTCCTTGCGTGAAAGGAGGACAAAGCAAGTACAGCCAAACACCTGAAGATGATCATAATGCGGCGGTGCAGAAAAGAGGCACTCACCTGGACTATGATCGGAAAGAATAAAAGATGGTTGAAGATTGATCAAGTATACAGATGTAGAGACGACCTCTGCCCAGAAGTGAAAAGGAACATGAGAAGCTAACAGAAGGGTGTGAGCAGTCTCTATGATATGATAGTGTTTGCCTTTGGCAAAATCGTTATGAGCATGGGCACCTGGACAGGAAAACTGAGAGTGTATCTTGAGAAGCTAAGAACTCACAAAAACTGTCAGATAGATACTCCTTCCTGAGTCAGAACGAAGAACTTTTATAGAAGTGGAAAGCTGAGTCTATATCATAGATACAAAAGATCTATAAATCGAAAAAAACTCACTGCGATGTCTCATGAAATAAATCCATATATATCTGGTATGAACATCAATGGAAATAATATGGTATTTGTGGCCCCCTTTTGAAGAGAAAGGAGCATGAATCAAAGCAAAAGGAGACCTAGACCTAGACTGACTCGTTCAATATGAGAGTTGTAGCTATTTGCCCAGCTTACAACACATACAAACAAAATTGATGTCTGGGGAGACTCGACTCAACACATCCTGTCAGACTAAAGTAGATAGTCGAGACCCACATAGATGACCTAACCTATGATGCCATTGGGGAAAATTGCTGAGACAAAACATAAGGAGCTAGTGGAGGTAGAAGACTCATGTGACAAAGAACAAGAGGGTAGATGCAGATAGTCCAGCACATAGAGCCCATCTGATCCACTACGGCGACGGCCAGCTCCAATGAGGGTCTCTGTGTGACGATCTACACATAGCAAGAAGAGTCAAAACCCTCATAATAGCCCTGACTAGCGATCTGACCAACAGAAAATAGTCACATGGACAGACCAAGGACACAGTAAACATCAGGAATATGAAACTGAGATGTGTGGAGAGTGCCATTGTGAAGCATGGATAACAAAAAACCATCGGCCAGCTGAATCCTGAAACTGGCATTGCCTATGGTACAATCTTGGTGGCTAGAACTATCAGGCTGAACATGCCGAGTGGCCCCGGAATCGGGAACGCTATTCTCATCGCGAATACTTGAGGCAGAAGGAATTGGACAAAATAGACTGGAGGAAGCAGAGGCAACAGTGTGGATAACTGGTGGAGATGCTGATGCCTAGGAAAGCTGCTGGAACAATGTCATGAGCTGCTGTAGACGAGGATCTAAAGCTGAAGTGAGTGTTGGAGTCATGCCAACAACAGCAGAAAAGACATGAAGTCCACAAGTAACAACCCCGTAGATGGAACAGAAGGCCACCCATTACGGATCCACTTAAAGCAATCCATCATTCGTGTGACAGTAGGAACACTGTGTCGAAGTATGAGCCTTCTTCTTGGGATCTGAGGAGGAAGCCGATGCCCGAAAGCTTGAGGAGCCTAAAGAGTGTGGTGCAACCAGAACGCTGTGAGAAGGCAAGATAGTAGTCGAGTAAGAACACTGATATATCTCCTTAACAATCATAGCCTTCACAGCTGCCTCCAGGGGGTGCATGAGACCTCACAGTTCAGAATCTGCGATCTGGCGAACTCAAACTCTAAATGAAGACTAGTGAGGAACTCGGAGATCCTTGTCTACTCCTATAAGACCAATGCCTCAGTAGCACAATAGCAAGCTGTGCAAGTGGAGCACGGGGCAAGTGCATGTCATCAAGCTGATGCGAAATCTCAAAGATCTAGCTATGGAAGGCCTCAATTGATAGATCTCCTTGTTGAAGGTGTTGTAGCTACTACAAAAGCGTGGATCTCAACACCTGGCTGGACTGCTCAAAGCAATCTTGAGGGCTAGCCCAGATTTGATAGCAAGAGAGCAAGTAGCATGTGCTTCGTCTAATGGCAGAGTCTATACTCTGCATTAGAGTAAATCAAACTTGAGCCTCATTCCTCTCCCATGCCTCTAGCTCTGCAGCTGCTCTGGGTATCCATGTCTCCTTGATATGGTATGAGAGACCCATAGCCATCAGAAGGGAGGAGACAAGGCATGACCACTCATTGTAGGTGTCAATTCCGATGAATTTGACATCAATCATCGGAAGTTGCAATCCACGATGAGCCATGCCAGAACCCTTGTCCATAGAAGACATGCACTGAACAGAGCCACAGGAGGCTCGGCTCGGCTCAGAAACAACTCAAGTCGACTTGATGGCTCAGCTCGACTCAACGCAGAAAAGCGGAGATTTGAGTGAAGGAAGAGTCAGATTTGATGATTGTCCGATGCACGCGGAATGAACGTGGGGCCGGAGATGAAGGTGGCAGCTGTGGTGACGTTGGTGGCGAAGAGGACGGTAGTGGAGGCTATGGTGACGGTGGCGGGAGTAGCAGCGACGGGTGACAACGACTGTGGCTGCAGTGGAATCAAAGGTGGTAGAAGCAACAAGGACGGCTAGCGACGGTGCAACAACAGCAACAACAACAGCGAGAAGCCGTGTAGATCTGATGACGACGATGATGCAAAGAAGTACTGCATAGATCTGACGCAAAGCCAGGAATATGACGATGACAGTCCAGAACCGACGCAGATCTAACGGAAATCTAATGGCGGAAGCGGCGGATCAAGAAGAGAGGTGTACACCGGTGATCGATTTACGTCGGCGGTTAGAGGTGGACGTCGGTGAGACGTCGACGATGGTGAACACTAGCGGGAAATTGGAAAGTCTAACCCTAACCTTGCTCTAATACCATGTTAGGAATTTAAGATGATAATTCCAACTTAATTTGATTAATGGTAAAGAGAATCATATATACACTAAGGAGGGTAGCCTCCAAGAAAGGAATAAAAGGATATAATAGTAATGACCTATACAATAGCCTATATACTCTAACAATTCTAACCTTTTCATTTATCTGTGGCCATTTCTGCTCTACCTCAGGTGCGGTATAAAAATATGTGCCAACTTGACCTGTTCCATCCATCGAAACGCCCATTGCTTCAGTAGGGAGATATTGATCAAGATCTAGCTGCTCCAACTTTAGAAATTTTGCTGGGAATAATGGCAAATGTTTTCAGTTAATATTTTCCTCTATCACCAAGTGTTAAGCTTCATTAAGAGTATATTAAACAACCAAAGCAAAATCCCATAATTCAGGATATTCATGTCCTGTACTTATATATTATACTGAAATAGCACTTGGGAGAATATTTTGTCAAAGCTCAAGTACAAATCGTATGGACTCAAACTTGCCACCGAGCGTGGGTAATCTACTGGCTCATTAACAAAATATTGGATTTTTTTTGCTCTTCTACAGTTATAAATGTCAATAAGCCCATTTCATATTAGACTACTCAAGTCTCACATGCTAATTCTACACCTTATATTCATTGAATGCATCTCAACATTTCTACATACTTGGAGCACATTTTTCAAGTTAGTAGGCATAATGAATACATAGTAAAATCGAAATACCCCTTGATACATATATTTAGGCTACTCATAGCTATAGAACTCAAAAGTATCACAACTAAAATAGGAACAGTAATGACATCTTCTATTGGGATTGTCAAGTTTTATGTACCAACCAATTCATCTAAAAGCTTAAACTATTGGGAAAAAGCAAGCAATCTATTCATTCAACTAAATCTCACTAGGGGTGAGAAAAAATCGACAAAACTGGAATAAGCATTTCGATTATTTCAGTTCAGTTAGTTTCAGGCACTGTACAAAAGTTTTCTACAACGCCGCAATTACACAGACAGACTACAACAACCACAATGTAGCAAATAGGGAAGCCTATCTGCTATAGCACCACTATATCGCCGCTAGAGCTATTGAAAACAGTGGGAATAGCCAAATCTAACCGAACCAAAATAACTAAAATGCTAATTCGGTTCAAATTTTTACTTTAGAAAACCTAAGTAGCCCGAAATAACTGAATTAATATATGGATATTTGATTATTTACCTAAATTTAGTATATTTTAAGAATATAAAATACATTCACGTTGGTAAAAATCATTAATTAAAATGAAATTTTATTAAACTTTAAACTTAAATAATATAATGTACTAGTAACATAATATGCGTATATTCTTCAATATGTGCATTAATAAAATGACATATTTATTGATTAATGTCATTAAAAATATTCTTTTTTATAAAAAACCAAAACCAAATCAACCGACCGAATTAATCGTTTTATAATTCAGTTAATTTGGTTCTAGAAATCCCAATACCGAAATTCATATTCGGTTACAAAATTTCCTAAAACTGACCGGACTAACCAAATACCCACCCCTACTCCTCACATCTAAGCTTGACTAAGCCTGGGGCGGCGACTCAACTTGGGCCGAAACCTAACCCACCATCAGGACCCTCTTGGTCTCATCACTAGACCTTTCAACTATTATAATTATTTTTCCTCGTAAATACGCCAACAAGGTCTTCAACCCGACACCTTTGGCTTTGATGCCATGTTGACTTTTCTATACCAATCAACTCACCCAAAATTTTAAATTGTTGGAGAAAGCATACAATCTACTAATTCGATACGGAACATATAATCCATCATTCAAATAGCATGTAAATGATGGAAATGAAAAGTAAAAAACAACTAATAGCAAAGAACTGTCCATTCTGGGTATCATCATGAGAGTGAACTTACCAAGACCAAAATCTCCAATTTTGATATCATTACGAACATCAAAAAATATGTTACTAGGTGTCAAGTCTCGATGTATGATTCCTTGACTATGAACATGTGCTAGGCCTTCCACAATTTGTCGAAACAGATGCCATGAATGGTCAACATCTAAAGATGAATTACATGTGTCAAAATCCTGCCGCAGGGTCCTTCAAACAACACTCCAAAATTAGTTAGATATGGAGCAATCATCACTGATATCCTATTTGAAAGTATGATGGCATTAGATGATTAAAAATACAATAGTAAATCTCCATTGTCCAATCTAAAGCTAAAAGAGATTATCTGCAAAACAATGATAACATCAACAATGAGGCTATACTATTAATAAGATAGCAAACAAAGTTCATAGCACGCAAAGGCATCTTTGTAAAATGTTGGAAAAATAACTGCCTGATGAAGCATAAGGTCTTCTTTTGGATCTTTCTTTGTGAAAGACTTAATACTCATGATCTGCTACTGAGGAAATGATTTTCTCTCCAAACATATAATTGTGAATTATGTCAACAAGGTATCCAGGAGACACAAAGGCATCTCTTCTTCCAGTGCAACTTTGCAAAATGTGTTGGCTATTAATTGGAATCTCTTGGGATGATGGATCATCATTCCATGATTTACAAATAATGTTGGGGAAATCTAGAAATCCTCACATAAGCAATTTTTACATGGAAGTTATAATCATTGCCTTCTGGAACATCTGGAAATTAAGAAACAGGATTGATTTCCAAATGTAGACAAGTGATGCTCATCATTGGTTGAAGAGTTTTGCCACCAACTTGCAGTCGATAGCAGAGAGACAGAGCACAAAAAAACCTAGATACTCAGATGGATTGATCTTTTTATTTGAGCTTTTTGTAAATATATGCATTTTTTCCTTCTCTTTCTTTTCTTTTTCTTCTGTACATGCTTTATATTTATAAAATTTACAGTAGGTCTCTCTCCTACTGTTTTCCTTCAAAAAAATAAAAATAAAGGTTCATAGCACACTTATAATGTCAACCCTGATACAAGGATTACAGAAATGGCAAACACATCCTGGTAAACAATAGGTTGTAGTGTTTGTACCCATATACCATGGAGGGCAGTATGTATGATTGTATGTATTCCATGCACTACAAACCAGACTAGCCCAGCCAACATGCAATTGAATCTGGCAAGAATTGAGGACTCCTTGCACAAGCAGGTGGTGTCAGGTCAATATGGTTGAAAATAATAATAGAAACAAAAAGTGCAGTACAACCCAGCTTTGGCATACCACATGAGAGCATTGTAGTGGTAAAGGTACTTCAAAGTCATTGTGAGAGCAGAAAATGCTCAACATAATTTAGTGCAGCATAAAAATTGATTTGTGCAAGTACAAAACAAGTACAAAACCAGCGTCAAGAAAAGCAAAAATTTTCCTAGAGTATATGGAAACATAGAACAAGAAAATAATTACCTAGGGCAATACTCCATTTGTATGTACAAGTATGTGGATTCCTGCTTATTGCCACCACCTGCATCTGATAAGCTGATGTCACCACAGCTGTAAGTACAGCTCTCTGCAGTTCGTGACTCCCCGGCATTCAGAGCATGATAATGACCATATTCAGTTTCGATCCATGCCTGCCATCTCAATGGCAAAGGTGAAATCAAATTAGCTAAGCTCACATATTCAAGCACAATAACAATTAGTTCTTGCACAAAAAACCTGTTTCTGAAGAAACATTCACCTGGTAATAACGAACAACATGTTGGTGTTGCAACCGTGAAAGTGTGGCTACCTCTCTGAGTACCTTGTCAAAACATTAATAACATCAAAACTTTTAACGGAAATACTGGAGAGAACTACATAGACAGCAGACAACAAGCCAGAGGAAATACTACAAGTACACTAACAAGAGTATTTTGCCACTTGACACCAATAATAATAGGGGATTATGATGCAGGAGTTATGTTATATCAAACATACTAATTAGTACCAACTCATTAGGAGCATCACTTTCTTATATAGTTACAGTGGTTCTACAGCTGTGCGGACTTGTAGCGTTGCACAAGAGTACTAAACAAGTGGTAAAAACATACTCCCTCCATTTTAAAATATAAGACCCATAACCTTGGGCAAAGAGATTAAGGAGGGGTCAAGGAAAAAGAGAAAAAGATGCACTATACTATCCTTATTAATTTCATTCGAAGTGGTTGGAGAGAGAATGTTGTCATATGATTTCAAAGGGTAGGAGTGGAAAAACATCATTAACTATAATTTTGATTTTTGTGGGGGTCTTATATTGTGAAATAAGAAGAAAAGAGAATGAGGCCTTATATTTTGAAACAAAGGGGGTATTAGGTTTCACATTGTAGATGCCCTTTCAGAAATTTGTCTTAAGGAGAAACGATGTAGAGGACATTAATTGGATGAAGGCAATGTGGAAATATAAGTAGGAGAATAGAAATCAGTAAACAAACAAAGTCTTGATTGTTGGAAATTATAGCACAGACCTTTACACTGTTTATAACATACAGGCAATCTCCAAACATGTATATGAAAAAGATAGGACATGCATAAGAAGAACATCTGCATATGTCTCATGTAAAAAAACAAGATGGGAGGTACACAAACCTTAGAATCTTTTCATTCACTAGAGGATTTCTATCCTTCAGGCGTATCTTTTTTACAGCATATTGGCGCCCATCTAGCTTGTTTTTGCACAATGCAACACGACCAAAGCCCCCTTGACCTGCCAAAGATGATTACTGCAGAAGTTATGTTAATATATCAAACATACAATCAGAGAGTTCACTTAAACACAACTCCACACAATCCAATGCTACAAATACAAACTTTCAACACAGCCATCTTACAATGAACAACATCCACATTCTCGCATATTGACAATAGGGTTCAAAATACTGGGTTTCCCGGTCACCATTGGTAACTACAATAACAACCAGTTTCTGTCTTTCTTCCTTGCACTTCAAGTGTTTATAGATACTAGTGTATGGAGAATATTAAGAAAATAACAGAATTTGAGAAATACAAAGAAAAGGATTTTTTTCAAAAAAAAAAAAAGTAATATGTCCAGAAAACCACTTGTAGCAGTTCACTGGCCATTTTCTGGCGTACCAGGGGGGGCAGGAAAATTATCTGGAACCAGCATTTGGAACCCTGAGTGATAATCCATGCCAAGTCACCTTTTAGTTATACTAATGTGACAGACATTTTCATTCCCAAATATTCTTACAACAAATACAAAATTTGATTTACAGGAAAAAGATGAGAAATTCATTAGTAGAAGCCAACAACATCACCAAAAACACTCAGGAATATATAGGTAATCAACTACTGTCTCTTATACAAAAGGTTAGGTTACTTGAAGAAAATGCACCACACAAATGTTTCATTAATGTAGAATCTTTTCATTAAGTTGTAGTACTTACCCAAAAAATAAAAATAAAAAAGAATCTCTTAACCTTGTATACAAATGGTTAGGTTACTTGAAGAAAATGCACTACACAAATGTTTCATAAATGTAGAATCTTTTCATAAACTTGTAAATGGAAAGCAAACCTTTAACCTCTTATAAAAAAAGTTAGGAGAATGCACTACATAAATGCTTCTTTAATGCATTCATTAAGTGATAGTACTTTCCAAAGAAATGGAAAATAAACCTGAACCCGAATAGTTCCAAAATTGAACCTGGGGCTAACATCAGGCCCAATGACATTAGCCTACAACTTAGACTGGGCAAAGCCAAGAGCTACTGCCAATAGACCTGAAATAAACCCCCAGTTAGCCCCACAGCCACCATATTTTTTTTGTGTCTATCTCCCGTTTTCATTAGAAATGTGATAAGTCCTGACATAATATAATATAACACAATCCAAAAAGAAGATCCTCACCAAGTGAGCGGAGCTCCTCAAAATCATTCAAATAACGAGAATTTGGCATGGATGATGAATTATCTGCTCTCCAAAATAGAGAACACTCTGAAGAGATCTATTCAGTGTCATCAAAAAGCCAAATAACATTTAGAGATGAATAACATTATATCTGTATCAGTAGATGTAAATCATGAGCTAGGAGAAGATTATCAGTGGCAGCATACCATTTGTTGTCCAAAAACATGATTAAAAGTTTCACCGAAAACAGCTGGAGGTGCAGAAATTAAATCTGTAGCCCATTCAGAAAGAACCTGGTTCACATCACACACATGAATCATTCAATTTGCAATCGGAATGAAGAGAAGTAAAAGAGGAAACATAACAGCCATACTAGATGGACACACCCCTAAGTTGCATAACTCCGATGATATTACTGGTAAGGCAGCAGAAAGAGAGCCTTTTGATGCACAGGTTAGCCGAAGCAAGTGTACCTAATTAAGATGTGAAGAGTTATTAGAAAAAAAGCGCTACCTTCATTCTCAAATATGTCTTTTTTTCAAAAAAAAATTTCACAAATACTCGTCACTTTATGAATCTAGGCAAATCTTCTCACACTACTATTAAATTGGATGGTTGAGCTTCGTGTTATGTGTAATTAAAATTAAATACTCATTAATTCTAGAAAATAAAGTTAATTTACATATATATCTATTAGAGATATTCTTTGTATGTTTTATTAAAAATATAATTTTTTGGTAACCACATTTTAAAAAAAAAATGACACATTTGAGAATATAGGTAGTATCATTCAAACATGGTAAAGTGGGAAAAAAAGATACCAGAATTAAATCCTTTTTCTTATTCCGTGATGCATCATCGAATCTGTCTGAAACATAAGATGGTGCATGTGACGATCCAGAGTGTGAACCACAATCTTCATTATTCCAAGCCTGGCCTACATGGTCAGAGTCCTATCAGGATGGACAATTATGTGCAGTCAGATTACGCATACAATACAAGTCAATTGTTGCTTTTAGCTTGACTAATCATAGATGTAAGTGTAACTAGTAACTACTAAAAAATAAGCAGGAGTCAGAAGTTTTAATCACGTGGAGTCATTTCCACACAGAAACGGGTTGCAGTGTGATTACAGTAGCAATACCACAACATAATACAGTAAGTAAAATGCATATGCACAAAACAAAATCAGATGGACAACTTCTAACAATCTAACAAACACACATGTTATGTTTTTAGGAATAAAGCATACACTGGACACACAAAAAGTACCAAATGCAAAATCAACCAAGTAGGAAAAAACAAACATATCAAAAATACCATAAATAAGCATTAACATGCATAGCAGAATATTGACTGTTTACATAAACCATTATAACTAAGAGAATAACAAAGGAATTCAAACTTGGGAAAAGCACAACAAGGATCACTGTTGTAAAAAAAGCAGTCAAAAGTTGACACACAACTCAGACCACAAAAGGTTCCTTTGAAAGAACTCCTATTAATACATGTCATGATACATTGTTCCCGTATTGACATCACCTAACTGGACTACCCTTCAAGAAAGGCTAGGTTAACTCTCTGCATATGCGTGCAATTACATAGAAGAGCAAAATTCTGATGAGGAAAAAGAACACTTCTGTTTACCTCATATTGATGTTGTTCACTGCTGAAACTCCTCTCGAGGGTATCTGATGTATATCTCTCATTGCTTGTGGACAAAGTTTTGCTCTCATTCTCAGTTTCCTCTGCAACAGCATGTAATTTTGAAACTGCCTCCGGTACAACACCATGCTTTATGACATGTATCTGTTCTGCATTATCCTGATGTGAGCTTTTTGCAACATTAACTTTATTAGCTGAAACATGGGCTTTTTCAAAGATTGTCTTCCTCTTGATTTTACCAGTAGATTCTATTTGAGATCCAATATTTTTCCTGGCACTATCAGTTGTCACATCTGTACCTTGCCCACTCCAACTACTATCATCATATAATTGACTAAATAGATCAAATGAGTTATCTATGTAAGATATCCCAGAGGTAGGACCATTCTCATGCCTAACTGTCACATCTACATCAGTTGTATGCTGTACTGTGCTTGAATCAAAGCGATGAGCCTGCGACATAAGGCATTTGATGATTAGTCATCCCAGATATCTTCTTTTCACCACAAGCTCGGAAACAAACAAAATAAAATTATAGCGCGTCTTATTTGACAAAACAAAAGTTAGTTTGGTTTACCATTACCAAACAGGTAGGAGGAAGAGAAGAGAACAAAGCAGAAGTATGCCGCAATACATTGTATCTCTAGGTCCGAGGCCCCCCAAACCTCTTGTTTGTCAGTAACACAAAACCCTGATGAACTTTTATGTGTTGACATGAGATGTTTGGCCCATTGCCTTAATCCTGCCACAGCTTCTTGATTTAGGTTCTAAATCAGAATCAATATGTGACAGTAGTCCATGGTGCACCACCATTTTTGCAATCAATAATAGTCCAGGTACTATTGTAGGCAGGCTCTACAGTGTGGATAGACAGTCTATTGTGAAACTGTTTTGTTAACATTGTGTTCTGCTGAATGTGGAGATCGAGAATTGAAAGAGAGAAGACCATGAAATACTAGGCCCATAGATAGTTGAATAGAAATTGCTACAGAAATTGTTCTAAAAAGAGACAAGTGGTAGGCGGTAGGCAAGTGGTCATTTTGTTATATGTCTAAATTAGGAAAAGAAAGAGGGAGAGAGAGAGATAGATGAGGATAGACTTGAAAATTTATTTCTTGTTTGCGTCTAAACATAGAGGGGGCAAATAATATAAAACCTAACAATTGTAATCTAAACAAATTAAATCTAAATGAATCCCATTTGAATATAAAAGGATAAATCATGATCTTATAAGAGATTAAATCAAACTGAATCTAAACTAATCTTATCTAAATATAAAGAGATAAATTCTAATTTAGGAAGATATTGATTCTAATTTGATTTAGTTATGTCTATCCATAACACATCCCAATACCTAGTGCTTAAGAAGTATGTGGGCTCTTATACAGCCAATTAAATATGGCACCGGGGAGGGGAGGAGGTGGGCATTTCTTTCCTATCCACATACCCCTTTAATCATTGGGGGCAACTTTGCTCCTGTCCCCATCCCCATGGGGGATATTGTGGGCATCAAGGCCCAAACCAGTGCACTAAATTCAAATATGATTGAATTTATTTTGCAAGTTTAACATACAAAAAGGTAGAATAGAATCAAATTTGGTAGTATATAATGTAACAAAAGCATATAGAATGGTTATATGCTAGAAATAGAAAACAAATATAAGGCCGCCTTATATTTGGATTGACTATCTAAAAATAATGAAAAATTTATGCTCAGTGTTAGAATTGCAATACAACTAAAAGAAACAAAGGTGAATCATATGATATCTCACCAAAAGACCAGCAGGTTGTTATGTGAGTTCACATATTCATTTCACATCAGGGTGGGATTTTTTTTTAGAAAACTAGCTCCTATTGTCTGGATCATAATTATCATAATTTTTTTAAAAAAAATCAGCAAACAAACAATACTGATAATTTACTAGCTAGTAGCAACCAGTTGTTGTGTTTTAATGTAACACGAAACATAACACTAGACAGGAAGTCGGACATACAGGCATGCTATTTTCAGGCCATAATGCCATTCAAGATACAAAAGGTCATTGTACACAATTAGGCTGACGGAACATGAATAATTGCAGTACTAGACAACAGAACTATAAGCCAGAAAAGCACTTCTTTAGTTTCACTACACACACAAGAAAACTCATGCTATAAATTATTTTAAATAATCGCATGCCATGAATAAACTGACTTACAGTATTGACTAAATCATTAAATGGAGCAATTTCTGACAGAAACTCTTGGGCAGCCTCAACCAAATCAAAAATCATAACACGTCCTTCTCGAGAATAAATGCTTGCCTAATGATAAGCACAAAAAAATGAGTCAAAGGCACAAAACCACACATGCTAGAAAAAACAATAAGGTGAATCATCACGTTCAATTGTTGTTTACCAATGGACTAAACCCCAACTTAATAAAAATCTCTTAAAACAAAGAATTTTAACTTTGCAATCTTAAAGTAGAACATTCAACATAACACCTAATAAACTGCAAATGAAAATGTAGTCTAACAAATTGAATTAACTGTGACAAATGATTTATATATGAAAGTAAGTTGATCTCAACTTCCATGTCAGTAGTAGACCTTGCTGGCACTGTTGACCTTATTCCTTGACATAATTTATCTGAACTCGAATGCTAACCTCCACAGAAAACAGGCAATAGACAATCATTTTAGTTATGGACAATGAGGAGAATAAACTATTAGTTTAGTACGTGCCCAGATAGGGGCCAAAGCTGCTTTACAGTTCCAAACCAAATGCCTACAAAAAGTTGCAGATGTGCAGCTTACTATACTCTTCTGATCTTGTAGTATGACAGTCCTCCGTGTAACAAACTGCTACAAAATTGGATTTACACCAGACAGCAATGCGATGTAAAGCCCATAAACTTAAATGAGGCTCCTTGTGATACATGACGGCCACTAATGCTCATTATCTCTTCAGAAAAGGTATCAAGCAAAATCCAAAATGCACAAGTTAATAAAATCAGATAAGGAAAATGTACCTGATCAACAAGCAGGGAAAGTAGACGATCAGCATCTTCTTTAGACAAGTATTTTTCAGGAACAATCTGCAACTTTGGGCACTTGTGAGGGTAACCAGGAAAGCATCTATGTTATAAACAAAAGTTGAGATGTCAACTCACGCAAACAAAAATGTGCAAGTAACTGTTAACGAAACAGACTTACCTTACATCAAGAATAGCTGAAATATTTAAATCTCCAAAGCCCATGCCATCAGAGTAAGGCCTATTTGCATTATTCATTAGTATAAAAGTTTAAATGATAAATCTACAGTGGTACACTTAAAGAGTATGTAAACTTCAGCTCATGTTGGAAATTACCTGATATATATGCTAAACCGAGTATGAGGTGATTCTGATGTTACTTTGATGTCCTCTTGAAAAATTGCAGCACTGCTTGATGTACCAAAAGATGCAGTTAAAATTGTATAGCCAAAAACAGGATCACATACCACAAAGACATTTGCAAAAAAAATTGATTAGCATTAGTGCTATTGGTAAACAGGCCATTCAGGCCCACATGAAATTCTAAAATAAAACCTAAAACAGGCTGTTGTCCCTCAATCAATGAGTATGCTTGCATTGGGCAGAACTGTAGTTCAATCAAAAGGTACTCGATCATAGTTCAAGCCTTGCCAACTGAAGAGAGGTAATAAAATAACAAGACTGGGAGCAATCACCAAAAGTAAACTATGACACATAGAGCATTGAAAAACCACAGCACACAGAACTGGTACCCTATAAAAAATTAAAACTAAACCATAATTGCTACCAAACAAACTAACTAAACCATAACACGCAGAGCTGGCAACTGGGTTGGCAGTGTATTGACACTCACAGCACCATGTATATGATGAGAAAAACTACACAGCACCAGCAGTATATGATCAGCAAGACAATACAGAACCACCACAAGTAGAACACATTGCAATAGTGATCAATTCGGAATTGCACCATGGCACCACGCTGAAAATTCAGTAAGGAATGTGTACCAGATACCGAAATGGCAATCCAAATACACAAAACAAAGGCAGATTTCCAGTAACGTTACCAATACCCAGACCCATTATGAGTCCTTATTACAGACAAAATTGCATCAACTACTTCAAATTTAGCTCAAAACTGCATAACAACAACACTCACGATACTACAAAAATTTTGTTCTAACGCAGCGATTTGGAATACTCTTACCATCAATGGGGTATACGAAAGGCAAACATTACGATTAACAGTGCATCTCACAACCATTTATACCATCCCAATCAACAAAACAACACTACCATCGATTAATCCGACGCGATCATTACACACTACCATCAACGACGTCACATCGCACGGCTCAAACGCGGAACGCCACACAGCAACCAATCCGCACAGAGTTCTGTAGCGCGGGGAGTAAGAGCGGGGAGAGCTCGGAGGCTTACAGAGCGGTGAGCTCCTCGGCGAGCGCGGCCTGGTCGCCGTCGACCTGCGCGGCGTGGTCCTTCGCCGCCTTGCGCCCGGCGCCGCCTCTCTTCTTCTTCTTCTTCGAGCTGTGGCCCATTGGAGTGTGATCACAACATCCGCGCAGAAGATTAGATTACATCAGAAGAAAGCGGAAGCCGCCGCGATTGGATTTGAATGGAAATGGATTCCGAGCTGATGCGATTCCAATTTCTAGATCCGATTTTTTTTCCCTAGTTTTGTCTCTGTTTTTTTGGTTCTCGATGTATGCTTTGGTTTGGAGATCTGTTTTTGTGTATTTCGACGACGAAGGGCCGACACTGGAGTTTTATAGTGTAGACTAAAAATGGTTTGTGAGGGGGTTTATTAGATAAGTACGTCGAAACGGCGGCTGTGTTAGCGAAATGTCTTGTACCGTGTACAGAATGAGAAGAGAATAAAACTGAGTTGGTAGAATATTTTAGTGAAATTTTGTTAGGTTAGATGTAATTTTGTAATTTTAGTTGAACGAATTAAATTTATGGATAAGTGATTGCTCCATAAAGAGATGTAGAGGCTATTTAGATACCTGTTAGTTATCTGAGACAATGCTCTGTGCAACTCACTTCTGTCACTCAAACCAACGCCGCACGACAAACATTATTGTTACTATTCACTTTAGTGCAATTTCATTTAATGATGTTTTACGAATATAACAGCACCCTTCTTATTTAAGGTATTTTTGCGCGGCATGCTTACAACCAAACATCACAAATTTGACATATGCTTACGAGGCAAAAAAAAAAATTCAGTGTTGAGATATATCTGAGACATGCCTCGCAATGTGACACAATCTTGAGTTCATCAACCAAAAAACCAGTAAAAAACAACCAGAAATAACCAGCCACATAGCATGATCATGTTTCACAAATTTGCAAACCTGTAAACGCCACAACTTGCAGATTATACTGATAAGTTTAGACATAACTGCGATGGAGACAAAAAAAAAAAAAAAAAAAAAAAGGAAAACTTCAAAATAGAGCAGCAGATCAACAAAGTATTATTACCCATTCCACAAATCTACAATATATATAACCAATTCAAGCGTTTAAATATGCAAACATTTTAGATAATATTATCAAGCTCTGGCTAAAATGCCAGTATCATATTTGCAGTATACAACACTTCAACAGAATTGATTTGTGCACTTAACAGCATGAGAGGGGAGATTTACAGGACAGAAACTGCACCACTTGTGCAAGCTCAACAACTCGACATTTATATTGATCCTATTACCAAAGAATTAATGGAACTAAATCTCCGCGGTATGTACAATGCTGAGAGTAGATATCAAAAAATATTGTGTATGAGGTCAGGACTCAGGACTAGTCTTCTCATCCTTTCAGTTCCTGCATTTGCTCACTTGAAGAAGAATTTCCATATCTCCCGGTCAGATAAGTCAGTCACCAGGTGGGCACCGAGGATAGCTTCCTCCTCGACCAAAGATCGGAGCTGCCTTGCACCGCCATTGGAACCAACCAAGTTCTTCTTGGACGCCAGGTACAGAACTCCATATGGAGGCCGCAGACACTGCATGAGTAATATGAACGGTTAAACGTTGAAGAGAGATCACCACACACACAAAAATCCATTGTAATTGTGATTTGCTGCTTCATATTAGCACTTGCTAAGTATGCTACAGCACACACTTCAAGTGAGGAAAGATGTAGCAAAACAACAATTAGCACATTATGACTACAAGTGAAGCAGCCATGCCAAGAAACCACAAGATGCGACAAGGTAGCTCAAATATCATGTATTTGCAGCAGTCTTTACACTCCCAAATCCATATTTAAGACCAGCAATTTGCTCCTCAATGGTTTGCAAGCTCTGTTACTTCAAAATATTTTTTTTAATACAAAGGCTTTTACTTCAAATGTCAGAGAATCCAATAAATTTTCATCAAGTTTTGCTCAGCTATGTTGACTTCATGAGAATCAAGATAGCTCATTTAAACATGTAAATGCACAACAATAACCCCTCGTCATATGGGGCGGATCAATGTAACACCAAAATTTTGCACTTCACATCAATTTCAGCTAGACATTATGAGGAGAAAATATCATTGAGGTGAGATAGATTAGGAGTTTGTGGAACTGACCTTTATGATAAGTGCATAGAGCTTCTTTAGAGAGCTCACAGCATAGGGGACTTCAGAAATTAAAATCACATCATAGCCACCATCTGCTTGATCTGTCTCGCTAGCTCTCTCCCATGCACGGCTACCCGAAAGCTTCCTGGACCGCCTGGAGCAATAGTCATGACCAACTATACTGCTTCCATCTTGGCTACTACAGCCATCCATAAAATCGTCCTCAGAGAAGCTAAGGTTTGTGGGCAGCGCAGGTGGCTGCACAACTGAGAGAATTGTGGGCAGCTCCTCCCAGTCCCCAGCATAGAAATGTACATTTGGAGCTAACAGCTGCCGAGATGGTGTAACAGGGCTCTCTGATGGTCTGTTCTGCCTATCCCAAGCCTGCTCAAGATTTGCAAGTACATTGGGTATTGTTCTGCATCTAATGGTTTCTGCATTTGAGTCCTGGAAGTGAACTGTGGCTGCACCCTGCAATACATTGAAGAGAGTAATCAGCCTATTGGTACATGTGTGGCAACTAAAGAAAATTTATTTACAATTTGTGAAAAGGAAGAGAATGCACATCTCATTTGACTAATTATCAGAGGCAACGAAAGATAAACACACCTTCAAGCAGGCAAAAATCCCAGCTAGACCAGATCCACATCCGAGCTGCATCAATTGACAAAGGTAATCGGTAAATCATATTTTGGTAAGATATGAAAGAACAGAGGCTTAGTGTTAAGCATGAATCTAGATTTTATTCAACCATCTGCTTCTATGGAAGCAATGGACCACACACCTTGCAACAAGGTACAGATCAATATCTAGACAAAAATCTGTGTTAAATAAACAAACAGGCAATGGATTTCTTGTGGGAAGTTACCTCTAGAACTCGCTTGCCCCTGAAACTCAACTGTCCATCACGGATCTCATTTTTAAGAATGTTAACAAGAGTGATGGAACTCTCCCAAAACTTCAGAGTTCCTGAGGGGGGAAAAACCAGATGAGGTTTTCCATTGAGAATAGATTCATACAGAAAAGAAGTCTTGCAAGCTTATTTAGTAGGCGCTTACCATCATATTTTGATGATACTACTTCAGAAGGTGAAAAGGCTATCATATCCGCCACACTTACTTTCCCCTGAAAGACATTTAGAATTTATAAGTAACAGCATGAATATTTGGTTATTCTCTACTAAAATCAAAGTCAACTAGAAAATCGAGAAACCAAGGCAATTTGCATGCACTGCTCACCTTGAAAATATCAAGACCTTGCACATCGACCTTCTCTCCAGCATACTTGTAAGGATGAGCACTCTGCAAAAAGGTTCAGGACATTTGATTTGTATGTGCAATGAAAAACAACAACAAAAAAAATACTCCTCAACAATTTTTTAGACCTCTTGCAAAACACAGAAGTACCTCTATTTGCATTTCCATATACAAATGACTATCATAATGGGATCAAACAAGTGTACCTTTGAAGGGATTATTTCAACAGCTGGTGATGGTAGATGTGCATCCCTCTCTGACACAATTGGAACACAACTAGTGGCCTTGCTGGGCAGTAGGCCAGGAAAACACTGAACAAGGAGCGATGGTGTCTTCATTGTGCTTCCTGTTAGCTTCAGCTGTTTAGAAAACTGCCAACAAAAAATGAAACATAAGTATTTCCCTGAAAGAAAAAAAGGATACCTAGACTGAAAAAGAAAAGAAGAATAAAAGAGAATTTACAACTCCAAAATGTTAATAAGTTAGCACAGAGAGGTTTTGATCACATCTAGCATGTGTGCATTATCTTTCAACAATGTGAAGAAGCTCTTACATTCCTATCTTAATATAATTTTACATTTCTGAATAAAATTGAATCTACCTTGCTTGCTATGATAAAATCATAAGAATTGACAAAGATGAGCAATGGTTTCTCAGTTCAATACAATCTAACAAATAGATAACATTAAAAAGAGCTGACAAGCACTAGAAGATTGCTAAGCACAGAGTTTTCACTTGAATCTAACTGCCAAACCGACAACTGAACCATTAAACAATAATCCCACTATGAAGCGGAGCTCCCATGACCATAAGGGTCTTATACTAACCCATGACTAGATAATCCAAAGATCTCTCCGGGATCAGAACTTTTCAGGACCACCAAAATCACAACTTTTCACAACCGGTACACCAACCAAGTGAACCTACCACATTTTCCTAACCAAATCTGCGATCTTTCTAAAGGTCGACCAAACACAATACTTTGTTTGGAATTTGTATTGTATATTGAATAGCCATAGGGCTAACTTGCAATCTCCAACCCACAAAAGGGACGCTCCAAAAGTGCCTACCCAAAAGCTATCACCTTTCATACAAATAGAACCAACAAGATTATAAAGCACCATTCATCCGTAGCAAAAATCCTACAAAATTTGACCTTTCCACACAAATCTGTCACCTTCTAGAGATTAAAGTGGAAAGAAGGCAGAAAAAGAAACAAGGTTGCCTGCACAAATGGATTGAGGGCATGAAATCAAGAAGATATCAAGTAAAGCTAGCTCCTTTTCACTTCTCATCCAAAAATGAAAGTTCTACTAGTCCTACAACTAAATCTATCTGCCAATTCAGTACAAAAACTTGCAAAAGTACAAACTTTGCTCCCGAAACCTCCACTGCTACACCATAAGAAACCACAGCATTTAAATTTTGAAGCAAAAAAAATATACAACTAAATACAATGTTCCTGTCTAACCTGACCCAAAGATGCAACCTAGAAAAAGCTCTTAACTAAATTACTTTACGGGTTGGGACGTAAACATCAAAAGGTCATCAAAGAAAGGGGCAAAAAGCCAAATCCCCACACTAAAACCCAGCCAGTTATTTCCGATCAATCCGTAAAAAAGAAAAAAAGAAAGAAGGAAAAAAGAATTGAGAACGAATCAAATCAAACCAAGTTCTCTGCGCTGTCCCAACCACATCACCAATTTAGACATGAAAAAACTACCATCTTACAAGAGATGGAGATTACCTCCTCGATTGGAGCCCGGAAAAATCCAAGGAAAAATAGCGTCTTTTTCCCCTCAAACAATGCTCTTTCTTCTCCAAGAAACAGCGACCAATCAATCGACAAATCCCCCGGAGAAATTTCCAAAAAGCTCTCCCAAATGCTACCAATCTCCGAGTCAAAAAGTCAAACCGCCACGTCTGAATCGGAGCGCTTCGGACTCGGCAAGGTAGGGGAGGGAGGGGTGTATAAATAGAGCCGTGAGGAGTGGGAGAAACTTCGCAGCTTCTGCCATGGCTGCTTGTGTACAGCAGTGATGTGAGAATTTTTCTACTACTTGTGTTATTTTTTTTTCGTTGCTGTATTTACCAAATTGCCCCTCAAGTAATGGAATATACCGCGCCGTGCGGACAGGGTGTGAATCCCGAGAAGAGAAGGCCATTTTCCTCATTTCTGTCTGGCTATCGGTTGCTCCGGTCAACTGTTTCCTCATTTCGTGTCTCGTTGAAAATTACCTACTATGGAATATGTTCGACATTTATTTGAAAATTATTTGATTGAAGTTTCCGTTTTACTTGGAGAAACCTCAATTAGAGTTTTACACAGATTTGTAACGCATGACTAATTTATCAACAAAATAAATTAATCTTATATTCTCATATAGTTCATATTTAATTAATCCAAAATTTCTACCACCACAATCATGCATAAAAGTCAGATATATTAACGAAGAATCAAAACCAAACAATCTCTTATTATTATTTTATTAGGGTTAGATATTAGATCATTATTTGTCGTAGAGTAAAAAATCTCCTCACCGTATTGATTTATATATTTTTTTTGTTGGGTGTATTGATCAGCATATTTAATATAGATTTTGAGTGTCCATATATCATAGTGTATGATTAAATGGATTCTATTGTATCACACGGTTTATCAAGACCAATAAATATTTAAATGAAAAATAGCTGCATAACGAGACAGGGAACCACTTCAATTTAAATGAAATCAACATAAGTATATCTCATTTGCTATAGAGTATGAAATGGAGAGTAGTGCGTACCAAACATTTTATGTTTCTACAAATCTTTACAAAATATAACCGGAGAGTGTAGACGGGTGGAAGGATGAAATGCGAGAAGTTAAAGAAAACGTAGAATAGTTTTGTGAAGTTTTTCTTTAAAAATTTTAAATATGTGGATTACTTGGAATATTCGATTGCTGTTCTTGCTGACGTCAAAAAAGAAAAAGGGCCGTTCACGAATTTCAACTATCTACTACAATTTGTCAACATCTATCTGAGATTTCATTGACTCAAACTTCGATCATATATGAATCATGTGACTGTTATTAGACGCACAACTATAATCACGTGACTTATTTAACTCCATGGAGCATAAGTAATGGTAGTAATTGTACTACTAGTTGTACTAATTGCCCAGCAAGTATTACTCGTGTGCAAAAATATTGTATGTTTGATGCATTCATTAACTTTACATGAAGAAATTATTGCATGCATGCATCAAATCATATTGGCGGCAGCTTTAATTTTTACTCATCGGATAGAAGCATGAACTCACTAAATTTATGTGTCAAACTTTTTCTTTATTCTGGTCTAATACCTTATTGAGTTTAAAATATTTTTCATTCTAAATACGATAACATATATCAGAATAATAACGATCATATGAGCAATACTATACATACGAATTTTTTTTTTTTACAAAAGCTAGATGGGAGGTGCAGACCAAGAGCACGTGAATAAAGACCAGAGGTAGGATGAGATGTGAGAAGTTATAAAGTTTGTGGATTATTTTTCTTTCAGAAAATTTAGTTCATGAAGTACTTTCGCAACTATATCAATACCTTACATTCCTCAAATAACTCTTTTTGAGGTGGTTAGAAAAAACGTATTTATGGTTATCAATACTTAACAAGGTTATTTGAAAGAAATTATTATCTCAAAGTAGAAAAACCAAGTATTTTTAAACTAAATTTCTATACAGAACGATAAATATTTTAGACATGTATATATGTTCCAAACAATAATGATTCATCATCTACATGATTGAAATGGGCCAACAAATTTAAATAGCGATTATCACATTATCACACAGTTTTATCTGAAAAAATGCTATCGTGGATTGTGGAGGTTATAGTGGAAGCCAAGCTACACCGCAGTTTTATTCTAAAAAATTCATTTATACTATTTTAATATTATTCAAAACACCGTGAGTTAATAAAAAAATATTAAATGAAATATAAAGCAATGTTCACGTCAAAATTGCAAATTTTAATATTAGTCTCACATAAACAGCTTTATATATATATATATATATATATATATATATATATATATATATATATATATATATATATATATATATATATATATATATATAAAGTATGTATTCCTCTCATTTAAATTACACTATAGATATAACACTTTTCTAAATTGTAAGGTATATTTTTATAAATAATATACTATACATCTTAAAATATATATATTTAACAAAAGAAATACTAATGATGAAGTATATATTGTTACAAAGTTTTAAAGTATTTTGCATAAATTATATATATATATATACAACACTAAAAAAATTAATAATAAACTTGTTGGGGTCAACAACCCAACAATAATCCAACTTAAAATAGTGTAACGACTGTTATTTCTGGAACATGCTCGCTATAGTGGTCATAATTATAATAACCATAGTTTTATTGATAGCATAATCTTAGTATTCCAAAATATAGCATCGTGATAATAACCCAGTATTTAGAGATGGTAGCCGCGTACGTGTGATTACTTGCAAATATTTATGTTTTTGTTGACTTATATGAAGTACCAGTGTACCACCGTTTACATGTCCTCCATCTTACGACGCAAATGTGATACCTTGGAATATGTAGTAAACAAGTGCATGCCAAAATCACATATATGCAGGCCAAAAGTCTAGCAAATAAAACAAAACAGTAAAATCTCGTCTATTTTAATATTTATGTTTTATTAGGATTATGAGATGTGTTGTTAATATAACATATAGTATTACTTAAACATAAGAATTTTTTTTTTACTTTTGACGTACGCCTATTTTTCTTGACATTTTTTCACTTGGCAAACTACAACTCTTTTCGGAGATTTTTTTCTAATACCCGCCGCCTCACATGTTCTTCGAGTTTTTTTTTATAAATAACTCAAATTAAAAAATCAATTACAGAAATGGCTCATAGTTGAAAGATTTTACAAAACTATGCCACCATGTCAGCCTATTGAGTGCTGAGCACTCGATAAGCTACTTGTCGCCTGAAGAAGTCTTGTCGAGTGGCTAGTGCTCGACAAGTGCTTGTCGAATTCTCAGGGCTCGACAAGATGGAGTGCTCCACAAGCAGTTAACAACCAGGTCCGTTCGACCAGCAGTGCTATCGATCAGGAGACCTGTCGAGTGACCAAAACTCGATAAGCTTCGCTCAACCAGAAAAAATATTTTGTAAGCTCTTCTTTTGTAATTGATCACATGACTCAAAATCGTATGACTGGGCTAGCTGATTAAGACACTATCATCACGCCCTTTTGTCCTGAGTTTGAATCCTACTTAAGGATGGCAATGGGGCGGATAATACCCATTCCCCGCGGGTACCCGTACCCGCGAGGACAAGTATGGGGAAAATTCAAAACCCGCGGGGGTGGGGATGGGGGAAATCCAATACCCGCGGGTAATTTTGGAGCGGGTAAGCGAAACTAATACCCGAACCCGGAAACCCGTGGGGCCCCGAAAATTAAAAGTATAAGTGTATAACTATGTGTTCAAACCCGTAAACCCGCTCCCAACGACCCAGCATCCCGCAGTCCTGCTCCCGCAGCCCGCTCCACATTTCAAGTTCAACAATCAACACAACTACACACGTTACACAAACCCTAGATCTCATTTGTTCCTACACTTCTACTCCTCCACAGTCTACACTCTACACGCCGCCGTCGTCGCACTCACAATCACGGCCTCGCCGGCCGCCGCCCTCGTCAACGCCGCCGTCGCCCCCTCGCCCCCTCGCCCTCATTAGCGTTGCCGTCGCGGCGTTGCTCCTCGCCCCCTCGCCGCCTCGTCGCCTCGCCTCCTCATCGCTTCACGACCTCACCGCCTCACCGCCTTGTCGCTTCACGGCCTCGTCGCCTCACGGCCTCGCGAGTATCGGGACCCCCGCGGGTATTGGGGCCCCCGGCGGAGGCGGGGGCGGGGGTGCGAAGTATACCCCCGCTCTAAACCCGCCCTGTTGCCATCCCTAATCCTACTTCTGCCTTACAAAGTATTTTTTTCTGATCAAATCAAGCTTGTCGAGTTATGGTCGCTCAACAGGTCTCCTAATCGATAACACTGCTAGTCGAGTAGGTTTGGTCGTTAGCACTACATCTTGTCGAGTTCTAGGAATTCAACAAGCACTTGTCGACTACCAACCACTCGACAAACCTTCTCCAGGGGACAAGGTAGCTTGTCGAGTGCTGGGCACTCGACAGTCGACAGGCTGACGTGGCAGCCTAGTTTTGTAAAATCTTTCAACTGTGGGTCATTTCTGTAATTGATTTTTTAATCTGGATTATTTATAAAAAAAACTCCATATTCTTCAAGTATCGAATAGGTGAAAAAAATTAATAAAATTAAGCAAACGGCCGAGAAGACTAATTATAACATACAGTAAACTAATTAAGGGAATAGAGACAGGTTGTGCCATGAGCTAAACCTCGCCTTTGTATCCGGATCTGGTCGTCTATTGCATTTGGAAGTTAATTTATCCACGTAATACTTTAATCTAAACATCCATGCATCATGCATATAAACTATATCAACTAGGACAAGTTTGACATCTATGACATAAACAATCGCAACACGCACGCGCGAGCACTTCTTAAATTAAACTTGGTCGTGTGTAATATGGTACGTGCACCAGCTAGCACTTGGGTTTATGAATCTGACTTGATCATATGTTATTGCCTGGCATGGATATATGTACATCCAAGATTTGGATCTTGTCTTTGAAGTACAAAGACACAAGATGCCTTTAAGAGTAATATCATTGGATCAAGATTCAAATGATAGAAATAGAGACATGAGATAATATTGAACATTTTGTGAGTAATTTCAAACATCTCCAACTATTATGCATCTTCAATTTTGTGAGATCCCACATTTATTTAAATAATTGATTTGTGATTCAACATGTCTCCAATTGTATATTTGGTGTTTTCTTTTTACTCGAAAAGAAGAAAATTCAGATTCACATGTCCGATACTAAAGCGTTATTTACAACACAAGAATTTTATAAAATTTATTTGAAAAAAAAATCTAACTAGAACTAATAAATTTCGGTTTCCAAACATGACCTTAATTTAGCACATGCATCTTATTCTCAAAAAAAAAAAAAAATAGCACAAGCATCTGAGATGTAAAAGCGAACCGGTTGTCCGTTAAGGTGTGTCGCAGTCTCGCAGAGCCACCTTTCTGTTTGGACTTTTTATTGATGTTCAGTTTGTGGCGAGAGATAACGCAACCAACCAACATTTGGATCAGAGAAACCTTAATTCCTGAGCAACTGCTTAGTAATTGTATGTACAGTGCCGCCGGAGTAACCACGTCTGATGCCTAATGCCAACGTCCATTATTGATCGGACACTCTATATGGTGATTATATGGTAGTGTTAGATCCTATAGTCTCTTTGAGATTGTTTAGTGAGTAATCTGATTAATTTAGCTGACTTTGAGATATATATATATATATATATATATATATATATGAAATATTGAAGATTTTTGACTGATAAGATATGTCTGATATTAGACTGTTTACATGGTATCTAAATCTTCTTAGTGTCTTATATGTGAGTTACGTCATGTTTGATAATGTCGATCACTTAATTTCAAACACACGAAAAAGACAAACATTCTAAGACTAAGTGAGATATAACTAGATATATTATAGACATAAATCATACAATATTTAAGTATATCTTGAACAAATTCTAAACTAAACACTTTTATACAGGAATGCAAACAAAACAGCCGGTCTATATCAATGCTTAATCCTGCCACAAGATCCACAAGAACAGTGAAATCCACAGTCAAAGTTGAGTACTTTAGGCTGCAGATGTGGCAGCCATCCAAGGCTAAAAATCTAGGGCCTAGTGGGTTGCTTGATTTGAGGAAAATGCTAAAATTCATTCTGGCCACAGGGGCCTAGATATTTTGACTTTGATCAACTCTATCCCCATAACAAGATCCATACCCATTAGAACTTTCAGGGGTACAGGTATCAATTTAAAAAAAATACTTTGCGACATAGTTCTCTAAAATTGTATGATTGTATCACTTAAATTCATAAGCTTGAAATTTAGTTCCCTAAACTTGTTTGATTATTTCATTTAATTTCATTCATCAGTTAAACTAACAAAAAATGATGTAGTTTCGTGATATAGTATTTCTAAGTAGACGTCGCCTGCCATATCAATTTTTTTAGTACAGTATTGTGTCCCACGACATGTCATATTAGTTTTTAGATATTGATATGGTATGTTGAAATGGAGACTAAAAATATAATATTATTTTGATTAAATACTTACATATTAGTATAAAAGAGATGATACATGTTCAAGAATAAATAATAAGTGGTGCTAAAATGCAATATTTGCATCTAATTTCAACAATTAACTAACAGAATGGCAAATTTAACTAATGTAGACAAGTTTTAAGAATCAAATTGGTTAAAGAAAACAACTTTAAAGATAAAATATTGATTTGCAATCTTTTGGTAAATTCTTTAAGCCTCGTTTGGTATGTATGAACACTATAGGGATTTTAGAGAAAATAAAAAATCTAATCTTAGTAGATATGAAATTTTCTCTAAAATTTTTTGTGAAACTTCTACATTTTAAATAGACCCTAAATATCTTCTCGTGCGCCCTGTTCTGCGGTCGAACACTGTATACGGCACGACCATGATATTTCTGATGCTTAATCTTTTGAATACAAAGTGACAAACAAATACTTCCAACTCACAAGTCACAACAAAAGTTGTACCCACAGTGTACTCCGTATTATTCTAATCTACGTACAAAAATATGTAGACAGCATATTTGTCGCACTTGGAAGCTTCCAAAATGTGACAAGTGTATGAAAAAGATGAAACTGGCTCATTCAAAATAAAGACTACTATATATTTTTTGTCGTTTTATTGTAAGATGGATTCCCCGATTGAGTGGACAAAAAAATTAAAAACCACAAAAAAAAATTTAATTTCTTATAAAAAAATTAATTATACTATTTTTGTTTAATCTATGAATGAAAATACATAACAAATGTGGATTTTTTTTTTACTGTTGGTGGACATCTGAACATAGAGAAAAAAATATATAAAAAAAACGTACCCGAACGCATCCAATCGAATCGACTCTTTTTGTTGTGAATTGGTTGGCAAAACTTTTGACATTCACGGCCCAGACCAGATACAAGCAAGCAAATGTGCGTTGCTTTGTTTATTTCGCTTGCATGATCTCGGTTGTCAACCAAGGAAGGAAGGACAAAGTCGTGGAAGTTACAAGGAGAGGGGAGTAGGTAAGGATGCAACTTCACACGACTTGTGGGGCAAGTCAACAAAACATCCATCTTCTCGACGCATTTCCCCTTTTCTTCTTTCTTTGGTGATAGCACCACATTGTTGTTGTTGTTGAGGTTAAAAAACCATGATACAGGTAAGAAAAAGATAAAATCTTCTCTTCAAAAAAGAATGGAAAAAAAGAAAACTACAAGAGATGGGTGAAGAGTTGATTAATACAGTTATCTATCGGAAGACATAAATAACACTCACATGTGAGTCCAAATAGTTAGAACGAGTGTGATGTATTTATCATGAGTTTAACTCTTGATCCCCTTTATTTTTATTTTTATGAGTATTTTATTGGAGGACAGTGTTGAGATGAGTTTATGTGTGGCGGGTTAGGATGTGTTGCCAATGAAAACTAATACTAAAAATTGTAATATAGTTTTTTTAAAAAAAGAAAAAAATCTATTTTAGGCCTTCAATTTTGAATATAGGTCCTTTTTAGATCTAAACTTTTCAAATGTCCCATTTTGATCCATCAATAAGTTCTATTTTGATTATCTTATTTAAAAATTATAAAAATAAATAAATTTTTATATCACTGACATGTAAATTCAGACCACTTATTAGTGACAAAAAGGATTTTTTTGACCAAAATTTAAAGTTGAGTAATCAAAATAGAACTTTCGAAAAATTAAAGTCTTAAAAAGAACTTAGCCCAAGGACCAAAATAACACTTTTTTCTTAGAAAACACATAAGAAGCAACAAACTCATCGGATCAAACCATATTATTTAACCACATAACTTAGATGGCATATTAATTGACACATTAGTTGGACTACCCTTGGTCGCACCCTCAAACTTGCAAAGCCGAGGAAACTGCTTGGCAATTGATGATTCTAAACAGTGTTTTCTGAGTATTCTTCACATCTTGTACAGCATATTAGTTGTACTCCATTTTACTTTGCCGTAACTAATACCTCGGCTAATCCTTCCAACCAGTACTTAATGCGCGTATAGGCACAATCACCAAATTCTAATAAGCCGTACATGTGGAATTTATATGAGCACTGATTAATAGATAGACCATCGTACCCGTGTGTTATACCGATCTGTCACACTTTTTCCTAGGAATTTCACAGAAGCTTTCGCTTGACCCTTTTTTCTTAAGCTGTGGCATTGCTTTCTTGAATAAGAACGTCGAGAACTAAAGATGTAATTAGGAAATAGAGACGTAGTTAAGGGATTTAAATTCAGGCTGTTAAGATAAATATGACATATCTCTGTACAAATATTAGAACGAACGCCGTGGTACCCCCAAGTCTGAACTCATCGACATAGCAACCAACACTTGGATCTTCAAGGCCAACAAAAAGGTGAAAAAATAACCTATATATCCAAACAAAATAAATGTAATAATTAGCCTATACTAAAGGATAGTGAAAAACCAACCAGTGTGGATAATCCAACTAATGTCAGTGTGGCATCTAAATTGTCTAACTAAATGTCAGGATTCATATCCAAACACATTGTGTAGGATACTTGTGGATTTGTAAGATATCATTCCGCAAACTCTATTGCCTACTTGTTTAAATAGGTGTGCTGACCAATATTATGCTCCAACTATGTACAAATCCAGCTTCAACTAGTAATAATCCAGGTGAATATCAAGATAATATTGGATCAGGCTGGTATTTAAATTCAGGCAGATGCTGAAGCCTGCAAGGATCAGCAAATCATTTTAAGAAAACAATAGATTAGCAATTTAACATAATATACTGCCAAAGAATAAGTTTAGAACAGCAAAATAGTAATTTTTCACCAGGTCAGATCAAGAGACTTTAACAGAAGCAACTTGCAGATACACAAACTAAGGGTGTAAGCATTACTTCATAAATAAACCGCACCTTAGAAAGGGCTATGAAAATATCAGGAGTAATCATTCATCCATGTTAAAGATGTTGAGCAAGTGAATGGGCGTGATTTCGGCAATGATGGTGCTATATATCCTTATTTCGATGGAGCACAAGCAACACTAAACTAAATAAAATGCAAAATCATGTTGCTGTGTACAAAAAAATTTTTTATGAACACTAACTGACAGATTGCACGGCACATGGGAACTAAATGGGCCCACCTGTCAATAAGTGTAAATGAATTTTTTTTTCCCAAAATTCCATTTATATGCATTCTCTCTGTATATAAATAAGTATGAAACTCAACAGGGAAAGGGTGGTAAACAAAATGAAACTACTCCCTTCATTTCGCAATATAAACCTATTTACTATTTACACGGGTACTAAAGTGCATCAAATAAGTGAAAAAGGAATTGTAGTGAACTATAATATTCTTATTAAATAAAATTTGAAAGTGAGTGGAAAGAGTATTAATGGAGGATCGAGAAAAGATTTATAAGGATAAAATTGTAAAGATATGTTAAAAATTATATTGAGATTATAAGTAGATTTATATTATGAAACGTTTAAAAATAAAGAATAGGATTATATTATGAATAGGAGAAAGTAGTATATTATGCCATTTTGCGTAAGCTAGAGTTTTTCAAAAGAAAAGAGAAAAGAAATGCTTCTTGATAATAAACTCAACATATATCTTCCCACAGAAGAGTTGGAGAAAAATCAACCGCTGAAGTCAACATACCTTTGCCTAACTTTGAGAATACCAGTACCCAGTTGCATCGGAATGCCCATAATAATGCATTCACTGACTCCCTCTATTTGATCCTCACGACCACTGTATGAAGCATTGAAGAGATGTTCTGAAGTTTTCTCAAATGAAGCCAGCATCAAAACACTGCTTTTCATCTTTGCAATGCCATATCTAGTAATGCCAAGAACTTCACCCTGCTCAGAGCATTAACACCGGTAGTATACACGTAAGTCTTCAAGCATATCAAGCAAATGAAGGGTAAAGGATTAACCATTCTAAAATGGACGATGGATAATAAGTTCTGAACCTTGTATGTCATCAAATCTGCCAGAAGCATCATATGTCTCAAATCAATGTTCATCCCATGACTTTTCATTGTATATTGAATCTCATCAATAATAGATTTTCTCGCAGCCTCAATTCCAAGTGTCTTATTCACTTCCATGATGTGATTACTTTTTGTTTTAGTAGCATCGATTCCTGGAGTACCCATGACTGCTAAAAGGTTTGTACTGCAATTGAACAATTCATTTATTAGCATAAATCATGTCGGATTTACAGACAAATAATGCAGCAGGTCACATTAGAGCATATCACCACTTCAAAGATCCATCCTGGATATGCAGTAATTGAAATACTGAAAATTAATGGTTGAACAGACTCCACGCAGAAGTTGACAAGGTTCCAGATAAGTTCAGGCCAAATTCAAATCAAATACAATGGTTTTTTCCCCAGGCTTGGATGTTCCAACCAGGGATCGTAGTTCCAAAAAGGAAAGCTGGTGGACCTTATGCAGTTTAATACAACATTATTCAGAGTTTTTTAATAACCAAAATTCACATGGACAGACGTATTGTTAAAGTCATGAATAAATGGCAACTCTTACCCTTCAACTAACAAGTTGTATCTATCTCCAGTCTTGTTGATAACAGCTCTTTCAACAGTTGGAATACCCTAAATTGATAATTGGAAAAGTCAGCAATGGCCTCAAGTCAACTTCCATCTCATAATGAGGGGTACATTAAAATTGGCATGTTCACCTTCACTATCACTTTGGGAAGCATGGATTTGAGATTGTGAAGCTCATGCTGAAGTTTGCGCCTATCTGTTTCAGCTGGGTATATTCTCAACTTAGCTTTGTCAATGATACGAACATGCTGTGAAGATGTTAAACCATAAACAAGACAACAAAGAAAATGATGTACAACATATGGAACCCAGTACTGTATGCACCTCAGGTTTTAACTTTATTTTTGGATGCTTCAAAATTGACAGCTGCACAGATTCGGAAGAAATTCCCATGTGCAGAGCTTCTATACATTGCAGATCAAGTTTGACAACCAAATTTGGCTGACTTGATTTCAAGACAATCTTTATGTCTGTCGCCACCTGCTCAATGCACAAGTCAGGGCCAAAACAACAATGTAAAAGTTAATCAAGACATGCACAGAAAGAGATTGCACAAGAAACACAGCACATATACAAAGCAAAGCAGGAGAATATAGGACAACCCCAAATAGAATCAAGTTGCATGCTCCAACACAAAATTTCAGATGTTTACTAGTACATAGGAAGTATGTAGAGACTAAAGGGCATCTGTTCACTGTTTGAGAACTAGAACCATGCAGAACAAAAGACTGTGGGTTCCCTGATCAGTAAGACTTGCACATAACAAAGCATGCTGCATCTGCTGATAGATTTAGTTATAAAATAATTGGTAAACTTGCCAGTATTTGGTATCATACTAAGATAATTGATAAAAGTTCAGCATCAATAGTATAACTAAAAGGCAATAGAAAAACTTCCTTGGTTTTATAAAATTCAAAATTCTGATATCCATGGTGCATTTAAGTTCAATGCCTGGGCAATTTTAAAGTCAAACAACCAACCATTGCAAAATCATAAATGAAGCACCACATTCTTTAACATGTTTAACAAATTTCATGGAGTAAAAAGGAAAACAGATCAATGAAAAAGGTCAAATGAATATAGGATGAAAGATATCCGTAACAAAAGCAAGTAATTGCCAATTTACCTCACCCAGCACTGCTTTCTCAATAGACCCTTTGACAATACGCGCAGATAATACATCATAGCCAGACAGAAGCTCAGCAGTAATAATAGGCGTGCTGATTTTCTTGGCAGCATTGATTATTTCCTTTATGCGAGGAACCCCAAGAGTAACATCTTTGTTGTTGTTAAGGGAAAACATCTTAAAGGACATCAATCTAGTGCATTTGATATCATATTTATTTAATTCTTGGCATACTTTGTACACCATAATATTGCGCTTCCTCAGTAAAATTGAATTGATGGAGGCATATATCATGCAGTTTTTGTACATAACCTTAACAATTTCAATATTTTTTTTAAAAAAAGGTAAATCATAAAATGCCCCTCTAAAGTTGATAAATTTTAGGAAATGAGCAAAAAAGGCATACCTAAGCAAGTTATAATGCAACGAATTAATTGTAGCATTTTTCTGAAAAACAGTAAGAAGGATACTCATGCTAGCTACTCCAGCAAAGTGAAATGTTTTCAATGTCATCTGAGTCCCAGGTTCTCCGATACTTTGGGCTCCAATTGCTCCAATTGACGCTCCTGCTTCAATTTTCTTCGAGTGATAACGAGATAAACAAGTATCCAAGAATACCTGCACAAGGAAAAAAATAGATCATATGACAGAACGACACAAGAACAAAATACATAGAAGGAACTGCAAAAAAAACAAAGCCTTGGAGCTAACTCAAACTATAGGCCTTGTCTGTGCATTGATAAACAATCACTTTGTTCTCTAAATAAACCTGGAGAGACGGAATGCTGTGTTCAGAAAATGTCAACTCAAGCACATTAAAATGTGTAAAACAAAAACGAATTATGGGGCTCATATATTTTCTGATCTATGAGTTATTTATATTCTGTACCTTGATTTTGTCTTCAACAGAAAAACAAGGCATATTCTGTGTGGCAAGCATATTAATGTAAGCCACCATCTTGGTGTAAAAAATTGCAAATTAAAATGCTCAAGTTAAGAACTCACTTTTGACCAATGAAGAATGCTACTTATGCATAACCCTAAAAACCTGATATTTTTACAGATTCACCATCAGTCAGAAGCACAACAAGACCATGCTGATCAACTTCATGGTAATTGTACCGCAGATCAATACTCACATGCATAGGGAAGGTAACATAATTGCTTTAGTCTAATAGCTTGATATCGCCACTTATATGATTCTCAGTTCTGACTGAATATGCACCACATGTCCAAGACTAAAGCTCTTCGGCAAAAGCAATGATGAATTAGCATATGTAAAATATCATAACACACACCTCCAGTTGCTTTGCAGATATCCCAGATATATTAGCGGCAGTGCATTCTTCTGAACAAGAGTTCTTCTTTCCTACATGATCTTCATCTAGATGAAGTGCCCTTCTTGTGCTTTTCAGCAGTTTCACACGGTCCTCAAGAAATTTTGTTAACTGCTGTTTGAACTTTTCACTGCAACCGCTTTCAGAAGAAATGTCATGTTTGTAGAGTTTATCATTTAAACTTTGTAAGATTTCCGCTGGAGATAAGGTATCCTGTCCCCTTTGAGGGCACGTAGCCTATAAAAGTTACATGGTCAATGCACAAGGAGCAGTTCCCTTGATCAATCTAATGAAGTATTCATATAGAATAGAACTAACCATGACTTTCATAAAAAGCTGATCCAAATTTAAGGGCTTCCCATCTTTTCCATCCATCTTTGCAGGATCCATGCCATCATCTCCATAAAGGAACTGAACTATTCCTCCACTGGCATTGCGAACTGTCTGATCATAGAAAACTGAGAGATCCTCCAAGCCCTTCATTAATCTGCGGGACATATATCCAGTTTCTGCTGTTTTGACCTATGAACACAGCAAAGGAAACATGAAGATATTAGATCCCCACTAAAAATGGGGAAAAATGCATGTAGTTCTCAACAAACAATGGTTTAAGATAATTCATAATGGATCTCAGGTGTATTACACAATCATTGTCCTATGATTCTGCCCCCAATCTAGTGCCCCAAAATGATTTGCAATGCAGGCTAGATTGCATAAACACATTCACATGACACAAGTATGATAAGATGCTGATGCAGACACGGCTATACTGTATTTTTTCCCCCCAAAAAATACTGAGATAGCAACATGCCTACACATCTACACTAATGTTATAATGAATTAATAATGTTATATGATTTTACATGCCAGTTACATATGGTTCAGGACATTAAAGTTATTAACACCGTTGTAATTTGCAATTTACAATTTTTAACATGCCAGTTAAATATGCCTACCAATATTTACATACAAATTTGCACGCATCACAAGTCACCATATAAATATTGGCAAGCAAGGTTGTAACAGCGGCTAGGAGAGTTGTGGCACCTTGGAACTGCCTAGATGCCTAGGTGCCTGCCTAGGCAACAATTAGGCGACAAATGTATATTGTAAACCAATGCATAAAACTCCTCACCACATAAAAGAAAAGAGAACATTCACAAGTTTTGTCATGCATAGAAGCCCACTAAACCCAATACAAATCTGGCCCAACCAACAACACCTCACCACATGCCCTATCATGAACTAACCCACCTCTCCCCCTTCCTTTGATCCC
Organism: Pharus latifolius; assembly: GCA_019359835.1. NCBI lineage: Eukaryota > Viridiplantae > Streptophyta > Magnoliopsida > Poales > Poaceae > Pharus > Pharus latifolius. The sequence goes on from CM033322.1 coordinate 16,122,743, forward strand.
TTCGAAGTTGTGGCAGTTGTGCTGCCTCCTGCACCCAAATCTATGACCTAACCCACCCCTCCTTTGGCTCATCCCTTCAATCACTTTGAAGAAGTGGCAGAGGTGAAGTTGCGATCTATGATGGATCACGGAGGCTAGGCGTGACGTCTCATGATGATGAAGCACGGGGGATCGCCACAATGGAGCGCGACAATGGATGGCGATGACTGCGGGCAATGGATAAAGACGGTAATGGTGACGGCAGACAACAGCATTCATCTAAGTCCTAGGCGGCCACCCTGGCAAAAGAGGCGACACCTAGACGGACCTGAGCAACGCACGGAAGGCCCAGGTGATCACCTGATCCAGGTCAGGCCAGGTGAGAGATCACAGCGTTGGAGTCCCGCCAACCAGACGCCTAGATGGCACCTAAGCGATGCCATGACAACTATGTTGGAAAGATTTCAAGAGGTCATTATTGAGACATAAGGCCACAGATATAATGCTGATTTCTCAAGCAACTATAACAACTAAACTTAATAAGCAAACATTACTCATACCTAACAGCAAAGCAAATCCATATACACTCTTGACTCATTTTTTGCACAATGTCATCATTATTTATTTTCACTTATTCAATTTAGTAGCATGCACTTCCAATGAAAAGCTAAACCTCTAAGAATAGAAGAGGCCATCCTTTTATCTGTTGAAAAACAGAGTAGAGAATTTAATGCATGCAACAAAAAGATTATTTAAATTTGACCATACCGCTGTGTCAACAAGACCTTCTCGTCCACCCATTGTATGGAAGAAAAACTCAGTTGCAGTCAAACCAGTATAGAATGAATTAGCAACAAAACCTTTGGCCTGCAAATGGACGAGAAACCATATTTGAAGAGCACGTACTGAAATTTGCATTGTCAAAACGTGCTGCTTTCATGCAAGTGAAATTCAAATCACATATGTGACAAGTAAAAAAAATATTTTTTACTTGAATGACATTAATATGCATTTACAAGCAATTTGGGATAAACAAATCCCTAACTTTCACATGGTAGCTATATCCAGACAAAATGCTTTGACCCATAAATCTCAAGCTGTTAAGATAATAGCCTGTAACAGCATTATCATGCCTTCATAAAGAATTGTATATGCATTGAACAAGGTTTAGTGAAAGGATAATTCCATGCCTATGCCTTTGGTAATTATCAACACATTCCTAGGACATGACACAAAGTATTCTGCTTCTGTGTGATCACCCAACTTTATGCATAATTTCATGACAAGTTTGTTATGGTACATGGCAAATGAATAGGGGGCTAATATCAATGCTGCAGTCTTCTTATAATGGAAGCTTTCATTAAAAAAAATGCAATATAATAGCAGTGCAATTTGCACAGTGCTTTTGTGTAATGTAGTCACATCATTTGTAGAAATCTTTTTGGTAAACAGATATAGCAATACCCAGCACCCAAAATGGACTAAACAAATAAGCAAGCTGCAAACCATATTTACTGGCATTGTTGTTCTTACCGCAGGTGTTTTTGAATTTATCGGGAAGTGGGGAAGAGTTCGCTCTATGAAGCCATTTGGGGCCCGACGCCCTCCAACAGATTGTTGGCCAACACATGCAACCATCTGACTGATATTGATTGGAGAACCTTTGGATCCACACTGTGACATAATCAATGGACTGTTCCTCCAGTGAAGTGTATCCATACACACCTGAAAAATAAATTTTCAAATCAAGGTATGCAAATACGCAAGCACAGCAAAGTCAAAACTGACACATCTGCTCATCACTGCCTCAATCACAATCACAATCACACCCAATCCCCACATTAAAATGTAAATAGTAACGAGAACATATATTTCATCCGTTCTTAAAAGAATGTCATTTTAACTTCATGGACAATTTTTAAGTGAAATAATATTACATGTCTGCTAGTAATACTTGTAATTAATGTGATAGGTGTGTTGTTTACATGTAAATATTTATTAATTAAGTGAAGTAATGACTACGAGAATATTTTTGAAAGATGATGCCATATTTTACCTCGAAAACGTAAAATGATATTTTTTTTTACAAATTTTACTCTCCAAAATAACATTCTTTTAAGAATAGAGAGAGTGTAGAATAAGTGAATAGTACAAAAAGGAATATTATTGGCTAAGGAAATGCATATGGGCATGAAAGTTGATTAAAAGAGAAATTACATTTCCAGCTGTTGCTCTGATTTGATTCAGCACACCGGTAATCTTAAGTTCCAATGTTTGAGCTGCATTGCAGCCAGGTTGCAAAGTGAGTTCGCCTTTCGAATATGAGGAAATAAGATCATGGCATTCTTTGTATCCTTCATCAATTTTCTTTTTCTTTTGCTGATTGAGATGTTCTCCAGGTTGTACATCATCAACACCAATCGAAAAACCATGGTTTCCTATAAATCTTGCACTGCAGGGGAGATATTATATTGTTGTTGAAATCAGGACACTCCAACAGAGCAAGCACTTCAGTTAAGGGATAATTATTGCTATATGAACAAGAAATAGAACACATTTCACAATTCTGAAATGTATCTCACCTAAATTTTGCCAAACGATTCATACAGCTTGCTGCGGCGTGAGAATTATAATCTCTTACAAGAATAGAGAACAGACCATCCTTATTCCCATTACCTGGAGATAAGAACTCAAAGATTATTTTGCTTTGCTTCCAAATCTATCAGGAAATATGAAAATAACAAGGATTACTGAACCAAAGATGACTATTAATGAGGGCTACTGAAGATAAATTTACTAAGTAAATAATTAAGTGAACAATTTTCACTATTTCATCAGATATCAAAGAACGATACAAAGATTGTGTGGTATGGAGTGATTGACAAGGGACTAAACAGCAATGGCATCAATATATGGTTATGTTCACGAAACCAATGCTCTTTAAAATAGAAGGCAATATGCAACAACACAACTAGAAATTGGCTTGTTCTAGAATCTAGACTGGCATGGATTGATATGCACATGACAGTAGATATGACCATTATTCCCTATAGCATGACTCGAAAATAATCAATGCCATCCCAAAATTTTGCAGTGCATTTTCCTGAAAATTTTGTTATCCATGAAAAAATGTTCTGCAGAGTAAATTTTGACCATTCTGCAATAGTGAAGCATGGTGAATTGGACAGTAATCGTTTTTGCAGCTTAGCTTTTACAGTTCATTCATGTGCAAAATGTACAGCAAGTGAAGAGCTGCAAGTAACCAGGCATGTAAAATTACCCAAAATTCTTCTTATCTGGAAAACTGTTCTAAAGATGAATCATGCAATCAGATAGCAAGTCTCAGCTTGTCAGATGGGATAATTAATTAGTTATACAGGTGGGAAAGATAATGTTTTGCACAGCAATCAATAGTTTCCTCACCTAAAGTGGCCTTCCCAACTTGCCCAGATATAAGGTCACTGTTTTGGAAGTAGACAAAACCATCATTCGGACACATTGTTTCATGTGCTGTATATATTTTCTCTTTAACAGTAAGATTCAGAAACACCTTTGTACTTGCATTAGGGCGTACTAACACACCAAATAACTGTTTACCAGTCCAAAGCTCAATAGGCTGCAAAAAGAGAACAAATTAAAAGGCACAGAAAATCTATGCACATATAGAAAAGAGGACCTTGATAAGAAGGCTATGTACAAAGACACATGAAAATCCAAAAAAAAGAAAATAAAGGGACATTGATTTCATGCACGAATAAACAAAAGCATGCTCCATTTTACAGTGTCTCTGGTTGGTGATATAAATGCTGAAATTGCTTTGCAATAGATAGTAACAACCAACCTAACAAAGCATATTAGTTTGATGTTAAGGGAAAGAAAACATAAGTAAGGAACAAAGTCATGAAAGAAAGCCATTGACAGTATGCAAGCACCCCCGGTATGAACAGTGTTACCAGCTTCTTTACAAGTGCTTCTACCCGAAGAACCGCAAACAGCCCATTTTCAAGAAGAAGAACATGAAGTAAGTAGTTAGGTATAGTCATATACATCCATTTAAAGCGACAGAGATTCAACTTGCAAGCCAACAGGTCTAAGAAAAGGTAGGAAGGGGAAAAACACTGCCACTAATACATAACTCTGTTTTGAAATACAATCAAGATCACTACTACTAAGATTCTAAAGCTTTGTTTGGTATTGTGTTATGTTCTCAAAACTCCATCTAACATACCATTTTTAGCAATAGTTATTTAGTAATTATTGAAATAACAATAATACCTTACTAAATAAGCAAATATTTTCAATAATTGCCACATTCCAGAGCATAAAACAAAATCACACCGCAATCCCAAACAACACATAAAAGTAGTAAAATTTTAAGCAATTTTTGAACAAATGCAAAGAACACATCAGGGTCCAAAATTCACAATCTTTTGCTAGCTTACCATGCCAAAGTGATGTTTACTATAAACATTACTTAAATCACAATTGCATAACCAACTTGGCAGTTGGGACTACCTTCAAATGAAGAAAACATATAGACATGAAAAGTTCATTCAGTATGAAGAGTCTTACCTTAATCAAGGCTGGTGTTGGCACATCAATGTTCTCCATTGCATCACCAAGATAAGAGCACAAGAGAGTAAAGGAAGACCTATCATAGAAAGTATCTTTTCTTGTAACCAGAAAAGATGAGGTCAAAAAGTCTTGTGTAGAAGCAACTAGTATTTCTCCATTCTTGGGGGTACATAAGTTATTCTGAACCTGCAAAATAGTGATAATCAATGATTTTTTGTTCTTCATTTGGAAGGATAATTGGGAATGGATGTGAGAATTATATGGCAGAACTGTAAGGTGGGATTGATGTAGGAATTTTTATTTAGGAAAAAGTCCCATTTCAGATCAGATCCAACATTGGATACTTTACTTCGAACCATTATTCCATTCCCAAACCCTTAAGTCTCACCAAATCCCCCCGATTAGCAATTACAATAGTGGTTTCATTTGTCAGCTATGTAAAACATCAATACAGCGTCACAACTGACAAAATTTATCAAAAGTAGAAAACAGTAATACTAATTTAACACAAAAGAGTTAGCAAATGAGTACCCCCATGAGCATAAGTGCTTCTGTTCGAGCTTCCTCTGTTTGAGGGACATGCAAGTTCATCTCATCTCCATCAAAATCAGCATTGTATGGGTTGCAAACAGACTCATTGAATCTTAGTGTTCTCCAGGGCATTATCCTTGCCTGCACTTAAAAGTAGCAAAGAGGGAGCAACTAAAGGTGAGGCAAACTTTTCAGTAGTAGCAAGTATAATATGAAACGGAGGCAGATGTACCCTGTGAGACATAATTGACATTCTATGCAAGCTCGGTTGTCTATTGAAGAGAACAATGTCTCCATCTTCTAAATGCCTTTCAACTATACAGCCATACTTCAAATCCCGAGCAGCAATCCTTCTATCGCAATATTTTAAGTGCCTAAAAAAACGAAATCCCAAACAAATTTTGAAAGGTGAACTTGAGAAAAACTCAGCACTCCAATAAATTACAACTTACAGCTTTGTGCCATCAGGTTGTAAAATAAAATTGGCCCCTGGATGTTTGTGTGGCCCATTTCGCACGCACTGTCGCAGCTTCTCTATGTTATAGTATGAGACCCTCTCAGGATAAGTCAAAACACGAGCCATCAAAACAGGAATAGCCACCTGAAGTGTCAGTTAATTATGACATGAAGGACTGATGCGGTAGTGACAACAAAAGACCTCAATGAAATATGCACAAGTACCTCTGTTATTCTCAAATTTGGATCAGGAGATATGACTGTCCTTCCAGTGTACTCAGTGCGTTTCCCAGATAAGTTGCCACGAAATCGGCCTGTCTTCCCTTTGAGACGTTGAACAAGGCCACGGTGTTGTGACTCGGGAAGAGAGGGAGCATCACTATTGATATATTCGACAACTTGAAGTTGAAGGTGTTGCCAGCAATCCTTCGAAGAGAGGGACAAAAAGAAAGGGAAGTAACTGAGTTAGAGGATCTCAAGAAGTTTTCAGTTGTATCAAATTAAGTTGTACCAAATTGGAGATGATCACAAAGCAAATTGTATGGTTCGACCACATGATTAGTATACAAGATTCAATGTAATGAACAATATTTTAAGGAGGCACATAGAAATAACTATTTTGGAGACTTTTGATCGGTGTTTTGTTACTGTGAAAATGGTTTTTTGATACTTTTTCTTGAAACAGTAATTTTTAGTTTACTAGTTAAAAATATCTAAAACACCTCATCAATTTTCATGTCAGATATCAGACACAAAATGATGAGTTCCAATTTTCATAATGTACAAAATTTAGAAATTTTGTAAGCTGTAACTTCATCCTTCTCCAAACAAGTAAACATATGAGTTGAACTTAGTCATACAAATCATTATAATTTCTGAAATAACAGTTCCAGACAGCCAACCAAAATGCATCAGAACGTGGGATCTAAAGCACTCCAGGTTTGCCAACAGCTATTATTCTGCTATCAAGTCATGCATTACATGGAACAATTAGTAACACCCAAGGTTATTGTAACAACCTGGCTCAGGTCGTCCAAAAGGCCGAGTAGTGCATAGGTTTATTGTCATATCTAAAATACAACTTAAGAAAACACTATATATATAAATTTAAGGAAACTACCTATACCAGCCAAAATAATCCTTTTAGGCAAAACAAAGACAAAAACCTAAGTGTCAGTATGAGTGAACATACCCAAAGTGTTAAATGGTATCAAAATCAACCCTTGGCCTAAGCATGTCACATGCCGTGCTGCAAGCACCAGACGGGCGGACAGGTCACCTAAGGGGACAATTCCTGACCACCTGCCGCCTATGGCAGTACATATGTGGACGAACCGACACCACAGATGAGGGTGTTGGATCCTTTTTGGGGGGGGTGGGATGTAAGGGTCAGTTCGGCCCAAGAGCTTACTAATGCATAAGTTTAGTCCCATATCTAAAATATAGTTTAAGAAAATACTGTATATAAGCCTAAAGGAACTAATCATAGTGTCATACTAACAGGTTAATCATTCTAGGCTAAGTAAAAAAGAAAGTCAAAGTGTTGATAAGTGTTGATATGGGTGGACGTACTTAAGATGTTACAATATGAAATGCAATCCAAAAATCACTAAAAATATATAAAAATAGGAGTCTGCAAAAGGGTACAAATAGGAGGGCAGAAATTTGAAGGAAAATGTACAAGAAACAAATGAAGAACTCTGAATTATCTTACAAAGCACTTGAAGAAGGGACCACCACCTTTAAGGCCCTCCTTAAGGATGGAGTTTGTATTGACAATACTCTTCAATATGACAGTAATGCTATCTTCGTTACTGCAAGAAGCAATAGATGTGGCAGTGCTGGATCATCACCATGGACATAAGGATAACTACAGCATAGAATGATTTTGATGTACAAGTTTCTGAGGGACTAGAGAGCAAACCTTGTTCTTCCACCACCAACAAAGACGGAAGGCCGGATGGGTACAGGTGGCACTGCTATTTCTGTCACAATAAGCTTCTCAGGCCTATCACCAAGATTGAGCAATTCACAATCCTGCAACACATTGAAATATGATAAGAAAATAGAAAGCAGCAAAAGTAATCATGGCAGCTTATTTCCTATAAATTACCATACTTTCAAAGTAATAACTCCAACAATGAGAAAGGATATCTACCACATCAGTCATTCTTCTGAAAAGAGAGAGAACAGTTGCGGCGTCTAGCATGTGAACCGCACTAACCGATACTTTTTCTTTCTTGTGCGATAATGCAGAACGGATTTCTTCTATGCTTCCATCCACAGTTTTGGTACAATCATGAAGAATTACCAAACCTGATCTACCCTTTTTAGCTACACCTGTACTTCAACTCAAAAACAAAGGTAGGATTGAGAAGATTTTTCTAAAAACTTCTAAAATCAAATCAAATGTTCATCACTGTGCATTCCCTAGCAATTTTTTGATGCAGTAAGCACAAATAAAGAGCACTAGAAAAGTTAGCTTGCCATTTATGTATCCACACCACGGGCAACGAGATAGCTTGCATTTGTCTCTCACTTTTTTCATGATGGCACTTTTCTGTAGTGCATCTGCTTTAGGATTTCTCATTTTCTTCAAAAATTCTCGACGATCTTTCTCCACAAGAAGCACTCTGCTGCAGCTCTGGAAATGCATGAGACAACAATATATTACAATGATATTTGTGATACACATAAGATCTGAGTGGGAACTTTCAACTTCTTCGCAGAAGTACCTTGCAGATACACTTCAATACATCCAGAATACAATTAAAGAAACCAACATTAAAGACTGGAAGAGCAAGCTTCAGATAACCAAAATGACCGGGACAGTCGGCAAACGAGCCATGACAAGTACTGCATTCCCCATGCTTGTTTGCAGCTCCCTGAAATTTGGTACAAGACCGGAAATGATATAAGCAGATGTTTAGAAAAATTAATTACAACTACACTTCATAATTGCTGGCATTAATATATATTATCTAATCAACTACAACTAAGTCTTAGTTAGCAAATTGTAACCAAATCAACACTGCAAAAGTCAAGCTGCCAGTTCTCATATCATATTCCTTGACCCAGGTGCACAATGGCACACCTTTTCAGCATCCACTATCAAGCTCCAGGGTCCAGCACCAATGCACCCTTTTATTCTCAGTATCCAGCATATGAGCATATCAGGAAATTTACAACTGATCACATCACATCATGCCACCGTAGTGAAGGTGGGAAGTTCACCTATTTTACTCTCTGTAAGATGTCAATCTTATCGGATGCTTCAGCAATCAGGGATACCAAAATATCTAATCCTCTGAGATATCCATTCTGCACATAGTTATGTACCACAAATTGCCATATTGAGTATTTTTAACCTAAGCTATGACATGATAAATCGCTAAGACCAGACCATAGTGCTTTTCTTATGTAACAACATAAACTTTTGAATTGCTCATTCAAATGCACAGGGTAGCCTTTTCCAATAAGGAATAGAAATTCCGGCAAAACAACCGGTGGATTACCATGCGTGTGTCGAGCAAACCATTCGGCGCCGGCTTCATATCGTGCTGGTATATCATGCTATTAAACACCTGCACCTCCGCCGCCTTGCGAATCTCGCCGCCGGAGAACATACTAAACCGAATGCTCTTTCTAAAGCAACCAATAAAAACACCAAATTGAAGGGGAAAAATTAGCACAATTTGCTAGGTGCAAACAAGTAAGCACAATACGCGCAACTGTGGATTGCTGATGCTTACATCTTTCGGGTGCCGATGTCCTCTATGAAGGGCTCCTTCGTGCACCTCAGCTTCTCCTCGGGCCGCGACAGCGCCATCTCGCGTGGAGGCCTCTCTCCTACTCCTGCCGCCGCGGCCGACGCGTCGATTTCTCCTCGAGCTGCCGCGGCCGCGCCTTTTAGCCGCCGGAGCGGCTGGTCTCGCGCAGGAGGAGACGGAGCAGTGGGAAGCGGGATGGAGGGCAAGGGAGGCGGCGGCGCGGGACCCTGGATCATTGCATATGGTTTTTGGAAGATTTTAGCACGAAAATATATTTGCAGGTATATTCATGTGATTTTTATTTAATAATAAATTTTAAAAAATTTAAAAATTTACCGAGAACTGTTTTATTTCTCTAGAATAAACCTAAAAATTTTAGGAGGATTAACACCATATATCAAGACTATATAAGATCCTAAAAATAACCAGAGATAATGCTAACACTCTGACTCATATTACGTATAATTTTTTGTTATATTATCTCACACATCAGACAAAATTAATGTCACATATCATAATATTAGATATGCTACATCTAACACAATCTACATGGTGTTAGTATCTATACTTACAATTTTAAGTAAAATACATGTATTTATGTAGATAATGGAGTCTAACGCTATAATGATGGTATTAGCTACATTAATACTAATGTCATTGGCAATGATTCTAGTCTTTTGTAAGCATTATTTTCATATAGATAGAACCTTAAATGAGGTTGAAGTGAATTCTCTGAAACAAAATACGTGAAGCGCCCCCCCCCCCCCCCCCCAACATAGAACTCAACACGAGGATCGGCACGAGCATGTTCCACACGAGCACGCCTTGTGTCCAAGTTTATGCTTGGTTCTAGCTCTTGCACATGTGCCCAAGTATCTCTAAGGCTCGTGCACACCACCATGTCCAAGTTGGGTCTCTGAGACCTGTGGGCTTGCCTATGCCTAGGTCGGGTCTCTAAGGCCCAATGCACGAGCACATGCCCAAGTCGGGTTCCTGAGGCCCATGCCTGTGTTTGTGCCCAAATCTGATCTTTATTCATGTGCCCCAAATGCTCTAGATCCTTGCATAGTCGTGCCCAGCACCCAGTACACCCTATGCTCATGTCCATGCCTAGGACTAAAAGTGCTCTAAAGCCTAGTACAGGGTCTGGCACAAGTACTCCGAGCACACCCTGTGCCCAAGTCTGGTCCAGTGTCAGAGCCCATGCCCCTAACTATTGTGGATCGAGTTCATGATGGTTTTAAATTATTTCTTTTAAAGAGTTCAAAAGAATTTAGTTGTGTAATATTCATGGACTTTTAGGCTATAAATAAAGAGACTTTTATCATGTTTATCATGTAGGAAATTTTAGCTTAGCCCCTTCTCTACTTTTAACGTGGTTTTAGTTTAGTTTTTAGTCGGTTTCTCGCATCAAATTGTAAGCCGACCTAGACGCCCAGTTTTTAGTTATTAATTAATTTCGATACGATTTCTCTATTGGTTTTATAAATTTGTGTTATAAGTTTTTTCTCTCACTTAATTCAAAGGACACGGTTTTTGATTTTGGTTTGTTCGAAAGATTGTTATTTTAATTACTTGAATTCTTATACTCTAAACTCTAGATTTATGGTTCATCTGCAGTATCATTTATATTATGAAACGATTGGTATTCGTACGTTGGAGTAACACACGACCACTATGTGCCTTAATGATTAATCTAGAGGTTTACAAGAGATTTGGTGCCCAGGTGAGTTAGACCAACGCACGTGATCTCGTGTGATTATTGTATAATGTTCAAATTATCAATTTAATTTGCCTCATTAAGAATCTCAGTAATTAATACATCGGTTTACTGTTTTTGCTAAAATTCATGCCTGATAATGAAGAAAATCTTGAAACACTAGATTTTTCTTATGATTTCTATAAACCAAATTTAGCAGTTTTAAGTTTAGCCTAGAAAACAATCAACTTTCACACGATTTGTTTAGTAATTTCAGTCTAAAAACTAATTCCGCTTGTTTTATATGAATTTAATTTTCAAGTGTTCGATAATAAATTGTTCACTTATGATTCTAAAATAATATGCCCTTTCGGGCCGTGTCAACCTCCGTAACTCATATAAAGATGTATTTCTTTGAAAAATTGATTGAAGTAATGAAAGTAGCACCATGGATCATAGTAGGTGGTATTAACTATAGTAATGCAAATATCAAACTACTTTATTTTAATCGAATGGACCCCACACCACTTTGTTCATATAAACGAGGGAGGCTAACAGTGATAATAACATTATTATCACACCCATCGAAAACACGGTGCAACTCTTGGATCCTATTCCAACTTGAGTTCGACATGCAGGAATTTCATGAGAACCATTTTTCTTGCTCTTCTTGCAGAAGAAAATATTGAAAGGCGATTCTAACTACATGGTTATAGGCTCATAGCTATGTCCATTTCGTCTTCATTTTCTACATGTGCACTTGTAACTTAGATTTTTACTCACACCAGTCTGGATGAAATTCTCACAAGAATTATAGCTTAAGCACATATTTTAATGATCCACATTCGAGAGAATAACAAATAACACATTGTCAGGCAATTTATGGGAAAAAAAAGCAACATACTTTATACCTGGAGAAGTATGCATTAATGACCGGATAATCTGAAGAAAGAGTCTGAGACTAATAAGATATCTATCTAAAACAGATAAAATATGTAACGAAAACCTGGAAAATATTCTTTAAAACCAGATAAGATAAAAGTCTTTTTAGGTCATGAATTTTCAGGTAGTTGCTAACTGAGGCCATAGAAATCACGTGTGCATTTTATCTGGTGCCGTGATGGGATAATTGGGGAGGGGCGGCCATCCTGGCACGGCGGCACGTTGAGTGGCTCGGCTGCGGTGCTTCAGGCTGGTAGGGCCATGTCAAGAGGCGGGGAAGGATAGTGTAACTCTTAAATGGCGGCAGAGGGATGCCATCGTGCCGGGATGGCGGAGGAGGGGCGCTGGCACGGTGGGGAAGGCTCGGGAGGAGTGGTGGCGCCATGGCAACCGCGGAGAGAGAGACGAAGGGAATAGTGGGAGGCGGCTGTAAATTTTTTTTTTTGTGGAAATTACAAAAATATTGTTAAAAATAAAAATGCATAACTTTTTTGAAAAAAATACTAGAAGAAATAATATTTTTCAAGAAGGTTCTAGAAGAAATGTAAAATTATTAAGAATTTTTTTTTTTGAAAGAAGGTGATGGAACTTAAAAAGTTGGACATCTTGCAAGAAAGTTCTAGAATTAGGTAATATTTTGACTCTAGAAAATTAGAAAGCAATATAATTTTGCAAGAGTTCAAAAAGTTTCTAGATTTATCTAAGATATGAAATTTTGTAATAAACACTAGAAACTTCTTAATGTTTATTAGAATGTACATTTTGTTGTATTGTTAGTGTCTTACCATATAGAAAAGATCTAATAAAGTTAAAAATAGAAGTGTGACATACCATAATATACTATAAAAAATCATAATATGTATTGTCAAAACCTATGTAGTCATTAAGAGAGTGTGCATCATCTCGTAGTTTGTAACAAGAATTATGTTTTAATAAAGTGTTATATTTTCTCTAGAAATTAAATCAAACAAATGAAGTAGTTTTTTTTCAATATAGTGTTAAACTTTAAAATAGATGTCCTCATTTAAGTTAGTTTAAAAGCAATTCTGTACGAGGCAACACTGGCGAATTCTAGTTTGCAATTTCCACTTGAAAGCCTTTATAGTGGCTTGAACTAGCCAAAGATATGCTAAAAACAGCAACAATAGAAAGCTGTGAGAAGTTCGAACAACAATGTCTGCTGCACTTGAACTGTAGCAGGTTTTAAATAGCGTGGTAGTAGTGGGACTGCCAAAGGAAAATTGTAGCAAGAAAGCTTTCGAGTTTATCAATCGCATAAACCTAAGTAAGGGCTTTGGACTCCCCGACCCCGACTCTGGCCCTCCGTGTTCGGGGTGCATCCAGGGGCACCCTCCGTGTGGGGGTCTGCATCTACGGGCTTCTCAACTTTGGAGCGGCCAAAACGGCTAACAGAGGACATTTTTAACTGATGTTTAGACTATCATATCTACATTAAAGGTACGAATTTGATAATGGGGGAAGGCCATGAGTCATGGACAGGGTTCTGATTGCTAACAAACATTGTTGTTTTATTTGAGGAAATCAAAGTGGAACTACACGAGAAAGTGCATGAATTGCCCGATCAGTGGAAGAAAGCCGACCACTGGTAACACCCCAATTCCGATTCATAGAAGAAAGACAATTACTGGTAACACCTTACCCCCACCCAAACAAATAAGATTTGTGATAGTAATTGTATGTGAGGTATGTGGTGTCATTTGTTTCTGTAGGACCAAGTTTCTTTTTCGCTTTTTAGCTATGCCTTGGCTTATTGAAGCGATTGTTGGTGCCTTCATATATTATGCTGATAAAAAAAACTAAAGAAGGCATGAAAACTTAAATGGACGTACCAGCTGACTCATGGCCTGATCAGAGGAACCACCAGCATTCAACACAAAGAAGCAAATGATTCGAAAGAAATCAGAACATCTCAGGAGACACTCCTAAGCTATCAAAGAGTGAACATTACTCTAGAATTGATCCTCCTGTCTGACTGAATCACAGCCTCAGCACATGATTTTGATATATCACATAAGAAGAGATAAGTCACTGGAATTGGAACTCCAGGATTCCTACCTGGACAACATCAAATCATTGATTGTACAAGTACTAATATTAGAATCAACTGTTACTGAAACCTGCAGAGAGAATTGATTTGAAAATACGAAGGATATATGAAAATGAACTCCAAAATCTTCTCTGACAAGAATCACAAATCTCACGAACAGGGGCACAGATGCATTAACAACAGTATGAGCTCATCACAGATCAGCACGAGAGAATAGCACCATCTCATTTAATTCAGATGAAGATCAGACATGAAAATGCAATCAGGTTAGTAGAGATTCACTTCATCAAAGCATTTGTCTATTCATCACAAAGTTAAACCAGTTCATCAAGGCACATGTACAAAGCTAAAAAATAGGGAAGAGAAGATGTCACTGGAGCTTGTTGCCGAAGTCGAAGTGCTTGCTGCTGTGGGTCACTGGAGAATCTGGAGAATCTTGAGGTTGTGGAGGTTGGCCTTGGGGGTAGTGCTCGGGCCCTTGTCGGTGGAGAAACCGACGAGGAGGATGCCGAAGCGCTGAAGGCGACGCTGCACGGTGGGACTGATGAACCAAGCCGAAGACACCCACGGCCCTGGAGCTTGGTGATGAGGGCAGCGGCACAAGCTTAGCTAACAGCGATGGCGGTGATGGCCGCGGCCGTGGCAATGTCGACGTGGAGGCGAAGTGCGAGGAGGCTCGGAAGTGGAGCGGTGGCCGGCTAGGTAGTAGAACGGGGCGACGGCGCTAAGGATTCGGAAGTGTAAGCGGAGACGCGGTGGCGCAAGCAATGGCGGCACGAGGTGTAGATATAGCTCGGGGCCGGCGCAGAGAAGAGGAGGGGGCGACCGAAGAAGAAGCGGGCCACCAGAGGGGAGGAAGGAGGGAGTAGAATAGGAAGAGGGAAAGAAGAGAGAAAGGGAGAGAGGCGGCGGCTCACCCGCGTCGGGAGCACGGCAGCGGGCGCGTAGCGGTGACGGCCGACGGTGAGGAGAAAGAGGGAGATGGATTTTGGGCGCCGCCGGCATACGGCCTGGCCGCCGGCCGCGAGGTGGACGGAGCTGAGAAAGCTTTAGGTAGAAGAAGAAGACGGTAAAAAAAACAAAAAAGAAAAACCAGGCTCCCGCTCAAGTATCGGCCGGCTAGGGATTGATAAGGCATTGGCCATTTTTCAATTTGGCCCCCATATTTGTTAGGAATTGTAAATGGATTCTAAAGTGGGGTGGCTAGGGTTTTGTCTCTTGGATGTTTTGCAGATAGGGTCTCAGAATTTAAGAAAATCACATTGAGGTGCTTGACTTAGCGTTTTTGATGTTCTAACCCACCAGAAACTCCGATTTTAACACAACCAACTCCTACGCGATCTTATTGACATGAATTTGGTTACTTTTTTCAATAAACTACTTTTGTCTGGATTAAGTCATAGTCAGTCGATAGAGATAGAGCGATACAATTAGTCAAAATTTACCTAATTTTTGTCGACCTGTGATAAAAAGTTAAGGGATGAATAATTTGGTCGATTGTACAAAAAAACAGATGTCATTTATGAAAATATTGATTTATATGACTAAAATGTGTATGCATGTGAGGGAAAAATATATAGAAAAATGTGCAATTTAGACAGTTATCATCCCTCCAAACATGAACGTTTGTTTGTCCTCTAGCAAATAAAATTAGTGAAAGAACGAAGATAGCAAGTAAGTATGAATGTGACAATCTAGTGTATTATAACTATTCGCTTCACAAGTACGAGAAAAGCATGAAGCAAGGTCTCAAATGATCATGAATTATAAATAAATTACGCACGACCAATCAAATCCCGAATTTGACAAAAGTTAATGAAAGATCGCAAACAAGTGACCATTGCATATTCATGCATATGAACACCAAAAGAGAAGTTTATAAATCAAATAATTACAATGATCACATATTTCGGCCTCCTTAGACATCATGATAGTCACTTTCTAACCTTATTAATTTTTTTAAAATTTAATGCTTTAACTAGCTCCCTCCCTTTTGACTTATTAATTACTTGCGACAAGACTTACAAGTTCTACCTCTCTTATCCAAAATCCACGAACAAATAGATTTTGGTTTGATAAATGATATTAATAATAAGAGTATAAGGACTTTCATTTTTAAAAAATTATTCTAAAATCCAAAATACTTTGGATTTAATGATGAGATTTTAATAGATAGAAAGGTCTTTTTTTTTTCTTTTTGGTAGGCAAGACACGGTCTGATCGGATGCTTGACTCCGAGAGATGTGCAGCTGAGTACTCTCAGCATGCACGATTTTCACGGAGGAGGCGCGGTTACACTTGATGGAAGAACAGCAGGGTCAGTTGCAAACTCAAATACATCAGCTGCTCTGTGTGAGTGGACCAATTGGAAAGAGAAGTGAGAGAGATTGGGGAGAAAAAGAAGATAATTTGTGGACCAAGTGGAGAGAGAAGTGAGAGAGAGTATGGTTAAAAAGAAGGGTGTCTGATAATATGACTGATTGGTACTCTAGTAGACAGGCCTTACATTACAAGTATTCCGGTTTGTACTCCCGGCCCAATTTTGATTCGGAATGATTGGAATGGCTACTATACAATTTTTTTTATTATTATATATGATTTTACTTTATACTGTTACATTTTATCATTTCAAATTATCAAAAATTTCTTATTTTGAATTATCATAATAGTTGTATTTTCTTAGAAAATTTCTGTTTATAAAGTTATAATTAATTTAGTCATACTCAAAAGAAGAACCTACCATTAGCTGATCGACAAGATAGATGGTTATACACCCAAATAAATTCTTTTATTTCTCTAGAAGATCAGTTTAATTGCATCCATCTGGAGTCTAGACACATCTAGTACCGAAAACTGTACATTTGTGCTTGCCTTGGATATAGAAGAACGTAGCTAGGTGTGTAATCTTTCGACACTGCTGTTAGAGACAATTACAAGACATGGCCACAATCTAGCCATCATATCATATAGTTTTGGACTTGCATCCTCTTCTTTTTATTTTCTTTCATGCAAGAGCTTCGATGCAGGGGAGCGCCGCCATCTTAAAAATGGACAAGGCCAGGCCATCGCCGTGCAGGGGCAGATAGTTTATGTTGCAACATCTGTAAGACTCTGGTAGCCTCTATTGTTTCCCCGTGCTCTCTCCTTCCATAAGAGTTCAACCTGCTCAAAGCTCAAGCCCTTTGTCTCCGGCACATACAGAGCCACAAAGACTAAGGCCAACACTGCTATTCCGGCAATGATCAGAAAGGTTGCACCTGTCCCGACCAACCCCACAATCGAGAGGAATGTCTGCGCCACAATCAGGTTGGAAACCCAATTGACGGTGGCAGACATGCCTCCACATAGACCACGGTAGGCCTCAGGGTAGATCTCGGAGTTCACCGCCCATGGAACCGGGCCCATGCCTGGAGCAAAGAAGGCGATGTATAGAGCAAGGCCTACCACAGCGAACCATCCAAGTGCACCTTGGCAACCACCGTGGAGTGCATTCACACAGAGGTTGGATGCTGAAGCAGATGACTGAAATAAGAAGGCCATTGCAAGAATGACAAGGGAAACCACAATACCAGCCAAGCTTGCAAGAGCTAGGCGGCGGCGGCCACAATGGTCAATGAGGTAGATTCCAACAACAGTTCCAGCAGCATTCATGGCAGCAATTATGAGGGAAAGGAGCAGGGCCAGCCTGTTGGAAGTGAATCCAGCCATCTGGATGATTGCGGGGCTGTAGTACATGACAGTGTTGATGCCAGTAAATTGCTGGAATGCCTGCACATTTTGAGTTAGAGCATATCAGGAAGATCCCATGCAATCGCCTACTTGATACATGAATTAAATCCAGCATACAAGATGCATGCCAAAGTAGAATATCTGCTTCACTGAGAAGTGAATCTCAAGCTATCAACAGCAAAGATGTCAGCTTTCTTGGTTTCTAGTGTATAAGTGAGCACTGAAGAGAGCAAGGAGGGAAGGAGGGGGAACATATTTTATGGCAAAGGGGAAAAGGAAATTGTAATACCATTGCTTCTGCCATGGCGGCATGAGAAAGGCTTGAGACATGACTGTGATGGAGGATGTGCCTCCAGTGTAAAGTGCTGACATAACTCCCTTTTTTGTTTCTCGGGCTGTGTGGTCATGTGCATATTAAGGTGAATCACAATATCTCATGAGTCAACCAGATGCCGAACATACCTGAAGACCAGCTCCAGCAAAAAAAGCTAGCCTCAGTTCCTTTGACTTGAAGACATCCAAATAGCTTCGAGTATTGTCAGACAGGAATTCATGCATGGAAGATGAAGCAAGCAGCTCTACCTCTTCCTCTAAATGATCAGCATCATAAATCTTCTCTAGGACAGAAATAGCTTTGGCCTTCTCATCCTATAAAGAAAAATTAAGGTAAGACTAGGATGCCAGATTAAAGGAGATGACACATAAACATAACAGCGCTGTGAGTTAGTAACCTTCCAATAAAGCCAGCGAGGAGATTCTGGCAGAAAAAGCATTATGGCAAACTGTATAACTGCAGGTACAGCAGCAACTCCAAGCATCCAGCGCCATGTTCCAGGAACCTGTGCCATATAGATATACATATCATTGCAATAGAAGTACTAATATAGCAAAAGCTTTAAGAACGAGTCCACTGCATCTCTCTTTAACAAAGATGGTGCTATCTTCCTCTCTTGTATAATAGACATTTTATACTGTTTTCTTTCTTGCACATATTTTTAGACCATAAAAAGGACAAGTTTTTACTTTTAACCTGTCATTTACAAGAAATTACACGGCAACAGTCACAATTCTATTAACCATTCTTCATTGTTTCGTGTCACTCTCCAATTAATAGAAACTGTGCAATTTTCTAATATCTTGTCAAGTTTCATCCTCTGGGCACACAAAAATATTACTCCAGACTTAGCTAAAAATCATTGGAGTGTTTCAACTTCCAAATCTGTAAAGGGATGCAAGTTTCACACAGCCCCAATCAAATAATCTAAAGAGGCACTTGTATTCTATTTTCAGAAAATTAATATTTCCAAACTCAAGAAATACGTAACAGTAGTGATAAAATGTAATGCCCATTGGCACACGAATTTGTAATCACTGAACTTCCCGTAAAGAAGAATTTCAGTATCCACAATGACAATTTAACTAATTAATCATAACAATGATGTTTGTAAACAAAAGAACTTAAGTATTACCAATATGCACCTGCCTTGAAGCTAAATTCAGAAAAAAAAATGTTTAGAAAAACATTAATGATAGGGCTTCAACTTAGAAATTCCACTAACTAATGCTTCAAGAACAAACAACAAATTACAGTGTGCCAAGCAATTGTAAAATGTGCATTACACAGGAAATAGCATGGCCATGATGCCACCACTACAAATGAACTTCCAAGGCAGAAAGATGGAGCATTTCAGCAACACCAAGGTTGCCACACACCAAACATCTCAGTAATGTGAACCACACATCGATCGCTGCTGGGAGGGGAAGGCCAAGTCTTGTTCATTGACTTTAAAGACTGTTATGCAATTAACTAGCACCAACAAGAATGTTAACACAATAAAAGATGTCTCAAAATAAGAGAGTAAAAGCTAGGAGCTCATCATCAATGCTGCAAACCTTTCTCAAGAGAGTACATCTCGTATGGAACAGAATGGATGCAACATTTTACATAGTTCTTGTGCAAGCCCACCACACTCATGTGTCAGTACAAATCAAGATATGCTCTTAAATTTTTAGGCTTGATATAATGTAAAGTAACACAGAATACTTGTCTACAAGTAAATTTCCTCCCTAAGAGATATTACCAGCATCTTTCAGCCTTGCCATCATAAATATCGCAAACTATTACTGATGAGTAAATTAGGAGCGGTTTAACTCATACTGGATTTAATCATAGCAAGAGTGTGTCTTCATATTTAGGACATGGAGCGTTTGGTGTCAACTATGGTATTCAGTCAAAGATATATGACAAAAAGTGGTCATATAGACAGATGAAAATTTCTGACAGATAAATTAGGACATGGAGAATATGCAATGCAACTAACACGAAACATTAGTGTTTAATCATGCTTGATCTAAAGAAAGGAGTAGATCTTACCAACATCAAAAAGGTGCAAGCTCAAAAGACAGTTGCAAATATGTTCTTTTGGGTTCATACAAAGCACACCGCTAAATTTTCAAACACAATATCATATAGCTTGAATTGAAACCATTTCTAATGCTCCCTTCTGAAAGGGAATTAGGCCACTACCTATGTCAAGGAGTAACCAAATAGAGGATGTTGATTGAGCAGATGTTGAATATTACCTCAGTAAAACCAAGATTGACAAGGTAGGAGATGAACTGGCCACCAGTAATCATAAGTACATTAGTTGATACTAAACCTCCCCTGATTTCTGAAGGAGCAGCTTCAGCAATGTAAATTGGGGCCGTGACAGAAGCTATCCCCACACCCAACCCAACAAAGAGCCTACCAAGAATCAGAATGTAAGGACCACCCGCAACACACATGACAATTGATCCAAGTGCGAACAGCATGTCAGCAAGAAGAGTAGACTTTCTACGGCCGTATGCATCATTGATCCATCCACCCCCAGCAGCACCAAGCGTGGCTCCAACTAATGCCATGCTTACAATTGTCTCCTGAGGAATCAACCTAATTCAGCAGCTATCGAAGAAACCCATACTATTGATGGGCAGTAATAGGTAAATTAGACTGAACCTGTAAGAAATAATTGTCTCTGACTTCTGGAAACTCATCCCGGATATACAAAAGGGCTCCGGATATGACACCTGAGAACAAATACTTATTAGTTAAGATTGTAAACTCTTTATTATTTCAGAAAACTTCTGCATGTTCAAGATCTAAACTTTTAACCAGCAAATTCCTTAAGACACACAGACCAGTGGAAAAATTAAGTGTGTCATACAAAAACTAGTTTTACCTCCACTTCAAAAATGTCATTTTTATACGTTTAAAAAAAAATGTCATTTTTACTGACTTGCCAGTTCAAAATTAAAATAACTTATTCAGAGCCAGTCACATTTACCACTGAAAAAGTCCATTTAATGCTATTTGTAGATCTTTCCATCATTTCTGAACATTCACATAACAATCGATGGGGAGCATCAGAATCTACTGAACTCCGTAAAAGTTTGTCATGAGAAAAAAGCCCAAAATAAAGTATGAGACAAGCACAAATTTGTGCCTCCTACGAATTCACATGGCAGCCATTTCATAGTATTAGAAAAGGGGAAAAACATTTAACTACATCAACAAGGGAACTGCCCCACCTAATTGCGAGTTTAAAAGTTATATACAAAACCGATTGGTATGCCTATACCTGTGTCGTAACCAAAAAGGAATCCACCGATTCCCGCAGCGCCGGTGAGCGCGAGCACGTAGCGATTGCTGAAGAACTTCATGTCCCTCTTCCCCGTGGCACCGAGAATCCTGGAGCTCCCGGGCATTGACATATCAATCGTCATCCTTGCTCCACCAACACCCAAGAAATCACTAAAACTCCGCCCAAATCCGACCTTTAGCCCACCTAGCCCCCCAACCAGGCAATTAGCCCATGAAACACCCAAAAAATCGCTCCAAAATCCAATCTTTGCGCGACCAAGATGCGAATTCGGACCAAAAAAACTACCAAACAGAAGAGAAAATGCACCAGAAACACTGGTAAGGACCCGATCTTTCCAAAGAGCCAATCGGCCAAGAAAGTTCCAAAATTTGGAGCCAACGACGCGAGGGGGGGGGGGGGGGGGGGGGGGAAGAAACTTGTCAAATTGGAAGAAAGTTTTAAGGATGCAGGATCCTCGTAATTCTTACATATAAAATATTTTATAAAAAATAATATGATAATTTTAAAATATCAAACACTTAAAATAAAAAATGAAAATCTAAAAAATATCAAAAAAATAGAAAAACGTCATAACTAAAAAAAACTTCAACTTAAAATATGATAAATCTAAAAATGGTATGATTATGATAATCACAATTTTTACATATAAAAAATTTTCTAAGAAAAAAATGTGATTACATTAAAAAAAAACTACATAAATAAGAAAATACAACAATCTAAAAAATGCAACTTAAAATAAAAAAATTTAACAATCTAAAATAAAAAAAGACAACTAAAATAAAAAATATGCTAACCTAAAATAAGAAAATTCTATAATCTAAAAAATATGATAATTTAAAATAAGAAAAAGTGATGCCTTAAAATAAAGAATACAACAACCTAAAAATATACGACAATTTAAAAAAATTTAACAACCGAAAAAATACAACAACTTAATTTTAAAAAATACGACAACCTAAAAAAATATGACAATCTAAACTCTATTGAATCAAGTGATGAAAATTAAATCAAAATATAGTGAATGACATCAAAAATGGAAACTAAATTGTAAAAAAAAATATTTTTTCTTAATCATTCCAATATAAAAAAATACTACAATCTAAAATAAAAAATACAATAACTTAAAATAAATAATAATCTAAAATGAAAAAAATATGAGAACTTAAAAAAAAATGATAATCTAAAATTTACTTAATCAAGTAAATAATTATTAAATCAAATCAAGATATACTAGTTGACATTAAAAATAAAAAAAATTAACCATACCGAAGTTTGTTAATTTTTGGGTTCAATTAAACTTGCCGAGCTGGATTGGAATGCCCCCTGGCAACTGAGCGATGACTTGGTTTCTAGAATT
The DNA here is from genome assembly GCA_019359835.1 of Pharus latifolius. NCBI lineage: Eukaryota > Viridiplantae > Streptophyta > Magnoliopsida > Poales > Poaceae > Pharus > Pharus latifolius. Next base: position 16,145,493 of record CM033322.1, read on the forward strand.
TTTTTTGCCTAATAACAAAAAAAAACAAATTCGAAAATCAATCCACAACTTTTAAATTTTACAAAAATAACCCTCAGTCGCGAAATGGGCCGTGCGACTGATCTTCAGTCGTTAGCGACTGAAGATGTGGTACGGCCCAATGCCCCACTGGCCCAGGTGCCGTGCCACGCCAGGGTTTCAGTCGCTAGCTCGGTTAGCGACTGAAAGCCGTATTTAAACTTCGGCAGTCACTTTCACACTACGGCATTTGTCATTTTTTCCGAAAAAACTAGAAATTGTTTAGAGAGAGAAGAGAAGAAGAGAAGAAAGGGGAAAGAGAGGAGGAAAAAACTGCTGGCGGTTTGATCAAGTTTCGATTTTCGGAGGTTCTTCAAATTTGTTTACTGAGGTACATTTTCGTTAACTCGTAGATATTATTTAGATTATAATTTAAATATTCGTTAACTCGTAGATAGTATTTGATAGTAATTGTTAGTATGTATGTATATTAAAATTTTACTGAGATAATTCAGTGGATAATTCACTTTGCTCTCAATCAAATTCCAGTCGATTGCTTGATGCTCGAAGACTTTGGCAGAGGAGAAACGGGTGTAATATTGGGATATTTGAAAAGCATTCCAGAAATTTCGTTCAGTGCAAGTCCTCGGATGCTCATAAGGATTCTTTTGATGAAGCCACCGAATCGCACTAGTAGTGAATGTCTGAGTGCCCCTGGGTTGCTGATCACCGCTGCTGCTGCTACTGTCATCTGAGTCCGAATTCGCAATAGGGGAGCCTATGGGGGATGCTGGAGCGGCATCATCCTCATCCACAGCTAACGTGTCCCAATCAATGGATTGCGCCTGTTGGGAAGATCCAGGGCCATGGCGACGGCTAGTCTGTTTTACTCGTCCTAACATGCTGACTCTGGTAGAGAGAGAGATTGATATAGAATTCGATAAAGAGATGATCTGATAATGTACCAAGAAAGTGCAATGACATGCATGATCTTCAATTGCAGTTTTAAAATGGCTTTTTAAGAATTTTGAAAGATCTTGAAGAGGAAATATGAGGAGTTTTCCTAAAGATCCATTTTACAATTCTTAAGCAGGATATATTAATAACCTCATTATCTATCATGCTTATGAAGGTGAAAACCGAGATGGTCAATAATTTCTTCATGTATGTATGAAAGCTCATTTAACTCGATTTGAACTATACCACATCCATGCATTCACTAACAAGGGCTTATATATATATATTATAACTTACTGCAATTTAGTTGTAATTTGCAAATCTATTTGTTTCAAAGTTTGATTCATGTTGAATATCTAATGCAAGTCAAAATAATCAACCTCTATATACTCATTTTATGCATGACATAATACTAGAATGAATTTGCAAGAGTGTGATGAGTTGTGTGTTTTAACAGTTAATATAACAAGTTTATCACATTTGAATAAGAGCTATACTAGATTGTGCCATGTATTTTAACCCTAAACAAGACATCTTGATACTCATGGTATGCATGTGGTATGCATGTCTACAAAATGATCCAAATTTGTAAAGGCCAAAAGAATTAGAACCCAATTGGAGTCAATTTCATGGAAATCATATCAATTTTGACATGCAAACACAGAAACATAATTCCAAAACCCTAGAATGAAATGAGATGCAATGCACGAATCAGAAGAGAGGAGAAGAAAACTAACCAAAGCAAGGAAGGAGAGGAGGAACAGGAACCAAAATCTGAAACCGGACGAGACACGGTCGGACAGATCCTTGCGTCCGGTGAGGGGAGAGAACTCTCGGTGAGAGAGAAAACAGAAAAAAAAGAAATCAGTCGATTTAGGGAAGAAGAGAGGGGCGTGAAGTTAAGTAACTGCACAGATATACATGGGCCGGATAGAGTCCGCTGGAGCCGGACAGAGTCCGGACGGTTCAGATAATCTGCTGAATCTTCTGAATTTTTGAGATTTTTGCAATTTTGTTTCAAAAAGGAGTTTAATTTCAGAATGAGCTCAAATACCATGTTAGGAACAGAGATAGATAGCATTGAGATGGATATGAGACAAGAACATCTTGATATGAGCCTCCAAAAGAGATTTTCGGGTAAAACGGGTAAAACAAACGGATTTTCACCAAATCTTCAAATCTCAATGAAACTTGGATTTTTCAGAAATGTTTGGACTTGTATGAATTTAAAATACTATTTCAAGCCAAAACATGGAAGAGATTTTGGCTCAAACAGCGAAATTCACAAAATGCATATTTTAGGTATTTTCGTGTCAAAGGTCGTTTTCGAGAGACTTGGAAAAGGTGATAACTTGAAAACCATAGGTCTTTGGAGAAAAAGTTCAACATGAACTATCTTCGAATGATTGAGCTCTAAGTGTTTCATGTAGAAAGTTTTTGTCAAAACTCAATTAATCTTAGTTTATTGAAATAAGTCATTTTAAGTCAAAACAAGATCCCAAAATCTTCAATTTTGTCAAAATTCTACATTTTAGCTCGAAATCCTTTCTTTTCACTTTCAAAACCTTTGAGAACATATTTGAAAGGTATTTTTGAAGGTTTTGTGTTAATTTTACACATTTTGAAAATTTTGAGCACTTTTTCACTTTTTTGATTTGAAAATGACTCTTTTAATAAAAGATATGCATAATTTTCATTTTTGTACACAATTTTTGAGGTATACAAGTATTCAATGAGCTTGAAGTTGCTCTCCCTTAATGTGTCATCCAAGTTTTGTTAAAAAGAGATAAAGAGGTGATCTTTTGGTTTTTTTCTTCAAAATAGGAAGTGATTGGCATAGATGCTTACATTGCTTGTATATATACACACACACACGCACACATATGTATAAGTATTAGTATACGTGCTAGATAAGATCATACTAAGGACCATTCCAAAACAAGCAAGAGATCAAATAATATTTGAAATGTCAATAACATTCAATTCATTTCTTAACTTGCTAAATCTTGACTCATCCAAGGGTTTAGTGAATAAGGCCGCTAATTGATTGTCGGTTGAAACATGACTAATCACTATATCCCTCTTTGATACATGATCTCTTAGGAAGTGATGTCTAATGTCAATGTGCTTAGTTCGAGAGTGTTGAACGGGATTGTTAGCAATTTTAACGGTACTCTCATTATCACATAAAAATGGAACACAATTGACTTTTATGCCATAATCTAGCAAAGTTTACTTCATCCATAATAGTTGTGCACAACAACTACCGGCCGAAATATATTCTGCCTCGGCGGTTGAGAGTGCAACCGAATTTTGTTTCTTAGAAGTCCATGAGACTAATGATCTTCCTAGAAGTTGACATCCACCGGAAGTACTTTTTCTATCGATTTTACAACCGGCATAACAGAATCCGAATATCCAAGAAGATCAAAGCTAGTATTCTTAGGGTACCAAAGACTTATGTTTGGTGTATGTTTTAAGTATCTAAATACTCTTTTCACTGCAGTCTAGTGACATTCTCTAGGAGCAGCTTGAAATCTAGCACACATGCATACACTAAACATAATGTCCGGTTTAGAAGCAGTAAGGTATAATAAACTACCAATCATAGAACGATACAATTTAAGTTCCATCGGTTTACCTCCCTCGTCCATGTCCAAATGACCATTTGTAGCTATGGGAGTCTTGATTGGCTTTGTATCATCCATGCCAAATCTCTTGAGTAAATCCTTCACGTATTTGCTTTGACTCACGAATATTCCTTCTTTGATTTGCTTAATTTGAAGTCCGAGAAAAAAACTTAATCCACCTATCATAGACATCTCAAATTCCTTTGATATGGTTTCACCAAAAGCTTGACAAAGTGACTCATTAGTGGAACCAAAAATTATATCATCGATATAGATTTGGCAAACGAAGGAGTCATCATTTATGATTTTGGTAAAGAGAGTTTATCAATTTTTCCGACCTTAAAATCTTGTGAAATTAGAAAATTTCGCAATCGTTCATACCAAGCCCTAAGAGCTTTCTTAAGACCATAAAGGGCTTTTGAGAGTTTATAGACATGATTAGGATATTTTGGATCTTCAAAACCCGGTGGTTGCTTTACAAATACAAGTTCCGAAATTTCACCATTTAAGAAGGCACTTTTAACATCCATTTGAAATAGTTTGATTTCAAAACTTGATGCAAATGCAAGTAAGACACGAATGGCTTCTAGTCTAGCCACGGGAGCAAAAGTTTCATCAAAATCTAATATTTCAATTTGAGAATAACCTTGTGCTACCAATCTAACTTTATTCCTTACAATTATGCCATTTTCATCTTGCTTATTTCGAAAAACCCATTTTGTACCAATTATATTGTGATCAAGAGGTTTTTCTACAAGTTTTCAAACATTGTTTCTAGTAAAGTTGTTCAATTCCTCATGCATGGCATTTACCCAATCCGGATCCGCTAGGGCTTCATCAATGCATTTGGGCTCAAGACTAGAAATGAATGATGCATGCTCACAAAAAGATGCGACTCTAGAGCGAGTTTGAACACCTTTACCAACATCACCTATTATTTGGTTGACGGGGTGATCCTTAGTGATGGTTTGATGAAGTCTTGGATTTTGCAATGCTTGATCTTCATTTTTCTTCATCTCCGGATTAAGATCAACTTGAGTAGCAGTCTCCGGGATCATAGAGGCTACTTCATTTTCTTGACCGGGTGACTTTGAATCTTCATCTTTAGACTTGATGTCCCCAATCGTCATGTTCTTCATAGCTTCTCGTAATTCCTCATTTCCTACATTCTCAAGATCTTCATACTCTTCTTGAGAGCCATTAGTTTCATCAAATTCAACATTACAAGTTTCCTCAATGCATTCGGTTATAGTGTTAAAATCACGATAAGCTTTGCTAGTTGATTAATATCCAACAAGAAAACCCTCATCAACACGTTTTTGAAATTTTTCAAGATGCATGCGTTTTTTAAGAATGTAACATTTGCAACCAAAAACTCGAAAATATGAAATATTTGGTTTTCTTCCAACAATTAGCTCGTAGGGAGTTTTGTTTAACAGTGGATGAGTGTAAAGCCGGTTTATAGCATAACAAGCAGTATTGACGACCTCGGCCCATAATCTAGTGGGGGTTTTATATTCATCCAACAAAGTTCGAGCCATTTCGATTAATGTTCGATTTTTCCTTTCCACAACACCATTTTGTTAAGGAGTATATGGCACGAAAAATTCGTGTTTAATTCCAGATTCATCACAAAGCTCAAAAAATTCCGAATTTTGAAACTCTCCACCATGATCACTTCGAAGTTTCTTAATGAAGAATTCAAATTCATTTTCAGCACATTTTGCAAATCTTTTAAATACACTTGGAGCATCGGACTTATGAGTTAAGAAGAAAATCCAAGTAAATCGGGAGAAATCATCAACAATGACAAAACAATAATTGCTACCACCAATATTTTGAGTTTCAGATGGACCAAACAAGTCCATATGCAAAAGCTCAAGTGGTCTAGATGTTGATAAAACGTTTTTAGCAGGATGAGTACTAGCAACTTGTTTTCCCGCTTGACAAGCACTACAAAGTTTATTCTTTTCAAACTTTACATTTTTCATTCCCAAGACCAAATCTCTTTTTAAAAGCTTGTTCAATTGATGCATCCCAACATGAGTCAAACGACGATGCCAAAGCCATCCCAAAGAATTTTTGACAACCAAGCAAGTTGAAATGCAAGAATCTTTTGAACCAAAATCCACCAAATACAAATCTTCATATCGAAAACCTTTGAATACTAAAGATTTGTCTTCTAAGCTTTCAATGGTAACTCCATTTGGTTCAAAAATGCATCGAAGACCGAAATCACAAATTTTTGCAACTGAAAGCAAATTGAAGTTCAAGGATTCAACAAGTAATACATTTGAGATGGAAAGGTTGTTAGTGATCGCAACTTTACCTAACCCAATTACCTTTCCTTTGCTATTATCACCAAACGTGATTTTGTTTATGTCATTGCAACCATTCTCAAAGGAGGAGAAACGATTTCCATCACCGGTCATGTGTTGAGTGCACCCGCTATCAAGCACCCAATGCCTCCCACCGGTTTTGTAGTTCACCTAAAAGAAAGGTTAGACGCTTTTAGGTACCCAAACTTGTTTGGGTCCTTGGAAGTTAGTAACAAGGGTTTTTGGAACCCAAATTCTCTTTTTATGTTTATTTAGGTAAGGTATACCAATAAATTTAGCAATCACTTTTCCATACTTATTTTTCTTAAGCATGTAATGGGAGTGAGACTCATTTTCTTTAGCTCTAGAAGTTGAGGGACAATTATTTGATAAATGATCTACGTCATAGTATTTGTGACAGAACATATTAGTAGCCTTAACAAAAGTCACTTTAGTACACAACTTCTTTCTTTTGTTTGGTTCATATCCTAAACCATCTTTCCTAAATGAACATCGTTGCTCACTAAGAAGTTTGTCTAAGATTTATTTTCCTTTAAAACATTTTGCTAATCCTAGGTTTAACTTTTCCACTTGTGCTTTGAGTTCTAAATTTTCTAAAATTAAATTTGAGTCATTACCAACAATTTCATCACAAGCATTCTCATGATTAATTTCTAAATCATTACAAGTGGATGATTTTGAATGAGAAATAATATGAGGTGATTCATCTAGAATATCATAAGTAATTCCTATATTACTAGTTTGTTTGGAATCAATAATTTCCTTAACTAGAAGTGCCTCATGCGAGTCATTTAGTTCAGCATATAAATCACTAAGTGTTGAATATTCCTTTTTAAGTATTTTATTTTCCTTAGTTAACCTACCTAGTGCCTCATTTAATTCCATAACCATATCAACAAGTTCCTCATAAGAAGATTCGGGATCCGATACCTTTGCATCATCATTTGCCATAAGACAAAATGATGACTCATTCTCGAGAGAAGAGGCCTTTCCAATAGCAATTCCCGCCATCTTCTTGGGAGTTGATGGAACTTCATCATTCGAGTCGGATTCCTCTGATCCGGAGTACCATTCACCAATATAAGCTTGGCCCTTGCCTCTACTGTTGTAGAACTTCTTAAAAAACTTCTTTTTACCTTTTGAGCCTTCATCGTCATCTTTCCTCTCTTGTGATTTTTGATGATCACTCTTCTTGTTTGGACATCTTGAGGCAAAATGTCCCTTCTCATGACACTCGAAGCATGTAATGTTCTTAAATCCTGTTTTCTTGTGTGGTCCTCGCCTTTTGTCAAAATCAAACCCTTTCTTATTGATTTTATTTAAGAGTTTTCGGGTCTTTCTCACAAGGAGAGCTAGATCACCATCGGAGCCCTCATCCGAGCTATCCTCCTTGGCCTCCTCGACATTTGCTTTAAAAGCCAAAATTTTCTTCTTTGATCCGGAGGCTTCCACAATTCCTTTCTTCTCCACTTTTTGCATTTCATAGATAATGAGAGTACCCAAGAGCTCAGTTGGAGTTGTAGATGTGAGATCACCATTGATAAGCACTGTCACAATTGTGTCAAAGCTCGTTGGTAAAATCATAAGCATTTTACATACGATGTCAATGTCTTCAAATTTTGTACCTAAACCTTTAAGATCATTGATTAAAAGGTTAAGCCAAGTGAACATGTCACTCACATTTTCAGTTTCAAGCATGAAGAAAGAGTTGTATTCTCTAGTTAATTTAATTGGCTTAGCTTCTTTGACCTTAGAGGTACCTTCATGAATTACTTTTAAGGTTTTCTACATTTCATATGATGTGTCAAGATTACTAATGCGGTTGAACTCACTTAAACCTAGTCTATTAAATATAGCATTTTTTGCTTGAGCATTTGCTTGGAGATTTTTCGCTTCTAGAGGTGTAAGATTCTCTAAATCAATGGGAGCTCTAAATCCGACTCTAGTAACCTTCCAAACATCAAGACTAATGGACTCAAGGTAAACCGCCATCATAATTTTCCAATAGCAATAATTATCACCCTTGAAGAAAGGGACCTTTCCATTATAGTTTTTTTTTGATCGACGACATCCTCTCTCTAGACGGTTAAGTCTAAAAGGAGAGACCTAGTGCTCTGATACCATGTGTTGATCGAAGGATGCCGACTAGAGGGGGGTGAATAGGCGGTTTTTCTAATTTTAATTTTGATTGAGTAGTTTACAACCTAAATTGCAATATCAATACAAAAATGATGTTAATGATGGCACAAGGTAAGTTTTGCAATTACTAAAGAGACAAGAACAATAATTCAATTTCTAGAAGTATGAAGCAAGTAATAGAAGTAACCGAAAGAGATCGAATTTTTCCCGAGGTCCCGAAAATTTACCGATTTCCACTAATCCTCGTTGAAGCACTCTTCACTAGAGCTTTTGCTTCGATTCCACTAGGGGTAGCCCTTCTCCTCTCCGGATAGGCGAGCTCCGAGCCTTTACACTCAACCGCCGGGCCTCTCCGACACACACCGTCGATGGAGAGATCGCCGGACCTCCCGGGTCGTCTAGGTGACGGCAATCACCAAGAGTAATAAGCCTAGCACTTTGCTTGATCAACCTCAAAACTTGAAGAACAAGTATGCAAATGTAAATGGCTCAATTTCAAACTCTTTCAACTAGCTCTCAACACTTTTGCTAAAAGATTTGCTTCAAATGCAAGATGTGTATGAGAGGCTTTGCAAGCTATTGCACTGAGTTTTGGAGATGAAAATCGTGTGTGTATAGCTCTCCAAACAGTAGAGGTATATATAGTTTCAGAAAAACGATCGTTTTCAAGAAAACTGGGTGAAAGTTGTACTGGCCGGACATTGTCCGGCCATATCGGACAATGTCCGGTTAGTACAAAAAAATGACCGTTACTCACGTGTTTTTCGATTGTTAGTAGCCGTTTAAAACATTTTGTGAAGGCCGGACGAAAGGGATTTGTCCGGACAAAAGGTCCGGACAAATGGATATGTCTCTGTTAACACTGACGTTTAACAGCTCACAAAACATATACAGGCCGGGAGAGAGGGATTTGTCCGGACAAAAAAATCCGGACAAATGGATGTCTCTGTTGACACTCACCTTAACACCTCACAGAGAATATATAGGCCGGACATTGTCCGGCCACATCGGACAATGTCCGGCACATCCCCGACAAAAGCCCCCGGACGGATTCATTTGTCTCTCGTGTTTACTGTTGCATCTAGGCCTTCATGCCTAACCCTAATTTTGATGATTAATGAAAACAAAGTGTTCCAGACTAATTGTGCTTTTGAGATAAATTGATACAGGGATCAGTTGGGAAGAATTACGAGATGATCAAGATGAACCTGACATGAAGTGAAGCACAGGATGCAGAAGAGCAAAATACAAGACGCAAATCATGAAGATGCGAAAGACCTTATGAGATTTTATTTTTTACCGATCTCGGCGTTTGGAGATGATCAGTTAGGGAAATTATTTTTTAGTTTTAAACCGTACTATAAAGAGGGGTGGCGAAAGTCCTCTCTTTATCTCCAACACAAACCGAGAAATCTAGGTCATTGCATTGCATCTTTTTGGTTGGATTTGGTTTTGAACTTATTTGAAAAATCTGGTTTTTCAGTTCAGTTTTTGATAACAGAAGAGTATTTGTAATTTTCAGAAAGATCTAGGCAGATCTGGCTTTTTCTTCTGTTGACAAAATTGTAGCCCTTAAAATTATCTTTCCAACGAGCTATTAAACACCTCTTTTGGATTTCTGGATTTAAAGTTATCTCTGTTTTTGTTCAAACTAACTGTCAGTTTGTTAAACTGACTGTCAGTTTGAATGTCAGTTCGTGTTAACTGACAATTGTCCAGAGAGGGTGTATTTTTTGGGCTCAAAATTTTTGTACTAAACTGACTGTCAGTTTGTCCATACTGACTGTTAGTTGGGGTTTTGACCACAGTGCTTTTAACTGAGTTTCTATTTGTTTTTGGTCGAGTTTGTGGTCGAACTGACTGTCAGTTTGTGTAACTGACTGTCAGTTGTGGGTTTCAGCTTTCCATAAACGACCACGAATGGCTAGCAAAGTTTTATCCGTAAATTTTGTCGGCCGTTGTGCACTGAACTGACTGTCAGTTAGGCAAACTGACTGTCAGTTAGGCAAACTGACTGTCAGTTTGGGTTGCTGATTTTCAGCCCTAGCTCCAACGGTTCATTTGATTCTTGAGGCTATAAAAAGGGGCTTTGGGCATAAGTTTTTAACAACAAGAAGCAGCATTTCATATACACTCTTGAGTATTAGTTGCTTATATAAAATCTTGATCTTTTGATCAAGTCGAGTGATTTTCGATCCACCGAGAGTTTCAGTTCTTTGCATTTTGCATTCACTTAGCTTCTCGGTGCGTGTTTGGAGGTCTTGAAAAGACCTCGCTGCCTGTTACTCTTGGTGAGCGCCCTTACCTAGACGGTTCGGAGGCGTGGCCGTTGATCTCTCCGTTCGGAGATTGTCGGAGAGGCTCGGCTAGTGTGTACAAGACATCGGTGCTCGCCTTTCCGGAGTGGACAAGGAGCAACCACTAGTGATAATATCCTTTGTGGATATTGAGGCAAGACTCAAGTGATTTGAGTGCTTCAACGAGGATTAGTGGAGACTGGGCGAGTCTCCGATACTTCGGTAAAAATCGTTGTGTTCGTTTTCTTTCCCTTGCTTATATTATTTGTTCTTGATTTGTTCTTTATTTGCTTTAAGTTTTAAAGTTTTTAAAAGCCTCCTATTCACCCCCCCTCTAGTCGGCATCCTTGATCCAACACGTGGTATCAGAGCTCGGTCTCTCGATTCATTAGGCTTTACCGCCTAGAGAGAGGATGTCGTCAAGTGGAGATTTTCTTCTCGGTCATACCGGTCGTGCGCCTATCTTTGATGGGACAAACTATCCTTATTGGAAAGTGCACATGTCGGTATTCCTAGAAGCTATGGGGCTTGATGTATGGGATATTGTTAAACTCGGTTTTACTCCTCCGGATGATCTGGCAAGTCAGTTTGAGGACGACAGGAGAAAACTGCATTTAAATGCCCGTGCAAAAAATGCACTCTTTGCCGGTTTATCCTTGAATGAGTTCAACCATGTGAGCAATCTCACGACTGCTCATAAGGTTTAGACTACCCTCGAAGAAATTTACGAGGGCACAACAAAAGTTAAAGAGGCAAATTGCTAATGGTGAGGCAAAAATATGAGATATTCACCATGTCATCAACCGAGTCCGTGGATTCCATGTTTACTCGGTTAAATAACATTGTGAATGAACTCAAGGGTCTTGGTGTTGTTTTTACTGACATTGAGCTTGTGAGAAAGATGCTTAGGGCCTTGCCGGAAAGCTTCGACACTTTGGTCACGGTTCTCACAAACTCCGATCTATCGACCACAACACCAACCGATCTTTATGGGAACCTCATCACCCATGAGATGCACAAGAAGGAGAAGAAAAAAGCAGCCGAACCCGCGGAGACGAAGAAGAAAGCATTGGCCTTCAAAGCGAATGCAAGAAACGATTCAAGCGATGGCTCCTCCGATGAAGATCTCGCACTCATGGTAAAGAACACTCAAAAACTCCTTCGCAGGTTGCATAAGAAAGGTGTCAACATTGACACACGACCAAAGGGGCAAAAGCAAAACAACTTCAAGGACATCATTTGCTATGGATGCCACGAGAAGGGACACATAGCATCAAGATGTCCAAACAAGAACAAGGCGTGGAACAAAAAGAAGAAGTTCTTCAAGAAGAAGAATGAAGAAATCAAAGAAGCCTGTTTTGGAGAATGGATGTCCGGCGGAGAGAGCTCTGACTCCGACTCCGACAACGAAAGAAGTTGCTGTGAGACCCCCATTTGAGGATCACCTTGGTAACCGCCCAGGTAGGTTACACACAGCAGGATGTCACATGAGCTCCAAACCACACAAGCATAGTAATAACATTAAACAAGTAGCAGGCCAGCATGGCCAATATTACATAGCCAAAGCACCGAAAATGGCGCTAAGTAGAGTTGCTAAGAAAATAACAAGTTTATCAGAACCAGAATCGGTATCCAAGTACCGAACACACAGCATAAAGCACAAAGCAACGACAAAAAGCTTGACTTCCATCCGCAGCAGGGTTGGAGGGGCTTCTCCCACATCTGACTTGACTTGGTGCGCAATCCTTCTAGAACTTGGGCTCGTCCGGGGCACTTCCATCTTCTTGCGGGAACTCATAACTGAAGGAATCGGGATCCTCGAATCCCTCTTCTACAGTTGGAAGTAATTGCAAGGGTGAGCACTTGGTGCTCAGCAACACTCATTCCGGGGATTATAGTAATTGTACTTATATGAGGGTGAAACATATGATTCAGGGGTTTTAGTTTCATATGGATAGAGATATATAGATTTCCAAGTTATTTGTTCAGTAAACAGTACTTTGTCATGGAAATAGTACTTTAAACATTAAACAGGTTTTCAAGAAAAACATTAGATGTAGTGGTCTCCCATGAGTCACTACTTTGTTAACCGCATTATGAAAACATTCCAAAACATTACTTGTGCTATAACCCATGGATAACATCCACTACGAAAAGACTCCTGAACCTGGGAGTACAGAGTATCTGATACTTCTTTTACACTTTGCAAAGGTGTACCTCTTTTTTAAATCCACTGGTTCACTCGGCTTTCAAGTCGGATCAGCTCCATGTGACTTATACACATGTGACAAGGCCGAGATCACACAACGCTTTTACAATTCAGTATTAACAGTATCCCTGCCCGGTAAATAGACAATTAAGTCTCAAGTACCGTTGTGGGTCTTCCCCACTGCCTTACTTCCTAGCCTCTCTGGTCTATGTTCCCTCAGGACACATAGCCTTGGTCTATGTCCACGCGAGACATACAACCATTTAAGATTACAGCCGCTCACGGCTTAATCAGGTCTAGGGCGCCTTCCTTCTTTTACGCCTTTTTCCTCTCATTATTTTTCTGAACTCACATCACTCATGGCCGAACCTTGGCCTTCCAGTTTCCACGCGAGAAACCAGATCGTCAAACCATGCAGGGAACTGCTAATACCAAAAAGCTACTGAGTTGTGCCTGTCCCATACCAGGCAAGTGGTTGGTACGTTTACAATTCGTACAGAGACACAACACAAGGTTCTCGTCCTTATGAACCAATAGTGAGGAACATTCACATACCCTGGTGCGCACCGCACCCTCTCCATACAATCCAATCCTCACTACTGATCCCTTTTATCAGTTTTCTCGACAAAACGGTTTTCATTATAACTTCTCATGTATTTGACCATTTCAAGTTTAATGTGGATATTCAGTATATGAGTCCTAGGGTGACAAAAGCATATATAAGAAGGTTCAATAACAAAAAGGGGTTTCATGATTCATTAGGGAATATCTACTCATGTCATTCCAACATAACTTGTATTTCAACTAAGCATGCATAGTAAGAAATAGTGAATATACTTCATATGAAAATATTGGGTGAGGCATGATCAAGGGAATGAGGCTTGCCTTGCAATGTTGGGTCTAAAAACTCAGACGGATCTTCAAAGACTTCTTCCGCTCCTTCAGCTTCTGACTCTGCGGCAATCAAATGACACACAAACACATACCACATAAGCATACTGAAAATAGTTTCTATAGAAAGTATTAAGTAAATAAGTCATGCATGCAGGGGAAAAAGTTAGGGCAAGGTCACAAGGGCTCTGGTCGAAGAAACGGCTAAAAAGGATTGAACGTCGAAGGGTCGACATTCAGTTCATGGCTTTGGCATAACTGGAAACTAGTCTTGGGATGGTTTTCTGGAGAAGTGATAGTAGAGAAAGTTGTGGAACACAACTCCAGGAATCTAAAGGACAAGGTGGCATTTCAATTGCTCAACCAGAAGGGGTCGAACAAGGCTAATGCCAGTGGCTGACATGCACTGACATAGTGCTGGACATGGCCAGAAACTAGGGCATGCCTTAACTTTTGATCCAGGGCTCCAATTGATGCACCACTTTGTCTGGGAGGTAGGCATTACTAACAGGAACAATATACTCAACAGGCACAAGGGCTGAAAGTGGCCGGAGGGTGGCCAAATCCGGCGATGAACTACGGTGGCCTGGACATGGACTGAGTTACTGGACAGTGATCTTGGCATAGGCATAACTCACAATCTAGGCAGATCCAGGTGTCGAGCTAGTGGACAATATTGCTCAGGGTACTGGAATCTATCTAAGGGACAAGGTGGTGTCGGCTGGATCGGCCGGGAACAAATTCCGGCGACCGGCGCTGGAGAAGACGACACTGGACAAAGGGGGTTTTCGATTCAGGGCGAATGAGCTCAATTCCAAGCTTGGGAATGATCTCTAGGGCACAGCAAGGCTACTGGAGGGGTCAATTTGATTGGAGATCGGCCGGAGAAGCTTGGCGTCGAAGTCCGGCGAACTGCCGAGGTTCCAATTTGGGATTTCTTCGATTTGAGCTCAATTGGGGATTCTGATTCTACAGGCTTGCTCTACTAAGCTTACTGATCAACTTCTTCTACAGGATTGAGGGTTAATTTGGGCTGAATCGAACGGCATTGGGGGAACAGGGCAAATCGGGAATCCGGCGATCACCGGCGATGGGGATCGATCTGGTGCAATTGGTTGCTATGACACAGAGAGGGGAACGAGGGGAACTCACTGGTGAACTTGGATTGAAGAAAGGGGCTGTGGAAAGGGCTAGCACCGTGAGCTCACTCACTGGCTCGCCGGAGAAGAAAGCGAAAACGGCGAGAAACTGGAAATTTGGCTAAGTCTTGAGGTTGTGCTTCTTCACAGTACTGAGGAGGTTTAAATAGGCACGGGGACGGAGCTTGCGAGGGAGAACGCGACAACGGTTGCTTGCGCCGGGGAGAAACTTGTCGGGCGCAGGCGCAACGACGGCGACGGCGACGTGATTTGCTTCAGGCGGTGCTGCAGCTTTGCCAGTTGCGTTGGAACTTCGTCCGGGACGGCGCAGATGCGGAGGCAACAGCAAGGCTCCGGCGATGACACGTACACGCATGCAACTGCCACGGCAATGGGAGCGCGCGCGAAAACGCTGCTGGAGCGCGGCCGTTTATCCGCTGGGCAAGGCGATGCTACGGTGGCTAGCACGTGCGCGCGGGGTGGCTTGGTTGCTCACAACACAGGTGACAAGAAACAGTGGCCGGCGGCGAACAAACACGGCGAGAACGCGGCGCGGCAACGGTGGCTCGAGCACTGGTCGTGGCAACGACCAGGCGCTGGTCGAAAGGGCCTGAAAATAATATTTGGCTGTTCTGCAATTTCTGAAACTTATTCCAGGGGCTGTCTTGTGAAGAAAACTTGAATAGAACTTGGGCCTGTTTGCAAATTTGGAGATCTGAGGGTCCGATCTGAAATCTGATTTCGCAGCTAAGTTGCAAAAGATTAATAGAACTTATCTGGCCAAAGTTTGGTAAGATCGGGCAAGATCTGAAGGGTTTCGACAAAATTGGGGAAAATAGTTTAGGGTAAAATAGGGTAATTAGGGTTTTAAAATGGCAAGGCTTGAAACTTAGCTTTAGGGTGAGATTTTGGAGATGGTCCCGAAGGGAAAAATGCTCTGAACAACATTTAGAAGGGGATGGCTGAAGCAGATTAGGGTTTGGGGTCCAGATGTGGATTTTGGCTATTTTAGGGTTTAGCAAAAACAGGGGTGTTACAAATCTACCCACCTTAGAAACAATCTCGTCCTCGAGATTAGGGCAGGTCAGAGAATAGGAAGGGAAATTCTCGTCGGAGATCTTCTTCTTTTTCCCAAGTTGACTCCTCCTCTGAATGATTGTTCCATTGGACTCTGCAAAATCGGAGGGTTCTTGACTTCAGCACTTTCTCTCTGGTTTCCAGAATTCTAACAGGGTATTCCTGACAAGATAAGTCTGGTTGAATCTCAATCTCTGCAGGAGATATCTGTTCCGTTGGTTTTCTCAAGCATTTCTTCAGCTGAGATACATGAAACACGTCATGAATTCCGCTCAGTTCTGGTGGCAGTTCCAACTTGTATGCCATTTCGCCTCGCTTTTCCAGAATTTGATATGGTCCCACATATCTAGGTTTTAACTTTCCCTTCATCTGGAATCTTCGAACTCCTTTGTATGGCATAACCTTGAGATACACATAATCGCCCTCTTCAAAGGATAGCTCTCTTCTACGGTTATCTGCATAGCTTTTCTGTCTAGATTGAGCTGTTTTCAGTTTTTCTTGTATTATCCTGACGTGGGCTGTGGCTTCTTCTACCAGTTGGGGTCCTAGATGTTGCTTTTGACCAATTTCTGTCCAATACAGAGGCGTGCGGCATCTTCTTCCATATAGGGCTTCATATGGTGCCATTTGCAGGCTTGCTTGGAAACTGTTGTTGTAGGTGAATTCTGCATAAGGTAGAAATAACTCCCAAGAGTCTCCATAGTCCAAAACACAAGCCCTCAACATATCTTCCAAAATTTGGTTTACTCTTTCAGTCTGACCTCCAGTTTGAGGGTGGTAAGCGGTACTGAATTTTAACTTTGTGCCCAGGGCTTTCTGCAACTCTTGCCAAAATCTTGAAATGAACTGGGCTCCTCTATCGGAAACGATAGCCTTCGGCACTCCGTGCAAGACAACTATTCTGTTGAGATACAGCTCTGCTAAGTCCTTAGCTGTATATAGGGTCTTCACTGGGAGAAAATGTGCTACCTTTGTTAATCTATCTACTATGACCCATATAGAATCGAATCCTTTTCTCGTCCTTGGTAGTCCCACAATGAAATCCATTCCGATTTCATCCCACTTCCACTCTGGGATTTGTAGAGGTTGTAGCGGTCCCGCAGGCTTTTGATGTTCTGCTTTCACTCTTTGGCATGTGTCACAAGTTGCGACAAACTTGGCAATCTCTCTCTTCATTCCTTTCCACCAAAAATTTTTCTTCAAGTCCTTGTACATTTTGGTGCTGCCTGGGTGTATAGAATATGGGGTTTGATGAGCCTCTTGCATGATCAGGTCTTTGATCTCGTGGTCATTTGGAATGCAGATACGGTTATCGTACCATAGAATTCCCTGTTCATCTTCTCGAAGGTTGGTTGTATCTTTGCTCTTCATGTCCTCCATCTCTTGAAGGTCTGGGTCAATCGCTTGAGCTTGTCTGATCTTATCCTTCAACTCACATTCCATCTTTAGTGTAGCGATGGTTCCTTGGTCCACTAATTCCAATTGCAACCTTTCGAAGTCCTTGATCAGTTGTGTCGGCACTTCTAGCTGAGTTATCTGGTTGCAACGAGACTTCCTGCTCAAAGCATCAGCCACTACATTGGCTTTTCCTGGGTGATAGTGGATCTCTAGATCATAATCTTTGATCAGTTCTAGCCATCTTCTCTGCCTCATATTCAACTCCTGTTGCGTGAAGATATACTTCAGGCTCTTATGATCCGTATAAATTTCGCACTTATTGCCTAGTAAGTAGTGTCTCCATATCTTCAGTGCATGTACGACCGCAGCTAGCTCCAAATCATGTGTTGGATAATTCTCTTCATGAGGTCGTAGCTGTCTAGAAGCATAAGCTATCACTTTCCTTTCTTGCATCAACACACATCCTAATCCTTGTTTGGAGGCGTCACAATAGACTTGAAAATCCTTTTTGACGTCTGGCAGTATCAGGATTGGTGCAGTTGTCAGTCTTTTCTTCAGTTCCTCAAAACTTCTTTCGCACTCCTCGGTCCAATCAAAAGGGGCATTCTTCTTCAGTAGCTGGGTCAGCGGTTTGGTGATCTTCGAGAATCCTTCTACGAATCTTCGATAATATCCCGCTAATCCCAAGAAACTTCTAACTTCTGTTGCGGTTTCAGGTTGTTTCCACTCAGTAACAGCTTGTATCTTCAGCGGGTCCATAAATATTCCTTCGCCCGAGATGATATGTCCTAAGAAAGAGATCTTCTTCAGCCAAAAAGCACATTTGCTAAACTTGGCATATAGCTGGTGGTCTGCCAGTTTTTGTAGCACTATCCTCAGGTGATGTGCGTGCTCCTCCTCTGTCTTAGAGTAGACAAGGATATCATCCACAAATACAATGATGTACTTATCCAGGAATTCCATGAGGATCTTATTCATTAGATTCATGAATACCGCGGGTGCATTAGTTAATCCAAAGGGCATCACTGTGAACTCGTGCAACCCATATCTGGCTACGAAAGCAGTTTTAGGAATGTCCTGCTCTCGGATCCTCAACTGATGGTACCCCGATCTCAGGTCTATTCTTGAGAACACTTTTGCTTCTCTGAGCTGGTCAAAAAGGTCATCTATCCTTGGTAAGGGGTATTTGTTCTTAATGGTCATGTCATTTAGCTTGCGGTAGTCTATGCAAAGTCGCATGCTACCATCCTTCTTCTTAACAAAGAGCACTGGGGCTCCCCATGGTGATGAGCTTGATCTGATGAATCCTTTTTCTTCCAATTCAGCTATCTGCTTCTTCAGTTCCTCTTGCTCATGACCTGTCATCCGAAACAACTTCCTAGCATACGGAGCAGATCCGGGTTTCAGTTCGATGGTGAACTCTATATCCCTATTTGGTGGCAATCCGGGAAGCTCTTCTGGAAAGACTTCTGGGTACTCGTTGGCAATTGGTACCTCTTCAAGCTTCACTTCTTCAATGCAGTTCAATCTCTGCAGGTGGTTGCAGATTGGAGTTCTGTCTGCATGGAATGTAACTTGCTTTCCAATAGCATTTGTCAGGGTGATTGTTTTCTTCTCACAATCCATCAATCCCTTATGCTTGGCCAGCCAATCCATTCCAAGAATGACATCCAATCCTTGAAGGTTTAGAACTAGCATGTCTGCCAGGAATTCTAGATTGCCGATACAGAAGGCAACATTTCTACAGATAGAATTAACAATCATCCTAGCACCAGGTGACTGAATGATGATAGGATGCTCTAAAGCAACTACAGGCAAGTTATTACTCAACAAGCAATCTTTTGACATGAATGAATGAGTTGCACCGGGATCAAATAGAACAACTGAAATCTGAGAGGAGATCAAGAGTCTACCGATCACGACGTCAGTTGCCTCTCCCGCTTCTGCAGCAGTCACGAAGTTGAGTCTTCCTCCGGTGGTTGGTGTTCCTCTTCCTCTGTTGGTTTGGAATCTTCCTCCTCTGGCTTGTGGTGTTCCTCTGGCAATAGTTCGTGCAGGTGCAGGGGATTTGGCTGCCTGAGCTTTAGCAACATTGGGAGGTAAATGCCGAAATGGACAAGTCTCTCTATGGTGTCCTCTTCTGCCACAATGGAAACACTCTGCATTCTTCAGCGTACAATCTCTATAGAGGTGACTCCCTTTGCATCCGGGACATGTTAGAGTTGTTGGTGATGGAGTCCTCTGGGGTCTCGGAGGTGCAGGTGGTCTGAAAGCGGCTCTGGCATATGGCGCTGGTCTTCCTCGGCTAGAATTTCCCTGAAATGGATATGCTACACTTTTCCTCTTGCGGTCCTCTTCTACTATGCCTCTTTTCTCCTCCATTTTGAGTACTCGATTCACAAGGACTTGGAAGTCCGTGAACTCGTGCGTTGATAGGTGATACTGATATGAGTTTTGTAGGCCTTCGCAAAATCTGTCGATCTTTCGCTCTTCTGTCATGATATCTTCTAGTGCATACCTGGCCAATTTGATGAATTCGTGTAAATACTGCTTCACCGTCCTTCCTCCTTGCCTTAGATTCAAGAATTCTCTGCGTTTGGCTTGAATAGCTCCTTTGGGGACATGGTATTTACGGAACTGTTCCTTGAATTCATTCCAGGTAATTGAATTCTGATTAGGGTGTACCGTCTTGTAATTCTCCCACCATGCTGCAGCCGATCCTGTGAGCTGATGGGGTCCATATAGCAGCTTCTCTTCGTCATTACCCCTGACAGTATCCAATTTCCTCTCAATCTCTCTTAACCAATCGTCTGCCACAATCGGGTCTTCAGTGCAGGAGAAAGTTGGAGGACGCGTCTTTTGAAAGTCTGTCAGTCTTGCTCCAATGTTCGAACCTTCCTCGCGTCGTGTTGCGGAGTTTTGCATCAACTGTTCCAGAATTTGACTCTGTACCTCTGCAGATCTCTGTCTGTTTTGCTCCATCCATATTAATATTTCTGTCAGATTTCCTCCTTGCGGTACTGAGGCCGATGAATTTGGCTGATCTGAGTCATCTCTAGTCCTTCTCGTTGATGTGTTCCTTGGGGCTTCTTCCGAGCCTTGGATTCTACCTTTGGTGTTCACCATTCTGTTCTGACAAGATAATTGAGACAAGACTACGAATTCAAGAGAGCACAGATTGAACACAAGCTGAAATGAAAGATCAACCCAAGAGATTGGATTGGAACATGCAATTGCCATTTTCAAAGGTTTTCCAAAGATACAAGGTTTTCACCTTTACAGCTTTAGAGTTACCAACAAACAATACAAACAAAGCAGCTACTACAACAAGAGCTAAAGACTAACGGTTACAAGGGCTAGAGCAGAAGGGTCAAGCTGAAGAGAAAACTAGGATCTCCTGTCGGTCTTGGAAGAACTGCAAGGTTCCACTTCTTCAGGGTCTTCCTCTTCTTGATCTTCGTCAGCATCCATAGGGTCCCATTGCATATCATTGTCCTCTTCTTCCTCAGATGAATCGTTGGTGTTGCATGTAGCGATCTCTTTTCCTTTGCCCTCAGGAACTTCCTTCCCTTTCGCGAGAGTAGGATATTCTGGTGCAGGGGTGTTGATCACAATGCCACGCGAAGCAGGCGTGAAATAACCCAGGTAGTCCCTAGGTCTTCCCACACTCTTGCGGGCTGTGAGTCTTATCTTCAAGCGGTTCCTCTTGTTCACCGATCCTTCGTCTTCGACTTCTCGAGCTCTGCTAGGTTCAGCCAACTCCTGAATCTGTTTCTCCTTCTCTTGGAGTTCTGAGCGAACCTTCGCAAGCGCTCCTTCCAGATAGTGACGGTCATCCCGAGCATTTTCATGCTCACGCAGCAACCGAGTGTAGCTTGACTCCAAAACTTGGACTACATCTCTGGTTTTGGTCAGGATGGCGTCTCTCTGGTTGGTGGAGGGATGAACAGTTCGATGATCCGATCCGGGAACTTGGTAGGGTACAAAACAGAAAGGAGAACCTATGAGAAAGTCATCGTACAGCTGGCGGATGGTACCTATAGCACGACGAGCCGCATCTTGGATAGCATCTTCTTCTTCTTCTCTACGAGCTTCCTTTCTTGTTGATCCTCTCCCGATCTCTGGAATCTCGTACACAATCACCGAGGCACGGAAACCAAAAGGTCTACCATCGACTTCTTCTCGACGGACGTAGTATACGGGTCGCTGGTTGTCTCTTGCTCCCAGAAATTGCAACATCATCCAAAGCATCAATGCCCATGATCCCAACTCGTCTCCGTGAATTAGCTTCTTACCAGGGGCCATCTGCGATGATGAGACACGGAACACTTAAAAGTAGGAAAACGGTTTTGAAAGTTTTCAAATAATGCTCATTATGCTTTTCTTAAACAAATTAGGTTTTTCACAATTAGATTTTTACCAAATAATCTAGCGATCCTCTACTTTAGGGACGCCCATTCTAGTAAGGGTCACGACCTACAGTCAAGCTTCATGCTCTGATACCATTCGCTGTGAGACCCCCATTTGAGGATCACCTTGGTAACCGCCCAGGTAGGTTACACACAGCAGGATGTCACATGAGCTCCAAACCACACAAGCATAGTAATAACATTAAACAAGTAGCAGGCCAGCATGGCCAATATTACATAGCCAAAGCACCGAAAATGGCGCTAAGTAGAGTTGCTAAGAAAATAACAAGTTTATCAGAACCAGAATCGGTATCCAAGTACCGAACACACAGCATAAAGCACAAAGCAACGACAAAAAGCTTGACTTCCATCCGCAGCAGGGTTGGAGGGGCTTCTCCCACATCTGACTTGACTTGGTGCGCAATCCTTCTAGAACTTGGGCTCGTCCGGGGCACTTCCATCTTCTTGCGGGAACTCATAACTGAAGGAATCGGGATCCTCGAATCCCTCTTCTACAGTTGGAAGTAATTGCAAGGGTGAGCACTTGGTGCTCAGCAACACCCATTCCGGGGATTATAGTAATTGTACTTATATGAGGGTGAAACATATGATTCAGGGGTTTTAGTTTCATATGGATAGAGATATATAGATTTCCAAGTTATTTGTTCAGTAAACAGTACTTTGTCATGGAAATAGTACTTTAAACATTAAACAGGTTTTCAAGAAAAACATTAGATGTAGTGGTCTCCCATGAGTCACTACTTTGTTAACCGCATTATGAAAACATTCCAAAACATTACTTGTGCTATAACCCATGGATAACATCCACTACGAAAAGACTCCTGAACCTGGGAGTACAGAGTATCTGATACTTCTTTTACACTTTGCAAAGGTGTACCTCTTTTTTAAATCCACTGGTTCACTCGGCTTTCAAGTCGGATCAGCTCCATGTGACTTATACACATGTGACAAGGCCGAGATCACACAACGCTTTTACAATTCAGTATTAACAGTATCCCTGCCCGGTAAATAGACAATTAAGTCTCAAGTACCGTTGTGGGTCTTCCCCACTGCCTTACTTCCTAGCCTCTCTGGTCTATGTTCCCTCAGGACACATAGCCTTGGTCTATGTCCACGCGAGACATACAACCATTTAAGATTACAGCCGCTCACGGCTTAATCAGGTCTAGGGCGCCTTCCTTCTTTTACGCCTTTTTCCTCTCATTATTTTTCTGAACTCACATCACTCATGGCCGAACCTTGGCCTTCCAGTTTCCACGCGAGAAACCAGATCGTCAAACCATGCAGGGAACTGCTAATACCAAAAAGCTACTGAGTTGTGCCTGTCCCATACCAGGCAAGTGGTTGGTACGTTTACAATTCGTACAGAGACACAGCACAAGGTTCTCGTCCTTATGAACCAATAGTGAGGAACATTCACATACCCTGGTGCGCACCGCACCCTCTCCATACAATCCAATCCTCACTACTGATCCCTTTTATCAGTTTTCTCGACAAAACGGTTTTCATTATAACTTCTCATGTATTTGACCATTTCAAGTTTAATGTGGATATTCAGTATATGAGTCCTAGGGTGACAAAAGCATATATAAGAAGGTTCAATAACAAAAAGGGGTTTCATGATTCATTAGGGAATATCTACTCATGTCATTCCAACATAACTTGTATTTCAACTAAGCATGCATAGTAAGAAATAGTGAATATACTTCATATGAAAATATTGGGTGAGGCATGATCAAGGGAATGAGGCTTGCCTTGCAATGTTGGGTCTAAAAACTCAGACGGATCTTCAAAGACTTCTTCCGCTCCTTCAGCTTCTGACTCTGCGGCAATCAAATGACACACAAACACATACCACATAAGCATACTGAAAATAGTTTCTATAGAAAGTATTAAGTAAATAAGTCATGCATGCAGGGGAAAAAGTTAGGGCAAGGTCACAAGGGCTCTGGTCGAAGAAACGGCTAAAAAGGATTGAACGTCGAAGGGTCGACATTCAGTTCATGGCTTTGGCATAACTGGAAACTAGTCTTGGGATGGTTTTCTGGAGAAGTGATAGTAGAGAAAGTTGTGGAACACAACTCCAAGAATCTAAAGGACAAGGTGGCATTTCAATTGCTCAACCAGAAGGGGTCGAACAAGGCTAATGCCAGTGGCTGACATGCACTGACATAGTGCTGGACATGGCCAGAAACTAGGGCATGCCTTAACTTTTGATCCAGGGCTCCAATTGATGCACCACTTTGTCTGGGAGGTAGGCATTACTAACAGGAACAATATACTCAACAGGCACAAGGGCTGAAAGTGGCCGGAGGGTGGCCAAATCCGGCGATGAACTACGGTGGCCTGGACATGGACTGAGTTACTGGACAGTGATCTTGGCATAGGCATAACTCACAATCTAGG
Organism: Pharus latifolius; assembly: GCA_019359835.1. NCBI lineage: Eukaryota > Viridiplantae > Streptophyta > Magnoliopsida > Poales > Poaceae > Pharus > Pharus latifolius. The sequence continues at coordinate 16,169,402 of CM033322.1, forward strand.
CAGATCCAGGTGTCGAGCTAGTGGACAATATTGCTCAGGGTACTGGAATCTATCTAAGGGACAAGGTGGTGTCGGCTGGATCGGCCGGGAACAAATTCCGGCGACCGGCGCTGGAGAAGACGACACTGGACAAAGGGGGTTTTCGATTCAGGGCGAATGAGCTCAATTCCAAGCTTGGGAATGATCTCTAGGGCACAGCAAGGCTACTGGAGGGGTCAATTTGATTGGAGATCGGCCGGAGAAGCTTGGCGTCGAAGTCCGGCGAACTGCCGAGGTTCCAATTTGGGATTTCTTCGATTTGAGCTCAATTGGGGATTCTGATTCTACAGGCTTGCTCTACTAAGCTTACTGATCAACTTCTTCTACAGGATTGAGGGTTAATTTGGGCTGAATCGAACGGCATTGGGGGAACAGGGCAAATCGGGAATCCGGCGATCACCGGCGATGGGGATCGATCTGGTGCAATTGGTTGCTATGACACAGAGAGGGGAACGAGGGGAACTCACTGGTGAACTTGGATTGAAGAAAGGGGCTGTGGAAAGGGCTAGCACCGTGAGCTCACTCACTGGCTCGCCGGAGAAGAAAGCGAAAACGGCGAGAAACTGGAAATTTGGCTAAGTCTTGAGGTTGTGCTTCTTCACAGTACTGAGGAGGTTTAAATAGGCACGGGGACGGAGCTTGCGAGGGAGAACGCGACAACGGTTGCTTGCGCCGGGGAGAAACTTGTCGGGCGCAGGCGCAACGACGGCGACGGCGACGTGATTTGCTTCAGGCGGTGCTGCAGCTTTGCCAGTTGCGTTGGAACTTCGTCCGGGACGGCGCAGATGCGGAGGCAACAGCAAGGCTCCGGCGATGACACGTACACGCATGCAACTGCCACGGCAACGGGAGCGCGCGCGAAAACGCTGCTGGAGCGCGGCCGTTTATCCGCTGGGCAAGGCGATGCTACGGTGGCTAGCACGTGCGCGCGGGGTGGCTTGGCTGCTCACAACACAGGTGACAAGAAACGGTGGCCGGCGGCGAACAAACACGGCGAGAACGCGGCGCGGCAACGGTGGCTCGAGCACTGGTCGTGGCAACGACCAGGCGCTGGTCGAAAGGGCCTGAAAATAATATTTGGCTGTTCTGCAATTTCTGAAACTTATTCCAGGGGCTGTCTTGTGAAGAAAACTTGAATAGAACTTGGGCCTGTTTGCAAATTTGGAGATCTGAGGGTCCGATCTGAAATCTGATTTCGCAGCTAAGTTGCAAAAGATTAATAGAACTTATTTGGCCAAAGTTTGGTAAGATCGGGCAAGATCTGAAGGGTTTCGACAAAATTGGGGAAAATAGTTTAGGGTAAAATAGGGTAATTAGGGTTTTAAAATGGCAAGGCTTGAAACTCAGCTTTAGGGTGAGATTTTGGAGATGGTCCCGAAGGGAAAAATGCTCTGAACAACATTTAGAAGGGGATGGCTGAAGCAGATTAGGGTTTGGGGTCCAGATGTGGATTTTGGCTATTTTAGGGTTTAGCAAAAACAGGGGTGTTACAGTTGCTCCAAGAAGATGGCCGGATTAGCTCTCGGCAACATCAATACCTCAACTAGTTCATCCATTTGCCTTATGGCCAAAGGCGATGAAAAGGTACACTCTAATGATCCATCTTATGATGATTTAGTTGAAATGATAACCGAATTAAATGAAGTATTTGGAAAAACTAAAAAGAAGTATAAGGCGCTTAAGGAAGAACATTCTTCCCTACGCGCTCAATACTCCGAGCTTAAAGAATCTTATGAATGCATGCTCATAAAAGATGTTACAAATATCTCATCTAAGGTAGATGCTTCAACTTCATGTAATTTGGATGATTCTCCCTCTAGTAGTCATCATATTCCATGTGCTTCTAATGACAACATATTGAATGAAAATAATGAACTTAAGGCACAAGTTGAAAAACTTGGAAAAGGCTTAGAAAACTGCTACAAAGGTAAAATATCTCTTGATGTAATCCTTAGTAAACAAAAATGTTCTTTTAGAAAAGAAGGATTAGGATATTTTCAAAACAAAGGAAGGAAACAAAACTCTAAAACTATATTTGTTAAAACATGCAACACATTTTGTCATAAATGCCATGAAACCGGTCATTCACATGAGGCATGTCCCTTAATGACTCCTAATTATTTTGATACTTGCTACATGCTTCAAAAGTCGAGAAAAGGTTATGCTATAGCAAAGTATGTTGGTGCACCCATGTTAAATAAAAGAAAGAAATCTATTTGGGCGCCCAAAACTTTGATTGCTAACATTGAAGGACCCAAAAAGGTTTGGGTACCTAAAAGAACTTAATTCTTTTTATGCAGGTGAACTACAAGACCGGTGGGAGGCATTGGGTGCTCGATAGCGGATGCTCCGAACACATGACCGGTAACAAGAAGTTGTTCACCTCACTCAAAGACAACTCAAGCGAGAACCAAAAGATTACCTTTGGCGACAATCGTCAAGGAAATGTGGTAGGCTTGGGTAAAATCGCAATCTCTAATGATCTATCTATTTCGAATGTTCTGTTGGTCGAATCTCTGAATTTCAATTTGCTTTCCGTTGCTCAAATTTGTGATTTTGGTTTTAGTTGCACATTTTTCCCAAAAGAAGTTTTGGTTGAAAGTTTAAAAGATAAATCTTTGATCTTTAAAGGCTTTCGTTTTGGAAATCTTTATTTGGTTGATTTTCATTCAAAAGATGCATCTCTTTCAACATGTCTTGTCTCTCAAACCTCAAAAGGTTGGCTATGGCATAGACGACTTGCACATGTTGGTATGCATCAATTGAGAAAACTTTTAAAACGTGATTTGGTTGTTGGCTTAAAGGATGTGAATTTTGAAAAGGACAAACCTTGTAGCGCTTGTCAAGCTGGCAAGCAAGTAGCTACTTCACATCCAACTAAGCGCATTCTTTCGACTTGCAAATCTTTGGAACTCCTTCATATGGATTTATTTGGACCTTCCGAGTTCCAAAGTATCGGGGGTAGCAACTATGGTTTTGTGATTGTTGATGATTTTACTCGCTACACTTGGGTTTTCTTTATTTCTCAAAAATCTGAAACTCCCGATGTCTTCAAAAGTTTTGCAAAATGTGTTTCTACTGAATTTGAATTATCCATCAAGAAAATCCGTAGTGATCATGGTGGAGAGTTCGTCAATTCAACTTTATTTGATTTTTGTGACTCTCTTGGAATCAAACACGAATTTTCCACATCCTACACTCCACAGCAAAATGGAGTCGTTGAAAAGAAAAATCGAACACTTATAGAAATGGCAAGGACTATGCTAAGTGAGTATGATACTCCTACTCGCTTCTGGGCTGAAGCCATGCGTACTGCTTGCTATTCTATAAATCGGCTTTATTTGCATCCTCTTCTTAGTTTGACTCCTTACGAACTTCTTGTTGGACGCAAGCCAAATATTTCTTTTTTTTGAGTGTTTGGTTGCAAATGTTATATTCTTAAGAAAAGAAATTTTGGTGGTAAATTTCAAAGAAGAGTAGATGAAGGCTTTCTAGTCGGATACTCCACCACTAGTAAAGCTTATCGTGTTTTCAATAAAAATACAAGTTGTATTGAAGAATCGGGTGATGTCGAATTTGATGAAACTAACGGATCGCAAAAGGAGCAAGTCTCTCATGAAGTTTCAGGTGAAGATCTTCAAGAAGCAATGAAGAACATAACCATTGGAGACATCAAGCCAACAGAAGAAGATCAAGAAGAAGATGTCAACATTGAGAATGCTGATCAAGATGTATCTTCATCTCATGTTGATCCTCCAGAACAAGGTCAAGATGAAAATGTACAAGATGAAGCGCCAAGGCAGCATCAAACTATCACCAAGGATCACCCTCTAGATCAAATATTGGGTGACGTCAGTAAGGGTGTTCAAACTCGATCTCGTATTGCTGCTTTTTGTGAACATCATTCATTTGTTTCTTCATTAGAACCAAAACATATAAATGAAGCTTTAAATAATCCTGATTGGGTTAATGCCATGCATGAAGAACTTAACAACTTTGCTAGAAATGAAGTTTGGACTTTAGTAGAAAGACCCAAGGATCATAATGTTATTGGAACAAAATGGGTTTTCAGAAATAAGCAAGATGAAAATGGTGTTGTAATCAGGAACAAAGCTCGTCTTGTTGCTCAAGGTTTCACTCAAGTCGAAGGTTTAGACTTTGGTGAGACTTTTGCACCTGTAGCAAGACTTGAAGCTATTCGCATTCTTCTTGCCTATGCATCATGTTTTAATATTAAACTTTTTCAAATGGATGTAAAAAGTGCTTTCTTAAATGGTGAAATTTCTGAACTTGTGTTTGTTGAACAACCTCCTGGTTTTGAAGATTCTAAATTTCCAAACCATATATTTAAATTGTCAAAAGCTCTCTATAGTCTCAAACAAGCTCCTCGTGCTTGGTATGAGCGACTTAGAGACTTTCTTTTATCAAAATGTTTTAAAATTGGGAAGGTTGATACAACTCTCTTTACAAAGAAAATTGAAAAGGAATTGTTCATTTGTCAGATATATGTTGATGATATTATCTTTGGATCTACTAATGAACATTTCTATCATGAGTTTGGAGAGATGATGTCTAGGGAGTTCGAGATGTCCATGATTGGTGAGCTGAGCTTCTTCCTTGGTCTTCAAATCAAGCAACTCAAGAACGGTACGTTCGTGAGTCAAACAAAGTACATGAAGGACCTGCTCAAGCGCTTTGGGATGGAAGACGCTAAGGCAATCAAAACTCCCATGGCAATCAATGGACATCTGGACATGGACAAAAGCGGCAAATCGGTCGATTCTAAACTTTATAGGTCTATGATTGGTAGTCTTTTATATTTTACTGCATCTAGGCCTGATATCATGTTCAGTATGTGCTTATGTGCTAGATTTTAATCTGATCCTAAGGAATGCCATTTAACTGCTCTTAAAAGAATCCTTAGGTATTTAAAATGTTATCCCAGTTTAGGCCTTTGGTATCCGAAAGATGCAAATTTTGAATTAATTGGGTATTCGGATTCTGATTATGCTGGGTGCAAGATTGATCGTAAAAGCACATCTGGTAGCTGTCAGCTGTTGGGGAGATCATTAGTATCATGGTCATCTAGGAAGCAAAATTCTGTAGCTCTCTCCACAGCTGAAGCTGAATATGTGTCTGCAGGCAGTTGTTGTGCGCAATTATTGTGGATGAAGCAGACATTTTTGGATTATGGAATTATCTTTGATAAAGTGCCACTCTTATGTGATAATGAAAGTGCCATTAAAATTGCTAATAATCCTGTTCAACATTCTAGAACCAAGCATATTGAAATAAGGCACCATTTTATTAGAGATCATGTGGCAAAAGGTGATATTGATGTGAATTATGTTAGAACTGATATGCAACTAGCTGATATCTTCACCAAACCCTTAGATGAATCAAGATTTTGCTTTTTAAGGGGTGAACTGAACATTATTGATATATCAAATGCTAGTTGATGTGCTAAATGTGTTGTTTGTATAAAATATTATTATTTTATTCCCTCTCTGGTCTTAGACTGCTTCTGGTCGAAATTGACCAAACTGACAGTCAGTTCCTCTAACTGACAGTCAGTTCAGTAGTTAGGTACCTGGTCTTAGTCTCTGGTCGAAGTCATTGTCATAACTGACAGTTAGTTTAACTGACAGTCAGTTACGTGCATTTGATTTTGGTCGTAGCTCCTGGTCGTGTTCGAGTCCCAAACTGACTGTCAGTCTCATACACTGACTGTCAGTTTCAAAACTCAGTTCTGTGAACTGACTGTCAGTGTGGCACACTGAATGTCAGTTCTATGTTTCTAAGTTTGAAACTGACTGTCAGTTTATCAAACTGACTGTCAGTTGCGGGATCCAGAACCCTAAAACCCCCGTTCTGTTTTCTTTGCCTCTTCACCTTTCTTCTCGCCGTCGTTGCTTCTTGTGCCCCCTCGCCGTCGCCTTTGCGCCTTTTCCTCGCCGTGCCTCGCCACCACATCCTTGCGCCACCACTCGTCGCCGGTGAGCTCCTCACCGCCGGCGCCACCGTCCTCGCTGGTCTCGACCTCTTCGTTTTGGCTCCTCTGTTCACAGCTCCTTCTTCTCGGCACCTCACCCATTCGTCGTGTGCCTTGATCGTGACCTCCTCGTCGTGCTGAACTTCGTCCCTGTGGTCGTTTTGGCTGTCTTTTCGGCATAAGCTTCCTCGACCACATCAGTTCGTCCTCAGTTCAGGTCCTTGTTCTTCTTCCTTCTCTGTTTCGTTTCTTCAAAATGTCTGATCAGCCCGGTCCTTCTCGTCGTGTGGCCCGACAAGAGAATGCGGCAAACAGCCAGCGTTCATCGAGTCAGACGTCCGAGAACCGGCCCTCGCCTCCGCCTGAGCGCGTGCCCGTGGATTATTCACGGTGGCACGCGAGCCGCCTTCGCTCTCTTCGTTCTGTGAACCCGTATCTGTCGCCGCGTCCCACTGGTTGCGACGCATGCGAGGTTCTCACTTGCTACACAAACCTCCATTTGGACCTGTTTACCAGCGTCTATAGCCGCGCACCCATTTTTGCTCACCGCTCTCTGTCGTGGGGAACGATTGCCTCTCGCACAGGCATCGCCACCCTCGCAGACTTGTTCGGCACTGTAGGGATCCGCGACCTAGTCGCTGATTCCTCTCTGCACTGGGCTGAGGGGCCCATTCGCCAGTTTTATTCCACCGTCTTCGTCTCCCCTCAGCGCGACTTCATGACCTTCATGACAGGCCTCCAGGTCTACACTGTCACGAAGGATCAGCTGGAGTCGGCGCTTGGACTGGTGCGCCCTCCTTCTGGCCACCAGCTCCATACCTTACCTGACCTTGAGCGTCGGGAGGTAGCCATGCTTTACTCCGGCCCCTTCCAGCTCCGTCACATTGCCGACTTGCGCCGCGATGTAGACCTAGCCCTGCGGATCCTCCGTCTCACTCTGGTCCCCATGAGCGGAGATAGGGCTAGGATCACCTATCTGGCCCTCCACGTCCTGATTTCGATCTTTCAGGAGGAGCCATTCGACGTTGCTGATCTCATCATCAGTGAGATTCAGCATGTCCTTCTTTCCCCGCGCCGTCAGCTGATATACGCTCCGTATATCATGGCGGTGCTTCTTCATATCCGGGTCGTCGACACTGAGCTGCCACGACCCCATCATCCTCTTCTCTTCTATCCTCCGGGCCAGGCTGATCGTAGGCTTGGTGCTCGCCCCGCTGCAGCTGCTGGCCCTGGTTCTCCCGCATCAGATGATGATGCTGCGGGGGAGTCAGAGGACAAGGCTCCTGCTCAGGAGTCTTCTCCAGCTCCAGCTGCAGGGATTGGCACCGGATCTGCGTCTTCTTCCTCTCAGCTTCAGGAGATTCTTCAGGTGCAGCAGCAGATCCTCAGCACCCAGGCGGAGCATCACCAGATGTTGCTTCGTTTGGTTGCACAGCAGGAGGAGATTCTGCGTCGCCTGCTTGCTCCCGGATCTTCGGTCCCTCGTAAGAGGGCCCGCCAGGCTGCGTCTTCTCCGAGCTCAGCTTCAGTTGCTGCTGATCCAGCTCCTGTTGCACCAGCTCCAGCTCCTGTTGTAGCTGCGACTCCTCCGGCGTCTCCAGCCGTCGACCCGACTGCATCTCCAGATGGCTCCGGAGATACAGCCGTCCTAGGATTTTCTTCAGATGATGAGCCTTAGGCTCTGATTTGTATCTTTGCCTCCCTTTTTGTGCTTGATGCCAAAGGGGGAGAAGTATTTTGGATATTAAGTATTTTGGATATTAGAGTCTTTTGCTGTATTGAACAGATGTTTATTTTTCATATATATGGAGATGTTTTTGTTTATCATATATGTCTGTGTATGATCTATGTAGCTCTGATATCTTGATACATATATGATGACTTGGTTTCTTGAGATGATGTTCTTGAGCTCTGATACATTGATATATATGATGTCTTGATTTTGAGATGTGTATGCTTTGATATGACCTTGTGATATTTGCACATCTATGACTTGGGTACCCTGATGTATATGTATTGGTTTATGATCTGATTTGATGAGATGCATATACTCAGGGGGAGCTATTTCATCTATTTTGTTATTGAACACTTGTTGTCATCAATCATCAAAAAGGGGGAGATTGTTGCATCTAGGCCTTCATGCCTAACCCTAATTTTGATGATTAATGAAAACAAAGTGTTCCGGACTAATTGTGCTTTTGAGATAAATTGATATAGGGATCAGTTGGGAAGAATTACGAGATGATCAAGATGAACCTGACATGAAGTGAAGCACAAGATGCAGAAGAGCAAAATACAAGACGCAAATCATGAAGATGCGAAAGACCTAAGGTATTATGAGATTTTATTTTTTACCGATCTCGGTGTTTCGAGATGATCGGTTAGGGAAATTATTTTTTAGTTTTAAACCGTACTATAAAGAGGGGTGGCGAAAGTCCTCTCTTTATCTCCAACACAAACCGAGAAATCTAGGTCATTGCATTGCATCTTTTTAGTTGGATTTGGTTTTGAACTTATTTGAAAAATCTGGTTTTTCAGTTCAGTTTTTGACAGCAGAAGAGTATTTGCAATTTTCAGAAAGATCTAGGCAGATCTGGCTTTTTCTTCTGTTTACAAAATTGTAGCCCTTAAAATTATCTTTCCAACGAGCTATTAAACACCTCTTTTGGATTTCTGGATTTAAAGTTATCTCTATTTTTGTTCAAACTGACTGTCAGTTTGAATGTCAGTTCGTGTTAACTGACAATTGTCCAGAGAGGGTGTATTTTTGGGCACAAAATTTTTGTACTAAACTGACTGTCAGTTTGTCCATACTGACTGTCAGTTGGGGTTTCGACCACAGTGCTTTTAACTGAGTTTCTATTTGTTTTTGGTCGAGTTTGTGGTCGAACTGACTGTCAGTTTGTGTAACTGACTGTCAGTTGTGGGTTTTAGCTTTCCATAAACGACCACGAACGGCTAGCAAAGTTTTATCCGTAAATTTTGTCGGCCGTTGTGTACTAAACTGACTGTCAGTTAGGCAAACTGACTGTCAGTTTGGCAAACTGACTGTCAGTTTGGGTTGCTGATTTTCAGCCCTAACTCCAACGGTTCATTTGATTCTTGAGGCTATAAAAAGGGGCTTTGGGCATAAGTTTTTAACAACAAGCAGCAGCATTTCATATACACTCTTGAGTATTAGTTGCTTATATAAAATCTTGATCTTTTGATCAAGTCGAGTGATTTTCGATCCACCGAGTGTTTCAGTTCTTTGCATTTTGCATTCACTTAGCTTCCCGATGCGTGCTTGGAGGTCTTGAGAAGACCTCGCTGCCTGTTACTCTTGGTGAGCGCCCTCACCTAGACGGTTCGGAGGCGTGGCCGTTGATCTCTCCGTTCGGAGATTGTCGGAGAGGCTCGGCTAGTGTGTACAAGGCATCGGTGCTCGCCTTTCCGGAGTGGACAAGGAGCAACCACTAGTGATAATATCCTTTGTGGATATTGAGGCAAGACTCAAGTGATTTGAGTGCTTCAACGAGGATTAGTGGAGACTGGGCGAGTCTCCGATATCTCGGTAAAAATCGTTGTGTTCGTTTTCTTTCCCTTGCTTATATTATTTGTTCTTTATTTGCTTTAAGTTTTAAAGTTTTTAAAAGCCTCCTATTCACCCCCCTCTAGTCGGCATCCTTGATCCAACATTTACAACAAAGCATGCCACAGAAAATGTACTGGTCGGACATTGTCCGGCCATTTCGGACAATGTCTGGCCTATATCGGACACTCCGGACAAGTCTATTTGTCTCCGGTTTCGTTTTACAATTTGCAGAGGAAATTTGTATTGGCCAGACATTGTCCGGTCATTACAGACATTGTCTGGCCAGTTCAAAACGAAAACAGGATTTCAAGTTTTTACCCAATCTCAATTATGAACTAGATGCATATGCAAATATGTTTCCAAAGACTTCAAGATTGATCAAATGACTTGTGCTAAAACCCCTCTTAATAGTACGACTATCTAAACTAGAAATTTTCAAACATAAAAACGTTAGGTTTAGATACTTGTACTTTTGTTGGAATTTTTCGTCATTCTTGCTTCATGAGGTCTCGATAATCTTGATTTGCACTTTTGTGATGCTTCCACCTCTTTTTAACCTGAGTCTCAAATACATAGATTAGTTGCATATATTTCGGATGTCATTAATCACCGAAACCCTAATCAGGGCTCAAGATTCAACAAGCCTTGCCGCACGGGTTTAGAGCGAGAGCGGCTATTATTTTAGGGTTGTAGGGTTTAGAAATTTAATTTGGTTAGGGTTAGGGTTGGCTATCAGTTCGGGTTAGGGTTAGGGTTGGTTTGCAGTTACGGTTAGGGTTAGGAATTTTTTGTTGGAATAACCCAATAAAAAAAAGAAATTCCAAATTTAACCCAAAACTTTTAAAAATTTCAAAATTAACCTTCAGTCGCGAAGATGGTGCGCGACTGAATACGTGGCATGGCCCATATGCACCCACTGGCGCAGAACTGTGCCACGAAAAAAGGTATAAAACTACGCCACAACAACAAATTACATAAGTTAGTTATAGTGTATCTTGGCCTTGCCCGCACAGGTTTAGAGCGAGAGCGGCTATTATTTTAGGGTTGTAGGGTTTAGAAATTTAATTTGGTTAGGATATGGTTGGGCATTAAAATGTTTATTAGGGTGTAGATTGAAATGTTTGTTAGTACGTAGATTGAAATGTTTGCTAGTATGTAGATGTAAATGTTTGTTTTAGATTATGTTAGGGCCCTCGCGGCCTCGTTGCCCTAGTCGTCACCGCCATCGCCCTCGCCGTCTTGGCCTTGCCCACACGGGTTTAGAGGGAGAGCGGCTATTTTTTTTAGGGTTGTAGGGTTTATAAATTTAATTGTTCACTTCACTTTTTTCCTAGGCAAAAATCGTGTAGCCCAATAGCGACTGAAATGAAGTGTTGGAAAATTACTGTTGTTTCAAAAACCATGTTTTTTGTAGTACTTTGAGCAATGTTGGTCCTCTAATTATACACTCTACTACAATATAAGATATAAATTAATTTTGACACATCTCATAGTCTCAATATCGCACTATCCTGTTTTAATCTAACACAAAATGACAAATTGATTAGGCTATGGAGCAACCCAGTACGGTTTGCGTTTATTACGGAGCTGGTATAATCCGTAATGGAGCAAACCGTGATGATCTTGGTGGTTGTATGCATGTTTACGGTCAAATAAGACAACCACAGTCAATGTCTTTCAATGATTTGGAGATATGGTTAGTCTACCTGTTGTTGCATCTAGGCCCTTTTAGGTTGATTTGATTATTGATGACATTAAGTGTTTTGGACTAACCTTGTCTTTGAGCTATTTCTATGCAGAGCGATTTCTATAAAGTCTGCAAGTGATCCGGGAAGATCTGCAGGTCACAGGTCCAAAGTCGCAAGCGCAAGGTCGCAATGTTGGCTGTGGTCACAGTTAAAGGTTGGAAGTCAAAGTCGCAAGTGCAAGGTCACCAAAACGAAAGTTGCAAGGATTAAAGATGCAAAGGACCTAAGGTAATATTTGTTTTATTTTGACCGATCTCGGTGTTTGGAGTTTGGTCGGTTTAGGAAATTATTTCTTAGTTTTAACCGTACTATAAAGAGGGGTTGCAAGTCCTCTCTATATCTCCAACATGAACCGAGAAATTACTAGGTCATTGCATTGCATCTTTTTGGTTGGATTTGATTTGAATTTGGTTTGAAAGATTTGGTTTTTCAGTTGTGTTTTTGACAGCAGAAGAGTTTTTTGAATTTTCTGGAAAGATCTAGGCAGATCTAGCTTTTGCTTCTGTTGACAAAAATGTAGCCCTTAAAATTATCTTTCAAACGAGCTATTAAACACCTCTTTTGGATTTCTGGATTTAAATTTATCTTTGTTTTTGTTCAGGCTGACTTTCAGTTTGCTAAACTGACTGTTAGTTTGAATGTCAGTTCGTGTTAATTGACAAATGTCCAGAGAGGATGTATTTTGCGCTCAAAATATTTGTACTAAACTGACTGTCAGTTTGTCCATACTGACTGTCAGTTAGGGAGTCGACCACAGTGCTTTTAACTGAGTTTCTATTTGTTTTTGGTCGAGTATGTGGTCGAACTGACTGTCAGTTTGAATAACTGACTGTCAGTTGTGGGTTTCAGCTTTCCTTAAACGACCACAAACGGCTAGCTATTTTTTATCCGTAAATTTTGTCGGCCGTTGTGTATGTAAGTGACTGTCAGTTTGTTGAACTGACTGTCAGTTTGGTGAGCTGACTGTCAGTTTGGTGAGCTGACTGTCAGTTTGAGTTGCTGATTTTCAGCCCTAGCTTCAATGGTTCATTTGATTCTTGAGGCTATAAATAGGGGGCTTTGGGCATGAGTTTTATACAACAAGCAGCCTCCTCTCATACACATTCTTGAGCTTTAGTTTCTTATATAAAATCTTGATCTTTTGATCAAGTCGAGTGTTTTCTGATCTACCGAGCATTCCAGTTCATTGCATTTGCATACTTGTAGTTTCTCGGTGCGTGTTTGGAGGTCTAGAGAAGACCTCGCTGCCTGTTACTCTTGGTGAGCGCCCTCACCTAGACGGTGCGGAGGCGTGGCCGTTGACCTCTCCAGAACGGAGATTGTCGGAGAGGCTCGACAAGTTTGTACAAGGCATTGGTGCTCGCCTTTCCGGAGTGGACAAGTAGCAACCGTTAGTAGATAATACTCTTTGTGAGTATTGAGGCAAAATTCAAGTGACTTGAGTGCTTTAACGAGGACTAGTGGAGACTGGGCGAGTCTCCGATACCTCGGTAAAAACTGCTGTGTTCGTTCTCTTCCTCTCTTGCTTATATTATTTATTCTTGATTTGCAATTATTTGTTTAAGCTTAAAGTTTTTAAAAGCCTCCTATTCACCCCCCTCTAGTCGGCATCCTTGATCCTACACCTGTTACGACTAAATCCTGCGACGGATAATCTCAGGGTCGAAGGTATGCTTTCAGAGGGAAACAAATGAGTGCTTAAGAGATTGAAACTTGACAAATCATGGGGTTCGTTTGGACGATTTGTGACAAATCCAGCCTATGGTGACGGGGTCATCATACTATATATTGAAATCTTACGCATACATAGTTCGGAGGGCAGTCATTCCGTACGAAGAGAAAAGAGCAGCACTAATATCAGTATCGGAGGTCACGGTGGCGGTGGCGTGCCGATACCGGTGCCGGTGGCAATACCAATGCCAGTGCAACTGCCAGTGTACCTTTGCAAACAGTAAGAGATACAACTCCGTTTGGCAGCTATCAAGGAGATGCAGCTGAAGAACTGCCAGAATTGGAGGAGAATTTTAATGAGGAGGAGTATACTGATCCATCAATATGTATGAATCTCTTGATGAATCCACGGAACAACAAAATACTATAAATGAATGGACTGATCCATCATCTTTGATTTCCGTTGTGGTTCCTGATGAGCTGAATTCACGATGGTCCTATAATGAATCAACCGTCCAGCTTGGACAATTGTTTCGGAGTAAGAAAGATGCAAAGAAAGCCATAACTGCGTGGGCTGTTTCACTAAATAGGCCATTCCGAGTGGGCAAATCAAATTCGAGCCTGTGGACTGTGAGGTGCTTAGTCGAGAACTGTCCATGGTACGTACGTGTCACACGACCACGAGATGGCCCTTTCTTTCAGGACGCCAGAGGCGAAGACCGCAGATGTCTGGCTGAGGGCATGGTGCAGCAGTATAGAAATATCACTTCCAATTTTGTTGCCAGTCTGATATTGTCAGTAGTAAAGGAAAATACGGCAATGACACCGAAAGTGATAATTGCACATGTCACGGAGAAGTACGGTTATAAGATCAAGTACGGGAAAGCATGGAGGGCTAAACAGAGGACGCAGGAGGAGCTTTTTGGGACATATGTTGAGGCATACAATTTCGTACTGAGGTTGTTGCGGCGCATATGTGAAGCAAATCCAGGCACAATCACCGAAATTGTTGATACGCCGGCAATCGGCTTGGAGGGTGTTCTGATTCCTGGGTGCATGGTATTGCGGAGATTTTTCTGGGGATTCCAATAGTGCGTTGCATCGTTTTGGTACATGAGACCGGTGCTTTGCATTGACGGAACATTTTTGATTGAAAAATACTAGGAAATTCTGCTAACTGCCGTGGCTGTTGATGCCAACGACCAGCTTCTCCCCATAACATATGCCGTGGTCGAGGAGAAGAACTACAGCAGTTGGCTGTGGTTCTTGGATAAATTGAAGAATGAGGTCGTTAAAGACCGGGAGCGTGTGTGCTTGATTCACGATCGAAATAGAGGAATGCTGAGTGCGATCGAGTACATGCAATCAGGAGTGGATCCATCGCTAAGTTGGGATGGCTTACAGAGTCGTTGGTGCTCTCGGCATCTTAGCGCGAATTTTCACATTCGTTTCAAGAGCAGGCGCCTGATGCAGGTGTTCAAACGGCTTGCCAACCAGAACCAAGAGCCAAAGTTCTCAAATATATGGAAGTCGCTGGAGGAAAGTACGTTGGCGGAATTGCAAGAGGTAGGTGCTCCAAAAGATGGTGGTGTTACCGATACGGGAAACCGCTGGAGTCGTCTCAGTTTCAGTCAATGGATTAAACCTAAACCAATGGAGAAGTGGTCGTTGTTGCACGACACAGGCGGGGCTTGGTATGGAATCATGAAGACAAATCTGGCCGAGGTGTACAACTTCGTCCTGAAAGGTATGCGATGCTTACCACTCACTGCAATAGTTGAGATGACATTTTATCGCACAATAGCATACTACGATAGCAGGAGTTCGGCGGCATCAAGTCTTGTGCATGACCCTTTAGTACACTGGCCCAAAAAGATCAATGATTACCTCAAATTTCTGACGAGGAAGTCGTTGACACATGATGTCTCAGTGCTAAGTCGTTTGGATAGAAACTACAAGGTTCGGCTAAGGCACAAACATGTCCGTGGCACATTGCGAGCTGGTCGGGTCCATGAATGTCGAATTAGAAATGCAGATACCCAATTCACATGCAACAAGCCTCATCTGTTGCACATTCCTTGCTCGCATATCATCGCTGCCTGCTCCGTTCTTGGGATCGATCCGGCACTGTATATCTCAACCTATTATACTCTGCAGTACTTGTGGAAAACCTGGGAGGGTGTCTTCCATAATTTGCAACGAGGGGAAACTATCGAGAGCTGTCGCCGGAAGATGCCATCATGTGGATCCCAGACAAGAGAC
The DNA here is from genome assembly GCA_019359835.1 of Pharus latifolius. Lineage (NCBI taxonomy): Eukaryota > Viridiplantae > Streptophyta > Magnoliopsida > Poales > Poaceae > Pharus > Pharus latifolius. The sequence goes on from CM033322.1 coordinate 16,184,688, forward strand.
TCCTCGTAGGCCATGTCGGCCAACGTCGATCCAGGAGGATACAGAACGATATGGATGCAGCGGAGCGTGAAGATGACATACGTAGATGCAGCGCTTGCAGGCAGCCTGGTCACACAAGAAATCGATGCCCGCAGGTGGCAGGCGCATCAACCTCATCGCGAAACTAAAGCAATACAATTTCCCTGTATGAGTTGTACTGAATTTTCCTAAATAAAACTGTAATGTTGTAATGCCTTGTCGTGAATTTTCGTAAGTAATACTGAATGTTTGTTAATTAATTGTAATGTTTCAACTTGTCGACCAATATGTGACAACTGCAGGTATGGAAAACGACCATCAGCTTCCCGAGCTAATTACACAGCACTATCAAGAGCGTCATTGTGCTCAACGCCTTCTACAGGGCACCGTTCTCCCAGCTCTGCGCATGAGGACACCGCGTGAGATGTAGCCTCTAGATGAGCGGTTCACACCTTATTTGCTTGAGGCCGGACTGTTGCCGTTCGCCCGCCTGGTAGATCAGGCGAGGCGATTCTCCTTCGATCGAGCCCTGGTTACCGCGCTTGTGGACCGATGGAGGCCCGAGACACACACGTTCCACTTCAGTTTCGGCGAGCTCACCATCACACTTCAGGACGTCAGCATGCTGCTTGGGCTGCCTATCCGCGGGAAGATATATGTCCCCGCGGCCTAGATTTCCTACAGCGCTTCGAGGGAGTAGGGCCAGCCGGAGGGGGGGGGGGTTTGCGCAGGATGCGGGAGTTCCCTAGAGTTACCTGTCGTAGTGTGTGGTGGTGCTCTCCCCTTGGCCGCTCCAGACGAGGTCTTCAGGCGCCACCTTGAGGCGTATTTGCTGTACCTGTTTGGGTGGTTGCTCTTCCCTGGCACCCACGGAGACATCTGCGAGCGGCAGTACGTTGAGCTCGCCAGGAGTATTGCCGACTCGGACTTGGGGCACGTGCCGCGGATCAGTTTCGGATCCGCCGTGCTCTGCCACACCTACAGGGGGTTGTGCGACGCCACGAGCAGAGACCAGGTGAGCTCTCTTTTCGTTGGGTGCGCCATCCTCTTGCACATGTGGTCGTACGAGCATTTCCCCGTCGGCCGACCGCTGGTGCTGCGGGATCTGTTCGTGTTGGCCGGTGATGCGAGGGACGGCCCCATGATTGGATGGAGGTGGGCTAGGCTGAGTTTGAGTTGGTCCACAGATCAGGCGCACCTTTGTTATCCTTCGTACGCCACGAGTTTCGATCTGCTCCTCGACAACCACGTCATCTGGGATCCGTGGACCACCTTCAACTTGCAATCCGTCGCTTCGGTTGGCCTTTTTTCTCTTTGTAGGCAGGATGCAGTTTACTGGCGCACCCAGGTTTTCTAGTCTTCTCACACATGATTGAGGGGTACTCGCCTGAGCGAGTTATGCGCCAATTCGGCCTACGCCAACTTGTCCCCGTGTCGCCTCCTCGAGAGATCCCGCACCATATCCACGAGTACGTCAAATATGCATTACATTCACACGTTATTTTTATACATGATTTCTATCACTAACAAATTACTTTGTCCGCAGGCAATCGAGGAAGGGTCGAGTGAGGGATGATTTCGTTTGTCGGCAGCGGCCCTATGTGCAGGAGTGGATGGATTGGGCCCACAGATGCACGATCGAGGAGCACAGGCCGTACAGCCACGACATCCATTTTTCGTACCTGTCCTGGTACCGACATCGCACGATCTACCGATTGGCAGGCGGTCCACCAGCCGCGCCTGATGAGCCCGTCCCTCCTACTACCATTGACGAGGGCTACGACCGACGTCTTGCAGGGTGAATCCACTGTTCTGTGAGTTTCTTAGCTCTTTGCAATCTTATTTTCACATGGATTTTCATTCTATAATTGCATTAATTCGTGTGCGTAGCCAGACATCCTCGGCGGCGTCTCTGCTGGTGCACGGGATATGATGCTCAGGTCCCGCCTCGGACCCACCATCCCCAGTGACGATGTGCACGCATATTGTGCAGAGGTCGAGCGGCAAGTCGATCAGATTCTGATCGATTTCAAAGTGCTCCTGCCACCTCACTTGACCGTGATTCACCCACCATCACCGTCGGCGCCGGGTACTTCATCGCATGTGCCACCAGCAGACTGCCCGTCGTCGTCGCGCCCTCCACTACCGCACATGCATTTGGTGCCTACCGATAGCTCTTCGGATGAAGAGCTTGATATTCCTGCATGGCACCAGCCTCTCGACCAGACACAGCAGCATCCTACGCAGCCTGTTACTCTTGCCGATGCTCCACCACCTACGCAGCCTACACAGCCTTCTGTAACACCCTGGGTTTGGGGTGAAAAATTTCTTTCTTAAAAAGTCATGCATGCATATGTCTCTTTTAGATCAGCCAAATCAGCCCCAGCTTTATTCTATTCTAAGCCCAAAATCTTAAAATCTATCCTGTAGACCCAAATCAAGATCTGACTTTTCAGATTTGATCTACTATCTATCCTGAGTATAAAAGCCTTCAGAACCTAGATTTAGTGCTATCTCTAACTTCCAGATTTATCAACTCTTTTCTGTTTTCGAAAATAGAAATATCTTATATTACTCCAAATACCCTAAGTTTCAGAAATTCAGATTTAATCAAAATCTTGACCAAGTTCAGATCAGATTATTCTTGGATTATGATCAAGGGTATACCAATACCTTAATCCAAAAATTTGGCAGTCAAATTTCATCATTTAAACCTTATTCGCAAATCAGTCCAAGAGTATCACAGATCAGTCCTTTTCCAGATTTTCTAGAAGCCTTGAAAGGCAAAATGGTGCAAATCATCTCCAAATCCAAATCTGATTTAGGGAACACCTCACAAATGCCATTCAACACAAAATCTTCTTATATGAGTATCTTAAAATCAAATCCTAAATCATAGAATTTGAGATCGACAAAATCCAGATTTCAAATACCCTAATCTACTCTATTTTCAGTTTATATCAAAAACCATTCAATTGTTTCAAATTTTATCTTCTATCTGTGCCAAATTATCTGTTGAATTAAGTTTGCCAAATCAGCAGAATCAAATTCAACCCTAACCATCTAAATCTCCAGATTTACAGATCAGTCCAAAGCTAAGATTTATAAATCACAAATCAGTCCAGATTCGACCAGGGCAGCAGCTGAGTTTTCGACCAGAGCCTCGCCGTGATCTTTGCGCCGTGTTCGCTAGCCGCCGGCCAAGCTTCGCCTGCGCTTGTGCCCGTGCATGCTTGTGTTTGCTTTTGCGCACGCGTCCGCGTCTCAGCCATAGCCGTGGCAGCGCCAACGACCAGCATCTGCTCTCGCGCACGACCGGCATCACCCTTTTGTCAGCAAATCCACGCCACGTTGCCTCGCCGTGCCAGTTTTGTTGCCACCGTTTGCACCGCCCAACATCGTTGAGTTCCAATGAGCCGACAATTGGATCAGTACAGAGCCGCCTGCTCATCGTCTTATCGCTGCCGCTGTTTCTTCACCGTTGTCGCGCCTGCGCCCGGCCAGTCAAGTCACCGGCGCCAATTTATTTGTTGTCCCCTCTTCGCAAGCTTCGCCCTGGTCTATTTAAGCACCACATCGCCGTGTAATCTTCACTTCACTAGAATTCAGCTAAGTCCCAAATCTCCTCCACCTTCATCTTCTTCTCCGGCGAGTCCAGCACAGAGGCTCACGGTGCCAGCTTCATCCACTGCACCAACCTCCAAATTGACAGCATCAGTGAGTTTATCTCATCACCATTATCATGCTGTAGCTTTTAATTGGACTTCCATGCATCTCATCGCCGGAATCGCCGGAAATGCCAAAAAGCCCTGTTCCAGCTTTGCAACTTGATTTAATCCAAATTAGCTTTCGATTCTGTAGAACAAAATGATCAGTGAGCTATTTTAAGCAAGCCTGTGCATCCATATTTCAAAATTGAACTCGAATCAAAGCATTACCCAAATTGAAACTTCACCAGTCGCCGGCGACCGTCGCCAGGCTTCTCCAGTGATCCTCCGGCCAATCTATTCATGCCAATAGCTTCCTTATACTTCTCAAATACTCTCCAAGCAAGGAATTGAGTTCAATTGACATGTATCAAAAACCCCCAATTCCAGTGCCTTCTTCTCCGGCGCCGGCCACCGGAAATCTATTCCCGGCCGATCCAGCTTCAACCACCTTGTCCAGTGTATGTGCCTTGAACTCCTGAGCATTTTTGTCTTCTAGCCCGATCTCTGAAACCGTCCAGATTGCAAGATATAGCCATGCCAAAGATGCTGTCCAGTGCTATTGTCTTGCCGTGTCGCCACCGTCTTTCTTCACTGGATTTCTTGCCTTCCGGCCATCTTCAGCAGTGGATCTTGTTGTGACTTTTGTTCCTGTTACTTGAGCCTGTCTCCTAGACATAATTGGCGCAGCAGATGAAGCCTTGAATTGCATTTGCTGCTAAGCCCTAATTTCTGGCCATGTCAGTTCAATGCCAGGCTATGTCAGCCAGTGGCATGAGCCCTTTTCACTTCCTTCCAGATATGCATTTTGAGCCTGACTTTGTCCCTTAGACTCCTGATGTTGTAATCTACAATTTCTTCTTCTATCACAACTTGATTTGAGCCCTTGAACTCTATTTTATGCTTAGCCCTATATTTTGACATTGTCAGCCTTATGCCAGAGCTTGTCAGCCAGTGGCATTGGCCTTGTTTACCCACTTCTGGTTGTGCAATTTGAGAACCACTTTGTCCGCTGAACTTGTAGAGTTATAATCTACATTTTCTTCTACTACCACAACTTGAGATAAGCACTCTAGCTTTTCTTAAAGCTATGTCAAAGCCTTGATCCGAATGTCAATCTGCTGACATTCGATGTTTTTGAACAAACCAGCCACAAAATTGATATCCATGTTGTAACCTTGAAACCCTAAGATCATCTAACACCTACCCTTAGCTCAGATTCCTTGAAACCCTAGAATCTCGACTCAGATCAGTTTGCAATCCAAATTATCTCCAATATCGTTCAGTTATTCTTATTAAGCATATCTGCATATAAGTCATAAAACATTTTAATATAATAAGTAATCATTGTGTGTTTGTTTGTCGACGAGCAGATCCAGAAGCTGACTTTGAGGATTTTGCTGTTGACCCATCATCAACTGCTGTATCTTACGACGCGGAAGGCAAGTCATATCCTTGGACATCTTGAACCTATATTTTAAGAATTGCTATAATATAACCTTGAATATAGATAATATTGCATGTGAAAGATTGAGAATGGTTGAATTATGAATTGGCAATACTAGACTGGTTATCTGTGAAATGTGAAATAAACAAGTTTTGAGCCATGAACTAATATATATTTATGTATATACTTATATTCATGAAATAAAACCCCTAGCCGTGACCAGAATTTTGGTATGGATGGCTGTAGCACTGGAGGTGCTAAACTGCAAAGGATGTGCAGGCACGGAAGGTGCAGGGTTGTGGATGGTTTGGTCACTGGCATATAAGGACTAGAACCTTGTGTTGTACGTCTAGTGGCATGAAACACGTGCTAACCGCAAGCCTGGTATGGGACAGGCCTGAACAAGTACTTATGTGGATCGCACATGAAACCCCTGCATGAGATGGAAAACAATACACTAATTTCACGGGGTTTAGCTCCTCCATGTATTATAATCATGCATGTTGACTCAGTAATGGGAAGAGACTTGGGGGTGGGGGTATATCCCGCCACAACTGCAGTTTGTGTGAAGAAAACTACAGGGTCAGGAGTGAATTGTGAGTGATACATAACAAAAGTTCTTGCTATCTCCACCTTGCCACTCACACATGGTTGTGAGGAAGGGTCTAATCATATTGATAGGACGGGTTTGAAAGTGGAATATCTTGCGGGTAAATTGGTACCTCTTTGCAGAGTTAAAAACGCATTCGAATACTCCAAGTTCCCGGGTTTATAGGAATCTGCTGCGGTGGATTAAATCAATGGGGTGTGACACAAGTATGTTTTCTAAATAAAATGTGTTGAATCAAGATTACCCAAATGACATGTGTTGCCATGATAAGGAGTGCTGCCGTGGGCTGGCGTGTGTCGACGTGTCGCGGTAGTGCTATAATCTAGTGAACATGAATAGCAATGCTATGTTATGAAAAGTGTTGCCATAAGATGAGATGAGATATGAAAGAAAAAGGTTATTTTACAAACATCCATAATTCTTGACTAGTCTAGGTTCATATCATCACTACTATATATTCTTACCTATGACTTGCTGAGTACGTAAGTGCTCACCCTTGCAACCTACAAATCAGTAGATGGAGCGTTCAATAATCAAGATGAAGGCGTGGAGAATTTCTTGGATCCAGAAGGAGGAGTGTCAGTTCTGCCAGAGTCCTGATGTGTGTTGTTCTGTCGTCCACTTCTCATTGTGGGTGGGTCACCTATCTTCTGCTGTGTAGATGTTATTTTGCTAAACCATGTATGCCGCGAAGGCATTGTAATCTCTTTATGTAATATTAAGGCCAGCAGGCCACACTGCTTAAATATTTTGTAAGTTACTCTGTTACAATATAATATACTCCTGTGCTTGACTTATCCTGGGAAGTCAAGGGTATGCATATATGGGACTAGCTGCAGCGAGCTAGGTCTCCACGGGAGTAGTCGTAGTCCCAGTTTCGGGACGTGACACCTTCCCAGGCTCCGCCGTCTGTGCAAACACCACCAGAGAGGAGGCGGCGCGTCAGGGATCGTCAGCCCCCTCTCGCTACACACCATCGGAGTATCAGGGCCCCCCACAGAGGGGGAGGAGGGGGCAGTAGTGTGATGTAGGGTTTGTCAGACTGTTCAGTTTGTTCGTACGTTTTTGTCAGCTTTCCTACTTTTTGGGTTTGTATCTGTCGCACTTTTTTACTGTTCAACTTTTGTAGGACTCTGTATTTCTGCTTTTCTGCTTTTCAGCTTTTAGCTTTTCATCTTTTCAGCTTTATACGATTAGTCTTTTCAGCTTTTGTACCTTTCATCTTTTGAGCGGAGACGTCTGGTTTCGTACAGATGCGTCCAACCAACGACACAACTCTTCATGACTAGCACTTCTATAAATTAAGCCGTTCAGCTCAAAGCACAACTCGCACTCCTCTAACACGCCCATCTAAACATGGTGGGCGACAGTAGCTGTGACTGGAGAAGAAGACGCAACAAGGTAAGTACATAATCAGCTCGAATAAACGAAGCGCAAATTTATGCGTCACTTTCTGGGTTATTCCCTTCTGTTCGTAGAATGACGGACAAAGTTCAGGGCCATGTCGTTGCAACTGCGATTTATTACCGAAGACTACCACGTCCTCCGTTCAGGGTGACTACGGGAGGAGATTTTTCGAGTGTCCGAGGGAAGATGCTCGCAAGTGCACTTTCCTGCTTTAATTGGCTCGACCCCGAGTGGAGCGCAAGGGCTGCACGTACGATACTCTATCTTCTCTGAAGAAAGAAGAGACTTCGCGAGCAGCTCGACTTCATGCAAAAGTTGTCGATCAACATGCACGACGTTCAACACATGTGTTGCTGCAGACGTCCGTGTTATTGCTCTTGCCATGGAGACACATACCCAACAACGCGTCCTGCTGAGGAGTTCAACTGGCCCAACGATGCCTCCGACACAGATGACTTTATGTGCAGATGTCGAGGTGATGTTAGAGTAAGTACGTCTTGGGCCTACGACACTGCTGGTAGAAACTACCTACATTGTGGCCGCCAAGAGGAGAGGGATAGATGCAATTACATGTTGTGGCTCGACCCAGATTGGAATGAGGTAGAGATGACCACTATAAATAATCTTCTAAGTGAGATTGACACTCTCTACTTAGATCAGGTGGCGCATCGCAGTTTGATCACCTTTTACTGTTGTGGGCCTCGTTCTAATTGTTTTTGTAATTGTCACACACGCGTGTAACTTTATATTTTATCTACCGTATCAAGACTTTGTACTGAAAATCAAAACCCTAGATTTTGTACGCTTCCGCATTGCCATATGTGGAAATCGAAACCGAAACCCTAAACTTTGCATTATGTATGTTGATACATACAATTCTAATCCTTACATTTTATAATTATATAACACATCTTTTTTACTTTTCACAATTATATATTCATAAAATTTATATAAGAAGAATATAATTCTACAAGGTTGTTTACAAGTTCTATAATTATATAACATACAATTCTCGACTAATGCGATATGTTTTCTTTGCATTTAATCAATCAACTAATAAGTACAGTACTCATATGTGCAAAAGCATAGTATAAATGCAACTAAGTATAAATGCAGCTAGTTATAAATTCGAAATTAATACATATTCATGAAATTTATATCATCCTTATTTTGCTGGTATAAATGCGAAATTAATACATATTCATAAATTAACCTGCAAAACTAGGTATAAAAAGCATGGTATAAATGCGAAATTAATACACATTCATAAAATTTATATAAAAGGAATGTACTTCTACGGAGTAGGTTGTCTAAAATTTATATAAAAGGAATGCGACGTGTTGTTTGCATTTAAGCATCCAATTAGTAGGTAAATATAACACAACAAATGATATTAATATGTACAATGTGAATATAACACAATAAATGGTATATAGCCCAGTTGGTTTGGACGCACCAACCCAGCATGTTGGCCCAGGTTCGAATTCCAGTCCACTCAAAACTGCAAAATAATTACTTGGCGTGGCACGGCACCTGGGGTGAGGGCTATTTTTGCAAAATTTAAAAGCTGTGGGTTAGTTTTCGAATTTGTTTTTTGTGGGTTATTAGACAAAAAAATTTTGGTTTCTATACTTCCTCTTTTTTTTTCCCCTTTGATGAGAGTTTCTATACTTTGATATCCCCGTGGAAGTGGGAACACGACAACTCCGGTTTTCATAATTAGTAGTTTTTTTTAGCAGAAATTTCTGATCTAACTCAGTTTACCGGTTTATTGTTTTTTAAATTCAAAAATTGGCTATTATCTCATAAGTCTAAAAGTTTAAAAAATGTTTGATAATTTTATAATTTATTGTGTGTGAGTGCGAGAGAGAAGAGGTGAAGAAATATGAGAAATTGATTTTTAGCAACTACAATTTAAGGATCAAATAAGTTAAAATTCACAAAAAATCACATATTTAACTAAAATTGAAATTTATCCTGACAATAAACTGAAATTGGAGCCGGACAAAACATGCCCTTAAGCCATTGCTGCTCTTTAGTGCTCGCGTGTCGTGTTAATGAACGTAACTTCACAAGTTAAAATTCTTGTCATGCGGGGTAAGCATCCAATGTAAACCACATTCTTCAATAGTGTGATACTTTTTCTCCCAAAACTATAGTTCTAAATATTATTTGTATCATTTCATATATTATTCGGTATATTATTGTAGGGAGTCAATCAATATAAATTGATATGTCATATGTATTATCTAATATTTTGGTTGTAAAGTTTGATATGTACAAATATAATTTTGACAAACTCATATTAAATTAGTTTTGTTCAAGATTTGTAATATTCAAATTAAAATTACTAATATAAACATCATATATTAAATATATGTCTATATTTATTCTAAAATATTGAGATATTTATACTATTTTGAGTTGTTATAGGTACAAGACATTTAACTAAAACAATAATGTACAAAAAATATTGTAATTTAATTATAGATGTGAAAATATTTTAGATATTTAAAAACAAGATATGATAATGTATCTTCTGATATATCTTCTAATATTCAAGATCAAATATACATAGAACCAACAGAGATGAACCCGATATCTATTCTTAGAACCTTGCTAATCATGGAAGGCATAAAAAAACATCTCTTATCTTCGATTTACGTAATATTTTTTATGTAAGAAGTTGGGAGTACCGAACAGAGGATGCGCTAGATATTTTTTTCTATTATCTATAAAAGGCTATTTTATCGTACAAATTTAATCCTATTTAATTTTTTTTACCCGATTCTATACAACTATGAATGTTTGGCTCAAAAAATTTAAGATTGGTCAAACATTCAATTTATTTATGATATTTGTGGAGGAGTTTCAGATTATTCATTGTAATTAGTCGTAATATTTCACTCACATTTAATGTGACTTGCTATCTCTTCGCATCTCTTATTATAATATAAGCACAAATTCTCACCGAATGACTTTTTGAACTTATAAAAATAAATCATAAAATCTCGTAAATTGATTTATTTGATAAACTCAAATTTAATCAAACACACTATTAACTAAGTTAGGCGTGGGATGTCAAATTGCCGAGTCTAAAATATTGGGGTTTTGAGAGCACAAGGAAACCAACACAAATGTTGGACCAAAACACTTTCTTTTTGCTTGTATGGCCTCAAGAGAGGTTGTTACAAATGTTTGCTGGGGCACGGGGAGACTATGCTAATAAAATTTTAAAAATTTTTAACTCGTAAATAAGTACCACACCATAAATTAAGATTGTTGCCATTAGACATTGAACAACAGAAAAAGAGTTGAAGCAATAATTGATCCAACAACGTTTGTATCTAGCAACTTATACCAGCAACTTGTCATATTCACTTATGGATCCCTATGACTAGCGCAACAAATATTGATATCCACACCTCTCAAGATAAGATGTAACGTGTTGCGCTGGTGTGTTAACAACAAAACATACAATTAGGATTTAGAGGTTGTCATTTTGATGGAGGTGGCGGCTAGAGTTTTTTTCGATGGGATGGATATAAAAATCTATGATGCCTTTCTTTATATAATGTTTCATAGATGGAGTCCTACATTAAGTTTCAAATCGGCACTAACTTTATCATAAATCTTATCCAAACTTAGTGGTTCTAACATGTTAAGCGTGTGACCGTATATTTATGCATACTTGGTTGTGGTCCATAAACATTTACCCAATCACAAGCAGATAGTGGCCCCTAGCAGAATATAATGACTACTCAAGTATACACGAATATTATGCTCAACAAATTTATATAATGTACTCATATTGATCTCTTTGTCATACGATACTAGATTGAATCCAAGGCAAGATACGTATCATCCTTGTATAGTTTAGTTTTTTTTCGATTTCATAGTAAACTGATTTTTGCTGTAATTAATATTCAACTACATATGATATTATCATGCACTTCTTAGTTTATCTAAATCTAGAGGCTTAGAAATATCTCTTCTATTTTATGATAGAGAAAAATATTATTTTAACTGTTCATATTTCTTTTTATGATTTATAACATATGTGAATATTATCTTTATAACTACCTAAGTAAGAGTAGTGTTTGAAGCACTAAAATATAGTAGTATACTATGCTTGTAGAAAATAGTAACATCTCAAGTTTAACGATCAATAATAGACATTATTTAAAAATTATTTATCATTAATCATTAATATCCTATCTAATGAAATAAATAGAGACTATTTAGAATAATGTCACTAAAATAAATAGAGTTTTATGAGTAAATCACATACTTGAGAATAAAAAAATAATTTATTCAATAACATATGTGTCCAAAAAATTATAAATTTAACAGGCATATAACCATCTCTATAACTATCATTAGTATTTATCAACAACAATTTTTCACGAGGAAGCAAGCCACCAGGATAAAGTTTTAATAACCATGATCGAGGTTGAGAAAGACGTGGGATCCAAATGTTTCCAAGTTTAAGGTTGAATCTCATGCATCAGCGTTTGAGTAGACTCCTCATAAAAATATTCTTGATATATTCTATGTCACGCATGCGAAGTACCACCCGAAATATCCACTACTACAATACAAAGACGTTTGGGGAGACTACTCACACAGACTGATTAGTAAATTAGATATTTATTAGAATTTAGGTGATTTTAATAAAATATAAATAATTTTTAATTCTAAAATCGAATATGAGTGATGTTTAATTTCTATATGAAAATAATTCAAAAATATATAATTTTTTAAATATAATCTAGATCTAATTTGAATTAGATTAATACATAAATTAAAAAATAAAAATTATATACAATTTAATCTTACATGAAAGTGAGAACAAATAAGCCCTCTTGCCTCCTCCGGGACATCTTCTCTCGCCGATTAATAAAAAAAATAATTTTTTATTGCTGACGCGGACTGAGGCTCCGGCGGCGTTGGATTTCGTCTTGCACGATTTGTCTGTTTGGATTCCTCACTGAAGATTAGAACAGTGACGTTGCGCTCCATCCGTTCCAACGATCCAAGAAAGCGACGTTGTTGCCGTCACTTTTGACGTGCCATCCGATCATAGCCATTCAATAAAGAAATAAATTATTTATATTATTTTAGTAAATATAGCATTGTTATCTTCAATAATTAGTAATCGAGAAATAACAGTTGAGATCAAACTGAAATTTTTTTTGGCTACATTGTTTCTGAAAAGCGATAATACACACAATGTATACTGTATTTTCTTCCTTGGTATGTACAAGATCATCGTCTATCCAATTGATGGGGTCATCTAACGGGTGTCTTTCAGTTTTCTAGGTTCTTGAAATGCTGCCCGTGGAAAAGTCTCTGTAGGACCACTTTGTTGGACAAGTCCTGAGGTGGTAACAGTTCATCGTATAATTGTTTGCACAGACATCAATATCGGCATCTGTTCATAAGTATAATAATAGTAACAATAACCGACTAACAACAACAATGATCAGTTAAAAACATAAGATCTTAGTTACATTACAAAAGCCGATAGAACTAAGATAGAAGTTTAACTAACATCTTTTGCAAAACGCAGAGAGTACCCTAGCGCCATCCACATTCGTACTTGACCGATCCCTTAAATGATCCGGTCTTCACACCAACTCCTAAACAAAACTCTACAACTAAAGTCCTCCCATCTCCTCTCTAGCTAAAGTGATGATTAGTAAGGATGAGTACAACTAAGCAAATCACATCATACATAAATACAAGTACATATATGACAGATTGGTTAATGAAGGTGGTGATAAGTCTGGACAGTTTTTAAGATTGTAAAAGCATATATACACACAAATGATTCAATTGGAAAAGTATTAAAAAACAATCCTTTAAAAAGCATTATTAACAAATTTTTCATTTGATAAACAATCTCCCGCATAGCAGTTTACTAAAAATTATAATATTTGTACTATACAATATAGATAAAATCTAATATGACAAACCCAAAAACTTAGAGACATAGAGTATTCAAATATTTCTTTTAACTCTACAGACATATTTTTGTAACCCAAAAACTCTGTCTACTAAACTGGGGGATTTGGAATTTTTGTAATGCGGCAGTCTCTTGGTGCCAAATTTGCCACCTCACATCTAGATTCCAGTGGTCCATTTCTTGGGGGCATCTGAGAACTTTTTTGATACAAGTACATGAGTGACACCTCATTGGGCACAGGATAAACAACACTGGTTTAATTTATTGATAATATCTTGACAGAGAATAAGGTTTAAATTTTAATACCTATGAATTATAGATTTAAGTCTTATGAAACTGGTGCATATGATCTCTCCCTTGTAAGTTAAGTTATATGTGCTAATCAATTATTCCAACTCTTTAAAACAATGTTCTTGCTACTTACTAGCATCTCTAGTTTGGAGTTTGCAGTGTTGCCCCTTCTATGTTTTTCTAAGAAAATTGTCTTTATAAATATAGTATCTGCTACTTTAGCAACACACTTCACCTCATCTTTTACCTCTTTTCTTTGCACACATATCCATATAAATTCTCCAACTACATGTAAATAGAGGGAGCAGGAGAGGAACCAACGTCCTCCCTTTCCTCTTCTAAGTTTTATGGGCCTGATGTGATTGGTGGTGCATGTTCTAATGAAGCCGGGCAGCTAAATATTTGGGCCCGTAGTGGCGAAAAATTTTTGTGCCTATGGGTAAGCCCAATATGTGTTAGTACTGGGCCTGAGTGACACTTTTTTTTTTTGCTGTGTCTATATTGTCCCCTTTTTTTATGTAGCTATAATCACCTTATCTAAATTCTGAAGTATTTTTCTCTCAAAAAAATTCTTTTTCTTTCAATCAATATGAGAGGCAGTCACAAAAGTCTCAACATGAGTAACCAGCTTCTTCTATCTGGGAAGTATATTAGTATAATTAGATTAGATCTTGAATTACAGTCGGCACCATTTTAAGAACTTGAGATGTTTAAATGGATGATGAGAATGTCATCTTATGCAATAACGACGACAATTAAAATATTTTCATAAAGGTAAAAATGGCTATGGCACACTTCAAAGTTGGTCCACCTGAGAAATAATATCCTAAAATATGATATGACTATAGAACATTGTAAAGCAAATAATATTAGTAATAAGAAATTATCATACCCAACTTTTAGTTTGACAATGAGATGAATGGGGGTGGTTTGAATGAGGGCAGCGCCGACAGAGGAGTTCGGGTTGCGGACACGACAAGGTGAGGTGGCAAGGAGTTGGGGCAACATTAGCATGGACAATCTCGATACGGAGGGGGGGCGGCTTCAACGAGGGCAGCTTGGCCAAAGGATGGAGTGCTTCCGTGGAATTTTGTTAGAGATGGCAATGAAGACAAAATGATTAAGGGCATCAATATCAATTATTAAATTAATGATTACGATTATCGATAATGTAATATAATTAATATTATTTGTTTTGAAGTATCCTATAACTATTGAATTTTTATAATTTTTCGTACGGAAAACACTTATTAAAATAATAATTCCACAAAAAACACAGAAGAAACGAAAATTACAAAAATGATCACAGTCGCCAACCCGAGTGACGACTGTATATGGCAAGCCCTAAGTTGTCAGCCCCGATGGCGACTTATGGCTACGTCATCAGTCACCACTGTAAGTCGCCATCCGGGCTGGCGACTTAGGACTGCCTACCTTTTTTGTTGTTTCAGCCGTTTTGCAAATAAATTTATTTGTAAAATAATCTTTTTTGTTTTGTGTTGTTTCTAAAATAACCAGTGTGGTTTTCATTGTTTCAAAAATAACCTATGTGGTTTTTGTTGTTTCTAAAACAGCCTACAAAGGTATTTTTTATGTATGAATAACCCAAATAAAAAGAATAATTGCAGGTAAAACATAGAAAGACATGTTGAACCACCCCAGCCCGCCCAGTAAGGGAGAAAGAGAGCCGTGATGGGTTCGGTTGATTGATTCGTATGTTTCGTGGTTGATTTAATTTGTCGGGTTATGAAAAGTGAGAATTGAACGTAAAAAAGATTGAAAAGTAGAAAGGCTGAATCGTAGAAAAATCATGTTTCATACATACATGCAAACAAAAATCATGTTTCACTCAGAGAGGACGAAATTTGGAAAAAAAAACTAATGTCGCGCCCTCTTCGGACGACTAGGACGGTCCCGCTAAAACGGTGAGGGTGAGAAGGTGGTGCGTCCCTGCACCGTACGTTGTGATGGCTGTCAATGGGGTGGTGGTTGGGCGCTCGCCCGATTGAGGCCTGTATCAGGAGGGTCCTGCGACGGCGGAGGCGCATCATCAAGTTGTGTGGATGCCAACTGATGTTGGCTTTGGAGGGTGTCGTTTTCCCTCTGCAACATGTCAACGTAGTCCGCGTACGCAGGGTCGAGGACCACGTCCGGGTCGGCATGGACGGACTGAGGCGGAATGCAGGGCGAGCACCTACTGGATGGTGCGGATGGAGCAGATGAGGACGTACTGGCAGGCTTGTCCACCGTACGCTGTGACGTGGTGACGTACTCGTCGTCCAGGTCGAACGTGATGTCGAACCCCAGGCTGGAATTGGAGCTGGAAGGGCGCACAGGGTACCCTCAGAGATCCGTACACCACCACGCGACGCCACGTCCACGTGAGGTGGAACACCTGAATGGTAAGAGCGGGTCGGGGGCGCACCGAGATAAATCGGGGCGTCGATGGCCGTACCTGAGGGCCCGGCTGCGTCGGGCGGATGAGCGACCGGCTGCGACGGCGTCTGAATGGGAGGGCCCTTGGTGAAGGAGGTGCAACAAATGTCGACGAAGTGGCGGAACTCTCCCGCAACAGCTGGGCTGCGACTCGATAAACGAAGGCGATGGCCTTCTTGTACTCCTCGGGCATGATAGGTAGACATGCCTCGTCTCGATGGAGTAGCCGCTGAGTGGTGGAGGTAATCGCACGGAGGCCGTCAAGCTACAAGACCACAACACAATGTTAAGCGGAAATAACAATAACAAGCAAGAAACGGAGTATTTGTGCGTACCTGGCGGTGCACACGGGATGCGTGGTGTGGATCGTATGTCTGCTGCACGGTCGGGGCAGGGATTTTGGCAGGCGTGGGAGCTGGTGGAGCAATGCGAGCAATGGTGAGAGGGATGTACCATCGGAGGTAGTCGCCGTATGTCCTCGGATCGTATGGCCTTTCCTTGCGCATTAGATCTATCCCTGCTGTCTGCTCCCAGCGACGAGTGTACGGAGCTTGCCGGTCCTCCCAAGTGAAAGCCTTCTTGCCCTTACGAGTTTGCCTGCAGGAAAAACAAAAGTGTTAAGTATTTTCGTGGAGGCGAAGCACTGTGCGCAGAGATAATCGCGAGCTTACTCGTGCTGGGCATGCGACAACTGGTGTGCAGCGCCGATAGGAGGGACCGGCTGGAACAAGCCAAACTGTCACATCACCCTCCATGGAGCGTATACCTCCAACATATGGCTGAAGACAAGAACACATCGGGTGAGCCATAAGTCCCAGTCCCCCATACATACCGATGAGATCCCCCTGCAGCTGTGCTCTCAACGTAGGTGGTCGTCCAGGCCCTACAGACAACACGCAAGGGATGGAGTAACTCCAACTCGTCGCTATACGCCCCGTAGCATGCATGCACCTGGACGGTGGCCCATTGCAGCTCGTGCTGCAACCAACGCTCCCCCATGGTCGGGCGATCGATCTCGTCCTCCGCATCCCTGGGCGGGTACCCCTCCGGCAGAGGCATGGGCACATCGGTGCCGAGCGGTCGTCCCACAGGAAGGTGCTTGTACGACCACAGTAGAATAAGCAGAGGACACCCAGCCATAACCGCCTGCTGAGCACGACGAACGCAGGCGTCACACAATGCTCAGTACGTCGCACACAGAACCGCCGACCTCCAGCTGATCTTTGGAATCTACTCAACCGGTGTGTCTGCTAGCATCTGCGCCAGTGGAACAAGCCGACGGTCCACCGTGTCGCCGCGCGTACCTGCAAACAAACACAAACATAATATAAGATTTAAATGCAGCAAGTAAAAGACATGTGCATGTACCATGATTAAGCGTACTAGTGAACATGAAGCCACCAAACAGGTGAAGTATGTACGCCTCGAAGTGTCAGCTGACTGTCTACTCATCAGCATCCGCCGGGCATATCTGGAAGTGAGCGAGCCAAGCTACAAGAACTCCCACGTCATGGTGGAAGGGCTCATGTCCTAGAGGCAGGGGGTGAAACCTCTGTGTGAATGTGACATCCCATTCGGCGGAGTGGGTGGTGGTACCCAGGCCTGTCCGCGAATCGGCAGGCCGAATAGCATCCCCACATCCTCTAGGATGATGGTCATCTCCCCCACTGGAAGTGAAATGTGTGTGTCTCAAGTCTCTATCTGTCCGCCAGAGCAGAGACCAGTGAATGATTGTACCTGAAAGACTCTGCTCTGGTGATCATCCTAACAAAAGGAAGCAGTCGCACCACCCTCAGCCGTGCGATGTACCTCCCATCGAGAGGCCAAGCCGTGCTGGGCGATCGTAGGTGGAACGGCTGAAGCTCCTCTCTGGACCTAAGGGCTCGAGCTCGATGACGATCATGGTAGTACTGGTCCAGTAACTCAGGAAGCTGTCTACGATCATGAGCCATCTCTGCAACAAAGAACATTCAGTTAGTACGTCATACGAAATGAGTGAAAAAACAAACACAAAATACGTGAGAGGAATGAATACGTATTGCACAACATTGCTGATTGATTCACGTTCGGTGCGATCCGGATGCATTAGGACATGTCCTCCTCTTGTGCCCAGGTTGTCAACAAACATCGCACTTTCGCAGCTCATCATCGCGTTCTGCATTATCCATGTCATTGCTGATTCAAAGTCTCCGTCGTCGTCCAGGGCCTCTCCGCTCCAGGTGAGGTGGTGGAACATACAGTATCTCGCCTGCTCTGCGTGACAGCTCTCTGTAGTGCTCCTGAGTGCCCCAGACCTAGAAGTCTGCAGTCCATGTTTTAGCGATGAACCGTGCGTCATAGTAAAGTGATATGTACATTTCGCTCGACTTGTTGTCTTGCGCACACGCTGCCATCACATGGGAGCACGGTTTATGCAATAAAGCTGGCTTGTTACAAGTGCACTTGGCGCCGTCTTCGAAAATGACACCTTGCTTTCTAATTGGCCGCATGTATCCTCCCCCCACGTTCTTACTCTTGAGATAAACAACCCAACTTTGCCTTCTGCTATTTGGAATGCACTGGGCTGAGTGTTTCTGAGCGGTCGCGGCTTTCATTTTTAAGTACTTCTGCACTTCGTGAGGATATTTTGATGGTGTGACCATAAGTAGTGCTCTTGCAGCTGTACCCCTCTCATGAAAGTATTTAGCAGTGCATGCCATGTAAATTCCACAATTCCAGTGAGCGGAAGACCTCGTACCTCCCTCAACACAAAGTTGTATACCTCCGTCATATTGGTTGTCATTAGTCCGTATCTAGCTCCTCCCTCATCGTGCAGTAGTGACCATTTCTCTGGAGCTTTGTCACCAATCAATTCACTAAATTTCTTTGTTCTTGATCTTCGACTGCGACGTATCGGCCCATCTGAAGTTCCTATGACATTTTCTTCACCTTCCACTTGTTGCAAACTGCTTGCCTCAGATTTTTTGAGTTTTAGCTAGGTCCGAGGTATCTTTTTGTAGCTCGTCCTAAATTCATTGGAACTTATGGCCCTGGTTCTGATCACACAACCGCTTGAACTTCTTCATCAGGCCAGTGTTTCTGTAATGAGTGAAAAAGTTCGCCGCAAGATGTCGTTTGCACCATCGGCTTATCAAATCATTCCATCTGTACTGCGGGTCCTCTGTGCACAACATGAACTCAATGGCACTCAGCAGGCCCTTGTGCCTATCATGGATGATGCATACATTTCGTCTATCCTTCACAACAGCTTGTTTCAGATTTGTAAGGAACCACACCCAGCTATCTGTGCTCTAGCCTTCTACGATGGCGTACGCCATCGGAAGTAGCTGATTGTTTGCATCTGCGCCAACAGCTGTCATTAATGTTTCCTTGTACATGGACATGGTTCATCCGCTCCATGCACTATGTCACCGTTTATGCCCACAACTGGCCTATGAATCATGTCCATTACAGTGCCAGGGTTGGTATTGACGATTTGCTGTATCAATCTAGGCACGTAGTTATATGAATCATAGAAAGATCCAAATAACATCTGAAGGCCAAGTTGTTTCGCTCTCCATGCCTTGCCGTACTGAATGTTGTAGCCGAATGTGTCGGCGATTTGAGCGACAATTTCTTTTGGTGCCATGTCCAGATTTGCATGAAGATTCGCCAAAATCACATTTGCCACAAAAGCGGATGATATATTCCTGTGGCTCCGTGAGGCTTCTGTAACCGTCATGTTCGGTGATTCTCGAAACAACAAAGTGCTCACTATCCTTGTACCGGTCAATACGAACATAAAATCTACATCCCTCCACCGTACACTTCATGCGTACAGACGCGGATTTGTTCTATCCACCTTGAAAGAACGACGTAGTGCAATGGACTACATCGCCACACCTTGCTTAGCCTCCTCCTTGCTTCGGAAATGTTGCCATAAAATTAATCTTTGCTCATCCGATGCCGAGTCCGAACTGCGATCATCGTGGATTCGTGCGTGATCAAAACCACTTGGATCTAATCATTGCTGCGGAGGTTCCATCCCACGATAATTTTCTTTGCCAGACGAATCTGCATAATCTGCGTCCACCTCCGAACCTTCGCTGCCTAAGTATTGCATACCCTCGTCTTCATCTTCGTCGGCGTAAGCCTCATCCCCAAGCCACAAATGCCCACTCACAAATCCTGTGTTTGGGATACCGACAGAATCCTGTGCTATTGTTGGATCAATGAATGGCTCGGGTACCTCTTCCACCGGTTCGATGTTTAGTACCGTTACATACAGCACGCAGTCATCTGGGTCATGAATGGGATTTAACACTCTCCTAACTAGAGAACCCCAAGACCGATCGCCTTTAAGTTTACATAATTTCGAACTACCTGTTTCACCAACAGGCACTAGCGCTTCTATGACAATTTCGTGTTTAGATGGGTTGATATTTAGTATGTCCACGACTCGGGTCTTAAGGTCCTCAAAATTAACTACACTGAGATCATTCAATTCCATGTCTACACGGTGATAGCTACATAGGTCATCCCCATGTGGTCCGTTTTTTATTACTTGTTCCCCGTGAAAACATACACTATTCTTATTTCTGACATTGTCTACGACAAAAAATCAAAATTAATCTTTGCTTTATTTTTCAAATAATCTAATTTGTTATAGGTGCAATTTAATACACAGCTCATACATAATATTATATACACATGATATTTATAAATACACAACATTATACAACAGATCTAAATTATTTTACGTACACATCACATCTAAATTAGTTTCTCACAACATATCTAGTTTATCTACAAATTTCTAAAGCAGATATGTATTTTTCATGAATTTCTAAAGCAGATCTATATTTTAAACTAAATTTCTAAAGCATATATGTATTTAAAACTAATTTCTAAAGCATATTTGTATTTTAAATTTAATTTCTAAAGCAGATATGTATTTAAAACTAATTTCTAAAGCATATCTATATTCTAAATTTGATTTCTGAAGCAGATATGTATTTTCCACGAATTTCTAAAGCAGATTTATACTCTAAACTAAATTTCTAAAGCAGATATGTATGTAAAACTAATTTTTAAAGCATATCTATATTTTAAATTTAATTTATAAAACAGATATGTATTTAAAACTAATTTCTAAAGCATATCTGTATTTTAAATTTAATTTCTCAAGCAGATCTGTATTTAAAACTATTTTCTAAAACATATTTAATTAGAGAAGTTTAAAAAAATTACCTTTTTTCTTCTTTTCTTCTTTCTTTTCTTTTCTCTTCTTCTTCCTCTTCCTCTTCCTCTTCTCTTTTCTTCTTCTTCCCTTTCCTCCTTTTCTCCTTCTCTCCTCTTCTCTTTTCCTCCCCTCTTTCTTTTCTGAGCTGAGCAAATGAATTTTTTTTTCGGCAGCGCCTCTCAGTCGCCACCTCTGGTGGTTATATAGGCCTTAAGTCGCCAGCCCGGCTGGCGACAGAGGCCTCGCATGCGTTAGTTGCCAGCCCGGCTGGCGACTGTGTGTTTTATACGCTAAGTCGCCAATCGGGTTGGCGACTGTGGTCATTTTTGTAATTTTGATTTCTCCTATATTTTTTGTGAGATTATTATTTTAATGAGTGTTTTCCGTACGGAAATTTTGAATTTTTAAGATACTATTTTTCAAATAGATTATATTTGAGTTGTCGAATTACTAATTTTTCATTTCAAAAATTATGAACGGTTACAATTATATGTAAAATATTTAATAAGAAAATGAGTTATGCCCCCCACAAAACACACACACACACTGATTTATGAAAGAGCTAACCAACAAGCCATGTTGTTCTCCATATTTAGTAAGTGTCTGTTTGGTCTAATTTATTTAGATTTCAGCTTGTCAAAAAAACTAAAGTTGGGCCAAACGAAGGTTTTGTTGAGTCAACTTCTATTATATCAATTATTTGGTGATTAATAGCAAACTTAATTGTGAGCCTAATCTATTTGTTGAGTTTATATTTCTTAGTTTCAAACAGATTGCAAGATGATGGTAAAGAAGATTATCTTGGAGAGGATGTATGATTAAGCTTTCTTAAGTATAGACGAGCTTCATCAAAGATAAAATTGAAAATTAAAATCTATTTTTTAAGATTTTACCGATCTTATTGTTTGAAGATGGTCATATTACTAGATTCTTATTTCCTAATTTTAGTTGTACTATAAAGAGAACTTACAATTAGTAGTTTGATGATTTTTAGTGCAGAAACTCAAATATATGCTTACTCATGTGATATGCACATGCCCCAAATGAACATGCACACAACATTGTCCCCATCTTCACTATGTAGGTTTTCTCGAAGATGGTAATTAACGTGACCTGGCAAAAACTAGATTGTCAACCACAAGCCAATGTAAGAACTTGCAATCATTGCAATCGCCCAACCACACTCTAAGTTTCCAATCCACATGATCATACATGAAGTTGACATGCAGATTGGTTATTCTCGAAAAACCGCCTTTGCAATCACCGAGGGAAATCACTATAGCAATGGAGGAAAAAAAGAATTTAATTCTTTCAAACAATATCTTAGAGTTTTTGTTCAAATCTCACTTCTTTTTCTCTCTTTTCTTTCTTTTTTCTTTTCTTTGGATTATTTTATTATTTTATATATTTTTGAACTTCCTAGACACTAAATCGATGGATCAAAAGTAGAAACACACAACTTGGGAACAATAAAACATAGAAAAAATAAATTAACAACGATCGGTAGGCTGAAATTGCAGTTGCTGAAACTTGTAGGGCCACAAACAACATGAAAAAGATGGAATTTGAGGTCCAAAAAAGGTGGTCACATTTATGTATAAGACTTTTCAAATCGGCCTCGAAGTAAATTTTCCAACGGCTGTTAGAATGCTCAAATCGAAGTTCGTATGCAAAAATTATTGCACTTTTACTGAAGGTCACACGGATTTGAGAATTCAGCAAGCCCTAGTAGATTGAAAAACTTGATCAGCAACAAAAAAAACTCTAGAACAAAGATTAAAACTCAACAATGCACACTAAATTAACAGATTAAATCAAAAGACTAGGTATTTTTTCCTGGTTTTTGGACTCTTGGATGAAAAATTTAAAGAACTAATCTAATAACTATAGGTAAGGGGAAAGATTCTACCATGGCAACCAATGCTCTAATACCGATTGATATCCACACGCTCAGGATGAAAGTGCACACGATATTGTCCCCATGTTCGAGAAAACCTATGTCATGAAGATTAGGACAACGTCGTGTGCACGTTCATCCTGGGGGTGTGCATATCATCATATCTACTAGAACCTGTAGTCTGTTTTAAACTCTAGAAATTGCTGGCTAAAAAATCTTTCTCTGGTCGAATGTCGGTGGTTCCTTAACTGGACATTCGGTACTCTTTTTCCTGCTTCAGTTTTGTCAGAGGATGTATGGTAGAAGTTTTCTGAAAATTCTTTTCTCTGATTGAAATCCACTGAAGACTTGTCGTACATTGGACGGTATTATTTCTTCTTAACAGAAGAAAAGGGCATCCGATGATAGTTTAAATCTGCAAAGTTTTTGTATGATCGGACGTCCTATGGATTCTTGTTAGACATTTGTACAACCTGTTGCAATGGCTATATTTCCAACCGTTGGAGGTGACTGTTGAATTTCGTCGGAAATATGGTGACCTACCCATTGAATGTTTGGTGGACTGTGACAAATTCTGCCAGCTTTTCCAACAGTTAGTTTTTATTGTTTGGGCTATATATATATATATACCTCCACCAGGTTGTATGCTCATTGTTTAATGGATTTTTGTACCCAAAAAAATAATAAAGTAATAAAGGCGAATCTCTTAAGTTATGTAGGCCCCATACATCAAAAAAACAATGTGCATCATGTTGGATCTAGGTCGATCTAGGTATCTAAGTTTTGATGATAAATGACAATTTGGATAAATCCCTGATGATTAAAGTTAATCTGGAGAATATCAGATTTGATGATTAAATGACAATTTAGATAAATCATGATTTAGCACAAGTAAATTAAATTGATTATTGATAAGCCATGAAATGGATGTTTCTTTAGTTGTGGGTTTAATATTGATGCATATGTAGAGGGGAGTTCGGTGGTTGCATCAATCTTGTGCTGAGTATAAATTGGAATGTTATGAGATAAATTCTGAATTTTGATGGCTCCTTATTGAGATTTTGACATCGATGTATATGCTGAGGTGGAGCTCATCATATTGGTCATCTGATCTGATTGTCATCATGACATGTGAAGTATAGATCGTGTGCGTATGTCTTTATCATATACGGATCTATATGAGTGTATGATTCATCTCTTACTATTTGCTGAATATGGTTTTGTTATTTCACCGGAAAGAGATATTGTTGAGCTAATCCTGTGTGGAGTAATTTCTCTAGTGATGAATGACAAACTGATTATGAGACTAACGTTGTGCATTGAGTGTATGTGTTGTAGTCTCAGAATGGTTGCGAGATGAAAGCAAGCAGAGGCGTGAAGAGGATGATGCCGATATGAGTCATCTCGAGCGAGGTCAAACTTAACGAGTTCTAGCTTTGCAAGGACAAGCGTCGAGTGGTAGAGCTTCATCGAAGGTAAAATCCAAGATTAATGATTTGTTTTCTTAGGATTTTACCGGTCTCGGTGTTTGGAGATAGACTGGGTTGATAGGATTCTTTTTGTTAGTTTGACCGTACTATTAAGAGGGGCTGGAAACTAGTAGCTTGAATCTATCTAGTGCGGAAGCTCAAGTGCATTCATATCATCTTGCACTAGTGTTTTATCGCCTCTTGCATGGCTAGAGAGTCTAAGTGTAGTTTGTGGTGCATTACAGAAAATGCTTTGAAAACTGCACTTAGTCTTGATCGCCAGTTATTTAAATTGGTTTATATTATAGAGCTGGTCGTGATCGTATTTGCACAATCTGATCGTATCCTTGTTTAGGGTTTGATCGTGGTCGTAGGAGTTCAAGCTGGTCGTACCAGTCTTCGGCTCGCTTGCGTACGCTTGACCAAATCCACCCGACCACCTGTTTTCGATCGGATATTCGACCTGTGGTTTTAGTTCGTAAATCATATTGGTCGTGGTCGTCGCTGAGTGTCAGCTGAGATATCCGTGAGAAAACAGCAAATCCATATGTGCAAATACCCAAAATTGCATTAGAGATGTTTTCTGTGTTGGATATTTTGGTAGCATAAAGGTTTTTCAATTTTCTAGAATTATCTAGGCCTTTCTAGGTCTTGGCTGTTGACAAAATTGTAGCCCTTTAAGCTATCTTTCAAACAAGCCAAAAATCACCTAAATTGGATTTTTGGATCAAAAGTTATGCTTGTTTTACTGTAGACGTGCATTGGTCAGACAGTGTCCGAAATGGTCGGACAATGTTCGGCCTGTACAAATTTTTTGAGCGTGTTGCAAAATGTGAACCAAAGATGTTTGCATCCGTCAGGGGGATTTTGTCTGGACGGGCCAGATTTTGTCCGGTGTGGCCGGACATTATCCCGCCTGTACAATTTGTTTGAGCCAAGAGTTAACAGAGACAGATATATATATGCCTGGGGGACTTTTGTCCGTCATGGCCGGACATTGTCCGAAATGGCCGAACATTATCCGGCCTTTACAAAAAAAATTCCCCAATGATAACTGATGTTTTGCAACGGTCGAAATTTGTTGTATTGGCCAGACAGTGTCTGGCATGGCCGGACAGTATTGTCCGGCCTGTACAAAATTTCGCCTGTTCGTGGCAAACGACTAGTTTTCTTTGAGGGCTATATATATCTTGTGTTTGCCTTCATTTGGGATGGCTCAAGAAGTTGATTTCTCTGTTGAAAATCTAGCCAAGTTCATTGCATATGAGATATTGCATCTAGAGGCTAGATTTGAGCCTAAAATCCTTAGTGGATTTGAGAGAGAGCATTTGGGAGAGGTTGTGAATGTTTAGTGCACTTCATCTCCATTTGCATGCTAGTGCTAGAGTGTTGAGTATTCATTTGCATCTTTGAGCTTCTAGCACGAGATTCGTTCAAGCAAAAGCGCATCCGACTTGTTACTCTTGGCGATCGCCTTCGCCTAGACGGTGTCGGAGGAGAGTCGTGATCTCTCCATTGAAGTTTATCGGAGAGGCCGGCAAGAACTTGTGAAAGGTGTGATGCTCGCCTATCCGGTGTGGAGAAGGAGCAACCCTAGTGAGATATCCTTCGTGGATATAGAAGATAGGCTCACGAGTGAGCGCTTCAACGAGGAGTAGGGGAGACCGGGTGAGTCTCCGAGACTTCGGTAAAAATATTATGTCAATTGTGTATTTCTTATTCATTTCATATTTACCTTGACACAATTGTTTAACTCATTAGTTGCTTGGTGTATTGTATAATTCATATTGAGTTTTTACAACAAGTGTTAAATTGTTGTTGCATGTTGAATTACTTATTCCATATGGTTGAATGCAACTAGTTGATTAGATTATTGTTAAACCCTAAACATCTTTTAAAATTGCTTAGTTGAGAAATAAATTTTAAAAGCCTACTATTCACCCCTCCTCTAGTCGGCATCCTTGATCTTATACATCAAAGGCTTGATAAATCCCATCAGTCATTTGGATAAGTAATGCCTCTTAATGGCCCTGCTTATCATGAGAAGAGTGACACACCCTCAGGTGATAAAAGGATTATCTTCTAAAAAAGGGGAGGTTGAGACAAATAAAAGAAGACCCCCTTGATACCACATAAATCGTGATTCCGCAAGTGAATGAAGTCGTAGTAGTAGGTGAGTATGTCGTTCTCTCCAGAGGGACTAAGACAGAGTGAAATATGCCTAAATAAATTGAATCGAAAAATCAGCAATGCACGAGAATGTGGTCGATTTGTCTCGGCGTGCCTTGCCAACTGAAACACGAATAACAAAAATTGTTCTGCAATCGTATCTCAGACCAGTGGTGAATAAATGCGGTAGTCGAGAGAACATTGCTTCAGAATCTATTCCTCTCAATAGTCAAACAAGAGCTAAATTTACAATTTCTCAGCACCATGACCTAGGACCTCAATGATAGGCTCTACAATTAATCGAATGTGTTGGTCGGATTTCAAATTAAAAAGAACAGAAGTCGAGATCGAAACGACAAATAACCAAAATTTGAACACTAGTCAATTCAACTAATGTCAAACTGAACTCCACAGGCGATCAACCATCATGCAACAACCTTACAAGGATAGCTAATGAATTGCAAACTCTAACATTTCATCCAAGACAACACACAAACAATGTAAGATATTCAGTGAGAAAGTGACAAAAGAAAGAGAGAAATTAAAGAAGATACCCTAAAATTGCCTAGAAGCTAATTTGACTAATGCATCATAGATCACGGGAATTGGCTGATCAATCAACAACAGCACAACAGTTTAGCTAGATCAGTTCAACTTTGGATTAAAGGAGAAGGGAACTCAATATATGAGATAATGATTCAACAGAATTGCAACCAGATCAACCAATTGTTTCAATCCTAAACACAAAGAAACCCAGTTTAATGCAAAGCAATTTAAACAATCCTCACAGAGACTATTAGTTCACCAAATATTTGTGGTTCTCCTTTACAATCATCGCAGGAATACAAATTAGGGGGGAAAGAGAAGAGAGTTTGAGAGAAAGAACATTTGTCACTAAAAAGTTGTCGATGCAGAGGGGGAGAAACGCGACCCTGGTTGTCGCTGAGGTCGAAGAAGCACGGCGGCACAGTGGTCGAAGAAGAGGTTGCTGAGGTGCTGAGTGGTCACCAACTCGTGGCTAAGGTCGTTAGAGTGGTTGAAGACTGGAGAAGTGGGAGCTTTGCTCGAGGACTGGTCGTCGGGGTGGTCAAAGCAGTAGTGGTTGTCGGAGAAGAAGTTGGTCGAAGGGGATGTGGTCGTCGAAGCTCGAAGTGGTCGAGTAGTGTCCAGTGGCAAGATCTAGATCTATAAATAAGGATTGCATCATAATATCATTGAAAAAATCATCAACGAAATAGGCGAACATCCTACTCTATATTCAAGTTCTTCAAGTCGAGATAGAGTTTCTAGGGATTGCTTCCCCATAACTCTGCTACTTGCAATCTCGCCAAGTTGCTTCCAAACACTTGGTTTATGATAGATCTGTTATATAGATTAGCCACTTAAACCAATCCTACGCACTTCTGAGTGCTTTACAATTGCCTTGTAATACACTTATATACTTCATGTTCTTTGATATAGTACAGATTAAATTTATATCCTTTCTGATAACTTCTTCCAGAATGATTCAAGAAAGATATTAACAAGAGGTAGGAGAAGTTCTTCACCCTTAAACGTGTATAAAAATCTTCTTGTTTGCATCTCTGATCGATACATAGTTGTTGGTCTTGTGTTCTCGCTGACAATTATAAATCTCTATCGTGAATATCGAGTAAAAGCGGTATTTTGGCGTATGATAAGTTATCTTTCAAAATTTAAAAAAATTGATTATTAATCAAATAATTCGAGAAAGAGGCTTAAGGACGAAAAAGAGAGAAGGCTCGCGTACGCAGCTTCCCCTAAAGCCGAGCGAATCCACCCATCACTTCCCATTTCCCTACTCATTCACCCCACCACACCTCACCCTCTCTCTCTCTCTCTCCCAAATCCAGAGACAACTAACCCGAACCCCCCAATTGCTTCCTCCTCGTGGTGGGCGCAGCTCCGATCCGCCCGATCCGCGCTGCTCACCGGGCTCCGGCGCGCGGCGGCGATGGACTCGGAGGACGACATGCACGACGCCAACGACTCCGCCGACGACGACTTCTACAGCGGTGGGGAGGCCGGCCTCGCGGCCAGCGACGACGGCGACGCCGACTACGACTTTGCTGACCACGACTCCGACGACTCCACCGAGCTCCTCTCCCACCGACAGCAGGTGACCAATCTCTGTCTATGTCTGGCGATCTCGGTTGTGAAATGGTTGGAAACGAGCTCGTGGGTTGATCTGTATAGATGTGGGAGTGCGGAATTCTAGGGTTCTAAATCGGCGCTACCGATGAGATGGTTGTGTATACACTCTACTGGGGCTTTGGTTGTGTAATATGGGCGATGTTGTGGCCGGGGTGAACGGTCTGGGTGTGCTTTGGTTGTTAGCGGTGTATAGGAGCTCGTGTAGTGTGTGGATGAGTGTGAGGAATATCGGATGAGCGAAGCTTTAGTTAATCGTGTGGCAAAATGTGTGTTTGTGAACATATAACTGTTGTGTTGCTGGTGATGGGCTGGCCGATGTCATGGTAGACCACATGGGACGAGGAGTGTTAACTCTAGTGTCGGTTGTGGCTAACAAAAGAAGCACCAGGGGGCAAATGTGGTTCATCCTAGGAAGTGTGATGAAAGCAAAGTATCTAGCTGAGGAAAGGTTTGGATCTTCTTGTATCGTGGGTATATTTGCATTGCTTTCATGGAAGGATTGGTCATGTGGAGATTCTAGCTTCAGTTTTGGTTGCTGGGAGTTGATGTGGGCATGTAGTTTCTTCTGATTGGCATTCGTCTTGCATAGTTCAGTAGTAAGTGGTAATTTGGAAGGTTTAGATCTTGCTTTCTAGCTTTCTAGAGGTGGCTTGAGAATTGATTATTTGGTTGAAGAAAATATGTTTTGTTAATCAATGGCATGATTGCATTAGCTCAATGTTGAAAAAATGACATAAAATGGATCATTTCTGAAGGAGGGACTATCTGTTAGGAGGCGTTTGGTTCGGAGTTTTTTGTTCTATATTTTCATTAACGTAGATGTTTGGTTGGATCATTCTGTAATCACAATACATGTATTTAAAATAAATATTAGTAAAAATTTGAATACATCGTATTCCTTACACATTCCACCTCCACTTTAAAATAGATTCTAAAACCTATTACGATTGTGATTATAGTTCCGAACTAAACACTACCTTAATGCAGTTATCTATAGTATTCTTCATTAGGATTTTTGGTTTTACTGTTTGGTTAGGACTCTTCTCTAATTAGGATTCTCATGTACTTGGTATATTATAGATCTATTTGTTTACTATATAGCATATCGGTATTTTTTGCAATTCCTAATATGGTATCAGAGCCAAGGTCTCTCAATTCCTAAACTTAGCCAACTATACACCAACAATCCATTGGCCCAAGGGGCGCTTCTCATTTCCTTTCTCTTTGGATCTGCCTTGCCACCATGCACCTTTGTTTGTTGCCAGTGGCCTTGCAGTCTGATTTGCCTTTGACAGATCAGATCTGTCCGCCGCCTGATGTCTGTGCTGACACTGTCCCCGCTATTTGTACGAAGTCCACACAATGTCATCTTCCTGTCTGTACAGCACGTCCGTACAGTCGTCCATGTGTTGCTTGTTTTGGTAGACGCCACAAGATCAAGTCCAAGTTGCAAGTGCAAGTGCATGTACAGGTGTAGATCAGGTCTTTCTTTGCCACTGCAGATATGTTGTGTCTTTGTCGCAGATCTCTCATGTTGCAGAACACCCATATTGCAAATCTTGCTTCTTGTAGTGGCGGATATAAAGATTGCTTTAGTCACACCAGATCTGCACTTCGTCTTGTCCTCGTGCACAAGTCATCACCTCTGCCTTTGTTGATCGTGCTTCTGTACTTTCATTGCCTTTGTACCTTCATTTCTTTGTTGCCTCCGTTGTTCGTCATTGATCTCCCAATGGCGGTTTCATCATTGACTTGTGCTTAGATCTATTGCACCATTCGCCTCAGCGATTTGGTCACCTGAGCTTGGATCTGTTGCGCCATCCGTTGCTTGGATTAGTTTCACCAAGTTCATGCGGAATCCAAGATGTCTAGTTGCTACCCTTCATGTTATACTGCATGTCTCTCCGTCGGCCTCTCGTTTGCGATCGGTCTTCTCTACGTACCAGTCGAGTTGCACGGCCATCTCTCTGAATAACTTCTTTTCCAAACTCAAAATTGATCCACCTTGAATTTGAGAGGGTGTTAATGTATTTAGTTAGCTACAATATTATATCTTTAGGATTAGTTTAGGTTCAGTTCCATATTGTCTTTGATTAGGACTTTAGGATTCTAGTGTTTGGTTAGGTGATCCGTTTGAGACCTATTCTTGGTTTTCGCATTAGGCTCGCTCAGATTCTAATATGCAGAATAACGGGATCTTACTCGGAAGTACCGAAACCCAAAGGATGATCGAAACACAGCTCAAAATAATTGCACAATTCTTTATTTCAAAGAGGGCTTTACCCGTTGAACGTTAGACACATTTGCCTACGTCGAAGGAACTATAAGCTGGATATATGATCCAAGGCTGTAATAATATTCGATGATCTAAACTAGACTTATCACAAGGTATTTATAGTCCAATCGTATGAGTACGTATCAGACTCAATAAGCTAAACGTATTAGACTCATATAACTAACTAACCCTAAACAGATAAACTTAGTTATACATATTCGGATCGAATTACAATTCCGACCAGACTTTGAATCCTTCCCAAGATCGCAAACCTTTTCATGGTCGCGAATCCGTTTCGAATTCGACCTGAGATCCTCCCAGATCATTAGGGCTCTTCTTTGATTAGGACTCTTGTGTATTTGGTCTATAAATAGGCCCATTGTTTATGACATTCATTTCGGTGTTTCTCCCAATCTATACTATATTATAAAGAGTAAGGGTGTAATTGAATCGGATTCTAATCGGATAGTGGTCATATCAAATCCAAATCCTATTAATTTTAATCAAATTCAGATTCGGATACGCATCAGATAGTTATCGAATTTGAATTCAAATCGGATTTTTACTACATTCGGATCGAATTCGAATGTTATTCGGATTATACTGCTAAGGTGGTGACGGCGGTGGGGACGGGGGACCAGGGAGGAGGTGGCGGCGGTGGGGACCCGGGACAGTCGGACTGGGGAGAAAGGCAGCGACGGGAGACGAGGAAGGAGGCGGCGGTCGGGACGGGAGACGGGGGAGGAGGTGGCGGCTGCGGGGACAGGGGACGGGGGACCGCCGGACGGGGGAGGAAGGTGGTGACGGGAGATGAGGAAGGAGGCGGTGGCGACGGAGTGGTGCCGCCCATGTCTTTGTTCCATTACTTCTCAGCTTCCAACGTCTCCATCTAAACCCTAATCCATGGCTTTCCACCCGGGCTTCACCTTTTGCCCAACAACGACGAGCTTATTCGCGTCTTTCTGCGCCCCAAGATCACGAGACACCCTCTCAACGACGTCTGTGGCACCTGGATCCACGATGTCGACGTCTGCAGTGCCGCGCCCGCCACGCTCACCGCTGAGCACGCGTATGCTAGTAGCGAAGCCGAGGGTGCCGTGTGGTTCTTCTTTAGCCTTTTGCGGTACCACAACGGGGGAGGAGGCGGCAGCGGGGACGGGGGATGGCCGAACGGGGGAGGAAGGCAACGACGGGAACGGAGGTGGCGGCGGCGGGGACGTGGGAGGAAGGCGGTGGAGATGGGGGACAGGAAGTGGGGATTGAGGTTTCGCTAATGCCCTAAACCTAACAGATTCAAATCTAACTAAACGGATTCAGATATTATTGGAATCCGAATTCGAAACCCATATTCCATACTAGATCCGAATCCGAATTTGAGAAAATAGTTGGATATATATCCGAATCCGAAGCCGATTTGATAATCGGATATATGAAAAGGCATTCGAATTTGATTTTTTCGGATTTGGTATCCGGATTATCCGATTACACCCCTAATAAAGAGTGTGCATTTGAAAAATTGTTTACTTCCCACCCCTTTATTTCCTACTCAATTTTCTAACATGTGGGACCTCTGTATCTCTCATATCTAATATGATAAGGCTTGTGCCTTCTTTCGCTCTTCTGTTATGTTGTTTCCCCTCTTGTCCAAATGGCCCCTCTTCCAAATTCACCTAATTACATTAATAGTTTGGTGAAGGATTGTAGGAATATTATATTATCCTAATGTCAATTGACAATACAAAAATGGAAAATTTTGGTTTATGCCAATGCAAAACTAGATATTTAGCGATATGCCACTCCAAATATAATGCAATTTCCCTCATAGCATTAAACTCAATATTTTTCCTAATTATTCCTTTAAAATATGGGCATGGCTATGGTATTTACACTTTTTACATACAAAATTTTTTTCTAAAAAATGCGACAAATAAAAAAAATGCAACAACTTAAAAAAAGCAACAGAAAAAATATAACAATTTAAAATAAGAAAATGCGACAACATAGAAAAAATATGACAACATAAAACAAGAAAATGAGACATCTAAAAAATACTACAACATAAAGTAAGAAAATGCGAGACCCCAAAAAAATATGACAACAAAAAAAATACAACTTAAAAAAAAGCGACAATCTTAAAAAAAAAGTGGCACCCTAAAATATATTGGATCAAGTTGTGGTCATTGGGTCAAAATCTATTGATTGATATCAAAAGTGGAATTTGATAAAAAAACGTTTTTTTCATAGCCATGCCGTTCAAATATTATAGCAAAATTTTAATTTTTGTATAATTCCAATCTTACTCCTCCATATACTGTTATATTGTCAAACCTATCTATTTCTAGACCTTTCATGTTCCCAAATCTTATGCCATCCCTGAGAACTACTGTGAAATAGCGGGAGGGCGATGCGGCGGCGACATTGGGCCAGTGGTAATGGTGTTGGTACGGACGACAGAGTTGGGTTGAGCGGTAGAGTAGCAATGGCGACAGTTGGTGGAGTTGGGTTGAGCGGCAGAGTGATGATGGCGGCAGTTGGCGGAGTCGGGTTGAGTGCTGCCATTGATGTGCAGCAGCTGCGCTAGGATGTGACGTGCTCACTCTGAAATTGGAGTTTACTCGTTTTGATTTGACATGGTGAAGTTTATGTTGGCAGCAAAGAGATAGCCAAAACAAATTGAAATTGCACCTTGTAGCTTTGTTGCTCCTTCACTATCTACATGCAAGGATGAGATGGCTCAAATAATTTAATTGAGTCAGCTAATAGTCAAGGTTGGTCATGTATACACTATGTATTACAAGCTTTGACCAGATAATGCATGAGAAACTGAGAACTGGTTGAGTTCATTGTTCAATTGTTTCATGCTATCTGAGAGTTAGTGGTGTTTCCTCTCTATTAGTTGTTGCTTCGTCCTACCTATGCTTTTCTTTTCCATCTGAATGAGCAGTACATTTATTTGAAATAAACAAGTTTTGAAGTGGTATTTTAAAAAAAGGGTAGAATGGACATTTGGTCCGATAAAATGTTCTTAATGGTAAAAACAAATATTTTCAGCTTTTGTAGTGATATTAGAGCAATTTACTCTTTTGGAGTGCTATATATGAAATTTTCAACTTTTGCAGTGATATAAAGCAAATTCTCCCTACAAAAATTGGTGCATTGTAAGAAGTGTGGAGTTAAAAGGAGTTTGCTCGAGCCGTCGGAATGGCAGCATAGAACCTTCCCTAAGGCTGCCACACGTGTTAGAATGGCAGCATAGCCTTCGGGAGCTAGCTCGAACCGTTGGAGCACTTCAGATTGTTGTTTAACCACTGTAGCTAACACCTATTGGATGCTCAATCCGCCAGTATTGGAAGTCATGGCGGTCAGCTCTAGTACCAATTGATATGCTTCTGGATAGAAGAATGAAGGAGATGGATAGGAGATATTAGAGAATAGAAACTTAGACTTTATCTCTTGCTTACCAATTCAGCATATCAAGGGAATATTTATATCTTTATGGGCTGGCCACAATTGGCTTATTGTCGCTAACTCATCCTCTTATCCAAAACTAAAACTAAAATATCCTTTTAGCCAAAAAATAAACTAATTAAATCTGAAGTAGTTGCTGATTGTTGCTTTGGGGTTTAGTTGGAGCTTCCTTTCCACATGTTTGACTGTAGGGACCATAACACTGTCACTCCTAGAGCAGTACTTTATAAATAAATAATGTGTGATAAAGTTTTTGGTAACAAGATATTGGATGTAGTCATGTAGTATCAATTGTCTTAATAATTATCATTTCTTGCTAAAAATGCCATTTGCTTGGCTTTATGATAATTTTATCTTGTTTAACTGCTTTTTACATTAGATCAAGTGATGAACCAGTGATATCCAGTTTTATGTGGTTGTTTTAAGTTGCTTATTTACCTTCCTGTCTTGTTGTTCTTACAATCATTCACTTGTTTACACCACAGCAAAACTACTGTATATTAAGTGAAGCTGATATAAAGCAGCGGCAGGATGATGACATAAATAGGGTCTCGACTGTTCTTTCAATCTCAAAATCAGAAGCATGTGTCCTTCTTCGCAACTATAACTGGTAATAGGCTTCACTTATCTTAAGAATGCCACCTCACTCTTCCTTAATTTGATGCCTTTTGGTGTCAATATAAGTATCATCATGGATGTTATGTCATCCATGTTACTTTTTTTTGTACTTGAAATAATTATCTTTATCCAATTCCAATACACAAAATAGAGGCAGGTCATTATGATGCTAATGTATTAAAATTTAGGTTCATAGGAATGTGCATTCGTGCTGGTTGCAATTTATACCCAACTAGATAATTTGATCCCTTTTGGTGTCATATTAAGTTTCATCATGGCTGTTAAATTCTTAAAATAATTATCATCATCCAAGTTACTTTTTTTCTACTTGAAATAATTATCTTTATCCAATTCCAATACACAAAATAGTGGCAGGTCATTACAATGCTAATGTATTAAAATTCAGGTTCATAGGAATATGCATCTGTGCTGGTTGCAATTGATACTCAACTTCTAGTATTGAGGGTGTGTCGTTTGTCATTTATTCGCGGCAGATTATTTTGTACTGCTTTTACTGTTCCTCCATTAGCATAGCTGCTGAAGTACCCTCTGGATAAAGTTTGATTACCACCTGTCCAGATGTCCTCCTTTGTTTGGTCTTTTCCATCTGGAAGCAGGGCACATGTTTTTCTTTCCTTTAGTTCCTTGCTTCTTTTTAATGGCGATCTTTGGTTTATGTTGGCTGTGAAGTTTACTTAAAAATGAGACTTATGATGTTTTTCCCTACAGGAGTGTTAGCAAGGTGCATGATGAATGGTTTGCTGATGAAGAACATGTCCGTAAGGTTGTCGGTTTGCTGGGGAAGTGTGTTGAAATGCCGAATGACAGAGAAGTATGACTCATTAGTTCAACTTGTTCTTTTGGCTGCCTTTACATATTTTCCCTCTTTGTCTAACATATTAGCATTTTGATCTAGGATTCCATTTTTTCTTTTGTAGAGTTCTTTAGTGATCACTAGTGTCAGTATGCATTACATGACTACCAGCTTGGTTTTGCTGGGAAAAAAGGTCGGATAGTATGCTTGCCTTGCTGCAGGTTTGCAGCACACAGGCATTGGCACAAAACTTGCTATACTTGCTGAGCAGCATGCTCATCAGCCATTTTTTAAGTCACTTGTCTTGTCTGTATTTCACTAATTGTCACCAAAACAGCAAAATTTACTTTTGAATTGTTCAATGCTTATACATGTCTTCGCCTCATAACAGCTGACTTGTGGAATTTGTTTCGAAAGTTGCCCTCGTGAGTCAATGAATGCTGCTGCTGCATGTGGCCATCCTTTCTGTGGTGCATGTTGGAAAGGTTTGTTCCTATGCCCCCCCTCCCCCTCCCCTTTCTTTGTATAGGTCAC
Organism: Pharus latifolius; assembly: GCA_019359835.1. Lineage (NCBI taxonomy): Eukaryota > Viridiplantae > Streptophyta > Magnoliopsida > Poales > Poaceae > Pharus > Pharus latifolius. The sequence goes on from CM033322.1 coordinate 16,221,209, forward strand.
CAGTTGGGTCTAAATATTGAAGGAACTTAATTTCTCATGTGGCTGAAAACATACATCCATTCCTAATGCAACCATAATGATAATTGATAAAACATCTTACTGGTACTAGAGTACAATCAAAGTAGATGTTCAGCATATATCCATATATGCCTTAACTGATCAGCATTATGAATGATACACATTTTAGCATCATTCTAGCAATTTCAAATGCTGCTTGAATATATGCACTTATAGAATTTTACCCTCCGTTAAGCTGCAACAGTTTAGTAACAAATTAACTGGGATGGCCATGGGGCTCCTTTTATTTTGTCCTACAATTGAAGTGCTGGATGACACCACCATGTGAAAAAGTAAAGTCCTTTTTACTACCTTGAAATACTCCTGTCTATCTGATATCAAATTCCCTTTGCATGTAAGCATCAGTTCTTCATATCATTGCTGCTGGTCTTTGGATAACCTTCTATTGGGGTGGCCATGGTCAATAATGCCATCGGTTGTAATGCCATCTTTTGTTCTATAACCATCTTTTCTGCTGCAGTTCTCATTTTGTATGTTATTTTTGACTGACATACAAAAGTAGGTGGCATTTCTGGTCTCATGTTTATGTATAAGGGCTTGTTTGGATGCACATGGAAAAAACCCACGAGGAAGAATTTCCAGCCATGGATTATGTGGATATCCTTGGATTCACCAAAATCACACCCAAGAGAAAATACTACCACTAAAATTATCCTATGCTGTGTTTGGAAAGACAAGGAAAGGAAAAGACCTTATGTTCTCAAAAAAAAAAAAAAAAAAAAAAAGAAAAAGAAAAGGAAAAGGAAAAGATCTTCTTCTCAAGCACAAGTCCAAATTGTGGTATACCGCTGGAGATGGACTCGCCATCACTGCCCGTCAGTGAACCCAGCCATGCTAGATTTGACGCCGATACCAGCAATGGACTTGACTTCTACAGATCTGACCATCTCCTCCTTGCTTCCCCATACCCCTCTCACCCTCCTCGTACAGGTCCGAGGAGCCCACTGTGCCCTAGAGGCTGGTGATATGGACAACTTCGTTGCTCTCTTTTCACCTGCATGGCCACGCCCTGGTTGCTGCCCTTCCCGACCACTGCTTTCTCTTCTATTGTGGCGAACAGATTGCGAGCGGGAGAGGATGTGAACGGAACGTCAACCTGGAAAAAATTGGTCCGGTGGCAATTTTTATTTTCCCAGTGGATTGACATGAATTGGGCCAGAAAATATTAATTCCGAGGCCCATCCAAACACCTCTTTTCATTGGGCTGGTAATTTCTCCTGGACTAGATTTTCATCCTGGTGGAATGGGGGGATCCGGCCCATTCCTGGCCCTACCCAAACAGATCCTAAAGCTTGATTAAAAAAAAAAAAAACTGATAATGCTTGACTTCTTCGGTTCTTTGAAGCGATTGTCATCACTGACGTATTTCAGTATTTGTTAACTCTCCAAAACTATTACCATTTTTTCAATAAATTTGCTGGATTTGTTGAATATTTCAGCAGTTTAGCTTTCTATTTCGCATAACTGGTTGAGCCAATGATTAAGTCCTTTAGACCGCTCTGCCCTTTCGTATGAAAGTGGGTTACTTGAGTAGAGATTCATCAGAATCCCCCTTCTTTTTTGCATTGAATCCAAATAACTTGAGATCAAAGCAAAAGATGCTGGGATGAACTTTAGCATTGTTTTTTTTATGTTACTGATGAATTTTTTCTATTTAATTGACAGGTTACATTAGCACGGCTATAAATGATGGCCCAGGATGTTTGATATTGAGATGTCCTGATCCATCTTGTGCTGCTGCTGTTCGACAAGATATGATCAATTCATTGGCTGATGTCGAGGATAAGGAAAAGTATGGACGATATCTTCGCAGATCTTACATCGAAGATAATAGAAAGGTAAGTTCAAAACTTAGTGGAGAGGTGTTTACTGTAAGGCATAATAACAAAAAGCTGTGCTGATGGTATTTTGATTTACATATTTTTCCCCATAAAAATATTATTTTATTTTTTTAACCATGTGGCTGGCCCTATTTATTGGCTGCGGTTCTTATTTTGTATTTGGAGTCAATATTTCTCCGTCATTTTAATATAATTGGATTTGGTGTTCCCCGGCACTACAATTTATCTTCTTTTATCTAGTCATTTCAAATTTTGGAATGACACTGTTAATGTTCTCGGTAATTGATGTGAATTACTTCCAACGAAATGAACAGCCTATTTGTGTTGTTTCTATGTCGAGCAGACAAAGTGGTGTCCTGCTCCTGGGTGTGAATATGCTGTAGAATTCGTCATGGGCAGTGGCAGCTATGATGTTTCTTGTAACTGTTCATATGGGTTCTGTTGGAATGTAAGTATTCGTGTCTGGTTAGTTTACTTCTATGCTAGTCAGAAGCACACAAAATAATAAGTGAAACAAAATTTGCAGTGCACTGAGGAAGCTCATCGTCCAGTGGATTGTTCCACTGTTTCAAAATGGATCCTCAAGAACAGTGCGGAGTCTGAGAATATGAACTGGTATGGTTGGGATAAACTGCAATTCCTTCAGTTACTCATTTTTTTTTGTTGCTTCTCTCAAATTTGAAACTGGGGCATCATTTCTGTGTTCGAACACTATCCTGATTCCTGAATGTTACCAACCATAAGTTTAATAGTACCAGTACCACTATATCAGTCATTTGCACCTAGTGCTCTGTTGTTTGTTGTGCGTGTCTACCTTTTTTTTTATGTTTAGCTTGTATTTATACTGAGCCTGACAGATAATGAGCCTCCATGATCAGCAACTGAAGGCATGTCATAGCCCTCTTACTTAGACTTCAATTCTTTTGAAGTGTTTTTTTTTTCTTTTTAAGAAAACTTTCTTCTATTCTGAATTCTGCTTTTAGCTGTACAGCGGACCATACATGGAAATTGTAGCTTAATTCATGTTCTTTTACTGACATAATGAACTTCTAACACTTGTCAATATTTGGAGTTGTGAAAAACACTGTGTGGTGGCATTATACATCTTGAGAGATCTATTTCAATTTTTCTTTCAATTGCTATAGATGTTAACTGTGTTATTGGCTTTCTCCCAAACTGTTGGTTCTGATTTTAGGATACTGGCTAATTCGAAGCCTTGTCCCAAGTGCAAGCGCCCTATTGAAAAAAACCAGGGATGCATGCACATTACATGCACGCCTCCATGTAAATTTGAGTTTTGCTGGTAAGGAATCACATCACTGTTGTGTGTTCTATTTACAGTACTTGCAATTTTTATGTAGCTGATGCTGTTGTGCTGTTAATCCAGGTTGTGTCTTGGTCCATGGTCAGAGCATGGGGAGAGGACTGGTGGCTTTTATGCTTGTAATCGTTACGAGGCAGCAAGGCAAGAGGGAGTGGTAATAATTCCGATCCAAGACATTTCTTTTGAACCACAGATTTTAAACAAAAAACTAAATTGCTGGTACTATTTCTTGCTGTATTGTTGTTAATAGTATGATGAATCTGAAAGGAGAAGAGAAATGGCAAAGAACTCCCTTGAAAGATATACGCATTACTACGAACGATGGGCAGCCAATCAGTCAGTAAGTGATATACAGCTAACTTAATACCATTGATATTTGTATTACCTACAGTGTCAGATGTTGAATGCGCAAAATGTTGCCTGAACAACACCCCACACAATGGTTTAGGGCTCTTGAACAATAAAAAATATTAGTTTTACAATAACAAGGCAACTAGGATGAATGACTGGTACTTGTTTGGAGTGTTTTGTTACTAAGTAGAAGAGTAAATTGCACCAGCCAACAGAGGTCCTCAAACTTGTTTGGTCGTGCCATCTAGGCTCTTATACTTCTATTTAGCAGCAGATCCCTATACTTGCTTAATTGTGTCAATTAGGTTGTTTGCCAGCTAAGTGATGGACGATGATGTGGCAGGTCACATAAGCTTCTTGGCTGATGTGGCATGCTAAATGGCTTGCTTTGTCAGAAAATTTTCAAAATATTGATTTCTGCTTTCTGATTGTTTTAACATCTCATTTTCTTCATGATGCAGTCGAGGCAAAAAGCGCTGGGAGACCTGCAGAGTCTACAGAATGACAAGGTTTTTGACATTTGCCATCTTTTTCTTTTTTCTTATTATCCGTATATTGAAGTGATTAAGCTACATATGGTCTAAAGTAGTAAAGTGTTAGCCATGAAAAGTTTTCCTTTCACGACCTTTTTATGTACTGCCTTAGTCCACCTGTCTGGGATTCATAGTGACAGCTATGTAATGCAAATCCTTCTTCAGCTTGAAAAGTTAAGTGATATACAAAGCCAACCTGAGTCGCAGCTCAAGTTCATTATAGAAGCGTGGTTACAGGTACCATTTCATCATTGCTCAGTATTTTGTTTAATTGTCCATGATTCTTCCTGATTTTCTGATGAGATGGGGGTTTGATTTCAATGGCAGATTGTCGAGTGTAGGAGGGTATTGAAGTGGACTTATGCTTATGGTTATTACCTTCCAGAGCATGAGCATGCCAAAAGACAGTTCTTTGAATATCTGCAAGGTTTGCAGTTTCCCTATTATAAATCACATGTTGTGAGCATTTGTTACTGACCTGATTTCTTTTTGGTGTATTTCTATCTAGGTGAGGCTGAATCGGGTTTGGAGCGTCTCCATCAATGTGCAGAAAAAGAGCTTCAAGGCTACCTCGAAGCAGAATCTCCCTCGAAAGATTTCAATGACTTCCGTACAAAGTTGGCTGGATTGACCAGGTAAAGTGTAAATCATTTCTTTACCCTTTATGTCATGTTTCATTAACTGTTGCTTTCATGCTATATTGTATTTGTATCCTTGAAGTATTTCTTCCTCTCATTCTTCTGGGTTTTTTTTTGATAACGTGGTCAGTCTTATTTATTAACAGCTGATCAGTTAATATTTTTCCCTGTTGCCACACCAATTTTTTTAATGATCTTGTTTAACAATTTTTGAATATAACAGTGTGACTCGCAATTATTTTGAGAATCTTGTCCGAGCATTGGAGACTGGATTAAATGATGTTGGACCTTCTAGTGGCCATGGGGCATGCAGCAAGAGCACAAGTTCCAAGGGCCTCAGTGGTAAGAGTAAGAGTGGCAAGAACAGAGCTTCGAGTACCAGCTCCAAATCAGGCGGCTCAAGCCGTGGTTTGGATGATGGCAACATTTGGACATGTGACCAGTGCACATATGCCAACCCCAGATCTGCCAAGACCTGTCAGGCTTGTGACCAACAACAACATCGATAGCACTAGTTGGCCTTCATTAAAGATCCGAACTCGGTTGAGAATCCTCTTGTCATACCAAGAGGTTCCATGGCACAAGTGAAGTTGATACCTCTGGGACTGGCTACAATGGGGTGGTAATACTAGAGGATTGCTACATGCAAGTAGATTTTCGTGTATCCTGATTGTTGATCAACTGACATCACCCTTGAACCCTCACCTCATCTCCCAGTTCAGTGTATATAACTAAATCCATATCTGTTACTCTGTTTTGTTTTATCTATGTAGGGGTGCACCAGCAGGTGTGCGCCGCCAATGAACTGAATTGTTGTATGGCTGTTGTAAACTTTGTAATAATGCGTTTGACCCATATTCAAGGAAATTTGTGCTCCCTGTTGTTCTTAATGCCAAGAGAAGTCTTGGACAAAGGCAGGATACATTGTGGATCAAGCAAGAAAGTATGAAGAAAGATTGATTTATATTGCTGTGCAACTTGCCGTGAATGTGGATTGCTTTTGCTATTTTAGGCAATCTGCTGCATTTTCTGGTTCTTACGACCTAGTATCTGTCTAGCTGTAAATTTGAACAAGTATCAGGATTACTAATATGTATCGAGTGAATTCCATTAGTCATGTGATTGTGCTGGTAAGTCTGTTCGCACTATACCTTTGTCACATTTAGTGCCTGTTTGGTTGTTTGAATTGATCCATCCTATATGGGATGAAATGAGACGGAAAAGATGAGTTTATTAGTAGGGTACATGCTGGAGACCTGAGACCATCATTCGGATCATCGGTGATGACCGGTTGCCACCGGGTCGTGGGTGGAGTAGAACACCATGGTCTGTAGCGGGGAATTGGGGCACGTATGTGTCGTCACTTTCCTTCGATTTAACACTATTCAAGGGTGCTTTCCGACTGAGCTTATGTTATTATTTACTTCTGGTGAGTTAGGTACCAACAGATGCATTACAGTATATGTTTCGTTTGTGCACTATGTTTTGCATGTTCAAAGGCCGAGAGAATTGCAAACGAGTACAAGGAATATCAGTTAACAGAGCACAGAGTTATGAACTACTGGAATATTGATTGAAGATTCGTTTCCAATAGTCGCAAAAGGAAAACTATCAAATCTAAAAAAACAAATCACAATCAAACCTAATTTGGCCGAGCGATCTCTTCATTCCATGCGTAAACAAAAAATCCCACAAATTAAAATAATTCCATTGTTTCCCTCCTTGCCATACGAAGACGTTTCCATGCCAAGCCCCACAGGCCTTTATATCACCAAGCCCAAGCTAACACGTACCAGTCGTCCATACATACATACGCACTTGCGCAATTGCACCACCCTTGTACACGAACACATATATCTCTGTACGCTTCGCCATTTTACATCACGCATGGCCATGCAAATTTCGCCAGCCACAGCCATGGCGATGGCCACGTTGCTGGTCATGCAGCTGGTCACACCCTCCATGGCGCAAGACGGCTTCATTGCACTGCCGCCATTGCCGGGTCACGCGCTTCATCATCACCAACACCACCACCTTAACCGTCATTTGGCGCCGGCGCCTACGCCGGCCCATGTCCCAGTACCCCACGCGTCAAGTCCTCAGCGTGCGCTGGCGCTGGCCCCCGCGCGCGCCAAGTCACCGCCCCAAGCACCGAGCTTTCACCAGCACCACCGTCATGTGGAGCCGGCGCCTACGCCGGTCCATGCCCCGGCACCGCACGCGTCAAGTCCTCACGGCGCGCTGGCGCAGGCCCCCACGCACGCCGAGCCACCGGCCCACCCGCCTAGCCATCACCACCACCATGCAGCGCCGGCACCTACGCCGGCACATGTTCCAGCACAGCACGCTCCTAGTCCTCACCGCCTGCTGGTGCCGGTCCACGGGCGGGGCCCTCGCCATCACCATCACCACCATGGCCATCACGCGGCGACTCCTACACACGCTCATGCCGAACCGCCGGTACACGCTCCAGCGCCGTCGCCTCATGTAGCCGTTTCCCCGAGTCCCAACCAGCATGGCAGTCATGAACCTGTCAAAGAAGACGCACATGCACCAGGTCCCCACGTCGGTCCTCCGTACTTTGCATTGGCACCGGCGCCGGCGCCGGAAAGTGCTGCTTCCGTCCACGTGGTGGGTGGTGTCAGTGTGCTCGGCGCGGCTGCCGTGTCAGCAGTCTTGTTGCTTATTTAGTTGAGCTTAGAAAAATTTTTATTAGGGTTTGAATAAGTTTGTTTGTGTTGACATGAGCAAAGCCATAGTGTCTCATGGAGTCTTTGCTTTGCTTGTAATGCGAACGTACTTTTATCATATGAGATTTCGTTTTCTTAATTGCTTTGCAATGTTAAAGGAGTGCAGAAGTTTTTTTTTTTTCGTTGTGTTTGTAACGGATAACGATTTGTTTTGGTAAATTTACAACAAATGATTCAGATTATAAATCATTTGAGCCGTCCAATAAATTTAATCCATGCATTATATGTGTTATTATTAGTGGTAATAGTTGTTTAACATCATAAGAGATAAGATAAATACTAATAATTTTACAAGATAAAAATCTAATTTCCAACGCATATTCTTCCTCCTCATACATTCCCATTAATTACTGTCAACAGAGTTCTTCTAGATAGTGTTCGAAGAGGATGGGTTGGAAATTACGGGTTCCAAGTACACAGATACAAAATGGGAACAAATCTATGCTCACAACAACTCGGCTAGACGTCAGAGGCCGGCTGCGGGCCGCAGGAGACGGGTGCTCGATGTTGCACACGCTCGGCGTAGCCGTGCGCGAGCTCGGGGGCTCTCAAATCCGCCGGCAAAAATTAGTACCCATGCATTACAGAGGACCGACATTTGCAATCTTTGGTGAAAGTACAACGGATTAGAGGGCAGATTAATCGGCCGGGAGGAGGCGAGAGTTAATTATGAGAGTTTTGTATTTATATTTTTATATAGTTGTCCACAAAATTGGAGGAGTGAGTGGGTTAAGTTATTTGAAACACTATCTTGTTTTGTTTAATATTATTCTTAATAGATGGACGATTTTGGATTTGACAAATATATCGATATTTTCTGTGCATTATGAAAGACCAAACTAGAGCTCGGCACCATCCTTACATGAGAAGATGGTCGCAATTCGATGGATCAGCTTGATCTATATGAATTTATTGGTTAAGCATTGGATTCTCACTTTTACGTTCCCATGTCTCGCCACATAACAATATTACATGACAAATCCAGGCCCTCCATCGTCTTCGTGCATGCGCGTATGAAAGTCTACAAAAAAAGATACAACGTATGAAAGTCTACAAAAAAAGATACAACTTCGCAGTCTATCAAATTATGTGGATGTCCATGGAACTTGTATGGAATCAATGTATGCGTTACATGCACAAGCAACGCAATGTGTTATGGGAATTTTTTTTAGAAATAACCTATTAAAAAAATAAATTTCAAAACTAACCCGGAACTTTAGAAAATTGCAAAAGTAACGTTCAGTCGCCAGCTGCAACGCACGACTGAGTTTCAGTCGCTAGCCCAACTAGCGACTGAAGACGTGGCAGAGCGCAACGCACCACTGGCCCAGCTCGCCCGCCACATCAGGTTTTAGCCGCTAGCCCGGCTAGCGACTGAAACCCGCACCCTTCAGTCGCTAGCCGGGCTAGCGACTGAAACCAGTACATATTGCCATGCCAGCAGCCCTCCAGTCGCTTTCGCAGTTATGTTTTCATAGTTTTTTCGAAAAAAATAGAAGAGAAAGAAGAGAAGAGAAGCAGTTTTCGACAATTGAGATATATTTTTTTAATTCGTAGATATTACGTACATTTAAATATTTGTTTAATATTGTTTTAGGGTTTAGAAATGTAATTATTCTAGGGTTTCTGACTTTTAGAGTTTAGAAATTGAGTTGTTCGTTTTCGGGTTTTAGGGTTTCAGCGGTTTAGAAATTGAGTTGTTCGTTTTCGGGTTTTAGGGTTAGAAATTAAATTGTTCGCTTCATCCTATGAATAAAAATTTAAATTTCTGCTTCACCGCTTCACCGTAGGAGAGGTATTCTAGGGTTTCCGGGTTTTAGTGTTTCAGCGGTTTAGGGTTTTCGGGTTTTAGGGTTTAGAAATTGAATTGCTCGCTTCACCCTACGTATAAAAATTTAAATTTCTGCTTCAACGCTTCATCGTAGAACAGGTATTCTAGGGTTTCTGGGTTTTAGGGTTTCAGCGGTTTATTGTTCCAGGTTTTAGGGTTTCTGGTTTTTAGGATTTAGAAATTGAATTGCTCAATTCTACATATAAAAATTTAAATTTCTGCTTCACCACTTCACCGTAGGACAGGTATTCTAGGGTTTCTGGGTTTTAGGGTTTCAACGGTTTAGGGTTTGCAGGTTTTAGGGTTTCTGGGTTTTAGGGTTTAGAAATTGAATTGCTCGCTTCACCTTACGTATAAAAATTTAAATTTCTGCTTCACTCTAGGCATAGAAATGTAAATTTAAATTTAATTGTTCGCTTGACCCTAACATATAATCTGTTTAGGCTATGGAGCAATCTAGTATGGTTTGCGTTTATTACGGAGCTGATATAATCCGTAATGGATCAAATGGTGATGATCTGGGTGCGTGTAGGCATATTTATGGTCAAATGGCACAACCGCAATCAATGTCTTTCAATGATTTGGAGATGTGATTAGTCGATTTGTTACAACTCAATCCTGCGACAGATCCTTAGGGTCGAAGGCATGGTGCCAGAGGGAAATAAATGGGTGCTTAAGAGACTGAAAGGTGACAAATCCTGGGGTTCGTTTGGACGATTTGTGACAAATCCAGTGTATGGCGGCGGAGTGATCATACTTTATGTTGAAATCTTAAGCGCACATAGTTCGGTAGGAAGTCATTCCGTGGGAATCGGAGGTGGCATCACTAGTCTCAGTACGGAAGGTGGTACTGGTAGTACCGCTGGCAGTACCACTACCAGTGTACCTAAGCGAACAGCAAGAGTCACACCTACAAGTCAGTTTGGTGACCATCAAGTAGATGCAGCTGATGAACTGCCTGAATTGGAGGAGAATTTAAATGAGGAGGAGTACACTGATGCGTCAGATATGTATGAATCTCCCGAGGAACCCACGGAACAATAGAATCCTATAAATGAATGGACTGATCCATCATCTTTGATTTTCGCTGTGGTTCCTGATGAGTTGAATTCCCGATGGTCCTATAATGAAACAACCGTCCAGCTTGGGCAGCTATTTCGCAGTATGAAAGATGCGAAAAAGCCATCAGTGCGTGGGCTGTTTCACTGAATAGGTCATTCTGGGTGGATAGATCAACTCCGAGCTTGTGGACTGTGAGGTGCCTGGTCGAGAATTGTCCGTGGTACGTATGTGTCACACACCCACAGGACGAGCCTTTCTTTCATGTGACTAAAGTCGCAGACCACAGATGTCTGGCGGAGGGCATGGTGCAGCATCTTAAAAATATCACCTCCAGCTTTGTTGCTAGCCTGATACTATCAGTAGCAAAGGAAAATACGTCAATGGCACCAAAAGTAATTATTGCATATGTTGCGGAGAAGTACAGGTACAAGATCAAGTACGGGAAAGCATGGAGAGCTAAACAGAGGGCATTGGAGGAGCTGTTCGGGACATATGTTGAGGCATACAACTTCATACCAAGGTTATTGCGGCGCATATGGGAAGCAAATCCAGGCACAGTCATCGAACTTATTGATACGCCGGCAATCAGCTCAGAGGGTGCTGTCATTCCTGGGTGTATGGTACTGCGGCGATATTTCTGGGCATTCCAGTAATGCGTTGCATCGTTTAGGTACATGAGACCCGTGCTCTGCTTTGACGGAACATTTTTGACCGGAAAATACCAGGGTACTTTACTGACTACCGTAGCAGCTGATGCCAACGACCAGCTTCTCTGAAAGGATCTAGGATATCGACTAGAGGGGGGGTGAATAGGCGATTTTAGCAAATTACAATAAATCAAGCAATTAGAAGTAAATGAGAGCAAAATAAATAACACACGATGAACAAGGAGCAATTTTCACACAAGGATATATCCCGTGGTCTCGGTGATTTGCCGATCACCCCTAATCCACGTTGAGGCAAACTCAAATCTCTAACCGCTCCTCTATCTAGTCAACCTTCTCTCGAGAAGTGACCTAGATCTTGAGCCGGATTAGTGTGATGAGTTATCCAAACCTCGATTTCACTAAGGATGCACTTTACCGCTCCGGCAAGGCGTGCTCAAACCTTTCACAAGACGTTTTGAGGCTTCTTCACAATCTTCCTTGAAGAGCTCTTCAAAACCTTTCTCCTAGCCGTCTAGGAGCCGGCAAACTCCAAGAGTAACAAACCGGTGATGATCACTTAGCCTTCTTCTAGTGCCACAAGATTGATTTAATGATCTAAATGCAATGCACTAGAAGATCTCAAATGCACACTCTCACAAATTCGAGAATTTGAACCCTAGAGTGTATGAAACAAGTTTAGGCTCTCAAGGATGATGACAATGCTCAAGATTATGCCCAAAAGTCATGAACAGGGCCGTGCATGGGAGTATATATACCCCCCACAATTAATATAGCCGTTACAGGCCGTTGGGAGAAAAAAATCACCTGGCGGTCAGACCGCAGGCACAAGCTTGGTCAGACCGCCGCAATTGCAACGGCATTAAACAGGCGCAATAAATGCTCAACTGCCCTTGTCAGGCACACATACGATCAGACCGGAGTATATTTCGGTCAGACCGTGAAACTGTCCAGAGACGACATAGTTTCTGGACACGTTATACGGTCAGGCCGATATATACGGTCAGACCGGCCAAACGGTCAGACCGTAGTTCAAAAACACGGTCAGATCGATTTCGCGGTCAGACCGGTCTAACAAACGGTCAGACCGTAATAGCTCAAAACACCAGAAGGGGTAAAACAAGAAGTTCCAGGAGACAGACCTTGGTCTCAACTACGGACAGACCGGCCTTTAAAAAGAATGCACTATGCTTAGACTACACGTCGGTCAGTCTGAGAATTCGGTCAGACCGGTCTAACAGACGGTCAGACCGACTAAGACAGTGCTGAGCAGAAAAGAGCTGATACAAGCATTTTTCAAAGAAAATGACCTTCTAGTATGCAATGCAAGTTGATTTTATTATTTGTGGCACATAGATGAAGTATTTTGTGATACACCACATGCTCCTCTTAATAGTATGGCAACTATCCTAAAATCTGGTCAAAATTCTTCTCTAATCACCTTAGACCGGTAAAAATGGAAAAGATCCTATTTCGTACCTTTGCACTTTTGATCAATTCCCTTTCTCCATCATGAGGCTCTTGCTTTGCCTTTCATTAACCTGTCTTTTAAGTATCTTCTTGACACAACTAGGCAAGTAACGTTAGTATAGTATTTGTAGTTGTCATTAATTATTAAAACACTGTATGGGGGCCTAGAAGCTCAGCTTCTCCCCATAGCATATGCAGTGGTCGAGGGAGAGAACTACATCAGTTGGCTGTGGTTCTTGGGCAAACTGAAGAATGTGGTCGTCAAAGATCGGGAGCGCGTGTGCCTAATTCATGACCGGAACACAGGAATGCTGAGCGCGATTGAGTACATGCAATCGGGAGTGGATCCGGCACTGAGTTGGGATGACTTACAGAGTCGTTGGTGCTCTCGGCATCTTGGTGCGAATTTTCACACTTGTTTCAAGAGTAGGCGCCTAATGCAGGTGTTCAAGCGGCTAGCAAAGCAAAACCAATAGTCCAAGTTCTCAGATATATGGAAGTCGTTGGACGAAAGTACGTTCAAGGAAATGCAAGAGCCAGGTAAACCAGAAGGTGGTGGCGTAAGCAGTGAGGGAAGCCGTAGAAGGCGTCTCAGTTTCAGTCAGTGGATTCGACCCAAACCAAAGGAGAAGTGGTTGTTGCTACACGACACAGGCGGGGCACGGTATGGGATCATGATGACCAATCAGGCTGAGGTGTACAATTTCGTACTGAAGGGTGTGTGATGTTTACCACTCTCTGCCATAGTTGAGATGACATTCTATCGCACAATAGCATACTACGACAGCAGGAGCTTGGTGGCATCAACACTTGTGCACGACCCTTTAGTACACTGGCCGAAAAAGATTAATGATTACTTCGAATTTTGCACGAGAAAGTCGTTGACACATGATGTCTCAGTGGTGAGTCGTTTGAACGGAAACTACGAGGTTCGACTAAGACACAAACATGTCCATGGCACATTGAGAGTAGGTCGGGTCCACGAATGCCGAATTAGAAATGCAGATGTCGAATATACATGCAACAAGCCTCAGCTGCTGCACATTCCTTGCTCGCATGTTATTGCCGCTTGTTCTGTTCCTGGGATCAATCCAACACAGTATATCTCAACTTATTATAGTCTGCAGTACCTGTGGAAAACTTGGGAGGGTGTCTTTCACAGGTTTGCGGTGAGGGGAAACTATCAGGAGCTATCGCCGGAAGATGCCATCACGTGGATCCCAGACAAGAGGCTCCTTGTGAACCATGCCGGCCGACGTCGAGCTAGGAGGATACACAATGATATAGATGTCACGGAGCGTGAGGATGACCTACGTAGATGCACCGCTTGCAGACAGCCTGGGCACACACGAAACCGATGCCCGCAGGTGGCAGGCACGGCAACTACTCGGAGAAACTGAAGTAATTCACTTTATTCTGTATGGGTTGTTGTGAATTTTCTTAAATGAAACTGTAATGTTGAAATCCATTGTTGTTAATTAAATATAATGTTTCACTTTATAGACCAACATGTGATAACTACAGGTATGGCAGACTATCAGCAGTTTCCTGAGCTGATTGCGCAGCACCATCAGGAGTGTCACTGTGCTCGACGCCTTCTACAGGGTATCATTCTGCCAGCTCTGTGCATGAGGACACCACGGGAGATGTGGCCCCTGGATGAGCGGTCCGCGCCCTATTTGTTTGAGGCCGGACTACTGCTGTTCGTCCGCATGGTAGATCGGGCTCGGCGATTCCCCATCGATCGAGCCCTGATTAGTGCGCTCATGGACCGATGGAGACCCAAGACGCACACCTTCCACTTCAGTTTCAGCGAACTTACCGTCACGCTGCAGGACGTTAGCATGCTACTCGATCTGCCTATTCGTGGGAACATATATGTCCCCACGGCCACTAATAGAGCTGCATGGCGCCTGGATTTCTTGCAGCGCTTCGAGGGCATAGGGCCAGCGGGGGGTTTTGAGGAGACTACGGGAGTTCCCCCAAAGCTATTTGCGCACCGTCCGTGATGCTTCGCTCCCTGTGGCCGCTCTAGAGGAGGTTTTCAGGTGCCACCTTGAGGCGTACTTGCTGTACTTTTTTGGGTGGCTGTTCTTCCCTGGCACCCACGGAGACATCTGCGAGTGGCAGTACATTCAGCTCGCCAGAAGTATTGTCGACTCCGACCTAGGGAACGTGCTGCGGTTCAGTTTCGGATCCGCCGTGCTCTGCCACACCTACAGGGGTTGTGCGACGCCACGAGAAGAGACCAGGTGAGCTCTCTTTTCGCTGGGTGTGCCGTACTCTTGCAGATGTGGTCGTACGAGTATTTCCCCGTCGACCGACCGCTAGTGCCGCGGGATCAATTCGCGCTGGCCGATGATGTGAGGGACGGCCGCGTGATGGGATGGAGGTGGGCAATGCTGAGTTTGAGGTGGTCCACAGATTAGGCGCACCTCTGCTATCCTTCGTATGCCACGAGCTTCGACCTACTCATCTGAGATCCCTGGACCACGTCAAACTTGCAGTCCGTCGCACCAGTTGGCCTTTCTTCTCTTTGTACGCAGGATGTTGTTTACTAGAGTACCCAGGTTCTTCTGGTTTTCTCGCACATGGTTGAGGGGTACTCGCCTGAGTGAGTTATGCGCCAGTTCGGCCTACGCAAGCATGTTCCGATGCCGTCTCCTCGACAGATTCCGCACCATATTCACTAGTACGTCAAATATGCATTACATTCGCATGTGACTTTATAAATGATTTCTATCTCTAACTAATTTCTTTTGTCCGCAGGCAATCGAGGAAGGGTCGAGTGAGGGACGATTTTGTTGTTCGGCAACGGCCCTATGTGGAGGCAGTGGCGAACGCAAGACCAAATTCGAGGGGGGGCTAGGCTTAACATTCCAACCACCGAAAACAAGGCAAAATAATATTAAATATAGGTTTTAGTTACTACTACAATCCAAATTCATGTATAAATAAGCAAGTGAAATGAACTACAAGTTTGTAACATACTAGCAAGTAAATTAAACTACAAGTTTGAAGTTTGTGACATACTCACATATAGCAAAGCTTCTAGGTACGAGTAGGATTTGGAGGCAACTCCATTCTCCGAGTTTTCATCTTTTGAAAATGCTCCATAACATCTCCATCATCAATGGATTTGAATATCTCTCTCTCGGTGTAACACACCATCAAATCATTGCGCCAATCATCGGAGATTTTGTTGCGCAAGTCAGTCTTGATAATCTTCATTACTGAAAAAATCCTTTCAACAGATGCAGTTGCCACAGGAAGTATCAGTGTCATTTCAATAAGGCGATAAACTAATGGAAAGGTTTTATCACTTCCAAGTTCAACCATCTTTTCAGCTAGCATGGCAACATCACGACATTCATAAAATTCTACGCTTCTCTTCACATTGAGAATGTAGGTTTGAAGTTGGGTTCTCAATAATATGCGATCACTAAAAGAGAAATCATCTGCATAAATCTCTGCAAGTCGCTTAAGCTTATCCTCATCAAACTTAGAGAATGAGTTTGTTGGGTCAAGGGAAGACATGCATATCAAATAGTTTTGTAGAAACTTCATTAAAGCGATGATCAAGTTCTGACTTGGTGGCATCCATTACGGCATAAAAGATGTCAACTCTATAGAAATGATCAAGAGTCACTATGTTGGTGTTGCCACGGCGTGCCATTCGACCCACTATTGATGTGCATGTGCTCTCATTCAAATTTGGAACCACAATGCCATGTGCTTCACAGAAGATTTTAGTCCTTTGAAACAATGAGTCCCATCCATTGTCCCTCACGTTTTGCAAGTTCTCTTTCACATCCAAAATTAGACCCAGGGCATGCACAATATCTAGATCCTTTCTTTGAAATTCATGTGACATTTCATTAGTGATACCCAACAAATCTAACATCAAATGCAAGATGAACACAAATTCAAAGTTTCTCATCCTTTTTAACAAACCATATGCACTACCAGAGTTAGAAGGTTGGCGGCTATCATCACTTACAATTTCTAATACCTCCTCTGTTGCCTCCTACATTTCACACAAACGAAGCAATGTTTTATGATGTGAGCCCATCTAGTATCTCCTGGTCTAGTAAGACTAGTTTGTTGATGCAACCCCGTTCCAGTTAAAACCAAGCCATTCTCTATCTTTTGCAATAAGATCTCACGCTGTTTTTCAATTAAAGTGTCCATTCTTTTGCAGGGTGAACTAACAGTGTTAACTATCATAGGAATATAATTGAAAAACTCAGCAATAACTTTGATACCACTGGAAACATTGACAACTACCAATTGCAATTGATGTGCAAAGCAATGGACATAGAAGGCATAAGGGTTCTCATCTCGAATTTGTCTTTGTAAGCCATTGAATTCCCCTCTCATATTTGAAGCACCATCATAGCCTTGTCCTCGGAGTCTATTGAGAGGTAAATTGTATGATGCCAAGACATCAAGTAAAGCACCCTTCAATGCAACCGAAGTACATTCTTTAACATGTACAAGTTTTAGAAACCTTTCCATGACCTTGCCTTGATCGCTAAGAAATCTACAAAACATAGTATTTAAATGCAATAAGATTAGTTGATTAAAATAAATCGCCAATATAGAAGCCTAAAGGCGTTGCACTACTAAGTAATAACCTCACAATGATGGCCATTTGCTCCTTCACTGACACATCTCGAGATTCATCAATCAGTATGGAGAAGTACTTATCTCCAAGCTCATCCAAAATCACCTCAATGATCGATTCTGCACAAGCCCTTGCGAGGTCTTTTTGAATCCAGGGAGACACCATGGTACAGTTTCTAGGGGCTGCATCAAATGCCTTATGTACTTCATCTTTCTTATTTTTATACCATTATACTAGCTCTCTAAAATTCCCTCTATTAGTGGATGTAGAAGACTCGTCATGTCCATGAAAAGCTTCACCCTGCATTAGGAGAAATCTTGCACAATCTAGAGATGCATTTAATCGAATTTTGTATGCAACTTCATCCTCCTTTCCACGTGCCACAAATTTGCGTGATATGCTTAACCTTTGATTATTGAAATCCTCACATGCTTGCCTACAAAAGCTATGGACACTACCAGGGCCACCAACATGCATATCCATGATTTCCAATGCCTTTTTCCAATTCACAAATCCAACTTTTGTGAAGGCATATCGTCCAAAAAATTTAGGATGTGAAGGACTCCTAAATAGAAAGCAATAGAAGCAAAATGCGGCGTCCTTTGATACACTATATTCTAGCCAATCATATCTCTTAAACCATGCTTCTTGAAAGGATCTTCGACAATCCATCATTTTTTGCTAAAAAGAATATCCAATTGGACGTGTTGGACCTTTCAACAAATATGCCCTTCGCACTTGATCTCTAATTTCAATGGGATAATCATCAATTGGCTTCCGACAAGCTGGATCGGCAATAACATCATCTGGATTAAATTCTTCAATTCGAGGCTTTTTTTGTTGAGTTCCACTCTCATTCGTCGGAGGGTTACTTGAACTTGGATTAGTTGAAAAATAAGAATGCAATGTCCGTTTATCCTTATCCATCTAGCAAATCTGTTAGTGACAAAGAGCAATGAAACAATCAAACAACAAATAAAAATCAAAGTGACAAAGTCTACTGTCTACACACTAATTGGGCATATTTACTAATTACTCATTTGCTAATCCTAGAATAAATTAAACAAGCAATCAACTAGTAAAGCATCACTGCATCACTTGCATCAGCATCCATCAACCATCAAGACAAGTGCAAGCAATTAACTAAAGCCTCGCTCTCGCGGCCTCGCCGGCGCCGCCGACCTGCCGTCGCGCCAGGAAGCAGACTTGCAGCAGCCTCGCCGCCGACCACGGACCACGCCGGACGCCGCCGCGGCGCCGCCTGCTGCCTAGGGTTGTGCTCAGCTAGGGGGAATCTGGGAATGGGGGATTTTGGGGAGGGATGTTGGCACTGGCACATGGGCCATCAGTATTCAGTTGTGGGCTTTTACTTGGGCAGTTGGGCTTTTAATTCTTGAGTTCTCCCTGTTGAAACACTCAAACACAGGACACAGCAAATGCACGGCGACGGCGGCGCTCATGGCTAGCACGACGGCCGACGGGGCTAGGGGGGATTCGACGCCGGAGACAGAGGGGTAGGGGGGTTCGCTGCAGAACGGAGCTGGGGCGCACGTCCCAACACGGCCCAACGGTCCGTTCGCCACTGTGTGGAGGAGTGGATCGATTGGGCCCACACACGCACGGTGGAGGAGAACAGGCCGTATAGCCACGACATCCATTTTTCGTACCGGCCTGGTACCGACCTCGCACGATCTACCGATTGGCAGGTGGTCCACCAGCCGCGTCTGATGAGCCCGTCCCTCCTACCACCATTGACGAGGGCTTCGACCGACGCCTTCCAGGGCAAATCCACTCTTCTGTGAGTTCCTAAGCTCTCTGCAACCTTACTTTCACGTGGATTGTCAATCTATAATTGCATTAAATCATGTGCGCAGCTAGACACCCTCGTCGTCGTCTCTACTGGTGCACGGGACATGATGATCAAGTCCCGCACCGCACCCACCATGCCCAGCGACGATGTCTACGCATATTGTGCAGAGGTCGAGCGGCAGGTCGATCAAATTCTGGTTGACTTTAGAGTGCTGCTGCCACCTCACATGACCGTGATTCCCCCACCATCACCGTCGGTGCCGGCTCCTTCATCGCATGTGCCGCCTCAGGACCGCCCCTCGTCGTCGCGCCCTCCACCTCCACAACCGCGTTTCATGCCTACCGACAGTTCTTCATATGAAAAGCTTGATATTCCTGCGTGGCACCAATCTCTCGCCAGACACAGCAGCATCCTACGCAGCCTGACTTCCTTGCCGATGCTACACCACCTACGTAGCCAACACAGCCATCCCAGACTCCGCCATCTGCGCAGACACCACCGGCGAGGAGACGGTGCGTTAGGGATCGTCAGCCCCCCTCTCGCTACACACCATCGGAGTATCAGGGCCAGCTACAGAGGGGGAAGAAGGCATTAGTTTGACGTAGAGTTTTATCGTACTTTCCATATTTCTGTGTGCATCTTTTATACTTTTGAACTTCTCTACTTATTGTTTAGGATATTTCGATTAATTAGCATCGAGGTACGAAATCTGTTATTTTAGTTTTAGAATGGTATCTCAGATATTTCTAGTTTTATAACGATAATTGTCACATACATGTGTTTTGCGATGAATGGATATTTTGTTTAATTAGCATCGACGAGGTATGAAATCTGTTATTTTAGGTTTACAAGGTTATCTCAGATATTTCTAATTTTACAACAATAATTGTCAAATACATGTGTTCTGTGATGGATGCAAGTGAATACATATGTCAAATAGAAGGATAAATGTCAAATACATATATCTTCCATAGCTATCCTCAAGAAAAAAATATTAATATTTGTAACTAGCATAATTTTCAGAAACATATTCTAGCCTAATTGGTTTCAATCCTCCAACTTTGCCCCTTTTGGTCTGGGTTCGAATCCCACTCCCACTCCTTAATTTGCACTGCCTTATTTTGCACTGGTTTCAGTCGTTAGCCCAGCTAGCGATTGAAACCTGACATGGCGGGCGAGCTGGGCCAGCGGTGCGCTGTGCTTTGCCATGTTTTCAGTCGCTAGCTGGGCTAGCGACTGAAACTCAGTCGCGCGTTGTAGCTCGCGACTGAACGTTACTTTTATAATTTTTTAAAGTTTCAGGTTAGTTTTGAAATTTATTTTTTAATAGGTTATTTCTAAAAAAAATTCGTGTTATGGGAGGTTTGCCTCAAGTTGTCGCATGTAACTCCTCATTCTTCAAAATCACTTAATAGAGATTCCATATTTAGCATAATTAGTACCATAAAAGGTGGTGTTTATTTTTATTTTACGTGTGTCATAACGATAAAAAAATATTTTTAATGCGATATGGGTAGTAACACCACCACTAATGGTGTTATGTTAAGAACTCTAATGCCTAATCCAATGGCATTGGTCTCCTGAGATTTCTTGGATTTATTTCATAGAAATAAAGTAATATAGAGTATAGTTTTTGAATCTTTCAAAACTTTCTTTCAAATTGTTTATTTAATAAAAAATCTATTGTATGGGCTACTCTGCATCACTATAATAGTATCATACTTTAACCAATTAATACTTAATGTGATGTTTATTTAAAAAAACTAATTAACACAGACAGCATACGCATTCTAAAGAAAAAAAATAGGTATATATTTGCTATTTTATCTCCGGGTGTGTAGTCTAGGAATTTCTTTTATTAAATAATCAAATTAGAAAAATTAAATATAAACCCTCAACCGTTATATTTTTATGGGTGAACTTTAGGAACTTTGAGAGAATACCATAAATTAAGGTACTAACTCAAGGTAACACTGAGTGATGGTGTTGGCATCTTCTTCTATGAGACAATTTTTTTCTCCTCATATTGTCGTACACATCAAATAAAAACTAATACCACAGATCATAATTCTATATCTGCTACATCTAATGCCATCCACCATGGCATATCTAAACTTGTCGATTTTAAGCAAAACACACGTATTTGTGTAGGTAATAGAGACTAATACAACAATTGATGGCGTTCTACGTTGATACTAACGCTATTGACAATGATGTTAGTCTCCATAACTCACATAAAGATGTGTTTCTTTTAAAATTTGTTAAGTAATAAGGATAACACTACAACAAATGGCATTAGTTATAGTAATACAAATATCATCACTAACCTTAAAATTGCATAGAATGAGATGCTAATGTCATCATTTAAGGTGTTATGTTGAAAAGACTAACTAACGTCTTGCCCTATCGCGTCTCTTATCACATTTGGTTCAATTGCATAGAAATAAAGTGGTTTTACAATTTATTTTTGAATTATTTCAAAATTGATTATTTAATTTTCACCATTTTTGTGCATATTGCATTGTGAGTTTTGGGGAAATTTTTTTTAAATAATCTAGATTAAAAATTATTTCAAAAATGACCCACAATGGAATATGCACAATAGAATAAAAAATTACAATTTTGACCCGCCACATCAGCTGGTCGCTACTTAGCTAGCCAGTCACGGTTCCAAGTCGCGACAGTAGCTCCGAGCCGCTCAGTTAGGGGGTGGGCATTCGGTTTTTTCGGTTCATTTTTTTGTATTTTTAAAATTTCAGTATTACACATTACATACCATATTTACTAAAAAATTTCGGTTTAGTTTCAGTAAATACCAAATTTATCAAATTATCGCGAACCTACCTGACATCTTTGACTCTTTTTTTGCTTTACGATTTGGAGCAACACATAATAGTGATCCACCAATGTTTTGGATATCATCTGCTTTTAACATCTAAAATGGAAAATAAAATTGTGTAAGTACTATCATTGCCATTTCAGGAACCTCTGAGCTGAGACTGAGACTATGTTCAGTCAGTACAAGAAGTTGTAGATATTAACAACAAGAGAAATACACCACTAAAAATGCTAGTAGACTGCACTGAAAGGAAAGATACACAGAATCTAAAGCAAAATGAAGAGCTCTAGGGTGCTAATATGCAAGTGCAACAGCCTATATATTACCACTAGTAACTAAACTTATATTTAATATACCTTAAACAAATGGAAATCATACCTCAAAGGCAAACTAAAAATCATACCGGCCTTCTTTAAAATACAGGCCTAACAACATAAACTGTTGTGTCACTGTAAGTGAGAGTCTCATGAATAGCTCAAGCAATCTCACAGTCTAGATTAATCACAAAATGACTCAGTTAAAACTAAATGGCTAATAAGGCAACTGGTGAAAACAATCAATTAAGCCAAATTACAGTCCTGAACAAGAACAACAACTGAATTGCAAGATCTGATCGACTTATCCTTACTCAGGCCTCAAAACCAAGCACAAACAGTCAGACAACAATAATTAAGAAGAAGATTCGAACAGATAGAGAACCCTAAAAGTCATGATCTCATCGAAATTATTTATTCACGAAACGAAATGAATGACTGAGCTGAGAGTCTGATTGTCTTACATTGCACGATCTTGTGGTTGACTCCGTTGTTGCTAGCTTGCTGCAAATCGAGGCAGCACGAGGAGGCACGGGCCACAGGGAGGCGACACGGGGCCACGGGGAGGTGGTACGGGGAGGCGGCGGACACCAGAGGAGGCGGCACAGGAGGTAGCGGAGACGGGAGGAGGCGGCAGATCTGGGAGACTGGGAGTGGGAGGCGGCGACCGGAGTGGGAGGTGGCACGGGGAGGTCGAGGCGGCACGGGGTGGCGGCGGATCTGGGACTAGGAGTGGGAGGGGGAGGCGGTGGAGGCCGGAGGAGGCGGCACGGGCACGGGGACGAGGAGCTGAGGAGTGGAGGAGGCGAGGAGGGGACTAGGGGAGTAACGACCACGAGAGAATCAGACTTAAGAGTTAGAGAGTTAGGGTTAGGAGCAAATCGGTTTTTCCTGATTTTTTACCGAACTGAACCGAATACCGAATATAGCTAATTTTGCCTACCAAGCCAAATACCAAATACAAAAAAAACCGCTATTTTGGTTTGGTTCGGTTGAAATTTTCCCAACCCTACGCTTAATACTCTCTCCAGTGCAAAAAATATTGCTACGTCAGCCTGTCGCGGCTTGGATGTAATGCCACAATTAGACCTATTCCATCTTGCCCGTTCAATCCCATCATTCAACCAAACTTTAATTGTCTCATCCAATTGAATTAAGCTCCGAAAGCTCGCCATTTCAACAACTCCAACTGAACATCACACCAAGTAAGGTAAGTCACATTCTGCTATTATTTTTTTTCAAAATTACATGCATGATTAGGTTAGAAAGTATTAAGTTTGAGCAACTAATTGAAATAATAATAGCCCAAACATTTAATCAAGACTACCACGCGAATAAAACCATTCACTTTCTCTATTCTTATCAACATAAAGTAATGACATATTTGTATAGTACCACTTTTATGAGTTTATGAGAAATAAATTGAATTGGTGTCCAATGGTTTAGACTTAATGGGTTAGTCGCTACTGAATGGAAGAACCCATTTTGACCGGTAAGATTATTTAATGTTCTATGGGTGTTGATCGAAAGATGCCGACTAGAGGGGGTGAATAGGCGATTTTTCAAATTTTAATCTTGCTTGAATAACTTATATCCTATTTTGCAAAATCAACTCACAATTTATTTAGATGATGACACAAATTAAGTTTTGCAATCCTAGGATGACAAATCACAATATCACAATTTCTAGAAATATAAAGCAAGTAATAGAAATAACCGAAAGAAATCGGATTTCCTCTAATCCTCGTTGAAGCACTCTACACAAGAGTTTTTGCTTCGATTCTACTAGAGTTAGCCCTTCTCCTCTCCGGATAGGCGAGCTTTGAGCCTTTACACCCAACCGCCGGGCCCCTCTGACACACACCGTTGATGGAGAGATCACCGGACCTTCCGAGTCGTCTAGGTGACAGTAATTGTTGCATCTAGGCCTTCATGCCTAACCCTAATTTTGATGATTAACGAAAACTAAGCGTTTCAAACTAACTGTGTCTTTGAGACTGTTTGATACAGAGCTCCGTTGGGAAGATATGCGAGATGAACAAAATGAACCCAACGCAAAAGAAATAAAAGCACAAGTCGCAAGGAATAAAATCGAGACGCAAGTCGCAAAAACGCAAAAGACCTAAGATAATATTGTTTTTATTTTTTACCGATCTCAGTGTTTGGAGTTGATCGGTTGTTTTTAGTTTTAACCGTACTATAAAGAGAGATTACAAAAGTCCTCTCTACATTTCCAACATAAACCGAGAAACTTAGGTCATTGCATTGCATCCTTTTTGGTTGGATTTGATTTGAATTTGATTTTGAAAGATTTGGATTTTCAGTTGAGTTTTTGACAGCAGAAGAGTTTTTCAAATTTCTAGAAATATCTAGGCAGATCTGGTTTTTTCTTCTGTTGACAAAAATGTAGCCCTTAAAATTATATTTCAAACGAGCTATTAAACACTTCTTTTGGATTTCTGGATTTAAAGTTATAACTGTTTTTGTTCAGGCTGACTGTCAGTTTGCTGAACTGACTGTCAGTTTGAATGTCAGTTTGTGTTTACTGACAATTGTCCAGAGAGTGTGTTTTTCGAGCCAAAATTTTTTTATACTAAACTGACTGTCAGTTTGCCCATAATGACTGTTAGTTGGGGTTTCGACCACAGTTGTTTTTATCTGAATTTTCTTTTAAACTGGTCGATGTTTTTGGTCGAACTGATTGTCAGTTTGCCTAACTGACTGTCAGTTTGGGGTTTCAAGTTTCCATATACGACCACAAACGGCTAGCTATTTTTTATCCGTAAATTTTGACGGCCGTTGTGCACGTAACTGACTGTCAGTTTGTGTTGCTGATTTTCAGCACTAGCTCCAACGGTTCTTTTGAACCTTGAGGCTATAAATAGGGGCTTTGGGCATGTATTTTACACAACAAGCAGCCTTGCATTCTTATACACTCTTGAGCTTTAGTTTTCTACACAAAATCTTAATCTGTTGAGCAAGTCGAGTGTTTTCTGATCCACCAAGCATTCCAGTTCATTGCATTTGCATACTCGTAGTTTCTCGATGCGTGTTTGGAGGTCTAGAGAAGACCTTGCTACCTATTACTCTTGGTGAGCGTCCTCACCTAGACGGTTTGGTAGAGTGGCTGTTGACCTCTCCAGTTCGGAGATTGTTGGAGAGGCTCGACAAGGTTGTACAAGACATCGGTGCTCGCCTTTCCGGAGTGGACAAGGAGCAACCAATAGTGGATAATATCCTTCGTGGGTATTGAGGCAAAACTCAATTGACTTGAGTGCTTCAACGAGAATTAGTGGAGACTGGGCGAGTCTCCGATACCTCGGTAAAAATTGATTGTGTTTGTCTTCTCCTCTGTATTGTTTAATTGTTATTTGATCTTTTGCATTATTTGCTTTTATTTAAAAAGTTTTAAAGCCTCCTATTCACCCCCCTCTAGTCGGCATCCTTGATCCTACAGTAATCACCAAGAATAACAAGCCTAGCACTTGACTTGATCAAACACAAAGCTTGAAAACGCAAGGATTCAAGTGCAAACGGTTCAAATGCAACTTTTCTCAATTTACACTCAACAATTTTGCTCAAAGATTTTCTCTAGATACAAGAGAGTAAGTGTGAGAGGTTTGGCTAGCTTTTGCACAGAGTTTTTGAGTTGATAAACTTGCAAAATGCTGACCAAGTTGAGGTATATATAGCCCTCTCAAAGAAACTAGCCGTTCGCAAGAAACTGAGCCAATTTTGTACAGGCCAGACTTTGTCAGGCTATACTGGACAATGTCCGGCCAGTGTGGGTCAATAGTGATCATTGCAAATGTGTCAGTTACCGTTCAGCTACTTTTGTTAAGGTCGGACAAATAGCCTTTTGTTCAAACAAAAAGCCCGGACAGATGTAAACGTCTCTGGTTCATTTTTTAATTTTGCCTCAAAACGAATTTGTACTGGGCGGACATTGTCCGCTCACACCGGACAAAGTCCGCTCAGTCCCAGACAGATGTGCCTGGACAAATTTATTTGTCTCTGGTTCACTTTTGTTTAATACTCACAAGTTTCCGGCCATCACGGACAATGTCCCCGGCCTATTCCGGACAAAAACTCCAGACAAATCTATATGTCTCTGATTTCATTTTGCAATTGCTGAAAGAGTTTTGTACAGGGCACAGACAATTTTGTCAGGAAACAGAACTTTACCATTTTACTCAAATTCAATTTGGGGCTATATGCAAATGCAAGTTTGGTGTCAAAACACTATGTTTGATCGAATTACTTGTGCTAAGACCCCTGTTAATAGTACGACCATCTAAAACTAGAAAATCATAAAAAGATCCATGCATACTATCAGATATTGTCATTGTCCACGATTTGAGATGTCTTGACGATCTTCAATTTTTGCTTTTCAGTCGATTCCACCATTCCTTAACCTAAATCTCAATTAGAAAGGTTAGTTGCATGTATTCCGGATGTCATTGATCATCAAAACTCTAATTAGGGCTCAAGATTCAACAATGGGAACATTGGTTTGAGTGGCTAGTGTCGCAAAACACAGAGAATGTGGTTTGTCCTAACCATTGACTTCAATTTTTAAGAACTAGAACCTTGTGTTAAATTTCCGCATAGCATGAAATACGTACTAACTACAAGTTTGGTATGAGACAGGCCTAACTCAGTAGCGGCTATGTGCTGATTTATCCATGCATGGTGGTCGTTCTCATTTCACAGGTTGAGATGGGTGAGTGGTTAAAAGATGGAACGATCCTATCTCTGATGAGGGGTGCACTCCCATCCAGAGTAGGTGTAAGGGCACTGCGATGTATAACTGAATGTTATAACTGGAGAGTCAAGGTTGCAAAGGATAAATTAACACTGTGCTTGTAAAAGGTCTTGTTTCTTCAACTCGATCACTCGCTTAAAGAAGCGAGAAGTGGCTCGACAGCAATAAGTTGAGAGATCTTGTGGGTAATTTGGTACACCTCTGCAGAGTTAAAAATGTATTCGAATACTCCGTGCCCCCGGGTTCTTGGGGTCGGCTCGCGGTGAGTTCTTCCCACATAATATAACATTAATAGTGTTTTTATAAAATTAAGTAATAAAACCTGGATGGTTAATGGATAACCATCATGCAACCATAAAATATGTGTAACATAGATTCCATGTAACTGTTTTCAAGTACTGATTTTGTTGTCCAAGTGTATACTTTTATACTCACAAACTTAATCTGTTTCATGTAGCTTGGCAAGGCAATTTTGACTCACAAACTTACTTCCTGCTTTATTAATCATCTTCTCATGTTTGTGTGTGTGTGTGTATGGGGGTATGTAAATGCAATAGATACATGTAACTTGCTGAGTACTTTATACTCACACTTCTCAATTTTTTAAATATAGTTAAGGAGAAACCAGAGATTGCTAAGCAAGACCACCCAGAATTTAGAAGGGTTATGTTCCGCACTCGAGTTTTGCCTGTGGGATAGTCCTGAAGACCGGTTAAGACTATTTCTTATAAAACCTAAGTAGTTGGCCTTGCTATCCTTTGTATGACAACGTGTATTAAGGCCTGATGGCCATATACTACTCTTGTGTATGAACTGATCTTTTATGAAATTTTTGAGCTGGTTGTTTATTAATCACTCTGCGCACAACTACATACTGGGTAGTCGCACCCAAGGCCTACTACAATGGGCGAGTCCCTCACAGAGACATCTTGGAAAAAGGTCTCCGGGGAATTAACCGTCACTGCCTCCCTTGAACTACCAATCTTTGAAATACGGGATCTGCGATGCAAGCGGTGGTGGATGGCCAAAGGGACCGTGTCGTCCATTGGTTCAGTAGAATTCCTGAACCCCAAAGATGCCGAGGTTATCCAAAAAATGGTAAGAACGATGCCAAAGATATTCATCTAATATGTAGAGAACAATGTAATTATAGTGTTCGTCTAATAATGTTTCTTATAACAGATCTTGATAGATAAGGAGGTAATCGATGGGGATTCACTCCTCAAAGGGCGGATGATGTCCTCAGCCGTGCCCTCATCAACAAAGAGCATCTTAGGCAAACATAGACGGTCGGTGCGATCGTGCTATCGAAGGATGCCTTTGAGGGAAGGGAGAAATAGAGGAAGAGGAGCTAGAGCTAGGAGAGGGAGGAGGAGATTATCGAGAAGATTAGAGCGGATGTAACCTCGCAATTCGAGGCCAACTTCGCAAAGATGAACAAGAAAATTTTAAGGTTATCCTCCCTCGTGTAGTCGAAGGGCGGTGACCCTACTACTCCCGTCAGGTCCCTGTTGAGCGAGCCTACCAACTGCTCTTCGAAGGTCATCTCGTCTCCAATGGATGCACTTGCGGTATGGATTACTTAAAGTAAATCATATTAATCAATGCCTTACATATCATCGAAATATTGTACTAACTAACGTTTGTTATTTGTACTAAAATTCAAAGGGTCTGGAGTTGTTCATCCTTATTGTTAAAATTGTAGGATCAAGAATGCCGACTAGAGGGGGGTGAATAGGAGGCTTTAAAAACTTCAAATCTAAAACAACCTTTTGCAAAGAAAGAACAAATGAATATATATTGCAAAATAAAAGAGAGTAGAAGACAAACACAAGATTTTTCCCGAGGTCTCGGAGACTCGCCCGGTCTCCCCTAATCCTCGTTGAAGCACTCAAATGAATGAGTGGTTGCTCCTTGTCCACAAAGGATATTTCTCACTAGTGGTTGCTCCTTGTCCACTCCAGAAAGACGAGCAACGATGCCTTTTACAAACACGCCGAGCCTCTCCAACAAACTCTGAATTGGAGAGGTCAACGGCCACACCACCAAACCGTCTAGGTGAGGGCGTTCACCAAGAGTAACAAGTTGCAAGGTCTCTTCAAGACCTCCAACACGTACCAAGAAACTCTAGATATGCAGAGATGATGCGAACAGAACACTCGGTGAATCACAAAAACTCTCGACTTGATCAACAGATCAAGATTTTAAACTCCAAAACAAATATTCAAGTGTATGTATGAGAAGAGGGCTGCTTGGTGTATAAAACATCTGCTCAAAGCCTCTATTTATAGCCTCAAGAATCAAAAGAGCCGTTGAACACGAGCTGTAAAATCAACAGTGCAAACTGACAATCAGTTTGGGCCACGACCAGAAAGAAGTAAAATCCAGAGTAAACTCAGCTAGTCGTTTGAGGTCGTATATGGAAATAAAATAGTGCATACTGACAGTCAGTTTGGGATACTGACAGTCAGTTTCAAACTCAACGACTAACAAAATTTACGGATAAAATTTTACTAGCCGTTTGTGGTCGTATATGGAAACTGACACCTCATACTGACAGTCAGTATCACATACTGACAGTCAGTTTCGACCACAAAAACGACCAGTTAAAACAGAAACTCAAAAACAACAGTTCGAGGTCGAACCTCATACTGACAATCGGTTTGACATACCGACAATAAGTTTAGTTCAAAAAATTTTGGCTCAAAAAGCACCTTCTCTGGACAACTGTCAGTTAACAAAACTGACAATTCAAACTGATAGTCATCATGGATAAAAATAACTATAACTTTTAATCCAGAGATCCGATTTAAGAGTTTAATAGCTTGTTTGAAATATAATTAAAAGGGCTATCTTTTTGTCAACAAAAGCAAAAGCCAGATCTGCCAAGATCTTTCTAGAAATGCAAAAATTCTTCTGCTGTCAAAAACTTATCTGAAAACCAAATCTTTTCAAAACAAATCCAACCGAAAAGAATGCAATGTAGTGACCTAGTAGTTTCTCGGTTTATGCTGGAAATATAGAGAGGACTTGCAACTCCTCTTTATAGTACGGTTAAAACTACGAAATAATTTTCTAAGCCGATCAACCTCCAAACACCGAGATCGGTAAAAATAAATACACATTTTACCTTAAGTCTTTTGTAGCTTTATTCTTGGCGACCTTGCGCTTGCAACCATAGCTCGCGACCTTGGACTTGCAACCTCGGACGACACTACGACCTGTGCTTCGACCTCGGCTCGCAACCTTGTGCTTGCGACTTGTAAATCCTCCAGATAGCTTAAGTCTATGTGGCTTTCTACTTGCCAACCTTGTGCTTGCGACATTGGCAATACTGTGACCTTAGACGAAATGGATCTTAGGTCTCTGCATACCTATAACTCAAAGACATGATTAGATCAAAAATACTTAATGTCATCAATAATCAAAATCCACAATAATAGGGGCCTAGATGCAACAAAAGTAAGCGAAGCCTCTATCATGGTTGTGCACAGTTTCATGTATCCGTGGGGGAGAAAGTCCAGGTCTAATACGCTACTCTAAGGAAGGGCTACATGAAGGTGCAGGTCGATATGGTCGAATTGAACCACGGCGCATCCTCGGTGCCTGTCCCAACAGAAGGCATCCAGCTTTTGCGGGATGTTGTAACTTCGTTCGTATAGTGGTGAAGAACTGCATTGTGCTACAAGAGGTAAATCCGATGCACTGAACCTCACATTATTAATTTCCAACAACTAAGTGACATCTACGTATATTGCAGAAGACTTCAAATATAGTTCTTGATGAAGCTGATCACAGCACTGAAAAAGACATGATAGCCACTAAAGACTGGCTAACCCCACCCCCAGCAAAGAAGAGAGGCTTCGTGACCCCACCCCCATAGAAGACATATTGTCGCTTGCGAGCACAAAAGTGGGGCAAAGTGAAGGGGAAACAAGTGCTCAATTTAAAAAATGGGTATCCAGTCGTGTTGCAGGGCAGCCTCCGGAATATGGACGACGCGTGTCAACGGCTGCACAAGTGGTACCTCAATTGGTCTAGGCGAAACTCGGGCTTTACAGTGCCGTATAGGGTGGCCCACTTCCATCACAAGGTCGGCATAATTCCTGTCGACCACGAGGATCTCTTCGACCTATTCCAATACAATATGATGGATATCTGCATCATCTGCACATTGGTCCTGTGAGTTACTTATTTTGTGTCTGTGATAATTATTTGAAAATTACTATAGTTCATCATTTACATGCAGTTGCATGTACAAATTGGCGTCATTCACCGGGTGCGACGTGATGGGCTTCATGGATCAAAAGAAAGTAGCCAACATGATGCTCAACAGTCAAGTAGAGCACACTATGACCTACATGACGAAGGCATTGTTGACACAACAGAATCGTGAATACATACTACCGCCGTACCATCAAGAGTAAGTTTAGTCCTACGTTCTTAATTCCTTAATGTATTTTGTGCCTAATATTATGGTCTTAATGCTTGTTTTCTTTAAATAATGCAGCACTTATTGGCTCATTATCACCATTCGACATGTGACGAACGAGACCTTCTACCTCGATTCATTGGTAAAAACTGAAAGGAAAATTATTTTCTTGTGGGGTCTTGACATGTAAGTATGACTAATAGTTATAACCTTATATTAAAAATGGTATATCATAACCGATAATATTGGGTGTAACTCAGTCCTTTCAAAAAGTACGTGCAAAAAAGTGAGAGACATGATGCCAACAAGGGCGATAAGGTCACTTTCGCACCATACCTGGTAATTAGCTCGTCTATATATTTGTTTTTTATAAATTCTTACAAGACTAAGGGTTTGGGTTAACGTCTTGAAAAATATTATTGTCTCAGTGTCATCAGCAGTTGGACTCTTGGGAATGCGGCTATTACGTGGTAGCTTTCATGTACAATCTGATCAGCTCACACTTCATCCAATTCCCCCGAGTATGCGTTGTCCTTAACTCGTACTTGAGCATTTCATCTTAACTTCCTACTTGCTAATTCTTGATATATTAATATGTATGCATGCAAAAAACCATGCCTACTAAAAATATGATATACAAGTCATCAAGAAAATAAGGTCAATTTGGGTAGTATATGTGATGGATAAGGTGGCCATTAATCAGGATTGAAATTTTATAATTTTTAGATTGATCTATATAATATTCCCTTCAATATATGATTTGGACTTATGATGTATACTTTGAATGAATTATGTTGTAAATATTTGTACTAAGCAGATTAATATAGTATGTTTTTAGTTAACTATATAAATATTTTTATTCTGTACACTATTTCTGTCGGTTGCCAATAAAGAACCGATAGAGATTAAGATTTTGTATCGGTTACTGTCGAGAAACTGATAGAAAAATTCGTCATCTTATATCGATGTTCTCCAACCAATAGAAAAGGTAAATATCTTTTATCGGTTCCTAAGTGCAAATCGACATGTAATTGTAAGATCTTCTTCCAGATTAGTCGTACACGATCGATACAAAACTTTAAGAACTTTTATCGGTTGTGTGAGCAAATCGCTAGAAAAGGATACTATCTTCTATCGGTTCTGTGTGAGCAATCAATAGAAAGTTTAATATATTCTATCGAAGCCTATGTAGCAACCAAAAGAAAATTGGTATATCTTCTATCGGTTGTTTTTCTGAAACCATTAGAAAAGATTTGTATCTTCTATCTATTTCTTCATAGCAACCGACATAAAAGTGATATATCTACTATTGGTTGTTTTTGTGAAAACCGATAGAAAAGGTGTGTATCGTCTATCGGCTATGAACCGTTACAAGATTCATCCATCTTTACTATCGTGTTCATCTCTAGTGGTATGATTAATTGTTACTAAATTGTATTTTTAATGGATAGTACAGGTCATTTCTGTAGTAGTGACCCAAGAAGATCATCGCACATGTAGCAGAAAAATATGAGTACAAAATAAACTATGGAAAACCATGGAGGGTGAAACATAAGGTGCTAGAGGAGCTATTCAGTACATTTGTGGAAGTGTACAATTTAATATCAAGACTACTCCAGCAGATCGCTAAAGCCAACCCAGGCACAACATTTGAAATCGTGGACACCCCGACTCTTGACTCAAATGGTTGTACCATACCTAAAATGTCATTTTAGTATATGTAAATTGGTTGGTTATCTGAAGAAAGTTTCTTCATGAGACTTCATCTTCTCATGTTTTTTTGTAATGAGAATTTTTTAAAAAAAGTTTTGAAAGTTATTTGGATGGTGTTTCAGGCCTCTTTATATGGGTAAAGAACTTTCTCAAAACCTGAAAACCTAAAATTTGCAAAACATCATTTTAGCTATTTGAGTTGGACTTCTTCATATATCTTGTCTCAAAATAGTACTTCCAATCCAGTGAAGGCAATTAATGTTAAAAAACCCCATAAAATAAAATTTCACTCATTTTGCAAGAGCTTGCTAGAATAAACTTTGATACTTAAGATAAGCTACATTTCATCATAACTTTTGATTGGAAAATAATTTCTAATGGCATTTCGAGTTGATTTGAGTAAGTTTTGACCTTTTGATTAATCAAATCTGAATTCTAAAAATTCAGACTTTTTGTGCTTTTGCCTAATTTATCATTTTTGTATCTCTAAATTGGTTGATTATGTAAAGAAAGTTTCTTCATAATACTTCATCCTATTATATTTTTCTATTATGAGAATTTTTTTTGAAATTTTTAGAAGTTATTTCGATGGTGTTTTAGGCTTCTTTATATGGATAAACAATTTTCTCAAAGACTTGAAACTCTGAAACTCGCAAAACGTCATTTTAGCAATTTGAGTTGGACTTGTTGATATATCTTGGCTCAAAAGAGTACTTCAAACTTAGTGTAGTCAATTTATATTCAAAAATCCAATGAAAATAAAGTTTTAACCCATTTTGCAAAATTTTCTTGGAATCAATTTTGTTGCTTAACATAGGGTACGTTTCGCCATAACTTTCGATTGAAATATCATTTTTGAATTATTCTTTTTGAAAAATATTTGTAATGACCTAAACATCATTCATACAAATTTTTATGGCATTTCGAGTTGATTTAGATAAATTTTAACCTTTTGATGAATCGAATTTGAATTCTAAAAATTCAGACTTTTGTGGTTTTTGTCTATAGTTCATACTTTCAGACAATTGTTATGAATCACATTCCTTGAAACAACACGAAAATTCAAATATTCAACAAGAAGTTCTAGAACTAGATTACAAAATATCTAAAGGAAACTACGACCACGGTTTAGAACATTAGGTTGTGGACGCTTAATAATGGTAGCGTCTCAAGCCAACTATACTTGTTCTTCTTTTTCTCCGGGTTCCAATGCCATTCAGCCTCAGAATAAATATGTACCTCAATCGATAGTGCCATACTGGGTTGTCCGGGAGATCGAACATTCGGCGGTAAGGCTTTATTTTTTCCCACAACTTCATGTATGACTTTGCAAAGTCCAGTATGTCATCATCGATCCACTAAATGAAGTCACACTTCAGCTTGACTTTTTGAAGAAAAACATTAACAATAAGTTCAATATTAATAAGGAAATATTATATATAATGACACTTATACATATATTCTTAGAAACATTAATGTTTCCACAGCCGTAGTACCTCCGGCCATATGTTGTTTCTTCCCAGGATCTGTGCTCTATTGATAGCTTGTTGTAGTGGTATAATGGCGGTGGTTGATATGTTTCGCTAGATCTTTCTATGGGCGATGAACTACATGAAGCCACAAATTGAGCTAATACTGTCAATGAAGATGGTAAAATCTACACTAAATGAAGAGAATAACACATATTATTTACACTCTAGTGATGCGAAACTCTACGGTGTTGCAAAAATTAATTTTTTCTACATACCTTAAACCCTACGGTGATGGGAAACTTTAAATTTTTCAGATTTTTTTAAATAGATCATCAATCGAAATTATGAAATAAAAGATATTGACCCTCAAATAATTCGTCCATATAACAATGTTAAGATCTGACATCTTGTCACAAAAAAGTAGTGATTGAGGATTTGTTCGTGTCGATCTATTCATTTTGATCTCAGAATTCTAATGTTTCAAACGGATTATCGATCGGAGTTATGGATTACAAGATGTTGATCACGGTCAACTTAAGTAAACCCAAAACAGTCGTCTCAAACCCTAAACTCTTGATCTTACTGCAAATATGACGAATCCAAAACCCTAAGGTGATGTCAAAATATAAATTTTTTTACTATCTACGTGTTCAAAAAATTTTACTTGCAAATATAACGAGTTAGTAACAAAATTGATGTGAAAATTCATCCTTCCTCTCACATCCTTTCTCTTTTCCTTCCTCTATTTTCTTTCTTTCTTTTCTTTCTCTCCTCCCCCTTTCCTCTTTCTTTTCCTTCCTCTCTGGTTGGTTTTTTGGTTCCAGATGGTTCGTTTGTGCTGTTGGGAACAGCTAAAATAGCTGGTCAGCGACTGAATTAGACTCACCTGTCAACGTGGCTTTCAATTGCTAGTTGGTTTGGTGACTAAATTGTGTACATTTTTCAATCAGCAACCGGGCTGACCGCTGTAGTGGCATGTGCCTTGTTGCCATGCCAGCTCATGCGCACTACCACGTGTACAGTCCAGTCACTGGACTAGGCCGATGACTATATGCCAATTTTGCAAATTTTTTTCAAAGTCATTTTTGAAATCACATTTTTCAATGAGTTACTTAAAAAAATTTCATGAGGTCGGTGAGTTTATCCTTTTTTTTTATCTTGAGTTTATAGTTCAAACTATATGCTAAGAAATTTTCCACACTAAAAATTTTAATTTTAGATTTTCGATTCAAACTCTATGCTAAGTAATTTTTCTTGCTAAAAGTAAGACTTGCTTGGAATACTCATCTATACTATCAGTTTTGTAGTTATTGGCAATATGGTTGGTTCTCATCCCAAATTTCTAGATCCGCCACTACTTCATGAAAGCGCTTTTGTGACTAGAACAGTACAATTTCACGAAGGAGAATAATGTAAAAAAAAAAACTGTAGTTTCAAAGGCAGGTTACTTGGACAAATAATGCAGAGACTTGTTACTTGTTAGAATTATGCCAATAAAACATGGCAGTTTTGAGTGTTTGCCAGAATTTATCAATTTATCACTGATGTAAGCACTTCCCCCTTCTTAAGCTAGAAGCACTAGTATACTGAGGAAGTTAGCAATCAAAAGAGTGTTTTTTTAGGAAAACAACCCTACTGAAAATATATTAAAACTGGAAATAACTGTACAAGAGAAGAAAAGCAAAAGAAAAAGAGAAATTATAAAGAAACAACCCATACAAGAAGAGCCCTCGATCTAAGATTAAGAAAGATATAACACAATTCTCTAATCCATCTAAATTTATTGGGCAGAATCTTGTTGAAAATAAACTTATTTACTTATTTCTTTGCATCAAAATCAGTGAGCAACCTGTGATGACCACCTCTTTGAAAATTTCCTCATCTGACTATCACCAGCTAACTTGGCCATATTCAACAAATTAGGGAGATCAATATTTGCATTCCAAAACACTCCAATTGAATTCCAACAACCTGCACTAAACTGAGAAAGAATAGATGTTTCCATCCTTCAAAAACTCTTTGATTATAGAGGATGTAATCATAAGATTCCAATTCAAATTGTTTTCTAAGCAACAATTCTTTAGTGCCTAGCTTTTCATCCAGAAGAACCAAAAAAGACACTTTCAGCTTAGGGGCCCAAGCATTGCAATCAAAAGACTGTTGCTCGAAGAAATTGGGAGCAGAGTTGCAAAGTCACTTTCAGTATGATTGGCATGCTGATAACATCTGCTACATGCTACTTCTTAAAAGAACAAAAAAAGGGGTAGTTGCAGACTTCTATACTTATGCATCTTTAAATTTGAAGATTAATAAAGGACTACGGTAGGGTCAAGCTTCAATCAGTTTGGAGTAGGAAGAATTAAGTGTTGGTATGGTTGGGACCAGCAAAAACAAATTAGCAATGACAAAAGGTAGGTAAGAATGATTTGTCATGTTATTTTCATCACTCCTTTGAATTAGTTGACCCATCTATTTATTCTATACCTGTCCTGTTTGGGCTGGAGACATTGAGCAGGCAGTTGTCAAAGAGGAGAAGGCACAAAAAACTCATCAGTAGCACAATGGCCAAGGAGGGCTTTGTGGACTGGAGGGGAAACCCTATTGACAGAGAGAAGCATGGTGGAGTCAGAGCTGCATGGTTTATGTACAGTAAGTCACTCTACTCTTAACTTCCTGGTTTGACATATTTTTTGTTTTCCTCAAATATGTGTATCATTACTTGTTAATGTGCAAACATGTGCACAAGTGTGGGCATGTAACATGTTGCTGCTTTTATTACGATCAATACTATACGCCCTAAATTTTTCTTACGAAACTTTTACAAAATCTGAATGGAAGATGCAAATATATAGATAGTTATGAAATGGTGTAGATATGTTTTTATAAAGATTTTGTAAGAAAATTTTAGTACCTAGAGTACTTCCCGTTTATTCGTGGGCTTTCCTTCTGGTTTCGGAATAAATATTGAAGCATTTTGATGCTTGTTTTCTCTTGCAGTTCTGGTGGTGGTAACAAGCATGGTGTTTGTCCCAAACTTGCTGAATTTGGTTGCATATTTCCAAGGAACAATGCATATGGGAGTCTCAAGCTCTGCAACCACACTCACTAACTTTATTGGTGCCACTTCTGGGTTTGCTTTGTTAGGAGCTTTCCTCTCAGACTCTTACATCACTCGCTCAAAAACTATACTCTTCTTCGGCCCATTGGAGCTTCTGGTAATTTGCCTCTTGATCTGTTCCATCATTTAAATGAAACTAGCCAACAAGAGAGTAGACAAGAATACTTGTTATAGTCTTTATTTGTTTGTTCAAGAAAAAAAAAATCCTAGTATCATGGGAGAGGGAACAGAGAGAAATCACTGCTGGAATGCACCTACACGAATGACTTCTGATGCTGCATTATGTTGCTCTCTTTTATAAGAAGTATATTTTTCCTAGTTGTGAACCCAACTCAATTAATAAAATCATAGAAGTTTCAGTGTCTAATGAAGGCTGAAGTTGTTGAACTAATCTTCCAAATACCATAGGTGGTTGAGAAATATGAAAAATACTTTGGCTTTACAAAATATGTGTGCTTAAATCTTCGTTTCAGGTGTGCTTATGTTTGAATGGAGATTAAGCTTCTATAATTTAAACAGCAACAGGATTCTAAAATATGTGAACAATTGCTGAATTTAAGACACTAGCTTACAACTTGTGTTATTCAATTATGTTACCCATGACAAGGAAATAATACCTACTGTGACAAGAGCTTGAACTGGAAGTCCACTAATACAGATATAAAAGGACTTGTGTAACTTGTGTTGTATTTGAGCGTCTGCTTATCCTAATCGTATTAAAATTGGAATTCTAATTGTATTAGCTTTAAAAAACTATTAAGAATCTGGTCAGATTCTGTAATATTTCCTTACTATTCTAAATGCTATTAAAAGCATCTCTTCTTTATTATTATTCTAGACATAGAGATGGAGATCTATATATAAAATTAAGGGAGATGGGTCTAGAGAGGGTTTAAAGAGATTATCCATGTAGAAACAAGAGGGACATAAAGAAAATAAAAACTAAGATTTTTTTTAAGTAGAAGATTCTCCCAAAAGATAAAAGTTGAAAGGTTCAAAAGATACGATGATTGATTGAAAACGTCAAATCTCTTGTTCTCTTTTAAATTGTGTTTAAAAATTTGTTCTCTTTTAAAATTATGTTTAAAAATTTACGATCTTTTTGCCAATCTATTTCACCATCATTATTGTTCCACATGCTTTGCACTTTACCTTTTGTTCTATCACTCCCCTCTCTTTTTTTATGCAACCAAAACTTCTTCAAAGTGCAGAGATTTTCTTTCGTGATGTTCTTGTATCTTCAAAGGCGTCTTCTACTTTCACAACATCAGTAGCTTCCTGCCCATCAGCCCCATCTGTTGGGACAGCAGCAATGATTGTTATTCTGACACCTACAACCATGGATTACAGTGTTAAAATTTATGGGTCAAAATTTATGGGTCAAGTGGTCAACCATGGGTCTACAACCATGGATTACTACGAAAGTATGAAACCATGAGAATTTGCAAGTCAACCGAGTTACAAAAAGGAGACACCTCGAGTGATGGTTGCTGCTCCATTGCGTTGCCGACTGTCGAGACTCGAGAGAAAGAGGGCAAGGGGAGTGTGTGCCGGTCCACCGGGAGGCAGGAGCCCGTGCCGCCTCACGTCGGAGCCCGTGCAACCTGAAATCCTAGCCCATGCTGCCTATCTGCTGGGAGGCCCCCCGCACACTATGCGCCTCACACTGGGATCTCGTGCCACCGCTCCGCCGGAAGCCCGCACCGCCTTACGACGGGAGCTTGCGCTACCGATCCACCCGGAGCCTGGTCCGCCTCATGTTGGGAGCCAGTGCCGCGGCCCCTCACGCCTTCGCTCGGAGCCCAGGCAGCCTCACGCCGGGAGCCCGCGCCGCCACTCTTCATGCCTCCGCCCGGAGCTCGCGCCGCCTCACGCCTCCGCCTGGAGCCCGCACCGCCGCTCCTCACACCTCCACTCAAAGCTCGTGCCCCCTCACGCCTCTGCCCAGAGCCCCACACCGTTAACGCCAGGAAATGTGCTAGATCTATCTAGGAGCGGCGGTGGAAAATTGGAAATGTAAGGATTCTAGGGTTACTAGTGTACTAGTGCCTGGTGGTGAAAATGTATAATGGACTGTTAGGCTTTGGTGGAATTGAATTAGTGGGTTGTTTTCGGGCTGCTAGTTGGGTTAATTGGCTCCAATTTGATTCAAGTTTTAAGGGGACGAGTTTGAGAGAACTCGAGAAGCTTCGGACTCGACTCATGTTTTGACTTGAGTTTCATCTTAGACTCGAGTTTGACTCGTTGAATGCTCGAGTTAATATCGAATAGCTCGCAAGTTTCAACTTTTTTTGTCCTGTCCTATTATTTGTGTGCTAGGTCATATCTTATGAGATAAGATCTGATCTGTGTTCAGGGCTTTGCTATTTCTATCAAGTGGTATCAAAATAAACGGAGCCAACGAAACTATCTAAATTGGATCTGTTGAAATGATCGTGAGTAGTGTTGAGGTATAAAATCAAGAATAATGACTAGTGGGTGGAGTCATCTAGTACAGAAAATTGATGGCAAGAGTAATTTCAGTGTGTGGCAATGTGTGGTGAATGATATTTTGATCCAATAAGGATTGATCAATGTCCTTTAAGAAGAAATGCCAAAAAAAAGTCCAATGAAGAGTGGAGGACGATGGAGCACAAAGTTGTCAATACAATCTGGCTATATCTCTCTAATGAGATAAAATACTCAATGATTTGTACATGCCAAAATCGCTGACAAACAAATGGGTGTTGAAGCGGCAATTGTACAAGTTGCGCATGGAGGATAACACACGCTTCATTGACCATCTCAATGTTTTCAACAAACTTGTCACGCAGCTGATTAGTGTGGATGAGCCGATCGAGCAGATCTTGTTGGTGCCATCTCTTCCAACATCATGGGAGCGACTGGTGATGAATATTCTTGTTAGCAAGACTATTCTCAACTTCAATGAGACAATTGCATATTTATTGGAGGTGGACTCCTTAAAGAAACCAGCAGACTCTTCATCCTCAGACAACCGAGCATCGGTTACCATAGGTAGTGTAGATAAAAGTAGAGGTTGCTGGAAGAAGAATGGCAAGATCAAGGACAAATATTGTTTCATGTGTGATAAGGATGGTCACATAATAAAAGACTATCCAAAACTAAAGGAATTAGAAGGTATAGTTTGCTCAATAGCGGTGAAGAAGGATATTTAGATGTTCTTGTTGTTACTGAACCAGATATCTCGGATGGATGGGTATTAAATTCTAGTTATTGCTTCCACACATGTTTGACGAGGGAGATGTTTAACGAAGGATCTCTATGCCCAATGCGTGTTATTGTTCACATAATGGATGGCAAGTCTTATGTAGTTGCTAAGATGGGAACAGTCATTTTGAGATGTATGATAAAGCATGTCACACATTGATAGGGGTTCGATAAATCCCTAGATTAAAGAGAAATCTAATATCCTTTAGAGCACTTCAACTCCATGGTTGTGGGTTATCATCACAAGATGGGGTTATACATATCACTCACAGCGGACAAATGATAATGAACAATATCTGGAACAAAGGAGCATACCAATTGGTAGAAAATAAATCCAATGGTGGTGCAAGTTGAGTCGTCATTGGCGGGTATTCAGATCTTGGGTGCAGTTAAGTGAGATACTACAAATAATATGGTTGCAAACTCCATTAGTTGTAGAAACGAAGCTGCAAACTGCTGATTGCGAGAAGTAGAGGTAGGACCAATCGTGCGGTATTGGCGAGCAAGTGGAGCTCAGAACTGGCACAAACCTATAGCATAGAAGGTCATAGGCGTGGGCGATATAACTAATGAAGTTGCAAAACGAAGAAACTCTCATGTAGTGGGTCTGAGCGGTCAAGTTCAGACAGTCCTCTGTAGTGGAGACACTCCCATGGAAGTATGAGGGCAAGGAAGAGATTGAAGCAAATTTCTGAATGGGTACAATAACTTTAGCGGATAAGTTAATGTGAAGATTGTTAGAGATATTTCTTATCCTACTTGTATTAGAACTGGAATCCTAATCATATTAGATTTGGAAAACTATTAAGAGTTATAGTCAATTTGTATCTTGTTTCCTTATTATTCTAGACTTAGAATTGGGGATATATATATATATATATAAACCTACGATGAGTGGGCTTAGAGAGACCATCTAAACATCCATTATAGAAGTAAGAGAGACATAAAGAAGATAAAGACTAAGATTTTTTGAAGTTGTGTTTAAAAAATTTGTAGTTTTCTTTGCCAATCTTTTTTTTATCCAATTGTTGTTACTTTACCGTTATTATTGTAGTTTTCTATACTAATCTCATATTCTTATTCTTATTATTGTGTGTGCTATACCGTATCTCGCAAAGTGAAATCCGATCAGATAGCGGGACTCCCATTATTCCTAACAGTGTCACATGCTCATGAGTTAATCCTCATATATGGTATTTCCATCTTCTTGTTTTCTTTTAGCTAACTAAGATAAACAGTAACATCCTTTAAACTGTTTGCTTCTGGAGAATCATAACCAGTCGAGGCAGTAAATTCTGCCACACAAAATTCCTCCATTTCTCATATGAAAGCAATTTAAAGAGCAATAATTGGAATCTTTTCAGTTTCAGTCCATAAGTTGTGAAAATAACGTAGCTCTTTCTTGTAAATTCTATTTGCAAGCTTATACAGTCATACATGATATAGAACAGTTATTGTATGATTAACCACGAAGTTGTGCAGGGTTACGGATTGCTCGCGCTGCAAGCCTACCTTCCTTCGCTCCACCCACCGCCTTGCAACGTCAAAGCGGAGCCAAGCAACTGCGAGGAGGTCCATGGCTGGAACTCCGGCCTACTTTACACAGCATTGTACATCATTGCGTTCGGTGAGGGCTGCGTCCGTGCTTGCACGCCATCCCTTGGAGCAGACCAGTTTGATCACGAAGATCCCTCTGAATCCCGGCAACAATCCAGCTTCTTCAACTGGTTCACCTTCGGAATCTCCTTCGGAGGTTTTGTAGGGCTAATTCTCATAGTGTGGCTTGAGAACAGAAAGGGCTGGGGCATTGGATTTGCGCTGTGTGCCATCCTAATTCTGCTCGGATTGCTCGCTGTCGCCGCTGGTCTCCCTTTCTACCGCAACCAAGTACCTGAAGGAAGCCCTCTAACTCGAATGCTGCAGGTTAAGCTCATTCTTGGTCACCACATCATCTTACAAGAAAAATGCAGCTATGTTGTATGCTAATAATCTTGTTTCTCGCAGGTTTTTGTGGTTGCATTCAGGAACAGGAAGCTTCAACTACCTGAGAAAATGGAAGAAGCAAGAAGAAACAGTAATGGATTGGTATCTTTGGAAGCACCTTCTGACACAAATAGTCTGAAGTAAGTTTCAGCAAGTTAAAGAACCACCATCCCTGGTAGTAACAGCATTCCATGTTCTGATCTCAACTCTTGCATGTCTCTGCCAGATTCCTCGACAAGGCGTCCATCGACCGTGGCCTAGAAGGCGCCTGGTCGGTTTGCTCCGTGACGAAGGTGGAGGAGACAAAGATTGTTCTCCGTATGCTTCCCCTCTTCGTGAGCTCCATAGTCGGCTACGTGTCGAACCCTCTCCTCCTCACCTTCACCGTGCAGCAAGGTGCCATGACGGACACGAGGCTGGGCAAGATCCACATCTCTCCGGCGACGCTCTTCGTCATCCCCATCACGTTCCAGATGCTAATGCTCGTCGTCTACGACCGGTTCCTCGTGCCGCTTCTGCGGAGGCGCACGGGATACGTCGGCGGCATCACGCACTTGCAGCGCGTCGGCATTGGCTTCGTGTCCATGGTGCTCGCGTCAGTCATCGCGGCGGTAGTCGAGATGAAGAGGAAGGAGGCCGCCGCCAACGTGCAGATGTCACTCTTCTGGCTCGCGCCTCAGTTCTTCCTGCTCGGCGTGTCGGACGTGACGTCCTTCGTGGGGCTCCTCGAGTTCTTCAACGGCGAGGCGCCGCACGGCATGAAGTCCATCGGGACGGCGCTGTTCTGGTGCGACATAGGGCTCGCGTCGTGGCTGGCCACGTTCATGATGCAGCTAGTGAACAAGGCCACGCGGCAGCATGGCCACCTGGGGGGGTGGCTGGAGGGGGCGAACCTGGACAGCAGCCGTCTTGACCTGTTCTACTGGCTTGTCGCCATTGTCGGATTGCTTGGCTTCTTGAATTACCTCTACTGGGCCAAGATTTACGTCTACCGCCACGATCCGCGCGCCGCCGTACCGCCGGCTGACCGAGTCGACGGCTCGCCTTGAAATATTCGCGCTTGCATGCAGCACTGTTTACTGAATTGTGCCTTGTAACCGTTGTTCACCATGCCATGGATTGGTCAAGTTTGCAAAGCAATCTGCTGTGATGTGCTGATTGTATTGAGCTCATTGGCCTGAATTAATTTGATCCTTCATAGTTGATACCCTCCATCCTATAATATAGAACATATTTTTTATGAGACACATTAAAAGAAAAAATTATTGGACTATCTGTACCTCTAAAAGCTTAGGAAAAGAGAAAAGATTGTTAGTGTCAGAGATTAATTTTAA
Source organism: Pharus latifolius (assembly GCA_019359835.1). Taxonomy (NCBI): domain Eukaryota; kingdom Viridiplantae; phylum Streptophyta; class Magnoliopsida; order Poales; family Poaceae; genus Pharus; species Pharus latifolius. The sequence continues at coordinate 16,265,387 of CM033322.1, forward strand.
ACTATAGAGTCGAAAAATAAATAATTATAAGATAGGAACAACATTAATAAATTTGCATCTTGCCCTTAAAATTCTGATAAAATAAAAAAATTATATATCTTATACTACACAACAAAACGAGAATTTATCTCTTTATGTTTTTGTCTTACACCCCCAAAGACTAGTGATGTATATTTCTGTTGGACCCCTAAAAGATTTATCAAGCACGATCATTAATGAAATTCTCAATCTTCTTTGTAAACTAAAAATATATCATACTTGATATAGGGCTACTTAAAAAGGAATAAAATTTTTGTTTATATTAATAAAAAAAGAATGACTATGATACAAATTTCTCTTATCACCTATATTTTCACTTTTATTATCGCATTTTAATATTTTAAATTGACACATTTTCTCATTTTATGTTATCTTTTTTTTAGGTTATTTTATTTTTTTTGATTTTAGGTTATAGTATTTTTTTGTTTAAATTATTGTATTTTTATCATTTTAAACTCTCACATTTTGTGAACTATAATTGTCCAATCTTATTTTAGTTCATCACATTTTTTTTTTAAATTTATATGTAATTTAGCCGCACCTAGAAAAACTAAACTTAAGGGCCACGTGTCATGGAATTTTAGAAACGAAATAGCCAAGATGTTTGAAATGACGTGCATTATTTTCTCACGCTTGAAAAAAAAAATACACACCGCTATAAACGTGCTTTGAATTGTTTTCTCCTAATTAATTCGATCCCCAGCAGATGGGAAACAAATAAAGACTTGAGAATTCAGACAAGTTACATTCTGGATGTAGTGTGTGTACCGGATGTAGTGTGTGTGTATATATACACACACATCCAATATTTTCAAAATAGTTATTCTATGTTCATCTTCTACATCGTAAGATTTTAATTTTACTGACAATAATTACTAATGTACACGACAGTAACTTTCAATTAAACTAAACTAACCGCACCAGCATCTTTAAAAAATAGGAACCAACATGTGGTTTGTTAAAATCACACAATATCACTAAAAAATAGAAACCGACACTGCACCATCAGTAAAAAAACAAAAACCACTTTCATCCTCCCATTATCAGGTACCAAAACCCACCAAAGCAATAGAGAATCATCTTGAAGAGATCATCATCCATTTTAGAAGTAATCAGCAGTAAATCGTGAGCATTACTAACATAATCAGGTAATTTACTGTCCAATGTACGAAGTTTACTATAAGAAAACATTGCACCCTTTGATAGTATTTCTCTTACCGTTTCCATGCCAATTGTTGAGAAACGGACTACTTTATTCAAGAAATGCAATAACGTTTTATTCGTAACAATTTATAAATATATCATGATACAATCATCTTTATGATTGCCTTTAGGGCATATCTCTCTCAGCAATGCCGTGAAGCAGTCCTTAAATTGTTCACAACAGCCTGACACCAGTCCATGCTACCAAAAATTTTTACATCCCTCGTAAGGCTAGTAAGTTTTGAGTTTAAGTAAAAACAACTAGTGTACAATAAAAACTTGTTCATCAAGATGAACATGAAGCATTGCAAAAAGAACTTGTCGGCACTTCCACGGTTAATGCCTTCGATAAGTTTGTCCACGTGGAAGTTTTTATTCCTGATAACACCTTGCTGGTCCATAAATAATGACATGTCGGCTTCCCTGTTTGCAATAGGTGCATTCATTGTTCCTTTCAGAAAATAAAGCACACAGTAGACAGCATGAGACGTGATGGCAAGCCTTTTGTCATTTGATATCACAATTTCCATCGAATCCGGATTGATTCGGTCCATTATCCACTCAATGAAATCCCTTGAACCAATTCTATGTACGTTGAAATTAATCAAGCATCTAAATCCAATCTCCCTCAACTTCTTCTTTTGTCTCTCATTCAACATCCTTACTAAATCATATATCCTTTAAGGCTCACACCTAACATTGATACAAATCTGCAAAATATAAAAATTATAATATTATAAACATATCACACTACTGTCTTATCAACTTCAATTTACTGCCATATGTTTATCGTAATATCTACTATACTGATAATATATATTACATCATAATTTTTTCAAGTTACATGTATCTATTGTTAGACTGTATATTAAATTGTTAGTTAATTGCCATATATATGTCTATAAATTCCAACATCTAATATAGTAAAACCGTGATAATACATTTGTTATGACATGGTATGTATTCAAATTCACTGTTATAACAATAACAATTTACTAACCGATCAGTAAATCTATACACCAAACAATATTTTTGATTACATATTGTCGGAAGTATGTTTATAGTTAGACTATATGTAGTCGTGGTTGTGGTCAAATTGTAATTCATAACTCTACCATTATAATGCACATAATAAATAATGCTCACTGTACCAATAGTACATATTGTACACACTGGTCGATATATCTTAGGAATATATATATATATATATATATATATATATATATATATATATATATATATATATATATATATTTGACCACGATCAATTTACTGGTCGATATATCTTCAATATATTTGACCTCAATCAATTTGCTAGTAGGTCAGTAAATTGTTTTTCATCAGACAATAAAATGTGATTATTCATACAATAAATTGATTGTTTGCAACATCATCATATGTACGGTTGGTATAGTGAACATTATTTATATTTTTTGTTTCTAGAACTATAAAAGTTAGTGGTAATTTTACATTATTGCCCAATTAAAAAGATATTGATGTCCAATAATTCATATCGTCGTGTAGTACATTTATTGTCATTAATTTCTAACTATGACATACATGCATATTAACTATATATAATCAGTAAAAAAAACCTTTGAACTTTTTCTCTGCGTGAAACCGCTCAGTAAAATCATTGTCATTTGATCTATACCCATCCAGCATATGTAAGTCATCCGGGTGAATTCTTGAGTATTGATTGCCCTCATTATCCTGTAAATATCGACAATACAAAACTTATAAACTCAAATATTCTAAGAGAAAAACAAGAACAATTACAAAATAGCCATTACAGGGTATAGAAAAGCAAAACCTCATTATAATCGAGATCTTCATAGTCGTACTTTTCGTGCTGCTTGACACCAAATGCCGATTTCCTATCTCTCTTTTCTCTTGTAGAAATTTGGGACTACAATACAAAAATATATTTATACAAACAAATAACCACATAACAATTCTATTTAAAGGATGCAAAAATAAACATACCCTCGTAGATTTTACAGGACTTCCTTATGACGGATCAAAGGCGATCACCAAGGTGTTTTGGCTATCTGACACAACAACCTTCCTAACTCTCTTAGGAACTTTGCCAGTAGCCTTTACCGTACCTTTTTGGGACAACATTGTTTGCAAAATAATACTGAAAATAGAATTTATAGGCATAATGTAACAAATTTACTACCCTAACTCTTAAAATTCACAACTCTAATGTTGTAGATCGATATTAATAATTTCCTGCCACAAACGTACTATCTGTTCACGTACTAGAACAGCTATCCAAACAACATCAATTTACTATTGATTTACTGATAACGTAAACAAAAATTACTATTCGACCAACGACAATTTACTGACGCATAAGTGTAAATGTACTGACAAAAACTAATTCTATTGCACTAAAATGCCATTGCAGCGAATGTTAAATTTTCAAAATAATTGATAGGACATAACTTTGCAACGAAGCAATACTTAAGTTATAAATATGCACTTTTACTGTCAAAACATTAACAATTTACTATTTTGGCAACATCATTTTACTGCCGATATCATGATAAGGGAAATAAAAATTATTGTCTGATCAACAACTATTTATTGTCGCATCAGTATAAATGTACTGACAACAACTACTTCTATTCCACTAAAATGCCATTATGATGAAAGTTAATTTTTCAACCTAATTACATTAATTTACACGTTTCTGCATGAAATTATAAAATTCATGTCAAATATTCTTAACTATTTCAAGATAGCAATTCGGATCTGGCAACCAAATGTGCCGAATACGACGGAGCGATTGCGGGCTAGACGCAGCGGTGCTGGCGCGCGGGGTGGCGGACAAGAAGTGGTGGCGCGGGCGTGCAGGGCAGCAACATGAGCGCGCTGGATGGCGGACCGGAAGCGATCGTGAGCGCACCGACGAGAAGCAGCGACGCGGGCGCGCGGGTGACAACACAGGTGCGCTGGACGACGAATCGGAAGCGATTGTGAGTGAAAGCACGAGACAAGACGTGGGAGCATAAAAAAAAGAGAAGTGGAGAATATGAAGAGCTAGTTGGTGTGGATATCGATCTTGTACAGTTGTAAAAAAATTATTTGAAAATATTACTGCCTAACATTGTTAAAACGACAGTAAAATTGTGAAAACGGACATTAACCACTATATCTATTCAACGGTTGTAATATGTTTTAGTAAATTAAATCGGACGGTTCCTACACTGGGCATAGAATAACTATTCTAGATGTGAGTGTAGAATAGTATTTGTGTGTGTGTATACTCTCAAAAGTATATACTCTCGTCTCTTAAAATTACACGATGGATACTTTTTTATGTAATATGGATATTTTTTTAATTACGTATATATTTCTTTAATTGCCTAATGCATTATTTAAAAAATATACTTTATAATATTTCAATCTGATCCGAGAGAATCTTCAAGTCATGATCGCATACGGCTTCGCGACCTTAACCGTGTTCGGAAAGGTTTCGCGACCATGGATTAGTTCACGACCATGAAAAGGAATTCGTTCCCTGTTCGGAATTATAATTCTATCCAAATATATATAACTAAACTTATCCGTTTATAATTAGTTAGTTATATGAGTCTAATATGTTTAGGTTATTGAGTCTGATACGTACTCATACGATTGGACTATAAATACTTTGTAATAGGTCTAGTTTAGATCATCGAATATAATCGAGTCTAGATTGAAGTCTTAAACACATAGTTCCCCCGACGTAGGCGAGTGCGACCTAACGTTCGACGTGTAAAACTCTCTTTGAAATAAAGAGTTGTGTAATTACTTTGAACTGTTGTTTCGATCAATCTTTGGGTTTTGGTATTTCCGAGTAAGATCCCGTTATTCCGCATATTAGAATCTGAGCGAGTCTAGTGCAAAAACTAAGGCTAGGTCTCAAACGGATCAAGTTGGTATCAGAGCAACTTTCCTATCCTGTGGATGGTGAAGACTCACCAGGATTACAAAACCTCCGTTAAAAATCCAGGCGATCAATCGATGGTTCCTATAGCCGCGTCTCCGACAATATCTGACGATACCTCTGTTCAAGCTAATCTAGCCGAACAAGTGGCTAAGCTCTCCACCGACATGGAAACCGTGCTTTCTTGGATTAAGCAGCAGGCCATGATTGTACCTCCTAAAGTAGGGAAGGTTATGGGTGTGAAGACTGGTGAAGATTTGCGCAGGACAGACGAAAATGAAGACGAAGGTGACCACAAGACCGACGACCTCGTCAACATCTCCTTAGCTGTCAGATCTTTCAAGGTCGACACTAAGATTGATATACCCATATATGATGGGGTGATCGATGCCGAGAAACTGGATTCTTGGATCAACCAGCTTGAGACCTACTTTAACCTGAAAGGGTTCAGTACCGCTCAAAAGGTGAAGTTCGCACCTTTGAAGATGAAGGACCACGCCAAGACTTGGTGGAAGACCCTTGTCGCCAGTGATGAAGCTGACGACCTTGCGTGGGGTCAATTCAAATGACTTATGCGACAAGAATTCTATTCGATGGGTTACCTTGAGGAAAGATGGGAGCGCTGGCACAGACTGTACCAACGGCGCGACCAGACCGTCCAAGACTATACGACGGAGTTCCGGAGACAAGCAATGGTCATCGGCATATCGCTATCCGATCCTCAGGTATTTCAGAAATACACATCTGGACTTCAGAAGTCAATCAGTACTAAGCTAAGTCTGTTCGGCGTTTAAGACATCACGACCGCAAGCACAACTACTATGGCGATCGAGAAGAAGAATAAATCCCGCAGCGACAAAAGCACGAAGGAAAGTGCGACCTCTACAAAGAAAAAGCTGTAGGATCAAGGATGCCGACTAGAAGGGGGGTGTGATTAGGAGGCTTTTAAAATTTCTTTTCAATTAAGCAATTTTAAAGAATAATTGAGAGACCTAAATTATACAATGAGGCTTAAAACAATTCAATCAACTAGTTGCATTTAACCATATGAAATATTTAACAATACATGCAACAATAGTGATATAAGCAATTGTGTCAAGATGAATATAAAGCAAATAAGAATTATGCAATTGACACAATATTTTTACCGAGGTCTCGGAGACTCGCCCGGTCTCCCCTACTCCTCGTTGAAGCGCTCGCTCGGAGCCTCGCTTCTATATCCACGAAGGATATCTCACTAGGGTTGCTTCTTCTCCACACCGGATAGGCGAGCACCACACCTTTCACAATCTTTTGCCGGCCTCTCCGACAAACTTCAATTGGAGAGATCTCGGCTCTCCTCCGGCACCATCTAGGCGAAGGCGATCGCCAAGAGTAACAAGTCGGATGCGCTTTCACTTGAATCAACCACGTGCTAGAAGCTCAATGATGCAAATGATATGCTCAACACTCTAGCACTAGCAATCTAATGGAGATGAAGTGCACTAAATACTCACACAATCTCCCTCAAGCTCTCTCTCAAATTTACTCAAGATTTGGGCTCAATTCTAGCCTCTAAATGCAATAACTCAAATGCAAATCAATTGGCTAGGTTTTCAGCTGAAGAATGAACTCTTTGAGCACCCAAAAATGAAGCCAAACACGAAGTATTTATAGCCTCAATGAAAAACTAGCCGTTTGCAAGAAACCGGGCCAAAAGTTGTACAGGCCGGACATTGTCCGGCCACTTCAGACACTGTCCGGCCAGTACAAAAATTTCAGCCGTTGCAAATGTGTCAGTGACCGTTGGGCAAAATTTGTGAAGGCCGGACGGATACCATTTGTCCGGACAAAACGTCCGGACAAATGGATATGTCTCTGTTAACTCTCGGCTCAAAAAACTTGTACAGGCCAGACAATGTCCGGCCATTTCGGAAAATGTCCGCCCATAACGGACAAATGCCCCGGACAGATGCATTTGTCTCTGTTTCATTTTTCGGCTCAAAAAATTTGTACAGGCCGGACAATGTCCGGCCATTTCGGACAAAGTCCGGCCACTTCGGACAAATAGCTCCGGACGGATGCATTTGTCCGGCCACTGCACACTGACAGTAAAACATGCATAACTTTTGATCCAGAGATCCGATTGAGGTGATTTTTGGCTTGTTAGAAAGATAACCCAGAGCTCTACAATTTTGTCAACAGGAGAAAGACCTAAAAAGGTCTAGAAACTTTTAGAAAACTCAAAAACGTTCCTGCTGTCAAAATGTTCAATCCAAAAATCATCTCAAATGCAATTTTAGAGTATTTGCACATACGGATTTGCCGTTTTCTCGCGGATGTGATTTGTGTCACTTAGCAACGACCACGACCACACAGGTCTTGACATCCGATCGAAAACATGTGGTCGATAGGGTTTGGTCGAGCGTACGCAAGCGAGTCGAAGACTGGTACGACCAGTTCGAACTCCTACGACCACACCCAAACCCTAAACAGAAAGCCGCCAAACAAGCAACACGACCACGACCACGTATCAACACTGATACGATCAGAATATGCAAATATGACCACGACCAGCTCTAGATAAATAAACCAATTTAAACAGCTGGTGATCACGACTAAGTGCAGTTTTCAAAACATTTAATCTAATGCACATGAACTACACTTAGCAATGCAAGACACTAGTGCAAGATGATATGAATGCATCTGAGCTTCCGCACTAGATAGATTCAAGCTACTAGTTTCCGACCCCTCTTAATAGTACGGTCAAACTAGTAAAAAGAAACCTATCAACCCGGTCTGTCTCCAAACACCGAGACCGGTAAAACCCTAAGAAAACAATCCTTAATTTTGGATTTTACCTTAGGTGAAGTTCGACCTCGTGAAGTTCGACCGCTCGACGCTCGTCATCGCAAAGCTCGATCTCGTTAAGCTTGACCACGCGAAGCTCGACATCTCGACGCCTGTCTTCGCAAAGCTCGTCCTCGCTAAGTTTGACCTTGCTCGAGATGTCTCATATTGTCTTCATCCTCTTCACGCCCTTGCTTGTTTTCATCCTGCAATCATTCTGAGACTAGAACATATACACTCAATGCGCAAATGTTAGTCTCATTTGCAGTTCGTCATTAATCACCACCAGATAAATCACTCCACACAGGAGTTCACTCAACAATTTCTTTCTTCGGTGAAATGACAAAACCAATTTCAATTGAACAACAAATGAGTAATGGATGAATCTCACAATCATATAGATCCATATATGATACAAGAAATGCGCACACGATCCATACTACTCAAGTTATGATATCAATCAATATGGATGACTAACATCATGAGCTCTCTCTCAATCATACATAGAGATATCAAATCCAGAACACGGAGTCATCAACCTTTTGCACAAACATGGATAACTAATCATCCTAAGCTCTCCCTCAACATGTGCATCGATATTAAATCCACAACTAGAGTCATCAACCTCAAGATTTAACATATAATATCTTGATCAATCAATTAGTACAAGTTTGATGCAACCACCGAGCTCATCCTCTACATATGCATCAATATCAAACCCGCAATCGAGGAAAAACATCCAATTCAGGGTTTACCGATAATCAATTCAATTTACTTGTGCTAAATCAGAATTTATCTAAGTTGTCATTTAATCAACCAATCTGATATTTTCATATTAACTTTAATCATCATGGATTTATCCAAAACGTCATTAATCATCAAAACCTAGATACTAAGATCTACCTAGATCCAACAAAAGCAAAGTCCGAAGAAGAACGCTTCAAAATCGGGCACGGGTGCTTTTTGCGAACATTGTCAAGTCGCGGGACATACCAAGAACAAATGTTACAAGCTTCATCCTGAACTTCGACCGAAGAAAAACGAACCAGGAAAAAGAACAGCCACGGCTACTGCGACTTCACCCGACGAAGAAGTTGTCCGAGTGAATTTGGTTGATGAGGCAGATACCACCTTCTCTCTGATGGCAATGCCGAAGGAGAAGGGTTCGGATCCACCAAACGACCATCACCCAAAAGAGGACTTGTTCACCATCAACATCCACGTGAAGCACGAAGTGGTCGCAGCGATATTCGATCCCAGAAGTCAGAAGAATTTGGTCTCCACTGGACTGGTTCAGCAACTTAGTTTGAAGACAACCACACACCCGCGACCATATCTGCTAGGTTGGTTTACATCCGACGTGAACCAACAGATTACGACTCAGTGTGTGTTGAAGTTTGCGATCTCTACACGATATATCGATGAGGTGCAATGCGATGTTGTCCCTATCGATATCTGTCACGTGATCTTTGGGAGTCCGTATCTGTATGAACGAGACACTCACTTCCATTAGCGAGCGCAAGAGTAGAATTTTTCGTATGGATAACATAAAGAAAAAAAAATTTCGGAAAAAACACAAAGGAAAAACAAATTGCAGAAATGACCAAAGTCGCCAGCCGGGCTGGCGAAATAGGCGCGGAAACCCTAAGTCGCCAGCCGGGCTGGCGACATATGTGCGGAAGCCCTAAGTCGCCAGCCCGGCTGGCGACTTAGGGCCCTATATATGCCAAAACCGCGGCGACACAGGAGGGCACAGTTACATTTGGCCAGAGGGAAAAAAAAAAAGAGAAGAAAGGAGGAGGAAAGGGAAGGAAAGAGAGAAGAGAAGAGGGAGAGGAGGAGAAAGAGAAGAAGAAGAAGAAGGAGAAGGAAGAAGAAGAAGAGGAAGAAGAGGGAGGAGGAGGTAAGTTTTTTAAAATGCTGTTATATTTTAGAAATTAATTTTAAATGTATATCTGTTTTAAAAATATAGTTTAGAGTATAGATCTGTTTTAGAAATTCATAAAAAATATATATCTGTTTCAGAAAATAAATCTGTAATACAGATATGTTGTAAAAATTAGTTTAGAGTATAGATCTGATTTACAAATTTGTGGAAAATACATATGTGCTGTAGAAATTTAGTTTAGAGTGTAGATCTGTTTTGGAAATTCAGTTTAGAGTATATATTTGATTTAGAAATTTGTCGAAAATATATATATGCTTTAGAAATTTAGTTTAGTGTATAGATCTGATTTAGAAATTTGTGGAAAATACATATCTGCTTTAGAAATTTAGTTTCTATTATAGATTTGTTTTAGAAATTTAGTTTAGAGTATAGATCTGTTTTAGAAATTTAGTTTAGATATATTTTAGAAATTAATTTTAAATGCATATCTGTTTTAAAAATATAGTTTAGAGTATAGATCTGTTTTAGAAATTCATAGAAAATATATATCTCTTTCAGAAAATAAATTTGCAATACAGATATGTTTTAAAAATATAGTTTAGAGTATAGATCTGATTTACAAATTTGTGGAAAATACATATCTGTTTTAGAAATTTAGTTTAGAGTATAGATCTGTTTTCGAAATTTAGTTTAGAGTATAGATATGTTTTAAAAATTTGTAGAAAATACATATCTGCTTTAGAAATTTAGTTTACAGTATAGATCTATTTTATAAATTTGTGGAAAATACATAGAGTAAAGATTAATTTTAAATTTTTGTCATAGACAATGTCAGAAAGAAGAATAGTGTATGTTTTTCACGGGGAACAAGTAATCAGAAACGGACCACATGGAGATGACCTATGTAGCTGTCATCGTGTAGACATGGAATTGAATGATCTTAGTGCAGTTAATTTTGAGGATCTTAAGACCCGAGTAATGGACATATTAAATATCGACTCGTCTAAACATGAAATTGTCGTAGAAGCGTTGGTGCCTGTTGGTGAAACAGGTAGTTGGAAATTATGTAAACTTAAAGGCGATCGGTCTTGGGGTTCTCTAGTTAGGAGAGTGTTAAATCCCATTCATGGCCCAGATGACTGCGTGTTGTATGTAACGGTACTAAACATCCCACCGGTGGAAGAGATACCCGAGCCAGTCATTGATCCAACAATAACACAGGAATTTGGCAGTGTCCCGAACACAGGGTTCGTGAGTGGGTATTTCTGGACTGGGGACGAGGCTTACGCCGATGAATGTGAAGACGAGGGTATGGAATACTCAGGCAGCGAAGGTTCGGAGGTGGATGCAGACTATGCGGATTCGTCTAGCGAAGAAGATTATCGTGGGATGGGACCTCCACAGCAATGGTTAGATCCAAGTGGTTTTGATAATGCACGAATCCGCGATGATCGCAGTTCGGAGTCGACATCGGATGAGCAAAGATTAATTTTAGGACAACATTTCCGAAGCAAGGAGGAGGCAAAGCAAGGCGTGGCGATGTGGTCCATTGCACTACGTCGCTCTTTCAAGGTGGATAGAACAAATCCGCGGCTGTACGCAGTGAAGTGCACGGTGGAGGATTTTATGTTCGTATTGCCCGGTACAACGATAGTGAGCACTTTGTTGTTTCGAGAATCACCGAACATGACTGTTCGGTCACAGAAGCCTCACAGACCCACAGGAATATATCGTCGGCTTTTGTGGCAAATGTGATTTTGGCGAACCTTCATGCAAATTTGGATATGGCACCAAAAGAAATTGTCGCTCAAATCGCTGACACTTTCGGATACAACATTAAATACGGCAAGGCATGGAGAGCGAAACAACTTGGCCTTGAGATGCTATTTGGATCCTTTTACGATTCATATAACTACGTGCCCAGACTGATACAACAAATCGTCGATACCAACCCTGGCACTGTAATGGACATGGTTCATACGCCAGTTGTGGGCACAAACGGTGACGTGGTGCATGGAGCGGAGTACATGAAGCGTATATTCTGGTCATTCGGGCAGACTATCTCTGTATTCAAGTACATGCGGCCAGTACTCTGCGTGGATGGCACATTTTTAACTGGGAAGTACAAGGGAACTTTAATGATAGCTGTTGGCGTAGATGCAAACAATCAGCTACTTCCGATGGCGTACGCCATCGTAGAAGGCGAGAGCACAGACAGTTGGGTGTGGTTCCTTACAAATCTGAAACAAGCTGTTGTGAAGGATAGACGGAATGTGTGCGTCATCCATGATAGACACAAGGGCCTGTTGAGTGCCATAGAGTTCATGTTGCACACAGAGAACCCGCAATACAGATGGAATGACTTGATAAGTCGGTGGTGCAAACGACATCTTGCGGCCAACTTTTTCACACACTACAGAAACACAGGCCTGATGAAGAAGTTTAAGCGGTTGTGTGATCAGAACCAGGGCCATAAGTTTCAACGAATTTGGGACGAGCTAGAGAAAGATACCTCGGACCTAGCTAAAGCTCAAAGATCTGAGGCAAGCAGTTCACAACAGACGGAGGATGAAGAAAATGTGGTGGGAACTTCAGATGGGCCGATACGTCGCAGCCGGAGATCAAGAACAAAGAAATTTAGTGGATGGATCGGTGAGAAAGCTCCAGAGAAATGGTCACTGCTGCACGATAAGGCAGGAGCTAGATACGGAATAATGACAACCAATATGGCGGAGGTGTACAACTTTGTGTTGAGAGGGGTGCGAGGGCTTCCGCTCACCGGAATTGTGGAATTTACATGGCATCGCACTGCTAAATACTTCCATGAGAGGGGTACAGCTACAAGAGCACTACTTGGGGTCACACCAGCAAAATATCCTCACGAAGTGCAGAGGTACTTAGAAATGAAAGCCGCGGCCGCTCACAAACACTCAGCCCAGTGCATTCCAAACAGCAGAAGGCAAAGTTGGATTGGTTATCTGAAGAGCAAGAACGTGGGGGGAGGATACATGCGGTCGATCAGAAAGCAAGGTGTCATTTTTGAAGACGGCGTGAAGTGCACTTGTAACAAGCCTGCTTTGTTGCATAAACCGTGCTCCCATGTGATGGCAGCGTGTGCGCATGACAACAAGTCAGTTGAGACGTACATATCACTTTACTATGGCGCACGGTTCCTCGCTAAAACATGGACTGCAGACTTCGAGGTCTGGGGAACTCAGGAGCACTACAGAGAGCTGTCACGCAGAGCAGGGCAGATCTTGTATGTTCCACCCCCACACTTGGAGCGGCGAGGCCCTGGACGACGACGAAAACTTCGAATCAGCAACGACATGGATAATGCTGAGCGCGATGAGCTGCGAAAGTGTGCTGTTTGTCGACAGCCTGGCCACACAAGGAGGACATGTCCTAATGCATCCGAATCGCACTGAACGCGAATCAATCAGCACTGTTGTGCAATGCGTTGTTATTCCTCTCGTGTATTTATGTTTGTTTCTCACTCATTTCGTATGGCGTACTAACTCAATGTTTTTGCTTGCAGACATGGCTCATGATCGCAGACAGCTTCCTGAGCTACTGGATCAGTACTATGATGATCGTCATCGAGCTCGAGCCCTTAGGACCGGAGAGGAGCTTCAGCCGTTTCGCCTACGATCGCCGGGCACGGCCTGGCCTCTTGACATGAGATACATCGCACGGCTGAGGGCGGTGGGACTTCTTCCTTTTGCCAGGACAATCACCAGAGCAGAGGCCTTCAGGCACGATCGATCACTGGTGTCTGCTCTGGCGGACAGATGGAGACCGGAGACACACACATTTCACTTCCGGTGGGGGGAGATGACCATCACCCTGGAGGATGTGGCGATGTTATTCGGCCTGCCGATTCGAGGACAGGCCTGGGTACCACCACCCACTCCTGCCGGGTGGGATGTGGCATTCACACAGAGGTTTCACCCCCTACCTCTAGGACACGAGCCCTTCCAGCATGACGCGGGAGTTCCTGCAGCCTGGCTCGCTCACTTTCGGATATGCCCAGCAGATGCTGATGAGTGGACAGTCAGCCGACACTTCGAGGCGTACCTACTACACTTGTTCGGTAGCTTCATGTTCACTGGTACGCTTACTTATGGTACATACACATGTATGTTACTTACTGCATTTAAATCTTAACTTCCTGTTTGTTTTTGTTCGCAGGTACGCACGGCGACACGGTGGACCGTTGGCTTGTTACACTGGCGCAGATGCTCGCAGACATGCCGATCGAGCAGATTCCACAGATCAGCTGGGGCTCGGCGGTTCTGTGTGCGACGTATCGAGCGTTGTGCGACGCCTGCGTTCGCCGTGCCCGGCAGGCAGTTATGGCTGGGTGTCCTCTCCTTATTATCCTGTGGTCGTACGAGCACCTTCCCGTAGGACAACCGCTCCTCACTGATGTCCCCGTGCCGCTGCCGGAGGGGTACCCGCCCAGGGATGCGGATGACGAGGCAGATCGCCCGACCATGGGGGATCGCTGGTTGCAGCGTGAGGTGCAATGGGCCACGGTCCAGGTGCACGCATGCTACGGGGCGTACAGTGATGAGCTGGAGCTGCTCCATCCCTCGCGTGTTGTCTGGAGGGTCTGGACGGCCACCTACATTCAGAGCACAGCTGCAGGCGGGATCTCATCGATATGCACAGCGGACCGGGACTTATGGCTCACCCGATGTGTTCTTGTCTTCAGCCATATGTTGGAGGTGTACGCTCCATGGCGGGTGATGCGGCAGTTCGGCTTATATCAGCTTGTCCCTCCTGTCGACGCTCCACATCGGTTGTCGCACGCCCAGCATGAGTAAGCTCGCGATCATCTCTACGCATAGTGCTTCCACTCCACAAAAAGACTTAACACTTTTGTTTTTCTTGCAGGCAAACCCGCAGGGGCAAGAAGGCTTTCACTTGGGAGGATCGACAGGCTCCGTACACTCGCCGCTGGGAGGAGAGAGCAGGGATGGACGTAGTGCACGAGGATAGGCCATACGATCCGAGGACATATGGCGACTACCTTCGATGGTATATCCGCCGCACCATTCCTCGCATTGCCCCACCAGCTCCAACGCCTGCCGAAATCCCTGCCCCGAGTGTGCAGCAGACGTACGATCCACACCACGCATCCCGTGTGCACCGCCAGGTATGAACAAATACTCGGTTTCTTGCTTGTCATTGTTATTTCTGCTTACCATTGTGTTCTGGTCTTGGTAGGATGACGGCCTTCGTGCAATTACCTCTACCACGCAGCCGCTATTCCATCGAGGCGAGTCACGTCTACCTATCGCACCCGAGGAGTACAGGAAGGCCATCGCCTTCATTCATCGAGTTGCGACGCAGCTGTTGCGGGAGAGTTCCGCCACCTCGTCGACATCTGTTGCACCTCCTCCGCCGAGGGCCCCTCCCATTCAGACGCCGTCGCAGCCGGCCGCTCATCCGCAGGATGCACCCAGACCGTCAGGTACGGCCATCGACGCCCCTATTTATCTTGGTGTGCCCCCGGCCCGCTCTTACCGTTCAGGTGTTCCACCTCACGTGGACGTGGCATCGCGTGGTGGTGTACGGATCTCTAAGGGTACCCCTGCGCGCCCTTCTGGCTCCGATTCCAGCCTGGGGTTCGACATCACGTTCGACCTGGACGACGAGTACGTTGCCATGTCGCAGCGTACGGTGCATGAGCCTGCCGGTATGTCCTCATCTACTCCATCGGCACCGTCCAGTAGGCGCCCACCCTGCGTTCCACCTCAGCCCGTCCATGCCGACCCGGACGTGGTCCTCGACCCTACCTACGCGGACTATGCTGACATGTTGCAGAGGGGAGACGACACCCACCAGAGCCAGCATCAGTTGGCGTCCGCACAGCTTGGTGATGCGCCTCCGCCGTCGTCGGACCCTCCTGATACAGGCCTCGATCGGGCGACCGCCCAACCACCACCGCATCGACAGCCGTCACAGAGGACGATGCGGGGACACACCACCTACTCACCCTCACCGTTTCAGCGGGACCGGCCTCGTCGTCCGAAGAGGGGCCGACATTAGTTTTTTTTCTAATTTCTTAGTCAATGAAACATGATTTGTGTTCACATGTATGCATGAAACATTGTTTTTGTATAATTTAGCCTTTCTACTTTTCAGTATTTTTTTAAGTTCAGTTCTCACTTTTGATAACTCTACAAATTCAATTTACCACGACACATACGAATAAATCAACCGAACCCCTCGCGACTCTTTTTCTCCCTGATTAGGCGGGTTGCGGTAGTTCAATATAGTTTTACCACGACACATTCCGCCTCAGCCGTCACAGAGGGCAGAAAACACCACATAGGTTATTTTTGAAATAATCAAAACCATGTTGGTTATTTTGGAAATAACATACACCACATGGGTTATTTTTGAAATAATCAAAACCATGTTGGTTATTGTGGAAATAACATACACCACATGGGCCATTTTTCAAATAATCAAAACTATGTTGGTTATTTTCTAAATAATATAACACAATAAGTATTAGTTTCTATTTTGAAATAATATAAAACATCAATTATTTCGAAAAAATTGATTTTTGCCCTAAGTCGCCATCCCAGTTGGCGACTTAGGCTGGAAACAGTGGAGGGGGCCTAAGTCGCCAACTGGGCTGGCGACTTAGGGCAAAAATCACTAAGTCGCCAGTCGGGCTGGCGACTTTGGTCATTTCGGAAAAAAATTTTTCCTTTGTGTTTTTTGCGAAATTCTTTTTTTTCTTTAGGTTATCCGTACGAAAAATTCCGCAAGAGTATGACCTCACCAAAGACGGAGTTAAGTTCATGATCAGTAGAGACATCCACATCAACACTTCGAACTTGATTACCGCAAATCAGGCCAAACGAATTGTTAATGCATGTCACAAATATGTGCTTGTCATGATTCGACCCATTGGTTAAGGTGAGGGTACTCGACCAGCATTGTCGTTGGCGTGCCGAGAGGATTCTGGTCGTTTGTCGAGACTGCTGGAGAAATACAGTGATCTATTCGAGACTACCAAGGGTCGTCCACCGAAACGTCCAGTCGAGCACGAAATTCAACTTATATCCGATGCGACACTGCCCAATCTGAGTATGTATCGCAACTCAGTATTGGAGAATGAAGAGATCAAGAGACAACTTGGTGAGTTGCTAAACGATGGTGTCATTCAACCGAGTAGTTCACCTTGTGGATTGTTGGATCAAGGATGCCGACTAGAGGGGGGTGAATAGGAGGCTTTTAAAAACTTAAAGCTTAAAATAAATAAATGCAAATCAAGAACAAATAATATAAGCAAGGGGAAAAGAGAACGAACACAGTAATTTTTACCGAGGTATCGGAGACTCGCCCAGTCTCCACTAGTCCTCGTTGAATCACTCAAGTCACTTGAATTTTGCCTCAATACTCACGAAGAGTATTATCAACTAACGGTTGCTCCTTGTCCACTCTGGAAAGGCGAGCACCAATGTCTTGTACAAACTTGCCGAGCCACTCCGACAATCTCCAATCTGGAGAGGTCAACGGCCACGCCTCCGAACCGTCTAGGTGAGGGCGCTCACCAAGAGTAACAGGCAGCGAGGTCTTCTCTTGACCTCCAAACACGCACCGAGAAACTAAGTGAATGCAAATGCAAATGAACTGAAGTGCTCGGTGGATCGGAAAACACTCGATTTGATCAAAAGATCAAGATTTTAAGTAGAAAACTAAAGCTCAAGAGTGTATAAGAAAATGCTACTACTTGTGTGAAACTTATGCCCAAAGCCCCTATTTATAGCCTCAAGAATCAAATGAACCGTTGAAGCTAGAGCTGAAAATCAGCAACTCAAACTGACAGTCAGTTTGCCTAACTGACAGTCAGTTTAGTACACAACGGCCGACAAAATTTACGGAAGAAAATTTGCTAGCCGTTCGTGGTCGTTTATGGAAAGCTGAAACCCACAACTGACAGTCAGTTCGACCACAGACTCGACCAAAATCAAATAGAAACTCAGTTAAAAACACTGTGGTTGAATCCCCAACTGACAGTCAGTTTAGTACAAAAAATTTGAGCACAAAATACACCCTCTCTGGACAATTGTCAGTTTAATGAAACTGACAGTCAGTTCAGCAAACTGATAGTCAGCCTGAACAAAAATAGAGATAATTTTAAATCCAGAAATCCAAAAGAGGTATTTAATAGCTCGTTTGAAAGATAATTTCAAGGGCTACATTTTTGTCAACATAAGCAAAAGCCAGATCTGCCTAGATCTTTCTAGAAAATCGAAAAACTCTTCTGCTGTCAAAAACTGAACTGAAAATCCAAATTTCTCAAAACAAGTTCAAATCAAATCCAACCAAAATGATGCAATGCAATGATCTAAATTTCTCGGTTTATGTTGGAGATAAAAAGAGAACTTTCGCCACCCCTCTTTATAGTACGGTTAAAAGCTAAAGAACAAAGTCCTTAACCGATCTGTCTCCTGACTCCGAGATCGGAAAAATAAAAACAGATTACCTTAGGTCCTTTGTTTTTTTCGGCTTGCGTCTTGTCTTCATTTTTGCAACTTGTGCTTTTACGTATTTTTGCGACTTGTGCTTTTACGTTCATTCTCGACAATCTTCCCAACAGAGCCCTGTTTTAATCAATCTCAAAAAGCACAGTTAGTCCTAAACACTCTGTTTTCATTAATCATTAAAATTAGGGTTAGGCATGAAGGCCTAGATGCAATATGGATCTCCTGTGGTGTTAGTGCCAAAGAAAAATGGGACTTGACGTATGTGCATCGACTACTGAGCACTGAACAAGATCACCATCAAGAGTCGGTACCCCCTTCCTCGTATTGACGACCTGCTAGACCAATTGAAGCATGCCGTTGTCTTCTCCAAGTTGGATCTTAAGTCAAGATATCATCAAGTCAGCATTCAAGAGGAGGATACATGGAAAACCGCGTTCAAAACACGACAAGGTCTGTTCGAATGGCTGGTCATGCCGTTTGGTTTCTGCAATTCCCCTGCAACTTTCATGCGTCTTATGAATGACGTATTGAGACAGTTCATCGACGACTTTGTGATCGTTTACCTCGACGACATACTAGTTTATAGTCGTTCGTGGAATGAACACCTTATTCATGTCGAAAAGGTGTTCGAACAGCTTCGGCAACATCGACTTCGCCTCAACCATAAGAAGTGCGAGTTCGGCAAGCAAACTCTACTTTACCTCAGATTCATGGTCGGAAACGGTACGTTGCAAATCGACCCGAACAAAGTAAAAGTGATTCGCAAGTGACCGCGACGGCAAACAGTTACAAACGTGCGTAGTTTTGTGGGAGCATGCCAATATCTTCGGAAGTTCACCCGACACTTCTCTATTGTGGCTTCTCCATTGCATGCATTAACTAGGATCGATCAAAAGTTCGAGTGGACAGGGAAACATGAAAACACGTTTCTCTTGCTGAAGAGTAAGATCAGCGAGGCGCCTGTGTTAGCTTTGCCGAATTTCCAAAAACCATTCGACCTAGAAACTGATGCTTCAAGTTATGCGATTGGCGCAGTGCTCATGCAAGAAGGTTGACCAGTAGCATATCACTCCGAGTTATTCCAGGAAGTTCAGAAGAACTACCCGACTTATGATAAAGAGTTATGCGCACTGCATCAGGCCTTGAAACATTGGTGGTGTTATCTCTTGGGTAAAGAGACTGTTGTCCACACCGACCATCAACCGTTGCAATATTTGCAAACGCAATCCAAGCTACAGCAAGCACGGCACATGAAGTGGATGTCGTATCTGCAGCAGTTTAATCTGGTGATTAAGTACAAAAAGGACGTACACAATAAATTGGAGGACATGTTGTTGCGACCACCAGTTACGGCCCTCTGCTTATCAGCGTTCATGCAGATCGAGCCCTCATGTCATGATGACGATGCCACTATATACAGTGAAGATCCTGATTTTCAAACAGCACTGACTGAGGTCGAAACAGGGAACCCTACGGAGTTCGTTCGTCAAGAAGGACTCTTGTACAAAGGCAAATTACTTTGCATACCTCGTGGAGCACCTCGAATTCAATGGTTGCCAGAAACGCGCACATCGAAGGTAGCTGGTCACTTTGGGGTTACAAAGACGTTGCAAAATCTTCACTGACATGTGTTTTGGCCGCGTATGCAGCAAGATGTGGCTAATTTTGTTCAAGGCTGTGGTCTCTACAGCATCTCGAAACCGGTAAACCAAAAATTATGTTTGTACACTCCTTTGCCAGTTCCATCGCGACCATGTGAGAGTATATCCATGGATTTCTTGGGAGAATTGCCTAAGACCCGACGTGGCAACGACTATCTATTCGTGATCGTTGATCGGTTCTCCAAAATGATTATTCTTATACCTTGTCGAAAGAATATCACGGGAAAAGAAGCAGCTCGGGTATTCTTTCAACACGTTTGAACACACTTCGGACTGCTGACTTCTATTGTTTCTGATCGCGATACCCGGTTCCTTAGGCACTTTTGGCGATCGCTCTGGACGATGATGGACACCAAGCTAAAGAGGAGTATTGCCTTTCATCCTTAAACTGATGGTCAAACCGAGGTGGTAAATCGTACAGTCGTTCATCTCTTGAGGCAATATAACTCGAAGCACCCGAAGACCTGGGATGAAAGCATACCATACCTGCAGTTCGTTTTTAATCGAATAGTGCATGGTTCGACTCGAAAGTCGCCATTTGAGGTCTGTTTAGGATTTCTACCACAGAGTCCATTCGACGTGGAGTTTGTGATCCCTACCTCAGCACAAAACAGCAAGGAAGCATCTGATGAAGATCGAGCACAAAAATTCCTAGAAGGTATTCAACAACTCCATCGAGAAGTTGAACAAAACTTGCTGAAAACTAAACTCAAGTACAAGGCGCGACATGATCGGCACCGAGTTGATGCGCAATGTCAAGAAGGTGATATGGTATGGTTACATCTGCGTAAGGAGAGACTTAAAGGTGAAGGTAAGAAGTTCAAACACATTCGTTATGATCCTTTTCGGATTTTGCGGAAAATGGGTTATAATTCTTATTAGCTCGAGTTACCTCCATACATGGATATTTACTCGGTTGTTAATGTTGAGCACCTCAAACTCTTCGAGTCTTCAATGTTGGATGATGAGCCAGATACCATAGTACCATCTGTTGAAGACTTGGTCTATCAACGAGACGAACCTCTAAGTGAAGATGTGATTCTGAAGAAGATGATGACTACCACCCGCAGTGGCCCAAAGGAGACTTTTCGAATCGGTCGGAAAGATCAACGAGCACGTGCGGCAAAGTGGTACACCAGAGAAGATGGACAAGATTAGTTTCGGCATCTCCAGTTTGATCGAGAGGTCGCAACAGGGGTTGGCTCCTTCTCAACAAGGGAGTCATGATCTGGGAGGATCTTCAAGTCCTGATCGCATACGGCTTCGCGACCAAGTCCTGATCGCATATGGCTTCGCGACCTTAACCGTGTTCGGAAAGATTTTGCAACCATGGATTAGTTCGCGACTATGAAAAGGAATTTGTTCCCTGTTCGGAATTGTAATCCGATCCAAATATATATAACTAAGCTTATCCGTTTAGAATTAGTTAGTTATATGAGTCTAATATGTTTAGGTTATTGAGTCTGATACGTACTCATACGATTGGACTATAAATACCTTGGATCATCAAATACAATGGAGTCTAGATTGAAGTCTTAGACACATAGTTCCCTCGACGTAGGTGAGTGCGACCTAACGTTCAACGTGTAAAGCCCTCTTTAAAATAAAGAGCTGTGCAATTACTTTGAACTGTGCTTTCGATCAACCTTTGGGTTTCGGTATTTCCAAGTAAGATCCTGTTATTCCGCATATTAGAATCTGGGCGAGCCTAGTACGAAAACGAAGACTAGGTCTCAAACAGATCACAATCATATAATATACTTCATCGTCAATAACTTTTTTGACAAATATATACTTTTTAGTTATGTAGTACATTATTATGAAAAATATACTTTACAACTTACGAAAGTTGTATAACATGAAGCATTGAAGCTTAGAATTCGTGTCATATATATAACACACACAATTAATAGAGAAAGATCAAGGTGTTTTGTATTTTTTTTTTCTTTGAGTGGGTGATTTTTAGCATTTAAGAAAATTAGCTATAGGAAAATCAAAAATAGAATTTTTGCTATAGTATACTGGATGTGAGACTGATATATGTGTTTAGGATCTATATTTAGTGAGACACTAATGTCTTTTAGTTAAACTTAAAAATTTTATAGTGTTATAATATATATTGCTCCTTTACACTTAGTAGTTGTCATGTCTCATGCATATAAAATTTAAATGAGTTTTGTTAGTCATATTTTTATAAAAACACATATTATTTTTTTTTTCATAAAACTCAATATTTCTTGTTTTAGGAAAGCAAAATTTTCTTTTACCATATCATGTTATAAAAAACTCATAACCCATACAACCCCTTTAAAAGAAAGAAAAAACACTTTGGAAGGAGATCCTCCAAAGTCTTAATTACGACAATAGCGGATTAACGGCACATAATCTAGGCTACTCGATCAAAAATCTCCTATTTTTTACCTATGAAGACATTGATTCAAATAAAGAAAATGACTTATTTTCCACAATAGTCATTCTAAAAACCTTCGTACACATGCATGCGGCTATAACATAACTGCATCGGATCCAATCCAAACACTTCTGTGCAGAAACCATATCCAAAATATATTGGAACATTACATCGTATAGTTGAGGTAGACTGCATCATCAAAGACAACCCCCCAAAACAGTAGCATTTTCACAGCCTAAGCAAATTGATGTTTAGTTAATTCTCGGTTGAGACACAGACGCGCATGCATTTGAGTCAATAAGTATTTTAATTTTTAACAGCTACTAATAATACTACGGTATGTAGTATAAATCTCTCAAGAGTTTTACTTAGATAATTGCGTGTGCTTTTAAGTGTATATCTGCCACTAATCGAACAGCTTCCGTCTGTATAAGTACTAGTAAACGTATACCTGGAATTCACATTAACTAAAATTTTATTTTACAACTCATTAAATAAATAAATATGTGACAAAACTAGTTATAAAAATAAATATTATTATTTTATATGGCTTGCCCTCAAATAAAGTGTAGATGTAACAGTCGTCACATGCTTATAGAATATAGTCTATAATTAGGAAGGCGGAAAGCTTTATACAAAATAAACTAAAATCAGAAAAATTAGTTTAAATCTCACTTTATTCATTTTATAGATATGATACATTAGCTTTAAAAAACAAGAAATAGACATACTATCCAAATTCATGTTCTAATGGAATTTCGACAATATGATCATCACTTTTTGAAATTGAAAATAGATTAAATTAATACAAGAATGAATATGATGGGTCATACTCTGCAAACCAGCATAAATAAGGAAATAAATTATTATTTTTTAAAAGGGTTTATCTTACAAAATTATTCACAATTGTGAAGTCGTCTAATTCATTAATAATAAATAAAACAAAATAAATAAATAAATAAAACAATTTTTTGATGCCACGCACATGACCACAAACTTTCCACTCCTGAGAGTTACTAGAATAAAATTTTACGCTTTTACACACTAACAAGGAGTACTCCGACATCAAAGTTACTTCAAGAACATTTGTCTTAAAAAGAGTAAAATTTTTTGATCCATCGAGAACTGTCATCATTGACTTAGTAAGATCGATCGCTTCTACAAATACATCATCACATACCTTATTCAGACAAGAGTCGTTCTTGAGGAGAGCTCAGACGGTTCCATACCTAAACTGTGAGCAGTATAATATATTTATCGTTATAGCACCACTTTACACAAAAAGATAAATTTACAACATTAGCTTTTTTAAAAAGAAAAATATAAAAATAATAATACATACATTCTCTTAAATACCAAAAAATAAGGTAAAAATAAATGTCATGATACAATATTATCTTTCAGTACAAAAATAAAATAGTACTACCAAAATGTAAGATAGGAAGAAAAATAGTAATATGATATTCTCTTTCAATACCAAAAACTAAGTAAAATAAAAATAAAATGATGACACACTCAGTATGTTTTTAAAAAAAGTAAAGTAAAACAAAAGACTCATCCCCTTACAGTACCAAAAGAAAACAAAGTAAAAAAAAAAAGAAGATAATAATGCACCATTCTCTTTTTAATACCAAAAATAATATAGAAAGAGGACTAAAAGTAAGGATACACAAATACTCCTTCAATATTGAAAAATAAAATAGAGTGAAATATGAGAAGTATTTTACTCCATTATTTAGTCATGTTTTCAATATTATTGATACTCGCCTATTTCGTATCAACAGCTCATCATATACTTCAATCAGACGTTTGCATATCTTTTTTTCTAAATCGAGTAAAATAAAATAATTTTACTTTTACAAAACTTCAATGTAAAAAGATATTAAGATAGTAAAAAAGGCAGATAATAGAATAACTTGTAACTCAAAATAATTGTAATAAGATAATTTTAAAAAATTAATATAATAATAATTTATACATAATTTACCTTATATTCTTTTGTTTTGATGCAGTCACAATCTGACTCTGACGATATTTTAATTTACTATGTCTTATTAGTTTGACTAGTTGTTGACAAGAATTAGTGCCTTGCACTCAGAAGTGACGCCCAAAACATTGAAGTTGAGGCTATTTATAGGCTTTGGTCGTGGCAAGCATGCATCGAGCCATATGAGGTGAGGTGGATGATCTTGCTGGATGTTCCTCCATGTTGCTTCTGATAAGCAAAGTTTTCACTCTTTTTTCTTTTGTTTTATTAGATAATGGTAATTATTTATTTAATAAGAAGTTGAACTGTTATTCTTTATGAAGAATCAAAAAATTAAATTTTATTTCTTAATGAACATGTAACATAATTACTAAAAGGAAAATATTTATTCTTGATAAGAAATAAGTAAATTATTTTGTAACACTTGAAAAGTTTGTAAGTTTAGCCTAAAATATTAGTAGTTTAATGACATTAGAGATTTGGATCTATACGTAATTCTTATAATTTATTATTTTATTGCAACATCCTATTTTTTGGCATGCCTATTAGCTAATAGAATTAAAAATATTACTTATAAATTATTGTTTGGCTGATTTTAAATTTTTGTCTAATTACTATGGTTGACAAAGTAACAATACTATTTAACTATAATATATATTAGTATTAATACCGAGTATTACATTATAGATCATTAAATAAACAAATATTGTTGCTATAAAAACCATTGCATATGACATTTGATTGAGGATAATTAATTGTATGGATAATTTAATAGGTGGTTTTATGTGGTAGAGGTAGAACAAACTTAAAATATTAGTCATTATATGTCAATTCAATCGATAATACTGTTCAGGCCATAAAAGAAAATATTTTTTGAAAATTTAAAACTCATATAATACCTTATATAATATAGTAGTATAGATATATTAATAGCTGCAATGCAACTTATTCCCAGGCCGGAGATACACCAATTCCAAAGTCAGAACTATACACAGATCTGCAAGAAAAAAATCTTACATCTTAACTGGATCTACAGGAATAGGCACACCAATTATCAAATTAAACTAAATAAAAAACACTGAGAGAGATTTAACTAAGAGTAGCCCATAAACTACTAACTGCTGCCACGTTCCTACTCGCAAGCGATACACCGCGTCAGCTAATTAAAAAAATTGGAGCAATTTAAGCGTGTGTTTATTTTATTTTATTTTATTTTTACATATAATACAACGTGAGACGACTTAGCCATTACACAACTCGACTTTGCTTGCCATTTCTTTTGTAGATTTCTATGGCTAAGTTGTTTCCATGAAGAACTAGCTAAAGCATTGCATAAATAAACTAACAGTAGCCATATAAATGCTGCATGCACAAACAGGATCAAGTTAACTAAATTGATTAGCACAGATGGCACTTGAAGGCTATGTGGATTGGAGGGGTAATGCAGTTGATGCAGAGAGGCATGGAGGGATCAAAGCAACAATCTTTCTCTATGGTAAGAAATCTAGTCAAAGCTTTTGCAGTTTACATGCTAGTTTTTGGTTGGTTTGGCATGTCTTGTTCGTTCTACTTAATTTTCCACAAATGTGTAGTTGTTGTTGTGGTGTTCTTGCAATTCTCTCAAGGCTTCTTGCCATAAATTTTGCCTTAGTTAGCTTTTTTTTTTTTTTTTACTTTTTTTGGAATGGACGCTACTCTAGTTTGTATATTCTCGTGTATGTCTTATTCTTGCCAAAAACTTAATTGAAGAGCAGTAAGTTTTGTATTTTTTTCAACAGAAACTGAAAAACAAAAGAATTATGAAGAAATATTTCGACATGGAAAGAAAGAAGCAAATAATGAGGCAAATTTTAGGAAGCTATTGTCGTTTTAACCTTCACATGATTTGACGGTTCATAATATTCATTACGGCTGCCCCTTAATTACTTCGAAGAGAATTGGAGATAAGAAATGTCATTTAGTGTGTAACCATATTTAGGGAAATGATTATTTTGATACTCCTCAAATGGTAAACTTGCATAGTTGAACTTAATTTGTTTTAGGCTTTAAGTCCAAATCTAATATTCAGATTTGTTCCTAACATCTATTCAACTTTAAATTCAAGATCTCAATATTTTAAATAGTTTTTAATATTTCAAATTAAAAAAATCTACACATTAGAATTTAGAATTGATTGCTTTTTCAACAAGTTAGTCAATGCATTCAAATTAATTATATAGTGTATTTATGCTTTTGGGTTAAAAGACAGTACATCTCAACCAATCACGTTGAAGCTCGGACTTATAATAGAGTTAGACTATTCATTTTCCAAAGCAGCTGACCACTTATCAAGGCTGTATCATTGGTTTCAATTACCATATGAGATGTGAAATATCTAGTTGTATTTGTAAAATAGCTCAAACGATAATACTCAAGACTATTAAATTTTACAAAGAGCAGAATGAACATGCAAAATTTGCAATGATAATACTCATACTAAAAAATTTAGAAACAGTGGCATGAACATACAATTTGCAATTTACAATGATAATGCACTATTAAATTTACAAACAGTAGCATGAACACACCAAATTTGCAATGATAATACTCAGACTATTAAAATTACAAACAGTGGCATTAACATACACAAGTTGCAATGATAACACTCATACTATTGTATATAAATTTAGAAAAAGTATCATGAACATACAATTTGCGGTTCACAATGATAATACAGTACGTTAAATTTACAAACAGTGGCATTAACAATTTAACTTACACATCTTGCAAATTCTTGACGACTTTGGCACAGAAGACTGAAACCATTGGACATGAAGGCAATAAACTGCATTTTATGTGGATCTTGCACAATTAAATTAATAAACCGTTGCTGCAGACCATTCACCACCTTCTGAAAGCCACATCACAGAACTGAATTTGGGGAATTGATTATGCTGCTAAGTCATAAAGAAAAAGGGAGTAGCTAACACAGATAATCAGATAGCAAGTTTCACAATCAGATATATATTATTTAGGTTCACTAAAGACATCCATGAGACCATGACTTGCGGGCCTCAAATGCATACAACTGCAGGATATTTTTTTTAAGAAAGAAGCAATGTGCCAAAGCAAAATTTATGATGAAACATGAGTATATACTTCAACATGTCATGATCAAGAACCAAGATATCCTTTTCTAAGACAAAATAAAATTATAATATCTTACACTATTAATGAGAGTGACAACCAAGATACAACATCTGGCATAATAATAAAATATCCAATTCTCTGATGAACAAATTGATTTCCATGACTTCCAAGCCTGGAACAGAAAATACAGAAGAAAACTAAGAACAAGCTGCCAAATCTTCTTTTATCATCACATTGATAAAATCTGACAAAATCTCAAGTTCAAGAATCAGTGTTCCTTTTGTCTCCTCGGAACTCAAATAGGCCAACTGTTTTATTACAGATGGTGCAATGCAACCACAAGAGTCACCAACCACTTTGTCATGGGTAAGCCTCAAATAAACCAAACGACACATCTGACAAAGTATCAGATGCAGATCATCTGTATGACAGCAACCATTTTTGTTTTCTGGGGAGAAGTAGTCTGACACACTAACTATATTGACTTTGTGCCACATAAACGATTTGCGAGGTTATAGAGGATTAAGAAATCACCTCCTGCATATAATTCATCAGACCAAAGTGACCTTCCTTGGCTTGGTTTGGATGCCTTAAGTCTGCCATTTTTGCAAAACAACTCTCCCCGGACATATAGGAATAAATGACGACATAGTGACAAAGAAATGACAAGCCCGGATTAACAGTTCTTACACATTTGGAACTACACTTGTTTTTGGAACTGAAACCTGTATGCATTTGCAGTGTGGGTCGTGCTGAGGAGCTGCCCAAACAGCGCAAACTTCAGTTTGGTGGGCTATTTCCACGGGACATTGCATCTGGATATTGTGAGCTCATCAACTCTGATCACCTACTTGGTTGGAGCCACAGCAGCATTCGCTGCCCTGATAAGCCTCATCTCTGATGTGTATATCAAGCGAACCACTGCTATCTTTGCTTTTGGTCCGTTTGTGATCCTGGTAATTTGCTTCCCTCAACCAATTCCCAGCAGAGAGAAAATAAATAAATAAATATTATGGTTTTTGCTGAATTTGCAAAATTGCAAAGGTCTTGTCATAATTCTTGGCACAATACCGTTATGACACTATCAGAAGGTGATGATAAATTCTAACTGACAGAAATTTTACATTTCTTTTAAATGCAAGCAATTTTACATATGGCTCCAAGAAAATTGAGGTCCTTGTTGGCTTCCTATAGGTTCGTGAGATGTCCTCATGTGTTGCTCGATAGCAACAGTAACAGATGCCAATAGAGGAAATCAAATGTGCAAGCCCCAGAACAAGTTAAAAAAAATATTGGCATGACACTACTAATGAGTAAATCCATTCAAATTTTCATCTCCTACAAATTCTTCTCATTTGGCTCAACAAGACTGTTGGGAATCCTTTCGGATTGATTGATATCCTTGTTGCCCTTATTGAAGGGGGACTGTCATATGCATGCTTCTGTCTCATGTCGCATATCTTAGAGCTTTGCAGTTTACTCTCAGGATCAGTGACAGCCCGTGGCAATATACCTGACAGGGTTATTAGCATTTTTTTCTCCATCTCAGATTGTCAGCAACAACTTGGGCAAATTGCACCAAGTGAATGGAGCTCCTGTATACATAATAGTGATGACATCTGAAATATTTATGCTTGTGAGTTGTTGGAAACAAGATGGCAAAAAACTTAATTCTAAATGCTTTCCATCTGAATATGCAGGGTTATATGTTGCTAGCATTGCAAGCACACTTGCATTCACTTCATCCACCAATTTGTGACATAAACAAAGAACCTAACAACTGTGAGCTACTTCAAGGTTGGAGATTAACATTGCTCTATTTGAGCTTATCTGTGTTTGCAGCTGGTGAGGGCTGCATGCGCGCTTGCATACCATCCCTCTGTGGAGATCAGTTCAGCAGTGATGACCCAAATGAGTCATGGTTCAAGAGAAGGTTCTTGACCTGGCTCAATGTTGCAAACTCTCTTGGAGTGCTCATTGGATTGGCCTTGATTGTGTGGATTGAGACTAACCTGGGTTGGAACATTGGCTTTGTGGTGTGTGCTCTAGTTGTTCTTGTAGGGCAGCTTGTCGCAGCCAGTGGTGTTCCTTATTATCGAATGCAGAGGCTTAATGGAGCTCCTCTAACTAGAATATTACAGGTAAAAAAGTTAACCTGATGTTAATATCCATTATTGCATTTGCATCTGTCGGAATAATTTGATGTCAATGCTACTCACACAGCTTCAGCATTATGATAGTTTTGATTCAGTGCCAACCAGATAGTCCTACTTCAATTTTCTTACTTCTGACAAACTTGGAGGAACACAGTTCTACACTAATCAGATATAGTTCTCCAAATTTGCCAGAGCACAAATAGTTTTTCATACCAATGACCATTGCATACAGCATGCCTCATGAACAGGCATATTAGTTATTAATTTAAGAAAACAAGAAAGAAACCAATGCACTCTTTCTCTATCTACCAATCTCAATGAAACTTGAAACGCAGGATCATTTGGTGGGTACCAACATAAAAAAAGGAATTGGACATGAAATTACTTCTCCAGTTTTACTGTTGATATCTCTCCAGGTGTTTGTTGCTTCATGGAAGAAGAGGAAGATTGCCGTTCTTGAGAATATTGAACTGAAAGAGAACAGAGTTGCAGATTGCGTTGACAGTGAAGAGAAGTCTAGCACCAAGATCACTGGGTAAGTTACTTAGAAATCAAAGATTTCTATAACCTCATTTGTTTAGGAATATAATATAGTTGAATAAACTTAAGGATTATCGAGTAAAAACTGGGGGTGGGGGTTGAATTCATCAAATTATCACTGTATCTTGTTCTGGAAAGGATGTATAGGAGAGCTACATTTAGGTTTCACTGAAGAAAGGAGAGGGAAATTCAAAGGGTTAATTTGTATGACGAGAAATTGTATTGTACTAATAGTCATTGTCCCTGACAGATTCTTGGACAAGGCTTGCATATACATTGGAGATAATAGCCCATGGTCATTCTGCAGCAGAACCCAAGTAGAGGAAACAAAGGCTGTGCTCCAAATGCTTCCAATCTTCCTCAGCTTCTTGCCCATCTTCTTGCCTTTCACTCTGCTAATGACATTAACCATACAAGTCGGCAGCACGATGGACACAAGGATTGGCACGTTCCAGATATCCTCTGCCTCTCTCATTGCAATCCCCACAGCATTTCACATGCTGATGCAGCCAACCTACAGTCGATTCTTCACACCACTGCTGAAAAGACTGACGGGCTATGAACATGGTATCACCCCACTGCAATGTATTGGTGCTGGCTCAGTGTGTGGCATCGCAGCAGCATGTGTGGCTGCATTGGTGGAAACAAAGAGATTGATGGTTGCAGAAGAGCACAAGCTAAAATGGATAGGTGTTGGTGTCCCAATGTCTGCCTTCTGGCTAGTGATGCAGTTCTTTCTGCTTACAGTCATGGATGTAGCATCTTTCAGTGGCCTAGTTGGGTTCATAAGCCGCGAGGCGCCTCCCAGAATGAAGTCAATTGCACCAACAATACAATTCATTCTGGTCGGATTGGCAGCTTGGTCAGGATGCATCTTCATTCAGCTGGTCAATAAAGCAACAAAGTATGGCCAAGATGGAAGAGGATGGTTGGATGGAGCAAATTTCAACAGGACACACCTTGATCGCTTCTTCTTGTTACTTGCAGCCTTTGAGCTCCTGGCACTTAGCAACTATGCTTTTTGGGCTAGGAAGTATGTAAACAAGTACCAAAACAGTACTAACAGACTAGATGATGAAAGCAACTTGCCTTTCCGTCTATCCCCTTGATGCAACCAATTTCGATATTGTACATTCCCTCTTACCCCTTCTATTGAAATGAACTAGCACACCTGTGTTATGTCCAAGAAAGCAACTTAGATCAGTCAATAGTATAAACAATATATGTAATAGGTAGGTCAGGCAAAACAATATGTACGGCTAGTATTCTACATTATATAGATTGAAACCATAAAAAAAAAAAAAGGGCTTCTTTTTTCCAAGAACAACATCTAGTCTCGTAGTTCCCTTCCAAATGAACCAGTAAAATCAATTTATTCAAAAATTACAAACTTGCGCAGCGTCCTAGGTTCTATCGCCCAAACTAATCAAACCAAGAAAAGGCAGGTCACGGCAAATCAGAACACCTGATCGATCCACTTACGTAGATCGAGATGCACGACGCGGGTGCCAGTGCCGAGCTAGGTTCAGATCAGATGGAGAAGCAGCCAAAGTGCGGGCATTTGCTTATGTAAGGAGGTGGTAGTAGAAGAGGATATACCGGACAAGCTGACCAGTTCGTCCGTGCCAGGCGGCGGAGTTCGCCGAAGTGGATGGCGGTGAATGAGCCGGCAGCGGCGGGCGGCGGGGAGGAAGTGGACGTGAATACGTTTTAGAGAAACTAACGCTACCATTAAACGGAAAAAACTTTTATCACGGCTTCTCTGAGTTAGGGATCCTCTCCACCCTCCGATCAGCTTAATCTATAGAATTTTTTTTTAAATAACTCAAATTAAAAAATTAATTGCAAAACTAGTCTATAGTGAATCAAAATTACAAAATTATTCTGCCACATCAGTTTACCACCACTTGGAACCGCAACAAACTGCCTGTCGCAACTCAGTGAGTCAGTCGTGGCTTTGAGCTACAAGAGGCAGTTTGTTCCGCTTCTAAACCATAATAGACATGCATCCATCCTCCAAGCTGCAACAAGTCTAAATGCAAGCTGATATGTGAGCCTGTTGCACTAATAAGATACGACAAGTCACCTGAGGTTCGACTTGACTTAACGCTGTTCATTGGAGACTAGTCACGTCGCAAAGATGCTACAGACTCACCAGCTCAACTATTTCAGACCCCATTTGGAAACACAGCATTTAAAAATCATAATATTTGAAAATCATGACTTTGAAATTGTCATGTAACCAAAACCACAGTATTCTGTAGTATTTCAAAACCACAGTTTTTGATAAAACAACAATTTTTTAAGGTGTTTAGATACACAGTTTTTTTTCAAAATTTTCAATTTGATGTTTAAATCAACTAGTTGTTATGAGTTTAAAAAACTAACCGTTGGACAATTTCTACGAGTATTTGGATATCATAATTTTTAGTATAATATTTTATTCAAATAATTATATATTAAACAAATTATATTGAATAATTTTATATAATACGACATTGTATTTAAAAAACCATGGTTTTGTTAATCGTTGTGTCAAGAAATTGGAGCCTGAAAGCAACTAGACATACAAAATGCGTTCTTGCAAGGTTTTCTAGAAGAGGAGGTCTTTATGCGAAAGCCGCCGAGATATGAGAACAAGAAACTCCATGATCATGTGTGCAAACTAGACAAGACACTGTATGGCCTCAAGCAAGCGCCGAGAACTTGATACTCAAGACTCAGTTCAAAGCTGCAAGAGCTAGAATTCAGTCCATCAAGAACAAACACGAGCTCGGTAACTTGGGTACAGTCTGCTTCACGAGCTCGGTGTCTATCAGCCAAGACCCCCGAGTCTCTGATGTGATAATTTAAGAGCTATCTATCTATCATCAAATCTTGTTTTTCATGCAAGTTCCAATAGAAGGTGGTACGGTTGGGGTGACGCGGTCGAGGCTGACGGTGAACGCCTAGAGCATCAGGACACCAACAGAGTCGTTGGTGGCAAATTTGAATGGAAACGACAGACTGCGCTCACGAGGCCTCCGGGCGCGCCGCCTGCACCGCGCTCCACGTCCTCACGGCTGACCACGACGCCACCGCTGCCGCCGTCGCCCGCCACGCTCGCGAGGCCTCCGGGTGCGCCGCCGCCGCGGCCACTCGTCCTTGTTCCGAGATATTAGTGTCAAAGTGAAAGGCTGTGAGGCCGATGGTTAAAGTTTTTTCGAAAATTTTGTACCGGAGCCAAGTTTGTAAAACTAAGAAAAAATCATAGTTTTAAAGAAACCATATTTCAAAAACCGTAAAATACTTTGTAACCAAACAAAGTATTGGTTTTCAATACCATAGTTTCTTTCAAAACTACAGTATTTGATAAAAACTCCAAAAAAAAACTTTGTTTTCAAACGAGGCCTCACTCTCTCTCCTATCCTATGCATCTTCTTCATTTTCACTTTTTGAGTCCCTCACGCTCCTCTATTCCGTCTCATCTCTCCACTTCACTTTTTTTTTCTCTTCCAATACAACTAATCATGTCATATATTATCTATGAGATAAAAATCTTAATATATTGTCTTACTAACTAAAATACAAAATTTTAAGTCACACCATTTATTTGTCGTATGACTTCCTTGTTAATATTATTGTTTATTAATATTGATTATATGATTGATGTATTGTATATAGGTTCTAACCAATTTTTGTTTCTAAAAAAAAGTTAACCAATACAGGAGATTATAATTCGACATGGTTGATAAACCAAATCTAATATTTATCAAGGATAGTTGAGAGGTGTGATATTCACTCTGATATTTTGGAATTTCCATATTAGTCATATAACAAAGTAAATGGCTCAAAAAAATCCCATGTTAATCAATGAGGAAAAACACAATCAAATGGTTCGGTAAGTCATAGTTTAATAATGATAATGAGTTTGATCATGTGAGGTGACAAAATTTGATGATCTAATGCCCCTACATGCTTCTTTATAATCATGTCATGTATCACTGTACGATTTATATGCACTTCACTCAACTCCGAACCCGTCAAATGTCCAGTACCCTCAACACTCCTGATCCAAACACTTATCACTGCACGAGGCGCGGCAGCCAACAAGAAGAAATTCCGTGCAC
Source organism: Pharus latifolius (assembly GCA_019359835.1). NCBI lineage: Eukaryota > Viridiplantae > Streptophyta > Magnoliopsida > Poales > Poaceae > Pharus > Pharus latifolius. The sequence continues at coordinate 16,299,788 of CM033322.1, forward strand.
CACGGCAACCACAAACACACCCCCATCTGCCCCATCCGTCCCTCTGTTTCCAGCCACAAATCAACACACACACACACACACACCAAACCCGCCTATTTGGCTATACATACATAACGTTACTGGGCCAAACCACTCCAACCAAAGGCACGAGATAAAAACAGATCAAGAAACAGAGCACCGAAGGAAAGGAGATGCTCCTAGCTCGCGCCTCTCCCACTTTCCTCACGTCCACCTCCTCCCCCTCGTTGTCGTCGCAGGCAACGCCATCTCCGTCCTTCGGGAAGAGCTGGGGCTGCCTGGTCTCCTCCTCCGCCGCGGCTTCCCCGGCTGGCCGGCGCTGCTCCGTCCGCCGGTCCGTGATGGCGTCGGCGGCTGCGGCGCCGGCGCCCAAGCTGGAGAACGTCGACGCGCTCATCGACTCCGTCGAGACGTTCATATTTGACTGCGATGGTGAGATAGACTAATTAGTCCGTGATGGTTTCTTGGATTGTTGACGATGTTTGGAGCTTTTTTTTTTTGTATTGGCTCGTTTTTTTCTTTTTGTGATAGGAGTGATTTGGAAGGGTGATAAGCTGATCGATGGCGTGCCCGAGACTCTCGACATGCTCAGATCAAAGGTTTGTTGTAAATTGTAATGCTCTTGCAAGTTTGCAAAGTTAAGAACTTTCATGGGCTCTTGTTCTTTGTTAAATTCTTAAAGGGTTATATTGGCCATCATAGATTTTTTTTTTTTGGTGATTTGTGATGTTACAGGGCAAGAGATTGGTGTTTGTGACGAACAATTCGACCAAGTCGAGGAAGCAGTACGGGAAGAAGTTTGAGACACTAGGACTAAATGTCAACGAGGTATCTTTCTATGCATCATTCTGAAGCTGTCTCCTTGAGATATTTTTTTTATTATTTTTGTTGCTAATTGATTGAGCTGGAATGCAGGAGGAGATATTTGCATCTTCTTTCGCAGCTGCCGCGTACTTACAGTCCATTGATTTCCCGAAAGATAAGAAGGTATGCTAATCATCCATGACGAAATCTTACTGCAGTAGTAGTGTGCTCGATTTCATATGAAATGTGTATGGAGTTAAGTAGTTAACATTTAGTTCAGATTTATGTCATTGGAGAGGATGGGATCCTGAAGGAGCTAGAGCTGGCTGGGTTTCAGTACCTTGGTGGCCCTGTAAGTAACAAAGTGCCCTCTTCTCTCAGTGTTAAATTTCTGAATTAACATTGTAAACTTGTGTTGTTTGTGCATCTAGAACACAAAAATTTCTTGTGTTTCTGGTCCTCCAATGTTGCATATCAGCACTGACTGATTAGATTGAGTCCTAATATAAACTAACACACCTTAGGTTTTATCGTCGTGCAGGCGGACGGTGACAAGAAGATCGAACTGAAACCTGGTTTTTACATGGAGCATGATAAGGATGTAAGTGTGATCCTTATTCTTCTACTATAGTTTGCAGTAAATTGTGACCAGTACAAATACGCGGTGTATTTGGTTTTGTCAATAGGTTGGCGCTGTTGTAGTTGGATTTGATCGGTATTTCAACTACTATAAAGCTCAGTAAGTCTACTCTTTCTTTCTTCGTTCCAAGTAAGCTTAATTGATACATTGGGCTAAGCCTATTTGAAAAGCCCGGATTCAAGTACTACAATCTTGCAGATTTCAAAAAAAGTACTACAATCTTGCATCATTTTTTAAGGCTAACAGAAAAACATTGTGCTGGGATTGTACAAATTCAGATGAATAGATATTTGGCTGCATATTCATACACTTAGTAAACGCAATGTGTTTAAGAATGCTTGTGGTTTTTTAGAACCTAATAATGACTACTGTTATCTTCCTATGTTGCAAACATACATGTTACTTCTCTTCCAGTCTTCCTTACGTAAACTAGTCACAGAATCATCCTACAATATTTACACATTAATTCACATTTAAGGTATGGAACACTTTGCATTCGTGAGAATCCTGGATGCCTTTTCATTGCAACAAACCGGGATGCCGTCACCCATCTTACAGATGCTCAGGAATGGGCAGGTTAGTCTGACATACATAGTCCTATTTCATTCAATGTAGAAACACATATTACACTTCTCTTACTATTCACTAAACCAGATTATAACAGTAGCTTGTCTACTATTATCATCTGTATCTCCTAGACATGCTTCAGCACTTGTCATTTGAGTTTAAGCACTTAGTTTGGATGGCATTGCAGCATTTGTTCAGCTGTCCTAACTTTCTTGTCACCAGTACAGTCGCTTAAATCATGAACATTTGCCTTGGTTCAGGTGGCGGATCAATGGTCGGTGCAATTCTTGGTTCGACTAAACGAGAACCGCTTGTTGTCGGAAAGCCATCCACATTCATGATGGACTATTTATCGAAGAAGTAAGACACTAACTATCTCACAGCAGTCACAGTTTTATAAGTTTCAGAATTGCACTTGGAGATTATATATCAGAAAATATAATGCAATGCAGTATTTATCTGAAGATAATGCAGAGAAAATTAGTTCTGAATCTGTTTCTCTTCTTGTTCTTCATCGCATTTTCGCAGGTTTGGAATCACAAAATCTCAAATATGCATGGTGGGTGATCGATTGGACACTGACATCTTGTTTGGCCAAAACGGAGGCTGCAAAACTCTCCTTGTTCTATCAGGTTTCTTGATCGTACTCTCACTCTCTGACGCATAATCTATCGATTCATATCTGTTTATGCGTTAATCTTGGATGCGTCTTGCAGGTGTGACTACTCTGCAGATGCTTCAGAGCCCCGACAACTCTATCCAGCCAGATTTCTACACGAACCAAATCTCTGATTTTATCACTCGCAAAGCAGCAACAGTCTGAAAAATATGAAGAAACTGTCATTTTTTTCAGCTGGACAGGACCCTTAATTTTGTATAGGCAGCATCCACCAATTCTTAGCAACGAAAAGATATCACAAGGATGTTTTTGTTTTCACATTATTTTGTAACAGAGAGACAAATGTTTATATCAAATACCAATTTAAGAATATATCACAATACGTAGATGGACTAGACATATGAAATTCAGTCAGGCCTGACTTAGGCCTTGATGGGGTATAGAACTGGGTTAGATTTTAAGTTTGAGACCTAATAACTGAATTGAGTTAGATTTAACATGATATAATTCTAATTTAATTGTGTTTTATAGCACAAAATACACTAAATTGATCTGATCTATACGTAATCAGATTATTTAGTGACTTAACCCATCCACTAAATAAGTTGGTCTAAATCATACTACGTAAGATAATATTTTAATATGAAGTAAGTAATAATTAGGAGTAAAATGTAAAACTATTTGATTTGTAAACAAATGACCTTGATAGCGTGTTTATGTTACAAGAATTAATCTTATTGCATTCTTATTTAAGATTCAATGAATTTGTTCAAAATCGGAAAATTGACTTGAACTTTTTGGTGGTCAACTGTAACCAAATCAAACAAGACGTGCCACCTGAACCTTTGGTGAAATTTAACAAGTGTCCAATCATAGTCTCAGAGACCAATTCGTTCGTTTGGGTTTCCAACAAAAGCATGCAAACTTACTTCCAAATATACGTGTTTGGATTTGATCACACATCTAATAATCAGAAAAGGGGTTTATTTAGTGTAAATTCATCTAAAATTAATAGCATATAAATTCGTAATTTGAATCATCTAATCAACGTGAAAACAAATCACATTCATCAAATATATATCATAAAATACTAGTATTACCAATTTCTCTTATGACGCTAACAATATCAACTTTCTTAACAACATCAAACAAATGAAAATCTTCTACACATTGATCAAACAACTTAGATTATGAATGTTTAACGAATTTTTGCAATAAAATCATTAGAAAAGTCTCATATGACCACAAGGGTTCAAATAAAAGTGCACACATATTTGAATGGTCGAAAAGACTTGTGGTTGAAAATAGCTGCCAAATTGGGATGGTCGAAATGACCCCAAACAAGTGGTCATAATGCTTTCAGAAGTGGTCAAAATTATCACCAAAGTGGTCGAAATTATTGCCAAGTTGTGATGGTCGAAATGCCTTCAAAAGTGGTCGAAATTACTATCCAAGTGGTCAAAAGTACTGTCAACCTATGTTGGTCGAAATGGCTCCTAGAGTGACCGAAATGCCCCTCAAAATTGGTCGAAATGACATCAAAATTGGTTGAAATCTATTACTAAAGTGGTCTAGTCGAAGATTTCTTCAAAAGTGCTTTGGTCGAATGCGGATCCAACTCGAACTGGTCAAATTCGACCCAGTTTCAGTCATATTCAATTTTAGTTCGAATAGGAATTATCTCTAACCTCATATTTGTTATTTAAATAACAAAACTCTATCTCCTATTCAAATTCAAAGCTCCAAAAGGGATAATCTTTATCTTTTTGTCTATTTAAATACAAAATATATCTCATATTCAAATTCAAAACCTCTAAATATTTCTAAGTTGTTGGATGGTTGCAACCAACTTAGAGTTTCTATAAATAGAGAGAGGGTGTTACCTTTTACAGATAGAGGCAGGCAGGCCAGGTGAAGCAGGTGCAGAGACCAGGTGCCACGCAAAGAAGGCAAGACCCAGGAAGACTTCCTCTGTTCGACCAGAGACTTTTTCCTCATGACTGAGTACTGATTATCCATAAAGTACATATCATGCATCACATGAAGGGATGGAGGGCCTGTTCATCGGTACCCATGGTAGTTCCTTCATGAGGAAGTAGAAAACCATGGAGCAAAGAGGGCCCTGATTTAGCGAGCGCCTCAAGATTGATTTGATCCGATTCGCCATTCGATCAGACGGTCAATTTTGACTATGACCAGATCTTATTGGAAAATTTGATCATTCCTTCTGGGTTTGATCCGATTTGCCATTCGATCATCATTCCTTGGGTTTAGTCCGATTCACCATTCGATCATATGGTCAAATTCGGTCATGACCAGATCTTATTGGAAAATCTGATCATTCTTTCTGGGTTTGATCTGATTTGCTATTTGATCAGATGGTTAATTTTGACTATGACCATATCTTATTGGAAAACCTGATTATGCCTTCTCGGTTTGGTTCGATTCGCCATTCAATCAGATGGTCAAATTTCAGTCATGACCAGATCTTATTGGAAAATCTGATTATTTGTTCTGGATTTGGTCCAATTCGCCATTCGATCAAATGGTCAATTTTGACTATGACCAGATCTTATTGAAAAATCTGATCATTCTTTCTAGGTTTGATCCGATTCGCCATTCGATCAGACAATCAATTTTGACTATGACCAGATCTTATTGAAAAATCTGATCATTCTTTCTGGGTTTGATCCGATTCGCCATTCGATCAGACGGTCAATTTTGACTATGATCAGATCTTATTGGAAAATCTAATCATTCCTTTTGGTTTAGTCCGATTCGCCATTCGATCAGATGGTGAAATTCGGTCATGACCAGATCATATTAGAAAATTTGATCATTTCTTCTAGGTTTGGTCCGATTCGCCATTCGATCAAATGATCAATTTCGAATGGTAGCCTCAAAGTGCAATTTGACCAAGGAGAGACTATGCTCAGAATAGTGCCTCATGGGAGATAAATCGATGATAATTTCTCATTCAGAAGTTCAATTGATCCCAAATTTTTATGATGAATAGAGGACTCTATGAGCAACCTCTCCACCAAATTTCAAGTTAATCAGAGACCTCTAAAATCCAGTTCAACCAAAAGAAGTGCTTTGTCAGGAAACTTGTTCACTTTGCTCCATGAGAGATAGATCAATGATAACTTCTTATCTCAAAGTCTGATTGATCTCAAATTTTTATGGTGAATAGAAAATTCTATGAAGAACCTCTCCACTAAATTTCAATTCAATCAGAGATCTTTAAGATCCAATTAATTCGATCAGAGGAAGTGATCTATCTAGAAACTTATTCACTTTGTCCCATGAGAGATAGATTGATAGTAACTTCTCATCTAAAAGTCTGATCGACACCAAATTTTTATGGTGAATAGAGGATTCTATGAGTAACCTGTCCACCAAGTGTCAAGTCAATCAGAGACCCCTAAAGCCTAATTCAACTAGAGGAAGTGCTCTGTCTAGAAGTTTGTTCACTTTGTCCTACGGGAGAAGATCGATAATAACTTCTGATCCAAAAGTCCGATCGACCCCAAATTTTTATGGTGAACAGAGGACTCTATGAGAAACCTGTCCACAAAGTGTAAAGTCAATCAAAAATCTTTAAAGTTTAATTCAACTAGAGAAAGTGCTCTGTTTAGAAGTTTGTTCACTTTGTCCCATGGGAGAAGATCGATAATAACTTCTGATCCAGAAGTCTGATCAACTCCAAATTTTTATGGAGGATAGAAGTTTCATATTGAAACTATTCCTCCAAGATTCACCTCTATCAGAGGTTCAGAATATCATCAAGATCGAATTCTAGTTTGATATACAAACAATGCAAAGGAGATGGTTTCTAAATCCGACGGTCTGATTGATCTCAAATTTTGATAAACAATCAAGGATTTGTTCAAAAACTATTCCTCCAAGTTTTAAACATATCATAGGCCAAAAAAGCTTTTATCCAATTAATCGAAGGAGAGTTAATGACGAATTATGTTGAAAGATGTCAAGTCCTTGATAAATATTTTAATGAGCTGTCTATCATGCAACGTGTTTTTCTTGAAGTTAAGGAGTTAAAAGTGTTATCACAAGCCATTCCATCCATAATTTACATGTTACTGGGTATTGATGAGGCAAAGGCAACATATTTTTTGTCCGTGACTGATGAAATCGGACACCATTCATGCCAAGTACTGATGAGACGAAGGCATCCATTTGTTCACGACCGACGAGGCTGAACAACCCCCTGACCGGACATCGACGAGGCGAAGGTCAAATTTTGTGATAGTACCATAGACTGACGAGACAATGAATTCGTATACTTGCTTGCATGGACATACACATTGCATACATTCATCAAAGAGCAAGCTTATTTGAAGCTTGAAACGACGACCATCAGCACAACTTAATCATAAGTTTTCTGTGGACTTGTTTTGCAGATATAATTAACCAAGAGTTTTTCAAAACGTGAGGAACCATGAACCATACAATCCCCTGAAACCAAGATATACTTTACTTTGGTGCAATAAGAGTATGTAAATCCCAAAGGGACTTGTAATTTGTAATTTTTTTCAGAATTAATAAAATACAGTGCTTCATTTAAAGATTGTGCATTCTCTATTTTCTTATGTATGTATTTATGTATATTGGTATGCTCGCAACTTGAAAAAAGATCAATTTCTCGGAAGAGAGATCTTTTCGACGAAACAACGAGTTTGTATGTTCTTATTTTAATTAAACTCTCACTTGATACATCCCCTAATTAGAAGTAAGCTAAAATGGCATTCAAAATTATATTCGAAAACTGTGCATCAAAATACATGACATTCTACAGCTGAATATAACAGCAATTTTAGACCCTATTTAGTATAGTTTCAGATTCAATTTAAAGTCACTAGAAGCTTCCAACCATACCAAACAAAACACAACTGAAGTGAGAAGTTAAAATTGTTCTCCCAAACTTCTTTGAGAATCCAGTTTCTACACGAAATTAAGTCTTCTCAATTAGATGTTCACCCACAAAAATACCACCAAACGCCAAGCTCCAAATGCACGAAAGAGGGAATATGGAACTGTTGTACCGGAAGTGTATTTGCACATACCTGCAAGTTATTTGGGTAAAAAGATGGACACTCTCAATTGGCCACCATAGAAAATTAAGATAGACTTCTTGGTTGTGGTCGGTCCATGATTTAAACCAACCATTGGTTACTTGATCAAATGGTTTACAAACATGTGCAGCTCCCGCTGCAAGTCATATTACTATTGCAATCAATTTTATTGAGCACAATGCAGTTGTAATAGTTGTTAATGTGGTTCGATAATTGTTAGTGGAACATGTATTAGAATATTCTGATATGAGTAGCACCGGCAGTGTGATTGGGCTTGGACCTAACATGAAAGAACTCTTTTAAAATGACACGCTGGTAACGTGATACAAAGGGAGAAGTCCAGGAAAGAAGAAAAGAAATGAGCCACGAATCCAAAGCGAAAGGTGACTAGGCACCCAACTCATGTCATGTGGAACCACGTCTTCAGAATAAAAAAGAAAAAATGGGAAAAAAAAACCTCGCGTGGATCCCAGAAGCCGTCAAAACTAGGACCAATGCAAATGTTCAAGTAATACATTACTTAGATTACGTGTTCTTTTTTGCACCTCCTTCCCTCACAGCTTGTGGATTTACATTTTATTAATTTGCATATACATCCTTGGAATCTTGGTGCTTGTACCACGATAGTATATTTGTTCCGCTTGCGCGTATCCTCCCATGACAGTAGTAGTATGTGATTTTTTTTTTGTTTGTGAACAATGTATTACATAATAGTTTACATATAAATGTTGTTAAAGAAAATTACAAATATAAAAATTATTTCTAAATTTGTCGGTGTACAGCTGAATTGACAAATAATACTATAAACATGTTTACCTAGTCTGAAAAAGTTATAGGATAAAACCATATAAACTAGTTCATGAGTTAAAGCATATAAATTGTTTATAAAAAAAGAAAGTGAGAGACAGATGCGGAAGGTAAAACACAATAAGAGAAATATATATAGGTACTTCATGTTTTTCCTTCCAACTTTGCTAAAAGTTGGTAATTTGGTATTTACTCTTTAAATTACACTATGATCCTCCATCGATTTAAGATGGAAAAAATCAAGTACTTAAATGACAAGTCTTGTTCATCTATTAGTTTATTCTCTTCATCCGTTGTCTAAAATTTATTCAATTAGTTTTGATAATAACACAACAAAACAAAAAGTGCATAATCATATTACTAGTAGCGGAACCATCGGGCTTTATTGGCTCACGTGGATTTTCATTTAGAAGTTTCGATTTAGAACTCTTCTCATCGTGGCTTTTGTTGGTTGGCAGAGCTGGTAGGTATCATTAGTAATGGTATATGATGATGCACCATAAAAAACAATAAACGATAAGATGGTGTATCTAACATAAATTAGATTTAAAATAGGATAATGAGTATTACAATTTTGATCATCAGATCAAATTTGAATGATGTAAATCTAAAGAGATACTTAATGTTATTAGAAGATGAAAATGCAAAAGAGTAAAATTGGTATGTTAAGGAGTTTTTTTTTAAAGATGATGATAACTTTTAATTGATGATCGAAATTACTCATATCTAATTTAGTGATCAAAATTGTTAGAGAAACAAGATTCCCATTTCATACATTCCCTAGACGATAATATGTGTATCAAAGATGCATTAATGGCAACAAATGTAGAAATTGAGGATTAGATAGCAAATACGAGTATAGACGAAGAGCGCACTGAGATGCTGGATCATCAGCAGCATCATGTGCCACAAACATATTTACACGTGGGAAAGTGAGACAACAATAAATAGAAAATAGCTGAAACTGAATAAATAAAAGAGTAATAATTTAGAGATTATTCATGAACTACACACCATCAGAAATCGATCGCCACATTTAATCTGACAAAAACATATTTCTACGACTTATTGGGAGATTTAACCATTTAAGCCTTTTAAACTTTTAAGTCGGGATGAAAATGGGGTGGATCTATCCAATCCAATTTCGTATCTGTAAAATTTTAAATATGGTTTATGATTTTAAAACCAAACAATATCTGTATCTGTATTTGAATCTGTTTTTTATTTGTTTTTCGGATTTTTGTTAGGATACAGGAAGAGTAATTTCCTATTCTGTATCTATATTTGATGAATATCCACTAAAATAATAAAACATATATCTGTTTTGATCCTAAAACCATATATCTATCTTTATTACCGGTATATCTATATGTTTAATTTTTTTATAGGGTTTGGACATGTTAATAGTAATTATAGAGCAAAAGAAAGAAAATTGTAAATTAATATAAGTTCTTCATATTTGAAAATTTTCAAATTATAATATGTACTTTTAGTGTTAATAATATTTGAATTATTTTCGGAACCATATTCACATCTGATTCGTATTCATTTCAAATCCATATCCATACCAATTAATATTCATATTTGTTTCTATATTTGACCAAAAATATTGATTAGTATACGAAATAACCACTATCCATCCATATCCGAAATGTTTTTATGTCTATTTTAGGGGTTAAAAGCCTAAAAAAAAAAAAAAGAAAACCTCTGTAGGGATATTTCAAAAAGTTAAAAAGACTAAAAGTGTAGTGTCTTTTCAGCAATTCTCCCAGCACAAAAGGAGGCACCAATAGAAGAAAAAAAATAAATAAATACGCACCCGCCTTCCTTCGGCTTCTCTCCCACCACCACCTCCGCCTCCTCCCGCCTCACACCTCTCTCCTCTCCAGCCCGAATCCGAGATCTCCGAAGCCAAGCGGCGCCTCCCACCTCCGGATTCAATCCACGCGGCGCACACACGCCGGAGGTCGAGCCGCACCGAGTCGGACCCGGTCAGACTCGCTGGCCGCGCGGCTGCTCGGGCCAGGCTAGATCTGCGACATTCGAGGTACGGACGCGGAGGCAAGTTTCTCAGATCTCTTTGTGTTTCGACTCGCATGTGCTATTTTTGAAGCTTTTTATTGATTGGGTCGTCTAGGTAGTGGTATGCACTTGCTGCGTTTCCTCGTGATTTAGCTGTGCATGTGATTTTTTTGGGGGGCTTTCTTGTTTAATTTGTGGATGTTATTGGTTTGTGGTGATCGGATATGGATTGGCTAGTTGCTGATGCCACCAGTAATTACGTTTTGATAAAATTCGTGCACTTTTAATGGTGAATTGACGAAATTTCTAGTTTAGCTGTGTTTCCCGTGCTTGAACAATGGAAATGCTGTTTGATTTTGCATATGTGGTTGAGTTGTTACTCGGTTTGTGTTGATTAGTCAAGTTTTATGGCTTTATGTACGCGCAGGGATTCCTCGGAGGCAACAATTACTTAGTGATATATCTCCTTCGCGTGGTTCGTGGTGCTGCTAGTTGGTTGGAGGAGATGCAGAGGAATGGGGTGCTGGAATGCACTGTGTGCCACTCGAGGCTGGTTGTCCCGAGCCCCAGGAGCGTGTCGAGGGCGTACGACAAGCACCGCAGCAAGATATCGTCCAAGTACCGCATGCTCAACTGCTTTCTCGTGGTCGGAGACTGCATATTGGTCGGCCTCCAGGTGGGATTCTAAACTCATGAGATGGAGCTAAACTAAGGGGAATGTGGGGGAGAGGTGTATGGGAAGGTGTTCTCTCAAAGCCCGTGGTACTGGTCATGCCCTAAATATATTATTGGATTTGATTTGGGAGTTTCTCTAAATTTACTAAAAAAAAGTGTCAAGTTTGCAGCATTTCATGCTCTAAATGCCATCAGCTGATTTGGTCAACAAAAGGTTGTTTACAGATTCTAGGTAACCTTAGTTATATCTAAAGAAAATAATTCAAATTTTGTGTCATACGCTGGTGATTTGCGATGTCCCACTTGCTATTGACCATAAGAATATAAGATGATGCAAGACCGTAGCTACTCCTACATCTTTAATTTCGGAAAATCCTTTAGTCATATTGTAAAATGTATCTGGTTGCCAACACATTATAGGTGTGCTAATGATTTACTTTGTTTTGCAGCCTATCTTAGTATTCATGTCAAAGGTTGATGGGAAGTTTCAGTTCAGTCCTATCAGTGTTAACTTTTTGACGGAGGTCACAAAAGTTATTTTTGCTATCATCATGCTAATAATCCAGGTTTGTTCTTGCTGCCCCGTGCTTTCCTCAAGTGTGTTTGCATTTTGATTCTTGCAAGTATGTATGAGGCTGGCATGAATATCAACCTTTTACATGTATGGTTTCTGGAACAACTAATTGGTAGTGTTCTAAAAAGTTTTGGCTTTTAAATAGGCCAAAAGCACAGAATGGATTTTGCTTTGTGATGCCTTTTGTTTTACTGTGTTAAGTGTTTTTCCACCGACATTGTTACTCTTCTATTTGGCAGTCTAGAAAGCAAAAGGTTGGGGAGAAACCACTTCTGTCACTTTCTACCTTTGTACAGGTGATTATCTGGTCAAAAGATAGTACAACTTGTACTTCATTGTTGGTTGTGCACTTCTGCTCAATTTGCAAACAAATGAAATATATGGCTTCCCTTTTTAGTATTAAACCACAACCATTTTTTTTTCATATTCCTAATAAGAAGTGTTATTCAACTCTTTGGATAGCTTACTTTTCATTCCTAATGACTCGTTTCTGTTTTCCTGTTTCTTGGATATGTAACAATTGATGTATGGCTTTATGCATAATATTGCTTTATTTCTGCCTTTTTTTTTTGGTTACAGCGTTTGATCGTTTGATTGTTCAACCATTTTCTTATGTAGGCAGCTCGTAATAATGCACTCCTAGCTGTTCCTGCTCTTCTATATGCCATCAACAACTATCTAAAATTTATCATGCAGGTAAAGTTCATTGAACTAGTTGAAATCTTGCACAGTTGCATGTTGTGGCATCCACATTTTCTCCACCAAATATTTTTGGCATGTTAGAAAATTTGGAATACAACTTTTGATAGATTGCGATATAGTTTGTTAAGTTTCTGATATATGAAGATCTGTTATTTTCAAATAATGATGATGTAAGCTAATGATAAAAAAAAGTTCTCGCCATGGTTTTGACTTTTGAGAAACCAACCGATTACTGGCTAACTTGGTCAGGATTGTTTCCTGGAAAACGTGACGATGCATACCAAATGTAAAAATACATGGTTTACACTAAGTTACACATTTTTTTCTTGTTGAATGTTTCTTACTAATTTAAATTATCCTTGCAATTAGACACACTGTTTAACTATATTAGTTAGAAACATGAAAAAAAATCAAAAAAGCTGGCCAGTTTCTGAAGACTGATTTCCAACGAAGTTCTAGTTGATTATTGGATTCAAAATGATCTACATTGAATTTAAGTATTAAACCAATTGGTTTCAAATAGGTCCCGTTCTTCCAGTATGTTTGTGGGTCTCCAATCATACGTTGGTTTGGCATCAGTTTCCAGTATACTGGCTCTACAAGTCCACCCTTGCTTTTTCTTAAAAAAAAACAAGGTTATCAATTTTTTCTTTTTTTGGCAATAAGTGATGAAAGAAGCATTGAGAAGTAAGAAATTTGGGCTTTTGTAATTGGGTTGACCGGATGAACATTTCTTTTCTAATTTTTGTAAGAATCTTTCCCTTTAGCATGAACATGGAACCCTCCTATTTCACCTATCATATCATATTATATACTAGATTATAGGCATTCATGCAATTTTTTCTTGGGTAGCCTTTTGTCTTGCCATATGATGTTACAATTTGAACTATTGGATTGTCCATGCAGTTGTACTTCAATCCCGCAACTGTGAAAATGTTAAGCAACCTGAAGGTACTCTTTTATTGTACATGTGTACTATTGTCACCTCATGCGCTTTAGTCATGTAACTACCCAGCTTGCTAGGTGGCAAAGACAAACTTATTAATATCATAGTTTTTGCTGTAGGTACTGGTCATCGCTGTTCTTCTGAAATTCATAATGAGAAGGAAATTCTCTATAATTCAGGTTTGGGTTATGTTTCTGCCCCTTTCCTGACTATAATTTTCATGTCATCTAAAGCAGTAATAATAGTGAAGGCACATGAGGAAGTTTGTTGCTAATTTTCCTGTCCAGATGCTTTCGACATGTTGATCTTTACCCCTCTGTTCTTTTTCAATGACTGGCAGTGGGAAGCTCTTGCTCTGTTGCTCATTGGAATTAGTGTCAATCAACTCCGCTCCATACCTGAAGGCACCCAAACTTTTGGTCTTCCAGTCACTGGTATTGCATACGTATATACGCTAATTTTTGTAAGTTTCTCACTGACCCATCCGATCTTTATATTTTTCCTGTACTTTTCTTGAAATGCCTTAACAAACAATGAGTCCATAAGGTCTTATATATATGCATGTGAAATTGTAGGTAACTGTTCCATCACTTGCCTCTGTCTACAATGAGTATGCCTTAAAAAGCCAGTTTGACACAAGTATTTATCTTCAGGTGACTTCCACTAAAAGGCAGTTTGCGTGTTCTTTGAAATTATTATATAGGGCCTAATGTTGCACACTCTCTATCTTCAAACCATAAGTTGATAGAATCTAGTTCCTTGTTTTGTGGTCTTCTATGCTGCCAAGTTCACACTGATATATATTTGCTTATTTTCTTAGTTCTTTGACTGAATTCTCAACTGGTTCTTTACATATAATTTGCAGAATTTGTTTTTGTATGGTTATGGTGCAATTTTCAACTTCCTTGGTATTCTAGGGACCGTCATATTCCAAGGTAAGCATCTTAGGTGAAAGCTTACTTTCTATTTGTGAGAATTAAGGCTGCTATGCATGGTGAGTGTACTGTGCATGTTTAAAAGTCTATGTGGGGGTGAACAAGAGGGAAAATACAAAATTTTGTATGACATTTTCCTCAGGGCTTTCCAAGTTTTGCAACCCACTGAAATGGTAGCCAAGCTAGGTTATCAGTTGTGCTTTGATATTGTAAAGCAAAGGAAAAGGACATGCTGTTTGGTTTGTGTAGAGCTTGATAGATTAATCAATGTGTCTTGTAGTGAAATATGATTTGAGCATGTTAAGATATTGCCTACTTGTTGTATTTGAAGCATGAGGTAATCTTGTCATGAGTGTCTTATGTGCCTTCTTTCTTCCTTGTGAATTTTGTTTATGATATTATTATGTCTCATTTGTTTGCAGGGCCTGAGAGTTTTGATATCCTTCGAGGGCATTCAAGGGCTACAATATTTCTTATTTGCAACAATGCTGCACAAGGCATTCTTTCTTCATTCTTTTTTAAGTATGCAGGTAAGGAATACTGTACCTATCCAACTCTCCCTCCCAATCCTTTGGCTCTCTTGTCCTTTTTTTTTTTTTGCTTCTGTTTTCCATATCTGAAAATGATTGACTGAAATCATACTGCAGACACAATTTTGAAGAAGTATTCCTCAACAGTTGCCACCATTTTTACTGGTTTAGCATCTGCTGCATTTCTGGGACATACCCTGACCATTAACTTTCTCCTAGGCATATCAATAGTGTTTGTTTCGATGCACCAGGTGATTGCTGCCTTTTGTTCTTCAGTTTAGTCCACTAAATTGCTTTCTTTCTCTTGAATATACCTTAGTACTATTTCTCTTCAGTTCTTCTCTCCACTGGCTAAAGTCAAAGATGACAAACCGGCTGGGACGTTAGAGTTGGCAGATACACAGAATCATAGGTAACTTTTCTTTTACCCTTCCTTTTCTACTTTAAAGAAATGTCATATTCAAGTAATTGTAGCACATTTTGTTGAAGAATTTTGGTTGAGGTTCTTTAGTTTTTACCTTTTTTTTTTCACTCCAGCAATGATAATTTGAGGATATGGTGCTGTTTGAGGCATGGTTTGTCCGTTGTGTTTTATTGAATTATTGATTTTCTCTTCCTGGTTGATATGAATCATATAATGGTACCGAACAAACTTGGAAGGTTATAGGAGTAGGAGCAGTGTGCAGCTGATGTTACTGTGAATTGTTGATGTAAAATACTTCCTTAACAGCTGGTCTTATAAGATACTTGCTGTTTGGCAGGTCATCTGAGTCTTCCTTTGTAAATATGGCTGCTGGTGCTGCTGATGATGTATGCATCCCATTGTTTAATTAATTAAATCAATAAATAACATTTTTTCCCTACTGGACTTATTTTGAAGTTACCTGTCTGTTCCAGGCTAGCCATCTTAGTGGAACTGATGAGAGAAAACCATTGTTACCAACTTAATGATATACTTGAGGTATGTCTTATTGTCTCATACATATGGCTTCCTTCGATTGGAATTAAATCCAAGTCTCCAGCTTATATGATATATTTACAGCTTCATCATCCATTTTTTTTTCTTTTTGTTACTGAATTTGTTTTGACTGTGGAAAGAATATACATATTTTTTGTTCTACATGATCTGTTTACCAAATGTTTGTAATGAGTCTAAAGATTAAATTGTCAGCAAAGTGGGTATGGTATTTGTGCCTATGACTAGCTGGCAATCATCAATAGAAGTTATATTGCTTTGAGAAAATTCAGATTTTATTGTCTTATATGAAATATATTAGTTGGGTTTTGCCCAAATTGCATGTCCTGATTCAAACAGAAGCTTGAAGATCAAAATGTTCTGATAGGAAATAATCATCAGTGCTGTCTGGTCTATTCTGTGCTTTGAATTAATAAAGTAAGCTATTAAACGCTGTTAAATTAAAAACCGCTTGGTAATAAGTTTGAAATCTTCCAAAACAGTTGGTTCTTAAGGATTTTGATAAATACTTTTTTTACCCTGCAGGTAGGTATAGAAGAAATTATTTTTGCTGCGAATAGCAGATTTATGTAGCATGACGAGTACAATAAACCCTCTTATACACTGTAAAGGAAAAATAAAGAAGTATCTATATGTTTGAAGCTTCATTTGAGGCAATTTTATTCTTTTCCCAACTTTCTGTGGGCAGCATGTGTCGGATAAATACATAGTTTTATAGAAATTCACTAATACGATGTCAATCATAATTCATTGTTTCTAAGACAGATATTCTTGGACAGTGTTACTGGGATATTCTCTTGTATTAAAACTTTGGGCTATTGAATACCACGCAGTTGTTACTTGACTTATCTGACGTGTTCAGTGTTTGTGACGAAAATTATTTTGGAACAAATAGTTATCTTGCTGTTGAAGGCGATCCAATGAATTGTAATAGAGGATGCAAGTCTAATTTCAATCGTTGTACGTGTATGACTAGGAGAGTTAAGGTTTGTTTGGTTCATACTCATATTTTGTCTAAGCAAAGTATAGTGTGCCATATCTGAGTGTAGCATGTCACATTTTATATGATGAACAAAAGATTTGTCAGTGAGTAAGAAATACGGATCTTTCGTCACAATTTTTATGTTATAATTATTGTGGCAATGAACTAAATGATACAATGGTAAGTGTGGCACACCACACTTTTGTCTTTTACTTAAGTAAAATGTAGTAACAAATCAAACACTCTTAGAGCTCTAAGATTTTGCTCTCCATAATACTTCAGCTGGTAGTTTATGAGCATGAATAGTGTTCTGCAAACTGCTTACAAGTAGTTGTCACACTAATCCGAGGAGCACTTCAAAGACGTGTTTTGTGGCTACAAAAAAGCTTTCCCAAACGGACTCACACTGACACAGCACAAGACATGCATGAACTTGCGATGGGCAGGCTGGTGTTTACAGGAGTCGATGGATGATGGCAAAACTTGAGATGGTCAGGCTGGTTCAGATCAAGCCATGCCTCACTGTTCGTGTACGACGACGGACTGGATGACACGGGCAACGATGCTCATGGATGGCCGGAAGGCAGGGTCGTACTGCAAGCACTGCACTGCCACTTTGCCCAGCTGCAGGACACAACCAGATCACTACTGACAGCCATGCAAAGAAGTTACAGAACAAGATGGTTTTAGGGGTGTGTGACAATGTAATCTTATAGACCAGGAGTTAAACCTTCTGAGATCCAGTGGGTGGATACTGAGCATCCAGCTTCGGATCGATGCATTCTTCAACTCTATCTTCAGTCAGCAGTGGAGTTGCCTGATATATCAGCCAGAGCAGCAGATCTATCAAACATTGTTTTGATGGCACAAAGAAAGCCCAAACTACAAATACCAGCTGAATCTTTCAGTAGGTTTTTTTCTCCTTGAAGTTATCGGTTATAATATATTAGGTAGAAAAAATAGCTAGAGAACAATATAAAAATAGAGGTTTCTTTTTTTAAAAAACAAAAATAAGCTTATAAGATATCTAATATGAAACTGACATATAGATCCAACACTCACATATCAGTGAAACACCAACATTATATAGTCAAATCTAAAATTTTTCTTGTGTTATTGTGCAATTGCTCCAATGTGTGATATAATCACTTATGAGTTATGGGTTTTGACAAATCATTGTTCAAGAGCAAGTGACATTTTCTTGAAAGTTCTGATTTTAAAACCGAAACAAAACAAAAAAAATGTATTCTTTTTCTTGCATCAATACTAGGCTCTAATTATACTATTTTCTCATGGCCGTTGGACAACACCACAAAATTTAAGTCTGGGGGCTGGACTTTTCTCAAGTTTGGCAAACAACTTGCAACTTGATTTAGTCACTCTCAGCATCAATTAAATCTTCGTCAAGAAAAGAATACATGATTGACCCAAATTAAGGAATACTAATTGATTTCTTATATCACAATTTGGTCTAGTTTGAACTACCCTTCAGAAGCACTGTTACATATGCAATCTTTGGTGGTTACCATATAAACAAGGAATGCCTAACCATCTGGCAAAACATGCTTACCCAGTTAACCAGGCTTCTCTGACCCTGAGGCAATGTCCTGTCCAACGGCTTTCTCCCCGTCAAGAGCTCCAGAAGAACAATTCCGAAGCTGTACACATCGCTCTTATCATTCATCATACCCGTCATAGCATACCTGCATCAACCAAATCTAAAATATTCAGTAACCAAGCAAATCAAGCTCCTATTTGGTCAGGCTCAGCTTCTTCTAGATGCTGGCTTCTCAAAAAAGTTAGTATAGAGAGGCTTTCGCATCTCAATACAAAAGGGTGTCCGTTCAGCGGAGAAGATCTCGGCTGATTTAAACTGAAACTGAAACCTTTTCAAAGGAGCTACGTACTCTGGTGCCTGGTAACCAAATGAACCCAATGTGTGCGTGGAACGGTTGAGAGGCGCCATGTCGGAGGCCTGACTGAAGATGTTGTAGTCGGCAACTTTAGCCCTGAAGCCCTGAAACAAGAGAACATTGGTGGACCTGACGTCCTTGTGCGTGATCGGTGGTTGAACCTTTTCGTGCAGGTACTCGAGGCCCCTCGCAGCGTCTAGCGCGATACTTATGCGCTGCGCCCAGCTTAGCACTGGCCTAGGATCTGATCCTTGTGTTCCCTTCTCTTCTGTTTGGTTCAGTTCAGTCCATGTTAAGTTGTCAACTGTAACAGCATATCAAGAATGGCTGTCATGTAATGTTCAGAGTTTTGTACCGTGCAAGAAATCATGTAAAGAGCCCATGGTGGCAAATTCATAGGCCAATACGCGAAGATCGTCGCTTATGGCGTATCCGAGCAGCTCGACGAAGTTTTCGTGCTTCAGTCTTGATGCAACTGACAGC
Organism: Pharus latifolius; assembly: GCA_019359835.1. Taxonomy (NCBI): domain Eukaryota; kingdom Viridiplantae; phylum Streptophyta; class Magnoliopsida; order Poales; family Poaceae; genus Pharus; species Pharus latifolius. The sequence continues at coordinate 16,319,074 of CM033322.1, forward strand.
TGACAAAGTTTGACAGGATCAAAGAGATGAGTACTTTGAAGGATCCAGGTGACATGCTGACAATTTGAGTGGAAAAGGGTATTCAGATACCTGCTTCAGGAACGCGGTATTCGGTGCGTGTTTCGATGGCTTCTCGAGCTTCTTGATCACGGCTGATCTCCCATTGCGCAACGCGACGCTATATACCTTAGCATAGGATCCCTGGCCGATCAGCTTCTCCCTTGAAAAGTAACCAGTTATTGCGTTCAGCTCATGCAGTGACAGTTCTTGCACTTGGATGGACAGTTCTTCTGCAGCAGGACTCTCTGATCCGTTTCCTCCTTAAAATGATCAAAAGAAAAAAAGAGAGAGAGAGATAACAAACTGGCATGGAGATATCACATTTCATCATAAGTTTTGAATGGCTACAAAAGCTACTCTTGATTTAACTCTTGTATTAAAGCAGCAGGGTCAGAACACAATAAACCATCCAAACTGATTCAGACAACACTAAACTCTGAAAGTTTCAGAGTTGGTATGGAATACAAAACTCACCAGGCTCCAACTGAGAATCCTCGGCCACCTTCTTCCCCATCCACGGGAAGCAATCGAAGCCGCCGCCGTCTCCGAAAAAGCTCTTCCACAACCCCATCTTTCACCGGCCCAAGAACGGCGTCTGAACCTGGCTACTAGTTATGTCTGAACAAGAAGAAACAGCTTGTACTTAGTACTCCTTACCTATGTGCCATGCAGTATCTAGCGATCTTTTATCTGGTGATCTTTATTGTTTCCTAGAACTTTTCAGTCAAAGTGTGGCTTGTGGAGGGCATTGCTGCAACAACTTAAGAGGAGGGGAGTAGACAAAGATGAAGACTTTTTTTTCAAAAAAAAAGAAAAATTTCACTTAGTATTTGTTGTACAGCAGGTGAGAGTTTAATTCTTCATCACCTTTGATTTTCATGTGTATGTTTAATTGAAATATTGTATCAATATATCACGTGTGTAGATGAGATAAGAATATAGATTAAAATATGTTATTAATATAATACATATTATCATTTGTAGAGATATATTTTTTTTAAAAATAGTACATCATAGGCATACTCTGAATGCTCTGAATGTGACAAAGATAAGACTTGGAGACGATATTTAGTCTAGTCGTGACATGTTGCTGTAGACTTTTTCACGATTGGTTAGAAGTCAGTATAGACCAAGTCTGCAAGGCAACTTCTGATCCGACGTTTTATTCGGGCCCAGAAGTTGGTTCAGGGTGAGCTAACGTGGTCCTAGCGTTGTTGTGGTTGGTTGATGTTTTCTTGGTATTCACGGAAGAGCTGCTAATTATATGTCTCGAGTCAATGCTGTGAAATTGTACACAATAGCTGATATATATTTGTCACATTGCCGAAAAAGTTTAAGAAATATGACAGATAGTTAATAGTTATGAATTATGATTCTAAAGAGTTGCTACTGGTGGTGTGAGAGATAGTATAATTTTGATACATGCACTAAAAACATAAATTGAAGTTTTGGTTAGTTATGGACGATTTTATGCTGATTCTTTGAAAGAGTTCTATGTTATCTAAATTGCACAGCTTACAAAAGCAAGTAGAGTAATAAATAACTACAAATTAAACCCTCAATTTTGTTTACAATTTTTGCAGTCTATTATTATTATTATTTAAAGCTTTCAAGCACTTCCTTATCTCAATTTTTGCATGCAACTATACAAAGCAAAGTTCAAAATCCAAAAACCCAGTCCATCTGTTTTCCAAACAGCAGCTTGGGCCTTCTCTGACGTGGAATCCATTATTCCATATCCAAATGGCATCAGCCCAGTAATAATCCAAGCGGGTCGTTTGGATCCGACGGCCCGACAACGATAGCTTCACCCTTATCGGATCCAACAGCCCAACAAATCCCAAAACTCAATACTGCTCGGTACTTACTGTTCGGCTGTTCGCCCTTCTGCCCCAAAACCCATTAAAACCCTCTCCACCGAGAGAACTCCAGAACCTTCTAGAAACTCTCCTCGTCAAAGCCTCAGAAGCCCACCCACCCCCATGGCGCTCCTCCTGCGCCGAGGCGCCGCCCTCGCAGCCCGCTCCCTCCGCGCCGCTGCCGTCTCCTCCTTCGCCGTCGGCCGCCTCCCCGCCGCCGGATCCCTCGGCGGTGCCGGCGAGCTCGCCCGGCCGCAGCTGTTTCTCCTCGATGGCCGGAGGAGCTTCGCGAAGGGGAAGAGACCGAGTAAGCCATCCATTTCCCTTCCAATTTTGATGCTGTGAAAAGTGAATTTTCAATTGTGACTTCGTTATGTAGAGTGATGTAATTCTATTATTTTGGATGTGGAGATCATAGGAAGGATGGGGTGGAAGCAATTGTTTAAATTTAGTGAAGCACTTTTGTCCCTGCTTATTGTGATTGTGTAGAGGAGGAGGATAGAGGTGACACGGTTCAGGCTGTTCCTGACATCGGACCGACCGTCAAATCGGCTGCCACCACGCAGATGGAGGCTGCCATTGTCGCGTTTTCACGAGATCTAAGTAAACTGCGGACTGGGAGGGCGTCTGCTGGTATCATTGCAATGTGCCTCTTTATCTTGTTATGGCTCTCTTTGGACAGTATTGTTTTGATTACAGAATACGGATGATGTAATGTAGGCATGCTTGACCATATCATGGTGGAGACCACAGATGTGAAGGTTGCATTGAATCGCATTGCTGTTGTTTCCGTTCTGGATTCCCACACCCTATCAGTGATGCCTTATGATCCTAGTGTAAGCACCTTAATTGCGTCATCAAAACAGTTGTTTTGACCGGCTGATACGTTCTCGCCACTTAAGTGTTCTGCTCGTCATTTTAACTTCATATTTGAATCAAATTCTGATTATCACTGGGCGAAGTGTTTATGTTACTTTCTGCTTAGAAAAGCAACTATGATTTTCTCTAGATTGTTTGGTGCTAACATTTGCTTTTTGCATAACATTTGTCTTGTTACATTGACTAGAAATCTCTGGTACTGTATGTATTCGAATAACTGCTTGGGCATTTTTGTAGAGAAATATGTTCATAATTTGTTACATAGCGAAACATGAGAAAACGTTTTTGCCATCTTTATCAGATGCTAAAGTAAATTGTAAAATGTGCTTCTAGTATTCATTGTGTGTTGTTCTATAGAAACCCTGAATCCAATAGTTTCATGTAAACACGTTTGGTACTTTGGTCCTGGACTTGAAACATTATAATTTACTGCTGATTATACTCTGCCTTCTGGCTTCACAGCTTCTTTTTGACCAATTCTAATTTTTTGTTGTACAGTCAATGAAGTCCATCGAGCATGCAATTGTTTCATCTCCATTGGGCATTAATCCAACACCTGATGGCAACAGGATTATTGCACCTATTCCTCCGTATGTTTCATCGCTAAGACCATTAGTTTTATTCTAGCTGTCAACTAACTGTATCTTCTACAAACGATATTCTGGTTGGCAATGGTATTGGCATACTAGCATGAGAGAATGGGAGTTGTTCGTATATATACCCATATAAGTGATTCTAGAGTTACTTCCTTGATCAACCATTATCATTAGTCATGGGGACCTTGTGATACCTTGCATGCAAGTTATAAGTTCTCCCCCCATTTTATGTATGAGCTTTATATATGCATGCCTCTTTTTCATATCATTTGTAGTATTTCATTTGTTTTCCTCTAATTTGACATCTTTTGTGTATATGCAGATTGACGAAGGAGAATATACAGGTAAAATTTCTGAATTATATTTATTTTTATATTCATGTGATTTTTAACATTTTTGTGCCTCTCAAATATAGGCGCTATGTAAGGTTGTTACTAAATCTGCTGAGGATGTTAAACAAAGTATTAGGAGAGCACGTCAAAAGGTAACACAGCCTAATCGTTCCTTTTTAAATACTATTATTCTGGCTATGCTATCATTTTACATATGGACAGTAAATCTACAATGCCAGTATGATTCATTTCTGCAACTTAAGCTGATTGGTGTTTTTAAGTTTGAATCAGAAAAGCGCAATGTGGACCATCATATAATACTTGGTCAGTATCTGTGTTCATTTGGAATTGGCATTTAAGAATAATTGGTCATGTACGGAGGTCATTAGCCTTTGTTGTATCATGTATGGTCTTGAGCAAGGTTGTCACGGCGATTAGGCGAGTTGGGGCAACGCCTAGGTGACAAATCATATATTGTAAACCATCAATATTAATTAATTTTAATTTAAAACTATAGTTAAAAATGTTTAAAATATAATGTTGTTACTATGTTAATAGCATTCGTAATTTTCAGGGCCTCAATATTACTCCATAGTACCACATAAGATAGTGTATACTCCACAGCACCAATAGAAACCACTTCCAACAGCCACAAAATATCTTGTGGACTGATTCAACCTATCAATTATGAAGCAAGCAAACCTACCGAGTCCCTACTCAAACTCTAGCAGCCCCCTCCCCCTCCCCCTCCATTTGCCTTCTATTAGCAGCAGCAATCTAAGAAAGCATGGAGATCTGAGTGGGCTGCGACGGCAGGGTGCGAGTCGTGCAACGGCGGATCATGACGAGGCGTGAACGGCAATGGCTAGGGGCAACTTTTGTGACAGTGACGGCTGGGTTCTAACAAGGCGAGGTGAGCAGTCCCGGCGTCTGATCTCCACCGACCGGATGACTAAGCGGTGCCAAGGCGACGCCATGACAACACCGGTCTTGAGCATTGCTGATGCTTATTCGGAACATTTTGTTGCCCATTGAAAGAGAGGAACTTTTAGCAAGGTTGACAGCTTGTTCTCTGGTCTGTTAGTTGAATTAGAACAAATGCAACCAAGTCAATAATAATTCCCTCCTGAAGTTTCATGCGAACAAATTTTCCAATTTGACTAGGCCCTCATGGAATTCCTATTATAAATTTATAATGGAGGATCAGGTTGATGCTGCCCAGCAGTGCTCTTAGAAATCGATCAATCACTGTATCAGATAGCGGACAGTATTTGTTTGATATATTAGGCATAATCTTAACCCATTTGCTTTGTGTTTGCAGGCATTTGATACAATAAAGAAATCAGCATCCAGTATGTCAAAAGACGATGTTAAACGGCTTGAAAAGGAAGTGAGTACATGAACAGAGATGCTTTAAGGCACTGGGCTGCTTAGCCGAAACATCTTACACATTCTTATGTTTCCTCCAGGTTGAAGAATTGACCAAGAAGTTCATCAAGTCGGCAGATGATATGTGCAAGGCTAAGGAGAAGGAAATATCTGGAAGCTAAGCTGAACTGCTTTGCCCTGGACCTGTTTTACAACTTTAATGCCAGTAGTAATTGAATAGTTGCTAATTTGCAGCTATGGCATAGAGGTCAAGGTGTCGCATGCCATATGGGCATATTGTTGCTCCCAGAGGTGTGCAATTTATATGGTTAGAAATTAGAAACACTAAGATGTTTCAACTTTCAAGGGCAAGCAAACGTGGCTTTGTTGTAATTTTCAGTCATGATTTCACGACTTGATGCTTACCATACGAAAACAACTTTCCTTTAGCATCAGCCTTTTTATGGCGGTTGCTCAATGACATTTTTATACCTTCCTTTCCAACAAGAAATTGATGGCCTTGTGCTCATTTGCACATCCTGGTATACATAATCTCGACCCATACGTTGAGTTTGTTATGTTTTCCCCCTCCTGGTATACACACAAGCGTTTCTTTCTTCAAATATTTCATTTTCAGTTTTTTCATTTTACATTCTCTCTTCTCGGTGTACTCTTCTGGTCAGATTTGTATTCTCTGTCTTAGAGAAATAAAAACACATATGTTTCTTTTTATTTAAATTATTATATCAAAAATTAATAATTCAGATCAAATTATGGGAGAAGTCTCTAATTTCTCATAAGATAAAAAAAATCACATCAATTTCACCTTTATATTAATTTAGATTCTAAATTTAGATGGGATCATTAAAGTTCTTAAAAAAAAAATACTCTACTTTTTTTTCTCTAATAAAGGATACCAATCCCTCTATGATATAGATCAAAGGGGCAATCACCCTTAAAGCATTTAGGTTGAGTTCAACGCACCGGTGCTTCACGTGGCGCTTCAACAGAATATTCTTCAGCATATTATGTGTCACGTGTGCGAAACACCACCCGAAGTACCACCCCTCTCCAATACAAAGGCGCTTTGTACTGCCCTATGAGTAAATTAAATTACGTGATTTTAGTAAAACATCAATAACTTTTAATTTAAAAATCGAGTATATGCCATATTTGATCTCTATATGAAGATAATTTAAAGATCTACAACCTTCTCAATATAATCAACATCTAATTTGAACTAGATTAATCATAAATTAAGAAACAAAAATTATATATAATTTGATCGCACGCAAATCGAGGAAAAAAGGAAAATCTGGCATCGGGACACCTCAGCTAGCGCCCTCTCTCTCCTCATCTGATTAAATTAATATTTATTTTTGCGTGGGGCCCGTATGCAGACGTTGTTACCGTCGGCGTTGGACTCAGCCTTACTTATCTTAGAAACCAAAGCTTTTCACTATAAGGCTGAGTTCAACACACCAGCGCTTCGCGAGGCGCTTCGCGAAGCGCTTCAACAGAATATTCTCCATCATATTCTGTGACACGTGTGTAAGCACCACCTGAAGCACCCCATCTCCAATGCACCGGCGTTTCACGAGGCGCCTTTTCAAGCACCTCCCACTCCAATGCAAAAGCGTTTCGAGAGGCGCTTCGTGCGGGGCCCGCGTATATAATACGTATTAAAGATTATAAAATCGTTAAAATGAAATTTAGATAATTCGAACACAACAAAATAAAAGACAAAAATCATAAATAACATTAAAAAAATTTAAAAATTTTGGTTAGCATCGTTGTCGTCCTCGACCACGTCTGAAGTCGTGCTATGCGGACTGCCGGTATCTGATACAGACGTGGAGGGGGAATTCTTTGCCGATGCTTGCAGAGGCAACATTTCCGCAAGGACGGTCAGAGCTCCGACAAAATGAAGATTCTAACCATAAAGGTCGTGAGGGGGTTGTGCGTACGGATGTGCATATGGATATGGTTGGCTATATGGAGGGGTTGGGGCGTATGATGGATAGCACATCAGGTATGGTGGGGGAAGAGGCTGAAAACTAGGCGGATTTTGATTGTTTGCCGCTTGTGAGTTCTCCTCATCTAAACTGGACTCGCCAAAACAATTCACATAACCGCTGGGGGGAGTGTTGGCCATCGGGAAATTTTTTGGAAAAAATTTGAGCAACGAGAGGGAGAAAAATGTGTGCTTTGTGCTTGTGTTTGGTGCAAATGAGCTGAAATTTGCTCATATTTATAGGCATACGAGCATACAATTTTTTTACAATTTTTTGTGATTTTTTATGAATTTTAGGCTCAAAAATAAATAAAAAATTAAAACGACTAGTTTTAACAGCTATTTATTTGTATCTCTGACATGTGGGACCAGTCGAGAAAAACGATGCAACGACTAGTTTTTGCCACCAAAAACCTCCTCTCGGGCTGACACGTGGGGCCGCGCATCGGCCGAGCCCACCAATTAGCGGCACAAAGAGTGTACCAACACTGAAAACGCACGAGTTTTCGCGTCACTACGCGTTTTGTGGGCCCCACCAAAACGCGTGGCACACATCTCTACCGCACACACCGCCATTGACATGTGGGCCCGAGCGTGCAATGGGCCCAGTTTTTAGTGCGGGTGACGCAGGCGAGACAGGTGGGGCCTACAAACCGCATCCCGGGGCATCACGTGCCATTCAACGCGCGTGGCTTCGGCTCGGTGGCGTCGCCGGGCCCACCTATCTGAGCTCCGCGGGCACCGTTTCAAGTGTTGTCTTTTCTCTCCTCGCGTAGTTTTTTTATTAATTTTTCGTGGCGGGTCCACATGTCAGAACTCGTTACCGCCGACGTTGGACTCAGCCTAAGAAGCTGAAGCAAGAGCTGAGTAGTGTCTCGGACATCCCATCCCTCCACCTCAACACCCTCTCATAAATCTATAAATCAGTTTTTTTTTATCAAATAGATTCTTAAATTTATCTAAAAAATTAATCTTTTATGTTTCTATATTATAAATCTTAAAAATTGGTTTCTTAGAGAGCTAAGCGAAACTAGGCCTTCGTTCCATACAAAGGCCGAAGTGAACAAACGCAGAACAGATCGAAGGGCGAATTTCTCAAGGATTGCTCATAATTCAGAGGGAAAACCCCACCACATACCAGTTAGCTAAAGCAACTTAGCCAAACCAAGCTATACAAACTCCAAGCCCCACTGAGCCAAAACAGCACCAAGCCAGAAGCCAGCCTTCGAGCCGAAGACCAGCTGTGACACAATATACTCATCATCATCCATCCATCTCCCTCTCTACGTCCCCTATGCTTCTTTACAAGCATGCACACGCCACAACTCCAAGCTAAAAACTAGAGGTTACAAGCCATAACATTATTCTTTCCCTCTCTTACCAAACACTGCCATTGTCACCGCCCTGATGCCCCTCACCCACAGCTCTGCCGTCTCCTCCCCGCCTTGGCACACGAAGTGCACCTCCCTGCCGGTCGCCGTCACGACGCGGAACAGCCCGGGCTCGTAGGCGTCGCCTTTCCCCTGCCGGCGCCGCTGGAACGCCGAACTGCCCCCGACATCAGCCTCCCGGCACATGACGTTCCGCCGGTTCGAGGCGCCCCACCGGATCACTCCGGCCTCGGCGACCATCCGCAGCGACTTTCCGTGCGGCTTCCCCCGGCCGCCCTTGGTGTGCTTCTTGACATGCGCGCCTTGGAGGACGGTTAGCCGGCCAAGCTCATCCATGATCACGTCCTCGGCCTTGTTGAATGGAGCAGTGGCCATGGCCGCCCTGGCAAGGGAGAGAGCCGTCTCACCCCGTGGTGTTTGGAGGTCGCACCGGGCGCCGTAGCTGATCAAGAGCTCACAGATAGCGACGTGGCCTTCTCTAGCGGCTAGCATCAGTGGGGTGTAGCCGTCACTATCCGGGATGTGGACGTCACAGCCGGTGCTCGCCAGGTGACGCACCGCGGCAATGTCACCGCGCCGGGAAGCGCAGTGGAGAGCGTAGAAGCCTCCGGGCATGCCCTTCTCGAGCGCGAACTCGAGCATGACCTGCTCGAAAAGGTCCCTCTTCTTGCTCAGTTGCGCGAGCCCGATGGCCGTCTCGCCGCGCTTGTTGATCAGCTTCACATTGGCCCCAGAGAAGACGAGTACACGGAAGGCGTCGACATGGCCCTCCTTGGCAGCAGCCATGATGGCTGAGCACCCATCCAAGTCCTGCTCGTCCACGTCAGCGTCAGGCTGAGCCAGCAGCACTTCCAATGCAGTGGCGTCACCACAGCGCGCCGCAAACATCATCGGCGAGAACACGTTCCGGTCGGTCGACCGAGGGATCGTCCCGGACCGGATCACGCCAAGCACAGCACGTTCAAAGCATGTCTTCCAACGCCCGGACGAAGCGACAAGTACCGCGGACTCGCCGCTTGAATTCAGCAGTGCAACATCTGCTCCGGCCGACACAAGAACTCCGAGGCAATCGTCGCGCTTGTGGCGCGCGCAGAGGATGACAGCCGTGTCACCGGACTCCGCCCTCGCATTCACCTCGCAGCCCTTGTCTATGAGCAACTGCAAGATCTCCGACTGTCCAAGGCGCGCCGCCATGTGGACCGGCCGGAACCGGTTGCTCCGGGACGTCTTCACGGGAACCTCACAGTCCACGCCACATGCCAGTAATGTCTGCACGGCGCCGGCATTCCCGCAGAGGATGGCATGGTGGAGGAGTGTCCGGCCAAGGTGCGTCGCGCTCGACGAGTACCCGTTTTGGAGGAGCATGCGAAGGATGCCGCCGGTGGACTCATAGTACTCCACGGCGCACCAGACTGCGTCATAAGGCTCGGCGAGGCCGGCGCCGACACGCAGCTCCTCGACGGTGGCCGTGTCCCATGACCAAGCACCCAACCTCACCTTGGTGTCCCTCCTTACACCGGCCTGGACATTGAGTGTCATAAGGAAGTGTTAAGCAATTAAACTTATAATGTCTCAGGGCGAGGGTATGTGTAATCTGGGTATGCATGGATGCATCGTGAGATTTGATGGATACCTGAAGTAGCTGACGGACGACCGTGACTTGTCGGCTCACGATGGCGGCGAAGAGCGCGGTGCAGTCGACGTTGGCGTGAAGAGACGGCTTCAGAGAGCGTAGGAGTACACGGTCAGTCGCGTTTGGGTCAGCTCCACTCTGCAAGATAATGAACCAGTCCAAACTATGAGCTGACAATAACATTTTCACCAGATTTACAGTGTTAAGAATGAGCCTTTTTTTTAAAAAAAAAAACATCCTAACAAATAATAGTATATGCTATTTTAGCAATACACGAACCACTCCACCTCCACCCACACCCACACTAATAAAATATTAATAAATACGCACATAAAAATAAATAAAGAAGATTAAGAGTGAAACCCACACACTCTAGTCATCTCAGTTCACATGTGAGTGCAAGAATAAGTTATATTATTTTTAGCAAAAGTTGTACATAACTCTAATTTTACATAAGAAAAGATAAATGGTAAAGATTAAGTTTGGCTTAAAGTTGGTTTTGGTGCAGATCATCGTAGCATTTGATTTGTGGTGATAAAAATATTGTTCTATTTGCAAAACAAAAAGTATTATGTACACTATAATTCAGGTTACGATTTTATCGAAAACTGATCAAATTGAGACAAAAAAAAAAATCTTTATGTAATAGTCCAAAGACACAGGGACCAAACTGAAAAAAAATTTGGGTAAGATCCGCAGAAGCGGATTGCCTTAACCGCAATGTGCTATAGGAAAGCCCGAAAGCTGTTCCCGTCCCTGTCAGGGGAGATGCCAACCGTCTCTCCTTTCTACGAACACAAATCCCATCGTCCTCCTCTTCCTTATAAATCGGTCTTCGCAGACAAGCATAACCAATATGGGACTAAACGGTCTTAAACACATCTTCATCCGTTTCGTGGGAGGCTGCAGGCCTGCAAGGGCCTTCACTTCCATCTAAGGAGTGTGGAGCGGCGAGCGTCGAGCATGTTTGACCCGTTCCTCAGTGCGATGAGATATCAGTGGTGCTCACAATGACAGCGAGCAAACTGCAGTCGCGTGGTGAGGCGGGTGTCGTCGTTGGAGAAAAATAGGTGCGACATAATGCGGTTTTGCGGGCCCCATTTAACTTTTACAATTACGTAAAACCCATACATGTGAGGCTAAGAACAGAAAAGACCTGCATATCAGTGAAATATGTGTTTGATGCATATGTGAAACAAAACCAAAAACGTAAGACCTACAACTGGCATAAGTGCGACATTGATCCAAACATTAGTCACCATCACTGAAAGCTGAGTCCCACAATTGGCGTCTCGACATGTCTGTAATAGAGTTAGATCTATTTGCGTCACATGCAAGCGAGGTGTGGACCCACCTGACGCATAAACAGAGTGTGTGCACCTGCCTCGATTTTTTCACACACGTGATGTTGAACATGAGTCGCTGACAGATGGATTTAGTAATGCTTGACCTTACTTGTAAGTGACACAACCTAAATGATCGTTGAAATTATTTTAAAATCGAATAGATATTTAATTCTCCTCATTGTTGCACACAGAGAGAACGACAGATATGACCATTACTATCGTGGCCACCGACCCACCGTTTCAATATAATGTTTTTTTTTGGTGCTGTTAAAATTTTTTTGTGAGATTATTTGTTAATGATACAAAATTTTCTAGTAGTTTTTAATATTTAATTATTATATTATTTAGAATTAAGTAAGAGTTAAATCATTAAAGATTTGATTTTTACTAGCCTTTTCGAAGAAATCTTCACATTGTGGCACGAAATATTATTTTTAAAAATCAAAGAGTCTCCCTGGTGAAGATAGCCTAATATACATTGTAAACATGCCTCAGAGGCTTCTTCCCGGGGGATTCCTTCGCGTGTAAGACACTAAGACATCGGATCGTGGTACAATTTACCATGCGGAAGGTGATAGTTACGATCGTGCGTAATGTGGTCCATGAAGAAATTTTTGCATCGTAATGCCAACAAACAACCCTGTGACTGATCAAAATTTTCCTCGGTTTCTCCAACCGGGCACTCGTAGGGGAAAGAGAGAGAGCAAGTACCTTGATGAGCGCGTCCACGACGTCGACGAAGCCACGGGCGGCAGCGGACACGAGAGCGTGGACGGCGACGCGCGGGCGGACGAGGTCGGAGCCCATGAAGATGGCCGCGAGGGCGGTCTGGCCCTGCAGCGCCGCCTCCACGACGGCCTCCTCGCAGGCCGGCTGCGACGCGCCCGCGCGCACCAGCAGCTCGGCCACCTCCGCGCGCCCCTCGCGCGCCGCGGCCGTCGTCGGGTACCCCCGGAACACTTTGCCGTTCACGTCCGCTCCCTTCGCCTGCACATCCATGCATTTGCACGCATGCAAATGGGAACCATCAAACAAGTGTACTCGAACAAAAAAACTTAAAATTTCAAAATCAAATTGCACATAGTACATTTCATGTATGCTTCACTGATTTCCTTCTAGAAGTTTAAGTTACACAATTTAAGATATCTCACCCAAGAAAATCCAATAATCCAACACATGAATTACTTAAACATGTTAAAGAATGGTTTTATCCACTGACTATCCTTAGCTAACTGAATATTAAACTCTTTGATTTCCCAAAAGTTCAACACAGAAAAAGCTTTGGGCCGCCAACATTGCTGTACAAAAATTTAGTCAGTTATTGCATATCGGACTTCTAGGTTATATGTGTCTATATAGATTAAGATAGCGTTAGTTTCATGGATCCATATTTCACATATGTGTTGGGGACAATGTGAACCAAAAATCATATGGGTTCTCACGTTATCTCACAATGATATTTGCTAATAGAAAGATATATGTTTTTTTTAATCATGCATACAAGTCTCTTCACCCTATAAACAAATCTCTCTTCTCGAATTTAATCCTCTAAAATTCTCTTAATCCCTATTTCATTTCTCCGACAATGATGGTCGATGACGAGCAATAACAGGGCGGCAAGGGGGCAGTAGGCAGTGGAGGAGAGACGAGATGGGGGCAGTAGTGGAGGCAAAGATCGGGAAGAGGTGAAGAGGAAGGCGAAGAGAAGGGAGAAAAGTTGTTGGAGGAATAGAGGGTGAGAACTAAATCATGTATGAAGGGTAAATGATGTAATTTTTTTCAAAAAAAAAATCTGACAAATGCATTAAACAGCCCCTCAAAAATATATAATTTTCAAGAACTAAAAAAAATATAAGACTGCTAGATGCTATATTGAAACCATTGAAACGACTAGAGTGCAAGAAATGGTATCTAGTACAGTGTTCTTTCCCTCTTTCTCCTGCAAAGCAGATAAGATGGAGCAAGAAAGGGAGCAGAGAGCTCTCTACATTGACCACCAATCGGGACTCGGTGCCACGACTGGGCGCGTGGAAAACAAATGTCGCTGTTACTACTATGTCGGACAGGTCGGTGAATGATGGTGTGATGTGGTGTCACCTGCTACCCAATGGTCTGTCCGGTGCGTGGCAGCACTGTGGTACTAATGTACTAGTGTACAACTATGCCAGAATTCATTTATGCACGAGAGCTAAATGAAGATGACTCCCCTTACTGGAAGTAGGAATCTGGTCAAAACCTCTACAAGAGACAGTAAATCTCTGTGCAATCACTGTGTCTGAGTGTGCGGCCAACTCGGGTTTTGTTCAGCAATTAGAATGAGAAGGAAACAGACACAGTACTTTGCAGTGCTGATCGTTTCCATTCCAAGGTTCTTATACTTGGTCAGTGCCCAGTTTATAGAAAATAGAATGTAATTGACAGCACTGCATTGGGAAATCATAGAAACATGACCTTGGTTTATACTCCACGTTCTTGCTATAAGCTAGTGTTGAGTTTCATATACAATCAGTTCTCTCAAAAACTTAAACTACTATTGAAAGAAATGCGTTAACTAGCGCATATTTCTTAAATCAACAGGAGGCTAAATTCTCACGGTTCAAAGTCCTAAGTCATCAAAGATGGTAATTTCTCTGCATTTTTACCATAACATGCTGAAATCTTAAGTAAAGAGTAGCTACATGCAGTGAAATATACTCATTAGTACTACTACGTCGACTGGCTCCACAGTGGATGCAGAGGCCACCAAGCCCCACGAGCACGGGAAGTGGCAAGAGTGTAACTGTGCGCCGCAGCTTATGCATGGGTGTCAGGCGTGTGTGTGCCCCTGTGCAGTATGCTTCGCTTGAGGCCAGGAGGAAGGAGCAGGGGAGCACACAGGCACAGCTAGCTGGCTGATAGGTGCAGATGACTCCAAGACAAAAACAACAACATAATACGAGCGACGCATCTGTGCTAAATACACCGGCCCATCTCGGCAGGAGCAGAGCAATGGATTGGGGCGTTTTTCCTGTGACATCCATCGCCCATGGCATTTGCCATCATTACTGGCAAAGCCCTGTCATTTACTGGCCCTACATGGAGCGAGGGGGTGTGCTATGATTCTGTGTATCCACTACCTATCCATGGCGTGATCGATTACAGCTATGTGTTTTTTGGACTTGTCTGTGCATTTGTGAGTCGGTCACTAGCCTCGGTCACTTGACTGTACTAGCTGCAGCTTCCGGGAACTTACTGTTATTTGCCGTTCTGTGAGATTTCTATCAAAAACCATTGGATCGTGATCTATCTATATATAGTCTGGACCATTATCCGTGTCTCTCAGTTGAATCTCATACATGAGGAGAGTCCTGTCTCGTACACTATACAATCCTACAAGTCCTTAAGTGTGATCTAGCCGTTGGTAGAACCACCACGACCCGCCGTAATGGAGAAGCAAATGCACCCAGAGACTAGACGTGCGTCGGATCGTTCTATCATGCGATATACAGTTCAGGTCAAGCAATCCAGGAGCTCTAGACACGCATAAGAAATCAGGAAATTAATTTCTGAATGTCGATTCTTGATCTAACAGTTCAGTGCAGCTGATCCAGATCCTCAGGGGATGGGGTGAGATGGCTCGTGAGCAACGTTATTTATTTATGGCCACGAGCAGGTAAGTGTTGGTGCAGGAGTCGTGCACAGGCTGGACTGGAAAGGCAAGTACAGTGGGAGTGTTCTTCCGGCACAACTACTCCCCTGCCACTCCCATTCAATGGCGCCCATGACATCGGCGGATCACCCGGACATGACGCCATACCACAGCCCCAAGACCTCAATCACCCAGGAAGGCCATGGTCTTTGGACCACCATGAACGACACTAAAGAAAGTCGCTTAGATCCTTAGGTTTATCCGTTTCCCCATCGAAACTTACACTGGTCATCACCGACAGTAATGTTGTTGGTTTCACCCTTCAGCTACAAAGTTGAACACCCAAACCTCAAATTGTTGTCCACCTCCATCCCTATGGTTGAATTTTGATTCTTGTGCTTGCTCTGATATTATCTCAGAAATGATGTGGTATATTTAGGGTTCCAAAGATCGTTTCCGGACAAATCCGATAATCAGCTGGTTTTCTGACGGTTAGGGCCATTTTATTTTTTTCATTCTTCTTTGTCTGGAAACAAGGTGTTTGCACTATTTACTGTTTAATGAGGTACAACTAGAGTTGCTGAGTTGTAATTAAGACCTAAGTGAAATGCTTGTGCAAGGTTAGAGACTCAAACATGAAGATCTCAAGTTCTAGATCTAAGTGAAACACATATACAAATTTAGAGATCTATATTGTAATTTACTCTTATTTTTCTTAAGTTCTTCTAATTTCTCAATCTTAGATTATTTGCAGTTTTTACACAGCACAAAACTACCACTAATACAGACTATACGATTCAGGACTAAAATTTACCACAATACAGTAGAGGAGACACTTTGATGAAAGGTTTGATACTACAGCTGATGGCTGCAGGAGGCGTGAGGGGCAAGTGACGGACAAGTGGGGTCATGCGTGATTATGCGCACGTGAGAAAGGCCAAAGGTTGTACCATAGGATCCCGATCCACCAAAGCCCCAGATTATTACACAAAACAAGAGACCGGGAGACCCCCTGAGGCAGCCGAGCAGCTCACGTGATCCATCCCTACAGTGCCCTCACGAGGGAATATATTGGTTTCTACCAAAGTCTCTCACTACATTGTTAAAACTAGCCCTGCTGCTTTTACTCTACTGATTATTATTATAATTATTACCACTAAACAAATCTGGATTTGGTCAGAGTTAAAGTCAACCCCATGCACCCATGTCACCCAATCCCTTCAGTAAAATATCACCTAGAGTACACATCATATATACCACCAGCCCTGCCTTCCCCGGACACAAAATGATGGACCAAGAAGCAAGAGGTTTGATTTTGTGTTATCTTTTCAGGACATTCAGAGCTGGGAACACCTTAGAATACAGAATCATTATCAGGATAGCGAGATGCCTCGCCTCACATCACCGATAAAAATTCAATAACAAACTTCCTAGATTGACCGAGATCGGATAGCTCCGATCAGTCAAGAAGTGATCAAGTGAACCCGAGCCATACTCTGCTCACAATACTTCCCTAAACTTCCCATCATAGAAAGCCTTCTATTAGAATTTTGTCCTCGCCGCGCCGGATTACTATCTATTTCACTATTGTAAAATAAAATACCTTGGTGGTACACAAACAGTATATGTGTACACTTCAACCGAAGCATACATACATACACATGTATGATAAAATTTTCGTTCATTGATTTTCAGCCATGCATATAGAAAGATAAATTTTGATTTAAACAATACATATTATCTATAACTACGTTTAGCAGGAATTAATTTCTGTTTTTTCTTAAAATTTATCTTTATTTGAATTTAAACGAACTGAAACTATAAATATAAAGATATATGTATGATTTCATAATATCAACTAAATAATATTCTACAATGTAATATCATCATATAATTTGATTATCTATACTGGTATTTTTTAACCAGATAAAAGGTCGTGTTCGGCCGCCCTGCCTGCGTGCAAAGATCGTTTTATCATGAGATATGAATAGAGGGTTTCTAACTGTTCTGATTTTATGTTAAGTCTGAAAACCGTTGTAAAGAGTCTACAGTGAGCCCGACAATTTGTCTGAAAACCGTCGATAATGAAATCTTGACAAGAACGTCAGGTGGAGATGTAGGATACAGTTGATGTGTCGAACTCTATGAAAATCTGTTTGTTTTTTTCTATATATATTTTTTATTTGTCACAGATTTAATTTTATAGTCTCAACTAGTCATGTGATCCCTACATGTATCTAGGATGTAGGGATGTGCCTAGGAAGCTTCCATGCATAAGCAGTGTGCCCACCATTCTATGATTTTAATCACGAGCTAAAGAACAAATATGTTCCGTACATATTAGAGGCCTTGCATGGTCCCATTGCGAGCCTGCAAGTTGTAGCACCTGTTCTAGAAACTAATTACCGAACAAAAAAAATACATAAAGTAACATAATTTGGTCCAAAAACTATTTGGAAAAATTTCTTATAATAATGACGAACAGTTTTTTCAAGAATTTTTAATCTATATTTAGAAATGCGGTACAAAGAGCAAGGGACTAGAAAGAGGAAAGCCATGGAAGCAGCAGCTTACTAATAATTGGGGAGAAGAATTGCACTGTGTGCTCGAATGGCTGGAGTGTGAGATCCTAATTCACAAATGCGAGCAAGTTTAGTCCCATTAGTTTAAGATGCGGAACAGATGTATCAAATATCAAGTTGACTTAAATACGCTGACTCCAAGTTAACCCTCCTGCCCAATGTGAGAACAGAAACATAATTAAAGATGTGTTTGATACCGTATGGATTTGAATCTGATTCGTATGAACGAGATTGAGTAAAATAAATTATAGAATTGCAATGAACGATGTTTGATTGATTATATGAGTAATCTAAATAGAAATATAAGATGAAAGAATATTACTAAAATCATTTATATCTTATATTCTATTTTAATAATTTTTATTGTCTTAATAGTTCTTAATTAATTTTAATTTATATTAAAAATTATTAATACACATTAATCAAATTTTTAATTACACAATTAAGCGACTTGAGCCGACTATGAGTCAAACGGTGGGGGGAGTGTGTATTAATCAGATCAGACTCCTAACTACTTTTTGTATCTACTCAATCAAATACAAATCACGTACATACGACCAAATAAGAAGTTGATTGTATCTTGGACGTAGACAATCAAATACATCCTAAATTAGTGTGTGGGTCGTGTATCCCGTATAAAGATGCAATGAAATTGCGTTGAACTTGAGATGTTACATAGAGTGTGAGTCCATTGTCCATGTAAAAGAAAGTTCGGGATCAACAGATACTAGTATTTGTCAAACAGTTTTTTTTTTACAAACAGTTTTTTAAAAAAGTATGGGAAGAGTTTCCTATATTATATTCTTTTTCATCTTGGCTGAAAATTTTTACTCCATGTTTTTGAGTTGTAAAAAGGGCAACAAAATTGCAAGTGGATCCCTGTAAAGATCTCTAGGCTTCTACGGTATTAATAAATTCTAAAAGAGATCGGATTTGTCTAGCGCGTGCATTTATATACTACATTGAACTATGATAACACACACAAAAAAATAATAAAAATGTCAAACCAAGCATGAGATTGAGTTTTCTAGCAAAAAAATTAGAAAGGGACGAGTTGAAGCTTCGAATTGGTAGAGGCACTCGAAGACCATTCGAAATTCTTGCAAAAGATTGGCCAACTTTTTTTAAAAAAAAAATAATTCTGCCACAGGAATGGAGCTAAAACTAGTCAATTTGAGGAGCAGAAACGGACAAGCTTCCTTCCATTTCTTTTTTCATAAAAAAAGAGATAAAATAAGCAAGATTTCTGAAAAAAAAATGGGGAAAAAGAGCTAACCGAGTTCAAAATTTTCGAATTCGAACCAAAATCACCAAAAGAAAAAAAGAGCAAATCAGCAGCTGGAAATGCGCTTTACATTACATTACAAACCAAATCTTGACCCAAATTCCATCCAAGAAAACTCAGAAGCCATAACAGGACAAACCGAAATGCGATTCACTTGTCAAATCATGCCAAAGAAATCATCATACATACAGCAAACATTGGAGGAGGAGGAGGCTAAAGCACTTACTAGGAGGGTGCGAACGAGCGCGACGTCGCCGTTGCCGGCGGCGAGGAAGAGCGGCGACACGTCGGCGCGGATCTCCTCGTGCGCGGTCCGCAGCTCGGCGGCGGCGCCGTCCCTGAGAGCCGCCTCTGCTACCCGCCGCGCCTTCAGCCACACCACCCCGGCGTAGTTCACGTCGGCGCGCCCCGCCGCCAGCAGCTCGCCGGCCTCCCTCGCGTCGCCCCGCGCCACCGCCTCCACCAGCCGCTGCGACGCCGCCTCCGCCGCATCGCCGTCCTCCTCCGCCACCGGCCAAACCTGCCGTCCTCCGGCTATCGCCGCCGGGCGCAGCAGCACCGCCATTCTCGAAGCTTCTAGAGAGTTCCTCGGTGTGTGTCTGTGCGTGTATGTTAGAGGTGGGGAAACTTGAAAGGGCAAGGCGCGAGGTGACGGGGCAATATATAGGTGGGGTTGGGCTGGTGAAGTTACCGTGCGGTGAAAGGGATGGGTGGGGATGTGGGACCGAATGGCAGATACGGTAATTATAAAAGGTTTGAGATGGGCCCCAGTGCTCATAGGGTGAGCGTGACTGATCATCAATGTCACGCTCCTCGCGCAGCTCGGCTCTAGCTCAGCTCGGCTCCGCTTAGCTGAAGTTTCTTTTGTTTCTGTGGGTGCTTTTTCAGTCGGCCCTAATCCCCCAGATTTACAACCAAAATCGACTTAGAAGAATTCATCTGATGGATGAATTTTTGAATGAAAATAATCCATATTAAAAAGTTACAGAAATGACTAACACTTATCAATTTTGCAAAAAAATAATAGGAGCAAGAATGAAGGGTGAATAGGTCATTTAAAATTTTTCTGACTAAAAATGATTTTTTGTATTTATGAAAATAAAATTCTTTTTGCAATCACCCTAGATAACTAGTGGTTCCAGTAATAAATAAGTTTTGCAAATTTAAGATGATATGATAACAATGGAAAATATGCAAATTAAATCAAGTGCAATAAATAAAGGAGGACAAAAAAAATAAATTAAATAGACATGTGAATTTTTTTTCGACGTCCCGAGACTCGCGGGGTCTTCTCTATTTCTCGTTGAAACACTCACTCGTGAGTCTCGCTTCGATATTACTAAGATTGTTCTTTTTTCACCCGGATAGACGAGTACCAAGATTTTCACAATACTACTAGGCCTCTCCGACAATCTTCATCGGTGGAGAGATCTCCGACAATATTCTAGGTGACAACAATCAACAACAATATTAAGCTCAAACTCTTCACTTGACATTAATCAAGTGTTAGGAAGCTCAAACACGTAAGGAGTAATTCATATAAAACTATCAACTCACTAAATACTCTATTAATACAAATAAGCTCAATTAATAATCTCACTCTAATACAACATATGAGAGTTGAATGTATTATAGTGCGCTTGGACTATATGTCAATAAATCTTGGTACAAAAGCATACAAATGAAAATCTCAAGTCCTTTATTTATAGACCCCCAACAAATTCTAGCTATTACAAAAGAAACATACTGAAAATACCAGACAATCCGGGATCACTACTGGATAGTTCGGAGTAGTTCTAACAGCTAGTAACAAACCTCAAAACTAACCGTTGAGGGCAATTGAGATAGCTACTGACAATCCAAAGCACTAGTAGACAGTCTAGTGCATACAAAAATTTTGAGACCCAAAT
This sequence comes from Pharus latifolius, assembly GCA_019359835.1. NCBI lineage: Eukaryota > Viridiplantae > Streptophyta > Magnoliopsida > Poales > Poaceae > Pharus > Pharus latifolius. The sequence continues at coordinate 16,339,957 of CM033322.1, forward strand.
TTCACCCTTATTGTTAAAATGTCCCGAACAATCTTCCAAACAGACTAGTGCACCAGACATTCTACCAGATAATTCGGATGAGTCTGTCCATCTTTCGATAAAATGGGCATAACTTTTGATCTAGACATTAGATTTAGATACTCCTTGGTTCGTTTGAAAGCTGACTCGAAGGACTACAACTTTCTCAACATGAGTAAGACCTATTTTGGTCTAGATTACTCTAAAAAATATAAAACATTCAATGTAATCACTTCAAAGCCTTCGCTTAAACTTAAATGTCTTCACTAACCATTCAAATCAATTGAAAAATAACTTGATGACATAGTGAATGAATGATACATGCAATTGAGCTTCCCTCACGAGAATTCATTAAACTACTAACCCCGAACCTCTCTTTATAGTATGGCCAAGATTAGGAAATAAGATTCTAATAATCCATCCGTCTCTTAACTCCAAAATGGGTAAAATTTTAGAAAATAAATCCTTAATATTCTATTTTACTTTTGGCTGAGCATGTCCATGCTTGAGAAAACTTGATCATATATCCTCTAAGGTAATTTTCTTCACAGTCATCTCACAATCCAATTGAGACTAAGAGACACAAACTCAATAAATATATTAGTCTCACAATTAAGTTTGTCATTAATCATCAAAATAATCAACTAATGGAGGTTGAATCAATAAACATGACTTGTCACATCATCCTGTTGAGTTTAAAGACTCGACAAGTAACTTGTCGCACGCTGATTGGACAACAACGGCTTGTTAAATGCTGGAAACTCGACAAGTGGATGAGCTCGGCTCTGTAATGAAAACAGTCCACTCAGATAATCCAGGTACAGTATAGATTGTTTGGGTTAGTTATGGCTAAGGGAGGGGTTATGGTTAAAGTTAGGGTTAGGGTTAGGGATTTGGGGGAGTTAGGGTCAGAGTTTAGAGGACAGCTAGAGTTAGGTTTTTGGTCAAAATACGATACATTCAATAAAACTAATAGTAGCAAACATTAAAGATTAACAATGAGAGTTGTGAAGGTTGAGGCGAGATTACATAACTTCTTAATATTTCAGCAAAGATGAAAGAAAGTCACAAATGACTGCCACGGTAGCAGTCGCATGAACAGGTGAAGTCATTTATGCAGCAACAAAAGGTAACTAATTATCATAGCGCTTCCTTGTCCAAGTGAAGTCGATCCATCTTGTGCAGGATAGTATGGATAGTGTTCTTGTATCTTTCATTCCACTCGTCATCTACCCGTAACATGTACTTATATTTCTTCATCTCATCTTCTTGGCCACGCTCTACATACATCCTCTCAGTATTGTCATAGGTCCAAGAAGTATTCATCTTAATATTACCTCCACATTTACACATAAACTCATCTAGTTCCAACTAATCATAGAGCCAGATCAAATCCCCTTGTATAAAATATCGTACAACTTAAGATGACAGATGTCTAACAAGTGATACGAGAATTTTTTAGACATATTTTGAAAGTAGAAACTTACACATGCTCTCGAGGTCCTATTCCCATGGCAAGATCAACAGCAAGGGTGTCTTCAGTAGCACATGTATTAAAGATCATGCATGTTGGCTAAAATCATTTCCAAATTATCGACTTCGTCCTAATAGTTTCTCATCCGCTTTACTTTCCCATGTCACTTAGGGTTGAGCCATTGCAAGTAAGTACCTTTGAGGTCTTTCACTCTGTGAATGAAAGAGTCACATGAGTTGTCTCCTTTCACTTCATTCAACATCGAGTATGACCCGTTCTCCATGTGCCTAACAGTGAACTCCTCAACTTGAACCTTTTCATGTTGTGTGCTCTTTCCCAAAGAGACTCAAGATCCATAACTTTACATCCATGAATGATGTATTCTGTAAGTTAAGATTTACCATCACATACTTGCAACAACTCATATTTACACCGTATAGACCATTGTGAATTAAGCCGTCGACGTAAAATATGCACAAATTTTCTAGTTCCTCCATTCTCTAAACACATTTATGCCATTCAATGAAACATAATCATATACAGGTATTTCAATTAAATAAAGTATTTTAAATATTTGATTCTATGATTATTTTTTGTTTATTTATGGTTTTATGCTTCTTTACTTCACTTCTTTTACTTTGCTTTTATTCTTTTCCTAATTATTTCCCTAATTGTACCCAATTATTTTCATGCACACAAATCATCTACATTGTTAAATAACTAAATATCACGATTAATCACAAATAAATTATATAAGATAAACGATTCGGTTTTCTAAATCAACCTAACTCTAAAAAATACACATGCACATAAACTGTGTTAGTTAAATTAACCTAACATAAATCAATTCTCATAAATAAAACTAAATGTTTTAACTTTCTAACTTAAACTAACCCCAAAAATGTTCATACACAAAAATAAAGTCTAAGGTGATTAACAAAATAATCTATCTCTTTAAATAGTTAAATGTCATGATTAATCAAAAATAAATTATATAAACTAAACAGTTCAACTTTCTAAATTACTCTAGCCTTAAATCTATACATGCACATAAACTTTGTAAACTAATTAACGTAACATAATTATAAATTATGGTCATTAAGCATTAAAATAAATTTTTATCCACAACAAAAAAAATTAAAATACTACACAGAGGCATGTTCTCCGACCTAGCTTAAGATGATATCACAATGAAACACTCATTTGTATCATCTAGTTAAATACTGATGACACAAATAATAAAACCATTAAGAAAAAATGGTCGTATTTTAACGAAACTTACATAGTTTTGAAGAGTTTCGCTTGACTGTAAATTTGATAATTGCACCAACTGAAAATTATGGTTAGATTTCAAGATATTTGAATTTGAAAAGTGCAATATGTGCATAAGAGATGAACTTTGGGGGAAAGAATTGGTTGAGTACATGCTAAGGGGACCAGAGCCGAGAGAGAAAAGAGGGAGCAGAGTTGAGCGGCACAGGGGACAAAGCCGCTTGTCAAGTCTCAGAAACTCGACAAATGATTGCCGGATAATTCAGTCGCGACAAATGTCATGTCGAGTGTCCAAAATTCAATAGGTCCATATGGCGGATTATTTTAAAAAAAAAAACACTGAATGTGTGTTATTTCTACAATTTTTTCATGTGGATTATTTTTTTAAAAAATTATATTTGAGTCATCTGTTTTAAATCTAACACTGATATTATTTTTGATCCTGACCATTAAATCCTAAATGGATGATTGAGATTGTGTGAAATCCACTAGATGAAGTTAGATCTAAATCTATGAGATTGTTCTTGTTTCAGTGCTCAAAAATGTGTTGGATTCGTATTCTACAAGTGCATGCATGTGCATGACAACGTATGGACATTATCTTTGAGCCTTGAAGACACGTCCACAGGTTAAGTTATTCGTCTTGCCGTAGAATTTGAGCTCTTTTACGTATCTTTTAATGTAAGTGAATTTTGTTTTCGATGTTTGAGTTGGTCACTTCCACATTGCTTCCGGGTGTTGTGAAATTTGAAGCGGGTTTTTTTCCTCACAGGGAAGAACCATGCGATTCTTACCTACGATATGCAGGTATCTTCTACGTGATACTTAGCAGAATATAAGAGGTGTATATTAAGTTTGGTTTAAATTTGTTTCAGGTGCAAATTACGGTAGAATTTAATTCGTGTTTGAGATAAAGGAGTCCACGCTCTTTACGTAGGAAAGAGTATGCACAAACACTTATACCGGACAAAGAAAATCTGAAATAAAATGCATCACATGTAAATTCCGACAAATAAAATATGTAACCACACAAAAAGAAGGTTGGCTTTCTTTCCTAACTTACTCTGTTTCCATGTGTTTGTTTAATTGATGCCATCTATTAATGTGTGTGCACACACAGGTATGTGTTGGAGATTTAGAGTATAGGAAAAGCTTCCTTTAAGACTTAATCTTATAAATTTAATCATTTAATTGTGTGATTTGTAATTAAAATTTGAGTTACCTTACAATCTTACCACAATTACTTAACATATAATTACAATCATATCTGTTATATATTACAAATGCATGTCCACCAATCTATTAATACAATCTATCGATTAACAAATGTATCTCATATTTTTTATGTGAAAACCAAATCTTATAAAATTTGCTTCCTAGTATATGTGTTGCTAACATAATAAGTATTACTGCTAAAATAATTTTCTAAAAAAACTCCGAAATAAACTTAAAATTAACAATCTCTTGACAAGAGGACGAAAATAACAGTTTATAGGAGTATATCTAATGAGAACTCTTAAAATAAGAGAATATAAACTCATGATCTCAATCATATGATCAATATCGAAGCAAATCATATTTATCAAATATGTTTATGAGACACAAACATTATCATTTTTCCTTGGGACGCTAGCAGCCATTGCTTTCTGAAGAAAGTTGATAATGTTAATATTCAATGAATAAATAGATAATAATTATTTATACAATGATTAAATGACAGAAATACAAATGCATATTCTTTTATTTTTATAGCGATTCTCATGTAATACAACCCACAGCCTATATACAGGCATGCTCTGTCCTGTCTGTAACTCTTTTGTGACAAGTCCCTGTAAACGGAGTACCTACGTACGTATCGTACGTACCATCTCGTCTCTTCACTGCAAGATTAGTTGGACTCCAGATTATAACCTTTAGGCCAACATAGGCTCGGGCTCACTACGAAAGGTTCCAAAACTTGCTACTCCTCTTGAGTCGTCCACCCACTCTCCCCGTGCCTCCGTATCGTACGTATACGAATACGACATGCATGCATGAACAAAATGGTAAATGCAAGCCGAAAGCCGAATACACTTGTCAGTCCATGACTCCCCGTAGTAAAATCGGGGCAAGTACAAAGACCAAATACAGTGTAGTCCAGCGCGATGGCACAGCTGCACAAGACTGGTGAGGAAGACGGGTTCCTATTTACTATAGTTGTATTATAATTATATATGTGTGTGTCTAGGTCATCAGACTAAAAGTTGGTGTTTCAAATCAGTCATAGCGGAGAAATAGAAGAATTTTTTTTGTTTTTGATTGATGTCTTATTCCGAACAGTTAGTTTGTGGTTGGACCGTGCAAATCACATACATACTTAAAAATCTATTACAATCTTGATCGCTTCAGATTAAAAGTCGGTCAACCTGACTAATATAAACTATTTTTTTACTACCAAAGTAAGATTTGTATCCTCACTTTAGAAATAAAAGTTATGTGACTTCCTATCTGTTTGGATTGTTAGATTATAAATTAACATCAAGATCAATGTGAGTGAAAAATTTAAAATTTTTTATGAGAGGATTGACTATTTTAATTTTTCTTCTATATAAATCCAAATTATTTATATTCTGATTAAATTGTCGAGATTTTAGGAAAAATCTCACTTAGTCCGTAGCCATCAAGCCTACAAACGGATCTCCAAGGAATGTTTAGTTTGTAGCAACAATTTATCCCACCAAAAATTAGTTATGTTGGTCAAATTTTACTATTATTTGATTTGTTGCAAAAAATTTTGGCATATTAATAAAAATTACTCAACTCTTACTTTATTTTCTTGATAAAACTTGTCAAAATAGAAGTAAGAAATTGATTGACCAAATTTGAGACATATTTAGGAAGGCAAAATGGGCCAAAGTTACTAGCCAAAAACATGCCCCAAATCCCCCTCATGAAACAACTCCGATAAATCCGCAAGCCAAAGCCAAAATTCCCCTCACGAAACGGCTCGAGCCCCAACCCCGCCGACGAGCCGCGGGGAGGCCTCGCCTGCCACGCATCGTTAAGGGGTTTGGGGCCGTTTTTTAGCGAAACGGGTTAAAATTTCACACAAGTATCGGACATTTGGGTTTCGTTGCCCCCGATAAAGCCGGTGGCGTCGCTGCCGGCTCTGGCGCCCATGGAAGGGAAGCCTCTCTTTCCCTCTCATAAATTATCCTAAAGCTGCCCCAGATTTGTCCTTTCATCAGACCCCTTTTCTTTCCCCCCCTCCTCCTCTTTTTATTGTTTTTGGTTTTATTTACTACTAGTACTGTCTACTACTGTGGCAGGAACTAAACTAGTGGCAACTGTACATGTCGTCTGGATGTGCATGAGGGGACCTCTGCATCAGGTTATCATGAGTTATGTAACTCGTTTGGGGCTAGTTTTGTTAGGATGAGTTTAATGTATTGGTTTCTTATAAAAATTTTTAAAAGAATATTTTGTGTTATGTATGTGAATTCAATAGAAAGGTTTTTCGAAGATTTTTTGTCCGGTTTCATGTACGAAATATATTTATTTATTTATTAAAAGAGAGAAAAATAATTAGATAATAATTCAATACGTAAATCGAGAAAAATCAAATAAAAAAAGCACATCGGCGTCCACGGCCCAACAATTGACATCGTTTCTCTCATCCAATTCCAAAAAAAAATTTTTTTGCCGAGCACCAAGCTAGGCATCCACACTGGACTCCGCCTTATTAAGAATTAATTTTTCTTGTGATCTTTATTGTTTTTAACCTTTATCTGAATGATTCAAGAGATAATCGGTCGGTTATCACTTATAACTAAAAATCTAAAAATTCTGTAATAGGACAAAAATGGTGCCTTAAAGGTGTTTATACTTGTTTTTCGTGGATCTATAAGTGGGTTTATATTGAATACGAATAAAAACAAGTTAAAAAGGCACTGCCTTTTTGAGTTTTTGGAAACAGGTTTATTTGGCAGGGAGCTGGGTATGATCCACATCAGACAACCAGTTGGGTTTAGTTTCGCAATTTGAATCCCTTTGTGATAGATGCTCATTTAGAGTTACCATAACATTTTCCTATCAAAAAATTTTGTTTCTCATTCTTTCAGTTCTTGATCTCTTTCTAGTTTCTACATTGGTGTGTTACTTTTATTGTGATTGTATTTGGATTTCGTCTCTCAAGAGTCAAGACTGTTTGCACATGTGATATCTAGGTGTAATTGCAAAGGAAATGTAGTAGAACTAGTCAACTATGATGGGTTTGAGTTGCATCTAGAACAGGAGACAAAAATACCTATCAAGCATGTAGATAGAAAGCCTTCGAAAATCATTTGATCAGAGATAATAAATAATTCACATCCATTCAATCTACTCACACATAAATATTTTGATTCATCAAACAAGATCTTACCACTAACCATTGCAAAGATAATGTGACAGATGTCGAAGTAAACTCGCCATTAATTGACTTGGTCACCACTCATACCCCAAAATTACACGACATAATTAATTACATGATATATTGCCATTGGAAGTTGGCATGTGTATTCTTGCCTAGTCTTCTCTAACCTGTAGATACGAAGAGGACGGCAAACATTGGGGAGGTCGCCCAAATATAGGTTCAGGCATTAAGGCATATATTGCCGGCTAAGGCCAACTGATTGTACTTATATAGCATATGCACACATCCATATTAGTTTAAGGCACTTGCTGATACATGCTAAAACTCAAATATGAGGAACTTGTAAATGTTTGGTTTGGTTGGCTCCCAACCATGCATCTCAAACGCAGATGCATCCTTCTAAGGAGGGTTTTTTTGGTTTTATAGTATGTAATTCTTCTTATGTATATTACAAGATACATAATTTTTTAATATTATTATAGAATATAAACATACATGCAAATTTATTAATTTCTTTCCTATTATATTTTTATTTAATATTTCTTCTCTCTGAGTCGTATATGATTAATCCCTCACTTTAATATTTTTTTCATTATCATGATATTCATAAGTGAGTGTAGTTTATTTATTTTCTCTTGATGTTGATCTTTTAATCTCTGTGCGTGATCAAAATATCTTATATTTTACACGAACGGAATACCAACGAGACATAAGATGCAAAAGATTACCTTTGAGCCAGCTAGGAGAAATACCCGGACTGAGCGAGCAAGCTTGACCCCCCTACTTGCATATCAAGGATGATTAGGGCATATTAAGAGGGATTAAGGCAGATTCACCTTCTACTCACACCATCTACCCATCAACCCAAACAATATCTCGGCTAAACTAATATTACTTTATCTAACGGACTAAAGGACTCCAACTTAGTGTTCTAACCAAACTTGACCATACATGCTGGTTCGACCGAGCCTTCCTAAACTCAGTTAGAGAACCAAACAGCACCTGAGACAAACTTTGGTTCCGTCACTTCCGTGCCCATCAGCTGGGCTGCACAAAATTTTTCTTTTCTCCCTGCAGATATTCCCAGCCATCGTCTGACCAGATCCACACACAGATCAGTTTACAAAGTACAAACACACACACACACACACACATAAAAAAATTAATAAAGGTGAAAAAAGCGAAATGTGTCTACTGTCTGGGCACTTTATATATGTTTCTTTCTCTCGTTTCCTCTTTGTAAGTGTTGATGTGACGTGTAAGGGAGGTACACAGTTTACTCGTCACTGAGACTAGCAATCACTGAAGCAACATTAATCTGATAACAAAAGAAATTTTTTTTTCATGTGTCACTGAACCAGCAGAGTCAATGCTTGTCGGCCATCGACTAGGCCTGCATGCCTATGGGATTTAGGATTTTTTTTCGTGTACCATAAATTTGAGGAGCTTTGAATGCCCTAAGCATATTCTGTAAGAATTCGTCTCAAAATAAGAAGTATAACACCAGTTTTTTTATTTGTTCAATTAGATAACTAGATGGTCGAATATAACTATATTACATACCAAATAATTGTGCTTAATTCTGATGGTTGATTAGGCAATCTAACGGTCGTAGAACCAGCCATCAGCTTTCTTTACGAGATTAGGACTTATAAAACCTTATCTTGTGTTCTCCACCGAAAAATTTCTCACGACATGTGTAATTTTTGTTTATTAAATTTGCTGCAGTTGACTAAATGCAAGTCACTAATGGCTTGCGGTCCTGCTTTATAATTGGCAATAAATTTAAGGGGATGCTATATATATTGTTGATGACTAGGTTTGTTGTTCATCAATTGCATAGTTTAAGTCCATGTAAGACTCAATGTACTCATTATACTTAATCTATTATTTGATCAAAATCTCCTAGAATTAGGATGCACCACAGTTCCTTCTAAGTCCATTCAGTGGATTTTACATCATCTCATTTATTCATTTCAGATTTGACGTTTAAAATTTGGATGTATTTTTATTTTAAAAACTCTAGGTTTCTTTAGTACATATGATTTACAACAGATAACTTATATCAGAATTTAGAAGATATTTAGGAAAGAACTATAGAAGATCGACGCACATCAGCCTAAGGCTACTTACTGTCTCGCCACATGAGTTGATGCAGTGAAGAAATCAAAACTCAAATGCTTGCCAGTGTTGAATTTTATATAAACTAAAAAAGGTGTTTTACCTAATAATTTCGACCGGCCTAAGTTTCTAGGCTCAAGTGGCATGCATATGACAAAAAATGCAAGGCTAGCTTAGATCAAACCAAATCATCGTGAACTGCTAGTGCATCCAAGTTGCCATGAACATTGGATATAATTTATTATTTTCAACTAACCATGCAAGATGTATAAATTAATTATAATCGCATGCATTAATGTATATGCCCGATCGATCGATCGATACGGGTGCGAATCTTCGATGAAGCGATCATCTAGGCTGAATGAAAATTAATGTGGGCGATCGCGTAGGTGTGGTGTAGTTCTTGTGTTGGTATCCACCATTTAAGCTGCCAAGTTTTTTTTTTCTCTTTTTTACCAGATTTTACTCCTTCAGGTGTTGCAGTTTTAATTTTGTTGCAGATGTTGGAGGATCCATTATTTTATATTTTTTTTACGAAATAGGATGATTCCTTGAGTTATAACCGGTAAGAACTTGTTCAAAATATAAGTATTTTGAAGAAAAATTTCCATTAACTATCATTAGATTTTTTTCTCTAAAATTTTATATAATTCCTATGTTCCAAACAACACCTAGTGGAAAATTCATTGGGACAGATTGTTTTTAAAGGCTTTTGCAAAATAATAATAATAATAATTCATTGGTGTGTGAAAGATTAAAAATTTTAAGTCTTCACTGGGGTGAGTAGGGTTAAAAAAATTTCTGAAGATAATTATTTCAACTGTCTAGCTTAAAAACTCTAAAACGAATAAGCCAATACAACACCCTAAAGAGAGATTTTCACCCTATATCCGCATCATCGTACAGTACTGGCCCCAACAAATGATACATACACACATGCAACCAACTTATGTGCATGCACATTCTAGTGCACTAAACAAAAGGGAGATTAATAGTAAAAGTGCTGTGGAACGCATCAATCTAAGAACAACCAAATCACGTATCAACAAAATGCTTGCAGATAACAAGAACACTTGGTCCGCGAGCACACATCTTATTTATGTGGGAAGCAGCGTTCAAAGCCCTTATCCTCTTGTCATTAGCTAGTTTGATTTTTTTTTCTTTAGAGGGGTTGTCATTAGCTTGTAATGTAATACATCCCTAGCCTAGCTAGGGTTTTAGGGTGGTGTGTTTTTTGGAGGCCTAAACTCTAAGCTTCTAGCCATGTGCCCAAGGTTCTTGGGGCCAGGGTTAATCACACATATATGAGACAGATTCCACTAATCCAAACATGGCTTAACTTGCCGTAATAACTTAAATAATTAATAGAGCTTTTGTCCTTTCCTGCTTGCCATGTTCCAAATGTTAAAAGCTCAACTCCTGTGGAAGCCCTTTCGTTCTTGGCCCTAGCATTTGGCCTAAGCAGCTCTGCTCATGGCATTGAACAAATCAAAGTGCACTAAAGAAACTATGCTAGCTTAGTAGGCAAGATTACTTCAAATCACTCAATGATGCTTCCTAGTTTTTCTTGCAATATATCACAACCAAATACTCACGGCTTTTATTAGTACCCCTTCAACGATGCTTTGTAGACAAGTTTTTAGTATATTTTTTAAGGGTGTATTTGGAATTATAGTGAGGTAGTAATAAACACTATAACAAATTGTTTTAAAAAAAATTGATTTAGAAAACTAACATGAATAAAATTCCACTTCGTAAAAACAATATGTTGTTAGTTTTATCATGATTTATTGATAATCCAAAGTGTCAAAAATAGTTTAAATTAGATATTTTGCTGTATTGTGATCGGAAAAAAATATATTAGACTTTGTTTTTATAGGATCACTATTTTTGGTGATTGTTTTGTATGTAAAAAAGAATCTCCCAAACAGATTAGGCAAAACAATTTACAAAATTTGCTTCTTTAAAACACACAACAATCCCAAACGTCACCTAAGGTTTAGAATAATTACTGATAGTAACTGATACTCCTGCTTATCTTACTGGGTATTGTTATGCTAATCTTACTAGTAGAAAGGCCATGCTATCAGTAGATGCATTATTTCAACTTCTATTTTGACAAGCAATGTGGTAGAAGCAAGCCTCATGAATTTTGTTCTCAAACAAGGTGGTCAACCCAATTCAGTCCAGTCCTTTAGACATTATAAAAAAAAAAGGTAATACGTAACCTTTAACTTTCTTATAGCATGGCCACCATGCTCATACAATACTAGGAAGGATGTGCCCAAAAAGAAAAGTGCAATGGAGGACCATAAAGCCTCCAAGTCCAAGGAGTACCACACTCATGCTTGCTTGTGTCCTAAAGCTCCCAAGGCCAAGCAAAATACCTCTTTATTTTTCTAACAGCAAGCCCAAGCAAATATCATATCAAGCAGCAAAATCTTTGCCTTTTGTCACCTTGTCTTACATGTGTTCTTTTCTGCTTGAACTAGAGATCTTGAGCACTTCGAGAAGAACATACCTTTTAAAATGAGGAAATTACGTACCAATAGTGCAAAGAACCAAAACCTAAGCTTCAAGCATCATGTAACCCAGTGGCCCAGAGTAGTTATGGAATGCTCTAAACTTCACAAAGGGAGATAAAGATAAAAGGGAAGAACACAATAATAATCAAAATAGCCAGTGGAGCACGCATGTAGTACATGCGTATTTCTCCTGGATTCTCACAAGGCTTCAGTTTTAGCTGTAGCCTGTAAGCTGACCCATCGACCTTTGGTCAATGGGGATGTTAATTGTGCTTCCAAGTGGGAATCTCTGGCATAAAGGTAATACTATGCATTAAAGATACACCACTTGCAAGACTTCTTCGCATATCCCAGATGATGTCTACTCGAAGCTGCATGTCGCAACCTAACACCACCATGGAAAAGATGATAATATGTTGACGTTGTTGTGTTCACAATTCAAATCCATATGCCAAGCAGCCAAGCAAGCTGATGCATTTTTGTACAAGAAAAAGGAATTGTGACATAAGTTTTTGCTGGCTGGGTGCCAACAAATTGGGAGTGAATTGTGAGCCAAGGACATTGGTTCATTAAGACAATTTAGAGACGACTTTTACAAGCTAGCACTGTATGTCTGAACATTGTGAAAAAGGTACAGAAATGCCTTCACATCAATGTACATGCATACCAAGAATGAAGCCACCGATCGCCAACCGCACATACAAATTGCATAGGAAACTTCCTAGGCTATCAAGCATCAAAGGTGTTTCCACCATTGAATCAGAACTGGATGGCTCTAATCGTCCATGAATGTGTGAGGGCCTGACCTGAGCAAGATGCAAGCCACCTGTTGTACGATCCAACACGTGGGCGTGTACACAATGTTTATTCTTACGAAATTGAGGCAGTTATGCTGTGCCAGAATTTTAACGAAACTCAATCATAAATGACCTGAAAGATTGACAGGATTAGAGAAAGTATGTTCAGCCATTATAGTTAACTTGCCTGACAGGAAAAAAGGGTATTCTTTATCTGCCTGCTTGTTCTAGAAATATGAATTTAATATTAAAAAAATAGAAATCAAAAGCTTGGTGATAAAAAAACAAGAGATCATCTCACTCACTCGGGTGTAATTTTACCCTCTTTTCCCATCTTTACACAAATGATTACTTCAGGCCAAAATTATTTAACAATATGTACTACATGAAGCGAACCAAAGGTTTGAGATAAGTAAAAAAAGTCAGGTAAACTCTTTCAATCCACATAAACTGAGAAATTTGTGTGCCATTGGCTAGAAGACAGGTCAGTTACCTTCGATGTCAATTGTCATGCTCAGTATGAGACTCGAGGTATGAGATTACAAGGTCAGCAGCCTTGCTTCCTGATGCTATAACCTTTCCAACAGACAGCCCATCCTTGTGATTTCCTATAAGATAGAAGAGAAGCTTAAATATATTTTCCAACTGAGCATCAAATTAAATGGTTACTTGTTGAAGGTTCCAATTGCTGGGTCACTCTAGTAAACTTAACAGTACTGAGATGTTTCATATTTTGTTTGATTAGATCATCCCCTCCAGAAGATCAAAAAACACCATACGTAGTAGTGAGGAATAATAAATAACTAATTGGAAACTGAAATATTGTTGCACTCAATCAAAAGGGGGTATATTTTAAATATCCAACTTTTTCTTTTGTACAAGAGGATGCTTTGCTCTATTGACTTGCCTGCATAGAAGAACCCTGGCAGATTTTTTTCCATCTTTTCTATAGCTTCCAATACCAAGTCATAATCATGGCCATACAATGGAAAAGCATTTCTCCAGTGAGTATGCCTGAGTTATGTCAAAAAACATCTATTAAATTCACATCTGTGCAGTGATGAAAAATATTTTTGCATGAAATTCATGCACTCCCTCCAAGATGACAAACTATAAAACAAACATGAAAAGGAAAGACATTTAGCTATATGGATAATTTCTACAATTAGGACAGTAAGCTTGAATACTTACTTCATGAAAGTTGGCTGCCCCTCGACACCCAAGAGCTTTCTAAGGTCAGAGGTCACGAGTTGTTTCAAGATATCTCTGCAGAAGTATATTCTAAGGAAAAAGCTGGCTACTAAAACAAGAAGCATAGCATAAATTATTCAAATAAATTTATACATTGGAGCTCCAGCTAGGTCTCTATTGTGACTTCCCCCAACAAATGTTGTATATAGATATTGGTCTTTAGGAGCTCGATCTGGAAACATCATCGAGGAGAAGAGAGTGCCTACAGAGGATAAAGTTACGAGTGTAAAAGATCATACTGTTTTATGTAAACAAAATTCTATACCAAATTATATTACTGCTTAAACTGTAAGCTTCCACAAGATGAAAAGGGCCTTTTATAAAGCTCAGATGACCTACCAAGGGTTTTAAGACCATGTTTTTGCTGTTCCTTATAGGGTATTAGAACCCCAAATCCCTCCAGAGGTCTTTTGACATCTTCCTTCTTAAAAGCTGTTACCATGAGGGATAGTGGCAAATAATCCACCTGCATAAGAAATATGAATTAACATGAGATACTTCGATGCATGTTAGATATAAGTTTCAAATAGGCCAGCTGTGAGCTGCTGTCCTTGGGGCCTGTCAAATTATCTATTACCATGTACTTTCTTCATCACAGAAATCATAGAATTGACACATTTCTCCTATGCACAGTCCTGTCTCCTACATATGGTCCTTTAATTTTTTTCTAAAATTTTGAGAATTTGGAAACCCATGCACTCGTCTTGTGTAGCAGTTACTATGTGTAGTAGCAAATCTGTTTCATATGATGATTGTAAACTCGTAATATAATAGCCTGTAGCTGTGCTAGTATGTTGGTGCCATGTCTTTTAAACTCCTGATGTGAATAACTCTTGAAAAAATGGAAGTGCACAGTAATATACATGTGTGGCCATGCCTATGTATAATTCATAAATCCAGAGACACCAATAAGCATATAACAAAATACAGAAACATGAACCAATCCTGCATCATGGTTCTCATACTAAGGAAGATATGCAAAAATGCAATTGAAGCCATTAAGATTCTTTCCCCAGCACCCATGTCTTGCCAGCATAACAATATTCATCACTAGAATTGTTAAACTACTATAGTGATCCTAACCTGACCTTGGGAAGAAAGTCTAGAACGAAGGGAGCTCCACCTTTTGTAAACTTCATACCCTGGACGTTAGAAAGTGGAGCCTGAAATAAATGTAAGAAGTAAATTTGCATTATCATCAGAAAGTTCATAATAGCCGGAATGAAATAGTACAAAACAATACCAAAAACCAGGAATCAACAACAAGCAAACTTGACAGTTTGCAGATTAAATTTCTGAAACTTCGTGAAAAAACTGAATGTGCATGAGTATCTCTTACTGTCATTATAACAGCATCAAAGGATTGGTTCTTTGCAAGCTCCTTCTTACTGGCATCATTTGAGACAACAGAAATTGACCAACCACCAGATGCAGGGGCGCCATCACAGCCACATGCCAATGACAAGACTGCTGTACCAAGTTTCACATTATCATCTCCAACTTCATTGTGGAGCGCATCTATTAGTGACTGAAAAGGAGTGAACAATATGTACATATATTAGGAATGAGTTGCTAAATGCTAGAAAACATGCAGCATGCTAAAAGATATATGCCCTTTTTAAACATGCAGAGGAAGGCCATTGCAACCAATTGATCATGCATGCTGCATGGATCATATTTTCACAATATGTGGGCAGCTTCAGTAGTCGTTCTTGTTCATCATAACCACTATGTGTATGCTTGAGTTTGTGAATTTACTGCCTAATCCCGCATTATAATGAATCCATGAGGAATAGAAACTATTCAGTAGTGTCTAAGATCTTGTCCAACAGAATATCTAAAAAGATTGATAGCCTAAAATTTAGGTATCAGTAATACCTTTCTTGCTCCAACAGAATACCTATCTCGATTCCTATTTTAGATATTACTACAGAGAATTGGTAAATTTAGGTATTCTCTCTCCTCTATCTATATGTTTTTGGGGTTTAGAGATTCTGTTGGAGAGAGTAGAAATATAGGTATGGAATCTTTTTAGAGAGATATGTATATGAGAATATAGAGATCCAATTCTGTTGGAGAAGGTCTAAAAAACTCAATTTGCTTATGTATTTTCTTTTACATTGTAAACTTAACTCATTGGTTAATACCGTTCTACTCTAGTCCTGGCAGCAACTATGCTACAAAAAATATTCAAGCCAGATCTTTTCACTTGGACATATCATAAAAGACCTGTTTGACCTAGCTTAAACTTAAACTTACCGGTGTAATGAACTTAAACAAATTGAAATAGAATGATTGTAGCGGCACATAAGGAAGCTTTAGCTGAGTTATGGACAAAAAACTGCAGCTGCAGTCATGGTTTTGCTGTCTTGTACTCTTGTGAGACTTCTCAAAGTGGCTATGTTAGCCTTTTTGCTCAATCAAGATAGTTGACTGAACTGAAGTAATGTCCTTGATGGTACAAAAATAACATTTATCTGTATTTTAGTGGCAAAGAGACTTTCAACATTTTTAAGTGGCATAAACAGCATAGCTTGTTTCTCAAGTATATAGATTGATTTTTCCGAGTGAAGAACTTATCCACTCTTTCAACAAGACAAACCCCAAAACTTAGACATATACAGTGTTGAGTATTTAAACAAAGTCATTTGCAGTCTTTCTTTTGCTCTCTAAACAAATGAGTAATCTAAAGTCTTGGCCTCTCTTGATCCTGTACGTGCATCACTGAAGTAATACAAAATTCACTAGGCTTCTTTGAGTTTTAGATCTTTCATTGCACTGTGCTTCTTTTAGTTCATCATGCATCGTGATAGTAATGCCAACATAAGTTCATCTAAAGCATCTGAAGGAACCAAGTTGCTTGTTTGAAATTATAAAAAAACAATCAGACATTAAATAAAAGGAAATGACAGAATGCATCAAATGATGGGATACCTGCATTCCACCATGAAATGAAAATGATACACGTCTATTCCTTTTTTTCCCTAATGAAGTGTTTCCTGTTTTCACTGAATTGCCTTTAGCTGTTACTTTAGACAAGATGGCACCAACAATGATAGAACCATACCTGATAACATTGAGGAGAATGAAGAAAAGAATCAGTTAAAAAGAAGGCCAAAGAACAAACTTATGTAGAAAGCATGTGCCATGGTCAAACTTATTAGCAATAAAGTGCTACAATGGTGTAAGTGCTTAAGCAGCAACCAAACAATTAATGAGGCCCAGGGTTAATCTTAAGTGACAACAACAAAAAAATAATGAGGCATAGTTGGGGTACTGCTAATTAGGCCCATTTTGGCCCAACAAGCATAAAACCACTGTTATAACATGAAGGAAAACAAATTCAAACTAAATTTTTTGTAGTTAGTGTAGCAACTGGTGTTTAGTGATACCATGGTTGACAGTATGACAACAACACTCTAGAAAACCTTTTGAAACTACAACAGATGATACTATAATACTCTTTTGTAGAGAGTTGGAGAAGTATAATAAAGTTGCATATACCAAACACAAGAACAGGGTAGCAGTGGACCCCAATAAGCCCACAATGAGTCAAAAAAATGCTTGGATCAAGCACCAGCCCACCATTCTGTTGATTTATATGCTAGGTATTCACTACATTTAGCAGCCACGTATATTCCGAGTATGAAAAAAATCATGTAAGCATTGCTGAATATTGTTGCAGCAGTCAGCAGGGTGATCTTGCAAATAAAAAAAACAAAGGAATATTTGGAGAGAAATTATATGAGTCCATAATGCAATGGGGAAAACAAGAAAATAGATGATGCACATAGTAAGCAGTATTAAAAGAAGAGAAATTGATGAAAATGTCATGTAATGCAATCCTAATTGTGTATATTTTTACATTTCTAACTAATATAATAAAATACAGCAGCATGCAGGAAATGTGAGTGCATCAGGCGTTAACATAAGACTGCATGGAAATTAGCAAAGGCAGTAATATGGACAAGAGAATTAATGGAAAAAGTAAAGAATAAATTCAAAGCAATGAAAGAATATAATTATTAATGTACATACTTACTTTTTGTCTAAATTCCATAACTCTGGAAACGCGTGACAGATCTGCATGAACAGACTGTTTGTTACTCTAAGCCAGCATACCATGTTAAAGTCACTTGAATTGTTAAGTGAAGATTATCCCAAAAAAGAAAAAAAGGAAAGAAAAAGAACACATCACATATTCAAGAGTAAATTACACAAGCTAAGCACTGCAACACTTTACAGATTAACTTCATGGAAATATGAACCCAAATATAGACCTAAACAATACAAGAAGTGGGAAAGGGCATTGTAACTTACAGATAATGACTCTGGATCTCCTGCACTGGTTCCAGCTACAAATGGATCAATAAGATAGTCAACAACCTGCAATTAAATGTTTTTAATTGCTGCTGATTATGATGTGAACTGCAAAGCTGTTGCTTGTAACATCACTCAACATATCTATAATTTTCTAAAAAAAAAGGGAGAAAGAGCCTACCTCTTTTCCAAAGTGGCGTTCAAAGAAGCACCCAACACTGAAATGGTTTTAAAACAGGACTATTACAATATCTCCGCACAACAAAATAAATGCATACTTCTAATGGTTAGAAGAACTGTATATACCAACATTTATCTTTACTGTACACGATTAAATAAAACTGTAAGACATGTATGGTGTTACTCCTTTACATTATGCAAGAGATATTTTGAACTTGCATGTAATTTCTCTATATCAAAGGGCTTTCACAAAATTCAGTGGGTTCCAAGTAATCCCACAGGACACCGCATGCCTCCACCTCTGGGTCTTTGGTTCCTCTAATAAGTCAATGATAATAATGCCATGTAGATGACTTTGTGGAATGCTTCAGTTTGGAAGTGACTGATGGTGCAAATGCTAGAATGTTTCTACAGTTATTAACTCAGATAATTGACCAACTATGAGTTCCCCGGAAGTCCAGGTCTAAACTGATGAATAAATTAGCATCTGGCCAAAAGAAGGAATTATATTGGGTGACTGTCAACACTGCATGTACATATCACTCACATATGAATGAAGTTTGCTTTTATATGCAGTCTATGACTGTTTTTCTCTAAAATTAGAGATTGACAAGGACACATAGGGCAATAATGGATATGGAAATCAAGACTTTCTTGCTTAAAATCTCAGTTATTTTTCTGCTTAACATTCAAAACTTAATTCAATGCAAGACACCTTGAGTATGAAGGTTCACCTCTCACTTAAATGTTCATTAGAGACTTTTGTAGAGTTCCTTGTGCTAGGTCGCTTGAAGAGAAATGGTTCCATAAATAACTTAAGCTGCAACGATAGCACATAGTTCAATAAAAGCAATATGATATATTGTTCACACAAGTAGGGAAAAACTTTCGAGAAATTTGCAAATCGCCAACTACTTAACTGAATGTAGTAGTAATAAGTTCAGATCATGTTGGTAAAATGGTAATATTAGCTATTTGACATCATGAGTGTTCCTACTACCTTTGATTGCGTAGAAAGAATACTGCTCTTGATCAGTGTAATGGGATCTGTAGGAATCTGGTGTGCCAAGCAAGAGGACATTCCAAAGTGAGATTATAATATAGGGGGAGCATACAAGCAGACCCACAATGACATGTGCAGTTTATTTACTAGTTCTGGTGCTCCATCTTTTACGATGTAACGCTTGTGCTGCGAGTTAGGCTGAAACAGATATTCCATCCATCAGTTTAATTTATGCAATGGAAAAGGCTGAAGTCAATGAACCAAAATACATAAAGAAAGCAAGTTCTACAACATGCATGTCCACTAAACCAGGACCATGTATTTATTTCCAAAACTCAATTTCCAATACTGGCAGAAGGAAAGTACAGATGATGCCAAGGTTATAACCAAAGGAAGTTCTATTAGTGAGCAGTTAACAATTTGGTCATTGATGTTGTCTGTAGGATATTGAGTTGAGAAATTAGTCAATCTCAAGTCAAAAGATTCCAGTAATGTCTCATTGACATGAAAAGTAGCAAGCTTGAAGGTATTATATGTTAATAGTTAATACTTTGTCAAATTAGTACATCAAAACCTGTCCAGCTCCATAACATATTTCATTTTCAACATGAGAGTCGAACAAAACATGGTAAAAAAGCTAAAAATCAACTCCCATATTTCTATACTTTTACAAGGCCCACCACAGCCTCTATGGCACAACCAGTCCCCCACTAGCATGGGATTTTAAGTAAAAGATCAATCTTTGAAGGGCTTGCAGAAAATCCAAAACTAAATGATACAGACATGGACTATTTATTTGTCATTACATTCTAAGCCTTGGCATCATCTAGAACTTAGTTAAGTACTTCTTTCTAGGTAAAACATCATCATATCATAAAGCTGCAGATTGCTGCAAAATACACTGAAAAGAATTTATCAAGAGCTAAGAGCACATCACAGCTTAATATTATGCTTCACCATTTATTATTTTGACATCATATGCCATTTTTGAAGCAACTGTTGTCAATATGCAATGTATACTGAGGAACATGAAATTACAGATGAAGCAAATGATTGGCCCACGCACTAAAATGGAGAAGGATACTTGGATCTATAACAATCAGACATAAGTAATTATTTCACAGAAAACATTATCACATACATACTGCTGTTTGTCTTGAAGACCAAGATCATCAATCAATCTACCAGCCTCCAATTCATTTTCCGTCTGTACGCACAAAATTAAGTTATATTGTCAATCAATCTACTAGCCTCAAATTCAGTTTCCTGCTGCAGGTAGAAAAATTAAGTTATAACAATCAATTATTTTGTTTTAGAAAAAACATTTAACAAACGACATGCAGCTTGTAGTGTTTCATGGATGAGCTTGGAAGGATTCTAGATGGGACAGCTTGAATCGACTAGATATCATGAACTTATGACCAATGTAACTATATATTCTTACAGCATGAAGGTTCATGGGACATGCCAGTGCTAGAGTTCAGCTCAACAATAAGCAATCACAAATTCACTACACAGATTTGCCCTGGTAAACTGCTCCATGCAAGCAATACTATGCGTCCCAAGCTGATGGCAATTGGCTTGCACTTTGGAAATGTGAGAGGAACCCCCCATGTTTCACTACCCTACAGGCCTACATACACATATGCATGCTTTTCTGATACTAACTGCGAATGTGCAAATTTGCTCGAGCGTTTGACTAAGCATCTAACCACCACCTCGACTTCCAAGTAGAAATATGCTCACCATGGTGTTGGCCCCCTCGTCCCAGACGAATCCGCCCTCGGAATTGCTCCGGATCTTCCCTCCCGCCCTATCGGCCGCCTCGAACACAGTCACGCGGACCCCGCTCTTCCTCAGCTTGTACGCCGCCGCGAGCCCACTGCACCGACACAGCCATTTCATTAAATACCTCATTCGCACGAGCAAACACTCCGCACAAGTCAAGGAAACAGAGCATTTGCGACAGAGCGTTGACCTGACGCCGGCGCCGACGACGGCGACCGACCTGGCGCGTGCGCCACCGGAGTCGTCGGAGGCGGCCATGGCGAGGAGGGGACGGAGGCGGGGGGCGCGCGCCGAGCGATAAGGAGAGCAGTAATGGTGGGTGTGGTGCGAGGATGAAGAGGGCATTTGGCTTGGGACTTGGGGTCTATCGGGGGTTTTGTTTGGATGGCGATATGCTTCTTGTTTTTATTTTTTTTTGTTTGGCGTTGGTGGAGTTGGTATGCCTGCGACTCTGCGAGGCTACGACCCCACGAATTAAAAAGGACGGGGTTTTGGTGGGTTTGGCACGCCGTTTTTGTCTTTTAATAAGGGCCTGGTTTTTTAGATATCGTTTTTTGAAATAAACATAAAAATATTGAAATACTTGTTGCCTTTTAGTATTAATTTACTGTGAAATTTAGAAAATGTTCGATCAAATCTTGATTTTGATTTTCATTTTACAGAAACTAGAGTCACCAATAAGCTCTAGAGTTTTTTTAAGTCCAAAAATTGAAGTTAGAGTGAAATTCGGTTTGTAACTCTAGTTTTTCAAGTTTAAAACACTATTGATATTTTTAGTTTTACACTAAAATAGAGTGTTGATTATTACATTTTGCGGCAAATAATGCAGTTTGTTATAACACTATGAGTAAATTGTCATTTTTGACTTCTAAAATTAGAGAAGTCACCAAAAGATAGTTTCACGATTTATATAAAAACTAACTTATACTTCTCTTGACCTTCAAAGAAATATAGATTTAGAACTAGAACTTTTAGCCTGTCAACTTCAATTTATATAAAAACCAAGAACTATAAACCAACTAAACACTCCCACAAATTGTTGCAATTATACTACAACCACTACATATATACAAGTTATTAGATTAGAAACTGACACTCCCAATAGACTATTAGGAAATAATACAACAATGTAAAACATATGTAATCACATTTTATACTCACGACTATAATTGTAGCAGATTCTTCTCTCTTTACATGTCCGCATCATTGAGATATTTTCTGATAATATGCATACACTCGAATAAACAAACAACAATCGTTATATCATTTTTATTCATATAATTCAAGCCATTTTTTTTGTGAAAGTGATAAGGTATGTACATGGTACAACTTTTTTTTCTTTAATTAGGTACATATGAATGAATACAGTAGTAAAAAATAATGAACAGAGAATGCATGACACACAATGATAATATTTAATTATTTAGATCAATCATTCATCGTGGATAAAAAAGAATAAGATGAATAGTATGTCATGAATTAATGATTTAAAGTACGTGTTTGGTTCATATGGAATAGAATAGTCTAGAATTTTGTTTATTTCATATAGATGATTCAAAATTTTTTTGATATTATTATTGAGGTCAAAAATGAACAAACAAGTGAATACAAAAAATTAATTAAAGTGAGACAAAAGTGGTATAATTGAACACAAATAATTGAATACAAACAAATAAACACAAAAAAAAAATGGACACAAATAATTGAATACAAAAAAAAATGAACACAAATAATTGAGCACATACAAATTGAACCATAGAGAATCTTGAGGATAAGTTATTTGATAGATATAAAGTAATGACGATCTACTATATAAGAAGAATATATTTTTTTAGATCTCTCTTCTAAAATTCATAATTCAAAATAAAAACAACAAAACACTCACAACCCTCTCATATAATATGAGATGGTCCAAAATATGCACTCAAACACACCAAACATGAACATATAAACATATATATAATATAAGGTACGCTTTCTGCTTACCTCTCTTTAAACACACGTTCAAACACATACACAGCCACGGTACTAATACCGGTAGTTATTCACAGTGGGTCAGTAGCCAATGGAAAAGTCACTCGCCGGCGAACAGCATCTGAGCCTTAGCTCCACTTCTTCAGCAGGCACTTCAGGGCCCTGCCGAACTTCTTGGACTTCCTCCGGCTCAGCCGCGCCCTCTTGTCGCTCGGCTCGGCTGGTTTCGCGTATGCCTCCTCCTCCTCCTCGTCCTCCTCCTCCGGCTGCTGCTGCACGGCGGCCTGGCTCACCACCTCATGCAGCTGCACCTGCGGCTGCTGCCGATCGAGCTCGCGCTGACGCTGGTCCCTGAACAGCTTCAGCAGCCTCTGAGCCTTGTCTTTGGCCCTTGTCGTGCCGTTGGCGGTGAGTGACACGAGTGCCGGTATCACGCCTTCTTGGAGAACCGTGTAGCTACCGCCCTCGTCGCCGCTGCAGATGATCCAGAGGCAGGACACGGCCTTCTCCTTCTCGATGGCCTCGCCGTTGTCCAGGATCAGGACAATGGTGGCCAGTAAGGCCGGGTTGGAAACGAGTTCTTGCTTGCCGGCACGGGTCAGCCCCAGGTTGATCAGGACAGTGAGCGCCTTGTCGGCCCATGCAGAGCACGGCATCAGGACGGTATAAAGGCTCTGGATGATGCCGGAGGAAATGAGGCGGGGGATGTTGGGCGCGTGCAGGGACAGGTTGTAGAGCGCAAGGAGGGCATCAAGGCGACATGTGTTGCTCCGGGAGCGGACTTCTTGCAGGCTTTGAATGAGGAGCGGGACGGCTTCGCTCGAGCCAATGACTGGCTGGGCCTCGCCAAGGCAGGAGAGGTTCAGGTACATTGCAACAGCAGCCTCACAGGTTTCTGTTTTCTGTGCCATCTCCTCCAGCAGAGGAATAACTCCAGATGAGAGCAACAGTTTCTTGTTCCTGAGTACCAAATGGCAAAGGAAGAGGTAAAACAATGAGGGCAATACAGAAACCGAGGTGTATGAGAATGACAGCTCAAGCAAACTCAATTAGCAGAAAAACATCAAGTTTCAAAGAAAATTAGCAAAATAAAAAAACTAAGTAAACACTGGAAATAAGCATAAATATCTTGGAAAAGGCGACTGGCACTGACATTGTAGTAGACCAATCTTCTTATCAGCGAATCGGCTTAAGAATGTTAACAAAATAATCAGGTGGTTTTAATCCAAGAGCCTGCTTTAGCCCTACTGGGGAAACCTGCTTTCTTTATGAAAGATAGGTTTTTTTTTTCCATAATCTATCAAATTAATATGGTCTATTTAATTTGATATTCTCCAATCTTGGATTATATACTGCATTAGTGACAATTGTTATTAAGAGATCCGAGAGTATAACACAACATCATCCCCTGGTAACTACCTGTGGTCAGGTGCTACTATGGCATATGCAATGGTCCTTTCTGACATTATGATTAGTATCAAAAATAAAACACCAATATTTACCTATTATTGCTGACAGCAAGATTGAAAAGGGCCATTGCTCCAACCAGCTGAGATTGCTCATCTCCTCTGCGGACAGCCATCTTCAGAAATTGGACAAGTCGGTCAGAAAAGCCATTAGCACCCACATAGTTCCTCAGTTCGTCGTCATCCTTTAACAGGAACCTTATCTGCTCGACAGTTTTGCGCTGCTCATCAATGCACTCATCCTTGTCCAGCATGCGCAGCAATTTTTCACATTTCTCAGATGGGGCCCCATCTGAGTTCTTATGCGAGCACTTTTCCAAATCAGTTTCTTTATCCACCTTGGCACCACCCTTTACACCAGTATCTTCAGACAAACTCGTGTCAACACTGCCAGTTGCCAAGGATTTGCTGCGTTTTAAAGATGCTAGCCTCAAGCGGTTAAGCTTGGGAGATTCTGGTGGTGCAGATGGAACAGGAACCCCGTTGTGTTCACACCAAGATGCGATCAGACCCTTGATGCAGTAATTAGGGGTCATGGAAAGCTGGGATAACTGTTTCCGAGTTTT
The DNA here is from genome assembly GCA_019359835.1 of Pharus latifolius. Classification (NCBI taxonomy): domain Eukaryota; kingdom Viridiplantae; phylum Streptophyta; class Magnoliopsida; order Poales; family Poaceae; genus Pharus; species Pharus latifolius. Next base: position 16,365,105 of record CM033322.1, read on the forward strand.
TGGGCAGGTCTGGTTGCCATGGTTGAACCATTTCTCAATGCAAGCTCGCTCATATGTTTGCCCAGACGCAATAACCACCGGGTCATACATAAGCTGCAATGATATTGGACACCTTAGCTCCTCAGGTGGTAATGGCATGCTCCCTGATAACCTTCTATTCACTCTGAGATTAAAAGAATTGAGCTTAGATGGGCGCCTCTCAAAAGCATTGTCATTTCCATGGAGATCAATTGAACTGGACACTGATGTGGAGGAGCAAGAAGGACTTGAGCACTGGGAGTTGTTGTGGTCTGTTGTTTCACTACGAAAGATATTTGAGTATTTCCTCATGAGATGCAGCAGATACGTTGCAATTGATTCCTTCCTCACGTCTTCCTCTGCATGGGCTCTCTCAAGAAGCCTTTTGAGAGCTCTTCTCTCAGTGAGAGCTGCCTTGGATGATATAATGTCAACCTTAGCAGCAGCTTGCCGGAAAATTTCAAGTTCATTGTTATCAAGGAACCCACTGTTGGATTTCTTCTCATTCTGAACTAGTTGATTCACTTCATCACCGACTTGCTTCTCAGACTGATCCAAAGTAAAAACTGCTTTCTCCAGCTCACAGGCAATCTCCTGGATCTGAAATATTTGTAATGAAATAAGTATCAAAGGAAAAATCAAGCAAAGAATGCTTGAATTAACTCCTGACAAAAACATCTTATGGCCACAGCAGACAAGTTCATCAATGTACATAGACCACAAAGGCAAAGCAGGATCCAAACTATGTTAAAACAAGACTAAATGGAGTAATTTACAAAAATCAGTGGCAACAAAAACATTCTTTTTCCACATTGGCTATTCAACCACAACCCATCTAAAGTCAACTTACATTTCTGGTTCAGTCATTAGAATCTGTAATAAAACTCTAGCCACATAGTTCAACAGAGAGTGCTAATAAAAATATGGTTGTGCATGACCACCTGAGAAGTGATTGCTTCTGGAATTGTTTCTTCCACCTGGTGGAGACTTTCCAGAAGTGCATATCTTGCCTTCTGAAATTTTGTAAGAACACAATCTGCTGTAACAGCCTGCAACGTAGCAAGTTTGTATAAGTACAATTATTACATTGCTGATTTTCAGACCAAAGAAAAAACAATTGTTACATCATTGATTGCTATCACAATTAATAGGAATATGAATACTTGCGCTCTATTATGAAAAACAACCAGCATATTCAGCAAGCAGCAGGTGGGACTATCCAGCTACCATCAATTATATGATAGTGTGGCAGACGTTAATATGACAATCCATTTTATTTTTCAAACTAGTAAAAAGCAAGCATATTCACATAGATGAAAATATTATACCAAATAAAGCTTGCTGCACTCCGAGCAATACTGAAGTAGGTTCTTGGCCTTTTCAACATCTATGCTCAAGGAACACAATGCCTGAACACCAGAATTGCTTCCAGGTCTTGCAGCTTCAAGGGCAGGAATGGTATCCAGAACATCACGAACTATTGCATAAAGTTGCTTACATATTGCTCCATGTAACTGCATAAATAGGCAAATGACAACCCAATTTAATCTAGCATCCTTAATTCCTAATATCTTACATTATCTGATAAACAATAGTAGCAGCAGCAGAATCAATGACAAAAACAGGAATATTATGGATGATGTGGCTCATCCATGAAGTGAGTCACAATGTCAAAAGGAAGCAATGTAATGTTCTTAAACTTGATTTTGAAATTCCGTATGACAAGTTGAGCTGGATTTACTTGCTTTTTCAGAAAAAAAAAGAGCTGGAATTACTTGGAGGAGATCTTGAGAACTAGATGATTTTGTGGCATGAGTCATCAGATGGTCATGAATGCAGTTAAAGCAGTGGACATATTGTGATTTTTAAAAATTGGAGCAGCCGTATACACATGCATTACAAGACAACTCAGATAGCAGGGAGCCTCAGCAACCATATTATGGAATCTACTAGGTCTAAAGATTCAGCAAGCAAAAGATCCCAAAATTTCATGACACACAATAAAAAACAAAGAAAAGCAGACTTCAAATTACACCAACACAACAGCATTTTTAGCTTCAGTGGAATAAGAATCAGGTAGATTACCTTCCAATCGCCAACAACAATCAGGTCCCCATCAACCTCAAATCTCTCCATGGCATACTCTCACTCAAATTTCATCTGCCAAGAAGACAACAGCAAGGAACAATGATAGAATACGACATTAGTCTACCTAGAAGAATTACTCCTCATTAAGCAAACATAATTTCTGAAATCAACAAAATTCTCTTCCATTTTCACATAAGTATTATCCATCATTTAACATGAAGCTTAAAATCTCTTCAGCGTGACCAAACTGATTACAAAAATAGCCATTCAAAATAAAAAATACAAGCAAAACATAAGCTCAAAGAATCGAGCCGCGAGATCTTGTCAAGAAGACAAACATCGATGCAAAACGAAGGTGCATATATTCTATATAAGCTGCACTATCGCAGAACCTGAAAGTAAAATGGTTGACAAAGAAGCAGGAAGATTGAAATTTTCACCTCAAAATACAAACAAACGCCCTCGGAAAGCAGCACCAGAAGAGATGAAAGCAAAAAGGTTTGCAACTTGCGAGGACAGGACAATTTTACATGTTACATAGCAATAACAAGCACCAAACAATCTTCTGAATTTACAAAATTATCAGTCATCTGTGCAAGCTACATTGACATGATATCCTTATTGGCACCAAAGTAGCGGAAAAACAGATTAAACCAAAATTGGAGGGCATTCACATCCAAATCCAATTAAGAAACAACCAAAACAAAAGCAAATTTACCACAACTATCAACAGCACCAAAAATGGTAATTTAGGTATAGAACAATGACTAAAAAGTGCAAACTTCAACCACCAAACAGCTAAATTTAGGTAGTAGTTTGTACACCACACGTATGCACTGGCAAAGTTTTTGCATGGTTACGTGGACATTTTATGTATTTTTATAGGCATGTCTAGTTATCTTTGATGCCATGATTAAATTGACTCTTGATTTTTGTGGCTTGTCTGTTGTGCACTTGTGCTCTTAAGACAATCCTACTTATCATGTATCATTGATATAGCTTTAAGCTAATCAACCAATATGTCAAATGTTTTTTTTTCTGTTCAAATTGAATAAGAGGATAGAGTAATATGGTCATCGGTACTCTATTTTACATGGTTGTTTAAATGTATATTGTAACATTGGATAAAATAACCGGATGTTGAAAAAAGATAATGGCAAAACTACATAAGCCATGTGAATTCCAATTAGACCTGATTATGAAGAATGCAAGCTGCAGAAATAATACGGCAGATAAAAAAAAAACCTTAGTACAGAAAATAAATGATATAAAATAAACTTTCAAGATTACCTTTCCGAATGCAAGAGATAATCAAAGTTGGATAAATGCAATGGAAGTACATGAATAACAACAGAGGCGAAATCGCCATTATAAATGGAGCAGCATTTGCTCAATTCAATTACACTCAGCTAATTTAAGTTTGGAGGGAAACAAAATGACTATATATGTGGTAAACTGTGACCGAGTACATTTCTAGTTAAGTGGCATTTCTCCGAAAGATCAAAAGTTTATACTTCCGATTCCCCCAAAAGAGAACGAACGCATTGGCGAATTGAGACTGGACTAAACCATAAGGAAAAAAGAACCAAATAAGCAACAAAACATATGGAAAATTCCATCTTTTAATTCATCAAGAAACCTAAAATAGAGAAACATACATATATTGTGAAATTAAGCAGCATTTCTCCAAATACCAAAAATTCCCACGTATGCGATCAGGAAACAAGAAAATACAACAACAAAAAAAAAGAATGTGCAAAAGAAATCCAGAGAATGCGCCCCAGCGCGCGGCGCGGACGAAGTCAAGGTGGCCGCAGTGGAGCGCCTCGTCGTAGAGGAGTTTCTCCGGGAGGTTGGGCGGCACGTGGAGGCTGCCCGGGCGAAGGAGGAGGTCGAGCAGCGCCGCAAAGCACGCCGGCTTGCGTTCGATGTAGTACTCTGCAATGGCGCCGTCGCCGGGGGAAGGTTTCGCCTTAATCTGGACCGTTCGTTTAGATCTAACGGCTGCCAACTACTAGCGGCAACCAACAGCCATGGCCGCGCGCCTGGTCGTCCATCGCGGGAGGGTCCTTTTTGCAAAATTGCTTCTACTTCTTTCATATGCTTTATCGAACGGCGCTAGTGCCGTCCACTCTCATCTCGCCGTTCCCGGTTGTGCGGTTTGCGGCGAGGGACGCCATGTGGTCCGCGGGTTTCCTATCCTCTCTAACTCGGCGAGCCGACGACTGCTAGCTGAAGCCTTTTGTGGTGGATTTGGGTGAGATTTCGTTGTTGATAAGCTCAATTTGGGATAATTTTGTCGCAGAATTGGAGGAATCCAAACAGCACCAGCTGATTGTGGGGAGCTGTGCTGGTGCTCTAGTACAACTCAACAAGATGTAGGCTGGCCTGGCTGGGAAAGGTTCGTATCGCATCTGTCAAAACCTTATATTATTAAAGCGAAACGCTAACAAATTGAGCTGGTTTGCCCGAGTGGTTAAGGGGGAAGACTTAAGATCTTCTGCACTCAAGTGCGCATGGGTTCGAACCCCATAGCCAGCACTTACATGACTTCTTTTTCTTTTTTCTTTTTTTTTGGGTATTTTACATTTTATTTTTTTGGGGGCTATTTAATTATCCAATGTAAAAATTGTGAGCACCTTAACCAAATCTTTTTCTTTTAGTTAGTTATGTTTATCAAAACTAATTTTTGACAATTTACCTTTCATCCTATATGTAAGATCAGGTAACTGTAAAATATAAGGTGTCATATTTTTTAGATTGGCATATTTTTTTATTTTAAATTGTTGTTTTTTTGTGTTGTCGTATTTTTTATTTTAGATCATTGCATTTTTTAAAGCTATCGTATTTTTCTTATAAAATTTATTATATGTATAAATTGTGAGCATTTTAACTAGACCTTTTTCTTTTATGTTAGTTATATTTACCAAAAACTGATTTTTGACAATTTAGTTTTCGCCCCCTATATGTATGATTAGGTGACTGTAAAATATAAGGTGCACCCAAATGCAATAACGAATGGGAGAGAGGGCAATGGTGAATTAAAAAAAATACCCTATCAAACATGTTGCGTTCTAAGTGTACTTAACTACTTATGTTATCATAGGATGTATTATTCTTTGGTAGAGTGTGGGAATTGCGGACAATTTCCAACTGTTTGTATTTTATTTTGTTACAACTCGTAAATGTTACATGTATATTTAGTCTATGATATCTGAATGCCAAAATTAACACTCCTTTAATATTGCTAGAAGAAAATAGATGTAGTCTAATACTTAATCGGAATTCTTAACTTCAATCTAAGTACTATCTGTGAAGTTCCCATCTCAACACATTGAAGCGCACATTATGGTCGGTACTCCCCTTAGCTTAGATGGGCCAACCCCCAAAAGAGGGGCCAACATGTCAATCTCTCACCCCGATAGAACCACACAGACCTGGACGCTTCCCTCCGCAAGCTGTATCCTCCATCCACCCACAAGGCAAGAACCACCCAAACTCCACCGTCTGACATGCGGGTCCGCACATGTCAATCCTGGCCCATGCCCCACCTGTCACAAACCATGCATTCCCAGGTCTACCATTCCATGCGTGCGCTATCCGATTGGCACTTGGACCCCTAAAGCAACGCAGCATGTAGTCATGTACCATGTAGCATCCTATTGGCGAAACTTTTTCGCACGCCAAGTGGCCGCGAGCACGCCATTCTACTCACGCCGCGCCAAGCAAAGAACCATCCTTTTGTCACGCATGTCACCTGTACGCACGTACAAAACGACAGCCGCGCGCGCGCACAATGGCAAGGCCGCGCACGCAGCACACCTCTCCTAGCCAGCGCACAGCACCGCCATGCTATTGTCGTTGTTCCGAGCCCGGGGGCGCCTGCGGCGCTGGTCCGTGGCCCTCGGGGCCGCCAACGTCGCGGCCGCGGCGGTCGGCGCGGCGGTTGAGGCGGTGGATGTTTGGGGGTGCGAGCGGAGGGAGAAGGCGGCGGTCAGGGCCGTGGCGGGGCTGGCGGTGGCGAGGATCGCGACCATGGTCGGCACGGCGCGCGCGCAGGAGGTCACCGCGATCGCCATCGCCTCCGACGCCTCCGACGGTGGCGCCAGCGAGGGGCCGTCGGAGGACTTCGCCAAGCGGGAGACCAGGGTAGGTCGTGAGTGTTTCTGGCCTTCTGTTTGGAGTTTTGAGTTATGCACGCTACTGCACGTACATACGCCCATACGTGCATGAGTGGATGTGACTTTGCATGCATACTATTTTTTTGTCTTCGGTGTGGTTTCGCTCCTCGCTGAAGGATTGCTACAAATCTACGAGACGTCTATAAGCTAGCTCGTTGAAACGTGTCATATCCAACATTCGAGAAGCAGCGACGAAAGAAAAAGAAAAACGGGATGACTTGCATGTCTTCCTTGAGCAGTTTTTCTATACTCTTTCAAATGGAGAGTATATGCATAGGAATTAATAAATTTAGATGTGCATATATGGACTTTACCATTTTGAATGAGTAGATCTACTTGCTATTATGGTCACACACAACCATGAACTATATTTGCTTCCCAGTAGCTCACATTGATTGACCAACAAATCCATTATCAAAATAAATTGGTACTGGGTTCCACCCATATCATATCATTTAGAGCATAAATAAGTATCATTTTCATTCAGAGCATGATTATTCAATTCAAAATCAACACTTGTGAAAAAGAGATAGAAAGCATACTCATTTCCTTTTAGAAAATAAATATCTTAATTTTTATATTTATGTACCACAAGTCCATGACCAAAATATTTTATAGTATTTAGAAAGACAAAAATCTATTTATCACTAACATTTAGTAGTACAACTTTTCTTTTATAAACCATGATATTATCAACATTCAAAAACACTCTATAACCAAAGAGGACTTTGGAATCAAATTTTTAGTTTGTTTGTTTGGCATGACTTCTACTTCATTTTATGATTAAAAAAAATTAAAATGTAGATATAACAAATAACTTCTTGTAAAAACTTTTTACAAGTTGAAAATCCTCTATTCAAGAGAAGCGAAAATCAGGATAAAATAACGTATACAACTTTTTATCCTTATCCACCTCTCGAAGATCTTATAAACTTGTAAATTGACTTTCTCACCAAACAATTTCTCAAACTTTTCTGTTAAATTAATTTTTTTTTCTTGGACATAAACTCTGAAAATTATACTATAGTAACTTTTCAGAGCAGTCACAGGCAGTCTAAACAGACCATATAAAATGAAAAGGAAGGTTGACAAATGGAAATGGAAAAGACTAGTGCCAGTCAGCGGCTCCACCTTGGAAAAGCTACGAGAACATCAGAGAAGCCTCTCCATCTCCCGATCTATCCACCTCACCTTCCTAACCTATTTCCGTACCCTCCACCCTCCGCTTTCCATGGCCGCAGCACAACCGCTGCGGCCAAATGCCTAGAAAGCGACTCTTCCCCTCCCTCCCCACACGCGGCTCCACCCCTCCCCACTTTCTCCGTCGCCTCCTCCTCCTCCCCCGCCGCAGCACCCCCTCGCCGCCGCCGCCGCCGCCGACGCGCTGGAGGCCCGCCATGGCCCGCGCCGGGGACTCCGCCGCGGCGGCGGCGGCCGCCGCTTGCCCCCGGATTGGCATGGTGCGAGTGGTCTCGTTCCTCGTGGGGGGTTTGAACCTCGGGGTGGTGCTGCTCGGGCTCTACCTGATTGACTCCGTGCTTCCGTCGGGCTGCGGCGGGATGCTCGCGCTCGCGGTGGCGCCGGCGCTGGCAGCTGTCCGGGTGCTCACCATGGTCGGCGCTGCGCGCGCGCAGCACGCCACGGCAGACGCCATCGCCCGCCGCCACCTCCACGAGGACGCCGCCTCCGTCACCGCCGACGCCGTTGCCCGCCACGAGATAAGGGTGAGGGATTCCGTCTCTGGTTAGGTCAATCAAGTTTGGTAGGTGCGTGCAAGGGGGTGGATAAACTTTGATGAGGTGGCTTTATGGAAATTCAGCTTAGATCTCGGTTAGTATGAACACAAATGCAGGTGTTTTTAGTGTGTAAAGAGTGGATAGGACTGGAATGATTTGAAGTGGTTTTGAGTCGGTTGGTGCAAATTAGCTTAATTTTTGAGGTGATTTGATGCAAATGTAGCTTACTTGATGTGAGAAGGGACTAGCTGTGAACGATGGTAAGATGGTGCGGCTTGGCATGATATAAGTGTACAGCGTTGCTGTAGTGATGAAAAATCAGATAATAATAACGTTGTAGAGGTAGGTTTTGCTTAACTGAATGCATATTGGTGAATTTTTGATGTTGTTAAGGAATTTGTTGTTCTGGATACAGCGGCTCAGTGTTACTTTGAGTTCAGGTTATGGAACTGTTTTTCCCCTGTTGAAGAAACTTGATTTTGATAAGGTTATATAGCTGGGATTTTGAATTGGGAGCCTAGTTCATGTATACTGGTGGACTTGAATTGGTTTCCTGCAACTTATGGTGTTTTGTGCTGGTTTGATGGATTGGGAGCTAAGATCTATACCAATTGGGTTGTTTGAATTGGTTTAAATGGTTTGAACTTCAAAGGTATTAGCCAGTTTGTTTCAAATGTAGTGTTTTTTCATTTTCTGCCAAAAAAAAGATCAGATGTTTCTGAACTATATGATGAATTTGGGGCTTATTTGTATCTGGTAATGGTCTAATATGTATTTGAATCAGAGCATATCTAAATTGTTTTAAATATATGGATGCAGATTTGGAGCAACCACTATCTCTAGGTCATTTACTCCCTTAGATGTACTTGTAATTCATAGTTATGGCTAGTATAATTTGTAATTTTGTTGCATGCGCTTTCAATCAACCTCATTTCTGTACAGTTTTTCTTGGAGAGTATTTTCTACCTTAAGCATTAACAGTGTTCCTCCACCTACCCTTGTGATGCAATGCTAACATAATGAGCATTCTCTATGAAGACACACCAAGGGAATGTTGAATGAACTTTTATTCACGTAGTATTCTGCTAAGATAATTGGATAGGTCAGAAGGGAAAACAGAGGCGAACTGAGTCTGACAGAAAGTAACATTTGTTAAAGATGCAGTTATTTAGCTTAACAACTCAATCTGAACTGAGTGCATTTTGCATTCTGTTATCATCTTTCTTTTTTTGCTGAACAGGTGAGGTACAGACGTTGGTTATGGTGGACTAGATTTGGCATGGCAGTTGGTGCACTTCAATTGGTTGGGGCAGCTTATCTCATGTATGTTGTTGTGAGAGATCTTTCTGATGATAGAAGATCCAGTTCCTGTTTCTTTGGTATGTTGGAGTTACTTGTCATCATTGATCTACGATGCATTCTGCAAGCTCTGAACATTACTAACAACTGAACTTTGTACATTGAGAAAATTAATTGTGCATATCTTTTGTGGAGATTCCAGATAAAATTTCCTGACTTGTTTGGTAAAAAGTATCAAGAGCTTAACGACATATTTTTAGGCTCTTACTTTACCTATAAAAACTGTACTGAAAAATTCTAATAATTTTGAGGAACACATGATATATTGGTGCTATGATTTGTTTGTGCCTAAATGCCTATGATTGCTTTGTGCTCTGTCAGTTTTATGCATCTATCTTGTGCTCCAATAATTGGTTCACCTTGTTTGTAATCTAGGACAGGATGAATCTGATCGGCCCTGGGCGCGGGCGTTAATTGCTTCATTTCTTGTTCTCTCTTGGGTTGTGGTCGTCATCCAGTGCTTCACAGGTTCTGATATATTGAGGTGGCGATCATTCTATGCAACACATGATATGGCATGGAAAGCTCATTACAGGGAGGTATTTGATCATGGCATTCGAGAAGCTTTATGCTGCCTAGGACGTGCAAAGTATCTGTAGGTCCCTATCTATTTATTTGTCCTGTGAAATACCAATCTTAATTTAGCCATCTGAGCTGCTTGTTTTATGTACTGATTTAGGACTGTACTGGAAGAAGATGAGGTATATTCTGTGGCAAGACTTTTGGGCGATTTAGTTGCATATCGCGCTTCTGGGACTGGACATTTAGAACTCTTAGCAGGTTGACTTCAACAAGACACCTCCTGTTTCAGTCCTGTCAAATCTAAGCTCTGTGGTCTATTTGAAATATGAAATATAAAATCATGGACTGACTATAGTATTAATTTATGCTTACAAATAACCCACATTGAATATTGTAATATTTTTTATATACTTTCTAATACAGTAATACTACATGAAAATTTATCTTTAATGAACAATACAGTATAAATTCTGCTAGACTCACTTGTAGTACATTATGAAGATTATAGTGTCTGACGTTACTTTAAATTTTGGTAATTGCCTGCCTGTACTTGCAAATTTGTGCAATTTGCCCACATCTACCTAAAAAACATTATTTATATATGAAATTAAACAAGCAACTGATCTTTCCATCCCTCAACACAAAGAACTGGGGAAAAAGTGTGTTTTAAATAAGAATAACTATTATTTTCTTATCCGGTTTGTTTCTAATAAGATTAATCACCATGTTTCCATCCATCAAAAGTATAAATGTCATACAATGAACTCAATTATATCCTTTACATTTATTTTTGATTTGCTTGAACTACTTGCTTGCATCAAAATACTTGTTTTGGATAGCATATGGTTCTTAGATTTCTCAACCATTGCATAATTTACAAAGCTAATATGTATGAAAAAATTGTCATTGTTTGCTATGAAGTTATGCCTCTGTGTCCTCTCCTTTTATTGATGATCTTATTTATGCTACTTGTTATAGGTCTTGCTCTATTGCAGAAGCATGGAAATTTGCCTAACTTGCAAACTGACCTTATAGAGGCACCCCATGAACTTATGCAAGAAGCTGCTACCCTCCATCCATTTGCTGAAGCATGTTACACGGTCTGATGCTACCTAACTGGGCCACCATTTCTTTGCCTTGTACTATTTGACTTGACATGATCTTAATGCAGGGACCACTTCTTGATTTTGGAAGAAATCCTATTTTGTTTCCCTGTGCATGGTTTTATAGACAAGGAGTTTTAACTCCATGGACACGCAACAGGTACCTACTGTTGTTTCTTGTACTTTGAAGTTGTGTACACTTGTTTGTGAGGCACTCTGTTTGGAGATCTGTACACGATGGACTGCTAGTTCACATTGCCTCTCTAAACAACAGTGCACATGCATACAGATAAAGAACCTTATGTGCTTGCTTGGTTGAATCCTTCCTTTCTCACCTTTCACGATCTTCTCCAGCTAGGAGTCTGTGACCTGCTGCTGGCTGATTTTTTTCCACACTCACTTAGTAATTCTATGTTTAGTTGTTTACTCTTATCACAGGTTGTGAATTTGTGGTGGAGATTTTAATCATTCAATTTTTTTTTCAATTTTTTGGTTGTTGCTTCATTATCTTCTTTCATGTTACTTTTCTCTTCCCTAATTGGTATAAATATATCTAATTTTCAGATACCAGATCTGAACGCTTGGTTGCAATTTTTATTTATTTATTTATTTTATCATGTCTGTCTCTAGTTTCTGCTAGCTGAGAATTGAACTGTCCTATTCTGGACCTCTTCTGCAAATGTCTTACCATATGATGTGAAGTGTGTGTGAGATGGTTACTCAATTTATTGTGTTTTCGCATTCTGTCATGTGCACCATTTCTCTGGTGTAATCAGTGATTTGTTTTAGACCTGGGGGACCCTAGAAGTCCCTTAGGATGGTAGCATGGCTTATTACTCACATATCATATTTTGGCCCCACATTACCACATAATATGAAATGTAGGTTAGCTGACACTGAGTTGTAACTAACCTATCCTTTTGATTTCCAAGCATCCCTTGGTTCTGGATCGTGATCTACTTTTAAGTGTTAAGCTGGGAGTTTTGTTCTAGAAGGATAGCCAAGTAAAGTGAGCTAATTCTAGTCTTGTTCTGTGTTACTCCTTTGACTGAAGTAGATCCTGTAAAGCTTTCTATCCATCTTGTTCTATCTGCCTGCGCATCTTCTTTGATCTCTCACATTGTATCTTCTTTGATATCTCATATGCATTGTTTCCATTGTGTACTGGAACAAAGCTATTCCACTGAGAAAAAGTAGAGCACCTTATGCAGCTCTTTCCTAACATGATAACTACATAAAATTCTTTGTTCAGGCGCCCTGCACTTGATGGTGATAACTGGTGGCGAGGGCATGCTGCAGCCTTCCTTAGATTTGTCAATGTACCATCTAAAGCTCTTTTGCGAGGTCGTGTTTGTCAGGTAACATCGGGCTTCTTTTTGAATGCTGTGATTCATGTTTGTGAGCTAAGTAGGATAATTATTTTAATCAGTTATGCATATATAGTATTCTTGTCATTTATTATGTGCTGCATGATTTCTTTGCTGAAATATCATTTCATTTCATTTTCATTTTGATGATCCTTAGTGGTCAGCTTCTGCATTATGCTACTAGTTGAATAAAAACCTTTCATGTGAAGTTATTTGGTGAATTGATTAAAAGATGCATTTTTTGAGTATATTGACATACGTCATCTTGCTATCTGGATTAGCTGAGTTGCGCGGACCATCCATTGTGCTGATGCATTGCAACATTAATGCCTGATCGAGTTCAAGAAATGCATTGCAGCACATTCCATTATGTAGATCAAACCATCTAAAGCTGATAGAGAACATATAGCCGTTAATATCTTTAAATAAAACACCAACCTGGATGGTTTATTTTTATTCATCAATGCAGAGCAAGCGTGAAGCTGCTTACTTTGTTGTGGTCCTTCATGATCAAAGAACTATTGTTATTGCTGTTCGTGGAACGGAGACACCAGAAGATCTTATAACCGATGGATTATGTAGAGAATGTGCTTTTGCTATGGAAGATTTGGATGGACTAGTAAAGTAAGTCTCTCTCTCTCTCTCTCTGTCCACTGGGATCACTTATTTGACCCTTCACTGATAATTCAACAGGAATGTCCATGACTGTGTGTACTGTTTGTGAATTCAGCAGTTTAGTGGTTGTTTCAGCAGAAGTATAGAATCAGCCCCCAAACTTTTGCAAAATATTGAATTTCTTCCCAAAAAACGCATTTTGTTTATTTTTGTTCTTGAACCCCAATTTTTGTTTGATATTGCTTCCTGAACTCTTTACTTTTGTTGATTTTTATCATCGTTGTCAGCTTCTCCAACAGAATCTCCTGCTTAGCAAGTTGCTTTGTCTAATTACAATGAATGGATATTGTAGTGTTTGTTCTAACAATCATTTAGAGTTTATGCATCGAATGTAATAGTAATATTAGTGATAATTTTGGCAAAAACGCTTACACTATAATACATCCGATCTGTCACTATATTGTGCTAAACCATAACTGATGGTAGACACAAGCTCTATGCTATTCATGTGGTTAAAATTATATTATTTTACCTATCATATATAAGTCTTTAGTATGAAAGTCAACACTTTGGTGAGTTGATAGTGCAAAATTAGCAAACTCAGAGATTAGAGACCAAATTTTGTGATATTTTTTCTTTCTATCCCCAATTTTTGTTGTTTCTGACGCTGCACTCTTTTATTTTCTCTTCAGTAGTGAACAATTACCAGCAACAACAAGGCAGAGGGTTATTTCTACATTTCCACATTATGGACATGGTGGAATTGTAGAGTCTGCCCGGGAGCTTTTTATGCAACTTGATGGCTATAAAGGAGGTTTGACATTTTATATTTGATGTTTATCATTTGGTTTACTCAAGTAATTTTAGTTGTGGTTTCTGAAATGGTCTTGCATACATAAGGCCACCTGTGCAAAACCTAGTATGCTGCAAATTTTGGTAGCTGATGTGCTACAGGAAAGGATTGATGGCTGAGCCCTGTATGATACAAACTACATTGTGCATGTATGATAAACCTTGCCTGTAGCTGTCGCTATCTTTGAAATCATGCCACCAATCCTTTCCAGATTTGTTTTGTATATCCATTTAGCACATCAGCAGTCAGGGCTTGTTTGGTACTGTTTGTAGCTTTCTTCTATTTCTTTGTTTATTCAGTTTGCAACAAAAGATATTAGTCTAATTCTGTTTTCTTTTGTTGTTAGTGAACCATCTCACTACAGATTAAAAGTTCAAGTGTTTCTCTGCCCCCCAACCCCCCCCCAAAAAAAAAAAAAAGAAAACTTCATATATCCTAATCCTAAAACAACTATGGTTACTGATGGTTTGGTGTAGATCAACCCAATTTTCTTTTAGGGAAGCATGGTAGCACTTCCTATATGTATCAGACAATCTATTTCATACTGTTTCTCTCTCTCTCTCTCTCTCTCTCTTTCATGCCATTACAGAGAACTCATCATCCGGAAAACTTGGATTTCTTTCTACATTTCTGGAGGAGGGCAGTGAATGTCATGGATATAAAATTCGTGTTGTCGGGCATTCTTTAGGAGGTGCTGTTGCTACAGTCCTAGGAATCATGGTAAATCATGTTATCCTTCAGTTATTCACTTCAAGTATATTTATTATTGATTATTTTCCTTCAACTTGCTTTATCATTCTTAATTGTAATTTTCATGTGCTCCACTACATTCAGTGTACTATTGTAAAATTGCTCCTAGTCTAGCGAAATATTGCCTCTTATCCTAATCAACTTTTGTATGTCCAGAATCAAAAAAAATTTTTCTCTCTCTTCTCTTGCAGATGTTGAGTTGCTAAAGCTTTGAGGTGGATTTCAATTAAAGGCCACCTTTTCTGACTTGATATTTGTGCCATCTATGCTATTTCTCTCTTAGACAACTAAATTATTTTGTGATTGACCACTGTTAAATATAGCATAATAAGCTATTTATTTCACAAGCTCAATATGCAAACAAGCAATTTTTTTTAGATGGAATGAGCAAATTTTCTTGTCAGATCATATGGTTATCCAGTATTGTTTTCTGTTTTCTGCTTTTGTTTTTGTTCTATTTCCCTTCCTGTGGTACCGATTACTATTATCTGGAGCATTCCTTCTTCATGGTTCCTTCATAATTTGACTTTCTTCTTGAGCAGCTTTTTGGAAGATACCCAGATGTGCATGTATATGCTTACGGACCACTTCCTTGTGTGGACTCAGTAATAGCTGAAGCCTGTTCACACTTCGTTACCACGTAAGAATCAACTGAAATCTGTTTATTGTCTATTACATCAATGGAACTTCAGTTCTTAGTTTCCTCCTAAAAAGGTTTATCTAGTTCTTTGACTTCAATGTCCTCTCTTCATTTCCAGCATTGTATGCAACGATGAATTCTCCTCTCGTCTTTCGATTAATTCAATCCTCAGGCTTCGGTCTGCTGCAATAACTGCTCTTTCGGATAACTCACCTGCTGATACTGCAATGATACGGAAACTTGCTCGGAGAATATTGCATGTGAACAAGTATCATGAGAACGGTCCTGATGATGACATTATCGAGAACTACTCTGATAATCATAGAAGGACAGCAGTTAGGCATACATTTGAAGGCAACCTTTTATCTTCTCTTTGGTTTCTATTGGATGAACATACAAGCAATTAACTAGCTAATAAGTTCAGAGTTTGATTTTGTATTGTTCCTTGTCTTTTCTACAATTAGCTTTCTGATTTCCTTTCATATTACAGGGAGGGAAATGCCTAATGAAAGACTGTTTCAGGAGCAGGATTCATTATGTGATACTAAGCAAGAGGTCCAGGATCTGCAAAATGGCTTCATTAGGTGTAATGGATCTGATGGGGCCATAGATGCAGATCGGAGCTATCAAGGCCTACGCATCGATCAGCCTGTTAGAGTAATTCCACTTGATGGGCCTAATTCAGGTTTTGGAGAGCATCCAAAATCTTGTAGGGAAATACCAGTGGAGCCTCCTGAGATGTTTCTTGCAGGCTTAGTTATTCATATAGTACGGCAAAGAACAAGTTTCTTTCCTCTTTGGAAATGCTGGAACTTGCAGGAAAATGAACCACCCTACAAAGCTTTAATGGCAAATAGAGAGAACTTCAGGGATATCATTGTTACTCCTTCCATGTTTACAGATCACTTACCATGGAGGTAAAATTCGAATGATCTTATGATCTACTAACTATAACTTATGCACAAAGTAGAGTCTATTTCATCAATGCTATTTTAATGCCATTTGCAGAGCAGTAGCAAGTGTTTTGGTGTACTAGTACAGTTCTTGGTAGCTAGCTATGTCACTAGGAGTATTTTCACATTTTTTTCTTTGGTAAATATAAAGTATTCCCTTTTGTAGTGAACTGTCCTGTGATGATATGCATATCATGACAACAAACAAAAGAATACCGGTTGTCTTATTAGAATTATGTTTTTTTTGGTGTGGAATTATGTTATTGCATGTGTATCCTTTTTTTAGTGAAAAGATTAGAAGCCGGTACTCCACTGAAAAAACCATGTACATAATTGTTCATCTTTTTTTTTTTTTTTGATAGATTTCTTCAGATGCTTGTTGATGCAGATACTGGAAATGTGAATATCCAGTGCCATACTAGGTTTCCTCAGCATTCCATAATAGATTTAGATGCATAAATCAGTAGGTGAAATGAATGCATAGTAGTAGAGCATCATGCTTTGCTGGATTATATATGTATTGTTTTGCAATTGTCTAATTCTAGGTATTATGTGGGTTTTCCAATTATAACATGATGGCATATCATATAAAGCTAGTGCTATGCACAATTGTCTCCAAACTTCTGAAGACCATACAAACAGTCTCATTTCTGGGCTTTCTTGGTGGATTGTTCTTTTTAGTTGTCACATCAGTTTGAACTATTAATCTTTTGAGAAGGCAGCCAGTGAAATTTGTCAGAAGATTAAAAGCAGTTAACATTAACATTTGTTGGCAAATGAAACGCATAATGGATTGCTTCTAGCCACTTGCGCCCTTTATTTCTTAACTATAACATCAGGTCACACTGAGCCTTCATGCATTTGAACTGGTTCTTATGCTTACTGTTATGCTGATGGCTCACACTGTTGCAATTTCAGGTGTCATTATGCGATGCAGAGAATTCTGGAAACTCAAATGTCTAAGAACTGCAGTAATGCCGATTCACCCATAGAACATTTGGTCTGATCTGGGCAAAAAGTGCGGCATCCACATACAACTGAAAGCAAAGAGAGATACAGAATGTATGATATACCATTTTTGTTAGCATGATCTGAGTTGCAACAAAAAAATCGTCCAATGATGAAAGCATGCTGCTACCCAAAGCAGCTAGTTGTATACAAGATATCTCTGACAAAGGCTTGTTATTCTGCTTATCTTGTTGACAGTGCTAGGCCAATGCCAAGGCACCAGCCGTTGATATCTGCCACAAAAGAAATCTGACGACTTCATGGACCACAATTTCTGCCAGGCTGTATGTACTTACCATGGCGATGGCCTGTGTTTACAGTGATCACTGATGCAACCATACCTTGTTCAGTCCCGGTTTGTTCTCATTCATTATTCTGCAGCCATGTCTGCCTGTTCATATCTATATTTTATTCATGCCATGTCAATTTGATGTAAATATCCACATAACAGAATTAGCAATATGTGATCATTTAACATAGAATTAAATGAAAGTTGTTACTTCAATTGTTCTGTTCTGCAGCATTTTTTTGTTTCGATGTGCAGAACTTATCACAGTTACTTCTACTGAATAAATGTTATTAGGACTAACCACTGGTTTGCCAGATTTATGTTCTGGCGAGCTCCCTGGATGTGTTGTGAACAGGCTGCTGCAGATACCTTAGAATTCTCAAAGTTCTGACATCAAAAGACTGTAAGTGGTTACTGTTGGTCTTGTTTCTATTTTTGTTTGCTCGTCATTTGAACATCTGAAGGTAACATACGAAACTATGCTTATGTTTTTACGCTTTCATACAAACTCCGCGCTGTCATTTACTTGGTCACACCAGTGGTGGTTGGTTGAGTAATGAATTATTTTCTGGTACAAACTAACCTGGATGCATAAATTTTTTCACCTAACTGCAATCTCATTTATGCATCACTGGCCAGATTATGACCTGTCTTTAACTTGATGACGTTTCGACCTACCTTGAAGCATGGATCGTGTGCCTGCCTAGTACTAGTAAATGCGTAGTGCAATGACAGCGCACTACTAACATTTGAAATGTCACCTCCTATGGATGTTCTGTAGCTGGAGAGCGTCTCTTCACAAAGAGCAGTCACTCAAGTACAAACGTCAGGCATCTTGCCACCGTTTGGACAAGCACTGCTTTCGAGGTATAGTTTTGTCTGCGAATAGGTTCTTACACAAGTTTTTCAGATTAGTTGTAGGAGAGGAGTCAGTAAGAAAGAGCATATTCTTGAATGCAATTTACCTGGTTTTTTTTTTTGTGTTTCCATTTGTATTAATTGCTTATAGCGTGTGAACCAACACATTTTGTGCAGATCGTAGAGGTCTATGTGTCATAAAAAAGAACGTAAAAAAGCCCACAAAAAAGAAACATGCAAATCTCAGTGTTCCATCTTATCTTAAAATAAAAGTCCTTCCAATCATATCATTGTTTTGGAAGGATTTAAAACTTCTCGTGGCTTTAAGCTGTGGCTTTTCAAGAGTTTTAACTTTGAAGTGAGCATTGCTATGTAGGTATAGGCGATATGAACAGAGTACAGTACACGCACAAAAGACGTGACCCTTTGTTGACGTGGATGGGGATTTGTTCCTCTTTTCGACGGTTACGAGTCAGTCTCGATGGTACAGTGCACTCTTCACCAGTGCCCCGCGTCACTAACCTTTTGTTCATAACGCTGGCTTGTGTAGTTGTGTTCGGATACACACAAGCACTTATTAATTTCCATGTGGCTTCCTGTTGTGAGCGTGCGTTATGCAGAGTATTCGGGAAAAATTCATACATGACATATTGTCTAATACACCCCAAAATTGAGAGACCAAATTTCAAATTTAGCAGCATATTATTAGACTAGCTTTTACACATGTATTATCTCTGCTTATCAAAACAATCATATTTTTAATAAAATATACTTAGAATATCTCTACTAAATGTATATGTAAATTAACTCTATGTATTATAATTAATGAGTTTTTAACTCTGATTATATATGCATATAAGACCCAACTATTTAATTTAATAAGGATAGGATAGTGTGAAAAAATTTTGTCTAAAATTTATAAAAGTAGTGAATATTTGTGGAAAAAGTTTTGATAAAAAAGATATATATTTGAAAATAGATATAGTAATTCTAAGGGAAATGTTTTTGATGTTGTGGTTGGAACTATTTAGATCTATCCCTTTTGTACAGAAACAGGAGCTTACTCGGATCCCACTTTAGCCATACCCACCATATGTTGGTGATTATGTGTAAGCTTTCCTGCACTCACAGGACCTCCATGCCAAAATAGTCCTCGAGCAGTAGGACCCAAATTTTCACGTTATCCAAGCTAATCCTCTTGGATTCCATCACTGCCAATCAAAAGGTAATTAAACATCCTTATTTTACGCATACTTCCTGTTAGCTTCCTAATTAAAACCTCCAAAGTTGGGAGGGGAGAAGCAATTAAGACCACATCTTTTCAGCACGGCCGGTCCACTAATTTATTGCCATACATCATGAACAGTCGAACACGAGTGCAGACAGTGCACAAACTATCTGCCGTGTTGATGGGATTGACCAAATAAAATAAAATAAGCATTAGATAGATATGATTTCATATCTATATAATTAAGAACTGCTACAAGTAAATTTAGATAGTAAGTATAATTTCAACAAATAGATTATGAGATATATAAGTGGTGTTTGATTGTCTATATGTGTTCAGGTGGTTTGGTGGGATGAGTTTATTTGGTCTGTGATAAGGTGAGGAGATGTAAAAATAAATTGTTTGGTTGGTTGTATAAGGTGATACATATTGATGTGAGATGTTGGTGGTAACGACCTGGCAACAGTAGGTGGCAATGGCGTGATGAGGCAGTGGTGTTGCTGTTGGCCGCGAGTGGAGGCGGTGGGAGGTGGTGGGAGTGGGAAAATGGGCCGCAGAAGCACTGTGGTCGAACGGTGGTATAGCGAAGCGGAGGTGGTGGAGGTAGAGTTTGGGAGGAGGAAGAAGAGAGAGAAAAAGGTGCGAGAGGAGTAGAGAGTGGAAATTAAATCAGATCTGGATGTGTGGTGTAGATGTTGTAAGTTTTTTATAAAAAAAATGTGGTACTTCATCCTAAACTATCATTAAAAAATTTAATTGTCTTAAACCAACATAATAACTCTCAATCCTTCATAATTATCTTTAATTCACTCTAATAATTCTTAATATTCTTTAATCACCAATTAAATTGTTAGAGAAGCCACGCTCATTCTTTCATTCATATACTCAAACCTCACGTTCCTATTAAACTGGTTTCAAGACATCTTTTTACATCCTACAATCTAACTAATTTATGCATACCAAACATTCAAACACAACATATTGAAAAAAAATTCCGTATCCCAGAACTTGGCTAACAGCCATCCAGCATTTCCAAACTAATTAGTCATGCTTTAAACTTAATCTTTGTTTGTGTGCGCGCGCGCCAATCACCAAATGCAAAGCAAATGCCGTGGGCCAGGAATTATAACGTCTCCGATTTGATGTGATGCCAACTCCAGGTTCCACCACTCAATATGATCCGCCCAAACAAACTGGACCCAACATTTCACGTGACTTCCTGCTCAGATGCTTGTCTTTTTGCTCTTATCCTCGCATAATGAAGGTGCCCATTTGCTAGAACGGTATCACTGTACCTCATCGTCCTCACAACCTAAGCGTCAAGAATTCTACCTTTTTCCGTTGCAATGACTAGTGCAGTGCTAAGAAAAGAGATCCCCAGGGGATCCACACTTGTTAAGAAACCATTAGGTTTAGGTATATGCAATGGATCATGCCATAACTCTCGGAGATTATAGCGGTGCGGAAGAATAAAAAACCTCTTCGCAACGGCACCAGTGCAAGCGGGAGGCAGTTGCAGCTTGCAGCAAGAGCGTCTTCAACCGCGCAGCAAGCGGGGTCATTGTCCCGATTTCTACGTGCACTCTTATTCTCTCAATAATATAAATAAATAATTTTTTTGTTATTATCTCTTCTCGAACCTACTTTATATCTTTCTTCGTTAGAGTGAATTTTTCTGGAGAAGCTACAGGGAGAACTAAGATAATGTGACATATCCTTTATTATCTTTGCTCCTCTAGTACTGGAGATACTTTAAGACTTATTCATGTTATATGAGTTGTCACAAGTTTGAATTTAGATTTATCAAAATTCAATATGATACATGATGTTAATAACATAACACTGACACAAACACAATATATATATATAAACTATTAAATATATGGGTAACACAAGTAATACAAGTAGTTGGTTTACTACAATTGGGTTTGTGTCATAGATGAGTAACACAAGTAGTACATTTAATAGAAATTATTTGTCATATCAATTTGATTTGAAGTTGTTTGGTAATTGCACGATGATATGATCTCCACTAGGGAGAAAAAGGAAAAGAGGTTGGCATCATGGAATTATGAAGTATCCCCGAAGGGTCTTTCTCATGCATGAATGGATTTGAGGTGGCTGCATTCAACCCAGCTCCTCTAGGGTCGCTTTCCCTCACTGTGTTTCTGGTAGCAACACCTCTTTTCCTTTTCTTTTATCTTAGTTTTTTTTGGGGGGGTGGGGGTTGGTTTTATCACTAGCCCTGTATTATTGATAAAAACTGAAGTTGTAGGTCAAATGGAGCGAACCCAAATCTGGGTTTCTTTGGAATTATTTCAGTATTGGAACTGAAACTTATTTGTATAGAAAAATTGGGGTCCCAAAAGATAGCTTCAAAAGTTGCAGAGGCACGTGTAAATAATTTGTCCACAAAAATTGCATAAAACTAAAATGGTTATGCCATTCAAGATTCAAAAATTTCATAGATATAAATATCAAACATGAATTTCAAATGGAGAAGGTGAAACTCTCACCCAAAGAGTTCTGTGGCTATAATATTTTTTTTGGCTTCAGTTTCTCTATGACAGAAATTGGACTTGAACTTAGTCAAACACGACTAAATTTGGTTTTACTACTAATTTTCTCCATATATTTTTACATAGACTAGAATATTTGAAGTCTAGAGTATAACATCAAAAGAAGAAACACACAAGAACTATGTGATTGATTGTGATAGAATACACATTATGTTACAAGAGATCACATATTTAAATCCTTATCACGATAGATTGGATTATATATAATAGATTTTTTTAGGGAGTTAGTTCTAGTTATCTGTTGGGGGGAAAATAATAGTCATAAGCGAATATCTCTCCTTTGGTTCTCCGTCCCTCGGAGTAGGAGTGGCTCTCCTCTGGTGCTTCGTCCACCGGAGTAGGAGTTGCTCTCCTCCGGTCCTCTGTCTCTCAGAGTAAGAACCTCGTTCCTCTGGTCCTCCGTCCTCCGGAGTAGGAGTTGCTCTCCTCCGGTCCTCCACCCTCTGGAGTAGGAGTTGGCCTCCTCCGATTCTTTGTCCTCCGGTCCTCCGTCTCCCGGAGTAGGTGCCTCGCTCCTCTGGTCCGGAGGCTCCGGTCCTCCGTCCTCCAAAGTAGGAGTGGCTCTCCTCCGGTCGAGTGGCCTCCTCCTGACCTCCGTCCTCCGGAGTAGGAGTGGCTCTCCTCTAGTGCTCCCTCCTCCAGAGTAGGAGCCGCCTCCTCCGGTCCTCCGCCCTCCGGAGTGGGAGTTGCCCTCCTTTGGCTCTTCATCCTCTGGAGCTGGGGGCATTGAAGCCGAGGGCAACCACATGTCCGAGATTAGCGCCCGTGCCCTACCAAAAGACCACAACACCCTCGATCCAACGGTCGCGGCTAGGACAGTTTAGTAATTTGCGTCTTTTGAAGTCTATATATACCCTTGTACCCCTCTCTTGTAACCTAAGACTCTCATTTGCATTCAATACACAAAAATCAAAAGGCGTGCTTAGGAGCCCTCTCTCCGAGAGAGAGCCCCCCTAGTTGACACGAGTCGGGAGCATGTCGACAAGATTATGGTCTCCACTGAGGCCCGAACCTGTATAAACCTTTGTGTCAATCTCTGTGGTTGTCCAACACGGAGTGACTCGTCGCATGGTCATCTCGCGTTGTCGAGCACGTGTCAAACATGTCACCAAACCTGCCGGGGTATTTTTAATACCATGACATTATCTAAAAAAACCTCAAAAAAAACTTGAAGAATTAAATGTATTAGCTCTCCCCAATACAAGAGCTTCTTTAAGAGGCCCCTTTGGAGAATATTCTCCGTCGCATGGGCGAAGAGTCTCTTTGTCTCCAATACAAACACTCTTGGAGAGACTCTTCATGGGCCCCACGCATGAAGAGCCTCTCCAAGAGTTCCCCTCTCCAATGCAAGACTCTTCGGGAGGTTCTTCGATGGGTCTTGCATATTAAAGATCTAAATTAGTTTTTTGTCTCATATTATTGATTAAATAATTTGTAAAAATTAATAAAAATATGCATTACAATAATTCCAACAAATAAAAATTTAACTTGCGGATGGAAAATTCGACATAACAAAAATAAATATTTTTATTAAATTTAGACGGTTGAACATAAAATTACACATATGACATTGGATACATGCGGACATTTAAACTTAAAATTTAACATCAACGTACTAATTAAAAATATTAAAAATGCAATAGAAAACACCTAGTTTCCCTGGACACCTCTAAAACGCTACCAAATATGCTCAATCAAATCTCTTTTGAGTTGGGCATGTATCGATTGAGCACAAATGTTGGAATTTCTCGTGATTACATCGACAAAATCAATTGGAGCACCATGTTGGATATGAAGCGGTGTTATAGTTGAAGTCACTTGACTGTCGTCGAAATCATAGAGTGTACCATCAAATTCTCGCTCATCCTCAATAATCATATTGTGCAATATGACACACGCCTTCATGATTTTCACGAGGGTAGAGTGTTACCAAAACTGGGCGGGGGCATAGAGGATGGCAAAGTGAGATTGTAGAATTCCAAATGCTCACTCCACGTCCTTTCTCGCTCCTTCTTGATGTTGTGTAAACAGTCTGAGTTTGTCTGTCTGGGGCAGGGGTACCATCTTCACAAATGCAGCCCATTCTAGGTATATACTATCTTCTCGATAGTATCTCATGTTGTACTTATTTCCATTGACGAAGTATTGTACTTGGGAAGCTTGTCCCTGCAAAACGTCAATGAACAAGAGTGATTGATTCAACACATTAATATCATTGTTGGACCCAGTAATGCCAAAGAAGACATGTCATATATAAAGGTCCTGGTAGATGACCACTTCAAGTATAATGGTCGAGACTCTATAATCTCTACGAGTAAATTATCCTTTTCATGCTACTCGACAATTTCTTCATTCCCAATGCATGAAGTCTATACTTCCTACAATTCTCGAAAAACCACACGCCTCTCCTTGTTGCAATAGGCGCTGCATGTCTTCGACGGTCGGTCGTCAGAGATATTCCTCGCCAAAGTTGTCGATCACTCCATCGACAAATTTCTCTAAGCATTAGATTGTTGTGGATTCTCCGATCCATATGTATTCATCGACAGCATCGGCAAGAGAGCCATACGTCAATAAATGAATGGCCGCTATGCATTTCTGTATAGGAGACAACCCTCAATGGTTAATGACATTTCTTCTTTGAGTGAAAAAGGTAGGCCACTCACCAAGAGATCTGATGATTTGAAGAAAGAGGGGTCTCCTCATCCTAAATCTCCGACAAAACAGATAGTCAGGGTAAAGCAGATTCTCACAGAAGCAGTCCGCCATGAGGCGGTTATGGCCGTTTTCACAGTGTCTGTCGATGTATCTCTTGCTACTGCGTCGACAACAGCGGGAGTTAGAAGCTTGTAGTTCTGCTTGCAACCGGCTATAAGACACTCTTTTAACTCTAGCATGGCAAGATCTTCCTCTACGAATCCTGTAAGGAAATTCTGTAAGGTATTGATGGCCTCTTCCTCTTCACTACATGTGCTTGAACTAGAGCTGGATGATATTTTTGAGGGAGAGACATTTGAAAGGAAGAAATATTTGGAAAGAAGGAGTATTGCTGAGGATGAGAAATATGTGTTGGGATGATTCGGTTTATATAGGTCAAGTCGAATATCCCAAACGCTATTTCTAAGTAGATGTGTCCAACAACTATTTTTCAAGCAGATGCGTCCAACTTATATTTTTCAAAGATATTTTAATTCCACAAATGAAGAATACATAGTTCTACAGGTACACACCAAAAATAAAATGGTATACGACATAGTCTAATCCAGATTAGCCTCCTTAATCAAATCTTTAACAAACTTCCAAGCTTCCGCATGATCCTTTATTTTGTCATCGTTGAATTTTGATTTGTCCATTGTCACTAATTTTATGAATGATTTGGCAAGTACAAAGTTTCCCTTAAATTTGTCGTGATTATTCATAGAGGAGGCCACACGGTCCGCTGCCTCCACGCGCTCAGTGTGAACTTTGACGAAGGTTCATAGATCTTCTTGCACGTCCGAGTTGGATAAGGGAGATTGTTTCGTGCCTTTTTCTTTGCGCTTCTCCTTGGTTGCAACGCAACCTTCTCTTCGCGTCTCCTCCACGAGAACATCTGGATTGGATAAGGACGATGTGTGCACATCGTTCTCATTGAGCCTTGCTCTTTTATCGGTGTCGACGTAGGTTCGGTTTCATTTAGTTTGATCCTAACACTCATCCACCAGTACTCCAGAACAAATGGGTGCCCCATCTCCCTTCTGTATAACTGGCGTGCTTGTGACATTAGTTGGTCGTCGGAACGACCACTAGCGTAGGCCTCCTTAAGTCTGCACCAACAACCATTGAATTGAAGAATTTTTCTGTTAGTCCAAAGCCAATGATCTTTGCAATGTATCACCTCCCTTCTCTGATTTTTGGGCTGCTCTCGTTGTAAGCTGCTGCCCCACTCGCCTAATATGCGTCAAATTTTTTATTGTTCCCATTGGTGGGTCCAGCGAATTATTCAACCACGCACTGATCTGTGCAACCGAAATATAACAGTGTCATGAAAAATGAATATAAACATCTCAAATAAAATCCCACAAAATTTGAATAGCAAAACAAATTATTCGCCAGTCGAACATCGTCAGTTGCTGACCAAAACAATCGTTTGCGCCTGGCAGGACCCGGGAAATCATGGTCATCATTGTCGTCAATAATGAGCTGCAGCGTAGAATGTGGTGTACCGGACTCTGAGGGGATGCAGATTTTGAATTTTTGGATGGTGCGGTGGCAAGGGCTGCAAATAGTTGGGCGGCGCATCGACAAAATGATAATTTTGCTTGTATGATACAAATGGTTGTCCATGTGAATATGAGAGCAGCAATGCATATGGAGTGGGTATGTGGATATGAAGCAGCATGTGAATATTGAGGGTCTGGGGGATACAGAGGATAACTGAAAAGATAAAGTGGTTGTGGAAAATGTGGATTATCGGGTGGATATGATGGATAATTTGGATTATCAGGTGTTTCCGAATTTTCTCCAGGTGTATTAGGAGAACTAATCCAGTTTAGAAAACTCTCGAGGAGATTACTATCCATATCAAACTCTAAAAAAAATTAGTGCGTAAATACTGTAAAAGGAGTGTATGATGGTGTAAGATTTGTAAGATGGGTGTGGTAAAATGAGCAAATGAGGGCACTATTTATAGAGAAATAGTGAGATGATTTTTTTTTGAATTTTTAGGAATTTTTTCATGAAAAAACAATAAAAATTTATATAACGACTAATTTTTCAACGACTAAAAGTACTGCCACTGACACGTGGTTCCACCCCAAAATAAATTAAAAATACTAATCTATACAGCAGCTAAACAATAAACATTCTCTGACTCAACCGCTGCTTTGATAGTTGGGCCTATGAAGTCTGACCCTATGTGTCAATTAAAGTGTTTCCAATGAGTGCGGTAATTGCGAGAAACAAAAGGTTTTAATGTGTTTCAGTCGTGGGGCCCACAATATGAATCGAAGAAATTATTTCTCCCAGGTCACTGACATGCGAGTCGATGACATTATGTCCTCACCTGTCAATCATAGTTTTTGGTTGTGAAGTGTAGTTTTTGTCAAAACTTTGAGGGTCCCATAGAACATGTACGTGCGTGTCTTCGACCAACACTAACATAGCCGCTTCATGTGGCGTGCACTAGGTGGGGCCCACAAATCAGTGGTCGCGCGGCGACTGTATGGTCTAGCGTCACAAAATATCTCTGCTCGTTATGGGAGACGTTCGACCAGTCATTTCACATGGCACGCACTGTTGGAACAGTCGGGTGTTGGAGACAGCCTAATAAAATATCACTAATGAAAAGTTGAGAAAAGTTTTGCAGTACTTTTCTCGGGAGTACTTTTTCTTTTGAGAACATCCTGCGAGTACTTTTTGAAGATCTCTAATGGGAAACAAAGCCGTCACCTAAAGTATAACAATAAGTG
Source organism: Pharus latifolius (assembly GCA_019359835.1). Classification (NCBI taxonomy): domain Eukaryota; kingdom Viridiplantae; phylum Streptophyta; class Magnoliopsida; order Poales; family Poaceae; genus Pharus; species Pharus latifolius. The sequence continues at coordinate 16,392,702 of CM033322.1, forward strand.
CGTTAACTTTTCACAATATATTTTTATATTTATTTTTTTCTCTTCATTCCATAATATAAACCTGTTTAACTTTTTCTAAATTTACCCTTCATCACTTTCTTTATCAACAGTCTTGCTAAGCTTATACAAAATTACACTCACATGTGTAGAGAGGTGTATTATCAATATAGAAATATTATCTCTTGTAAAGAGAAGTTTTCTAAAAAAAATTGCATACAAAATTACTCTATTCAATTAATAGATTTAGCACTGTCTACTATGCTTTCATATATAATTTTTTCCTTAAATTTTGTGCCTGCTTAATTTATGTATCGAGAAACTTATGTTGTTAGTGTTATGTTCAGATAGTTAAAATGTGTGTCTAAATAAAAAATAGGTTGTGGATTTGATTCTCAATTATCTCTATTTTAGGTGTGTGTTTATTATTTAGTTGGTGTATTGTATTAGTGTATGTGTAGATGGTGGGTGGAAAAAGAGATATGGGTAGACGGATGGGATAAAATATGTATATATAATAGGTATTATATTTTGTATGGATAATTTTTTATTAAAAAAAAGACATATGCTCATTAAGAAAAGAAATGCTCACATATAGTGGGAAAGATGGCAGGGACTAGACAGAATCAGAGATGACGTACAGCGAGCGAGACCTTAAATCGCCATAATTAAGTCAAATAAATATCCTTGCTATAATGCGTTAAGTAAAGTTGGTCTTCTCCCCTTAACTTACGCAGGCACGTAATTAGTGCTCTCAGGAATAATTTGCCTCTTTGAAAAGAAGTAGTTGAGACCCTAATTTTCTAAAGAAAAGGCAATCAATTTTCATTTGAAAAAAATAAAAGAAGAAATTTAAAAATATTGCCTAGGATTGGAATCCAAAACAAAGAGTTGGGATTCATTACTAGTAACGAACCAAGTCTGTCACCTTTCCTTTTTCGTGGGGTCATGCAGAGGGCACTCACGCTCGGATCTTCTGTGCTAAAATGGCATTTTGAGAGGGGGTTGGGTGTTGGTGGTTTGGGCGGGGTGTTGGGATTTAATTTGATTTATAGTTGTATAAAAGATTCAATTTTAGGAAATTTATTTTGTTTTTTGAAATTTGTCTTATTTGAGAAGCTGATAAAGACAAAGTTCATTTTTTTATATGAAACCACTCACAACATTTTGTTTGAATTAACTTGAGTTTACGATTGATTCAAGATGAAGTCGAAACACTCTAAACAAAGCTTAAATGAACAGAGGGAAAATTTTAGCAATAGTTTTTTTTTTCATAGGATATCTTGCAAGAAGATGGTGATTATATTTGTTATTTTTGTTTCATGTAAATAACAAATTAACTTAAGAAATTTATCACACAAAAATACTCGATTCTTCTTAATAACATCATTGCATTCGAAATTGTTTATTAGTGAATCGAAAACTACAAGAAACCAATATCGCATCAGATGACTAGAGAAGTGCTAAACCACATTGATAGAGAGAAGGGATCAAGTGCAGTTATTGTTACAGCTATACTAAAGTGATTACACATATTTCAAGTCAACAGCTCATACCAATAGCTAATGAACAACAAAAAAAAGACTATCCTTATTTTTTTCACCACGATCAACGACAGTACATATCAACACCTAATCAAAAAACAAAAAAGACCGCATCTCACTTTTCAATAACGATCAATCAGAAACGCCAATTATTCGTTCAACGACCTATATTCCCATACAATAATACTAACACTATGGTAGATCCAGATCCCATGAGGACCTCTCTTTTATGCAGCTGTGGGTGGATCCACTCCCCTATGATAGCATCAACCATGGCCACGAGGACACGATTCTCTTTAAATCCACCATTCACTGATATCATTTGGCTTCAAATTATCTTTTTTGAGTTTGTTTAAGTGCATACATCACCAAAACAATAAACTCCTTACCTTCTTTGTGCATTCACAAGAGCAATTGAACAAAAACTACAAGCAAAATTCTAATCGTAACTTAACCTTTTAGAATTGTAGTATTGAATCAGGCTTATAAACCTCAAATAAGTCCAATATTTGACCAAATTAAAATTTTTTTTTTGGAGAAACTAATGTCTAAAATAAGTTTGACCAGACACCTCAGTTTGAACACTTTGGAAGTTAAGAAAGTGGATTGTTGTATTGTCATTTGTATTTGCAAAATAAAACATCAAATACTCTATTGAAATTAATTAAAAATGGCCTATACTTCATACAGATTTTTTACTCGCGTCACATGTATAAAGAGAAGAAATATTTGATTATTTGACTGAATTTTAGTTTCAGTTTATGGAATTATAAACTGAATATCTAGTTTATTTTAAGATTTTGAACTAGAAAGATAATATAGAGGCCATTGGAACTGCGGGTGAAAGGTGGATTTTAAGCAGTACGGTAACTCTTACGGTACCAAAGTGACAGCAGAGGAGCCGTATCCTGCCCACTATCCCACGAAACGAGGGTGAGCAACTTGTGTTTCTGTGCGCATCGCCTCATCTCTGACGCCACCTTGGAATGTGGGAGAAACCATTCCATTCTAATCCAATTGTTTCTATCTCATCTCACGACGCGCCTTTCCTTTCTTTTCCTTCTCTTTTCATCATACCTTACCAACACAAGAAGACGTTTTTTTTTTTTTTTTGTTTCCGAGTTTGCAATCGTGGCACAATTAAACGTTCCCCAAGTGAAGTCATGGGAGCGACAGTATACACGCTTGCATGCCCTTCAGATTTGCCGTTTCCTCGTCTTTTTAGACAACATTTGTGGTTTCTTCTTACTAGACGATGGGCTAGTTTGGTTAATAGTTTGTTTGGATTAAAATTTTTTAAAAGAAATCAATTGTCAGATATGAGGTTTTCTTCAAAATTTCTATAAGAATTTTATAATTTAAACACATCATATTTACAGTAAGAATAGATGTTTTATTTTCTCCAAATTTTTTTAAAAAATTCTCCAATTCAAATAGATCCTAATAGTATTATCATGTAATGGAAACAATTAAACGAGAGCTTTTGAAGTTTGAAGTAATATTTTGGAAGACTAAATGGAGAGCTGACTAGAATAGTTACTAATTAGACAAATGGTCAATGGTTGAAAGCTTAGAACTATCGAGTAAAGCGAGACAACTCTTTAATGCTTGTCATGGAGATCGGACTCAAGTCAGTTACGAGGATCGAATTCTAGACTTGAATCAAAATAAATGTTTGTCTCATAAATTATATTATTTATTGAGAGTGTTGAAGTATGATAAAATTATTTATTTTTTTAATAATTTAAATTTTTGATAAAATAATGGATACATGAGTTGGAAGGAATTTATCAGTTTATCTTCTGCTTCTTTGTGATAACTTTGAACTACTAAACATTTTTTCGAGAAAAAAGTTAGTACCAATCGTACACGAGACCATCTCTTCTATATGTGCTATAGTTCTTGCTCCAGGTTAGGGTACGTGCTACTACTATAACTAAAAAATTCGATAGCTTTAAGAAAAGAGATCACATTCGGTCAAATATGTAAACTATAACTGCTGGTACAAGTACAACATTCATTAAACTATCACTATGTAGGCAGATCCGCACTAAATCACTTCCTATCCGTCAACACGGACGTCATACATTTCCTATGCCGGTTTGTAATCTAGAAATTTTAGGAGAATTATAGAGAAAACAAAATATTTATTTTTACCGGATATGAGATTTTCTCCAAGATTTTTGTAGAATTCATGTGTTCTAAATATATTTTAATGAGAAATTTGGTCTGCAATATAAAAAAATTATGTATTAGGCATAGGACACTAATGTCTCTAATAACATGTAAATTCTACACCTATATATCAACCTTATAATCAACATTATATGATGATACTCTATATTTGCAATATCCTTAGGCTAATTTTCCTTTTATAACCCCCCAAGAATCTTTTTAATTTAACCAAGGGTTATAGTTTTAATTATGTAGGACTCCATGTCATATAATAAGTACATACTATCCAATCAAAAAGCTCATCCCATATTTGTCCATGTTATCCTCGCATTTCTGGCTGTTGGATCAGTGTTTTTGCATCATCTGACCCAACCGCACTGCCGCTTCTCTCCGAGCCGTTTGATTAGTCTTCGGGTTGATCTCATCCGCCCATTCACGGTTTGAATTTTTATTGCTGCAGGGCGCGACGGTTTCTTGGGCTCTCTTCACTGCATCCGCGGCCACCAATCGCCTCCGCTTTCTTCTTCAGATCCGGCGCTGTAGCTTCTAGGCCCCTATAGAGTATTTTAATAATTAATGACAACTACAAATGCTATACTAACGTTACCTGTCTAGTTGTGTCAAAGAAGGTACTTAAAAGACAGGTCAATGAAAGGCAAAGAAAGAGCATCATGGTGAAGAAAGGGCAGTGATCAAAAGGGCAAAGGTACGAAATAGGATCTTTTCCATTTTTACCGGTCTAAGGTGATTAGAGAAGAATTTTGACCGGATTTTAGGATAATTGCCGTACTATTAAGAGGAGCATGTGGTGTATCACAAAATACTTCATCTATGTGCCACAAATCATAAAATCCACTTGCATTACATGCTAAAAGGTCACATCCTTTGAGAATGCTTATTTCAGCTCATGTCTGTCTCAGTCGGTCTGACCGTGTGTTAGACCGGTCTGACCGATTTATCGGACTAACCGTTTAAGATCTCGGACTGACCGATGTTGTGTCTATGCTTAGTGTATTTCTTTTTTAAGGTCGGTCTGTCCGTAGTTAGATTCTCGGTTAGACTCCTGGAATCTCTTATTTTATCCTTCTGGCATTTTGAGCTATTACGGTCTGACCGTTTGTTATACCGGTCTGACCGTGTTTTTGATCTGCGGTCTGACCGTTTGGCCGGTCTGTCCGTATATTTAGGCCTGACCGTATAAGGTGTCCAGAAACTATGTCGTCTCTGGACAGTTTCACGGTCTGACCGAAATAGGCTCCGGTCTGACCGTATGTGTGCCTGACAAGGGCAGTTGAGTATTTATTGCGCCTGTTTAATGCCGTTGCAATTGCGGCGGTCTGACCGAGCTTGTGCCTGTGGTCTGACCGCCAGGTGATCTTTTTCTCCCAACGGCCTGTAACGGCTATATTAATTGTGGGGGGTATATATACTCCCATGCACGGCCCTGTTCAGGACTTTTGGCATAATCTTGAGCATTGTCATCATCCTTGAGAGTCTAAGCTAGTTTCATACACTCTAGGTTTCAAATTCTCAAATTTGTGAGAGTGTGCATTTGAGATCTTCTAGTGCATTGCATTTAGATCATTGAATCAATCGTGTGGCACTAGAAGAAGGCAAGGTGATCATCACCGACTTGTTACTCTTGGAGTTTGCCGGCTCCTAGACGGCTAGGAGAAAGGTTTTGAAGAGCTCTTCAAGGAAGATTGTGAAGAAGCTTCAAAACGTCTTGTGAAAAGTTGAGCACGCCTTGCCGGAGCGGTAAAGTGCATCCTTAGTGAAATCGAGGTTTGGATAACTCATCACACTAGTCCGGCTCAAGATCTAGGTCACTTCTCGAGAGAAGGTTGACTAGATAGAGGAGCGGTTAGAGATTTGAGTTTGTCTCAACGTGGATTAGGGGTGATCGGCAAATCACCGAGACCACGGGATATATCCTTGTGTTGAAATTGTTCATTGTTCATCTTGTGTTACTTAAATTGCTCTCATTTATTACAAATTGTTTGATTTATTGTAATTTGCTAAAATCGCCTATTCACCCCCCCTCTAGTCGATATCCTAGATCCTTTTCAGGCGCCACCATTGCCGAAACCCTCGATTCGCCCCCAAATCCACGCCGCGCCGCCTCCCTCTTAGATCTATGCACTCGAGCTCACCTCCACTGCCATCGTAGATCTCGTGTGCTCGCGCCGGCCCAGATCTGCGCCTCCGCCATTACCTTCTTCCTCGCCGCCAACCCTTTCTTTGCTAGCGCCACTGCCTCCTTCTCTCATCCGATGCTCTAACGGCGTTCTGTTTTGCTGCCGCCGTGCGCCGCTACGTCCATCATGTGCCTCGCTGCTCCAATGCCGTGGCGACTCATGTCTTCTCCGTCTGGTCGTCCAACGCCGTCAGCGCTTATCTCGATGTTGTGCGCGTTCATATCTGACATATATGTCCTACGGTGCATAGTGCTTCTCCGGTGTTTGCGATCCTCATCATCTACTACACGTTTGGCTGTCTCACTGTTCATGCCCGTCCGTGGAGCCTCCAGTTCTGAACTGATACGGCCACGAACAGGTCTTGTGGTGATCCGACTAGTTTTGAATTGAATGACTAGGACCAGGTCTTGTCCTGATACGACTAATTTTGAATTGAACGACTATGAACAAAGTTTGTACTGATAAGACCAAATTTCAACTGAACTACCATGACTAGTTTTTGTACTGAGATGACTAGTTTTGAACTTATACGACGATGAACAGACCTTTTACTAATACGACCCGTTTGTTTTTACTGAATCGATCAGATTAGGTCTTTTACTGGCGTGCCCAAGATTTTTTATTGTCACGACCAAATTTATGTTTTACTAATTCGATCAGTTCTTTTATTGCCACGATCAACATTTTTACTGACATGACCAAGTTTCTGTTTTACTGATTCGATCAGATACCAATTTTAAACTGAACTACCATGAACAAAATTTGTACTAATACGACTAGTTTTCAACTGAATGACCATGACCGGTTCTTGTACTAATACGACCAGTTTTGAACTTATATGACGATGAACAGGCCTTGTACAACTACGACCAGTTTGTGTTTACTGAATTGATTAGGTCTTTTACTGGTGCAGCCAATATTTTTTATTGTCACAACCAAGTTTATATTTTATTAAATCGATCAGTTCTTTTATTGTTGTGATCAACATTTTTACTGACACAACCAAGTTTCTCTTTTACTGATTTGATCAGGTTCTTATACTAATATGACCAATTTTGAATTTATACGACAATGAATAGGACTTGTATAGCTATGACTAGTTTGTCTTTAATGAATTGATCAGGTCTTTTTCTGGTGCGGCCAAGATTTTTTACCGTCATAACCAAGTTTATATTATATTAATTCGATCTGTTTTTTACAGCTGCGACCAACATTTTTACTGACACGACCAAGCTTCTATTTTACTAATTCAATCAGGTTTTTTACTGGTGCAATCAAGTTTTTTTTTACTATCCCGACCAAGCTTATGTTTTACAAATTTGATCAGTTCTTTTACTGCTGCAACCAATATCTTTTACTGTCCCAACCAAATTTATGTTTCACTGATTTGATTAGTTCTTTTACTGCTACGGCCCAGATTTTTACTAACACGACCTGATATGACTAATTTTCAACTGATCAACCATGATCGGTTTTTGTATTGAAACACCCAGTTTTGAACTTGTACGACAATGCACAGGATGATATGCCCAGTTTTGCCTTTACTGATTCAATCAGTTCTGTTACTGCTGTGATCAAGATTTTTACTGATACAACTAATTTTGTGTTTTACTGAATTAATTAGTTATTTTACTGATTCAAAATTGATACCTAGTCTTGTATTGATACGACTAGTTTTGAATTGAACGACCATGACCTGGTCTTGGACATTGTTCAGGACTTGTACTAGCCCAGTTTTATCTTTACTGATTCAATCAGTACTTTTACTACTGCGACTAAGATTTTTACTGACACAACTAATTGTGTGTTTTACTGATTCAAAACTGATATTTGGTCTGTACTGATACTATCAGTTTTGAACTGAATGACCATGACCTAGCCTTGGACTGGTACGACCAATTTTGACTTTACTTGAACGATTAGTTCTTTTATGAGTACGACCAAGATTTTTTATTGCCATGACCAAATATCTGTTTTACTCATTCAATCAACTCTTTTACTAGTGCGATCAATATTTTCACTATAACGACCAAGTCTATGTTTTACTGATTCGATCAGTTCTTTTACTCGTGCGACTAAGTTTTTTACTCTACGACCAAGTTTCTGTATTGGTCGGATATTGTCTGGTAAGGTCGGACTTTGCCTGGTCATATGACATAAGTTGTGTCCGGATAGATTTATTTGTCTCTGGTGAACTAGTGCACAATTTTTATCTCTGAAACTCACACTCTGTCCTAATTAGCTCGTAGATTATATGAGGATGCACTTGAACTTTAAAGTATAAAATGAATTAGTATAATACCTGATCATGATCGTTCAGTACAAAATCTAGTTGTGATCATCTAGTTCAAAAAGATCGTATGATCGTTCAGTTTAAAACTGGTTGGATCAGGATAAGATTTGTTCATAATCGTTCACTTATCGTATATAAATCTATTTTTTCAATACCCCAGCAACATGTGGAATTCCAGCTAGTTTTATAATAAATAGGTAATATAAACATGTTTATAAACCTTGTCCAACAGGATACCTAAAAGGATTGATAGTCTAAAATTTAGGTATCAGTAATACCTATCTCGATTCCTATTTTAGATATTATTACAGAGAATTGGTAAATTTAGGTATTCTCTCCCCTCTATTTATATGTTTTTGGGGTTTAGAGATTCTGTTGGATAGAGTAGAAATATATGTATGGAATCTTTTTAGGGAGATATTTATATAAAGATATAGAGATCCAATTCTGTTGGAGAAGGTCTATCTCTCGAGTAACATTTTTTTCAACTCTGTCTTCCATTATGACTTTCATTAATGACCGTGCAAAGTTAATTTCCTGGTTTAAGCGACGCCCCATGGTCAATTGCTTCTTTGGTTTTGTGTCTCTTAATCCCATTCTCACATGCCTTCTCATGTTCCCATGTTCCCATAGACAATTAGAGCATGTACTCTTATGTAAAAACAGGTCGGGGTTCAATTTCCAGCTCTCACTCTTCTCATGTGTAAACTTAGTTGGGTTAATCTATTTGAAGTGTGTTAGGGGTGTGTCCATACAATATACATTACCATGTGTAAAATAGTTTCATACAAAAACCTTCTTTTACAAAATAGGCTTGTACTATAAAATAGATATGCTACATTCAATTTTTTTTTACTTATTGTTTTTGTCTTTTAAGAAGAATATTTTATACCTAAAAGAATGTTATTTTACATTTTTAAGTTAAAATATGGTTCTATTAACTGATACCCTCAATGATACAAACAACAACACACCTATCTGATTTAACCTACCATATAAATCACAGTACTAAGAGTAGAGTTCTAATCTTACATTGTTTTTTAAGAATGGTGTAGGGGGCTAAAACTATATTAAAAATGAATATAGAGAATGTACTATCTTCGTTCTCAAATATCTGTCTTTTTTTCTAAAAATTTTTTCATAATTATTTGTTATTTTATGAATTCTAAACAAATTTTCTCACAGTATTTTTATTAAATTAAGTGGTTGGGTCTTGTGTATATATAATTGAAATTAGAAACTCATTAATTATAATATAAATAGTTAATTTTTATATGTATTTATTAGAATTATTCTTGATATATTTTATTAAAATTATAATTATCTTAGTAATCACAATTTAAAAATGAATCGTATAGTATAGTATAGCCCGAAGCGAAATCTGGCATACTTTTAAAAGACCGATAAGAAGGGTGGCCTTTAACTACCTTTTCGCCGTAAGGTTCATCAATTCATGGGTAAAGTGCATTGCCCGTGGCAAAGTTTGCTCGTATTTTCCACGGCCAGCAACGTCCAACGCCACCAACTTACCTCATGTAAGTTTGGAACTGCCGTAGGTTTTGTTTGATTGGATATTATAAGTTAATAGATATTTTTTTTGTTCTTAACTACATGTTGTTTTGCCTTTTTAGCTTTGTTCATCATTTCTTCAGTATATTCTTCATTTAATATTTTTAAAAAATAAATATATGGTATAGAAAATTGGGAGCTGTACTAATAAAGTTGATTAAATGAGATTATTACAATCTTTTTTTGTCATATCTTGTTTCCTGTGTTAAACACCAAAACGACATTTATTTGGAAACAAAGAGAGTATTGTTTTAAGGAGTGTAACTTGTGGCACTACTACTTTTTGCGGTAATATATAATTGTTTGATTTATGATCACACTTAAGATAAAGTATGACAAAAATCTGTTTAATAGTGTTGTCCTCAATTTGATGACCACAATTTTGACAAAAAAGTGTGACAAAAATATCAAAAATTATTTAACAAAATTTGACATACTTAATTATAATAGTGCATCAAATAATAGTCTAATTAAATATGACATGTCTAACTTAAAATATGACAAATTATGACCACAAACCAAATATACTCATAGTTTGGTTAGTTTTGAGTTAGATTTGGTGGAATGCAAATATTCGTTGGCCAAAAAAAAAAAAAAAAAAAAGGTTCATGCCTTTAAAGTTAATGACAGGTTCAATAACTCTTCTACAAATTATTTGTGATTTCAACCCTTTGCAAATTGCATCTAGTTTTAAACACATATATGTCATCACTATTTTGTTAAATTTAAACATAAATTATTATAAAACTAAAAATAATAGTGACTAACATGTGGGATCCAACAACTGCAGTGTTGAGATGGCAGCCGGCGGTAGGTATTAGCAGTTGATAGCAATAGAAAGTTACTTTGGACGGTGGAGTGAGCAGTGAATGTGATTGATGGTTTAGTAGTTGTTGTTATCATATGTTAGTGATAGTTGTTTTTGAATTTTTTTCATCATTTTCGTGTAAAACGAAATATAAATGTATGAAGTGCTCAGGTTTTAAAAACGCCACATAGAAACAAAACAATTGAGAATAAAGAAATGGTTCGTAGAAATGAGCGAGAGTAATAAATCAAGTAACTATATGTCAGAAAATTCTACAGTTTGATGAGTTGAAACGAGCCAACTGTTCGTATTGAATCATAAATACTGATGGCCAGAGCAGTCATAGTAGATAACAGAAACTTATGAACATGTCTTGGCACCACAATATTCTTCAAAAACAGTTCCATATTCTCCAAGAATATTGGAATATCCAAACTGCAACCTTCCATTGTTGTGGCAGCACAGCTGAACTGGGACTCTTTATGCCATATCATACAATCTAGTCTTTAATACACCGTATATTTTACAACAAATAAAATACTACATGAAATCACCGTTTGTAAAAAAAGTTGTTCAAGTGCATGGCCATTCACCATGCTATACATATCTTACAATCTTCATTCTCAAATATTGTTGTTTTAACCAAAGAATTTTGTTTATAAATAGTTGTCATTTTGCATTTCTTATATATGTATTACCTATATTAAATACGCTCTTTAAAAAAGAGGTAGTAAACAGTAATTTCATTTTCTTATTATTTGTTGGTGGATGAGACTTGTGAGTAGAGGTGAAATTTTAGTTCACGGCTCGCGAGTTACTCAGGCTCCGCTCGAGCTCGACTTGCTAACAAACGAGTCAGATTCGAGCTATCTTCATAACTCAGTTCAAAAATAAGTCGATTCCGAACCAGACCCCAGCTCACTTGGGCTCTACTCGGTATATATACATACAAAATAACCTCATACAAGGCGGCTCCTCTCGTACTCACACAAATTACTGATATATACTCATGCTCATATCTAGGGTTCTCTCCGTCGCCCTTAGCAGCCCCATGCCCCCTCCACCGCCCCCGGAGCCTCCTCCGTCGCCCCTGGCCGTCCGGCGCCTCTTTCGCAGCCTCGAGAAGTGTGAGTATTGAAATTCAGTTAATCTTCGACCTTGCTAGTCGAATTCGAGCCGAGTTTGAGCCGAGTTCGAGTTGAAAACAACCAAGTTGAATCGAACCGAGTTTGAGTTGACTTTTCAACTCGGTGAGGTAACCGAGCTGAGCCGAGCCAACTCGCCAGCCTAATCAAGTCTGAGCCGAGTCAGGACCAGCTCACTCGAATTCGACTCGTTTCCACTCCTACTTATGAGAGTAGTAGTTAGAATGTTATGATTGTAGATATCAAAATTATTGTTTAGAGTTAATAAGAACATTTTGGAGATGAAAAACCCAAATTATAAGTGTCTTGCTTATTGAAATTAAAAAAAAGAGACAATTATTTGAGATCAGAGATAGCATGTTTAAAAGAATTAGAAATAGATAGTAAATGGTGCAGATCAGATCTATCTAAAATTTTGTAAGTAATGCAAGTTAGATTATTAAAGTTTTTAATTGTCTACCAAAAAAAGATTACCCAACAAAAAAAATATTCCCTATGCCCTTCTAGAAGTCCAATGGAACACGAAAATCGGCATGGCAAGAGGGCCGAGAGAGACCAAACTGAATCCACTCAAATAAATAATCCGAAAATAAATTGCTCTTTATTTATTTTTTCTATTTAGTTTTGTTTAACGCAATAGAAACACGAGGACACTTTGACACAAATCAAATCAAAATAAAATACAACAACTACTACTACTAAATACTAATCCTCTGTTTCGAAAGTTTCCCAGAAATACTCCCAGCTGCTTCGTCCCCAAGAAACCAACACCAAAAACCAAAACCAAACTAGAATAAATTTCTACGACCCAAATCAATTCAGATCAAATCATCAAGTACCCTCTCTCTAAAGCTCTCATAAGTCACAAACACACACACATACACGAGACCGCAACTCCCCTCTCACTCTTCCGAATTGCCATGACGGCCGCGGCGTCCTCGCCGCCGGAGACGGAGGCGGAGGCGGCGCCGCGGCAGCTGAGCCTGGACGGCCTGAAGGCCGTGTCAGTGCTCGGCCGCGGCGCCAAGGGTGTCGTCTTCCACGTTGTAACCGAAGGCGGAGGCGAGGGCGAGGGCGGCATGGCGCTGAAGGCCATCTCGCGGGATGCGGCGCGGCACAAGAAGGCGGACGGGGACGGGCACCGGCGGATCTGGTTCGAGCGCGACGTGCTCATGGCGCTCCGCCACCCGCTCCTCCCCTCACTCCGCGGGGTGCTCGCCACCGATTCCGTCGTCGCCTTCGCCATCGACCGCTGCGCCGGCGGGGACCTCAACTCCCTCCGACGCCGCCAAACCGAGAAGATGTTCTCCGACTCCGTTATCCGGTACGGTTATACTGAGTTATAGTCATCAAGAACCCAATTTTACAGCCAAATTGGCCGTTGTTGCTAAATTACGAATCTTTAATGGTTTCCAGGTTCTACGCGGCGGAGCTGGTGCTGGCTCTGGAGCACCTGCACAGCCTCGGCATCGTGTACAGGGACCTGAAGCCGGAGAACATACTGATCCAAGACACCGGCCACATCATGCTCATCGACTTCGACCTCTCTACGAGGCTCCCGGCGCCGGCGCCGGAGGCGGACGTGGAGACGGCGCCCAAGACGGCGCGTCCGCCTCCTTCGCCATCCCCGCGCCACCGGAACAACAAGAAGCCGACGACGGGGTGCTTCCTGTTCCGGTCCGGCGCCCCGGCGCCAGCGGCCACGCCGGACTCGCCGTCGCCGCCGTCCACCTCTCGGACAGCCTCGTCGTCCTCGTCCACGTCGACGGCGGCCACCACCTCCTCGTCCGCCTCCGGCGCGCGGTCACCGGCGAAGTCGAACTCGTTCGTGGGCACGGAGGATTACGTCGCCCCCGAGATCATCGCCGGGAGCGGCCACGACTTCGCCGTTGACTGGTGGGGCCTCGGCGTGGTGCTCTACGAGATGCTGTACGGCCGCACGCCGTTCCGGGGGCAGACCCGGAAGGAGACCTTCTACCGCATCCTCACCAAGCCGCCGGAGCTCGTGGGCGAGCAGACGCCTCTGCGCGACCTCATCGCCCGCCTCCTCGAGAAGGACCCCGCGAGCCGCGTCGGCGCGCGCGCCGTCAGGTGCCATCCCTTCTTCCGCGGGGTCGACTGGGCCCGCGTCCTCGACGTGGCGCGCCCGCCCTTTATCCCCAGGCCGGCGGACGACGGCGACGCCGTCGAGGCGCTCGATGTCGAGAAGGTCGTACACGAGGTGTTCGCCTCAAATGCCAGTGAAGCGGCGGCGGCGGCGGAGGAGGAGACGAAGGCTTCGCCGGAGGTGGATAGAGACCTCACCGCGGAGGTGAGGAAAGATCCGTCCAAAGATGGTGATTTCTCCGTATTTTTTTGATTTTTTTTAAAAATTAAATAACCGTAACTATTTTTTTATTTTTGGTTTATTTTTGTTGTTTTTGGAGGAGAAAAAGTAGAGAACGTATGTCACAGTACGGTACATAAATTAAATGGTTGTCCTATTTAACAGTTTCAATTATAGCTAATTTTTTTTGTTTTTTTAAATTTGTGGGATTATTTAAACTGGGATCGAGAGAGTATGTATCACGAATAAAGAGAGAATATGACTCAACTAATTGAAAAAAATGGTTTTTGTTTGTTCTGGGCTTATCCTTTCGTGACTTTGTTACTTTATAATGGTTTTTGTGGTACTATAAATATCTGAATTACGAATATTAATAGAATATTACTAGTAAGCACTAAGTTAAAAGGGTGTATTTGGTGATAATTTATCTTATAATAGTAATATGTAAACTCATAATCTAAGTTATTTGATTAGCATAAAAATACATCAATTTGTCTGATATTCATCATGAGATGTTAATATTATCTGTTTTCAATCAAACAAATAATAATTTTATGTTTACTGATCATATGACTCACAAGTTCAGACACTCCTCTTTTATCTGCAACCATCTACGTGTGATTGGCACCGTCCATTTAAATGCTGTAATTATTTTGTCAAAAAAATTTAGTACGTGAAGCAGCCTGCTTGGTAATGTACATGGTGGATTAGTTCACCTGCTCATGGATATGCATGGATGACCCGCATCCGTTCTCACAGAGTTAAATAGCTGAATTAAGGTGTATTGAACAGAGTTAAATTTAATTAAGAACCAGTGTTAAATACATTTAATTATCATGTTGTACGTGCTGCTTTGCTCAGTGCAGAGGAAAGGATGTTGAGACCTCTACGTCCGTCCGTAGTGGCACAGCATTTAGATGCGATGCGACGTCCGAGCATTGGCTATGTGGTGGTATGCGGTGATGTTTACCGCCAAACCAGTTGAAGAATAACTAATAAGATATCCAAATATCCTGGTTAAAAAGATAGTTTGGTGGAGATTAATGTTCAAATTCTAATATATGTGATCAAGGATTTCAACACTCAACCAAGATGTGATGTTTATCTGTTATATTGTAGACATCCAGATGACCTGTTTAAAAAACTCTGGATATCAGAATTCAAATTTTGACACTTGTAGACAGCGAATTTATACACTCAAAAAATGCAACGTTTATTCGTGAGATATCTTGATGCTCTTATTAAGGAGCAGGACTCAAATCCTAACACATTTAGACGATGAGTTTAAACACTAAAGAAAATGTGATGTTTATAGGCTAACTTCACATCCAGACGCTCTAGCTAAAGACAAGCATTCAAAATTCAAATGCGGACACATGTAGACTGAGTTAAACACAGTAGAAACTGTGATGCTTATCCTATAATGACTAGTTGCTACGGAGAAGAAAACGCCTGCCGCACACGAATGCACGTCTTTTAAAAAAGGGGTGCTTTTTTTATGGAATGGAATCTGTCCGTGTTCCACGACCACTGTGATTTTGCTAACGAATTTTTTTTATAGAAATAACTCATTTAAAAAAATTACAAATCTAATCTCAACACATAACATTTATAAAAATAATTCAATTTGAAAGTGTGATTGATTATGATGACGACACGTGCATCATACCAGAGTAACCAGATAGTGGTTGTGCGGTAGACAAAACACTGCCCAAAATAATATTTTGGCCTCACAATTCTATTTTTTCAAATAGATCATTAATTCGATGTTATAGATTAAAAGATAGTGATATCAGAAGAATCAAAATATTGATCTATAAACTAAATTCACAACAAAATATACTTGGTAACTTGATTTTGTTTCTTGGTCAAAGATTTGGCTGCCGTATTTTCAATGTGTGGTAGACTTTTGTTGCATAATATTTTGTCTACTGCATAACCACTATGCGGTACAATTCACGTGTTATCACCGTAACCAACCGCACTATCAAATCAGGTTATTTTTGTACATTTTTATGTACTATGGATTAGATTTGTAGTTTTTATTTTTAAATAGATTATTTCTATAAAAAATTCCTTTTGTCACAATGGGTGCTTTTTTTTGTTAACATAATCTCTTCGTGTACCCAAAAACTTTTTAAGCAAGCACATCCTCAGATTTCTCCATCATATATCAAAATTTTACGTGCTCACAAACATTATCGGATCTAATCTTCTTAACATACAAGTGTAGTTATTTTTCTAATTTGATCCAACAAATACATGTTAGAGCAAGACACAAATTAGGGGCATACAGTAGTGCTCATGGTGTGACAAGCACCATAATGAAATGGAAAAAATTTGGTGTATAGCACTCCAGATTTAAATCGAATATCGTTTGCATCCTCCATCTTTTATTACATACATATTATTCAATGGCAGAGGCTCAGTAGTGCTTTAGGTACATGAAGAGTAGTCAATACCCTCTAAGCTTCCTAATATAAAACTACTTATTTCATGCATAAATTTAAGGTGCACGAAATGAGGAAAAAATAAATTATAATAGATTATAAACCCCTATCAAGTAAATTTTGAAAGTGTGTGGAAGAAATATTAATGGAGTGAGAAAAATATCAGTGAGAGAAAAATTATAAATATGTATCAAAAAATGTATTAGAATTGTAAACAGATTTATATTATGAACCGTAAAAATCAGAAAATAGATTTATATTTTGAAACTGAAGAAGTAGTGTTTTGTAGTTACACATTATTCAATAGTGGAGATACTTACTCTCGAAAAAAAAATAATGGAGATTCTTTCTCATAAACACCTGAACAAATAACTGCGACAACAGCCTAGCATTTAAACTGAAACCAAGCAACCAACATTAAGTAAAAATTAACCAAATCCCAAACTTTTAATGTAGAGACAGCTAGTTCCATATTATTATTATTAAAGTTATGAATTTAATAAAATATTATTGAGTCTAGGTATCATATATCATATAGTATTGATTATTTTACTAATTTAGATATTGAGGTAATTATATAATTAATTTGGTAAAAACTAACAACAGAGCACATTTCGTACTGGCGCGCAATGTACCATGCATGCATGACTTTGATGGAGACGTATCTTTGAACGTACTGGGTTAGGCTAATTTACCATTCCAGCTATATCTATGGAATATATTTACGACGGCTCCAAGTGTGTCCAAAGCGCTACCAACTCGGGAGTGCAACATTTTTGGATTCATTTCCTCTCAGTCTCAGATGGATGTCAGCTGATAGATACATAGAATTCGTCGGCTACTTGAAAATTTGGGGGGAAAAAACGAACATTTCTGGTCTCACCGTGCAAGTGATTGATGTGCCAGTTCTTGCACTCCAAGACAATAGGTGATGGGGGACAAGTTCTTTTTTTATTATGGGACTAATTTGAGCGGCGGTTTATATATCGTGTAGTGATGTCACTAGTCTTATTTTATTCAGTGTTGAATAGTCATTTAAATTGAAAGATTTTGTGTTTGGAGGATTTTTATATAAAAATCTATCTTTTTATATGGTGTAGTAGTAGTCATTACTATTTTTGTTCTGTTCGACACCGAGTAGTCATCTAAATTGAAAAAATTTTCTATATATGAAATTGTTATATGAGAATAGTTCTCACATAAAAAAAATACAATTTTTCATATTCTTCTATGACTGAGTGTACACATGATATAATATGGAGAACATTATAACTGAGCCTGACTTCTCTTAGCTGCCTTTCGAGGCCTAACAGCAAAGCATGGTGGTGGTAAGACATGACTAGGGGTATTAAGGTGTAAGAATATTTCAAATGCACTTTGATGGATACTTCTACATCTATTTTTGCGAGGATTTTATTTTTAAGATGTAAATACGCTAACACAAAGTTAAGGACTACCAAAACTGCCTCTCTTCCTCTAGTTTATTTGTATGTTTTTCTGGGAAAAAGTATATGTTATCCTCCATATTTTTAAAAAAGTTCAAAGAATTCATATATTTTGCAAGTAAATAATTCACACTCTTTATTTTAAAAACTAGTACAAATTCTATCCCACATGCAATACAATGGGTGGTTTTGCCATGTTCATTAATCATTGGCATACAGGGTCTGGTCTATATGATAAAATCATCCATCAAATTATAATAGGACAAAATTTGTATTGATTTTTAGGCTTCATGTTGTCCAGCTTCAAAGACATAGGGTAATTAGTACTTTTTTTTTTGGAAGTACTTCGGTGACGTGGTTTTTCTTTTTATTTTTTCTTAAAAAAAAACTTTATGACTTGTGAGGGGTGTTTTGAATTGGGACAAAATAATTCACTATTTCCTCTATTGCATAATATAAAATATATAATTTCTTTGATGTTGTTGCATATTACAAGACTTGCATGCAAATTTTATTACTATTTTTTAATTATATCTTTATTTACGTCACGCTCTTTATCATTTATGACTAAATTTTTATACTAGTATTTTCATTTTATTTTTAAGGTATTTATGAGTATGAGTAGTTTAGACATCCCTTAATATTTTCTTGATCTGAGAATTATTTTAATCTGTATGTGTGATTAAAAATTATTTTATATTTTGCAACGAGTAATAGTTTCCTTAACTAATTGATAATGATGTGAGCATAATCAAATAAAAGACGGGTGGCAAAATAGTCCTATGAAATTTTCTCCATAACTTCCCTTGGAAACCAAGCTGTTGTTGCATGCATCATGTTTGCTTGGCGACCAAGATCATGTGGATGGTCAAACCATGACAATTGACACGATTTTCTTTTCCAGACTTCAAAAATTCGTCATGCATGGAGACTGTCGGCAACTGTTTCAGCGAATTTGTCAAAGGTCAAAATAAATGGTTTAATCAAATTAAATTAAACAGTTTGTTAGCTTCTAGAAGGAATAGTACAGCTGATGATGTAGTGTTGCAACTGATCTGAGAGCTATGGAAAGTTTTAAATACATATTTCATCGAGCAAATTGTACCAAGGGCTCTCAACTTGTACTAGTATTATCTCATTTTTCTTTTAATTTTTATTCTAGCTTGTCAGTTCACTGAATCCGATTAATTGTATTAATTTACGTCCATTCGCCGATGAAGCGGTAGAATAGTGGCGTGGCAAGCAATGGCGGGTTCTGAAGTTTTGCCTAATTGTGTTATTTAGATCTCTAAATACCAAAATTATAAACATTTAAGAACATGCCAAACTGATGAGACTGTAGTATAAGTTTAAGAATCTTTATTGCAATTTACTATATTTTTTCTTTGATGTGGAATCTAATCTACTATGATGTTATAAAAATTGCACATTGTTTGATCAAAATCAACAATCTAATTCGATCATTGTGGAGTGAATTTTTTATTTTGAATCATATATTAATTTAGACTATCCGATCTACAATTAAAATGAAAATTTCAGACCGAGCTGTTGAGGTGCAAATCAATCTCCCTTTTTAACCATTAGGGAAAAAGTTGTACAAAATTATACTCATAGGAATTTGGGGAATAAGGTTATTATTTTTATAGGATTTCCGGTAGAAGTAGAATTGTAGAGCATTAAGTATCAAAAGAATTCCTTTTTTGAAGTTAAATTTCTGAAAAATTATCTTTACAAATAATAATATTTATTACACATCCCATCCCACCAACTATTATCCCTCTCCATTCCCACACAAATACATATATATATACTATAATATAAATACTCTAATGAAATGCATATACATAAAAATAAAGAGATCGAGAATTGAATTCTTGATGTTTTTGTCTATCAGCGCAGATGCATATTATTTATAAATTATTAAATATCATATCCTAGTGGCCTCTTCCTGCTCCAAGCATAGATAACAGCGAGTTGTTAGAAGGGCAAGTCCTCTGGTGTACCGCAAAATCCTGATCAAAACCCAAAGCGCTATTGGTCTGGTGGCCCATGACCTGCCATTTTTGACGAAATAGACAAAAAGCTTAGCAAAGCTGTTCATTAAACTAGACACATTTGACTTGCTGGTATTGGGTTTGGGTGGCCCATTTTTTAACTCAGATGGGGGACACAAAAGCCCTTCTTATTAGTATTTTACAAGAGCAAGCACCTGCAAAACATGTTTGTACTACTTTGTGGCGTCATATCATATTCCAGCCAGATTCGAACCCCGTCATATGTAACAGGTTTTTAGGAAAACTGTTGAATCATGAACCAACTACTTTAATAAAGATGTGCCAGATTTTTAGACTCTCCAAATTTTTTTTTGATGATATTTGGATTTCACTATTGTCTCAAGACTTGTTTTGCCTGATTTTTACTTTAATTGCCAGCTAAGAAAAAATGGAATAAGGTCAAATGTGTGGCTTATTATAGAAATTTTTTCTAAAAGATTGAAGTTAGAATGAAGGAAGTAATTTTTATAGCTTGTTATCCTCATTCCACCGCAACATTCTTTCATAGACTTCATTAAACAAATAACTTTTTGGGCTTATTTAAGATATTAATGTTTGCAATTTTTCACCATAAACCTCAAAAGATGACTTTTTAAAGAAATAGACATTTAATCTATCTGTCTGAACTTTACATAAATAATCCATATATTCTAAAAAAACATTGTATTTTTTATGTGAAAGATACGGGATCCATATCCTATGCCAACCATGTAAAGACTAAAGTTATGCTCCATAAGTTAGGGAGGCTGATCTAAATTGTTTATCTTTTCTCCCAACCTTTCTCACCTGGAAAAAATGTTTGTGATGGAATTTTGCTGTTCACTCAACTTTTATGTGTTTCTGTGTTAGTGGAAGCTCCATTGATTTCTTGTCAATCTACTACTAGCATGTAGGACTGTTCTATTTTTTTCCCTCTTATTCTAAGTCCAATTTTGTTGATTAATCATCTCACTATTCAAAAACTTTTATGGAGCAACAAGATTACTAAATTCAATAATATTGTGTATAAATTAGATTAGAAATAAAAGAAAAAATTTTCATATCACTACAAAAATTTTATATTATGATTTATGAGATTGATAAGATGAGATTAGACTTACATATTTTCGTTGGCAAATAAGAAATATTCAAATTTTGTAGTAACATAACTAGAATAATGGCCAGAGATATTCAATCAGGGTGTATTTATTTGAGTTTAAATTTCTTTAATAAACGTTTTTTTGCTTCATTTTATAAACCGAATAAACCCCTTCTACCTTTAGTTCAAAAAAAAAAATTTATAGATAAACTCTAAAATAGATTGAGTATTTGATTTCAGTTTGAACTTATAAACCATGATTTAGAACCAAAATTTGGACAAATGACCCCTCAATAGTGCAAATCTCCATATAATATAAGACCTTGTCCAACAGAATATCTAAAAGAATTGATAGCCTAAAATTTAAGTATCAGTAATACCTTTCTTGCTCCAACAGAATACCTATCTCGATTTCTATTTTAGATATTACTGCAGAGAATTAGTAAATTTAGGTATTCTCTCTCCTTTACCTATATGTTTTTGGGTTTAGAAATTCTGTTGGAGAGAGTAAAAATATAGGTATGGAATCTTTTTAGAGAGATATGTATATGAAGATATAGAGATCCAATTCTGTTGGAGAAGGTCTAAGGTCTTGGAAAATACATGGTTGAGAACACCAAAGTGCGCTATAGTTGCATATGACTGATTGGACCGATCATATTAATTTATGATAAAAAAATCTATCCTCTTAACTTTTTTCACCATAATTGATTCAAAACATTGATTTCTCGTCGAAGAACAACTTGCACACAGGTGCCTTTTGTAGTTTTGTACTACACCGCAGACCCCGGTCTCGTCTGAGCTTTAATTTAGGCCTTGAAAAATTGTTAACAAACTTGACGTGACATTGATGCAGAGCGACATCGACACAAAGACCAAAATGAGCTCAAATCAACGTCACAGCGATACGCATATCAAATATTACAAAAAAGAAGGAAAAATTTTTGATACGACTTTCATACTTGTATTGCCGGATTAGCTTAAACAGAGTGCAAGATAGAGAAACACTTCAGACATTTAAAGCAGAAAAAGGCCCACTAAACATTAATTAGAGAACCAGTAAGTAAATAGTGGCGTTCAAATATCCCAAAAACGTTCCTTTTTAGGGTGAAATTCCTCGGGCCGTAAAAAAAAAAATACGGAATGGCTAAGAAAACAGTTTTACTAATTTTTTTTTCTTATTTTAAGGTTTAGTATTTTCTTATATTTGTTTAAATTATTGTATTTTTTATTTTAAGTTGCATTTTACCATTTTAATTCGTTAAATTTTCTTATTTAAGATTATCATATTTTTATTTTATATTGTCATATTTCCTTAAAAAAATTTCTGTATCTAAAAATTGTCTTAGCCATTCTCAAAAATATATAAACTTAATGGAAGTTCTTTTTGCCCAAAGGGTGGGTAGACTGAAGCAGTTCTGCACACACGTACAGTACAAGCCATCATTGTTCTTGATCAGAACAACCACAGCGAAAAATAGATGTTTTTTTTTTAATTTTGGATTATATTTTAATCTGGACAGTCCAAACACTAATCGAATTGATTTGCTTTAATGCCTGTCCCACCAGAAAGGCTCCTATGGTTCAACCAATAGAGAAAAACTATATTAAAGTAGCATGACTTATTTTTGGCCAATGGAGAACACTAAATTACAGAAAGTCCAATGGCTTATTTTGGGCCAAAATACTTTGTTTCTTGGGCCTTGCTCTGAGCAATGAACATTATGCAACATAAGAACTAAACATCAGAAATCAAATACAAGCAACTAACATGAATCAAGTAGAATCACCACCACATCTTAGCTCAAAACAGGGCTTTGATAAACAGAACTGTATAATTAACACAGCTAGAAATTTTTTTGGCTTTCACCAGCCACTTAACCATGTGTTCAGATTGCACAGCAGCAGAAGAACAAGCATCCATAACATATTGGAATTCAGTCAAACAAATATCTTGAACCAAGCTGGTATAATTCTTTTGAAATGACATATACCTAAAACAATGAAGGAACTCATTATTCTGATGAATAGCAATTATAGCCAGAAAACAGTAAATGTACAACACCATCATGATCACTGATGTTCTTTCTAAAAAAAGAAGAAAAAAAAGATCACTGGTGAGACATGCTACTTTATGATCAAACTATAGTTCTGTATAAGCATCAAAACAATACTGCTGGCAACCACTGATTTGTCAAAGCCAAAAATTATCTTTTACAAAGATTCTTGGAATTTCTGATGCACGCAGCATCGCTGCTGAGCAGTCAAGACGCATCGATGCTACTGGAGTTATGTGCTAGGAATAATTTGGAACAATGCAACACAATCAACAGTCGGCAATCTGATATCATTCAAATTCATGTCTGTTATTGCCACATAAACACGACAAACATGGTCTTCTGTTTTGCTATTCCTTAAGCACTTAATTGTTAGGCCTTGACAAATAACAACAACTCAATGATCCGTTTACCTCCATAGATACTGCGCAGGTCAAGACTAATCCTAGTTGGCAGCCATATATCCATACTTTGCTATGCATCAGAATCATGCTATGTGAATTAGGTTTCTTACTTTCTTCAGAGCTCTTCAAATAAATATAATTATTTAGTATATTTTTGTCAAGTACCAGTATAAAAGAAGAATCTAGCACAGATTCATTGCATGCAATCTCTATTGTAAGATTAAAAAGAGAACCATTTTCTGTGGAAAAGAAACTAAAAGAGAACCTTCAAATTCACTTGTTCAACTCCTCAACCACTCACAACATATTCTGATTTATGGTTCACACCTAACAAACTGGAACATATTCCAAGCATGACGGCAGCGAGCAACACCCCCAGGGTAACACCTTTTGTTACTGGTTTCTAATTCCTCCCAGTGACTATATAGTCTATACTAAATAGGCAAAGGACATTATTCCAACTAGCCAAAGCTTGCTCTCCTAACCAATCACAAAACTTAACAACAAAACAAGCACCGTCAAAACAATAGCCAAAAAGCCTACACAGGCATCATTTTTAATCAACACGATTCCTTTCAATATCATATCTTGCAGAAGTATGAGAAAGTATCAAAGTTGAAACCAGGTTCTATGCATCCAAAGATATGCTACATTGTGCACGCACACACTTATACCAAATGTGTTATCAATCAAGCAAGCAGTACAACGACAACGACAAATCACATTAGAAACAATCAAAATAAGCAGCTTGGAAGATATATGATCAAATATTGATATCTAACATCAACAAATCACTACCATCACAACAATTAATCACAAGCTAACATATCCAACAACCAATATTACTACTACATGGACAAGAACCAAGAAATCTGCACCGGCTCAATTGCATGAACAAAAGTGAGATCCGGATGCAGAGGTTTATCGATCGATTCCCGCGTTGTTGTAGCAAGAACCTCTCAAAAATTAAACCACCAACAAAAGCAGCACTTCGGATCGATCAGCACAGCACAAGGCAGGGAAGAGATCGATAAACCACTGCGCCCAGACATCACCCCCCTCACCACCCACAAACACCTATAATATAAACAACTAGACAGGTTGCCATGCACTGCAAGAAACTAGGAAAAAGACAAGAACCATCTACCATCTACAAGAACACACAAGTGAGGAGATCTGGATCTGGGATAGGACTAGGAATCTTTTGTGTGTGTGCAGCAAAGGGAGTTTTGAATCCAAGGGAAGAAGAACACATCATAGCACAACACAGAGCACTTGGCTCTGTTGTTTCTTGATTTCTCTTTTTTGCCATTTTTCTTTTTCTCAAGAGGTGGTGGGAAAGGAGGGAGGGCGAGGGGAGGACATGTTGGCTTGTTGGGCATTGGTGATCACTTCTTCTTGGTGTGGATAGGTTGACGGGGGAAAAACCAGTGAACTCAGCTAGACAGCAACAGGTGTTGCTAATGGCAACTTGCCACCTGGCCCTTCTTTGCAGAAAATTATATAAAGAACACTGTTTTTTTTTTCTGTTGGTCCCCCCCCCTTTTTTTTTCTTGATGGTCTTTCCGCAAGTTTTTAATTCAAATTCCGATTTGCTTTTTACTCATTTCCTCGTTCCATTCACCTTCTTTGCATCTTCACTTCTTATCTTAATTGATTTTGCGACTTTAACATCACCATCATTATTAGTCGTTATCTCATCTTTCCTAATCTACCTCTTCGACTTACCTTCTAATAATCAGTATGATATTTTTCTTTTAACAACTAGAGTCACATCACTCCTTATTGCATGAATTGTTTCTATTGCATCAAGTATTTTATTTGATCACACGGGGATTAAATTTTTTAATCCACAATTGCATGATGCACTTTGAAGTGATGAATGGCAAAGTCGACAAATTGGGTGGTTCAATGCGTCTAAAGCCTGCTGGTCGTGGACTCGTGGTTCATCTTGTATTCTCTTTTAGTGTATTGACGAAGTACCTTTGTCTTACATAAAAAACCCTTAATTTGATTGGGGTAGTAATTTTCTGAGATGAGGAATTTATGGCCTCTCATTTGATGTTAATAATTGACCATATCTACACTTCCAATTGAGACCATTTTGATAAAAATTATTCATATACAAAGATTTAGTTTTCTACTATTAGATTAATATATATCGTGTCGATCCCAGCACGAAGAAAAAGATCCTCACGAGGTTATCCTTCAAATTTTTCTCACTTGCAATAGACTTTTCCAACTTGTGCCTCATAGAGGCAATGGGCAAACCGTTTGACCACATTAAAAAATTACGAACAAAAATCATGAGAAGTAAACAATTGCACCCAAACTAATCCTTCACCACTAACCAATCAACATAGAATGAGCCAAATCCGATAGCAATCAGCAAAATATTTTAGTGTATCATGGTGGCTGCGTCAGGTGGATTATCGCGTCTAAAGCCCACCAAACTATTTACAGCATAGTGCAACAACACGCTGCAATTCCAAATAAAACACACAACTTGCACTTTGAGTTGCTATTCAAATAAATCTACTCTTCACATACTTCTTCTATTCAACAATATAAGACTTATACAATGCACGTACATATTATTACTATCTTTCCTATCTTATCTTTATTTATAACTAATCACTCACATTAACATTCTCTCTTATTTTTATTTTCGCTCAATTCTCTTGAATTCAGTTTTTCTTAATTCATGTATGTAGTCAAAATATGTCTTATATTTTACAATGTGGGTAGCAAATGAGAATCTTATGTGCAACTACCTTAAAAGAATACCTCATCATTGATAACAAGGCAGAAAGAACATCCAGTATTCCAGTGAACACTGTTTGCTAAACTGTGGCAAATCATGAGCAATATGCACCTTAGGTGTAGCAAAACATAGAAGCTATAACCTGTAACAACTTGCTGCATGTAGAAACCAACAGAAGTAAACAGAACATGTCATAAATTTGGTCCAGAAAAAGGTTAGGATGGCACAAGATAATGAGACCTGCTTGTTTCAACAGATCCAGCTTCTGTTCTTGTCTAGATATGAACACAAAGCCACTGCTTACTGGCAAGAATGGCTAATCAAAGCCAGATTTACTTAAGGTTTGAGGGCTCAAAGTTGCATACATATGAACATGAGTTAAGGTCACCTTGATGGAACCTGAAGGCTACAAAAGGTATAGATTGCTGAAATAGCATTGTGCGCGCCACGGGCTATATTTCCAGTTTTCCACAATGTTTGCAGCGTTCGTGCAACTCAGCTAGCGAGCTTGAAGGCATCAATGAAGAGGCCATAGGTGAACCCCATCTTGAAATTGTTGAGGAGTGCGACAGGGAAGGTAATTTTAGGCCTGCTGTAGTAGAACTTTGTCACATACTCCGTCAGGAGAACGCACAGCACTGCTGCTATAACATCGTTCACGCCCAAAGCACCAAATGATAGAGATATCGTCTGCGCGACGTAAAAGCCACCCAGCAATGAGATGCCGCCAAAAAGAGCTCTCCTAGAACGGCTTCTGAAATAGTTCCTTGACAATTCTGGGATGATGCGGATGATGTCAACCAGCCTTCGACGGCCATTGTTTCCTTGCAATGCACGGACCCGGAGATACTTATAAGAGAACTTTCGTGGGAACTTCCTGTAGGCCGGTGAGACTACCCTAGTTTCTGCACATAGTCCGTAGCTGGCAAGACCAAAGGTAGAGCATGAAGCAAATGCCATTTCAGATGATTTTGCTGCATGATTGATAGCAAAATTTCAAACAACCATAAGTGGATGAGTTACGAAAGAAATTGTACAGATCAGACAAAGAAGATGCAAATGGACAATAGGCATAAGCAAAGACACGAGCAATGTAAAGAAAGGAACATGATATTGCACCATCACTTGTAAAATTCGATGATTCACATACACAATCAGCTTGCGCATCCAATGCTAATATGCTACCATGTGTAACATATGGCGTCTGAAAATGTTTTTATTGAGATTCCTTCAGGTTGATAACAATTCCAAATCATGGGGAACATTAGAAATGGTTACCCATAACATGGATCTAATGTTATTGTTGGTGAATCAGTGCAGCATATAGCTCCATGCTTCACACCACACAATCACACATGCAATTTGAGCCAATCTGTAGTTCATGCAGTGTTTCCTCAAGAAACTGAACCTAAAGCACAACCAGCAACCAGACGCATTTCTGAACTAATTTTGCCCCAAAAACATGATCTCGGCCAATCCCGATGGCACACGCCATCACAATTTCACAGATCATGCAAAAGCAACTATCAAACACAAAAAGTTTCACTAGATCACACCTATCATATTCATACCACAAGCAACAAGTTCATCATGGAGAATTGCAACACTTAGGAACTAAGTAAAAACACTAGGCAAATCCAAACTATCACAGGAAGGATAAGTGCGCGCATACGTATACTCACTGGAACAACTCCGATGAATGTGGCAATTTCACAGAGGAAATCCGTCGAACAGATGGAGTGCGAGCCCAAACTCCCCAAGAAACTAAGAACCCTATGGTTCTTGGACCGCTAGTTCATCACTGGATTGCGATTGCCAGAGGAAGCATCCATGAATTGGTAAAGAGATCAAAGAGAAAAGAGAGAAAAAAACAGAAAAAAAAAAAAGAGATGCGAAAGAGAGAGATGAGGGAGTTGTGGTGCTATTGCTTTGGGGTGTAGACGCTGACGTGTGCTTCTCTGCAGCTGGACCCAATTGTCAGAACTATTTTATGAAAGTATTTACGAATATGCCCTTCTCTAGGGTTTATCCCCTACCTCTCCTCCCGCCCCAAAACCTCCATGACTGGACCTCCAGACCTCACCACCACCTCGCCTCTCTCCCCACCCCAAACCCTAGCCCTCATTACACCACCACCCTCCTCCGGCGCCGCCGATCCATGATCCGCCGCAGCGCGGCGACGGCAGCCCTACGCGCCTCCCTCCGCCGCGCCTGCTCCTCCCACGCCGCCGACTCCGACGACCTCTGCGGCCTCGTGGAGCCCCCCACCACCCACCTTCCTAGACGCCACTCGCCCCTCTCCTCCAAAGACTTCGCCTTCATACAAGAACCCACCCCCACCCCGACCACTCTTCCACCCGCGGAGGCTGTCCTGATCTCCAAGGCGATCCGAGCCTACGGTGGCGACTTCGAAGGCAAGGCGGGGCGCCTTCTGCGGTGGTTCCGGGAGCTCTTGACGGACGCTGTGGTGGTCGCCGTGCTCCGGGCGGTGCGCGCCCCGGAGCTCTGCGTTAGGTTCTTTCTCTGGGCCGAGCGGCAGATAGGGTACAGCCACACTGGTGCCTGCTACGACGCTCTGGCCGATGTTCTGAGCTTCGATGATAGGGCCAGGGCCGCAGAGAGGCTTCTGAGGGAGATTGGGGACGATGACCGCGAGGTGCTCGGCAGATTGCTCAATGTGCTGGTGCGCCGGTGCTGCCGCCGCGGGCTGTGGGGTGAGGCGCTGGAGGAGCTCGGGAGGCTCAAGGACTTTGGGCACAGGCCGTCGAAGGTAACGTACAATGCACTGGTGCAGGTGCTCGCGAGCGCGGGGCAGGTGGATATGGGGTTCCTGGTGCAGAAGGAGATGTCTGAGTTGGGGTTCTGCATGAACAGGTTCACGGTCGGGTGCTTTGCACACGCACTGTGCAGACAGGGGAGGTGGGCCAACGCTCTTGACCTGATAGAGCGGGAAGATTTCAGACTCGACACAGTGTTGTGCACTCAGATGATCAGCGGGCTGATGGAGGCCTCCCTTTTCGAGGAGGCCATGTCTTTCCTTCATAGGATGCGTTGCAACTCGTGCATCCCTAATGTGGTCACGTATAGGACGCTGCTCTCTGGATTTTTGAAGAAGCAGCAGCTTGGCTGGTGCAAGAGGATCATTAACATGATGATGACTGAGGGTTGCAGTCCAAATCCCTCTTTGTTTAATTCCCTTGTGCATAGTTATTGCAATGCTGGGGATTATGTGTATGCATATAAACTTTTTAAGAGGATGGCTACTTATGGTTGCCCTCCTGGTTATGTTGTATATAACATTTTTATTGGGAGTATATGTGGCCGAGAGGAATCGTCGAGCTCTGATTTGTTGGATTTTGCCGAGAAAGTTTACGAGGATATGCTGGCTGCTGGCTGTGTTCTTAATAAGGTTAATGTTGCCAATTTTGCTCGGTGTCTCTGTCGTGTAGGGAAGTTTGACAAGGCATTTAAGATCATAAAGGAGATGATGAGGAAAGGTTTTGTGCCTGATGCAAGCACTTACTCTAAGGTGATCACTTTCCTGTGTCAGGCTACTAAGATAGAGAGGGCTTTCCTTCTATTCCAAGAGATGAAGAGGGTTGGTGTTATTCCTGATGTGTACACATATACAATCTTGATTGATAGCTTTTGTAAGGCCGGACTCATTGAACAGGCCCAGAGTTGGTTTGAAGAGATGAGGAATGCTGGCTGCACCCCGAATGTAGTAACATATACTGCACTGATTCATGCTTACCTGAAAGCTAAACAACTACTACTAGCTAATGATCTTTTTCACAGAATGATCGATGCTGGCTGTCTTCCAAACGCCATTACTTACAGTGCATTGATTGATGGTCTCTGTAAGGCAGGTGAAATCCAAAAGGCTTGTGAAGTTTATGCCAAATTGATAGGAGCTTCTGATAATACAGAATCTGATTTTTACTTTGAATGTGAGGACAGAGACAATATTGCACCAAATGTTGTCACTTATGGTGCATTGGTAGATGGTCTGTGCAAAGCTCACAAGGTAGCCGATGCTTATGAATTGCTAGATGCTATGTCATCGTCTGGTTGTGAGCCCAATCAAATTGTCTATGATGCCCTGGTTGATGGCTTTTGCAAGGTTGGAAAGATTGATAATGCTCAGGAGGTATTTCTGCGAATGACTAAGTGTGGCTACTTGCCTAGTGTGTATACATACACCTCTTTAATTGACAGGATGTTCAAGGATAGAAGACTTGATCTTGCAATGAAAGTTATTTCTCAAATGTTGAAGGATTCTTGTGCTCCTAACGTCATTACTTATACAGCAATGGTTGCTGGGCTTTGTAGAATAGGTAAAACTGCAGAGGCCCTAAAGCTGCTGTTGATGATGGAAGAGAAAGGATGCATCCCAAATGTTGTAACTTACACTGCTCTAATAGATGGATTAGGAAAAGTTGGTAAAGTTGATATGTGTCTTAAGCTATTTACACAAATGAGCACAAAGGGATGTGCTCCCAATTATGTAACCTACAGAGTACTAATAAACCACTGCTGTGCTGCTGGTCTGTTGGACGAGGCCCATTTACTGCTTGATGAAATGAAGCAGACTTACTGGCCGAAGTACTTGCAAGGATACCACTCTGCAGTTCAAGGTTTCAGCAAAAAGTTTATTGCATCTCTTGGTTTGTTGGAGGAGATGGAGTCACATAGCACTGTACCGATAGCTTCTGCTTATGGGATGCTTATTGACAGTTTCTCCAAGGCTGGCAGGCTGGAGACAGCCTTGGAGTTGCACAAAGAGATGATGGAATCATCACCAACCTCATCCCTAGACATGACCAGCAGAAACGTCTGTATGTCATTAATTCAGGCACTTTGTTTAGCGTCTCAAGTTGATAAGGCATTTGAATTGTACAGTGAGATGACAAAGAGAGACCTTGTGCCAGAGCTAAGCGTCTTTGTTTGCCTCATAATGGGACTAATTGAAGTAAACAAGTGGGCTGAAGCACTCCAGTTGTGTTACAGCATATGCCATGAGGTCAGTCCACTTATGCACACCTCTCAAATGCATCTCATTTTTTACTATAGATGAATGGTATCTATGTCAACAAGTTATTTAAATTAACTATGTGGGAACAAAAGAAGTTCAGAAGGTTAATTGAAATATAAATACCAAGCAAATGTTCTTGCGTACATTATGGCCAATTGGCCATATCATTTTTCAACCAATTCTGTTTTGATTACTTCTAGTCTTAAACCTCACTTTGCGTGTATATTATATTTTAAATAGTGCCTTACACTATAGTGTTGCAGTTAATTCACTATTAAATAATAGTGATCTAATTAAATAGCTTTTCTTAAATGGTACTTCTTTGTGTAAAGATTTTGTTTATCAAGGTGCTAGTGCATATATATTAGTTGACACAATATGTTTGGGGTGGAATTTATATTAATCTCTGCAGTCCAAAAAGATTTGTCTTCTTGACTGTATAGCCTCTAAGATGCAACTTTAATAATTATTTTTTACTATAATATATTAACAAAAATTTATAAAATTGTAATAATATGAAAGTAATTTTTACGATGAATATGCTCATATAGTTTTATTATAGTCAATTTAAATATTTAAAAACATATCAGTAGTCAAAGTTGGAAAAGTTTGATCGGACTCATATAAAAGCGACAATCTTTTTGGGCCAAGGGAGTAATAATTTTAGTTCAGTGAAAGATCCAAACACAAGTGTGTTAGTAAAACATACCGTAAATGCTGTGTGTATTTGACACTTCCAGGAGCACACAAAGTTGCACTGGTTTGTGATATTACAGCTGTATTTTAAATTTTCTGCTGTAAATGACCAAAGTTATTTGCAAAATGATCTCGTCCTATGCTAGGTTTCTTGCACAGTTCTGTCGGCAATTTTGTGATTTGCTATATATCTTCTAACATTGGGTACTGGACCAGGGTGTAGTCTGGCAGGGCAACAAATCCTTTGATGGAGGCTAGAGTTGTGTTGCCTTACTGTGTTGTAACTCCTATGAATGACAAGACTTCTCCCCAAGGAGTCATTCAGTACCCACATCTTGTGCCAAGATTGAAGATAAAAGGCACAACTCGTTGATGATTGAAGAAAAAGAGCAAAGAAGACTCAGCGGCACTACAAAACGACCATTCTTGGACTATATTTTGGATGGAGAACCTATCTGGGTGCTGAATAGTTTGGCAAAGGCCTTCAGTGCTCCACATGATGTCAGTCTGCCCTGAGGTAAACAGAGCTTTACTAGTAACAGCTAACATGTCTTGTATTGTAAGCTGCACTAAATGCTTTTGCTGAACAACTTTTATTTTGCTGACATTATGAAAATTCTCTCTGCAGTTTCTCAGTGTCCACATTGCTGATGTGGATATCAAGATTAACCTCTAAGATGCTGATGGTTATACAAAAGGCATAATAGAGTTGTGGTGAAGATAATTTCAGAGTTACATGATTCTTTATTCGTCAAATTCATTGATATACTCCCCTAGCTCCTTTAAATGCTGTTCTGCTTATAGGGCTATACATATGTTCTGTAATCATGAGAGGAATTTAATCGAATCTCTTTCATCTTTTTTTTCTTGCACAATCTGTTATGGTCTTATGAAAATTTCTTTGTATATGTTGCACTTGTTAATACCAGTGGACTTATGTCATGATGAAACATTTCATACATTTTTGTTAGTGTACTAAATCTTTGCCTCTTTGTTACTGGACAATTATCTCTGCACATTTTAGTCCTGTTTTCTGAACCTTTTCTATTAGTATGGACAAAAATGTTTTTACGATGAGTTCTATTTACTCCTTTACCTTTGCACCAACAGACTCTTGCCAAATGCCAAGTAATTTCACCCTGGTAAGTGGTAAATGGTAACACAGCATGTTTTAATTTTGCTGCTTTGGTATGGTTGCATGACTTAGTTTTTGTAGTTCTAACTAGATCTGTGGCTGTGGACTGTGTCAGGAAGTTCACAAGTCAACACTCAAGGACCTATGGTGGAATTTTGAAGGCCCAACAAATCCAAACCAAGTTGCATAGTTTGCTGATGTTCACAAGTCAACACTCAAGGACCTATGGTGGAATTTGCTTATTTGTTTTAGTCTTTCTGTGTGCTGAGATATGATCATATTCTTTGCTTTTTATAGATGTAGTTGCTATGTGTAAAACATTGTCTTAGGGCAGTTCAATGTATTGTTGCATCAACGTTGCTATTTCACAGTATTGTTTTCGAATATCAGATCAAGCGATTGTCCTTCATGTTTCCTTTTGAGTCCAACTCTGCATCTGATTCAGAGGAAAGAAATTGGAGAATATTTCGAAAGCTTTTGGGGCAAAAAAAAAAAAAAAAAAAAAAAAAAGCGGCCTCTGCAGAACGACAAACATTTCTGCTTTGAATTTGCAGTAGAAAGATAGTAGAGAACCCATGGCTTTTCATTGTGAGGAGCGATCGGGTGCCACTTTGAGGATTGGATGGAAACAGGTAACACACATGATTAGCTTTCTTCATAGCTTATTACTTCAGTCTTCGGTTGGTACTCGCATCATATCTGAATGGGATGTTCCCAAAATCTACTTTACTGTCAATGTGCTTGTTTAATTGTTAAGGCTGCTGGTAATTGTCAAATAAGCATCGTATCATTTCTACGCCAAAAGAAAGTTTATGCTGAAGTCATGCCACTGAATTAAAATGGAAATGAAAGAATAAACAGTGTTTCTTTGCTCCAATGGGGATATGCTGTTTGATGGCATATACATGCATTTTAATGATTTATTTTGTAGTGGACAATTTTAGGGGGAAAAAAGAAGTGAATTATATCGTGGGTGATGTTACATCACATATGGACTTTTATCAAGTGAAGGTTCTGGGATTGATCGAGAGGTTCGTGACCCCTTTTCAAATAGCTAGCCGCAAAATGTTTTAGGTTTAGGTCATGACGCAGACATACTGAATTACTGATTGTGATGTATAAACTAAAGGTCTAAAGGTCTCAGGATGAGATTATTATCCAATTCTTGAAAATATATCAGTATATAACCCAAGTTGTGGTGATACTTGCACATACATCATACATCATCTAAGTGGCTATGCTAGAAATGCATTTCATTTTCTTACAGACTCGGCGTCTGCTTTTTGAAAATGGAATTTTCACAGATTCATACCCTTGTTATTAGTGATAAACACGTCGAAAAGAAACTTTTTTAGGGGCATTTGTGCTATTCTGCTCTTTAATCGTAAGCATGAGGTCCAGGTTCAATGTAGCTGACAATGGTAGATTCTTGAGTCAACAGTGGACAAGAATGTCGGCTGTTTGCATGTGATCTTCAATTCTAACCTTGCAAATATTCTTGTGCAGGAACATATCAAAGATACGTAACAGCGCTTGAATCAAAGTGGCAGCCATCAAAGATGACTGAAGAAATTAGAGGAAGGCTGGCTAGATAATATCATCTTGGATCATATCATCCAGGCATATCGAAAATGATATGATCTCAAACACTTTTTTTTGTTTTGTTTTTTTAAGTTTCCAAATAAAAGGATTTTTTTTGGGTAGTCTTTCACTGCAATTTTTTTTTTTTTTTGCATATTCCCCTCAAGTTTCTCTCTTTATTTATGTCCTCTCCTTTGTTGGAGAGATCAAGATATAAATCCTATTTTGGTCTCTCTGTATGGGCTCTGCTGCATTTTAATACCTAACTTTTTGAAGGAGCAAAAAAACCCTCTTAATTTTTAACGTTGGTCTAAAACATGTTCTCTATTTCACTAATATTTGAGTTCATGTCTTATATGTTAATGTCATCAAATTTTATTCTTTAGTTGAAAATTGGACTTTAGATTAAAGTTGACGTACTAAAATAAGATTTTCTTCAAAAAAATCTTTGATTGAGTTCCTTTTTTCTAAACTTGAGTTTTTTATAGGTTAGATAGGTCTGGCATGTCTTTCACTGGTTTGTTACTAGTTTTTTCTAGTCTTGTCTTAAAAAGTAAGTCTTAGTTACGTCAAACTCAGGTTAAGTTGGGTTAGCTAATCCCACTTAATTTGACAGGTTAAATCAGACTCACACGGGGTGAGCCAGATCTAATTTACTAATAAGTCTAATAGTGCATGCAGTTATGCATATAATGTTGGTTGTGGTCTGGGTCGTAACCTCTTGGCAAATGAAAGGGTGAATGAAACAAGGTGGTAGGCGTTGTATAAATATAAATAGTATATTAATATCCTTGGCTTCTTTCCCAGCACTATGGGAAGGGGATAAGATGGCGATGCAACTTACTCTGTGCAAGTATGCAACAATGGATTCCATAGCGAGTGCACTCACTTCAACACACTCGTCTTATCTGATGACTCTTGGATATATATTATGGATCCAGATAAGTGGCGGTCCATGATGCGTTGTGTACCAACCTGGTACGCTAGTATATATGTATTACATTGGTCAACCACTGACGACGGTATATTCACTAAGCAAGTCCCATACTCTATAGTCCATAGCTCACTGTATATTTTGTCCGAGTATCTCCAGCCTGGCCCGATTGAACCAGTTGCTCTCAGATAGATAGACCGTGCAATGGTGATAGATTCAGAAATTTGATCTCTTACAATCAAAGTATAAATTAGTCGAGGGTGTGTAATCAAGTTTAACCTTTTACGTATGACCTATTTGGATAATTTAGCCTTTTTTTTTTTTTCTAGAAGCTAGTTTCTTGGAGAAGTTTTTTTTTAAAGAAGTTGCTTACAGAAGTTAGGAGAGAAGTGCTTCAGTTTTGTATAGAAGAGGCTTCAATTTGCTTGAGAGAATTTTAGTTACATCTTGTATGCTTTAAACTGAAATTACAGCTCTTCCAAATAGTGTACCAAAGAGCATCTAAAATTTGTAAAGTTGGTTGATCTTACGTGTTTTAATGTCAATCAACCACTGTTGTCTAAGTATTCTTGACTCAATTTGAATTAGCCATCTAGAATGACACATATGTTTATTATTGGTGTTTCTCTCGGCCAGATTCTAGCACTAATTTTTGTATAGAATAAGTCCATTTTAATCATATAGTCCAAACAACCGAACCATTTTTCCAAAAGACGCTATATGACAAGTATACGTTCAAATAACCAAACAAACTGCCCAAAAAAGACTGTGCACAACTAAACCTGGCTAATAAAGAAGCAAGCGATTAATCACTCCCAACACGCTCGATTCTGGAGACTACCAAGTTAGGTATCCCGTACCCCACATTTTTGGACCACATGTCCATTTCCTAGAATTCTACTAATCTTGTTTGGCATATCAACAGGGGCATCCTCTCAGTGTACGGACGAGCAAGATTTATTTTGTCAATGCATGAGTTTTTTGTTTGGCTCCGTGCGTGCGATCCAAATCCGCTGAGTTTCATTCTGAACCCACCAATAATTATATAGCATCTATATATGTAGATCGCTTAATCACTAAGTTGATTACTGTAAAAAAAATAATAGATAGATTTTTTGTTTTAAATTATATTTTTATCTGATTGGATAATACAGATTTGCTGTGGGGGGTTCGGGGGATTCTCTCTGGATTGTTCGTCCATCAACTGTCATTTGTAGGCTACTTCGGGACAAATTGGCAGGAACATAGTAGGATAGCTATATAGGCTATAGCTCGAGGCAACTTGAGTCGCGTCTCACTTGGAATTGTATTGGACACACACCCCGAATCCTTCCCTTGTTGGATATTTTGATTGCGTCGCTGTTTCAGCGGTAAAGCGCACATCTAGACCATATAAAGAATATATTTATCTCTTCGTAATCAAATCTAAACAAGAGCGACTGCTGCATTAAAATTGGCATACTTCCTTAATATGTTTAGCAAGACCCTTTTTGAATTAAAAGCATTTGGGCAATGTGTACTTCACTAGATATGCCTTTAGTAAATAAAGCAATTTTCACCCCCAAGTCATTATTGTATTTGTACTACTATCTATATTTTAAGATACTTGTCATTTTAACTTTTGGTATGAGAAATAAGATACAGAGGAGAATGATGATGATAATCTTATTTAATACTCTCGTGCTTTGTAGCTTAACTATTGTTGGTATTATTAAAGATTATATAAGAAAAATGAAGTATATTTACTTCAAAATTGTAGAATAGCATATATTTAAAAGAAAAAATTAGTTTCATGCAACTATAAAAATGCTAAATTTTATAAAATATTACTGATTGTGAGAATGACAGGTGGTGTTTGGACCCACATATCATTAAAACACTCAATAGTATTATATTAAACTCTTTATTTTTGCAGTGATATTGAGGTAGTAGTTTTTACTACAAGTAGATGTTTTTTAACCTTTGCCAATCAAGGTATCCCTATTGTAATTGCAAGAATCTTGTGTGTGTGTGTGTGTCTATATATATATAGTTCTACATCCACATCTAGAATAGTTATCCATACTTAGTTTAGGGGTCATCCGATCTAACTTACTAGAACAAATTACATCCGTTCTTAGATAAAAATAACGATTACAATATGTTTTAACCATTACCACCGTTAGTCAGTAATATTTTCAAATATTTTTTTAGTTACTGAAATATATCCCCGCCAACCGTCCCTTCATATTCTTCACTTCTGTTCGTATTATGTTTCTTCCTCTTTGAGATCTTGCCGCAAAAGCCGTTGGTGGCAACCACATTGCGCACAACCAACTGATTCCATTGAAGAACTGATTCAGCCGTCGACGTTGCGCTCAACTCACACAACAATTATCCCCCGATCCGTCGATTCACTAGTAACCCTAGAATCTACAATCTCGAGGCTATGCCTGAGACTCCGCTACAACCCTACCCGCAAGAGGTCATTCAAAACACTTATCGAAATGTTGTGACGACCGTAAGGCTACCGTCGTAACCTTACCGGCAAGAGGCCTCTCCACACGCATGTCGTCAATGTCGTATTCAATATAGGTAACAACATTTGACATGAAGTTCATAATTTACTGATAAAATTATGTGAATTTACTGTAATAACATTGAAAATTGAAATCATTAGTAAAGTAATTTTACTACACTAGCAATGTCAACTTATCTGCAATAGCATTGTCTATTTATTGACATATCAATGTATATTTCATTGTCACAACAATATAGATTTACTATCCTAGTCATATCAATTTATTGTCTAAATAATACACAGATTATTATCAGAAATGAGCATCCTAGAAATTTGTGACATTAAATCGACATTGCTATGAAAGTAAATTTACTATCCCATCAATGTAAATTTAGTGGTTTTGCAATATCAGTTTATTGAATTAGATTTTACTATGATTAGCACAGTAAATTGAAAGAGTTAGGTTAGTAAATTTGATATATTATTGACAATAAAATATGATAAATGCGGTAATTTGTTGTCATTTGGTGAATAATTAGCAACATTACATAACTATGTATATTTACTGACATAGCAATATGACTTTACTGAACTAGGTATGGCAAGTTAATTTTTTAACAATGTTCAAAATACTGAGTGAAACATGTAAACCGAGAAGTTCACGGCAGTAAATCGATATTGATAGGACAGTAAACTTTATATTATATCAAAATGAAACTATTGAATTATTAATATCAATCTACAGCTTTAGAGTTGTGAAGTTTCTATGATTATGAGAGTAATTTGAAATAGTAGGGTAGTAAATTTGTTGTATTATAACTTTAAAGTATCAAGAGTGCAATAATGTAATGTCATTTGGTGAATAATTGGCAACATCAGTACAAGTTAATTTTGTTACTAATTCAAATTGTGTTATATTTTCAGTATTGTTTTGCAATAATGTCGTTTCGAAAGGGTACTGTAAAGGCGATTGGCAAGGTTCATAAGAGGGTTAGGAAGGTCGTTGTGTCAGATAACCAAAACACCTTGGAGATCGTCTTTGATCCGACACAAGAAAACCTTGCAAAATCTATGAGGGTATGTTTATTTTTGCATCCTTTAAACAAAGTTGTAATGTGGTTATTTGTTTATATAAATATGTTTTGTATCTTAGTGGCAAATTTTTGCAAGAGAGAAGAGACACACGGAATCGGCATTTGGTCTCGAGGAGCACGAAAAGCATGGCAATGAAGATCCCGATTATAACGATGTTTTGTTTTTCTATGCCTTGTAATAGTTGTTTTGTAATTGTTTTTGTTATTCTGTTAGAATATTTTAGTTTCTAAGTTTTGTATTGTCGATATTTGTAGGAAAATGAGGTCAATCGATACACACTAATTCACCCGGATGACATGCATATGTTGGATGAGTATACATGATATGACGATGATTTTCAATATGTTGAGCGAGTTCACGCTAAAGAAAATAGCCCAAGGTTTTTTTAACCAATTGTATTTGTATTTCATGAAATCAGTGACTATATTTATTTAATATGCTGGTATGTTATAGTTAGAAATTAATGTCAAGTCACAATAAATGTTCTACACGACTATATGAATTACTAGACATAAATGTCTTTTTAACAAGACAATAATGTAAAATTACCACCAATAGTATTGAAAATAAAGACATACCACGTCATAACATACATATCCTCACGGATTTACTGTATTAGATGTGAGAATTTATTGCCATACACATGGCAATTTACTGCCAATACAATATACAATCTACTAATAATACATATAAATTGACAAATTTAGTATGTAATCTATATTATCAGTACAGTAGATATTACGAGAAACATGTGGTAGTAAATTGATGTTACTAAGACAATGATGTGATATGTTTATAATATTTTAGTTTTTATTTTTTTTGCAGATTTGCATCAATATCATGTGTGAGCCAAAAAGTATATGCGATTTAGTTGTGGGAAATTGGATTTGGATGCATGATTTATTTTAACATTGATAGGATTAGTTCATGGGATTTGATTGAGTGGATAATGGGCCTAATCAATCCAGATTTGATGGAAATTGTGATATCAAGTGACAAAAGGCTTGTCATCATGTCCATTGTGTGCTTGGTCTTCCAAAATGAACAATGGAT
This sequence comes from Pharus latifolius, assembly GCA_019359835.1. Taxonomy (NCBI): domain Eukaryota; kingdom Viridiplantae; phylum Streptophyta; class Magnoliopsida; order Poales; family Poaceae; genus Pharus; species Pharus latifolius. Next base: position 16,433,038 of record CM033322.1, read on the forward strand.
GCACCTATTATAAATAGGCAAGCCAACATGTCATTATTTATGGACCGGTTAGGTGTTGTTGGGAATAAAAATTTCCACATCGACAAACTGATTGAAGGCATTAGGCTTGGAAGTGCCGATAAGTTCTTTCTATAATGTTTCATGCTCATCTTGACAAACAAGTTTTTATTGTGCACCGGCTGTTTTTACTTAAACTCAAAACTTACTAGTCTTGTGCGGGATGTAGAAAGTTTTAGTAGGATGGACTGGTGTCAGGCTGTTGTGAACAATTTAAGGACTGTGTCAACGATTTGGACTCGGAGTCCTCAGTCGATCTTATGCAAATTTGTGAGTTGCGAGACCTTTCAGGACGCTCCTCCTGGAAGGTAGGATGAGTAATATCTGTAGGGGCACGAGAGAATTTATACAGGTTCAGGCTCTCGATGGTGGGAGTAATAGCCCTATATCCTGTTATGATTTCACTATGTAGGAAAAAAGTGTTTACAAGGGGGAGGAAGAGATGATCACAAGTGAAGATCTCTTCTATATTAGTGTCTATCTAACTATGCCTAAGTCTTCAGGTTACTTGGACTCCTGGTAATGCTTGTATGCTTCACCCTCTTCTTGCATCGTGCATTCGACCACCTCTTTATACTGGACAAAAGGGCGTCAATGCTGAACGACCTTGGACGGTTGCTAGGATGCAGTTTTGATAACTGCACTTAACTTCCACGCAGGCTAAACACGTGCAGTCAAGGGATAACCGCACATGTTAACCTCCTGGCAGTTGTCTTCATACGTGGAAAAATTACCATGATCCTAGGGATGTGCCCGTTAAAAAGTTGGACACTCCCGATTTACTCTGGTCGCAGATAATCAGCGACCTTCTGACCGCGCACTGTCTACGACCTCATGATCGCGCAAGGGCTACGATCATAAATCATCTTTGTGTCCGCGCCCTTCAGGTCGTCTGAGACCATAGCGACGGACTTATAGGCACACGTCCAATCTAATTCTATCTTTAAACCAAATGTATATTATTTTAAACTATCTCGAGTGATAATCCTCGTCAGGCTGCTTCACAGCATTGGCATGGAAACAGGAATAGGAATACCATCCAAAGGTGCGGTGTTTTCTTACTGATAACTATCTAACTTCATTTCAGAAACGTGTGAATTGTGTGTTTGTAGCATTATAACAGATTAATTCTTGTGTTTTAGAGTTGGTTTCCATGTATTCATGTATATTACTCCATATCTTCACATGTTTATTACCTGGACAATTTATATTGTCGACATTCCATTAGTATCAAGTAGACGCCTTGTGTCAAGTTTTTTAGCGGTGAATTGATAACCAAGCTAGAGGCAGCTGATGTTTCACACAAGAATCAACAAAACAAGAGGCACTATGGAAAGCTGGATGTGAGTATTATTCATACTAAACATGAAACTTTATGAATTATGTAATGTTTAATTACTATACATATACAAGGTCAATTTATCATCATAACAATTAAATTTATTGCTAAAAAATTGTCACAACAGTATTAAAAGTATTGCTCTAAAAAATTAAATTATATGTTGTTGCAATGTATATTTAATGTGTCAATAATAGCTATATTACTTCCTCAAACATATAAATTTTACGTGTATAGCATTATCAATTTTCTGTCATATCGATGTCAATTTACTGTGCTAGCATTGACATTTATTGGAGCAACAGCATATTGCATCTAATGTGTAAATTTACTGGCATATCAATGAAATTTTATTGCCATAGCTATGTGTATTTAGTACCATCAGTGACAATTTACCATTACAGTTGTATGTGTATTAATGAAACAAACATGTCAATTTACTGTAACATCAATGCAAATTTACTTCTAGTACAATGTGAATTTATAGCCATTACATTCATAATGTATTGTTAAAATCATAAATAAATAACTGATCCAAACATGTATATTTATTGTCTTCATATTGAAACTTTACTGCGCTAACAATGTGAATGTACTGACATATCAATGTTTATTTAATTTTCCAACCATAGACAAATCAAAGCCCAAACATAGAATATTACTGACATTAATTTGATACTTTGTTGTTATGATTTCAGCTCAGAAACACAAAAGACAGTTGCTACGCAGAGACCAAATCTAAAAATATTTTTGCTGGTGTTTCGGTTGAGAACCGTAATATTTCCCAAGGGTAGAGAGTCATCTCAGTGATGTACTATCTTCTTTGAAGGTGTAGAGAAAGAAAAAGTGAGAGCTACTCTAAAGGTGGATAATAAGGAGGTTGAAGGTGCCCAAGCCGAATCAGTTTTGAAGATTAAGGCATATGATAATAAGGCTAAAGATGCTCAAGTCGGATTACTTTTAAAGATTAAGAATATAATTGGGAAACATAAAATTGGATTGAATGTTCCATCTAAAGATGTGAATCAACAGGAAAGTGATAGTAATCTAGTGAAGAAAACAAAGAAGCAGATTGAAGAGAGACCAGTACTGAAATCTGTTGCCAAGTCAATTGCAACTATTGAAAAGAGAAATATTGTTAATGATGATGACAACAATGTTCCGCTTGCACTGGTTGCATGGAACATTCAAATTTCTCTCAATCAAACGAGTGTACAGACAATTATTGGTTAGTCTCATAAAATATAGTTGGGAAGTGGTTGTAAAATTTGGAATTATTGACAGGACAGGAAACTTAGATTGTTATGACAGTATTTTTATGTTATTAAGATAGTAAATTTTCTTTAGCACGACAGTATATTTCCATTAGCAACACAACAAATATGCAGTATTGATAAGTCTGACTTTTACACTAATAAAATAGAAATTTTACATTAATGGAACAGTAAATTTGTAATTTATGTCAATTATATTACATTATTTGAACAATAACTTTAATTTAATATGTAATATGACAGTAAAGTTGATAGGACAAGTTAACTATTTAAGAAATTAATTTGAATTGTTTGTCCAGATGCTGGCGATGAGAAGAATGTTGTGCACACGTCTGCAATTGAACAACATGAGAAATCTGAGAAGATAGCTACGGAGAAAGATTAGTTACATGCGAAATTATGTTTGTAGTAATGTATTACATATAAATTATTGTTGCAGTAAAACAAGCTTTTTGTAAGTTATATTCTGCAAATGCTTTACTCTCTTAGAATTATTAGTTAAATTATATTAGTATATGTATTTGTACAGAATAGTAAATAAATTTCTTAATGCTTAAAAAATAATAGTACTTTATAAGATTTACTGTCCGACGAACTGAGGAATTGAGGATCAAACCGATGTTTGCACCTATTACCGAGAACAACCCTAGTACGCCCGTCCATCTTCATGGCACAACTGCGACAACACCAACTGATGATGATACTACTAGAGGGCATGCATCATTGTCAAAGTTTGCTGATGTTCAAGACATGGACCCATGTATATGGAATTATTTCTCTTTTGAAACATCGTAGTTTTTGTTGGTTGTATGTATGTTTGTATGTGGATACCACTAAAACATATGCAGTGGAATTCCTGCCAGTAAATTAGAATTGCAAGGAGAGTAATATTATAATAGGAGGACAGTAAACTGGATGTTTGATTAATAAGGTAGTAAATTTTATTGTTAATACAATAAATTTCCTGATTAGGATAATAAATTACATCATTAAGACATTAAATTTAGATTAATATGATAGAAAATTTATCACTACGACATATAATCAGTGATTTTTAAATTTTAGAACCATTTACATGATAGTAAATTTGCATGACAAATACAACATATATCTTATATATGATGAGTTATGCAAGAGAGGTGAGTCTTACCATAGGTAAGTTGTAGTGCATTTGTAATACATTTTTTATGTTGTAATATTCTCTTTAATTCATAATTATTAATTTTAATGTTATTAATTGACTAAAGAGTTATTAATTTGAATATTATTCAGCACAATGATAATATTATCGAACGATGGTGTTGCGTTAAACGGCAAAGATATCAAAATTTCATTCAACAAAGGATGCGAGTTAGAGAATTTGTTTATAAAATTATTCTACCAGTTCATAATTAATGATGACAAGAAATACAGGAGTGCATCAAGAGGATACAAGGCATTTATCCAACATGAATGCTCTGTAAGTGTTACTAATCTATTGTTTTATTATGTTCAATATAATGTGTTGGTTTTGATATGTAACAATGTTCATGTCTAACACTGTGTTTATGTTTTTTAGGAGATATTACTTTGTGAGGAACACCATGAGACACAATTCTCGGTAGATTTTGGATTAAGCTATGGACGCCCAACACAGTTGGATTTAGTTTGAGTGATGCTAAACTCATAAGATTTATATTAATAAAAATATTTGGTCAATATTGTACAGTTGTCTTTGGCAGTAAATCGAAACTGTCAAAGAAATAAATTTAAGTTAATAAAACAGTAAATTTACAATCTTAAATTTGTTGATTTGCTGATACAACTTTGGAAATTTACTGATATAGCAAATGTAGTTTACTGTCCAAACAATATACAACTATGGACAATATACTGTCATATTATTGTGGTAGTGATATGTTTTGCTAGATAGATTTGTTTATTTACATGATTATGTAGGTAAATTTACTTTTTATCAATTAAAGGTTACTGTAATACTAATTTCGATTTATTGCACTAGATTAGTAAATTTAATATCACAAATCCAGTGCATTATACAAACTACTTACAGAAACATATACATAAACAAATATAGTGTAGTAAATGTAGTATACTTGTATGAATGAAATTAATAATACTAATTGGTATTGGTAGTTTTACTAACTTAAAATTTTGAAATTATTAACCATTTCAAATTTCCTACCAACATTATATATTTGTTCCGGTGTTACATTCTGGGCATTGGACGGTATACTGTTTTAACTTGATAAACTAAACTACTGATATACTGGATTCAATGGACAAAAGAGAATTTGGTGACCCAGATGATCACCATAGCCCTATTTTTGGCCATATTGTAAGTTATTAAATTAATGATATGTGATATTTAACTCAATACTATAATAATAGTTAATGTATGATAGTTTGCGTATGTAAATATGTTTTATGTGATAGGTTTCGTTGTGTTTATGTGAGAACGTCGAGGCAAAAGATGTTAAATGACTATGGATTTTTTGTAATGAAGTATATGGAACCATGAGATGGGAACAACTTGATAGAAAATATTGACCATGTAAGTGGTATTTTTTAGTTATATTTTTTCTATATATATATATATATATATATATATATATATATATATATATATATATATATATATGAAAGTAATGCGACAGAAAAATGGTACTGATATAACTATATAAATTATATGCACGACAAAAACACTGACTAAGGGCAGAGTATCCATATTACTTCATATTCCATGCACTCAATATGTAAAAGAATCTACCAAATGTTATATAAGCAAACAAATATGAGGGGATGTCATTTTTATGTACAAATGCTTTAATAGTTTATTTATTTTTATGAGTTATATGACATGTGTATTAATGTTTCAATTAACAGTTATCAATGTGTTACTGTTCATCTTGCAGTGACACTATCAAATTTTTGTTTATTGTATTGCAGTGACAATCTATTTTTAATTCGTTTCCTGCACATTTAATGGCATAACAATATAGAAATTACTGTTTTAATAGTTTAAATTTACTGTCACAATAACAAAAAAATTATTATTAAAAGAACTGAATCAACACTATAAAAGTTACTACGCTAACAATATCAATTTATTGCTTACTCAACATCAATTTTACTGACCAGAAATTATAAAAATTGCTACCATAACAATGTCAATTTACCGACACAGTAATGTAAGTTTATATGATAAACATTGTCATTTGATTTGAAAACAAAAGTCAAAATTACATTACTCATATGTGTCAATTATTTTTTACCTTTGCACAATTGTGAGACAATACAGATAGTGTGATACGACAATAAACTGACACAGTTTGAATTGTAGATTTTCACGTTGAAGGTTTTGTGTAATATTCGAATAGTAAATATATGTTTATAAGGCGGTATATTGACATTAGAATGACAGTAAATTGACAGGATTTTTATAAAATAAGTTATCATTAACAAAAAATATACGTTGATAAGCCAGTAAATTGATATTAAAAAAATAGTAAATTGATAGAATTTGGAAACTAAGATCATTATCAATACAGTAAGTTATTCATACGTAGTACTCACTGAGCACTGCATTTTTAGTGCCGTAGAAAACTGAAATTACTTCCATAGCAACATTACACCAGTACACAAACAAATATGATTGTATATTTGGGGCAATAATTTGCATAGTTTTGGATAGTAAATGTAGAATGGTAATGTAGTAAATTATTAAAGGCAGTAAATTGATATTATTATGGAAGTAAATCGACATTTATATGATAAATTGGTGTTAGTGTGGAAGTCATTAACAAGACATGAAGTTATCACATTTGTTTTCAAGAATTATGATTCCCTGTGCACATTCTTGAATTGTGACCATATCGTTCACATTTAATGCATCTTCTTTGCTATCTAGTTACTGGTACAGTTTTTATTGGGGTTTTGAATCTTTGTTGTCTTTTTCTCCCTTTGTTTGAAGATAACGATTGTTCTTTATAAATAACATCATTGTCATATTCATCATATAAATCATCTTCTTTGTCTTATGTTTCATCTTCGAGTTCTTGTAACTCTGACCCCAAGTTTTCTAGTGTTTCCACTACAATATCAAATGATTTTGCGCTATTTGATGCCCTCCTTATTAGTGACATTAATTGTTTTAAAAGCACTGTATGACGGTACAGTTGCGAGGATGTGTTTAGGCCAAACGATCTAACATCATGACTGTCAAATTTTGTCTCATCCTTTGCACATCTCGTGTATTTTTTGAGAATACATATTTCTAGTATCGTTTCAACTTGCAAATGTGTCATTATGCATAGTATGTGTGAGCAGAATAAGTCTGAATAACAATAATCAGCAACATTAAAAGATTACTGCCATAATGATGTAATTTTACTGCATTGTAAATGTGTATTTATTTATCACACTTGTGTATTCTTATGTTTTGCATTCACAATTGTAGTTTCCAACACGCACACACACCTGTATGAACAATGAAACAATCTTGGTTCCAAGGAGCCTTTGATTCACTTGTCCTATGACTCACCGTGTATGTATTCTCTTATGTTGATATCTGTTTTATAACTAGTGCGGTTTTATCAAAAAGTGTTTGTTTGAACAGCTTGAATACTGTTATGGAGTACAATTTAGTAATTTGGTCTTCAAAGATATACAATGTTAATCTAACTGGCTCAGTTTGGACAATAACATTTTATTGTAAGATATTAGTGAACTTGCAATAAAAATTAAATACTAAAAGTAATAGTATTTCATTAAAAGTCAACTATTACCTCTGCATCATATGTCTCTTGGTCTTCTGATTTTTTTTCCTTGTTTGAATGCACATGTTCATTCCCAATGCGAATTTGTGTAGCAATTACATGTGATTGACAAAATCTTTTTTCGCCAGATTATCCATGCTTTGGCTTCTTTGTGTCAACGTCATCATAGCAAAAAAACAATTTCTTAAAGTATGCAGGTATCCATCTCTCTTTTATTCCACATTGAGTTGAACACTGTAATGTCCTCTAATTTATTATTGGCAACCACAAATTGCCACACGTGGTCAAACTCAGTCAAAGTAATGGTAAGATTTACAACTTCATAAAATTCGTCTTTCAAATTTTCATGAGACGCATATATTTTTGTAAGTGATTCCTTATATGTCCTCCTAATATAATATGCTACTTGCATAATCTATGTTTTGTGTTTGGAAACACTCGTTGTATAGCAACTTCCATGTTTGGGTCTTAGTCTGCAATGAAGGAAAAAATTAGAATGTACACCATTTATAATTATTGTCAGGTAATATTACGTCATATAATATAAAAAAGTAAAAGTTGTCCCAACAGTTAATATGTCAAATTGGTTGTTTGCTACTCATGCAATTGAGAAATGTTTTAAATAACCATTCAACCGACTCTGTGCTCTCATCTCTAAAGAGTGATACACCAAAAAAAAAGTAGTCTGGAGATAGTAGTTTACTACAACGAATGGTGCTAATGACATATTGAATCGGTTGATCTTGTATGTGGTGTCGAAGATTATGCAATCTCCAAAGTGCTGGTAAGCAGCACGACAGCTTGCGTTGTTCCAAAATAAGTTACGGATTGCATCATTCTTGTCTACATCGATGTCGCAGTAGAAATTTTTATTTTTTGCCTTCATCTCTTTGAAAAACATAATTGGATTGTTGATGTCGTTTGTATTTTCTGCCCTTTTATTTTGTGCTTTCCTTTTTTGATCAAATATTTAGTATGTTTGTGATAGAAGTAATAGTAAATACTAATTTTTTCATTAAAAAAATTAGTTTACATACATGTTCAATATATCCCTTGATGAGAACATGACATTGTCTTGACCACCATAAAGGTTTCTAAGCACTGACATAATTGCACCGTGAGTGACACTATTTGACTGCAGTTGTCTTATGAAGCTCAATAGTGATTCATCGTAAGTCTTGTGTGATATGTGGAAAACAACTTCCGAGGGTGACAAAACAAGTAGGTGATTGTGGTTTTTGTTGCTGCCCATATTCCAGTGTTTATATCTTTGTTTATTTTCATCATCGCCTTGCGATTATTTCTTCTAGTTGTCTTATTTCGTTGATGTTCCTCACCTGTTGTCGAGCAATGCTTGTCTTGTCTTGTGCAATAATATTCACGTGTGATATTGATGGAATTTTATCCCCTTTCAAATAAGAAACCAGCATAGTACGAATATCTATTGTAATGATTATGCGTTTCTTCCTCAGTTTGAAAAGTCATAACTACAACTGGTATAATATCCAAAAAAAAGATCCACTGACTATCAAACAATAGAACAATTATTGTCGTAACACTATCATTTTACTGGTCATACTAAATTATGTTCATTGTACCAACCATTCATATGTTCATTGTACCAACCATTCATATGTTCATATTGCAAACAAGCAATTTACTGTTTGAAAAATGACAATTGACTGTCCTGTCAATACAAGTTAGTATGCAAAAAAAAAAAAATTACTATTTGAACAAAGACATTCTACTGTCCTATTAATACAAATTTACTATCTGTATCACACTGAATATTTACACAAAAGCAATCTACTGTTGATATTGTTGGTGTAGGTATTTTGACAGTAAATTTTCATTACCAATACAATAATTTTACATTCGTATCATAGTAAACTTAACAAAACAAATTTGTCATTGTTAACACAGTAAATATAATTTGCGACGGCAATAAAGTGACATTGTTAAAACAGTAATTTGTATGAAATCGACTCAATAATTTGGTATTGTTGGAGCATTAAATTTATATTATCATGACAGTAATTTGACATTGTTAGCACATTCACTTGTATTTTGTTGTATTTTAAAAAATTGACATTGTTAGTATAGTAATTTTAACACTTTAATATAAGAATAAACCAGTATCAACACAACAATTGGAAAAAGATTAAACATACGTGTGTATAGTCATGAGATGAGGAATCATCATGTATTGATCATTCTTTTGAACGTGGAGATGTTTAATCAATTAAGAGGAGAAGTGGATCACTCTGGAAATTACAAGGGCCAAACAAAACTCTATATGGTAGTTGATGATCTCTTAGGGGTGATGTATCTATACCGTTGTAGCAAATCACCTTGTCATGATTTAAAATATTATGTGGCACTAAATTTTAATACATTAGATATTAAATTACCTTATTATGTCAATAATGCTCATAATTTACTGTGCCTAGACGACGATCTCTCCAAAGATATTCTCTAATGTTTTGATAGGTTTTTGTCTCTAATAATAGGAGTGATGAAAGTGTTTTTTGTTTTTTTTACAAATGGAGCAGTTTGACATCCAACCATACTTTCGATTCATATTTTTTAGCGATATTGATGGGGTTGTAACAAACCACCTATGCATGAATTAAATGGAAATTACTGCCATATAGATTATTGTCCCATCAGTTGATGCTCCCGTCGAATAATTACTATCATCAATAAAATTCAAATCTTGATGTATGATCGAACGTTTCAAAAAATAGATATATGATAATTATTATAGGGATGAATGTAAAATAATCTATATATATAATGACTTGTAGGAAGCACGCAGCGAGCAAGGTTCAATGGACATGGAGCAGATATGGTAACTAGAAAAACATGTCATTAGCGACAAAGTAATATAGACTCGTAATTCTTTATAACAAGACAAGAACAAAAATTCTTTTCACATAGATCTAAAACTTAACATAAAACTTCACATTTTGAAATGTACCGGTCAGATAAAAATACAATACATCATACTCCATCAATTGCGTTTTGACCCCCATAATAATAGATATCGGCCAGTTCGTAGCGGCCGATATTTAGCACAATGAATCCTATAGGCAACGGGTCAGTCAAATAACAGAGCGAGTCGAAACAATAATGATCCACCCATTTGTATAGACTTGTAAGGCCATGAACGAAAAAAATGAAAAAATACAATTTTTTTTAGCTTCTTTGCTTTCATTTTTTATATTAATCACTAAATCAGATCCAATAAATTGTAATTATTCTATTTTCTAATTAAATTGTCACATTTTTTTTATTATCACTTTTTTTAGTTGTCGATTTTTCAGATCGTTGTATTTTCTTTTTTTTTAGATTGTCCTATTTCTTTATATTGTCTTTTTTTTTAAGTTGTCATTTTTTTATCTTAAATTATCACATTTTTTATTTTAAATTGTTAATTTTTTTTAACTTGTCTCTTTTTTTTATTTTAGGTTATCACATTTTTTATTTTAAATTGTCATATTTTTTGTTATTTTTTAAGTTGTCATATTTTCATATTTTAAGTTGTAACTTATTTTTTAAAATTATCATTTTTTTTCTTAAAAAAATTTTTATATATAAAAATTGTAAATACCATACCCATACTCTCCTTGCTGCCATCTTTTTGCCATGTCCATCCAGCACCGGACGAATGGGAAACGGCCACGTGAACGGGAGGCCACTTTCTTCTCTTCTCTGGTCAATATTGTTAAGCCGGCGACTGACAGGTTCGCCCAAAAAGCTTCACAGATTCCACCAAACCGACCATCATCATCCGCGTAACTGACTCTCTCAGAGATCCCCACTTTGGACCACCTTATACTCCCATGCATATTTAGGCAGACAATTTTTTACGAGTACAACTCTTACATAGAGACATATTGATCCAAGAGTAGAGACAGTTTTTATATGAGAAAGATAGTCTTTTAAGTTTCTCCCTATATTGAGATTGATTTGTTTGATATAGTCATTTGATAGATAACAACAATTTTTTATTATATATATAGTAAATACCTTCCATAATTGACACAGCACCACACCACAGTCCCCAGTGCTGCAATCCCAAAGATGGTATTCAAAATTATCTTTCTGGTGTTCCTCCAAGCAAATGGCAATCAAATAGTGAGCTTTTACCCCAACTTGTAAGACAGCCTCAAACCTTTGTCTCAGCTGTACAGCTAAACAGCCAGCCGAATGCAAGTGAAGTGGGAACACAATCAGGAGGAGGGCAGTTGACATAAAAATATATGGTGTAAATTACAGGAATAAAATTAGATTCCATGGACCCCTATTAGTCAAAGCACAAATGCAGATCTTATCTAACCTCCACTTTTGCATCCTCTTTTTCTTAAAAAGATTAAGATGTTATATTTCACAAATCATATTCTATTGGGAAGTTGGAAGGATAGATCTCAAAGAGACAATGCACTTATCTAAGTGTCCATAAAAAGCTATGTTTAAGTCTAAGATCTAATCCTCAGAGATCATATTCCATCAGACAAACTAGAAGAGATACATATACCGAGTACAACGAACTTGCGTGGAAAACCTATTTCCAACACATGCATGGTATATGTCACAATCAATAACATTTAAGTGAATCTTTTAAGTTTGGTATGAAATGTGGAGTATTTGAACCCCAAAAGACAGTTCCTCCGATGAATTAAGACATGTGCAGTTAAGTGATATGAACATTAAATAAAAGAAAGGAATGTAAAGTAGCAAACATTGGCTCTGGGAGGTCAAATGTTGTTATGGTGTAGAGCTAACTTTATAATATGTAAATAGAAGTCATACAATTTTCAGGAGCAAAAGAATCAGCTGAATGTATGGTTATATAAAGTCAGTGGCCCATCCATCAAACAGACAAACAAACAGCACTTTGTTATATAATAAGCTAATCTCATCACAACAACTAGAACAGAACTTATATAACTCTTTGCATCACCAACACCAACATGTCATAGTTTGTTTTGGTTTCAAATTACTCTGAGGTAAGAGACATTTCGCCAGTTTGTGCTTAGCCCATGTCTTAAGCCAAGACTTCTCGACAGAAATGGAGAATAGGAACAGCTTTGCAGTGACAATTTGTAAAACAATACATAAAAAGTAACATAAGATTGAATAAATGTCAATGTGCCACCTTGTCAACACTATCTAAACTAGAAGTCTAGTTTATAATCTTTGCAGGATGAACTAGACTTGATTCTGAATTTTAAATGAAGGCGTGCATCGAAATAAACCACAAAACTGTACCACAAATTCGTTTTGAAAGCATCTAAAACTGATAAAAGTACCACCCAGGAAGACAGAAATTATTATGTTGGGAGAAGACACCGAACAATCCATACAAGTGTCAAGAAAATCCCCTACCACTTATCATGATTGCAGTATAATATTCCCAACCAACCATGCTTCAGTGGAGTAACCAGTTAACCACTTTGCCATTCATTTGAGCAGGATAGACGATACACCCGGCGGTACCATTAAAATAGAATCACTTTTAGTATGTACGCTCTTAACTTGTATACAACAAAGAAAAAGAACCTTTGCAAGTATCATGGCTGGATGATGCTTACTTATCACATTTGCCTAAAACTCTAGGGATGGAAACTTCTTGCCAAGAATGAAGAACATGAGGTGTCAATCTGGAGACAAGTCAAAAGAAGATCCACTTTTCACTAGGAACATATCTCTATTTCTAGGGCTCAAGATATAGGGAATAATGAGCGTGGTCATCGGAATTGATGTGGAAATGCAATGCGCACTTCTTTGATCTCTATAGTTTAAAGCAAGATTCTTAGTCTTCTGGAGCTAGCAATTTCTGATATCATGAATGCTTTCAGCATTTAAAATTCTGAGCATATATAAACTTGCACTCATCATCAGTACAGCCAAGTATACACTTGAGGGCAAGTTAGCTCCTCTAGAGCACTACTCTTCTCAGCTCCTGAGAATTGGCAATCTTCACTAACCATGTCAAGAGACCCACTTGTTGTAGGACTTGTAGTTGGAGATATCTTGGACCCATTTATCAAATCAGCATCACTAAGAGTTCTATACAACAACAAGGAACTGACCAATGGGTCTGAGCTCAAGCCGTCACAAGTAGCAAATGAACCAAGAATTGAGATTGCTGGGCGTGACATGAGGAACCTTTACACGCTGGTAAGTCCACAACTACCTCACTACAGCATTAGGTAATATTAAGTTTAAGATGATATCTCTGTGGTCTAACCAAACAGCCTATGCTCAATGAACCAAGGCCCATCAAACCAAAAACACAAGTACAACTAACTTGGCTTACTTATTTTCCTCTTAACAGTTGTGTAATCTCTTATCTATAGCATATGCTTTTCCTAGTCCATCCACTTTAAAGCTGTTTTCAGTACCTACAGAGTACTAAAAGCAAAGAATCTCAGTCTTCCTCTAACTTGTACTAGATCTTTTTTTCTGGATTGAAAAAGACATTTGCACTTCCATTTTTTTTAATTCATATATATCCTATAAAGACGTTCATGTTTTTGATAGAGTCGGAAAATATATGTGCATCTTTGCATATGGCACCGACTGGAGATCAAAAATATGCACGTCAGTCAAGAAGTACAGGAATTTGGAATCATTATGATTAGATGCAGCAATAGATGTCACACGATTGGAATCTAAACATTTTGCTAGCGTCATGAAGATGCTCTGAAAGTAACCAGACATTTGAATTGACAAATCTAACATCAGTTTTTATTCTTAAAAAAAACCATCAAAGCTAGTGGCTGAATCAAATGCCTGGAGATCGAATTATACTACGCTGTAATTTAAGAGAACAATGCAATTGTCTTAATATAAGACAAGTAATCGTGTTGCACATTTCAGGAAATGCATATCAGAAGCAATATAATCTTTTACTTCACATATGAATTGTTTTATGTAGCTAAAAAATTAATTGGTTATCAAGAAAATGTTAAAGTAACTTTTGTTGATGCCTAAAAATGACAAGCTAACTTACCACTAGGTGATGGTGGATCCTGACTCGCCAAGTCCAAGCAATCCAACCAAAAGAGAATACCTTCATTGGTAAGACCTGAAACATTTTGCAATTGATGGAAATTACTCAATCATATTACTTTCAATTGTATATCTTGGTAACTAACTCTAAAATTGACAGTAAGCTTATGGTTGTATACATACTGCAGGTTGGTAACAGACATTCCAGAATCAACAAATGCCAGTTTTGGTGGGTTCTTCCAATTCTTTTTCCTTATCCTTGTCCTGATTTAAATGTATAGATGAGTTCAATGGCCATTTAAAATAAATGCATATCTTACTGCTCCAGATGGCACCTACATGTAGCTTGTTTTTGATATAATCAGAATCTTGGCAAATATATCAGCAGTACATACCATATAGTACGATTAGAAAATTCAGAATGGAAATTACCAGTTTACCACTGCTGAAAAGTGCAAAATGAGAAGGAAGAAGACTATCAGAAACTACAGACCAGCATCGTCGGCAGCAAATGTAATTTGTCTTCAGCATCATTCCATGGAAGAAATTCTTCAAACTAAGATTGTGGTAAACTTGAATAATTGGACTGTACAATCTTTAGAGGTGAATAGGATGAATTTGAGTGAACCCGATGCCTGAGAGCACAGAAGAAACTTTATGAGACAATAGATTTCCTTTCTTACAAGCTGAACTTAACCCCAATGAATTCTCATCTGATAACACTTCTAAGCGTAAGCAAATATTAATATGAACTTACTCTGATATGTTTACACAAACTTTATTTCAGGAAATGAAGTAGTGAGCTATGAGAGTCCAAAGCCAACAGCTGGAATACATCGCTTTGTCTTTATACTCTTTCGTCAATCTATCCGACAGCCTATTTATGCACCAGGATGGAGGCCCAATTTCAACACAAAGGACTTTTCAGCACTTTATAACCTTGGACCTCCTGTGGCTGCAGTGTTCTTCAACTGCCAAAGGGAGAATGGATGTGGAGGCAGACGGTACATTAGATAAATATTGGATCATCAATACGCCTCCTCTACAAGCAGGAAATTTAAAGAAATGTTAGATGCTGCATAAGGTCAAGTACATCACATAGGAATAGTAAACACTGGGCCAGTGGGCCTTAATGTAGCTTAAATTTATGAACTACTTTACCATGTCAACAAGCACTAAATAGAGTGCTTCAAGAATGAACCTAATTTAGAATGTCAGAGTCTTGGATAAGGTTCAATCTGCTGCTTTAGTAGGAGAATCCAATGTTGATGTGTCCAACAACCATTATATATCCATCATGTTCAAAAGCAGATAACCTACTTCAAAGTTCAAATAAACGAATTGACTGCACAGAACAACTAATAATGTCTCATATTTCTGCAACACCATAGACCTCCTAGGCTTCAACAGAACTTCACAGAATCACCAAGAACTAGTTTAAGAAGGCTGCTACAAAAACATTGCATGGCTCCTGTTGCACTAATGTGTGTAGGAACTGGGTCAGTCTCGATAATTTTAGTGGTCAAGTGCTAGCAACTTTTCTCACCACCTGATATGAAATGAGTACTTCACAGATCAATCTGGATTAGTGTGATGCCTTCTATCAGAACCCTTTTGTCCATCCACCAGGCATGCTGCTGAGATTCACCATTAGCCATGTCCAAGCACTGAATAGTGGCTTTGGGTGTGACAAAAAAGCTTGCAGCATGCATCATTTCTTTGTCCACCACTTGACTATTGAGCTTTAGTACCAGCAGAATCATACGTTTTCATGTTAGCATAGGAATGACAAATGGTTAATGCATAAGCATATCATTTCCCAATGCACAGAAGTTAGCCTTGGTCAAATTATGACCCAAACAGATTCAAAGAGCCAGGTAGGAGCACAACATAACTTCTTATATCTTGTCTTGGGTCTTTATGAACAATTGACCTAGTAGATACATTCTGAATGCACAAGATTAGACTTTAAATGGCAACTGAGGATCTGCCCGAAGAACTGCAGCCCATCCAAATGTATTTGCTTTGTTAGCACGCAAAGCAGTGCCCAGATTGCTTCCATATCCGGATGGTTCTTCTGTCCAACTAAGAACTCACTGGTCTTGCCATTCACCTCAATCACACTAGACCCCGGCTCTTTCTGCATGCCTTTCTCACTCATCAACCGCCTCACCTTCTTCACATCTGTCCACCTATCATTGACAGCATATATATTGGAGAGGAGGACATAAACCCCACTTCCAGAACTCTCCAACTCACGAACATGCCGAAGGACCTTCTGCGAGAAATCCACTTTCCCATTAGCTTGGCATGCGTTCAGCAGGGCTCCCCATGTGAACACTTCAGGTCTCATTGGCATGGCCTTGAATACATCATAAGCTTCTTGGATGAACCCAGCTCTGCTGAGCAGATCAACTAGGCAACCATAATGCTCTTCCCATGGTGTAAGCTTGTAGGACTCTGTCATCATCTCAAACAGCTCACGTCCTTCTTGCACTAAACCAGAATGGCAACATGCACTAAGGACGGTTATAAAGGTGACTTCATTTGGGAGGAAACCTGAAGCAATCATCCTGTCAAAATACTCGAGAGCTTCCCTGCCACGACCATGCAATGCAAACCCATTGATCAATGCATTCCACGAGGACACATTATTGTGAGGCATCTTATGGAAGATTGAAATGGCACTCTCTAAGCACCCACACTTTGCATACATATCAACTACCGAAGTCCCCACGTGCACGTCCCACTCGATGCCCTTACGCTTGATGTACTCATGCAACCACCTGCCAGACTCCAAAGCCCCCAAGTTTGCACAGGCTGAGAGGACAGTGGAAAGCACAACCTTGTCCAGCCTTACCCCTGACGTCTGCATTGCATTGAACACCTCCAACGCCTCCCTCGGACGCTTGCACTGCACCAGTCCACTAATTATAGATGTCCAAGAAACAATGTCCTGAACCGAAAGCCTGTCGAACACCCGCCTTGCAAGATCCAACTGCTCACACTTCACATACATATCCAACATTGCATTCCCAACAACTAGGCCAAGCTCCCTCTCCCGCTTCACAAACCACCCATGCACGGCCTTCCCAGCCCGCACCTCGCCCACCCTCCCACACGCGACGAGCACACTCGCCAGCGTCCCCTCGTTCGGCGCGACGTCCATCTCCGCAAAAATCCCAAGCGCCTCACTGTACCTCCCTCCTCTGATACATGCAGAAACCAACGCAGTCCACGACACGACGTCCCGCTCCGCCATTTCGTCGAATACCTTCCTCGCGTCACCGTGCTCGCCGCACGCGCCGTATAGAGTGACCAGCGCGTTCTTGACGGGGAGGCGGCGCAGGAAACCGGCCTTAGCCGCGACGGCGTGCACCTGGCGGCCCTCGCGGAGGCCGGCGAGCCGCGCGCAGGCCTTGAGCGCGACGGGGATAGTGTACCTGTCGGGGCGGGGGGCGCCGGCGGCGAGGAGCGCGAAGACGCGTAAGGCGGCGGAGGGGTCGTTGGAGAGGGTGAGGTGGGAGATGAGGGAGTTGAAGGGGTGGGCGCAGCTGGGGTCGGGGTGGAGGTGGAGGAGGGCGAGCGCGGCGGAGGCCGGGGTGATCGCGGTGGCGATGTGTTTGATGAAATGCGCGAGGAGCGTGGCGTCGGCGGCGAGGCCGGAGGTGAGGAGGAGGGCTTGGACTCTGAGGAGGCTGCGCGGTGAGAGCGGGGTTGCGGTGTCGAGGAGGCATTGGAGGGCGCGTTTGAGAGGGTGGGCGGAGGCCGCCATTGGAAGGACACGTGTGTTCGTGTCAAGCTACCATCCTCATAGTATAGGTTACTCGCACGTAGGAAGAGTCAATATATCGTTTTTTTAAGAAAGGTACATGATCAAATACAATACTCATTTTTTATTTAAAATTTTCTATTAAAAAATAATAAAAAATCAATCAAACTAACTCAATAATACATGTTAGACTACCATCAGGACTAAAACAAGCTTAGATCCAATTGTTGACGTCATCAACTCTGTTATATGAGGGTGTACACACAATAAACAATTGCACCCACACTCACACATGTAGTTTGTAGGGTTCACTTGCGTCGCCTCACACACCCGCACACATTTACTATTGTTGTCACTAACACATGAGCTCTACTATATTTGACCCCACTTAGTCAACGTATGCAATGTTGGAGCGATGTAGAATACAATGCAATGGCACCCACAAACCGCGTTGTCAGCAATCAAAGAGCGCTCTAATGGAGTCACTTGTGCTAGCAAGCGGCATGTGGAGCCCACCTACAGGGTACAACGTAATGGCTACACATCACCATATATCTCATACCTACTCTTAGCTGAGTTGGAGCTAAGTTGGCTTGTGTGCGCCTGCTAGAGCATTAGCGTTGGAGACAATTTTATGATGACTAAGAGCCCCAAAAAATGAAAAAGGTATCGATTTTTGAATATGACCCGCCCGTCTCGAACAAACCCAACCTTAACCCAACTGGCCTAACATGTGGATCATGAGTATTTTCTTAGTTTCTTTTTCATATTCAATATGAACCATCTAAATTCTCATAGGAAATTTTAAAATCCCCACCCACTGTAAAAATATTGATTTTCTTGATTAAAGAGTTTAGAATAGAGTTGAGCATAATTAGGTCTACTCAACCCGGTCCTCCCGGCCCGCCCAAGCTTGAACTGACTTATTCTGACCGAGGCCGAGATTAGAGTCAAACTTGGACTCCCTACACCCAACCTGAGACCACCCAAAATTCAAAAAACCAGACCTAAATCCGGCCCAATTTTTTGAATGAAGCCCTATTAAATTGCTCGACCTAAATTTGGCTAGCCTGACATGTATATTGGGCTAGGTTAGGTTGAGCTCAAATTCGTCTGAAGAACTCAGACTTTTTGTTAGCTTGATCCAAACCCAAAAATACTAAGGTCTAACATAGGTGCATGCCTTTTAATGTAAAAGAGAGGATACAATCTTTAGCAGGAGTCCGATCATTAAATTCTCTTCATGTTAATGTGTAGACTTAAGTACAATCCAAATTGTTTAAGTTCAAGTAAGCTTGAATAAGCTTGGCTTAGCACAGTCTGAGGGTAGGACCAAGTCTGTATCTCTCCGTATCCGATCCAAGACTTGACTTGACTAAACATTACTCAATCAAATCTGTCTAAATCGAGTCAAACTCAACCCAAATTTGATCGACCCAATATACTTATTAGGCATGAGTTTGACTAGATTGAGCCAAAGTGAACTGGACAAATACAACTAAATTTTTTTTGTCAGTCTAACCAACTCCAAACCTTAAAATGATCGGTCCTGTCTACATGGACGTTCAAATTCAAATTTAGGAGAGGAGCAATTCCCCATGCACAAATACATAATATGTGGATTCTTAGCCTTGTCTTCTCTTGCATTGACTTTATCGTGCCTCCAAAATACTTTTTTGTTCGAGCCCCCAATGATTTTGACCTGTCCATGTCTTAGTGCAGTACTGTAGTCATGCAACCTACTCGTAGCACATACTTTACCAATGAAACAACACTTAAAGGTTACTTTCCTATCAATCTGAGGTCACATTGAGTTCTGATTAGCATTGAACATTCTTAAAAAATAAATAAATAAAAACTTCTCGGAAACTTAAAGAGTTGACAAAACATTTGTTTCTTGCATTATTTAGACACCAACTCTTTTGCAACTGCTAGTTTATTCTCTTCATATCTCTGTTTCTATTCATGTTTTAGCTGGCTATATATGGGCAATAGTACTAATCGAGGTTGGCCAAAGGTAAAATCTGATGCTTTTTGGTGAACAATTACAGGGCAAAGTTCCATGATTTAGTAAAGCTTTGATTTGCAAACAGGTAAATGCGTCAGCTTGTAGCTTCTTTTCTTTCTTGGCAAGGAGGAAGAACAAAAGATCTCTGGTACCAACAGAGCATGGTCTGTTCCAACCCAATTGATTTGATCTATGAATTCATTTGGATACTAGTTTTGAATAGTTCAGAGTTTACTCTGATTCTTCTATCTACATGATTCAGGTTCTTTTTTCTTTCCATCTTAATAATGATTTGCCTGGTACTCTAGTCCTCTGACTTTTTGTATAGTCGTCGCCGATCGAGCATACCTTCACGTACGCGCAAGCCGTTCAATCAGATATCAGATTCAGAGATTGAGGCTGCCAAGTTCTTAGTGTCTTAAATTCTCACCTGGGAATAGTTGATTTACAATCAAATAGCTCTGTCAAACATGCTATTTGCCATTTGAATTAAACAGCACAGAACATGAATCTCAAAAGTGGCATTTAAAAGAAGAAGCAACAGGCAACCAGCAATTGATTTCTGTGTTAGGACTTTCTTGCATGTTAGTGATCTTATTTGCTTTCTTCAATCTTTCAGGGCATGACGATAGAACCCCTGCATCAAGTATCAACCCAGGTTAGTAAACAATAAATCATTCTTTTAGACCAACAGTTAACGTATCATGGTTCCTTGTTTCTGTAACATCAGATTCATGAGTTTTCACTCTTCTATACCTGACAACATTGAAGGAAATGGAGGGTCTCAAGCTGTCCCAGATGGCAACGAGCCTGTCACCACTGGTGTTGCAGAACTCTCCTTAGATGAAATCATCAGGACTATTGATGTCCCAGAACTCTCCTTGGATGAAATTGTTGCGAAGACTGACAAATTTAGTTTGATGTCTTGCATTGGCCAAGGATCCCATGCAAGGGTGTACTATGCAGTCAGAGAAAACAAGAGACCAATTGCTGTAAAAAAGATTGACAAGCCACTGAAACATGTATCCAGTTTAGAACTTTTGACCCAGGTACTCAAGTATCATTCCAGTCATTCATATCTTCTTTGCTATTCTGATAGCAAGATCTGAGAAGTTTGCCACAACTGCCCTGTGTCAAATCTGTGTCATTAGATCGCCATCGCATCAAGACTGAATCATGAAAACTTCATCAAGCTTCTCGGTTACTATGCTGACAGCGACCTTCTCTTGCTTGCCTACGAGTTTGCTTCCATGGGTTCACTGCAGGACATTTTACATGGTACAGAAACAGTTACAGTACAACAGTATACTTGTCATAATTCAATAAGATAAAATTAAGGCATTGGGATTGCACCAACCGACATTGATCCATAGCTTCTGTTGTTGCTTTGTTTCGGAGTTGCAGGGAGAAAAGGCATCCCAGGATCACAGCGGGGGCCAGCCATTTCCTGGAGCCGGCGTGTCAGGATAGCACTAGATGCAGCAAAGGGCATAGAGTATCTCCACCAGAACAACATCATACACAGGAACATCAGGTCTAGCAATGTCCTCCTCTTTCAGGGCTTCGGCACCAAGATTGCAGATTACAATCTTTTCAAGCAAGCACCGGACATGGCGACCCGTCATCCGTCCACCCGTGTCTTAGGATCGTTTGTTTATCATCCACCAGAGTAATCACAAACTGAACTTCTGAATGCTGCTAATCACTCAGTAAAATTTCTCCACAAATGCAGCTTGTTTATAAAAATAAGCTGGTTTGAAGCATTGAAAATAACAGACTAGAGATGTTTTCAGATACACTTAACAAGGACTTCATTCATGGTCGTATTTTCATGTTTCAATCTGAAAATTTTCTAATTCAGAGAAAAACCTTAGCAAGTGAAGTACAGTTCTGTTCAAATGCATATTTTATTTAAAGTCACATTTGTTGAATCAGTATTCTAATTCAATCGAAGCATGTATGTAGAGAGAACTTCAAGGCAGATGTTTTGAGTTCTCTTTTGGTTTCCTCAAAACAGGGGGATCTGTAGGTCTCTTATAGACATAGTCTTATGATCAGCTGAAACATTTCTGATTTCTATTTTATCACACTTCAATTTATAGGTATGTGATGTTTGGTATCATGACAAAGAAAAGTGATGTCTACAGCTTTGGTGTTGTTCTTCTCGAGCTTCTTACCGGAAGAAAACCGGTGGACGATAAAATGCCTTCAGGCCATCAGAGTTTAGTTAACTGGGTAAAATGCTCTTAACAGTCTTCTTATACAGTCTAAAATAGTTAGCTCATCCCATCTAGCCATATAAATTTCTTGCCTGCAAAACAATAAGTTTTGAAATGTTATGACTTTTAAGCATAACATACATCACTTATCTAACTACACTAATATCTCTTCTCTGGTTATTTGGCAGGCAACTTCTAAGCTCACAACAGAAAAAGCCAAGCACATTATCGATCCTAGGCTGAATCATGAGTTTCCTGAAAAAGGGGTTGCTAAGGTTCACATATACATGAATCTGCAGATGATCTCTTTACATAAATTGCATAATTTTGTTTGTGTATCTGAATGCTATTACTAGTTACTACTCTTCCTGCAGCTAGCAGCACTTGCCGCAGCGTGTTTGCAGTTCGAGCCCAATTTCAGGCCACAGATGAGTGCAGTGGTGAGGACACTCCAAACAGAGGCAAAGCCTGAACTTTGAACATCTGATGGCATGCAAAGACAGTTCTTGTTGCATTTAACTTTTTGTTAAATAGGTTGCCATGCTTCTGCCCTACATGTTTGTGAATACATAACACCTGGGAAACATTTGACAGCAACACCAGCAAGCAGTCAGAATGTTTTTAAAACTTGTCATGAACTATGCATCTTGCTTGAAACTTGAAAGGCATTACATCTCTTAATTGACCATAGATTCCCATTCTCCTTCGGAAACAGTAAAATCCATAGGAGCAAAAATGCCTTGATGACCAGCACCATATATGACAGCTTGGTCCATAAGGCCACACCTATCTACAGTTAGACCATCAAGGCCAAAATGGATGTACCAAGCACCAACTAAAGAGGAAAGCTAATTTCAAAAATTAAATGTAGATTGTAAAAATGCACTGTCAAACTTTCCTTCAATAGTGGCAGAGACGCAGGGTACACAGATAATGTTGTTAATGCAACAACAGGCTAGAAGAAAATTAAGATTCGAGATCAATTCTTGAAACTAGTTCATAAACTACTACCAAACTATTGCACATTCCCTGGCAAAATTGAAGTTACCTAGACCAGAAAGGCAGCAACTGTACTACACTGTAGCTTGTTTCCACCAAATGGTGCAGATTCATCAACTGTAATGCACAGGAGACAAGGCACCTATATGTGAGTAAGTGTACAACAAAATAGAGCTTGCCAACTTATATGATGTTCTTTGGAAATTACCCAGTCTTGGTCGAAACTGCCATCAAATCAATTCAAGCAAATTGGCACTATCTTAAATTACAATTATTTCGGACTTCATCCATCTTCTTTTGCAGCATTTCCACAAACACAATATCTTTGTGTGAAAGAAGATGGTTCAAACTCAAACTCACACCACAGTCAGCCATCTGAGTGAATCGAAGCTTTATCCACCACTCCAAGCTGTATCCAAAGTATTGTGGAAATTTCACAAGATCATACCTTGGGTATTCCATTGTCAGGAAGAAGTCATATTTCGGTAGCAGATTATCTTCCAATCTCAGTGTGTGAATGTTCCCAAATTTATTTACCATGGTGCCAATTTCCTTGATGCTAAACCCTCTATCAAGGAAAAACTCAGTTATCGGCATTAGCTTTCCCTTGATATTCAGGCCAAAAGCCTGTGGGCTTCTCTGCATAAGACCAGCAGGGTCTGCACCAATGGATTGGAAGTATTCAGCGGCCGGCCTGAGCTTATCATCCACGCTGCAGCCCACGATCTGAGGAGCACGTACTAAGATCTTGCCAATGTTTCTCTTTGCAACTCCTAGTTCAGAAAGAAACCTCACAGTGGTCTCCACCTTCTTCCTACTAAATGTCAGAAATGTAGGCCACCTGTATATCACCTTGCTCCACCAATCTTTGTTGACACCAATGCTCTCCAAATAGGCCACCATAGGTTTCAGGCCAGCTGGCAGGGTGACGCCGCAAAGGTGAGGCCACCTCTGGAGGATTCCTGGTATGTAACACCTTGGTATACCAAGCTCCAGTAACTGCTCCACAAGGGGTTTTACCTTGCGATCAACATTGTAATTTGCAAATGTTGGGAAATTGTGCACAAGTTTAATGATCGCCTCATGGTCCATACCCAGGTCCAATAGGTAAATTGTTAGATCAGGGGCGGCTCCCCACAAGAATGGAATGCTAACTTGATCAACTGCCTTCTGTCCAAGCAAGTGTGTTCTTTCAAGTAGTGTCGAAGAATGCAAGACTTCCCTTTCTGCAGCAAAAGGATCAGGGAAGCTCTCCATCACCTCAACCAAACCATCTCCATGTTCTTCAGAAAGCTCCTCTAGATATGGAAGGAGTGTGCTCCTGATCTCAGGAGTGCTCAGCTCTCCTCCTGAAGAAATCAAAGGTCTCATCAGATCAAGATAGCAAGAAATGAACATTCAGAAAACATAATCACACTTGCGAACCTTTTTTGATATTGAGATTTGTAAGTGCTCTCGAGCTTCAAAACCAGGTGCTTGATGAAACCATCTGAATTGTGGACAACCCGTGCGGCCAGTGCACTTCTCATGCCTTGTCGTCTCAAGAACAGTGACAGAATGGCTTTCGCTTCCTCTCTTTCTGGAGCCACCGACCTTGAAACAGTTTTTGTGGGGCTTTGCTGATTAGCTAACCCTAAATCAGTGGCATCTGCATTATATAGTAATCAGATTATGCAACAACCTACAGGTAATCTGCATATGAACGAAAGTCCTTACATGATGCATTGCAAGAAGAAAGTTGATCGGAATTCGTAAATCCTGTAGAAACAAAAAGGTAACAAAATGAAGTATGTTGAAGATCTAAAGAGTAAGTAAACATACATTAAGCAATGCCTATCGTCTACTACTCACTAAAAGAACCAACCAAAACCACCTGTGTCCATATTAATCCCTTCATGTTCCTTAACAAAAGAATTTGGCATCAAGAATGGTTTATGAAATTACGTGCAACTAACTAATGTTAAGCCAAGAACCTTAATCCCTAAACCAACTGCACTGCCATTGCTACATGGCACACAACTAATTGGTCTCGCACTTACTTCTTTGCATATGATATGGCCATACATATTACAAGAAAAGAACCAACATAAAACAAAGGAGGAAAATGCATTAGCCGGTAGGAGCTTTTAGAGTGAGGAGAAGAGGTGAGGTGAAAAAAGAAATGGACCTGCGGGAAGAGAGTAAGATGCGCCACCGTGGCGGCGCCGGAAGCCGCTGACCAAGAGGGCCCCACGGCGCTCCTTGGAGGCTGGCGCGTGGGGCCTCCAAGCTCGCCATCGTCGGAGGAATCCAAGGGAGGGCGGCGGATGGAGAGGATAGAGAGGGACCTAACTGTAAAGTATTTGTAAGGAAAGACTAAAGAGGGGCCAAAATAGAAAATGACATAGTATGGAAAGGACCAAGTGCCCTCGCTGCCCGCCTCTGGATCGAGATCGGACGGTGCAGATCGACCGTAGTGCGATGCCACGGTTCAGCACAAACCGTCCGATTCTCATCCGACGGATCGGAGCGGAGTAACATGACATCTTAAGCCCATGCTATAGAGGATCTTTTGCGGCCACTCCAAGGGGGAAATTAAGCACTTAATTAAGAGTTTAGCTGAATTGTATGTATTTGTAGTTTTCTTATCATATCTTCTTTCACCATTGAATAAAAACTCTCTTTTGATTTAGCCTCTATATGGTTTAGTTAATCCTCCTCACCATTGAATAAAAACTCTTTTCTAATTTAGTTTTTCTAAAATTTAATTAATCTCCCAATTTGATATCACTAACAGCGGCGATCCAGCAATGAGCAATGGCAACCAACCAAAGAGTTAGGCAAAAATAGAGATTGTGGTTGTAGCGACGATGTAACAAGATAATGGTGTTATCATTAATCAAAAACAAGATGGTTGATAAGAGAGGAGAAGACAAAGAAAAAGACGAACGGCGCCAATTGAGTTTTTGACCTAAGTGACTACAAGCAGGGTTACACCTGTGAAGAGCTCTGACGATGGAATCAATGAAATGTGGGTAAGATAGAGACGGCAATAGTGAGGAGAGGAAGGAAGAAGAGGAGAGAAGTGAAAAATAATGTAAATTTTTTAAGAAAAAAATAACTATATACACCTCTAAACATCATTAATTAATTCTTTTATTAAATCTACAACCATTGGAATTTGTGAACGCAGTTTGGAACATTAGATTCAGATCCATCCCTGGCTTTCAACTAAAACACACACACACACACACACACAAATATAACCAGAAAAAACGCACAATCATAAATCAACTGGATGAAAATACACACAATTCTAAGACATCTAGAATCTTATAAATGTTCGAAACTTCTCTTCCAAGTTCCACCGCAATCATAAATATTCGCCAATCAAATGATTTATATACGCCGTAAGACACACCCATGCATTTTTAACGAATCCATTACATCCTAAGAAATAAAGACCCTGTTATGTTATTTACAGCATGTCTTCTACATCCAATTGCTCACTACTCATACATATATGCATGCCCGTAACTCATTTACATGCACATATCTATCTAACTGTCAGAACATTCTATCAGTTACACAAGAGTAGCGAAAGGCACCTACCTCAGCTCTTTGTCTAAATCTACCTCTTACAAAGGAACTAAGTTACCTAAATGAACAAAAGGTGTTTAGTCAGTCCTGGTACTTTCTGAACTCCTCTTCGAGCTGTGGAGTTGATGAAATTACAATGTCCTCGTAAGGCCCTTCTTGGCTGACTTCTATAAGACCACGGCTCATCAGGATCTGAGATGAAATCTATTAGCATAAGCGTTTCTGTTGTATTTTCAAAGTGCAACAGGTTAATTGGGTCATGGTATCGCATACATTCTTGCCAAGACATATATCATAGGTAAGATGATATCATCAAGATTGAAAATTTTCAGTGAAATATGAACTGAGCTTGCACTATTGTTTCTCATTAGTAGTGCATGCTTTTATACGTCGCACAGAACCTACCAGGGTTTCATAGAAGAATCTTGCTGAAGTTTTCCGCTTTCTACCTTCAAGGGCTTGACCCAAGCTTATAGAGTTATTTCCTTTCTTGCACCTCTGGTCCAGGAATTGCTGGCAAAGAAGCCTTGCTATTGTCCTGAAGAGTAAATTTAGAGATGTTATAGACAAATAGTAGAAGGAAGGCAAGAAACAGAAGCACCACAAACAAGATGGTTGGCAACCTAGTTCTTGTTGACTGCAGCAAACCTGCAAAACAAATAATGAATGTGTGAATTTGATAAATCATAAGCAACTACTGTGAAGCACAAAAAACGTGTAGTACAAGTTGTAAGCAGTACCTTCATCTCTGTTACGCTCTTTGTCCAATGGAACATCCTGCATGCAAAGGTTCTCCTCAAATGCATCATTAGCACTAGAAAACTGCCAATATAACCTTGCTAACTAGCAGGTATGATGCAGACATTTTGCTTACCTCGTCTAGATTATCTAAGGCAGCATTGAATGCTTCATTACAGGGACTATCATTTTTTGTTTCATCCAATCTCCCAATTGTCAGTCCTACTGAATGATATTCAGTTTCCCCGACTTGTGTGTCCTTTTCCTTGAACGAACCATTGTTGCGTTCACAAGTATTGTCTAGGAAGTGCCCGCTTTCACTACCCAATTCAGTGTGACAGTTAACAGGAGTAGGAATGCTATTGTTCAGTTCATCCAATTTTTCCTTCCTTGGTTCATCTGAAATGTCTTCTCTTTCTGAATTTCCAGCACTCTTTACCATGCAGAAATTGTTGGATTCAGAAACTTCATATGAAAGACGCCTTCTTGCTTTAACTGATTCCCCACATGATCGCTCAGGTATATCGGGGATAGTAGCAGAACTAACACACAGGTGCATTGAAGTTGCATCTGTGAAAATAAGGTGATCCACAAAGTTGATTATTAAGATTTTCATCAATAATTCCAGTAGTTAGAGAAGAATGATCAACCTACATGAAATCAAAGGATCCATGAAAGTATCCAGCAGAGAATTAATTTTTGCCTCCTTCCAAGCATCAAGATAACTGTGAGGTGCTTTCCTTCTTTTGCACACTAGATCACTTGCATCGTTTATTGCTTGTCTCAATATCCTATAGTAAGGAAAACAATGTTTCCAAATTAGTAGTAACACAATTTAGAAGCAGCAAAGGGTAAAGAAGTTAGGACCTACGATATGCCGAAAAGGCAGTGCCCAAGGTGATACCACCAAAAATTCATTGTGAAAACTTCTAGGATGTATCCAAAGCAAGTAGAAATAGCAAACTCGACAGATAGAAGAGCTAGCAATAGCTAGAAATTCTACTTACTCATTAGGGACGGCAATAACCTCATCATACAAAGTCCATGTTCTCTTTCTTGTAACCCGACGCTCGTCTTGTCTAATGCAAGCATTATCATATGATGCCCTTCTTTTTCTAGTTACCCGGCGCTTCTCATTTTTAGCTGGTGTTCTAACCATAAATTTAGGAGAACTGGGCCCTGTATCCAAAGACGGGAAAAAGATCTCATCAAAACAAACTGATGAGCATGTAACACACAAATCATAAAGAAACGGGCATGCTAACAACCATAAGTAGCATAGAAATTCTTTTATCTTAAAATTAACCAAAGAAAAATGTTCTCAATAAAAATGAACCTGGGACACCCTCTGGTGTAGCCACTTTCAAGGGCTCCGGAGTGGAAGGTGACTGCTCATGAGTTCTAGGCGGTTCAAGTGACTCCTGTTCCTCGATGTCATGCTCCTGGAATCCTACAGGTGGTGTAGGGTTTGAATTGCCTGGCAGTACCCCTTTTTCTGATTCTTCGGTTGTAGGATGGTTAATAGCATTGAGACTTGAACAAGTCGCATTCTCCACAACATTCTCAGATATCTGCTCATTTTGACTTCTGTTTCAAAGCATGCTTAATTTGATCAACATCTATGAACACTGCTGCACAAGCTCTTAAAGTAAAATGTTCACCATGACAAGAAACTCACTCTGGCAAAGGAATAGAACAAGCAGAAGACACATTATCATCCCCATTCCCTTCTCTTCCAGGTTTCTCCCCTTTTCTGCTTTTGTCTGATGGAGCATTTACTTCAGCCAAAATATCCATCATCTCAGGTGCAAGAATACTGTTTCATAAACTCGTCTTAGAAATCAGGAAAAGGAGAAATCTACTCTTGGTACTGTTAAAAGAGGTGGCACTCTCCCTATACTTACTCATGCACTGGCGTGAAGCAAGCAGAATCCACATTCCGATGATCTGTCCCAGGTTCATTCCCTTCTTTACTCAAGCTTGGAATATTGTTTGCTTCAACAATGGCATTGATCATTTCTGATGGGAGAACACTGCATTATAACTTTCTTTCAGAAATCCAGAGGTATTTTCTTTAACACTATTAAGAAAGACATTATATACTTACTCGTGTACAGGAATAAAACAAGCAGACTCTACATCAGGATACGAACATGTTACCCTCTCATAAAACTGTACCATCGTATGGAATTCCAGCTTTAGTTATCATAAACAAATAAAATATGGAAAAAAAAACATTAACAAAGACACAATAAAGGAGCAGTTGCACACGACATATCTAAGGTGCACTTGTGCACACTGTGTTTTGGGGAGGCTAATGGGTGGTGGTAGCGGTTTAGGGGGGTGGGGACCATGTGTACCTCAAACAAATGGATGGCATGATGTTGTTCATCTTCCAACAAATTGTCTACAGAAAAGGAAGAAGACGGTAAATAAAATGCACATCATTCTTTCATTCACAATCCATAGAGCACAAACAATAGTGCCATATGAAAACTTTCACATATATCAGATGTAAATTTCCATATGCAGAGGAATTCTTTAGGTAACCTAGGAAAGATAATGGACGCATAAGCAATTCAATGTGTAGGGAACTGCTAATAATATCATTTCAAAATTGACACCTCGATGTCCCAATTGGTGGCGGTCCTCCTCCTCATCATCACTAGAAAGAAAGCATAAAAGAGCAGCTAAGACACCAAATTTCAACTAACAAATTAATGAGCTAGCATATGACCACAAATTCTTACTTATCTTCAGAAATCTCCAAATCAAAAGAGTCAAGCTCAAATCTTTTTGGTATTGTGATAGTCAGTAAGTCAGGTGGAGCGCGTATAGCTTCCTGAAGGACTTCAAGAGATGGTCGTGTAGTAACTCCTGTTGCTGTTTTTGCATGAGGGCCCTCACTTGATAGTATCTGGTCGGAAACTCCAGTTGTTCTCCCAGAATGAACATGCCTTTTGACTCGGTCAATAACTAGTTGGTCTCCCGCTGCTCTTCCTGCACGAACAGCTTTCTTCACATGATTTAGAACTTTATGCATTGATCTTCCAGTTGAAGTCCTAGGTTCAGTGCATTGCCTTGGCTCAGACAATCGAAGAAGTGCATTACATTCATGGTAGAGGAAGTCAACTTTCTTGGAGTATATTCTGACAATGCCAAGCAGAAGCAGTGCCACTATTCTGTATGGAGATTCGATGTCTGGCAAAATCTTATCTGCCGATGGTGAGAGCAAATGCGCAAGCATTACAATCCTATCATGGAAATACAAACTTTGGGTTGATCTAGAAATAGAAAAGCATTTTCATTTCTATCAAGTGCGCTGACAAAATTTCAAAACATGAACAACATTTATGCACAGGTTCGTAATTAATTGGGTGCTATCAATTACTATCTCCGTTCTTTCTCACTTGTCGTTTTAGAAGCAAAAAGTTGTATATAAAAGAATGTTATTCTATGTTTTCAATGTGAAACGTAACCTTATTTTCTTAAAGTACCCTTGTAGCTACTACTCCACTAAACTATTAATTATTTAAATGCAAACAATATACATATTATATTAATCACAAATATTAGAAGTAGAATTGTAATCTTACATTGTTTTTTAAAAATTGTACAAAGAACTAAAACAACAAGTAAAAAAGAACAAAGAGTAGTGTTTATAGACTAAGAAGGATTGAACTTAGGTAGTGAACTGGTTCATAAACTTGACCAGATTAAGACGTAGTATTCCATGTCCATACACTTCACAGAATTTATAAGATGCAATGCAATCGACCGCTAGTCTCAATTAATGTAAGAACAATTCATGCACACATAGATAATACTATTGAATCATTTTAGTCATAAAATGGATAAAATATGAAGAGCATCAGTACAAAGTGACAACATAACCTAGAAAAAGAATATTTCCATCAAGTGAGCAATCCAAAACAAAATTATCATGTTAATGTGACTTTCATATGCATCTAATGCCAAACAAATAAATGAGATGTTGCCATCCTGGACAAAACCAGTTTGAGATAAGGTAAGGTAGGACCAGAGGCTAATAACAGATTTTTCTTAATCCCTTGATGAATTAGACCAAAATTCATAGGAATTCTCGCTTGGAAATCCTCCTGCGATCTGATTGATAGTTTGATACAACTGGATCTAGCATACATTTCTCTATAGCCTGTTAAGCCCTAGATTAACTATGCAGTATTAAGTCCTGGAATGCATGCAGTCAGTTCTACAAATCTTCCTAACTCCTCATTGCCTGATGTATCATAGGAAAACTAGGGGAAACAAGGTTTAACCCATTAAAATCCTGAGACCTGTACATCAGTCCATTCAGACTCCTTAGTACCAGACAAAAAGTGAAGGAGAGGAAAACAAATAATAGTTTACATATGGAATTCCCGGTGCTCACTGCACTCAGTTTTACCTAGTTGCTGGAAACCATTGAACAATTGCATAATTGGTATGGTAGCTTCTTTCCTACCAGTAAATAATCAGGCCTGCAGCACTGGTACCACTATGTAAAAGCTTGAATGCTCTAAACCTTAGCACTGGTACTTCGAACAAAGCTACTTCACTTCCTTCTCTTGAAACCCAAAGGCTTTAATGCTCTAAACCTCTCCCTTCATTAAATCCCAAATCAAAGGACTGAGGCAATTTTGGTACCCAAAATCACCACAAGCAACACAAAATCACTGAAATTTCTTAGACATCACACCTACACATTCATATACCATATTCTCCAGTTATCAATTGCAGAATCTGCACATAGACCCCAACCAAAATACACTGCAACCCCAAGCTCCAAACAGTCGACAAAACCCTCACCGGCCAAAAACCCATACCCAACTTCGTGCATCACAGCCCGTTAATCATTGCAAAGATCTTTTAAAGAAAAGTGGTTCTTCGTCTACTAATCTTAAAAAGGAGGAACTTCTTTTCCTCTTACTTGAAGCAACTTTCCAAGCAAACTGTGAGCAATCACACATCCATTACAAATAAGGTTTGAAAATAGGCACCAAAGATTAATTAATATTCTTTGCTCTACAAAAATTCCTAAAACTAGAAAATAAATCACAAGGGGAAAAAAGCATCTCCTCTTGCATAGTAGCACTAAGTTGTGAGCAAAGAAGGCCTCAATTAGAAAATATCTCTCTCATAAACAAAAACCTAAAGCCCCACATAAAACTCTCTCTACCCTCAAGATTAATGTTGTTTGCTCTACAAAAACTCCTAAAACTAGAAATCACAAGGGGAAAGAGTATCCCCTCCTGCATAGTAGCATTGAGTGGGGGTAAAGAAAGGCTCAAGTGCAAAACATATTCATATCTCTCATAATTCATAAACAAGACATAAAGCCCCACATAAACCTCTTCGTTGCCCGCCCCACCCCCCCACACACACACACCACCCACACACACCCACAACCAGTAGAAATTATCGTTCTTACATTGTACAAGAAACAAAGACAAGAAGATAAACAAGAAAAAAGATAGAGGTAGTTTTAGTTTCAGTTTATACCAACAGAGGAGGGGATATCGGTGCGGGAAATCTGCTCCCTGTTGAGCGCCGCCATGCCGCAGACGGCGGCCACCCACACCGTCCTCAGCGGCCCCTTCTTACACAGCAGCCCCTTCGAGTGGAACATCTCCTCCTCCTCCTCTTCCTTAGCACAAAGTCTAGTTCGTACACTACCAATGCTATCGCAGGGTGCCAGTACTGCACTAGTGTATGCTCTATGGTTCGCTCTCGTAACAACAATGGCGAGTAGGCGGGTCCTGCGTTTGTGCGTGGTAACTCCTGTATTATTTGGGAGTTAGAATGGTAAGAGACGAAAGCGTATAGGGGAAGGAGGAGAAGAACGGCTCTCGCAAGGAGAAATTACGGGATTGCCCTCCGCTTTGAGACGCTGCTGGGGATTTGTTGGGGTGTTTTTTCGTGCGGCTGGGTTGATTCGTCTGGAAAGTTTTCGTTTTTCTCTTGGGGGTTTGGCTTGATATGGTTTTGTTTTCATTGCTTGCACTTAACAGCTGGGAGGTTTTAATGTGGGTGATTTTGAGGATAGAACTGCATGGTTTATTTGGTAATTGAAGATTTTATAATAATGGATGACAGTAATATATTCATATACACATGATTTTAACTTTTTACAATTAAATAGATATTGGTTTGAAAATTGTGTTAAATTGTTTGGGGCTGATGCATTCGGTTCTCCCAGTGGAAAATTATGTTCCAAACATAATACATACATAATTTTGGTTCCAGTTTATGACATTTAATCTCTTAATTTTTTTACATGTAGATTTTACATCACACATGTCAACTAATTATTCTAATATTTTAAGAAAATAGTCGTCTAATATAATCATATGAAAGTAAGCCTCCTACAATAAATTGTTACTATATTAACTAAAAAATACTTATCAAAACACAAGTTAAATGAGAATAATGTAATACGAGCTGGCCAATAACTTCTAGTGAATGTATGATAAAGGTAAAAGTTATCCTAAGTATCGACAGCTTCAGGATAGGGGTGGATTTAGCAAGCGCCAGGACCATCGGGACCAGCACCCCAACTACACTACCGGCAATCCCTGGAAACCCCCTACCAACGTCGGCCATGGAGGAGATAGACCGCTCCAGAAACTGAGGCGTGCGGCGCAGAGTGCGCAGAGTAGAGGCCGAGCGACTAGACTGCAATGTATGTGCGTTTACAAATTGCAAAGAAAAGAAAGTCGGGATTTTTCTCCATTGTTTCCAATACTAGTGTTGATGTTGTGAAGCTAGTGTTGACCCTGTGAAGCCTGTATATGGTGATACTAGAAAAATTCACTCATTTTATAATAATCATGTCTCATAAACACCGATTTATCTAAAATCCTATATGCGCCGCAACTTTAGAAGAGCATTTACTCAGGTCGACCGTTGTGAGTATATCCTTTTCCTTTGGAGGCCTTGACGGTAATTTTTACCTCCATAGATAAGCGTGGGCTGTGGATGAGGTATGGGGCTCGGCTCGAGAAACGGAGACCCGACTAGAATCCTCCAAAACTTACGAACTCAGGCGGTGATATCTCACTTCCAGTAGGGCTATGGGTGTACAATGGCCACTTCCCAGCGACACATGGCACACCACGTACCGTACCTCGTCCCCGCCTCCTGCATTTTGTTTATTACCGCCCAACCTTGATACGCCCCGCGCATCATCTGCCTTCTCGGCAGTCGGCACCGGTGAGACAAACCGGTACATAAAAAATCACAAGATACCTTTTAGGACTTCCTAGAGAGTTCACATGCCAATTAATGCTCGCATGTAAAATCAGATCATTGCAAGAGGACAACACAGCGGAGCAAAATTATTTACTCCTAGTTACATTAATACATCTTAGCAATCCCAGAGTAATGGGAACTGAGAAACAAGTAGGCCATATTGCATCTTGGTCCTTGTTTAGTACCCAGAGCGCAGCATTAGAAACAACACGAATCGTTGCCTTGGCCGTCACAGCCCAGTGGTCATGATCCATCCGTTGTACTTCTGCCGAGGATTTTTCATGGGCATATGAAATGATAACATAGAAAAGGTCAGAATAGGTCAGCATATTCGACGTGGAATTATGAAAACAACGCAGTAAGCACAAATGCAGGCGCATAAACAGCACCTAACCGGGCACACCAAAAACAAAAGTTCATATTCCTCAACGTGCGGGATAGAAACGGTATTGAGTTTACGTCCCATCTAATGAACAACGACGCTAGTTCTATCCCATATCAATGAATCAATCCCCGCGGCAATCTAGATTTTGGTGTGTATGCCTTTACGGAGGCAATTGGATTTATCAATGACAATGGAACAAACGAAAGGAGATATTATTAATCACTTTTACATAAAATGAACATAATATATACATGAGAAACAAATATCATTATACTAACATAAATACTTAAATTTACATGCATATGTATACCATCGCACGAGTTTGTCGTTACAAGGAGACCGGAGTTTGAAGGTGTGGCACTACACCTTCAAACTGTACATGGGAGGCGGGCATTCCCACCTCTTTATCCTCTAAACCAAATGCCCTCATAATAACATAGCATTACATGGCATGCTAATTTTAGTCATCAACAAACTCATATTGAACACATTTACAACCATAAACGAAAAAATTGTTAAGCTTAACCGCATGTAGAAGACATAATTTATGCCAAAATATCAAAACATAAAGGCATCTTTTTTATCATTTCAGCCTTTCTAAAGTCAAACACCGCCAAATACTGCATTCATCTGATATCAAAAAATCGAACTGACGTACTTTTTAGTTAATTCGGTTGCATTATCAAAAATCACACCGGCTTTATTCCATCTGTTACCACTGATAACACACCAAACACCAGCTATTAAAACCTGGCCTAGGTGCTGGTAAACCTAATAAAATAAATCAATCACAATAAGCCAGCAAAACTTACAATCCAGTTTTCGTATTAGCCAACATTCATAACCCTTCACACAAATAAGCACATTTTCCACACTAAGGGGCACAACAGATGGTAGATGTGACGGAACAGAAAATTGGAATTTTCTCAAGCTGGACATAAACAATACCAAGTTGTTTCATGGTAGGGCAAAGCAAACAAAATATTAATCGACTGAATGGAATTTTCAGTGGAAGACAGGTGCTTTGCACTGTTCGTTTGTAGTATGATGTAAGATGTACCTTATACTTCTTTCTTTGTTTGCCCAAACCAGTTCCACCTAGATAACACAATTTAGCAAGACAAGGTAGACACTGATAATATTGAACTTGGCAACCAGCATCAGCACACAGGTAAAGAACATTCAAAGAAACAGCTGTATATGGCCAACTCTTACACATGGTAGCCCTAGAAAGTTATGGACTTACCAATAACAGGAATTGAAACATCAGGACAAAATTTCTAATTTCATAATGATGATTACAAAATGCAGGGTGCCAGGGGAAATTAACTGAAACTTGTGTTATGTGTAAGTCAACAAAATGCTGCGATAAGCTGACAACACATACCAATGCACAGTAAGGCAACAGCTTAGGGAAAGAGAATGGATCTAACTCAGTATCAAAATCTGGATACTTAGGGAAGCAAGCAAGCTGGGGTTGAGGTAGTCAGAGACTCAGAGGAATGGCACCTCATCTAGAGAAGGAATGGTTAAAGAAAGATAATCTGGGGGAGCTAACACAATCGGCCATGAGGTTGGACCTTGACAAAGGCGAAGAAGGAATGGTGTTTGACCCAGTGCCAATCAGTTGGGGATCAAGCTTAACCAACTGGGGTGAAGTACAGGAGTTATGAGATGCAGGATATAATGATTCTGGAATTGCAGTTGAACTCTAGCAGTTCTAATGAAAATGGAAAGAGCCAAAAAGGGGGAAACAGAACAGGAGATGGTCCCTGACAAACCGGAATTACTGACGTTCACATGGGAGCAGACACGGTGAAGGTGTAATAAGGCATTAGGTTCTGGGAAGACCTCTGGTGCAGCGGAACTACCATAGCAACTGAATTTTAGGATCTGTATAGAATTGCATATTGACTGCATGCGAAAGTTAATGATGTTTGGGATGGTACCAATTTGAATCGCTCTTTTCGAACTTTGATGATAGAAAACTGAAGTTGTGGCATAATTTGAGAAGTAAATTAAGGTCAAATGAAATTAAGTGCAAATAAGGATGAGATGCTACTGGAACTTGAATGCAAATGGTGCATATAGTGTGAAATCCATGTAACAAATCCTGAGTTTTAGTAGAGAGGATACAGAAAGAATTAAGCTGGTTTGGAATATACAAGTTCCCCTGAAAATTCAAATTAATTAAAATTATAAAATTATTACTTGTGATAGCTTGCTTACAAGTGGCTGGAAAGGACAAACCTGTGAATTCTATAATGAACCTGAAACATCACAACATTTGTTTTTTGAATGTGTTGTGGCTAGGTGCACTTCAGAGATGCTGAGGGCACTCTGTGTCACAAGTACACCATCTCATATGCATGAATTTGTATACTAGAACGAAAATATGATGATACCTCCAATCTTTTTTACTTATCATTTTAGACTTTTCAGTCGCTAAAATACAACTTTGACCATTAATTTATATAACTATTTACTAGTAAAAATTATAAAACAATAATAAATTCAATGACAAATCTAATAATATCATTTTAATACAGTGAATCTCAACATTTTTTTATATTAGTTGTCAAAGTTTTAAGAATTTGACTTACACGTTTGATATAAGTAAAAAAAAAAAAAAAAAGAGTACAATTTTTGTCATTATATGCATGATGTGAAATACTTGGAGCTTGCGAATGAGCTTGCGTGAAATGGAGACCTCTCACTATGCTATGGAGGAAAATGCTACTATCTCAAGAGGAATAGACCTCCAACATAGAGCATCCACACAACGCACAAGGTGAGTACGGAGGAAACCATAGCAAGCCAAATTACAGAGATTCCGCAACTAACTATGCTGTAGGATTGGCTCAAGAAAGGGCTGTGAACACAAAAAGGAGTCTTTAGTCTTATCAGGAGTCGCTAAGCAAAATAGTTGCAGGCTAGTTCACTTCTTTTGATGCTTTCTAAAGAAAACAATGTTGCTGTCATGGGTGTGGAGGTACCTGACGAAAGCTTCGGACTGATGAACCTTTTGCTTGGGTTTCTTGATGAAACCAGGGTGAAAACCCCTTTTTTGCTCAAAATAACAAAATGGAGCCACAAGGTCAAGGCTCTCATGACTAGGTTGTCTAAAATAGTTCAAATTCGTAAACTATTCGAGCTCAGCTAAAACCTCTGCACAGTTTGTATTTTGGTCAAATTATAGCACATTAGTATCTCCAACATTTTTAACCAAAAAAATATCAAATTTTTTACCAGTGCTTTCCACAGCTCTAGATGGTGAGACTATTTTGAACTAGATACTAACCATTGAAGAAAAGGCACAACCTACATAACATCAAACAAACAATACCCCAATAGTTCTCCAATCATTTAGCAGAATGAGGTGCACCAAAATATAAGAAAGGATAGTGGACTGACCAGTGACACTAGGATTCACTACAGTAACAGATGAACAC